>OY728125.1:927045801-929545801 GCA_963277665.1 Viscum album
AATGATAATTCATTATCATATTTATAGTTGAAAAATATATATACACCGAATATAAGTGTATATTAAGTGTAAAAAATCATAGTTCATTAAAACATATTTATTTCATGACATAATCAAGAAGTTTAAGTTTAACCCAATGAATCTAAATTGGGTTAAAAAGTTCCCTTACATAATGTCGTCACATTAAAATTATGACAATAAGTTGATGAGAGAAAAAGGGTATCTCATAACTTGGAAATAGTATTTAGAGAAATAAGGATATAGAGGAACATATCCCGATATTATAATATGCAACTAAAAAGGTATAATAAAAAATAAGTCTTTTAAAAATAGGAGGGTGAAAGGTTCCCTTACCGCTTTGGTAACATACGAAACATACAACACATGAAAGAAAGATCATACAATGAAGATGTTAATACCCATTAATTAAATTATATTACACAATCAATACAATCATATGAAGTACATAAACCACTCAAAATTAAATAGTGTCAAATATTTCATGAACCTCACGAGAATACTAAGGTGGGAGAAAAACCTCTTACCATATTGTTATTAATCGAGTCGTAAGAGAAAAAGATAAAAACAACCAAATGAATCACATAATACCATGAATATAAAGATAATCATGATAATATATATTAAATTAAAGTATTAAATACACCACATTCAATAAATAAGTGGCGAATAATGGAAATCCCACGGAATTAAAAGTTAGATATGAAACCGCTTACCTCATGTCCGACTTGACCAATTGGTTCTTTAATCTCTAGAGTAATAATCTAAATTTATTTTTTACTTTCATATTAACCTTTCTCAAGTTTATTATTCCTTTTATATCACTTATTACCATGTTATAAACATTATGAAATCATTTATGTTAATAATGGTTGTTTTGTCGATATTTGGTACTTGAGTAAAAATGGACTTGTTATAATTACAAATTGTCCATGTGGTCAAAATCTGTTATCTCCAGAATCAAATTCATGATTTAAATATATAATATATAATATATATCAAATATATATATTTATATATATTTATAATAGTACATGACATTTGGATATAAATAATGAAATGCACCATTCTAGGAGACTGAAAGCCATACGTATGCATGCACGCTACATTCATTTTTATTTCATATTTAATGGAATGACAACTTAATGATACATAGTTATATTATAATTACAGTATAATATCATATGATATATATGTTACATAATTTAATTGACTCCATCTTTTAAAGATTCAATGTATTTCATGAACGAATCATATCACCTTGTGGGGGCGGTAGTCAGCACTTCCTCAAATGAAATTATCATGATTACAAATTTTGAAAATCATAAAGGTATGTTTGTATATACAAATTACATAATCATAGAGAAAACATAAATATAATATATATCTTATATAAATATAGTTCTATCATAATGGTCATTATGAGAGGTGGTAGGAGAATATTGAACAATCATCGTTTCATGAGGTAGATTACACCGCCCACAGAAACTGTGTGTTCTTTTCCCATTAGACGGTGGTTTGTTTAGGTGTTGTTATAATCCATCTCAATAAAACATGCTATTATATTTAAGATACTGGTGTTGTTATAAAAGATAGTAATAAAATTATTTTAGGTTGTTGGAGATGTAAAATAAAATAAAATAACTTAAGAGAAGATGTTACCTTTAAATCCTATAACTTCCTTTTGTTTGAACCAAAATGATTTCGTGAATTTTCTTCTCCCTAAGAAAAGGATTATATGGTGAATATAGGGATCTTGAGTGATTATTTTGTCAGAGGATGTACTAGCCATGGGTCTTGAGAGGTGGGAGTAATGGGTTAGAGGTCATTGCTTTTTTAAGGGGGAGGAGGGGATCTTTAAAAAACATTGACAATATTGTTTTATTATATAATTATTTTCGGTTTCTGAAGGTCCAAAACATATTATTTTCGAATATTAGATGACTCGTATTCTAAAGAAAATCATACAATAATAATTCGATAGCTTTTTGATTTTCTTTTTGATTTTTTTAATCTTATTTATATAAATCATTCATTAAGAAGGTAAACACTACATCATTATTGTGAAACCCATAATTTTATTTATTTGATTTCTAAAAATTATAAAACAAATACCATGAGGTAGGAAATATTTTTAGATTTTAAATGAATATTTATAGGTGAATATATAACATATATATCACCATGTAATAATTGATTTACTAAAAGATATATGTTTATGTAATTTTTGTCTTCACATTAAATTAATTAATATAAAGAGTCATTATCACTCTGAAGTGGCTCCATGGGGTCCCAAAATCTACCCAAGGATTCCAATTTTTGGAAATTAATGAAAAAATTGGATTAGGACACATTTTAGGGTAATTAATATTATTATAATATTATGTAAAACATGATTTACCATATTTTCCTTTAACCACGGTAAATAAATGTTAAAAGTTACTATTCACCAAAATATATTTTCTTTTTATTGAACCACATTTTACTTACTAATTACAACCACGTGTGTAATATTTTCGAAATTCAATTCATATATGTGGTAAAAATTCATTTAAATGAAAAAGTTGTTTTTAACTACCAGTCAGTGTTTTTGCTATCCATCAAAAATTAAATGTTTTCAGAAAAAATACAAAAAAAAATCAGCCTAAGATATATTTGATATACCGAATTAAAAAGTGTTTTCTATTTTACAAAATTAAAATCAAATAACATACATTAACTAATTTAAAATTAATTTCCACTATATAAACAAAACAGTGTGTATTTAAGAAATAATAATTATCATAAGATTGACCCTTGTTTATTCCCAATTTCAATGTGAATTTTTTAAAAAAATGAACAACATTGGATTTAATGATAAAAATATAATATAATTACACATTAAAACCATTTAAATATATAATATATCCTTATAAATAAATTATATTTCAAGACAGTTTTGAATTAAAATACAATATTTTTCACTATTCATTAAAAATGAATTTTATGGGAAAAATACCAAAATTTTACCCAATGTAAATTTTGATTTCCGATTCTAAAGAAAAAATTTATTTTTTCAAATAGAACATATAAAAGTGACCAAAACTATATTTAATTATGGTTCTCCATAAAAATGTGTTAAATTGGATTTTTAATGAATATTTGAGTATTTAAGCTTAAATTTAGATTCATTCACATTTTCTGCCTCTAACTTATATTAGATAAATATAAAAATATTTAACAAACATATATAATAATATTTTAGTTATTTAAATTCATTCCCGCCAATATAACATCTATGTTTCAACTAGCATTTAAATTATTATAATATTTTTTATTATAACTCAACATTCTGTGCAACATAAGATTTCAATGAAAATCATTGTTGTGTCTCAGGTACGTCATCGAATACAGAATCTTCTTTAAAATAAAATGAATATTTAATTCCAAAATATTAATAATTATGAAAATTTATATTCTTAATTTACCTGGGATGTTACATCCTTCCCCCATTTTAGGAATTTTCTCCTCCCAATTTCAAAATTGGGCATGGAAACTTCATTGAATGTCCCACATCGAAAAAAGAATCAATAAAAATATCACTTTAAAATAAAGGAGGAGAATTAAAAAGGTCACCCGAGACAAAAAATACTATCATTCAATGAAAGCATGTATATGGAAGCAAAAATATCTATAATATATTAATAGAGAGTTATATAGAACTTGATCACAGAAAGTTAACCACCACAATACCATAAATTTTGGTTTGGGTAATGGTATAATGATAAAAAAGAGATTATATTATTTATTCTTCAATATTATTTTTGATAGAGTAAAATATTTTTATTAATAACTAGACTGTGATCATAAGGAAATATATTTTCTTTTCATGTAGAGTGTCATCCTTCAATAATATTCTACCACAAGCTCATCTTTTCTCCAAATGGTATGTATTCAAGATGACTTGGTCACACCTGAAGTGATAGAATCAACATCTAGAGTGTCACATAGTCTACAAAAGATGAACTATATATTTCCCTTATCTGTATACATCATCAAAAACCAAAATTGGTTAGTACTTTATCATATAATCCACAAAAGAATAATCTTTATAAAAATAAATACTACTCATAATATACAAAATTCAACAAAAAAACCCAACGTTCATGAAAAATCATTAAATATACAATTTTCCTTAAATTTATTCAAAATAATCCAATGAAAGAATGAAACCCAGAACTCTAAAGTATATAATCACATAGTCTTCCCCAGTAAATCTTAACATTTATCTACAAAAACACCGACTACTCTTAATGTCTCATAATGAAGTGTAATTAACATAATCACATATTCTCTATGATAGGTAAATAATTTCCATAAATAACCCAAATCACATTATGTCCACAATAAAAACCTGTATTCTTCTAAAATAATATTTCAACAATTACTCTGAAAATGAAATCTCATAGTATTCTATTTTCCATAAGCATATAGTGTTTCAAAAAGGGAATATGTCTTCAAAAATAAACTGTATCACCTCAACACAAAATAATTTTCCTATACTAAGGATATCTATTTGATAAAGCATTATAAACCAAGTCAAATTATTTTTTTTCAATAATATAATTTAACTAAAAATAATTATCCATAATAATCAGGGACATCACATAGTCCAGTGGTATGCGATAAATTTCAATCACACTTTGGTTATGGGTTCGATTCCCATAGCTTTGTCCGATGCGATGTGATTTTACATGCTCTACATGTTGTCCCTTTCTCAAAAACTATATAATTTTATAACAGTTCAAAAAATGAGATAAATACATTAAAAATAACTCAAACATATTTTAACCACAAATTTTATCTCATACCTCGTATTTTCATCCCATAATGTAGGGGGACGAAATACTTTTTTATTATTTTCCAAACACTTTTAGGAAAATTGAGAAACCCAAAGACACAATCAATCCAAAAAAACACATCCATAACAGACCAAACAACCAAACACCCATATCAACCAACAAAAATTAAAAGCCAAAGTCTCTATACCCGTCATCACAACCAACACAAGAGTCCTCTGCGGTGGCCATTCCCCATTCAGAAGCCGGGTTGAAACGCCTCATGAAATCTTCATTATAGTTCTGCCTCACATCATCCAAAATGATTCGCCAAAGTCCATGTTGCTTGGTTAGGCTGCATTTTTTGAAGGACAGTTTCACCCCATGATCACGTATAAAGGAGGCTCTAGTGCACAATGGACAAGGAAAATAAGAATAATCTTTCTTGCCTCTTCTTTTTGGAGTGGCAGATGCCACTCCTCTATCCTCAGTACTGTTTCTATCCCCACCTTGGAGTAAATCACTGATTCCACACCCATTAAAAGCTTGCATACCCATTCATAGACCTGCCCCGCCCTATACAATGTTGCTATACGAGAGTCATGTCAATCCACCACTATTTTATTTGCCGCTCTCAGAGATCTCCCCCCCCCCCCATTTCCAATGAAAACCTCCTTTGGATAGGTTTCTGACCAGTTGTGTTGTAATGGAACGTTAGTATCAACTAAAGCAAGGAATCAAGGTTTCTCAATCATTTCATGCTCTTCAAATATCACTATACGCCTTTCTTCATTTCTAACAGGAGCCTCCTGAGGACCATTCCCCGCATCATCATCAATAATAACTGAATTAATCACCTACGCATCCTCTTGTTCTAGGCCCTGAAAAAAATTTCTTTTAGGAACTGTAATTAGTATCCCTCTAGAAGCATTTTTCTGACTAGATTTCACATTCTGATGACCTTCCAAATTCTCCACAGCAGGACCATCATACACTACAGGCCTTGTTATCTCTGCTGCCTTACATTGCACTCCTTCGGCCCTGCTGTTAAAAGCCTACACACCTCCAGCACAAGAGCCACACTTATTTTCAACTTTAATTACACCATCCCCCACATGCGGATCACTCCTCAACCACCTAAAAACAGCAGAAACCAGTGGATTTAAGGAGGCCTTATCTCCCTTTCCCACTTTCGGTGCATCCCTACTCACCAGATCAGAATCCTTTCCATGATTAGTTCCACGCTGCTTCCTCTATCCTTCATCGGTCCTCCTCCACTGACCTTACTCTGGTCTCCTCCTTAGAACAAACTTCCTCTCCTTGAAACCATCCGCATGACATTCAGAAACGAAATGCCCCAAACGGTAGTAGCTCGAACAGTAGTTGTCCCACGATTCAAACTCCACTTCTTGATTCCATTTAAACTCTGAACCCACTGCAATCCAGAACCACTCCACCGTAGGCTTTGACACATCAACCTCAACACAAATTCGAGGGTTAATCGGGTGACATACATAGGAAGTTCGAACGTCCAAAAAATGTTTGCAGCCCACCATGTTTCCAATCATACGAAGAATTTAAGCATTCTGAAAAGGTAGAGGGAGCTTAGGAAGGCTTACCCACATCGTGCTGGAGGATGGTTCCCGACTCATGCACAGGTCGAATGACCATATTAGGATAGAAAACCTAAAACTGTTACATCTCTGAGGGGCACTAGACCAGGCTCGAATCAGATTGGCTTAAGAGGCGAAGCGAAACATGAAGTGACTTCTATCCATCAGACCAACAACCGCCCGTTCTTACAAATCCATTATATGTAGACTTTTTACTAATTCAATATTCTTCATGATCCATTATCCATTAATTACCAACATCTTTCATAATACATCATTCCGACAAACTAAATCATTAATCATATCTTACGATTCAGTAATGTCAGAACATCAGCTAAGAAATAATTCATACCTTTCATCGGTCATTGTCAGTTTCCTCATCATCTATTAGAGTGGCATTAGGAATCAGTAAACATATTCTTTTACAATCATGCTGATCTAATTCCTGAACCTTCTTCGTGGGAAATATATTGGTATAATGACCATGGGCACCACATTTAAAACATAAAATTAATACGTCCAAAATAGATTCTTTTACAATCTTGCTAATCTAAGTGTTTCTTTCCTCATTCTTGACACATAGGTTTTTGAATATAAATACCTTTATGATTATTAACTGAACTTCTATAGAGATTTTTTTACTTGAATATATGACGCCTTATAAAAAGATCCAAGGATCAGGTGGTCAATCATGACTCTAGATAGTTGCTTGATAATAACCAAATGATTTCTCATTGAATCTTCCATTTAATTTAGATGCTTATTTAGAAAACAGCCACAGATTTCTTCTTATCCATTGTTACATTGATTCCTTCTAGATCCATCCATTAAATAAAACCAAATATTTCAGTGTGAGTATACCAGTAAAATCATCATATACTATCTTACAAATATGTTAAACACTAAAACATACTTGCTCATGTTATCTTAAAGTGATTCTATTTAACTAAAATAACTCTGACTATTTACAATATGATAACCATTACATATTTGTCTCTTATTCTTAAATAACACCCTAACATATAAAGTATTCTAAACTAACCTATGATACCAACTATAATTACCCAACCTTAATCATTAAATAATCTTGAGTTAAGTCATTAATTCATATTGATGATCTTTTCAGGTTGACAGTTTTAGAGATTTTGGCCATAACTATTACATTACATTTCAAAAATTACAATATATATTCATCTACTCAACATCCATTTTTTCATTAAAAAACTCTAAAAATGTAACATATATAGTTCCATGATTTAGATATCATACCTTTTTCGTGATCTCATACTTGACCCTATTCATATTTATGTCTTGTAAAAACATTTCAAAACATGGGATGAGCATAAAAAGCTCAGTAAGGGTTATAAAATAAAGAAAGGAAACATTAACCCACCAATAAATAAAAATCAATGAAACCATACATTGCAATCATAACATACCTCATGAAATCATAAAATTTATGCATAACACATAGAAATTATAAATCATAAAGGTAACTTGTGTAATATATATTATACATAAATTGCAGTTATCATAGCTATGTAGGGAGTTACATTGGAATACCCATCACATTATAAACCCTAAATCTCTTAGGAGAAACATTTACTTTTACCTCCATCACGTTCCCCACTCCATTGAAGAGCTATCTCGGGCTCACCTGCCCTAGGATTATCATAGAACCAACCATATACGTAAAAAATTCCCAAGAACTATAAAATAATAATAACACATAACACAAGAATAAATAAAAGATAACATTTCCACATTACAATTACAATATATTAGTTCATGATATTAACATAATCTATGCTTTGTCAAAACCATTTTCAAAACTATTTAAAAAATTTAAAAAGATATATTTGAATCAACGTTACCCATACTACATTAAATATATTAAAGGAATTAAAATTTTAAAACATTAATTTACATATATATAAATCATAAAAACCATTTTAAAAAATTGATATTATTGAGAAATATTTAGAATATTTAATCTTTAAAATATTCCAAATGTTGTTTTAGTTAAAAAAACCCTTTACACTTGGGAAACTCGTGAATAAAAATAATTATAGAATAACATTAAAAAATGCTTATAATATCATTAGAATAATTATATTCATGATATAATATGTCAAAGGGAATTTTATACATCATATAAAAGTGAATTGGTGTATAACAAAAAAAGAAGTCTCAATGTAATGTAAATTAAGATGAAATCCCATGCATATATTGTATCCTTTGGTTAAGGATAAATCAATTACATAATTATGTGTAAAAAATATAAATAAACCCAATATAATTGTATATTATGTGTAAAACAATAATAGTTCATTCACACATATTTATAGAAAGACATAATCAAGAAGTATAAGTTTAACCCAAATAATTGAAATTGGGATAAGAAGTTCCCTTACAAAAATTCGACAGCCTAACATTGTCACTTTAAAATTATGAAATGCATTGACGAGAGAAAAGAGGGTATCTCCTTACCTAGAGATAAAATTTACAGCATTAAGGATATAGAGTAAAATATACCAACACAAGACTATGTAAATTTAAAGGGATAACAAATTATAAGTATTTTAAAAAGAATAAGGTCAATGCCTTCCTTACCGATTTGGTAACATATGAAACATACACCACATGAAATAAGGATCATAAAATAAATATGTAAATACTTTTAAATTAAATTATATTACACAATGAATACAATCATGGTCAGTACATACACCACTCAAAGGGAAATAATGAATCTCATGAGAATAAAAAGGTAAGATGATAACCCCGTACCATGTTGTAATCAATCAAGTCGTAAGACCAAAAGTTAATTACCACCAAATGAATCATAGAATACCATGAAAATAAATATAATAATGATAATATATATAAAATTTAATTACACAATACACCTTAAGCAATAAATATGTGGGGAACAATGGAAATCCCACAGAATTAAAAGTGAGATAAGAAACACCTTACCTCGTGTCCAACATGACCCCTTCATTCTTTAATCTTTTGATTATTAAAATATAGTTAATTAAAACATTATTAAAACAATTTATAGTGTTTATTATTCCTATTATATCACTTATTACCATGTTATAATAAATATGTCGTAATTTACGTTAATAATGTTGTTTCGTCGATATTTGGTACATGAGTCAAAAATGAACTTGTTATAATTACAAATTGTCCATGTGGTGAAAAGTATACTATATATAGAGTCATATTCATGATTTAAATATCATATGGATCATATATATCAATTATATATATATATATATATATATATATTATAGTAAATGATATTTGGATATATGAAATGAAATGCACCGTTCATGGAGATTGTAAGTCGTATGTACGCATTAACACTACTTTCATTTCTATTTCATATTTAATGAAATGAAAACTTAATGATACATAGGTATATTATAATTCCAATACCATATCATATGATTTATATGTATCCTATTTTCATTAACTTCATTTATTAGCTGTTCCATGTATGTCATGAACGAATTATATCACCTTGATGGGGCGGTAGTCCACACTTCCTCAAATGAAATTATCATGTTTACACAAATTGGAAAGCATAGAGGAATGTTTGTAAATATTAATTATAGAAGAATTAAGAAACAATAAACATAATATATTTCATATATAAATACATTTCCATCATAATGGACACCATTAGTGGTGGAAGGAGAAGATTGAATAATAATATTTTCATGAGGTAGTAGTTCACCATCCACATAAATAGTATGTTCTTTACACAATAGACGGAGGTGTGTGTAGGTTTAGTTCAGATACATTTCATAACAACATCCTAGTATATTGAGGACACTGCTATTGTTATAAAATAAAGGAAAAAAATATTTTATGGAGATGGTGAAGTAAAATAAAATAAAAGAACTTAAGAGAAGACGTTAGCTTTAAATCAGGTAACATCAATTAGTTTGAACTAAAAGGATTTCGTGAAGTGCCTTCTGGAAAACACAAGTATTATAGGTGGAATAGAGGGATAATAAGAGATTATTTGGGTTGAGGTTGGATACGACAAGGGGCTTGAGAGGTGTGACTAATGGGTTAGAGGTGAGGGATTTTTATAAGGGGAGGAGGGTCCCTTTAGGAATGTTTGAAAATATTATTTTATTATATAATGAATTTTGGTGTCTAAAGATCAAAAACATGTTAATGTTTAAGCTAAGATGACTCTTGATTGAAATAAAATCATCCAATACGAAATAGACATGTTTTTATATTGTTTTAATTTTTATAATATTATTTATTTTAATCATTAAATAATGAGGTAAACACTGTGTCATTATTGTGTCATAAATAAATTTATTTATTTGACGTCTAAAAATTCTATAAACAAATACCATGATGTAGGAATTTTTGTCAGCATTAAAATAAATATTTATAGTTAGAGATATAACTTATATAACCCCATGTAAAAATTCATTTACTAAAAGATATATGTTTATGTCATTATTGCCTTTACATTAAATTAATTAATATAAAGTGTCATTCTAATTCTTAAGTGCCTCCATGGGGTCCCTGAAAAGACCCATGGTTTCACATGGTCTGAAATATATCCACCAATAGGATTATGACACATGTTAGGATAATTTTATATTATTATAATATTGTTTTTACCTTGAATTACCCTATTTACCTTTAACCGCAGTAAACAAAAGTGAAAAGTTCATATTCACCAAATAATATTTTCATCTTATTGAACCAAAATTTAAATTATGATAACAACAATGTATGTAATATTTTCAAAATTCAATTCACATAAGTTGAAATTTTTCACTTATAGGAAAAAGTCTCTTTACTTAGTATTTTCAATATTCATCAACTTGAACTTTTTCAGAAAAATAAAAAAAATTCAGAAAATGAAACATTTGATATTATGAATTAAAAAATGATTTTTATTTTACCAAATTAAAAACTTAGAAGTTTCATTAATTATTTTAAAATTAATTCCCATTATCAAAACAAAAGGTGTGTTTTTATAGAATAATAACTATCAAAAAATTGACACTTCTTTATGCCCAATTTCAAAGTAAAATTACTTACAATGAAAAAAATTGGATTAAATGGTAAAAATATAATGAAATTACACATTAACACTATTTAAAAATATAATCTAACCATATAAATAAATTACATTAAAAAACAGTTTTGAATTAGAATATAGTATTTTTCACTATTCATTAATAAATGAATTTTATTAGAAAAATACAAATATTTTACCCAAAGAAAATTTTGATGTCTTGATTCTAAATAAAAAATTTATTTTTTTGAATAGAACATATAAAAGTGACCAAATCATGATATAAAGAGGGTTCTCCATCAAAAGCCTGTAAATCGACATTTTGAAAAAATATTAGACTATTTATGATTAAAATTAGATTCATTCACATTTTAAGCCTCTAAAAATTATTGGATAAATGAAGAAATATTTAACAAACATAAATAATCATATTTTATATAATTTTATTCACTCTTTCTTATACAATAACTATGTTTTGTCTACCATTTAATGTTTTATATTATGTATTGAGTATAACTCAATGTTTTGGGCAACTTAAGATTTCAAAGAAACCCCTTGTAGCGTATCAAGTATTCCATCAAACATAGAATCCCATTTAATGTAATAAATATTTAATTCACAAATATTAATAGACATAAAAAATTTATATTTTTTATTTACCTGGGATGTTACACTCGCACTTCAAAAATAATGGAAACCATCACGTACTATGTGGAAAACTTCTCAGGATAGCCTACACCCAGGCTTCCATCCAAGTCCTAATGATGGAGATGAGTGATGTAGAAACGTCACAAGGGATACACATGGGTTTTACCCTATGTAAATAGTATTCCTCTTTATACTATCCCTTATCTGTGTACCCTATCAATACTCAATATTGAAAGGAAGGATACCTGGCATGCACCCATGACAGATGGTGCATGACAACTTATAATTTCTTTGGTGTATTCTCACCCATAAATGAATGACTGGCCTTGTCTCCCCACATGATGTGTACCCTTGGTACAAGAAATTTATTTCCTATAAAATAATACATACTTGTTATTATCCTATTCCCATGAAAATAACCCCTTGTTTGCATGTCTTTATCTATACTTCCACATTGCTATATCCTTCAACATAGTATCTATTACATGCCACTCATCCACACAACCCTGGATCACAAAAAATATTTTACCCCAAATATAGAGAATATAGTTAGCCGGATTTCATATTACTTATATTTTAATAACATATGGTGTTTCATCCCTCATTACATGAAATATGATCAGAAATTCCGAATGAGAATCTTCTCTATGCCTCCCAAAACCCTAGGTTTTCACCCAAAAACTACAGATCGACCCCAACTGGGTACCCAGAACTCGCATAAGAGATAAAAAGACCTAAATAAACACATCCAAATGGATTAATATTTAACTAATATTAATTTTACTACCTCATGGTTAAACACAAAAGCTTATATCCTGAACGATTTCTAGAACATGTTACTTCTCGATCTAGTGAAGATTGACACCAAACATGGGGCTCATTAGTTATTCTTATACTTGGTTTATCTTATGATCATATTTCATAAAAAGGGTATCATAACTCTTAATTTATGTATTTTAAAGGAAAAGGGGGAGATATATATTTGTTTATTTATTTAAAATAAACTAATATATCGTCAACATGCCCTCGAAATTTCGTTTTCACCCAAACACCCAACACCGACGAACATTATGTTATTTATATTGGAATACCCACAATGTTTACACATAAAAAGTATTATATTTGTAATTTGAGTTTCTAGATTCTATTTATTCAACATTTTTATAAAAAATACACACTAATGATTTAATATATCTCTTATTTTTTATATCACTGCATCGAGGATCTCCGGGTCCCAAAATCCTATGTTGAATTAGTTATATTCTTTGGAAATATTTAAATAAACAATAAAAAGTCATAAAAATAAAAAAAAAGCTGATACTATATCCATAAATTCAACTTTTTTTCTTGAAATGAAAAATCTTACACATAAGGGTGAAAACTGATCTCCTAATTGGTTATCCCACATGTGTAAGCTCTTCAAAAGTTTCATGTGATATCAAAATCACGAACCATGGGGAACCAAAACCCCAAATAGGGTTTCATCATGATGTATCAAAAAAATATACACGAAACATTGAAATACACCACACAGTCATCTCCCATCTCATACAAGTTGACATTTCAAATGTATTAGGAAGATATCTCCCCAACAACAATTGCGGGTCAAACATCTATAACCCGGGCCGACATCACCGTTAGTGTATAGTGTTATGCCACCTCACTAAATCAGTGCATAAACTGATGTAATATTTTAATCCTCATACACCATTGGATTAACTAATCCACACCAACATGAAAACCCAAAGCATTTTAATCAAAATCTGAATGGTTCTCTTTACCTTGCACAACCATCCCTTTCTTGGGTGATCCACTACATGAAAGATAAATCCTACTTACCTCATATAACCATGTAACTGGTATCAACATAAATATTCATTAAGGTGGTGTACATACCACTTTCTTAACTTCATTCAAGAACATATCCATTAGAGACCTGGTCATGTGATACCACCCAAAAAAACTCTAGGATGTGTCTCCCTGACATGATGATAAATAGGATGTAATAACAAGCGTATATAGAGGGGGTCCACTATCACTCCTATTTTTAAGAAGAAGCATCTCAGGGAGTTGAAATTTTATGTCCTGAACTCATAATTCAAGTGCTTCTCATAAGGATAGTAATCTTAGAGCTTGTCTGTAATTGTCCACAGGGGTCTCATGTACTCAACTGTTGACCCCGAGCACACTTGGATAACATGATATAAGATTACATAGAACAAATACTATATGGTATATGGATATGGTCTATCATTTTTACGATAACTCTAGGGTGTCTACTGTGACAAAATATTTCTCCATGACCCATCTAACCACATTTTCTTTAATAAGACACATTTTTAAAAGACTCCACTCAAACCAAGAGTATGTGATAACATAAAATCAAGCCAAAATTTGAGAACCATCATGATTGTACCCCATGGGAAAATAAACATTGATTATTATGTGTTGGTAATTCTCCCAAATAGTCACATGAAGAATATATTTCAATGAAATTTAATACCAAGTACTCTTCCTCCTACCTAGAGAACAACATGGGTATCCCAATTGAACACACCAGGTCTTACAAGACCTTCTAAAACCTCCAACTATAAATCTGATAAAAAACTATAATGAATCCCTCTAAACTCAAATGTAAAGATAAAATGATCCCATGGTGTCACTAGGTCAAAAGAATGTGATATTGTCATAGAAAAGTGACAAATGACTAAAATAGTTGTACCTGAGATAAAGAAGTCACTTGTTATACCTCGAACCAAACATGATGCATTCCGGTCATAAGAACCCACTGTTTCAAGAACATACCATCCCCCCTTTTCCCACTTATCCACTATAAAAACACAACATTTCATAGTACTTTATCATCAATAGCTTGTGATTAACGAAACACAAAACTATTTTGTGTAAGATGCAATATTGATTTTTAGTGAAAAAACACTTTAGTGTTAAATTATTCCATTGATATATTGATAACTTATAAATTAAATATTATAACCAAAATATTGATAAATAATACTGAAATGTTATTTATAATATTTTCACATAATTAAATCATATTTAGAAATATTCGTATATGTTTTGCAAAAATAAATAAATGCTTAGAAAACTGTTTTCTTAAAGTAACTTCATTTTATGTTCTTCTATAAACAATAATAAAATTAACTTTAGACACACATAGAAAATTAATTTTTTAAATTATACTTCCTTTTCGAATTCAGAATATCATTATTATCTTAGGGTAATTTTATCGTATTTTTATGAAAACATTCAATTTTTTATGAATAGTGGAAACACTCCATTATTTAAAAAATGATTTTTTTCATTTATATAATTATTTCACATAAAATTGATTATAATGTAAAAATAGAAAAATAATAAAATATAATCCAAATTTTTTTCATTTCAATAATTTTTATAATACAATTACATATAAACATTCATTTATCTTTTTTAACTTCTATTTAGCCGACTTCTAGCCTCATTTGAGGATTTGGATTAAACATAACTTTTCCACTTATATGAATTGAATTCTAAAAAATGGATATATATTGTTTAAATAGGCAGGATATTATTTTGTTTAATATGTTCAAAATAATTTTTTGGTGAATAGTAAAATTGATTTTTAATTACCACTCTTTTAAGTAAATATGGAAATGAAACAAAAAAATAATGTTATATTAATAAAAAATTATGCTAACACTTGTCATAGTTTCATTGGATGACTGTGGTTCAACCAAAATAAATATTAGGTCCAAAATATGATCTGTTTTAAGCTACATTTGTTAGAATAACAAATTATTATATTTTCTTTAAAGAATAGGTAAAAGTGTCATATTTAAATTTTAATTGTTAATATATTTTTATTATAGGGATATACAAAAAAATAAATTATACTATAAAAATTCATTAGAAATATACTAAATTTATCTACATCATGATAATTTATTTATAATTTTTAAAAATTAAAAATTAAAATTTAACTGTGACATAGTGATGATGCTATAGTTTATTTATTAAAGGAAAAAATGAAATATATGTTATTAAAAACACTAAAATAAATATAATTTTTCTTAATTAATAAAATCCACTAATTTATAGATAACATAGACATGTTAGTGACATATTGGATGTATTTTTCTGATGTTATCATGTTGGTTTAATATTTTTAAAAATTAAAATATTTAATAGTATTAAAATCAATATAAATGAAATGGTAAAATAAATAATATATAATTAAAACATATAAAATTCATAAAAATATTTGTATAAGAAAAAATTATAGTGTTTAATATTTTGTAAATGATCAAACTGGGGTTCTTTTTTCATTTAATAGTAACTATATTACCCTATAGTGTAAAAATACAATAAGACTTACTTAAAATTACTTTTTATTATTAAAACGCTTTTTTGGAAAAAGTGAGAAACCACAAAAGTTAACTGGACAACCAGAACTCCCTGATAAATCAACCAACCCTGTCCCACCGTAGCAACTATGCCATGATGAGAAGCCTTCAACGATACAGGACCCCATAATTGACAGTCCCATGCAGAGATGTACGGGAACAGAACCGATGGCAACACCCCACCCTCTCAACATCCCAATCTAAAAGGCCTTCACCAATGAAGAATTCATGCTCTGATCCTCTTCCGGAGCAGGTCCAAGAAGAATGATGGAAACGATAACATACTCACAACAAATTCAAAAAACAAGGGATCCCAGAGTTGCATTTCTCCCAAAAACATTACCCTTGAGCCAACCACCCGAGGACAAGAACATAAACAGAGGATTTAAAGATGAAGCTGATGTTACCCGAATCAGTTTCTCTAAATAAATTCCACGATACGGAATCCATCTGTAAATCAGCTCCTTCTAATATCAGTGTCTCAAACACTAAAGACAACTGTTCCCAAGACTAAATGTACTCCTTGACACTGATATTGAATTGATTGAAACCTCAAACCAAAATTGAGTACTGTTTGTCAATCCATGAATATTTCTCCTCATTGAGAGGCACCTCAAGAGACCTCCCCATCATTTTAGTTTCCTCCTCATCGGTTGCATTGAGTAATAAAGTATGTTCTATTACTTGGTCTTCAAAACATAATAGCAGAACCAGGGGATGATCGTCTTGTACCTCACAAATCAGGTTCCTCAGAGCCTCTATGTCCATCTTCTTGCTGCTCATTTTCATTACAGAGCGGGTCTCTATAGGAGGAGGTAGTGGGGAGTATTTCATCATCCCCTTACTTCTCCTGGATTTCTTATCACATTTTTGAGATGATTCCTCATCTTTTGAGTGAGTGTGATAAAGAACTCTTTTAATCAACACATTGACCCTGACATCCTCACTTGGAATAGTAGAATCACAACTCAAATTGGCCTCTAGGAGGCCTTCAAACCTATTTAACAAAGGAACAATCATCTAAAGTGAACCAGAGTCCCCCTTCTGCCCACCTCCTATTGTAACAGGCGTATCCTGATTAGCCCTTTTCCTCCCCTTACTGACATCATCACTGCCCTTCCATGACTTATCAGCAACCAATCCAAACAAATCCACTAGCTCACTGCCCGACGAGTGATCCAAGACCTCGTTTACCTTATTCCCCTCGGCTTCCACCTGAACCTCCACATACCAGTCATTCCCATCTTCATCCTGCACCCTACAGATTGATGGACCCGTGAGATCCCCCCTCATCCTGTTGAACACATCTGAAACCTTCGGATTAAGCCACTGAGCCGTTGCGCCAGTGCTGAGAAGACCCATCCCCACTGCATTGCAGTCCACTACCACTCTCGCAGGACATTCCTCCTCAACCAGATGGTGTGACATAGGTCCCCCAACTCTATTCTCAACACCCATGGCCTGCTGTCTAGAGTCCGTAACCGCACATACCACCAGATCCTTTCCCTTGCCACTATCCACCATCTGATTCATGACCTACCCACCCTTGGTCCAAGCTTCCCTTGATTTTAGTCCAACTCTCTTACCCACATTCGGTGAAGACCCCTATTTCACAAATTCGAGACAAACCCCATCCTTCTACATGAAAAGCAAAAGTCCGTCCAATCCTCATAGACCACTCGTTTTTTACACCTATATTCCATGAAAATCGTAATCTAGACAAAATATAAGGGGACTTTCTACAGATTTATCTCAACACATATCCTTGGATAAATAGGATGGAAACTGCATCCGTTGGGCTATCCAAACAATGGTATTTTCCGACGAGGTTATCGAGCATGTTGATGATTTATGGATTTTGAAACGGTAACGGAAGCTTCAGAAAACTAACCCAAATCACAGCAGATGGTGGGTCACAGTTCATGAGGAATTCAAAAGACCAAAATAACATGATGAAGTGACAGCCATTGAAGCTTTAGGGTGCACATGACCAGGCAAGGATGAGGTCATCCCCGGATGAAAAATGGATCATGATATGCTTGTCATCGTGAAAGCCTACCGTAGCCCGCTCCATGAGGTCCCAAGTGTCGAAGACGAACCTGTCAAAAGAATCAACTAATGGTCTTCACTTCTTAAAATTCACAAACAGAGTGAGATTCAAGAGATCAGAAGATTCAGTGAAATTTGAATTCGAAATTTGGAGATTCGGGCAACCCTCGATGAGTTTCGGGACCTTCAGGCGTAATTCGATTTTCAATGAAGAAGGAAGAAGATCAGTATTTGAGAATTAAAATCTTTATGTATGGGTTAAAACCAAATTATAAGGTTAATTTTATATCCTCTACATGTTAAAAAATTATTATCTTAGATTATTTTGACACATATTAATAGTATCCTCACTATAAATCAATTCTTATCTATGTAATACTGAAAATTAATTTAAAATAAATTAATCTATTAAAATATTTTAAAAGTTCCCCTCACCTATCTTTTAATAGTGATCTTTAGATTATATTTAATTCACACCACCATATTCAATTGGATAGGAAAATACCTACTCAACAATTCTCCAAATATCCATGAATTCATTCCGGAGGCAATACATTGGTAGAAGGAAACCTAGGGTGTCCTTTTGTACAAAGCAAAATGACACACCTGAAAAAAGATTTAATTGTTCTATCACATCGTTAAAAGTTATTTTATTTTTTATACATCAACTTTATATATTGTTTCCAAAAAAATAATAACTCCAGTATCACCCATATACTGGGATGTTATTAGAATCATGGTAAAACCATATTTCTTATACAATCCATCATACAAATAATAATATCCCCATTTGAGAATATGTATGACTTACCATATGCACGTCATGTTGTAATTTGTAATTCAATAATATTTTATTTGAATGGGTATAATAATGAATATAAATGATATAAATAATTAATATAACATGATAATGATTCTTTATAATGAATATACCATCCAATACCATACGTTTTAACCATCAAGGTAATGATACTACTACTCGTGCGTATGTACACCCTACCATCTCCACAATGTGGTGAGATTCATTCTACTTGTTACCCATTAAAGAATGATTATAAAATTTATATGATTACTATAATTAAAAACAATGAAATAAATTTCATTCTTGATATGAATAAAATATATCCCATCCATAAAAAACATGACTTAAAAGACAAAACATTAATGGGAAAATGAAGGAGTTAACAAACGAAACAATAGTAATACTAAAATATATATACCAAACTGATATAAGAGGATCATATATGATATCATAAATATTTAAATTGTACCTGTTGATGTTCATTTTTTTCACAGATTCTAATGACCTAAGAAGGGGAATACGTAAGCATAAATAGATTCATCCTTTGAAGAAACATCAAAAATTGACAAAGGCATGAACAAGGATTCCATTTAGTAAGGGTCGTTCAAGATTCATCATGGTCATGCATGTATACATGCGCACCATATATTGGGAGTGCAGGTGACATGAAATACCTATTTGATTTTCTCTCAAGGTCTTCAGTAGCCTATAAATACCCCTTGTGGGCCCCCCATTTCGGGGACGAAAAACTACAAAATTCAGATTTCACCTCTCGGTGCCCTAGTCTCTTCATGAAGTATTCTGAACACTTATAAGGTAATTTCACACCTAGAATAGAAGATCTAGAGAGAGGGAATAGGGCCTAAGTTTTGAAATTCCCCAACACTTGCACATCTAAATGTCTAACCCTTAAGTGAAAATGGCCACACTTGTGTGCTGCCTTATCCCTTCAACAGAACCTACAAGCCACTCTTTTGGATGATTTTTGGGATAATTGTACGGGCTTAATCCATGCCTCCCCCATGTATTACCCTATGGGTTGACCGGTGTGCAATTACCCAAGTGTCGCACAGGTATACCTGCACGAACAGGACATGCGCGCCATATGAGGACTTGTGCGCCTACGTATTTTTGGGTGTCCCTCCTTATTAAACACTTTTTCTCAAATCCACCTCTCCTCTTCAAGATTCATCCTTCGAAACCCTTTTCAAAGTCATTTATGGTATGATTCCTTGTTGTCTTCCTTATCTGAAAGGAATTCTGTGGAACATCTCTCAAAACTTATTGACATACATGTCTTTACGTCACTAAGGTTTGAGATTTCATTCATTCAACCTCATCCTTTAAGATGAGAAGATCTTTAATTTTGGCATCCTCCTTAGGAGTAAGACCCATGTCCTAAATCTCCTTAAACATTGGGCCTCCTTCTCAGGAGTCTGTCACAATCATAATTCCCTAATTATTTGAGCTTCCTTTTCAGGAGTGAGCTCCAATTCTCAAATTTCCTAACCTGGGCCTCCTTTTCAGGAGTATGCCCCAATTCATGTTCCCTTAATATGGGAATTCTCAATAGGAGTAAGCCCAAAATTCCAAATTCCCTTAAACTGGGCATCCTTTTCATGAGTAAGCCCCATTTCAAGTTCCCTTAATATGGGAATTCTCCATAGGAGTAATACCCAAATTCCAATTTTCCTTAACCTGGGCCTCCTTCTCAGGAATAAGCCCCAGTCAGCATTTCTCTTAACCAGTATTAACATATTTTGATTTGGGCTTCTTTCTCAGGAATAAATCCCAATCCCAAGTCTCCTCGTAATTTGGGAATGTTCCTCAGGAGTAATCCGCAAGTTAGAGTATCCAAATCTTAATAAAGCACATTTTCTTTTATGGACCATGTTCCCGGTCTTCTTCTCTAAAGTAAGTCCTGATCTTTATCTATTTGGGAAATCATACATACAAAAACCATGTATCATTCCTTGTGACTACAACATTCATGGCACAAATTATCAGGTTTACTGATACCTCATGTTTCTGAGACCGAGCATGACTTACGTGAGCTTAGAGTGTAAAAGTAACCACAACACATCTCTTTGGGCCATTAATCATACGTAAACCCCACAATTCGTTCTTAACTGAACTACATGGAATTTGATCTCTTCCTTAAAAGTAGAGTATGTAGGAATCCTTTTTGAGTTTCAAGCCTATCATCCATTAATTCTCATATGTCCCATCTGATGTTAAACTATATCATAATTCCCGAACGACATGGGTTCTGATTCCCTTTCTAAACAAGGATACGTAGGTAGTTAATCTGCGGGTACGATCCCAACTCTAAAATAATCCATGTCATTCTGAACGATAATAAACTTCAAGTGCCTTGCTGAGTGGATTTAAAACTATTATGGTTGTCATGATGACCAAGATATCTTTATATAATGTGCTTAAGGATACCATTGACTAAGAATCTCTAAAAAATTACAGATGATTCTATATCAATGAATAATTTCAAATACATATAAAAGATTCTCTAAATCCCATACATACCAATCATTGGATTTCCAAATTTAAGGAAAGATCAATTTCATATTTGGTAATTTTATAAGGATTCGGGAACATAACATAAATCTATAATGAGAGTCCCAGAGTAGACAATAATTCCCCCAAAAAAGAAAGTGACGAGTCTGACCTCCCATCCTCTCGATCAATGAAAATTCTTAATCCTCATCAATCCACAACTAATGAAAACCTACCTTTGGAAAGTAGGTCCAAACGGATATAGAATCATTGGATGTTTCCGGATCTATGAAAATAATCATTAGAAAGCGATTGGAATGTTTGAACCTTAATCAAAACAAGGTCATCCCCATTTCTAGAGGAAACAAAAAATGGTGAAACTGATGTGAATCCTTAACCAAAATTAAATGATGTTTTACTTATTTGTTAGGCCCCTATTTAAACTCAATGAGAGGGCCAAAAAAATAATCAATAACATATGTGCTCATCCAAAAGTTGTAGTGGTCATACTTATCTTGATTATGTATGTTATATCAACCAGTCACCCTTTTCCATGATCTTCTGCATTACAGAAATTACTTCTCTAACGTTCACACCTGTGAATGCATCTGCCGCTACTCCTGCTGGATCTTTGTCCGCTCTATGGACGACATCACTAACTAAACGTCTTCAACTATGGGTATCAAATGCACTGGTTAAGGAATACCGTCGACACGGTATCATTCCGACTCTTTAGGCTTCTCGACAAGCTCTCCAAGTAAATAATTCACCCAAGTTGTCCGGACAGCGACGACCAACGATCAAGAAGTAGGTGGTTCCAACCACTGTTTCTAACTGTTTTGGGTTGTTATCCCCAGAACAAAATCACCATCCCCCCCCCATATTCTGGGGAGGTGGATGAGAAGGTCACTCAAGACCTTAATTAAAGGAGACATGAGTCCTTCCTAAGGGTTCCCATCAACAGTCACCGCCAGACTCATGCGGACGTATGCCCTCAACATGATGAGGGTATCCCCATCAGGGGTTCGTCTCAGGTTCCTCAGACCTGAGGACGGAAGACGAACCACTATAGGATAAATCCAACCAACAAGGAGTAGGTTCTTCATCTTCCCCATCTGGAGAATTGGATAAACCTATCATGATGGAATGCAATGAGAGGGAACATACACCCATCCGTTCTAATCCTGATATCTAGCAGACTCGTCTGGAAGAAACTCACCAAATTCCTCCAGGAAATTCCGGCGGAGTATTATAGGCATGCATATACATCTGTTTATAACTCATCAGCTAGATAGCAGGCTCATCTGACTACAACCAAAGAATGTCGCTAATCTGATATGGTGGCAACTGATAAACAGGAATGAAAACATGTTTACAATCAACAATTCTGTCAGCAGTCTCATCTACCAGTATTTAAGGAAAATCATCAACCATAATTGATAAAGAATAAACAACATGAACATATACCTTCCAATGTTATTCAAGCCTGCCAACAGTCTCATTTTGTAGCACTCAGAGAAGTCAGTCGGAGACCCCTGACAACAAAATTGGAGCAGACTCAACTCTCTTCCCCCACACATAAGTACTGTCAGAACTCACTGACAGGAAAAGGAGGACATGAGCAAAAACACACACCTACTCCAAGTATGGAATGGACATATATTCCCATTCTGGCAGCATAAGCCACCAAGAACATTCTGACGATGGTGAAAGAGTTGATGCAAACCCCTGCTCATATTCAGGATGCCTTCTAGAATATTATAATAACTTCAGAAGTATCACTGGAAAAGAAATGAAAATCTTTCCGTACGAGTGGAGTGACACATCAACATATCACTTTGGAACAGATACACACCTATGTTCCAGTCCAAGAGGGTTGTGGGGCATACTCCCCCATATCATACAGACAATCTAGTCGGGCACAAACACTTGATTTGAATAGAGATAATCATCCTAACCTGACTATTTCTCACGAGAAGGCACATACACCTACCCATAATAACCAATTTCATCAAAAAGTGGTTCCCAATGTGAGTAAGAAGGTGTCTATGAAAACGACTTGTCCATCACAGTCATCAAATCAAGAGACAATATGTAATAAGGCCTTGCTCGATGCTGGATTTCTTGATGCACTCAGACAATTATCTATTTCAACTCAAGATTCTAATCTCTCATTTCCCAATAGTGGGAACACTAATTCCGAAGGTATGCATCAAACACTTCCTCATGAAGGCCTGTTTCATGACGGTTCAGTCGATATCAAAGTACCATATTTAGATTAGAGTCATGATAACCCTATGTGTGGCTAGAAGATCAAGGAACTAAATGTTTCATCTTTTGGGGTAACCCACGATGGTGTTCCTCCCCATGATGATGAATTTAGCTGAGAATGTCCTCTCTATTGTAGTAATTCGTATTTCCTGAAAAATGTTTCAAAGGAAAATGTAATAACGTGAATGCCCTCTTCTCTTGAGGCACTTGAAAATGTGAAGCCGGTCATGTCTGATGCTTTACCAATTGAAGGGGAAATACTTTATCAACCAGAAGATAGCTCGGGGTGTAGGTCATTCTATGAACCACCCCTGAGTCATGCGTCTTCTAATTTAGTAAATGAATTCTCTACAAATATTTTTGAATCTGATAAAGCAACAAAGAAACACCAACTTTGGTGTAAACAGGTAGAAGAATATTCATCAAATGATAAAGAGTATGTATTGAATATGAGAACACAACTGGTGAATGGTGAAGTACTAGTCATGTTTTGGCCTTTGGCTGACTCTCAGTATGACATTCTAGAAATTTTGACAGAAGATTTAATTCACGATATTCATCTCAACATGTGGAAAAAGAATTTTCAATTGAAAAATAAAATATTATCTTATGATGAATATGAAAATCATGTCAAGATAATAGAAGGGTTACAGTGCCAAATTGAGTTGGCCTCTCTCTCAGTTTGTCGATATACGAAGGATGAAAATAAGCAGAGAGCCCTTTAGTGTTCATGACATGGCACCATAAGAAGATTGCGCTAGTTAATTTCCAATGTCCCATCAGGTATTCATATCAAAGTATGGGGTGTCCATGGAGCACCACATTTCGCTATACTCTTCACCCAACAAAGCCCACAAAAAATGGTCTCACACAATGTTATTTCCCATGGCCGGCCACAACCAATTGGATTTGTTTGTAATCAAATTCTCTCTCATCAAAATGCCTCAAATAGTTCTTCTCAACATCAGGCATAAAGAGAACATGTTGTCAAATTACTCTTGCATCAGGAAAATGAGAATATTGAACAAGCTTCTCGTTTAGAGCGAGCACATAATCAAGTGACAGAAGTGTCAAAAATCATCCAACGACCATTTGAGTCCGGTGATTTGATTGGATGTAGGTTGATGCATCTAGCCAATTTCCGAAAATAAGTCATTAAGATTAGAAGATCTTTTAAGAAAGTCACAGATGTAGCAGTTCAAGAACCACCCCAGATTTCCAGACTAGGGACCCTTTTAGCCCAACCCTCGGAATCCGAAAATTGTATTCGAGGAGTTGAGCCGGAATAGCCATAGTCCATAGTACTGGAGACTTTTTCAAATCCTTAATCTCTTCCTTAGAGAATTTCATTCTTCTCTCAATTAGGTAAGAATCCCCAAGAGTAACGAAGAGCCGAATTATCGGGAGAATCCCTCCAAATTATGGTTCATCAATAAGTTCCTAAGGGATCAACTCAACAAAAGGATGTGTCTCATCAGGCACATGGAAGAAGATAATATCGCAGAAATGCTAATAGAAGAGATGAAATGCTTTATTCATCATTAAATGTCATCACATCCATTTTTGTTGATCCTCCAGAACATGAGGCTCACTTAGAGGGATCAGATAAGGAAGTTCATACTCAAGAGGCTGTGCACACAGATGTAATTAAAGAAGGTGTGCATACAAGAAATCAAAGGCTTAACCAGAATCTGGGTATTCCTTCAAATAACCAACTTCCCCCAATCCGAAAGGATTCCAACAAGGGTAAATGAAAGAATAAGATTAATTTACATTCTTACTCTAGAGAAGGCCAATCTGTCTCACTAGGGAAAAGGATCGCAAAACAAGAGGATGAAATGAAGGAATTAAGGAGGTTGAATGCAGAACTACTTCAAGGTAGTCATCCACCTAAGTGTTCTAGAGTCAGTCATCCAAGGGATTTTTTTTTGCAGCTATTGAGACAGATCAAGAGTATCCCCCCTTACCAATAAACCCTCATAGGTCAAATCCTATAGGTCATGTGCAAAAACAATCGGTGGTGCTACCATCAGTTGATGTTCCAGCCACCACACATGTCCAAGCTCCAGTTATTACACCTACTCAGGTCCAAGATCAGCTCGATGATTCTCAAAATTTAATGACTACCAGAGAAACATTAATAGCTTGGTTGAAAGATATAGTGGGAAAGTGTTCAAAAATTCCACCAGAAAAGAGATCTTACACTGATTGGGTAGATGAAATTCCCCCCCACCAAATTTTTAAAGTAAAACATTCCTAATCTTTAATGGTTCAGGAGACCCATAGAAACACTTAACACATTTTGTTTCTTGTTGCGATCCTATGATGGGAACTCCTATGCAACAAGAAGCAGTTTAACTCAGGTGTTTTGTACAGTCATTACAAGGGCCTGCTTTTGTCTGGTATACTAACTTGAAATCCTGTCCAATTACCGTGTTGGAGGATCTTCGCCAATGATTCATTCTTCAATTCAGCTCAACTTTTGCAAATAAAATAGTTTTTCATATTACAAATTGTATGCAAAGGCAAAATGAAATGGTTTTAGATTTCAATTCTCATTAAAGAGATTAACTTATTCCTTATGTTTAGCAGTCCCTCAAGAATATTTGTTGCCAATCTTTGTGGAAAATTTACGTGATGAGTTATGCACACCATTGATCCCTGTGAAATACACATGGGGGTTTCGAGACCTTACATCAATCGCTCAGTAGATTGAAAATTCTCTTTTAAAGACAAAGGCTAAAACTCGTGTAATTCCACCAATTCTAGGAAGGATAATGGGGAAAGCAGAGACTGCTACAATTATTCTTAATAAAGCACATGTATATGTCTCCACATCAATACCTTCATCTTCTCGAAGGGCTCCACCTCCCGAGCATCAACAAAAGAGGTTGTTTCGTCATGTTGATAAATGAGATAAAAACAGAAACAATTTGAGGTGTTAATGAACAAAGTCTATTCATTCTGAAATGAACAAGATCCTGCTTACTTCATTTCAGCTCTAGAAAATAATTTGGTTCAATTTACAAGGTATAAAAGTCCTAAAAAGGAAGGAGATGAAGACCATCCCAATTATTTCCCATTTTATCAGATGTTGGGGAATCTCATTCAGGAGTGTTTCATATTCAATTACTTCCTACCAAAGATGGTGGACTAGGGACAAGTCAAACTGAAATGTTCTTCATCTCAGGTAGCATGTGTTACTGCTACAAATCCAGAGGAATAAGGTGAGTGGAATGAAGTCAAAAACAAAAATGCGCAAACTTATGATGATTGGATGGTCCTAAAAATGATCAACTGAACTCATGCCATTTTACGAACACAATTAGAGAAACCAATTGTGTCTTCTTCTATGACTGCCATAACAAAACCCTCTTCATCAGAGGGAAAATCCTCAAAGAAACCGAATAATTCAAAGAATGAGAAAGAATCAGACGAAGATGAAATCATGTCAAATCCCAAGTTGTCTTTGACTCCGGAAGATTTTATGCCATCTACTTCAATGCCACGGGCGCCACCCCACCAAACGGCACATCCTAAACAGGCTAATCAGGTAGAATCTGGATCAGATTAAGAGTTTATCATTGGTTCTGTTAACATGATTCACTTAACATATCCTTTTTCTAGTCAAAATTTCGATCTCGATGAGCCTGAGTTCCCTGTGTCAAATAGAGGAATTAGAAGGAGTTCCAGAGGTCTGGGATACAAAGGAAGACATGGATATCCCAGAAACCACTATTCCAATTCTACCCTTGCTAGAACTGTGTATGCAGCAGAAAATCTTGGTAGCACCCTTCAATGGGCACAACAAGAACAAGAAACTTCTTGTATGCAAGGATGATTCAGTCTTGGTATAGTTATTTTGGAGGATCGATTGGAGGTTACACCTTCTTCCTCTCAGCATGTAAATAGACCTATTCGGTATAATCTTTTAATGACAGGAGTATTTCTGACTCCTACCGCGATACAAGATTCATCTAATTCCAAAGAATCAACTTCTAAGGCACCTGCAAAACCACATGTGTCTCTTGGGAAACATAGACCTTTGGATCAAAAATATGATGTCTTGGAACATTTGGCCCATGTACCAGCCATGTTATCAATTTTGGATGACTTGAATTTATCAAAGGATCTTTGGGAGGCACTCATTGAGTCTTTTTCAAGTCTGAATGAGTTCAAACTGAAATTGATGCAGCTGAAGTCTACCACGTAGAGAATAATCCTACAGAATTCCATGCAGTGATATCTTTTACAGATGAAGATGAAGATGATGTTGTGAATAGACATATCAGAACATTGTATTTATCTGGAATGTTCAATGATATAGATATTCGAAGTTATTTCATTGATAATGGTTTAGGAGTCAACCTCATCCCCATTCGTACACTTCTTCGATTGGGCCTCACCAAATATGATTTATCTTCTTCTACATTGATGTTGCAAGGATATGATAAAAATGAACAAGAACCTCTGGGTGAGATCAAACTCAGAACTCAGTTTGGAGATCTTGTATTGAATTCATTTTTCATGGTTGTTCGAGATGACACAACTTTAAATATTTTTCTTGGAAGACCTTGGCTACATCAACATGTGGTTATCCCTTTGTCATACCATCAGTGTCTCAAATATTGTTTCAATGGTCAAATTAAGGCATTGTATGGTGAGAAATCCTCATTAAAAACATGTGAGTCTCAATACATTAAGGTGGAATTCTATCACATGGAAGGGAAGGTGAAATTCAAGACAAATGAGGTCACCAAAATTAATGCTCCATATGGTTTAGAAAAGATTTCAGTAAAAACATTCACACATGTGAGTACAGATTATGTGTTCCCTGTCAGAAAATATGGCAGGATAAACCCAAATCCAAATACTCTTTTGGAAGCTTCCATAATTTCAAATATGGCAATCAAGCCAGACATCATGGGATAAAGTGGTGATTCACCAAGCAATGATGAAAGCTCAAATGGAGAAGCCTTCATTTCATCCGGTGAAATCCAACAAATCTATAAATCACCAACCAAGCCAGAAGAAGTTATAGCAATGTCATTGGTGAACGATGATGTTGATTCTCAATCCATAATCTCCTATTTATTACCCAAGGAAGACCCTTCATCATCAATAGGGTCAGAAATGGAAGCCTCTTCTTCAAGATGTTCAAATTTTAACATCTCTCCTAATCATGGAAATTCTACTTCAGAGAAATAAATCTGGGTACAGAAGAAGATCCATGCCCCACTTTAATTAGTGCAACCATGACCCCTGAAGAGCAAGATATGTATACATCCTTTCTGAATAAAAATTGAGATATATTTTCTTAGATTTATACAGAAATTCCAGGGCTTGATCTTGATGTTTCTACTCATCATTTGGTATTTCTAGAAGAACATCTTGGATTTATGAAAGCCGCAAGAAGAACACACCCAACTTATGCTTCCAAAATTGAAGCTGAAGTTGATAAGTTTATCAAAGTTAACTTCTTCAGAGAAGTTCAATATCCCAAATGGTTGTCTAATATTGTCCCGGTGAAAAAGAAAAATGGAAAAATTAGAGTTTTCATTGATTTCAGATAACTTAATCGGCATTGTCCCAAAGATGATTTTCCAGTTTTGATCTCATAACCCTTAATTGATGCAACGACGGGCTATGAAGAACTTTACTTCATGGATGGTTATTCCGGGTATAATCAAATCTGGATGGCTCCAGAATATGAATAATCTACATCCTTCAGATCCCCTCAGGGTTTTTTTCTATTGGGTAATTCCCTTTGGCCTAAAAATTCTAGAGGAACATATCAGTGTGCCATGCACCGTATCTTCAAACCATTTTTAGGGAAAATATTTTAATTTTATGTGGACGATTTTTTGGTTAAATTCAAACAACTTTCTAATAACATGGCTGATTTGGAAGTCATATTCCAAAAACATCGACAACACAATTTCAAGATGAACCCCTTGAAATGTGATTTTGTGGTAACTTCAAGAAAATTTATCAGTTTTTTTGTATGCCATCGTGGTGTCAAAGTCGATCCTGAGAAGAAAAACACAATCCTTATTATGTATCCTCCTCGAAATTTGAATGAATTGAGAGGACTTGAAGGACACATAGCCAATATTCAGGATTTCATCGCCAATCTAGAAGGCAAAAGTTTACCCTTCAACAAATTGATGAAGAAGGGAGTGACTTACCAGTTGACTGAAGAATTTCAAGAAGCATTCAATATTCTCAAGAAATATCTCTTGAGTACACCGGTATTAATGACACCTATTGAAGGAAGACAACATATTCCTTATGTGACAGCTTTAGAGTGATCACTGGGTGCCTTCCTTGCCCATAAGAATGATGCTGGGAATTACAACAGCATTTACTATCTCATTCAGACTATTCTTGAAGAAGAAACCCAATATTCAAGTATTGAAAAGTGATACTATTTCTGACGCTTTCTCCGGGGCGCGCGCATCCGTCCGTCCGCGGAGGAGGACGCACTGCGCTTGTTACCCCACATTCCCGCTTTCCAAAGGCGGGCGGCATTTGCTCCTTATTCAGGGACGTATGCTCCTTGATCGAAACGAGATAATGGGATGTCGGTTCTTCCTTCCATGGATTCCTCCTCGGGAATCGTCACCTAGTCTGGGTCTCCCTCATAGATTTAATACATTGTTCATGAAACTCTTCCCAGTGCCATGTTTCCATCGACGCCGGTTAATTACACTGCTTCTGTCGGGACATTCCAAAGGGTCCGGTCAGGGCAGCAACCTTCAGTCGGGAGAGTAGTCATGTTGACGCATCAGTAGCATGTCTGGAAGCTGGGGAATCTGGCATGTCTGTCCATTATCCCTGGTAACAGGGCTTCTCGAGGGCGTGGAAGCCCAAGGCATCCCACATCGAGCATGGGGAATTATATGTCGTAGGCACATATCTGAGGTTTTCCTCAGCTTCCCGTGTTTAACACAGGGTACGCCGCGAGTTTAATGTCCAGCGGAGACGGATCAGCCCGACCGGATCATTAGCTAGAATAGATCGGATTGAGGGATTTCCCTTGAAGGGGTTCCAATACCAGGACCAGCCCATGGGCGGCTGTGAGGAGGAGCGTACCGACATGGTCTCACCGGGATATGACGGTCCAGGCGATAATCAGGGTGGATGATGGATAGACAAATTAAGTGGAAGGGGGAATGGCAAGGAACCATCGCAAGGGCAATGGTGAAGTTGGGCTTGAGCCTTGAAGGGGCTTCCTATGTATCCCCGTGGCAGGGAATCAAAGTCTGCGTAGTTCGGGATGGTGCCGGTGAACCGGCATGAGGGTGGAACTTGGTCCAATGGGCATCATCAGAGAACTGATGTGAATGGGGAGAACCAGGAGGGTCCTATTGGGGGTGGGATTGGACCTCGTGGAGGCTTCCTACATACCATGTCGTGACATGGATCAAAGACCACGTAGTTCAGAGGGGTTTCATCAGTGAAGTGACGTGAAGGTGAACCTGGGGGTCCACTTGTGGGGGGTGTCGGCGAACTGACGTGAATGAGGGACTTTGGCCTGATGGGAGATGGGCTTGAACCTCAGGGAGGCTTCCTACATTCCATGTCTTGACATGGATAAAAGTCCTCGTAGTTCAAATGTTTTCATCGGTGATCTGACATGAAAGTAGACTCTGGGGTCCACTAGTGGTGGGCTTGAACCTCATGAAGGATTCCTACGTACCATGCCTTGACATGGATCAATGTCCTCGTAGTTCAAAGGATTGATGGAATACATTTTAACGTCATGCGGGGCGGTAGTGAGCCCTGACCGGAATAAACGACGGGTGATGGGTGTTGGCGAACCGACGTAAATGATGGACCTTGGTCCAATGAGATATGGGCTTGAACCTCGGGGAGGCTTCCTATGTACCATGCCTTGACATGGATCAAAGACCTCGTAGTTCAGATGAAAATGGGGGGGGGGGGGCTTGGCACACTGACAAGGAGACGGTCTGGGCCAATGATTTTTGGCCTTGAACCTCAGGGAGGCTTCCTACGTACCATTCCATGACACGGATCAAAGTCCCCATAGTTTGGGTTGGTCACAACGGATTGCCGTCGGACTGGAATGTAGTTTAACACCATTCTGGACGAAGGTAGAACTCAACGTGAATTGGGTGACTAGTGGGTTGAACCTTGTGGAGGCTTCCTACGTACCAAGCCTTGACATGGATCAAAGACCTCATAGTTCAAATGGGTGTGCAGTTTAATGTCATGCACGACAAAGGCATATAGTTTAACGTCATGCTGGATGAGGGCATGCAGTTTAACGTCATGCTGGATGAGGGTATAAAGTTTAACGTCATGCTGGACGAGGTATTGTCATGGCCAATGCCAACTCTAAGCCCACGTGAGTCATTCTCGGTGTGAGAAACAAGAGACAGCAAGGGCCTGACGATGACGCCGTGAAGGGTGCGTTTGTGTGAAGCGAAGAGGGGCTTACGCATTAGGCGGCCCACGGTGCTAGGACATACTCCAGGATGGGGGCCCAGAGTGTGACAAAGCACAGCGAAAGAGGGATTAGGGACCAATGATTGGAGGTGCCTCGTTCCCTATCACGCCCTCCACTGACCTTGGTAGTGGGGAAGTACGGAGATGCAGGGGTGCAGCCATCCGTTGGGGAACTAGGGTCGCCCTTCTCCTGAGAACATACACCACTCCAATAAGGAGGATATCACCCCTTGTGGATGGCTAATTCCACTCCTCTAGAGATGAGTGGCGTAATAAATGTTCGAGCTGGGGGGACCCTTCTTGAGAGGCATGAGGCCGAGTCACAGTTTAACGTCATGTGTTGAGGACGTGGTGCTTGGCAGTTTATCGTCCTGCAGCTCGGACGAGGTGGGTTCACTCCGCACCCCTAGGACATACATAACCAGTACCCTCTGGCCCTTTAGGGAGGGAAGGTACCAGTAAGGCCACGGTAAAGGGGGTTGTGGAGAAAACCACCGAGGGGTCCACATTAGCGTGGCTATGTGAAGAAGCAATAGTTGTTAGCGTGCCTATGCGAAGAAACATTAGGCGAAGCAACGCTACGAGTGGTATTGTTCGTGGGACTTTGAAATCACATCGTGCAAATCTAGAGTGCTGCAAAGCAGTGTGCTTCACGATGTGTAGCGATCCTGCCTTAGCATAGGGATCACTAGTACATATTGGGTGTTTCGCGAAGCATAAACGCTCTGTGGCTGCCCGGGTTCCCTTGGGAATCCCCTTCCTTCGCGAATGCCCTTGAGCTTCGCGAAGGGCATCCCTCTTTGAAGAGGGGATCAAAACGATTCAATACGAAGGCATCACGCGAAGTAGAAGTACCTCGCGGAGCTCATGATTCTTGAGGGAAAAGGGTGCTTCGCGATTCGGGAGAGGAGAAGCTGAATGGTCAGATTGTCCATCCACGGGACTCAGGGAGAGTCCAGTATTTATAGGGAAGGGGCGCCGCGAAGTAGAACTCGCGCGCTGCCTCAGGTGCTTCGCCGCGTGCTCGCGAACGTCAATGTTGTCCACGAATATTTACCGCCTCTGGAGCTTCGTGGAGGGCTCGTGAACGTCAAATGCATTCGCGGAGAGTTACCTCCTCTAGAGCATCGCGGCGGGTTCGCGAACGTCAAATTAGTTCAGGGAGAGTTACGGCCTATAGAGCTTCGCGGCGGGCTCGCGAATGTCAAATGAGTTCGCGGAGAGTTACCGCCTATGGAGCTTCACAGCAGGCTCGCAAACGTCAAATGTGTTCGCGGAGAGTTACCGCCTACGGAGCATCGAGAGACTGCGATGCTCGGGGAGCTCCGTGAGACCGCAATGCCCGGGGTGCTTCGCGTCGGTGCTTCGCGAGGCAGTGTGCCAGCCTTATTTTTCGTCCCTTCCTCTCGTGCAATATTTTGGCACCAGCAAATTCCCCCCTCAGACTTGGAGCTGCGGAGGGTGAAGGGTCGAAGTCTGAAGAAAAATCTCCAAAATTGTCGGCGGTTCGAAATGCGGCTTCGTGAAGGGGGCCCGCAGTGAAGACCGGGGCTACAGATATGGACACGCCGCGATGATCCGCACGGGTGAGGCGCGCCGCGATGCTCCGGGGTCGCCGCCTATAAATAGGGGGGTCGACCAATTTTGTCTTCATGCGACTTCCTTGTCTTTTTGTGCTCTCGACTTCGTGAAGCTCCACGTACTCCGCGACAGCCATCCGCGAATCGAGCTTCACAGCGAACCGCGGTTCTCCGACTCCACATCTGTGCCAAGCAAACTTCTGCTTGTCGGCCTAGGCCAAACTTCACGTCTTGGTCTCGTGACCGATCTTCGCGATCCAGCTTCACAATCCTGCTTCGTGATCCATTCTGAAAAAATTCCTTTCTGAGTGCTGGAACTTGAATGGCCCATTGAGAGGCTGTTTTAGGGGTTCTTGCAGATGCCGCCCGTCGAGATGAGACGGCCAACTGTCCAGGCCTTTCGGAGATGGTATGAAGCCATTCGGACCACGCTTCTTTGACAGATTTGCTATCGGAGGGTCAGAAGAATTATCCGCAGTGTAAGAAGCTTCCATTGTACGGCTTCGGATTGAGGGATTACGTCTTCATCCCTGAGGCGAGTAGGGAAGAACCAGCTTGCTGGTTCAGGAGTACACCATTCCAGCACCAATGGTTCAGGGCGGCCAATGGTCATGCACAGGAGGACTTCACACCCATCACCGCTGATTGTCTCTACAACCATGTAAACTATTTTGATAGGAAGCCACTACAACCAGAGATGTCCCCTCCTCTCTACCCTACCATGCTGAAGGCGGCTTTGCAGGATTCGAAGAAGGGATGGTCCGATGAGTGGGACCTATTCCAGGGCGGAAACTTTACTGATGACTGGGCCTGGGCCTACTGGGTAGGCGCCTCATGAGAGGATTTTGGGGCAGAGCTAGGAGAGTGGGGTTGTATGAGGCGGCATGGGCCTCCCAATTCCACATCTACTAACCAAAGCAACTGATCCCGAAATTGCTGAGCAGATGGTCGTCTAGGACCAGTACCTTTCACCTGCATCACGGGGAGGTGGGAATCAGCCTGTGGGATGTCCACCAGATTTCTGGGGTTCCGATCTTGGGGGCCATGTATGATGAGTTCCTCCCCGCCATGAGCGCGAGGGAGGATACAGAGCAAATGCCGCAACTGGCGTCAGTGCTGATGGCGGTCGTCCCTGGAGAGGACAAGGAGGCAGTGAGGGATGTCCACTTTAAGAGATGGTTCACGTTCTTCCTGAATTTCCCAGAAAATCGAGAGTTCCATCAGAGGCCTCGAACTTGTCCGAGGGCGGCCCAACGGGGTAAGGGGAACTCGTATTGGCGGTTCATGGAGGATAGCCAATGGAAGACTTGGGGTTTCAGTGTCAGCATTGAACAATAGCCGATAGTTAGGCTGGCGACGTTCATCGTGGCTCTCATCTTCGTTTGGATCCTACCGGTGAGGGATACAAGCATAGGGGTGTGGCCCAGCTCGTTTATTATGGGGTCCATGTTGGCCATGGGGCAGCGGATCAATCTGGGGATTCCAATGCTCGCCAAACTGTACAGAATGTTGCGGCACATTAGCGAGGGCAAGAAGCTTCCAAGGATATGTGGGCCCTTCCACCTCCTGTATGGGTGGATCACAACGCACATCAAGGGGGTTTATGAGTATCCAAACCCCATTTCTCCGCCGGTTTCAAATTTCTGCCCCTCCATCCTGAATGCGGTCAGGAGATTCCCTTTCAAACTGGCCGTGCCGATGGTGTTGAATGGGGTGTGGAGGGCGGATGAGTTTAATTTACACCCCTTCCCATTGTCGACGGGGATACTTACTAATGACGGGCGTGGAACGGAAGAACATCAGGCTTACCTCTTGGCCTTTCGAGGTGGAGTTTTGGTGGCACGAGTGGATCGTGCGCCACTCTTCGAACCGTACACCCCGCATTGGTTTGCGGGGCTGTTTCGGTGCCTCCAGCGGCTGACCCCGCAGGTCTACTGGGAGGTGCGTCACGAGGAGCACCCGTGTGTGATGAGGCAGCTATGGCTCATGTTCACACGGGAATATGGGAAGATGCGAATTTCATTTCCTCCATCCACCGCCTCTTTTGGATTGGTGAGGGAGTATGCCATTAGTTGGGAGTCTGATTACCCAGGGGAGATGTCGAAACAACCAACTATTCGGGTCGGTGATGGTAGGCCTCCTCTATCTCGAGGTCGGGGTCGGAGGGCAGCTAGGTCCTCTCGCGGTAGTGAGGCTACCATGGCGGCGAGACCCGCACCGGCCGAGGGTGTGGCAGCAGCGGCGGATCCGTTGATTCCGGGAGAGAAGGGCCATCAGGAGGGGTAGCCACCAAGGGGATTCTGTAGGATATCCACTCAGGCTCCGGGGAAGCGCATGCATCATATCGACATGGAAGAGGATTCCATCTTCCCGGAAGCCTGGGAAATTTGGGATTTCAACCTGCAATTCCACAGCCCACCCGAGATGTGGGCCCACCTTAATCGCCTTGGGTTGGAATTACCGGGCATCGGCCTAGTCCGGGCTGGATTCATGGCGTCTCCGGCGGAGGCAGAGCAATACATGGATGAGCTGGAGGATTACGTCCACTCCAGTGCTGTCCCTCGCCCAATGACAGACCGGGTGAGGGTGTTGCTGAATCGAACGGTCCCCCTACAGTTATCGGGTGCCGATTTGAGGGAGCGCTTGCCCCTACCATAAGAATCAGAGGACTCTTCTCAGGAGGATGAGGTTGGAGGAGGGATCCCGTTGGAGGAGGGTGAGGTCGGAGATCAAGGCTCAGATTCTGACGATTTCGCAGAGGCTCTCGAGGTAGAATTCCGAACTTCTTTCCTTACGATCTGTTCTTGGGCCACTATAGACTCCTCACCGATGTTTGAGCCATGCAGGAGGAACTTGTTCGCATGCCTCGTTCTCGCCCCTCGGCGGGTGATGATGCGGGACCTTCAGAACCCGCACCCATGATTGTGTCCAGTTCCGCATCTGGTGGGACCAGAGCACCCGAGGTGGCTCTTTCGGAATCTCCAGACCTTCCAACAGTAGATGGAGGGCATCGCCTCTGGGTGCCGTTAGTACCGGCTCAAGAGCAGCGCCAGGAGGTCGATCTCCGTATGTTTCCTCTACGGGTTTCCTTGTCGTCACATGTAGACTATGCCAACTAACGTTTATGTCCCTCTCTGTCGTACAGGTCTCCGACTGGCGTGGGCTGCTGCGGCAAGACTAGTCGGGATGTCTAGTGGCGTCCCTCCTACAGGCATGCCGGTGATAGTGGCGATAGTCCCCCCATCTCCCCAAGCTGCAACACACATCATCACCAGCGGGATTACTAGCAGGTTCGTGCCTCAGGTCATCAAGGTGGACTCCGATGAAGAGGACCAACCGGTCGGTCGCTGTCCTGTCACGCCTGCTTCGGCGCCAGATGCCGTACTAGATTCAACACCAGATGTAGATCCTGCCGAGGATTTATTTCGGGTGTATCCCACGTACGAGCCTACCAATCCCACAGACTGGGATGAAACGACCTTCGACGAGGAAGACATCAGCATAGTCTTCCGCCGGTCGTGGAAGCTAATCACGTGCTTCATCAAGGACACCCCCCAAGTGCAATGGCTGACCGAAATGGATAGTCTCCACTCGCAGTTGCGCGAACTGTGCGCTGGGGGAGTGGACGCTCAACGTCCTCACGCACTCATCTAAGATCTTATGGCTGAGAAGATCCGGGAGCATGATCATGGGCTCAGCGTGGGCTAATAGCGGAGGAAGGCGACCAACATCAAGAAGCTACAGGAGGGTGAAGGCGAGGTCCAACAGATGCAGACCCGGGCAAATGAGCTTTCAGCCTCTCTTAATGCACAATATGAGCTGATCTCATGGTTGAAGGCCCAGCTTGCAGAGGCAGAAGAGCATATGAGGTAGGCCTTGGGAATGAAGGTTGTCGTTCAAGCTGGCGTAGAGAGGTCCAAAGCCAAGGATGACGAACTGCGCCCTGTCGCTGCTGAGGATGAGCGGGAGCTAAGTCAGCGGCAGCAAGCCTTGGATGCCAAAAGCCAACGGGTGGTGGAGCTGCAACGCTCTTTTGACGGGGTCAACCCGTCCATGGGGGGAGTCGACCCCCGAGTATTGTAACAAACCAAAAACCTTTTATTGGTAATTTCGTGTTTCAATTTTTTCTTTCTTTGTTTTGAATGATGTAGCGCACACAATTTCCACTTTTTGAGTTGCCTTGTTACATCCCTACAATGTTTGCGGGATTTTCGGCGATAATTCCCCAGGCCCACCTGGGTCGAGCCCGATGTGAGAAACAGGAGATACTTTCCTTCCCGGCCCACCTAACATAGGAGTGGAGACCATGATCCGGGCATCCGGGATTCGGATTACGAGTTTGGATTTCTGAAAGAAGGGAGAGGCTTAATCGGAGAAGGAAATTTCAGGACAGCCGAATTACCGTTTCTTCAGCGTGCTCTTATGCAAGAATGGTTCAACACCAAGGAAACTGGAATCAGTCCGAACAGACGGAAACAGGAAGCGGGAATTACGATGCCCAAGATTCTGAGCACTATGGGGATGGCGTGACAATAAAGGACAACTGTTAACCATGGTGGAGAAGCGATATCCTTACTACGTTAGCCTGTAATGGGGACAATAAATTAGGGTCAACCATTGACCATGTTCGAAACACGGGACCATGTCACAAATATTGTTGGTCAATCTTTCGGGACATTGACCTAGGATAGCTGGGGGACTATAGGTCAAACATCCATACTGTTAGGGGGTCCTTCCAAACATGACCATTCTTCCGGAACGTTGGCCCAGGACGGTAGGTGAGCCGATGCGGCATGAGAACAGGCCGTTAGGGGGTCCCGTTAGATATGAAAGGGTACGAGGGTCCGAATAAGGGGTACGCAAAGCGTGGATTATGGAGTGATGGTTTTTCCGAACAGAATCCGGCACTTAGGTAGTTACACAACCGTGGTGGGAGTACACCATATGGGCGCATTGGTTTGACCATGGATCATTCCTTCTTTCAGACAGGGCCTCTCTGGAGAGGGGATTTACCGCTTCCCAATGTAACCATGGGGCATTATGAACTTGTTCACGGTAGAGACATAGTTTTGCATCATGCATTGAGGACACCGACTCCTATAGTTTAACGTCATACGATAGGACGTGGAATAAAAGGTAAGATCCCAGGGAGCGTGTGGTGCGGTAGATATGAAACCGACGTGAATGAGGACTTGGAGTCCAAATCACACAACGTACCCCCAGAGGTAACTCTTCATATAAGGCCCCAGCCTTAAACCTTACTTAATCTTGAGTTATTAGAAGATTACACATTGAGGATCTTTTCGGGATTAGAGTTTTAGAGAATTAGATCATAAAACTTGCATTACATTCCACATATAAACAAAGTGGTTACATAAAGATAGTATTCTTCATTCCCATTAATGGGAACACATTTAAAATAAAACATGGATTATTTCTTGACACTTCCTTGACACTATCATCATATCATGTACCTTTCCCATGACCTGTGAAAACCATTTCAAAAAAACATGGGATGAGCATAAAAAGCTCAGTATGGGTTATAAAAAACATGGAAAGGAAACATGGGTACATATATACATAAGAGTGAAATCATACTTTACCCATAAAACATAAGCACATTAACATACCTCATCAAATCATGAGTAAATAATTGAAATCATAAGACATAAAGGTAACTTGAGGCATTCATAACAATCTTATGTAGGGAGTAACCCTCTTCGTTACGTTTGGAATACCCATCACAGTATATTCCCTAAATCTCTTCGGAGAAACCTTAATGTTTCACTCCTTCGCGTTACCCAATGCATTGGAGAGCTATAACGGGCTCACCCGCCCTTAGTTTATCACGGAACCACCCGTCTTCATAATAATGCCCAAGGACCATAACATAATCGTATCACATAAAACATGCATAAAGGAAACATAACATTTCCACATTTCAATCACGAGATATCAATACAACACATTGATATAATAAAAACATTATGAAAACCATTTTCAATACCAAAGTAAAACATGGTATTTATTTTTCGTTTAAAGAAAAGGGTATGGATTGTAGAGGAAGCCGAAACTCTAATAATGGTCACGACGGCGAAGAAGTCTTTGTCGCCGCATACGTACGATAAAAACATTCCCTTTTGTCGCTTAGTAAACGCTTCGTATAAAAAAGATTCCTTTTGAATAAATGGAAAAGTCAAAGGGGTTTATACACCGTATAAAAGATAGTTGTGTATAAAATAAAATATGCCTCAATGAAAGGAGATTGAGACGAAGTCCCATACCTCGTATACGACGTGACCCGACCGTTCTTTAATCTCCTGAATAATAAACTTGAGTTAATCTATACTTGCTTAACAAACATTTTCAAGTTCATTATTCATTTTATACCATGTTATGGACATCATGTAATCATTTAAGTTAATAATGTTCATTTTGTCGGTATTTGGTTCTTAAGTCAAAAATAGACTTCTTACACTTACATGTTGTTAATTTGGTCAAAGGTTCGTTATATTCAGAATGATATTAATGATTTGGATATCATATACATCATATATATTCAGAATATACATGTATTTATAATATTACATCACATTTAGAGGTAAGAAATGAAATGCACCGTTCATGGAGACGGTAAGCCGTACGTACGCATGAACGTTACTTCCATTTCTATTTCGTATTTTTTGGAATGGAATCATAATGATATAAGAGTATATTATAATTCCAGTATAATAACATATATAATATCATTAACTTTATCCTTTACACGTCCCACATATGGTATTAACGAATCAAATCACTTTCAGGGGGCGGTAGTCTGCACTTCCTAAAATGAAGATATCGTGTTTACCCATAATGGAAATAATAATGGTATGCCATAAATGAAAAATACAGAAGCTTAAGAAAAGAATAAACATAATATATATAATATATAAAAATATTGACATTATAATGGACACCTTTTAAGGTGTTAAATAAGTATTGAACAATCATCGTTTCGGGAGGCAGAATTTCACCATCCACGGAAAACATATGTTCTTTAACCATTTGATGTAGTTGTGTGAGAGTGTAGCTCAAATAAATATTATAACAACATCCTAGTATATTTAAGATACTGTTTTTGTTACAAAAGAAGTAAATAAAAAGAGTTTTTGGTGTTGGAGAAGAAAAATAAAACAAATGAACATGAGAGAATGAATTACCTTTAAAAGTGTAACTCCTTTTGATTTGAGTCTAAAGGATTCCTTTGAAAGGATTCTGCCGAAAGGGAATCCTCTAGGATGAGGAGAGGGATGTGGAGAGAGTAAATGGTAAGGGTTTGGCCGAGCCAAAGGCTTGAGGAGTGTGTGAAATGAGGTAGAGGTGGGGGCCTTTTATAAGAGGAGAGGAGGGGCACTTTTGGAATGTAAAGAAAAATATTACTTTATTTGAAAATGTGTTTCGGTTTTAAAAGGTCCCACATTGATATAATTCGTGGATAAGGTGATAAGGGTTCGAAATACACTCATCCAATAGGTTTTGGCCATGTGTAGGTTTTAGATTTTTCATTATCTTTCCATTTTATCTAAATCGTTAAATAATGAGGTCATTGCTGCATCATCATGATGTCATAAATAATTTAATTTATTTAGAGTCTAAAAATTATAAAAAAATACTATGATGTAGGAAATATTTTTATCTTTCCAATGACTATTTATAATCAAAAATCGGATCTTTATAACCCCATGTAAAAAATTGTTTTCTTAAAACATATTATGTCTGTGTCATTTTTACTTTTACATTAAATAAAAAGTTATTTATGTCATTTCCCAACCAAAGTGGATCCATGGGGTCCCCAAGTTGACCCATGGCTTGTCTTGGTCGTCCATGACACAACCAATGAGGGCAGGACATGTGTCAAGATCATCTTATTTTATTAAAGCATTAATTTTACCTTAAACTACAGTAATTACCACTAATCGCGATTAAAAACTTAATAAGTTACTATTCACCAAAAAATTATTTTAATCTCATTGAACCACATTTTACTTCTTAATGACAACCATGTATGTCAGATTTTTGAAATTCAAAACACAATGATGGAAAATTTCATTTAAACGGAAAATCAGTTTTTATAAGTACCACTTAGTGGTTTCACTATTCATCAAAAATTGAAGTTTTCAGAAAATTACCAAAAATTCACCCTATGCTATATTTGATATTCCGAACTCAAAAATGAAGTCTATTTTACCAAATTCAAAAAATATAAGTCACATTAATTAATTTAATAATTAATTCCCACTGTTAGAGCAAATAGCATGTTTTTATAAAACAATATGTATCAAAAGATTGACACCAGTTTATGTCTAATTTCAAAGTGAAATTGCTTCCAATGACCACCATTGGATTAAATGGTAAAAATATATTCTAATTTCACTTCAAAACCAATTAAATGGATAATCTAATCATATAAATAAATTATATTAAAAATAAGTTTTGTTGTAAAATGCAGTATTTTCCACTATTCATTAAAAATGAACATTGTCAGAAAAATACCAAAAATTCACACAAAGTAAATTTTGATGTCCCAATAATAAAGAATAAGTTTATTTTGACAAGCATAGCTTATAAAATTGTCAAAAGATAGATTTAAAAAGGGGTTTCCATCATAAGGTAGTAAAACAATCTTTTAAAAATATTAGTGTATTCCATGATTAAGATTGGATTTATTTTCATTTTAAGCCTCTAAAACACTATATTAATCATTAATAGACATAGATAAAAATATCTATTATTCATTACTTACTTGGGATGTTACATCCTTCCCCCCTTTAGAAAATTGCGTCCCCGCAATTTATTTACTTATCGAATAAATGGGGGTACTTATCCCTCATTGCATTTTCAGATTCCCATGTTGGGTCTTCCATCATGTGGTTTTTCCACAAAACCATTACCTGCTTAATCACCTTATTCCGTAACACTTTCTCCCTCTGGTCGAGAATCTGGACCGGTTGTTCCTCATAAGATAGGTTCTCTTCCAACTGAACTACATCTGGACTCAAAACATGAGATGGATCTGGAATATACTTTCTCAACATCGAAACGTGAAAAACATTGTGTACCTGAGATAAACTCGGAGGTAAAGCCACTCGGTATGCAACTGATCCAAATCTCTCCAGAACTTCGTATGGTCCAATGAACCTTGGACTCAACTTTCATTTCTTACCAAATCTCATCACACTTTTCCAAGGAGAAACCTTGAGAAAAACATGATCACCTACCTTGAAAGATAGATCCTTCCTCCGGTTATCCGCATAACTCTTCTGCCTGCTCTGAGTTGTTCTCATGTGTTTCTGAATCAGCTGAACTTTTTCTGCCATCTCTTCTACCAATTCTGGTCCCATCAACTTCCTTTCACCCACTTCATCCCAGAAAGCTGGAGTTCGACACCGCTTCCCATATAATTCCTGAAATGGTTCCATCTGTATACTGGAATGAAAACTGTTATTATATGAAAACTCAACCAAAGAATGATCTTCATCCCAACTTCCCTGATAATCCATAGAACAAGCTCGTAGCATATCCTCCAATGTCTGAATTGTTTGTTCTGACTGCCCGTCTAATTGAGGATGAAAAGCTGTACTAAAATTTATTTCAGTACCCATCGACTTTTGAAGGCCTTTCCAAAAGATAGAAGTAAACTTGGGATCACGATCCGATACAATGGAGAGAGGAACTCCATGTAACCTGACTATCTCTTTAAGATACAAATGGGAAAGTTGATCAAGAGATAAAGTATCTCGTATAGCAAGAAAATGAGCATATTTGGTCAAGCGATCAACAATAACCCAGATTGCATTATTACCTCGAGATTTCTTCGGTAATCCAACAACAAAGTCCATGGATATATTCTATCATTTCCACTCTGGCACTGGTAAAGGCTGAAGCATCCCTTTCGGTAAGTGTCGCTCTGCTTTAACCTGCTGACAAGTCAAACACTTCACAGTAAAATCAGAAATATCTCTTTTCATTCCATCCCACCAGTAATACTCCCGCAGATCTCTATACATCTTAGTATTGCCCGGATGAACTGAAAACGGAGAACTATGAGCTTCACATAAAAACTCTCTCTTCAACTGTGAATCACAAGGCACACACAATCTCTTCCCAAATCTCAAAACACAATCATTATCAATGTTTAATTCAGGCAACTTACCTTTCTAAACCAGCTCTACGTTTTTCTGCAACTCACTGTCTTGCTTCTGTGCTTGCTTGATTCTATCTGATAGAGATAATCTCACTAATACCTGAAACAAAACAGAAGGACTCCTTGAACCAACAACTTCTATGCCAAAGTTTATCAAATCCTTAACCAAAGGATCACGTTCCAAATGCAACATTGTTAATGAAGCATTACTTTTTCGACTCAAAGCATCGGCCACTTTATTTGCTTTTCCCGGATGGTAATGAATTGTATAATCATAATCCTTGATTAATTCTAGCCATCTCCTTTGTCTCATGTTCAATTCCTTCTGAGTGAATATATACTTTAAACTTTTGTGATCGGTATATATTTCACACTTTACTCCATACAAATGATGCCTCCAAATTTTTAAAGCAAAAACAACAGCAGCTAATTCCAAATCATGAGTAGGGTAATTTACCTCATGAGTTTTCAACTGTCGTGAATCATAAGCAATTACCTGATCATTCTGCATTAGGACGCAACCAAGTCCTTTCAATGAATCATCACTGTATATAACAAACTCACCATTCCTGGAAGGTAGTGCCAAAACTGGAGCATTCACCAATCTTCTTTTCAATTCCTGAAAAAAATCATCACATTCTTTTGTCCAAATAAACTTAACACCCTTCCGAGTTAGCTTAGTCATTGGACTAGATAACCGTGAAAAATTTCTAACAAACCTTCGGTAATAGCCTGCCAAACCAAGGAAGCTATGAATCTCGGTTACATTTGTGGGTCTTGGCCATTCTTCCACAACTTTTGTTTTTGCAGGATCAACAGTTATTCCATCTTTAGAAACAATGTGACCAAGGAATGAAATTTGTTGCAACCAAAACTCACACTTGCTGTATTTCCCATATAGTTTCTTTTCTTTTAAGATTTGCAAGACAACCCTTAAATGTCTTTCAGGATCCTCTTTACTTTTTGAAAACACCAAAATATCATGAATGAAAACTACCACAAACTTATCCAAGAACTCATGGAAAATTCTATTCATTAAGTCCATGAATACATCTGGTGCATTGGTTAGCCCAAAAGGCATTACTACAAATTCATAATGGCCATATCTTGTACGGAAAGCGGTCTTCGGAATATCTGCCTCTTTTACCTTCAGCTGATGGTACCCCGATCTCAGGTCAATCTTTGAAAAAAACTGAGCTCCCTGGAGCTGATCAAACAAATCATCGATATGAGGCAAAGGATATTTGTTCTTAACAGTGATATTATTCAAGGCTCTATAATCAATGCAAAGTCTCATAGAACCATCTTTCTTTTTAACAAATAAAACAGGAGCACCCCATGGTGATGTGCTAGGTCTAATGAAACCTTTCTCTAATAAATCTTGCAATTGCTCCTTCAACTCTAAAAGTTCAATTTGTTCCATTCGATAAGGGGGTTTTGAAATTGGCTTAGCATCAGGAACTAAGTCAATAGTAAACTCAACTTCCCGATCTGGTATTATTCCAGGAAACTCATCAGGAAAAACATCAGGATACTCATTTACCACTGGCACATCATTAATCTGAATAGTTCCTTTATTTTCAACGACGTGTGCAAGGTAACATTCATTTCCATCTTTTACAAGTTTCTCGGCCTCTTGATATGTTATCAAAAGTAAGGGTTCATTCTTGTAATCAAACTGAAAGTATTTCTGAAAAGAAAATTCTTTAGCTCTATAGTCAATCTTAGCATGGTATATAGAGATCCAATCCATACCCAGGATAACATCAAACTCTACTAGAGGTAGAACAATAAGGTTTGCAAGTAGGTTCTTTCCACAGATAAGGATAGGAAGATTCTTATAAATTCCTTTTGCCTCAACATTTCCCCCAGGTGTTTTTACCAAAAGTTCAGGAGTCATTTCTTGAGATGGTATTCCCATTTTACTAGAAATGGTTTCAGAGATGAAAGAATGTGTAGACCCTGAATCAAACAACACACTGGCATAATCTGAAAAAACAAACAAAGTACCTGATACAACTTCATTTGATGGCCCGACATCTGCTGAAGTAGATCCAAAGGATTTCACCACCCCTTTCTGCTTGTAGTCTAACTGCTTCCCATCACTCAAGCTCTTTGTCGGACACTCGTTTGCATAGTGACCCCTCTCATTGCACTTATAACATTTCACTAACTTTAAATCAAATTTGTTCTTACCTTCACCTTGATCCTTTTCAGTGCAATCACGAGCCTTATGTCCCATCTTACCACATCGGTAACACTTTCCAGAATTCAGAAGACATTCCCCAGCATTCCTTTTTCCACATTTATCAAAAACTGGAAACTTAGTTCTCTTACCATCAGACTTTTTTGAATAATTCTTACCTTTCTCCGGCCACCTCGGTCTCTTCTTCTACAGGTTGTTATAGAACACTTGGTCATCGAAAAACTCCATTTCCACATTCTCAGCACATCGAACAAGCTTTTCATAACTTTTAAACTCACGAGAAGCTAATGCCCTTCGATATTATGTCTTTAATCATGAGTAAAAATGATTTATTTTACTATCAAGGTCTCGGATAAAATTTGGAGCATACCTTGCCAATCGAGTGAACCTTTCTTCATAGGCAGCCACTGAGTCTTCCTCTTGCCTCAATTCCAAGAATTGTTTTTCCATCCTAAGTCAATTAGCCTTAGGAAAATACTTCTCAAGAAACATACCTTTGAATTCATCCCAGTCAAGAGCATCAATCTCATCGGCGTCCCTGATATTTTTAACCATAGACCACCACTGATCTGCTTCACCCTCCAAACGGTAAATAACAAGACTAACCTTTTTATTGTCTGAACACCCCATGACATAAAAAATATTCTCCAGTGCTTTAATCCACCCTTCAGCTAGCACAGGGTCAGATGATCCTCTGAATGATGGTGGATGTTGCCTCATGAAATGTTCCACCAATAACATGTTCCTCTGTGGTTGATCTGGCTGATCTCGTGGATGGATATCATCGCCATTTATCGCTTGAGTCAACTGCGCCATTACTGCAACAAACTGTTCAGTTCAAATTCCGACCATTTCGGGATGCTGATTCGGAAGGTAATTTCCTTCTATATGCCTTCCTAGCACTGCTTCCCTATTTCCTCTATGGAAAACCATTCTGAACAAACATGTCTTAGATGAAGCAACATGGTAATCTTAAAATGCTATATCACTTCAATTTGACCATAAAAAATATATTTTTGGATAATCATTTAATAGAATTCTAACTCCTAAAGTTATCTAAACCGACCATTGATACCAACTATAAGGCCCCAGCCTTAAACCTTACTTAATCTTGAGTTATTACATGATTACACATTGAGGATCTTTTCGGGTTTAGAGTTTTAGAGAATTAGATCATAAAACTTTCATTACATTCCACATATAAACAAAGTGGTTACATAAAGATAGTATTCTTCATTCCCATCAATGGGAACACATTTAATGTAACGCCCCGACCCCAGCTACCCAGAGTCGGTGCATTACTTCGTAACATTGGCATGATCACAAGAAAGATCAAATCCCGAAAGACCGATTGGTTTAGTAGCCTTGGAAACACTAGATATATTCATAAGTTTTACATTACATCATTAAACGAAAAACTACTACAACAACAAATTGTCTCCATAATCCACACTATAAACCCCTCATAATATCCCTGCAAGTCAATCATAATTTACTTCTTCACTACCTGGGAAAAACAAAACATAGAAAAGGGGTGAGCTCAAACGCCCAGTAAGGATAACAATATAGCGGAAACTTTCATCAATAAGAATAAACATTTAAGGCAATGTATAACTAAAACAAAAGCCTTTTAAACATGAACTTTCAACATGGTATGGCATAAATAAAATGAAATAATGCCATTTACTTATTCACATGGATATTCCACAAATCGAATAATCACATGCAAAAATAAATAACCACTTTCATAATGTTGGAATGCATAATGCTAAACGTTAATTTCTTTGTCTAGGCCTCATCCCAAGACCTAGGGGTTACTTCTAACCGGAACCCAACCCGGAGTGCCTCTAATAACCGGACACCAACCCGGAGTGCCTCTAATAACCGGACACCAACCCGGAGTGCCTCTAATAACCGGACACCAACCCGGAGGGCATACTTTTACCAGTCCCTAACCTGGAGGGCTTACTTTAACCAGTCCCCAACCTGGAGGGCTTACTTTTACCAGTCCCCAACCTGGAGGGATTACTTTTACCGGTCCCCAACCCGGAACATACTTGTTTAGCACATTCATCTGAAGAAAAGTTTGAAATATAACATAAACATTCGGATTAAAACTAGCATACGAAATGTCAATAATTTCACCATAATCTATGAACGGTATAAAAATAGCACATCCACAGTCAAACATATCACAAAACCTTCAATTCAATATAGAATTTTTGTATCATAATAAATCAACTTCAAATAATCTTAAAATCCATCAAAGGATGTTGACATAGATGAAATCAAAATTCTTTTTAAAGAAGTATCTCCTTTTATTTTGAAATCATTTAAGATCCATATAAAATAAAACATTTTCTTTGAAAATATTCTTATAAGCTTGTATGTAAAGCTTCGACGATTTTATAACGGCGGAAAATAACCGCACCCGCCGTATAAGTTAAAAAAAACATTCTTACCTCAATTCTGTCGAAAAGGTTAAAAAGAACATTGTTTTGAAAACGACGGAAAGATTCCTTTATAAACCTCTTATAAAAAGTCAAACAAGGGTATAAATGACATTAACCCATATTCTTGTAAATAGTAAAAATGTTTTGAAATACATTTCGAAGAAACATTGATGTGGATGATAACGAGATCCCAGTAGATTATTACGTATAAACAACCTCGGATAAAGAAGAGATTGTGAAATAACCCTTACCTTGTACTTTTCCTTGGTTGGGGTATGTTAACCTCCTGTATAATGGTGAAATAGTTGTTATTAAATTATACAAGAATCATATATATTAATATGATATCATATATGATCTTTTAACATTGATTTGTTAATAATATCTTAGAATTATCGTCGTTTCGGGAGTTAACTTACTCATTTTCTTTTATATGTTTTGTTACATAAGCCATGGTTGTTGTATCTTATTCATATCAAGAATGATATACAGTCCTTAAACATCATTTTTAAATCATCAAATGATAATTATACTTGAATGGATACGATGGAGAATGAATCTCATCGCGTTCGTGGAGACGGTAGTCCGTACGTACGCACGAGCGACAATATCATTCTTTTGATATTAAAATAATATATAAATGGATGGTATATCATATATACAGAATCATTAACATGTTATATTTATTATTTACATGAGTTACACATCATTATTATACCCATCCAAATAATATTATATTGAATAACAATTACACCACGACGTGGAGACGGTAAGCCGTACGTACGCACGTATGGTGACATGTTATTCAAAGGGTGGATAGAATACTGAATATGATTGTACCATATTTATAATAACATCACAGTATATGTGAGATACTGGAGTTATTATTTCAGAATGGTAAGAACAAAGGAAGAAGAAGTGGAAGAAGAAATGAACTTAGAAAAGGGTGGTGAAATCATTACCTCTTCTTCGGGTTCTTCCTTTTGATTTGATCAAAAGGGCTCCTTAGGTTGGCTTTCTGATCAAACTAAGGCCTCTAGGTTGTATTGAGGGATGTTGGGAGAGTATTTGGGCAGAGTTTGGCCGAACCAAAAGGCTTTGAAGGTGTGAAGAAATGAGAAGGAGGAGTGCCCTTTTATAAGAGGGGTGAGGGGCACCTTTGGAAAAGTTAGAAATATTAATTTATAATAAATTCATATTCGGTTTATAATGGCTCCAAAGTTGAATATTCAAAGGTTAAGGTGGGGATAGGTCGAAAACCACTCAACCAATAGAATTTAGACAGGTTTGGGTACTTATATTAACCTTATCTTTAAGTATTAACTCTAAGTTAATTAGTTTCACTTTTACAATGTCTCTTTGTATTTTTATATAATATGGTTAATAAACTTACTATATACATCCAAGCGACCCCCAAGTGGTCCATTAATGAGGAACCTATCATAATATAAGTCTCTTGGCCGAACCTTAGATTTTTAGGAATTTAATATCAATTAATAATATAATATTTGTTTTAAGAACTCTTTTATGTCAATTTTGACACTATTCAATAGTTGATTTTTGTGAAACTCATAACAGATTTATTACTTCGAAAAAAGTCAATTAAATCAATCCTAATATATCATATTATCCTATAAAATTAGTTTAATTCATTAAAAGTTTCATATTATATTTATTTGGGTATTTATAATATCAATTAGTTTAATTTTTCACTATTATAGTAATTACTGCATCATCATTGTGTCATAAATTAAATAAATTATTTAATGTCTAAAAATTATAAATAAAATATCATTATGTAGGAAATCGTTTTAGCTTTCTAATGAATATTTATAATCGAAAATCCAACATGTATAACCCTATGTAAAAATTGTTGTTCTAAAAGATATATGCTTCTGTCATTTTTGTATTCATTTTGACTTAATTAAAATAAAGTGTCATTATCACTTACAAGTGGATCCATGGGGTCCCAAAACAGACCCAAAGATGCCCATGGTCGACCATGTATCAACCAATAGGGTTAAGACACGTTTTAGGGTAATTTAGTATTATTATAATATTATTTTTTTAACCCTTATTTACCGGATTTACCCTTAACCATGGTAAATAAAATATTTACCGCAGTAATTATTCAAAATGTCTAAAAATAAAAGTTATCTATTTACACAATTTGAACATCCTGATTCCAAATATGGAATCCATTTTTCTAAATTCAAAACACAGAAGTGGCAGAAATTAATTTAAAATTAATTCCCGCTGTCAAAACAAAAAGCGTGTTTTTAAGAGATAATAACTATCAAAAGATTGACACTTGTTTATGTTCGGTTTAATTGTAAAATTATGTCCAATGACCAACATTATATTAAATGGTAAAAATATATTCTAAATATACTTTAAAACCACTCAAATTCATAATTTATCACTATTAATTATTTTGATTAAAAAAGTTGTTTTTAATTAAAATTTAGTAATTTTCACTATTCATCAAAATATGAAAGTTATCCGAAATGTACCAAAATTTCACCTTAGGCTAAATTCGATATTCCGAATCCAAAAATGAAGTCCATTTTCAAATATAAAATATATATAATTTCAAAAAGTAGGTATTACTATTCATAACGGCTAGTTTGATTAGTTGTGGTGTGTGTTAAAACTCAAGGTTGCGTACAACACACGCTACTGTATTATTCAAAGAAAGCGTACCGTGGAAGCATGGGATGTTTCATTTTAAATTTTTGATGTCCCCATTTAGTCAAAAAGTTTAATATATTGTATTTAAAAAGGGTTCACTATTAAAAGTTGATAAAAGTGCAATACTGAAAATGAATCTGTTCTTGCATTATGACTAAGAAACTCATAATATGGATTCTAAAATTATAAGGATTATATAAAGTTTAAAATTTAGTTAATAATATTCATAACCTCTTTTGAATGGATTTTTCATTTGGTAATTCATGGTGTGATTGAACTCGGTGTTGCGTGTATTGCAAGTTATTGAATTATTTTGAAGAAATAACACACTATGAAATCTTGGGGTGTTACATTCTCCCCTCCTTCAATAAATTGCGTCCTCGCAATTTGAAATTGTTCTTCGAAAATAAAAGGTTGAAAATAGAAAATATATTTGTGGGAAAACCCACATCGGAAATTGGGTTACTAAAATTTAGTCTTAATATGAGGAAAAGATAAATCAAAGGGTCACCACCAAATTATGATCTCGATTAGGAGAACATTGGTGGCAATTAGTGACATATAATTGGAGGAAAAACGTAAATATTTGTAGGTAGTGATTGAGGTCATCAATCACAAATAAGTGTAAAATTGAGGTCCTTAAATTCATCAATCTATGATGATTTGAAATACCATCGGTTCAACAAAACATAGGGTATTAGTATAACACATTTTTTACGTTTCAAAATATCTTAGTTGAAATCCCACATCGAAAAATGAATTAATGAGGCCCCTATTTAAAATAAAGAGTCGAAAGTATAAAGATTACCGAAAATAACACATACTAGGGTTCCATGTAGGAAAATATGGATATGGAAGAAAAATCTAACCATCAATTATCTGATGGAGAGTGGTAGAGAACATGGCTATGAAAAGGCCAAAAATCCCAAATCCATAAATTAGTGATGACTTAAGGTACCATCTAGGACAACATTTTTGTTCTAATTTCCTTTTATTAATGATGAGGAATTTATTTATGAGATTGTCTAAGATAATAAGGAGATATACTTAGTTTATAATTAGAGTTTTATCCAATAATAAATTTCTACCAAAACTCATCATTCACTCGTAAAAAAATTCTATTTATACTTTTCATAGAGGGTTCCAAAATAAACGAATTTATAATTCATCTACCAGATCTTTTAAAAAACTACTTTATTTAATCCAGGACATCTCGTGGGATAGTGGTAGGTGATACACCCTTGTCGCCCTTCGGTTGCGGGTTCAAGTCTCGCAGCCTTGCCGGACGCGACGGGTTGCCGCCCAACCTCCGGGTTGTCCTTTTATGGCAATCCAAAATAATCCAAACTAGAACTATCCAAAATACTTCTGTCCAAACTCACAGTCTAACATTTATAAGGAAGGTAAACATAATATAGATCCTTTTTACCCCGTAATAGCATATGAATACCTTCATCATGTATTACCATATTCCTTATTGATTACATTCATGCTCCCTTATTCCATATAGAATGCTGGATATACTTCATTAATCCAAAAATGTTTTAAAACCCAACAATGATGGAATATACAAATCATTAATCAGTTCCAAGGTAGTCAAGAATATCCAATACAATTTATCCAAAACAATCACTTATTATTCCAAAATCACTACCTCAGTATCAGAACTATATTATGATTTATCATTCTCTCAACCATATATTTTCCAAAAATTTATCCTGCTATTGAGTCACTTTTCTTTGTTCCACACAATCTCAAGTCCTTAATGAAATAGTACTGCAGTACAATCCTTATATACTCCATGATTATTGTAACAAGTACATTGTTGATACAACACTCAATTGACATAATCAACATAAGAACTCTAATCATTCCTCTTCATCTGTGGCAGTATCATAACTTGATTATTATCCAATAACATCATTTGCGGCATAGTCTGATGACTGGGACATAGGTTCGCGTAGTGTCCAAACTCCTTGCAAATGAAGCATTGTACATTTGAAACCATTTTCTTACCCTTGCAGTCATGTACTTTGTGCCCTTTTCCTCCACACTTATAACAAACTCCCATTCCTTTCAGGCAAGTTCCAGGGTGTTTCTTTCCACAGTTACCACATATGGGAAAATTCTTCTTTTCCCTTTTCCCTTTATCCATCTTTCTCTCTTCCATCCTTTTCTTCTCTTGATTCCCTTCAAAGCCATAGGACTCAGTAAACTCTTTACTTATCTTATCAACACATGATATTATTTCTTCATATGATGATAATACATGGGAGACTATTTCTCTTATAAATTCTAGCTTAAGACCATGAAAGATATGATCCTTCCTTCTCTTTGAATCATGTGTATTTCTGGAGTTCTCATTCCTTCTACTGGGCGCCATTTCTAAACAATGGAATAAACTAGATCAGTTTATGAATCAAAATACATAATCCCATACTTATAAAACACTTAACATAAATTGAACTATTTATGGATATAATCCATAATCATAAAAATGTTTTCTTTGAGGAAGTATATACTCATAAACCCTTCATAATGATTTGTAAAGATAGTGAGAGTTATCCTAAGCATATCCCCCGGGAGTGTCGTAACCAAGAGTGCAGCAAGGCCCGTTGTCGTGCACCAGTTCCCGTTCGAGTCTAGCTCAAAGCGGTGTTTTCGGGTTTTACCCCTAGGTACATCTGTGCCAGAGCCGCCTCTACCTGCTCGTATCCAGACAGGGATGTATTGCTCGGAAAACTCACAAAATCTCTACAATACCAAAATTCTAGGAAGTTCCTCTATACTAATCCTCAAAGTTCATCTTAGGTCTACGTGCTCTAATCAGAGTTTATCTAAATCTAGCTTCCAAGGTTTGTACTAAACTTCCTCTGATACCAACTGTAACGCCCCGACCCCAGCTACCCAGAGTCGGTGCATTACTTCGTAACATTGGCATGATCACAAGAAAGATCAAATCCCGAAAGACCGATTGGTTTAGTAGCCTTGGAAACACTAGATATATTCATAAGTTTTACATTACATCATTAAACGAAAAACTACTACAACAACAAATTGTCTCCATAATCCACACTATAAACCCCTCATAATATCCCTGCAAGTCAATCATAATTTACTTCTTCACTACCTGGGAAAAATAAAACATAGAAAAGGGGTGAGCTCAAACGCCCAGTAAGGATAACAATATAGCGGAAACTTTCATCAATAAGAATAAACATTTAAGGCAATGTATAACTAAAACAAAAGCCTTTTAAACATGAACTTTCAACATGGTATGGCATAAATAAAATGAAATAATTCCATTTACTTATTCACATGGATATTCCACAAATCGAATAATCACATGCAAAAATAAATAACCACTTTCATAATGTTGGAATGCATAATGCTAAACGTTAATTTCTTTGTCTAGGCCTCATCCCAAGACCTAGGGGTTACTTCTAACCGGAACCCAACCCGGAGTGCCTCTAATAACCGGACACCAACCCGGAGTGCCTCTAATAACCGGACACCAACCCGGAGGGAATACTTTTACCAGTCCCTAACCTGGAGGGCTTACTTTAACCAGTCCCCAACCTGGAGGGCTTACTTTTACCAGTCCCCAACCTGGAGGGCTTACTTTTACCGGTCCCCAACCCGGAACATACTTGTTTAGCACATTCATCTGAAGAAAAGTTTGAAATATAACATAAACATTCGGATTAAAACTAGCATACGAAATGTCAATAATTTCACCATAATCTATGAACGGTATAAAAATAGCACATCCACAGTCAAACATATCACAAAACCTTCAATTCAATATAGAATTTTTGTATCATAATAAATCAACTTCAAATAATCTTAAAATCCATCAAAGGATGTTGACATAGATGAAATCAAAATTCTTTTTAAAGAAGTATCTCCTTTTATTTTGAAATCATTTAAGATCCATATAAAATAAAACATTTTCTTTGAAAATATTCTTATAAGCTTGTATGTAAAGCTTCGACGATTTTATAACGGCGGAAAATAACTGCACCCGCCGTATAAGTTAAAAAAAACATTCTTACCTCAATTCTGTCGAAAAGGTTAAAAAGAACATTGTTTTGAAAACGACGGAAAGATTCCTTTATAAACCTCTTATAAAAAGTCAAACAAGGGTATAAATGACTTTAACCCATATTCTTGTAAATAGTAAAAAATGTTTTGAAATACATTTCGAAGAAACATGGATGTGGATGATAACGAGATCCCAGTAGATTATTACGTATAAACAACCTCGGATAAAGAAGAGATTGTGAAATAACCCTTACCTTGTACTTTTCCTTGGTTGGGGTAGGTTAACCTCCTGTATAATGGTGAAATAGTTGTTATTAAATTATACAAGAATCATATATATTAATATGATATCATATATGATCTTTTAACATTGATTTGTTAATAATATCTTAGAATTATCGTCGTTTCGGGAGTTAACTTACTCATTTTCTTTTATATGTTTTGTTACATAAGCCATGGTTGTTGTATCTTATTCATATCCAGAATGATATACAGTCCTTAAACATCATTTTTAAATCATCAAATGATAATTATACTTGAATGGATACGATGGAGAATGAATCTCATCGCGTCCGTGGAGACGGTAGTCCGTACGTACGCACGAGCGACAATATCATTCTTTTGATATTAAAATAATATATAAATGGATGGTATATCATATATACAGAATCATTAACATGTTATATTTATTATTTACATGAGTTACACATCATTATTATACCCATCCAAATAATATTATATTGAATAACAATTACACCACGACGTGGAGACGGTAAGCCGTACGTACGCACGTATGGTGACATGTTATTCAAAGTGTGGATAGAATACTGAATATGATTGTACCATATTTATAATAACATCACAGTATATGTGAGATACTGGAGTCATTATTTCAGAATGGTAAGAACAAAGGAAGAAGAAGTGGAAGAAGAAATGAACTTAGAAAAGGGTGGTGAAATCATTACCTCTTCTTCGGGTTCTTCCTTTTGATTTGATCAAAAGGGCTCCTTAGGTTGGCTTTCTGATCAAACTAAGGCCTCTAGGTTGTATTTAGGGATGTTGGGAGAGTATTTGGGCAGAGTTTGGCCTAACCAAAAGGCTTTGAAGGTGTGAAGAAATGAGAAGGAGGAGTGCCCTTTTATAAGAGGGGTGAGGGGCACCTTTGGAAAAGTTAGAAATATTAATTTATAATAAATTCATATTCGGTTTATAATGGCTCCAAAGTTGAATATTCAAAGGTTAAGGTGGGGATAGGTCGAAAACCACTCAACCAATAGAATTTAGACAGGTTTGGGTACTTATATTAACCTTATCTTTAAGTATTAACTCTAAGTTAATTAGTTTCACTTTTACAATGTCTCTTTGTATTTTTATATAATATGGTTAATAAACTTACTATATACATCCAAGCGACCCCCAAGTGGTCCATTAATGAGGAACCTATCATAATATAAGTCTCTTGGCCGAACCTTAGATTTTTAGGAATTTAATATCAATTAATAATATAATATTTGTTTTAAGAACTCTTTTATGTCAATTTTGACACTATTCAATAGTTGATTTTTGTGAAACTCATAACAGATTGATTACTTCTAAAAAAGTCAATTAAATCACTCCTAATATATCATATTATCCTAGAAAATTAGTTTAATTCATTAAAAGTTTCATATTATATTTATTTGGGTATTTATAATATCAATTAGTTTAATTTTTCACTATTATAGTAATTACTGCATCATCATTGTGTCATAAATTAAATAAATTATTTAATGTCTAAAAATTATAAATAAAATATCATTATGTAGGAAATCGTTTTAGCTTTCTAATGAATATTTATAATAGAAAATCCAACATGTATAACCCTATGTAAAAATTGTTGTTCTAAAAGATATATGCTTGTGTCATTTTTGTATTCATTTTGACTTAATTAAAATAAAGTGTCATTATCACTTACAAGTGGATCCATGGGGTCCCAAAACAGACCCAAAGATGCCCATGGTCGACCATGTATCAACCAATAGGGTTAAGACACGTTTTAGGGTAATTTAGTATTATTATAATATTATTTTTTAACCCTTATTTACCGGATTTACCCTTAACCATGGTAAATAAAATATTTACCGCAGTAATTATTCAAAATGTCTAAAAATAAAAGTTATCTATTTACACAATTTGAACATCCTGATTCCAAATATGGAATCCATTTTTCTAAATTCAAAACACAGAAGTGGCAGAAATTAATTTAAAATTAATTCCCGCTGTCAAAACAAAAAGCGTGTTTTTAAGAGATAATAACTATCAAAAGATTGACACTTGTTTATGTTCGGTTTAATTGTAAAATTATGTCCAATGACCAACATTATATTAAATGGTAAAAATATATTCTAAATATACTTTAAAACCACTCAAATTCATAATTTATCACTATTAATTATTTTGATTAAAAAAGTTGTTTTTAATTAAAATTTAGTAATTTTCACTATTCATCAAAATATGAAAGTTATCCGAAATGTACCAAAATTTCACCTTAGGCTAAATTCGATATTCCGAATCCAAAAATGAAGTCCATTTTCAAATATAAAATATATATAATTTCAAAAAGTAGATATTACTATTCATAACGGCTAGTTTTATTAGTTGTGGTGTGTGTTAAAACTCAAGGTTGCGTACAACACACGCTACTGTATTATTCAAAGAAAGCGTACCGTGGAAGCTTGGGATGTTTCATTTTAAATTTTTGATGTCCCCATTTAGTCAAAAAGTTTAATATATTGTATTTAAAAAGGGTTCACTATTAAAAGTTGATAAAAGTGCAATACTGAAAATGAATCTGTTCTTGCATTATGACTAAGAAACTCATAATATGGATTCTAAAATTATAAGGATTATATAAAGTTTAAAATTTAGTTAATAATATTCATAACCTCTTTTGAATGGATTTTTCATTTGGTAATTCATGGTGTGATTGAACTCGGTGTTGCGTGTAGTGCAAGTTATTGAATTATTTTGAAGAAATAACACACTATGAAATCTTGGGGTGTTACATTTAAAATAAAACATGGATTATTTCTTGACACTTCCTTGACACTATCACCATATCATGTAACTTTCCCTTGACCTGTGAAAAACATTTCAAAAAAACTTGGGATGAGCATAAAAAGCTCAGTATGGGTAATAAAAAACATGGAAAGGAAACATGGTTACATATATTCATAAGAGTGAAATCATAATTTACCCATAAAACATAATCACATTAACATACCTCCTAAAATCATGAGTAAATCATTGAAATCATAAAACATAAAGGTAACTTGAGGCATTCATAAAATTCTTATGTAGAGAGTAACCCTCTTGGTTACGTTTGGAATACCCATCACAGTATATTCCCTAAATCTCTTCGGATAAACCTTAACGTTTCACTCCTTCTCGTTACCCAATGCATTGGAGAACTATAACGGGCTCACCCACCCATAGTTTATCATGGAACCACCCGTCTTCATAATAATTCCCAAGAACCATAACATAATCGTATCACGTAAAACATGCATAAAGGAAACATAACAAATCCACATTTCAATCACGATATATCAATACAACACATTGATATAGTAAAAACATTATGAAAACCATCTTCAATACCAAAGTAAAACATGGTATTTATTTTTCGTTTAAAGAAAAGGGTATGGCTTGTATAGGAAGCCGATACTCAAATAATGGTCACGACGGCGGAGAAGTCGTTGTCGCCGCATATGTACGATAAAAACATTCCCTTTTGTCGTTTAGTAAATGATTCGTATAAAAAAGATTCCTTTTGAATAAACGGAAAAGTCAAAGGGGTTTATACACCGTATAAATGAAAGTTGTGTATAAAATAAAATATGCCTCAATGAAAGGAGATTAAGACGAAGTCCCATACCTCGTATCCGACGTGACCCGACCGTTCTTTAATCTACTGAATAATAAACTTGAGTTAATCTCTACTTTCTTAAGAACCTTTTTCATGTTCATTATTCCTTTTATACCATGTTATGGACATCATGTAATCATTTAAGTTAATAATGTTCATTTTGTCGGTATTTGGTTCTTAAGTCAAAAATAGACTTCTTACACTTACATGTTGTTAATTTGGTCAAAGGTTCGTTATATCCAGAATGATATTAATGATTTGGATAACATATACATCATATATATTCAGAATATACATGTATTTATAATATTACATCACATTTAGAGGTAAGAAATGAAATGCACCGTTCATGGAGACGGTAAGCCGTACGTACGCATGAACGCTACTTCCATTTCTATTTCATATTTTTTGGAATGGAATCATAATGATATAAGATTATATTATAATTCCATTATAATAACATATATAATATCATTAACTTTATCCTTTACACATCCCACATATGGTATTAACAAATCAAATCACTTTTAGGGGGTGGTAGTCCGCACTTCCTAAAATGAAGATATCGTGTTTACCCATAATGGAATTAATAATGGTATTCCATAAATGAAAAATACAGAAGCTTAAGGAAATAATAAACATATTATATATCATATATAAAAATATTGACATCATAATGGCCACCTTTGAAGGTGTTAAATGAGTATTGAACAATCATCGTTTCAGGAGGCAGAATTTCGCCATCCACGGAAAACATATGTTCTTTAACCATTTAATGTAGTTGTGTTAGAGTGTAGCTCAAATAAATCTTATAAAAACATCCTAGTATATTGAAGATACTGTTGTTTTTACAAAAGAATTAAATAAAAAGAGTTTAGGGGTTTGGAGAAGCAAAATAGAACAAATGAACATGAGAGAATGAATTACCTTTAAAAGTGTAACTCCTTTTGATTTGAGCCTAAAGGCTTCCTTTGAAAGGATTATTCCCAAAAGGAATCCTCTAGGATGAGTAGAGGGATGTGGAGAGAGTAAATGGGAAAGGGTTGGCCGAGCCAAAGGCTTGAGGAGTGTGTGAAATGAGGTAGAGGTGGGGGCCTTTTATAAGAGGAGAGGAGGGGCACTTTTGGAAAGTAAAGAAATATTACTTTATTTGAAAATGTGTTTCGGTTTTAAAAGGTCCCACATTGATATAATTCGTGGATAAGGTGATAAGGGTTCTAAATCCACTCATCCAATTGGTTTTGTCCATGTGTAGGTTTTAGATGTTTCATTATCTTTCCATTCTATTTAAATCGTTAAATAATGAGGTCATCGCTGCATCATCATGATGTCATGAATAATTTAATTTATTTAGAGTCTAAAAATTATAAAAAAAATAATATGATGTAGGAAATCTTTTTAGCTTTCCAATGACTTCTTATAATCAAAAATCTGATCTTTATAATCCCATGTAAAAAATTGTTTTCGTAAAACATATTATGTTTGTGTCGTTTTTACTTTTACATTAAATAAAAAGTTATTTATGTCATTTTCCAACCAAAGTGGATCCATGGGGTCCCCAATATGACCCATGGCCTGTCTTGGTCGGCCATGACACAACCAATGAGGGTAGGACATGTGTCAAGCTCATGTTATTTTATTAAAACATTAATTTTACCTTAAACTACACTAATTACCACTAATCGCGATTAAAAACTTAATAAGTTACTATTCACCAAAAATTATTTTAATCTCATTGAACCACATTTTACTTCTTAATGACAACCATGTATGTCGGATTTTTGAAATTCAAAACCCTATGATGGCAAAATTTCATTTAAACGGAAAATCAGTTTTTATAAGTACCACTTAGTGGTTTCACTATTCATAAAAAATTGAAGTTTTTCAGAAAATTACCAAAAATTCACCCTAAGCTATATTTGATATTCCGAACTCAAAAATGAAGTCTATTTTACCAAATTCAAAACATATAAGTCACATTAATTAATTTAATAATTAATTCCCGCTGTCAGAGCAAATAGCGTGTTTTTATAAAACAATAAGTATCAAAAGATTGACACCAGTTGAAGTCTAATTTCAAAGTGAAATTGATTCCAATGACCACCATTGGATTAAATGGTAAAAATATATTCTAATTTCACTTCAAAACCAATTCAAAGGATAATATAATCATATAAATAAATTAGATTAAAAATCAGTTTTGATGTAAAATGTAGTATTTTCCACTATTCATTAAAAATGAACATTGTCAGAAAAATTCCAAAAATTCACACAAAGTAAATTTTGATGTCCCAATCATAAATAATAAGTTCATTTTGACAAACATAGATTAAAAATTTGTCAAAAGATAGATTTAAAAAGGGTTTTCCATCATAAGGTAGTAAAATGATCTTTTAAAAATATTAGTGTATTCCATGATTAAGATTGGATTTATTTTCATTTTAAGCCTCTAAAACACTATCTTAATCATTAATAGACATAGATAAAAATATCTATTATCCATTACTTACTTGGGATGTTACAATTCAGGGTGAGGGACCAAGAGTGAGGATTAGGCTGGGCCCGAAGCAGAGTGGTCGAGCGTTCCTACATACCCCATGAGGATGGGAATCAAGCCATACGTAGTTCTGAAATCGTAGTTTAATGTCACGAGGGACGATGCGACGCCTGGCCGTGTTGGTACACATCCCGCCAAAACTACTAAGCCCACTTGAGTCGTGCTTGGTGTGTGAAACAAGAAGTAGTGGTGGGAATTTCCTGACACAAAAGGGGGAAGGTTAGGGAAAAGTGACGTTTGGTGAATACCGGCCCAATGACAATAACACGATCATTCAGCGCACCTAGATGCACGAAGAGAAAGAGTCGAGTATGATGGAATTCCAATTGAACATGAGGAAGTAGAAATGTGTGAATCATGGCGCTCGAGATTCATATCACGATGATGGCGGCGTGACGATAGAGGATAACTATTGACCATGGCGGAAACCTAGCATACATATCGCATTATCCTAGAATGGGGATGAACAAATGAGGGTTGACCGTTGAACATGTTCGAAACATGGGACCATGTCACAAATGTTGTCAGATATCCGTAGGGACGTTGGCCCGAAACCATTGGAGGGCCCTTAGGTCCAGCATTCATGGAGAGACCTTAAGCCTAGTATCCATGTCGTCCGAGGGACCTTTTGGATGTGGAAGTGTGTGAGGATCAAAATAGCGAGCTCACGAAGCTTGGTCATGGGACGAGGAGGATGTCCCTGTGAAAATCCCATACTTCGGGCTCTTTGTCAAAACACATCTGAATACGACAACGAGACTTATTAGATAGAGGGAGAAGATTCCTTTCCTATAGGGAGATCTTAGTTTAGGGTCGTAGAATTCAGACCATAGATGGGAGGAGACATAAGAGGTACATGGCGGAGTAACTCAAACACCTGGAGTGAATGGGAATAGGGGGTGTGTGCGGTGTGATGAACAACCTACCGTGAATGAGGATGTAATCCCATATCACACTGCACAACCCCCTTGAGAGAGGCTTTAGGCCAAGGGACCAAAAGCGAAAGTTAGGATGGGCCCGCGGGGATGTGCCCGGGCGCTCCTACGTATCTCATAAGGATGAGAATCAAGCCTCACGTAGTTCTAGATGGACCTTAGACCATAAATGGGTAAAGGGAGTAGGGGACACATGGCAACAAAACCCGACGTGAAGGAGGACCTAAGCCCTTCTTACCATGCGTTCTCTGGGGAAATGCTCGAGTCGAGGGTCCGAACACAAAGGTTAGGCTGTGCCCGCCGGGAAGTGCCTGGCGCTCTTAAGTATCTCATAAGGAAGAGAATCAAGCCATACGTAGTTCTGAAAGGCGGAACGGTAAGGTACCAGTGCCAGGGGAAAAGGGGAGTGCGACTGTGGCCCTTGCACTAAAAGAAGAGAAATTTGATAAATCTTGTTTGTTCATTAAGGTGAGTGGTTTTTTTTTGTGATGAGACAGGCCTAGAGCAGTAGTCCGTGGTGTCGCCACAAGGATCAAGCCGTGATAGGCATTGACAAATGGCATGGCACATGACCAATACCCAACGTGATGTCCTCTACAACGAGGTCACCACAATGGAGTGTCGTTTTTCGCCGTGTGTCCAGGACGATAATGTCACAGTTTAGGGTCGTATGATAGGACCAAGCATGCATTTTATCGTCATGCAGCGCAGACGTACCAGAGACGATGCTATGCGGGGAACGTGCGTAGTTTTATAAAAGATAATTGATGGAGACATGATCCCACATCACATTGTACGCCACTCGGAGAGGGGGACCTTAGGCCGAGGGGCCTATATAGAGGTAAAAGGTGGAACAGGGGGGAGAGACTGGCTCCCTAAATGGGTTGTACCTGAAGACAGGGCGTCCGAGCAGTCCTATGTATCCCATGAGGATGGGAATCAAGCTGAACGTATTTCCGGATGGACCTTAGTTTATGGTCTTAGAGATCGGACCATGAATGGCAACAACCTCCCAAGTTATCACGGACGTCAACCCAATCCCTAAGCCCACGTGAGTTTAACTCAGTGTGGGAAACAAGGGGGGGAATCCTCATTGCAATACGTGGGGCGTCCATCGGAGGGGAGTTGGTAGAGAGCCCCGAAGGACACCTTCGACATGGCTTGTTTCCCCAACATGCAGACGTGCATGGAGGAAAAGTACCAAGAGTTCTGAGACTCTACTTGGACACGATGAAGTGATAAAGGGTGTGAATTGTGTACCCGACATTTTGGGCTTAATGGGTTGGCGTGGAGAGAGAGGAAAACTATTAACCATGGTGGAAACACAGCGTCCATATCGCGTAAGCCTGAGGTGGGGAAAACAAATGAGCATCGACCGCTGACCATATTCGCAACGTGGGATTTTATCGATTTAGTTTCTGAAAACCTCAGGGGCGTTGGCCCGTAACGGTAGGAGAGCCCTTAGGCGTAGTATCCAGGCCATTCTTGGGGGTCCCTCTGGGTGGGAAAGACGATGGAAGCCCTGATGCAGGGATACAGAAAGCCTAGAAAGTGGGTGCGGACGTGTCCGAGTAAAGCTTGGCATTCCATGTAATAAACTAGAGTACTCTTAGGCACATTGGTGAACCACCGAAAAGGGATCGACGAAACAACTCAGTAGGGAGAGATACATGGCGTGGTCATTATGAGACCGAAGTGAATGAGGACATAATCTCATACCACACCATGTAATCCTCTCATGGAGGAAGGGTAGGCCAAGGGGCAAAGATGGGATGAAGATTCCCGAGAGATGGGGCTGGACCCAAATCCTAGACATTCGGGTGGTCATACGTATCCCATGAGGATGGGAATCAAGCTGAACGTAGTTCTCTAGGTGCATTTTAATGTCATACAGGACGATGGGGGGAGTAATATACCCCTAAACAAAGGAGGTGTACTGTACGGCGAATAAACCGACGTGAATGAGGAAATAATCTCACAACACACCTTAAACTACTATAAGAGAGTACCTGGGCCGGGGCCCGGAAAGGACAAGGGGCCTGATGGTTAGGCATTGGTCAGGAAGGCCTGACCTACTTGCAGTTTATTGTCTTGTAGTGAGGACGAGGGTTGGGGACCCGAGGAGGCCAAGGGGCATGAGGCTGGGCCTCGTAAGGGAAGGCGTAAGGCATGGTACATGATCCCTACAAAAATGAGGACATAGTCCCACACCACACCGTACACCCTGGGTAAGAGGTTAGGAGAAGGGGCCCGAGAAGGCCAAGGGGCCTAAGGTCAGGCATCAGTCAGGAAGGCCTGACTGGTCTGCAGTTTAACATCTTACATGAGGATGGGGGTCGGGGACCCGAGGAGGCCAAGGGGCCTGAGGCTGGGCCTTTTAAGGGAAGGCGTACGACATGATACATGATCTCGACGTGAATTTGGACGTAGTCCCACACCACACCGTACACCCCTTTTAGGGGAATCAGGGTCGTGGGCCTGATCGCTAGCTCCACCTGGGGGGATGTTTGTCACATCGGGATGGGGTAGAATGAATCACTACACTCGATGTTTGGGACATCTCGGGGTGGACCCGAAGATCCAGGACACTGTTGACCATATTCAAAACACAGTGTTCCTATAGTGACCTGATATGGGAGAAAAAAAGGAGTGTCGACTGCTGACCAAATTCGCAACACGGGACTGATATCGGCTTGTTGCATGAAAACCCTCGGGGGCGTTGACCCGTATCGGTAGGAGAGCCCTTGGGTGCAGTATCCAGGACGTTCTTGGGGGTCCCTCTGAGTGTGAAAAATGATGGAATCCCAGTCAAAGAGTGGGTGCAGCATAGCTGTATCCATCCACGAAAGAGGAAAAAATCTCCAGGGGGGATGTGTAGCTGGGTCGAGGCTTGCTCGATGTGGGTTGGGGATAAAGTGTGCACTCTGCCATATGTCTTGACCCGAGGGGACGATTTTGGCTTTTGGGCTGGGCCAACGGACGAAATGCCTGGGCGTTCCTACATATCCCATTAGGATGGGAATCAAGCCATACATATTTCTTGAAGGCCATGGAGTTTAGCGTCATGCGGCGAGGATGTGGGAGGATAGAAGAACGGGAGTGGGCACATGGTACAACCCTTACAAATCTTGTATGAGCAGGGTTAAGAAAGAATACTCCCCGCTACACCAATATCCTGCAAGGAAACGATTCCCAGGGAGGATAGTGGAAGAGAAAAGCTTGAGGCTGGGCTCAAGATGAGGCGTCCGAGCGTTCCTACGTATCCCATCAAGATGGTAATCAAGCCACACGTAGTTCTTGAGATACATTTTAACATCATGCGGGAAGAGGATGAATCTCATTTGGGGATATGTAAGGTGTGTCAAGTAATCCGAAGTGAATGAGGACGTAGTACCACACCATACCGTACAATCCCACAAGGGGGTAAGTCGAGGAAAACCAAGGGGCCTGAGGCCGGACTGCGGTCAGGGAGACCTGACCAGCTTGCGGTTTAACATCTCGTGGTGAAGACGGGGGCGTGGGCCCGAGGAGGCCAAGGGGCCTGAGGCTGAACCCCGGTCAGGAAGGCCTGACTGGCTTGCAGTGTAACGTCTTATAGTAATGACGGGGGGCCAGGGGCCCAAGGAGGCCAAGGGGCCTAAGGCTGAGCCATGGTCAGGAAGGCCTGAATGGCTTCCAGTTTAACGTCTTGTAGTAAGGACGGGGGGCCGAGGGACCGAGGAGGCCAAGGGGTCTGAGGCTGAGTCTCGGTCAGGAAGGCCTGACTGACTTGCAGTTTAACATCTTGCAGTAAGGAATGGGGAGATCTTAGTTTAAAGTCATAGAGCTCGGACCATTTTTCATTTTATCGTCTTGTAGGACGACGATGCAGTTTAAGGTCGTGCGGACCATACAGTTTAAGGTCGTGATGGACCATAACGTGCAGTTTAAAGTCATGCAGGACCATTTTGCAGTTCATCGTCTTGTAGGATGAAGATGCAGTTTAAGGTCGTGCAGGACCCTATAGTTTAAGGTCATGTTGGACCATAACGTGCAGTTTAAAGTCATGCGGGACCATTTTGCAGTTTATCGTCTTACAGGACGAAGTTGCAGTTTAAGGTCGTGCAGGATCCTTTTGCCCTAGGCAAAGTATCGCTTGAGGAACTTGGTGTTGGTGGGAGGAGTTATGCGCTCTCCATTCGTGGTCACCAAGGAGTATGCTCCATTGGGGTAAACCTTATAGATGATATAAGGCACTTCCCATTTGGGTTCTAACTTGGGTGGTTTCCTACCGGGAATCATTGGCGCTCGAAGGGCTAGTACTAGGTCACCCTGTAGAAAATAATGGAGACAAACCTTCTTATTTAAGGCCCTCACTATCTTATCCTGATGCCCTTCCAGATTGTGTATGGAACAAAGCTGGTTCTCGTCCAGTGCTTCTAATTCAGCTACACGGATTTCAGCTACCTCATCTGATGACTGGTGATCATAGACTGCAGTGCGTAACGACGGCAGCTGGATCTCAATGGGTAGGTCGACCTCAGCTCCATATACCAGGGAATATGGGGTCACCTTTTTAGAGCTGCAAGTCGTCATCCGATAAGCCCAGAGGGCATTGGGGAGCTTGTCCGGCCAACTTTTCTTGTTCTGACCAACCATCTTCTGCAGAATGTTAAAGAGGGATTTGTTGAATGCCTCGATCTTTCCATTTGCCTGCGCGTGGTAGCCGGAGGTATGGTTTGAACGGATGTCGTACTTGGCGTACAATTTCTTCATTTCAGCCGCTCGGAAGTTGGTTCCGTTATCGGTGAGGACGGCGTGAGGGACCCCAAACCGGTGGATAATATTGGAGCTCACAAAGTCAACGATGGAATGGGCCTTGACCTCATTGAGTGGAACTACCTCTGACCACTTGGAGAAGAAATCTATAGCAGTCAGGATGAACCTACACTGGCGGGCTGTTGCCGGTGGATACGGTCCCACTACATCAAGTCCCCATACCGCAAATGTCCAAGAGTACTTGGTGGGGTGGAGGGGCTCCAGTGGCCGATACAGGAAGTTGGCGTGAACTTGGCACATATGGCATCTCATGGAATACCCAATACAATCGTGGATCATAGAGGGCCAGAATTACCTCAACCTCCGGATTTGATGGGACAGCTTCGGCCCAGCTTGATGGGAGCCACAGGAACCGTCGTTAACCTCTTGCATAACTTGAGGAATCTATACTCATTGAATGCGACGGAGGAGAACACCATCGAAGCTCTGCTTATAAAGGATATGTTCAAGACTGGGGCCGCTCTGGAGGGTAAACTGCATCACGCAGCGTCGGATTCGCTCGTGCTCGGCCCGGTCGTCCGAGAGGCGACCATTTTGGAGATACTCGACAAAAGGTTCCCTCCAGTCGGGAGTGGCTTCAAAAACTGTCTCTGACGAACCCGGGACCCCTGACGTGGAGGGTTCAACGGTGAGATGACTTATCGCAGGCCATCATTGTCCTCTTGGGTGACGGGGGAAATGACTCTCCGGTGTGCCACATGTATGATCAAATCATCTTGCTCGGGTTCTGCGAGCGACGCGGCTAAGCCAGCCTAGGCGTCTGCTTGACCGTTCTGTGACCGCGGGGCATGGGTAACCTCTGGTCGAGAAGAGAAATAGGCCATTAGGCAGAGGGTGTACTCTATAAATGGTACAAGATCTGGCTTCCTGACGACGTAGTCACCATTAACGTATTTGATTACCAGCTAAGAATCACCTTTCACATGTAGATGGGGCACATGGATCTCAAGGGCCAACTCGAGGCCATTGATGAGAGCCTGGTACTTTGCCTCATTGTTCGTATAGCCTTCTGACAACAGGAACAAGTATGGAAGGACGGCTTGCCTAGGGTAATGAAGATAATACCCAGGCCCACTCTGTTGAGCTTGGGATCATTGAGCCTCCTACCGGTGGGGCCCCGGGAGGTGCCGTCGAAATGAATTTTCCAACACGGGACAACATGATCGACTGAGAGGATCGTTTCATTAGGAAAATACAGGTCCATGGATTGATCCGCGGAGGTTGGATGGGTAGCTAAAAAGTATGCAAATGCCTATCCTATAATGGCCTTCTGAGGTACGAACCTGATATCAAACTGCTGGAGAATCACCTCCCACCGTGCTAGTCGGCCAGTCAGCATGGGGCGGTTTAGGATTTACTTTAGTGTGTCTACACGGGAGACCAATTTCACCTCATGGTGCTGCAGGTAATGCTGCAACTTCTACACGGCGAAGACGATCGCAAGGCAGCTCTTTTCGATAGAGGAGTATCTGACCTCCGTATCGAGAAGCATGCGACTGACATAGTAGGGACTATTCTCAGTACCCTCGTTATTCTTCTGGGCGAGCAGCGCACCGAGGTATCTTTCTATGGCGGTCATGTAAATGACCAGTGACTTTCCGGAGACGGGTGGCATCAAGACCGGAGGTTGGAGGAGATACTGCTTGATTTCCACGAAGGCGGTCCGCCACTCCTCATCCGATTCATAGGCGGTGCCCTTCTTCATGAGCCGGGAAAATGTCTTACACTTACCGGCCAGATTCGTGATGAATCGGCGTATATAGGCTAAGTGGCCCTGGAGGCCTCGAAGCTCCCGAATGTTGCTCAGGGGAGGCATTTGGCCGATGGCCTTGATCTTCTCCAGGTCGATCTCGATACCTCGGTATCTGACAACAAAGCCCAGAAACTTCCCAGAGGTGACCCCGAAGGTGCACTTCAACGGGTTCATCTTCAGGTGATGGGAACGGGGGAAACCGAACACCTTCTCAAGGTCTTTGAGATGGTCCTGACGCTGACATGATTTGACTACGAGGTCATCTACGTAGCATTCCACCAATGTCCCGAGAATCGGCTTGAATATGCGATGCATGGCCCTCTGATAAGTGGGACCTGCATTTTTCAAACTGAATGGCATAACTTGGTAGCAAAAGGTACCTTGGGGAGCCCTGAAGGCAGTGGAATCCTTGTCCTCGGGGGACATCCAGATCTAATTGTACCCGGAATACCCGTCCATGAAAGAGAGAGCTTGGATCCCAGCCGTGGCGTCAATCAATAACTCCATCACCGGGAGTGGGAAGTCATCCTTTGGGCAGTGGCGATTAAGATCGCGGAAGTCGATATAGACTCTTATCTTCCCATTTTTCTTCCTGACTGGCACAATGATGGCAAGCCACTTGGGGTACTAGAATTCCTTCACGAAGTTGGCTATGATAATCTTGTCAACTTTGGCATCAACCATAGCACCATGAGAAGGGTGCATCTTCCTGGGAGGCTGCTTAAACCCATGATGTTTTTCCGGGAGGCCCAGACGGTGAACGGCTACCTGGGGATCTAGCCTGGGCATCTCGTTGTAACTCCAGGAAAACACGTCACGGTGTTTTTTGAGGAAGTCTACGTACTGCTGCAGCTCCTCGGGGGAAATGGCTGCACTGATCAATGTGGGTTTCAGATCTGCTTTGCTACCAAGGTTCACCTGTATCAGCTCATCAACTGTGGTAGAGACTCCTTCCTCAAAGGTGGAGGGATCATTCTCCAGGTCTTCCTCCCCACCCGTGGGGGGATTTCCCGCGACGGGAGATACTTCTGGGCTATCAAAACCTGAGGGGCAGCTGGTGCCGGCTCGGGCAGCAGTGGTCATCATATCAGGATACTCACTCGCCATTGAGACCATAGCAATGAAGGCAGTCAATCCTATCCCATCTGCCCTTCGACCAAAGGGGCCACATTTGATGATATCAAAGCAGTGGTGACGTGTCAGCCTGAGTCGGTGGATTCCAGCCCGGCGGAAGAGACATGTATGGCGTACCGCCATTTTCATAAGCTTGACGTCCAGGTACCGTACAAGGGTGGGAGGTTCTGGGATCACCTGAGCCTGGTTGATGTAGGAGTACGAGGTGGTTTTCCACCGTCGCTTGGACACGGGAACATGCCTTCCTTGTGTACCCGAAACAACAAAACATTGCCCCATGTCGGGGGTCGTGGCCTCCAATCGGTTGATCGGGCGGATGTAGGCGTCATCCATGCTTTCCTAGGGATCACTTGTGATTGGGACGGGTTCATCCTCACTTACTAGTATTTTATTATCCTTACTTTTGTAATAACCCACATCTAGATAGCAGGCCTCACAAGAAGCGAAAGGAGACGCATCTCCTTGGAGCACGCCTACTCGACCGTTGAGTGAGTATTTGAGACACTGGTGATACGATGAAGGGACCGCTGCATGCAGATGGAGCCATGGCCTACCCATCAACGCGTTGTAGGCGGTATCCTGAGAGACGACCATGATCTCGGTGCTGGAAATTAAGCCACCGAACTGAGTCTTCAGGCAAATCATGCCGACTGCGGTTTGCTCGGTCCTGTCGTACCCCTGGATTCTGAGGTCAGAGGGAGTTAAATCACCTTCAAACAGACCTAGCTTTCGCAACGTCCGAGTCAGAATTAGGTTGATTCTGGAATATGTGTCAACGAGGCAACGACAGAATTCCACACCATTGAAGTGTCCAGTGATGTACAGTGGTTGAATGTGCCCCTGTATAGGAGGGTCCTCATCTTCACCGGAGAATGAGATAACAGCCTGACATTCGGTGTTTTCAATTGTCTCGGTATGGAAGGCTTCTACAACTGCTACCTCCGTCTCAAACTGGAGGGGGAACCTTAGGGCCTCGGCAAGTGCCTCGCGCATTTTGGATGACAGGCGAAGGGCCTTGAGGATAGAATGCCTTTCCAGAATGTCGGCCAAGTGATTCAGGACGTCATACTTTCATGCCAAACGCGACCCTCTGACTATAGGAGGTCGTTCGACATTTGGAGGCATAGCGGGCCCTACCGGTTGAACCGGCGATCGGCTAGTACTGGGTATATCCTGCCGCCTACTAGTTGAAGCCTGGACAGTAGTCGCCGGACTAGGGTGGGATAGCGGAGGCTGGCCTGTAGCCGGGCATGACTGACTGTGATACGAACGAGGCATCTCTCCCTGATCTAGTAGCACTAACGGCAGTGGAGGTAGAGCCGAGGACATTAGATGGGGTTGTGCATGCTGAGCTCTACGCTGAGCCTGCTGTCTGGTCTCAGTAGCGTGCACGGCTTGGCTGAAAGTGTCCGCTGATGTACCTCGAAGACCGACACAGTCGCGACTCCGCTGACGTTGATGTCATCTGGAAACGTTGGGGAGGTTCTCCTGGCGTTCCCCCTCATCAGGAGTTATATAGGGCTTTACCAACTCCACTGTATTAACCAAAGCGTACCCCTAGCTGTCGCTCGAGGAGTCATCCACCACCGGGAGGATTTTGGGAGGAATACCCATTTCAGGGGGCATAAAGTCGCCAAGATTATGGGATGACGACGACATCGGTGGTGTGCGTTGCTTCTTCTTGCATCGCCGCAGCTTTCCCTTTTGGGAAGAGGTCGACTGTGAAGACGATGCAGAGGTACCAGCTACTTCTTCTGAAAGTTCAGGCTGCTTCAGGCGCGCCCGGATAATACCATGGTCACGGAAGACAATTTTTCGATCCATCCAGTCGTCGTATTTCCAGGATCCGTGGCTAGGGATCTGCTGCCACTCGCCTTCGCTGTCGCTACCGAACTTTGACCCTGCAAAGACACCCGCCACTTGTGCTGGTGCCGGGCCCAACCTGACTATGTTTTTGTTGACCTGGTTTTGAAGCCAGTCTTTAAACACATAGCATTGCTTAAGGGTGTGCCCCAAAATCTGATGATAAGGATAGTAGTTGGGGTGATCGGTGAGATTCGCCTCTGTCGGCCTTCTGAACTCGGGCAGGTGCACAATCCCTTTCTCTAGAGCACTTCGGAAATAGCCAGGGACATGATTTTCGTTGAACGAATACGTCTGGTGCCTTATTTTCGGATAGGGGGTCCTGGGGGCCTAGCCCTGGCGAGGGGCCGGAGGGGCCTGCTGAGGAGGCGGCACCTGATTGTCTCACCTGGGTGGTGGTGGCGCATTGCGCGGGGAAACCTGTCGATTCTGAGGTGGTCGCTACTAGGCAGGAGCCTGTGCTTGAGGTGGGGGACCTCTGCGGGGTTGTGGGGATGGTGCAGCTGGCAGTAATTCCAGCTGCCTAGGGGCCTCTATTGGGCCACCGTGGTGGGTTCACCCCTGGCAGTCCTCCTGGCTGGGATCATAGGGGGCAACGAACGTGCCTGACTAGCCTACTGCAGAGCTTCCTCAAGATGCTGAGCCTTATCTGAGAAATCTATGAACCCTCCAGGGTAGTTCTGGGTAATCAGGAAGGGTACCAGCTCCATTTTGACGTTCCCCACACACAACGTCAGTAATTCCTCCTGATTCGGTGGCATATCGAGGGAATACGTAAGTCCCTTCCACCGAGCGATGAAATCTTCACCTCGCTCATCAGGCCTTTGCTTGCACTTGAAGAGGTCTGCAATGCTGGTCTTCCGCGTGGTGGAGCTGAACTGGTATAGGAACTGCCGGCAGAGATCCTCCCAGCAGGTCACCGATCTGATAGGGAGCTGGTTGTACCAGAAGAATGCTAGACCTTCCAATGTCTGTACGAAACATTGGAGCATGGTGGCTTCTTGCTGAGCTGGGGTCCCCAGCATGGGGCCACACCTGGAAGAAAAATGATCCAATTGCTGCGGAGGGTCCCCTGTCCCGTTGAAGGGTGAGAAAGTGGGGTTCCCAAAACCCGGGGGCGCGGGCATATCATCCACCCACGCGGGATACGGCTTGCCATCCGGTGGGACTGCCACCTTCCGCGTTTCCAATGCTTCGAGGCGGGCTGTGAGTGCCGCCATAAGATCATTCAGGTGGGGGTCACTATCTTGACGGGGATCCCTAACCACAAGTGTGTTTCCAGGTTCTTCAACACGGTAGATGGCTTTGGTAGCTCGTGGATCAACTGGCGGAATGACATGTGGGGCGACTGGGGGAACCCGTACTGGATTCTTCAGATTGCCCCGTCGTTCGGGGGGGGGGGGGGGTTGGAGAGACGTATCACACCCTCTTGCCATAAGTTTCAGCTTCTGCCCTGTCTGTGGGAGTAGCATGATCAGGGTTGCCGGGAGGCATCTCACTGGGGAGAAATTGTTCCTGCCCCGGCTGCCCCGGCTTGGGATTACCATAGTCGAGTCGCCACTCTGCAGCGCGCTCAGCCAAGAGTTCGTCAACCAGCCTCTTCTGCTCAGCAAGATGCTGGCGTAACGTGGCCTTCTCGGGATCTTCTTCAGTTTTTTGCATAGAGGCAGACGGGTCGGAGTGCATGATAGTTCCGATGTTCTCCTTACCCTTGCTGGTATTTTGACCGAGTACCAGCGACTCGGTGGGTACGGGGAGGCCTAGCAGGTTCCTCTGCTGACGGGTAACCCTCCCTGATGGGTCCAGCAGTGGCGGTACACCCTCTGGGGGTAAGTCTCTATAAAGGAATTCAAGCTCGTCTTCCTTGTCCACTACGTCAGCCAGGTGGACCGTAACCCCTCTCTAGGGCATGTCCTCGATGTCTCATAGCGAATCGGGCTGCCGTCAGATAGGGTTGAAGAGAAGAGCAGCATAGTGTCCCCAACCACAGACTTGCACTTGGGGGGTAGCTTCCATGACGATTCTGCGGAGTACTTTGAAACTCTGAACACATTTCCATTGAAGGGCGCTCTGCCGGCCTGGCGACTCAGGGTGCTGGGCCACAAGGAGTGCGGCAGAATCGATCAGGCAGCATTGCTTTCCGATTTCATCGAAGTGATCTCGAATTCTGGGGTACACCACCCTTTCGTAACGAAGGCGGAAGTGTGTCACCCATAGGGTTCGACAAAATCAACCCACCTCTTCAGGGGTAAGGGACTCTAGTGCGCGAAAGTTCAGTGCCACCGTCGGCCAGAATTTCTCCGGGAAGTGATCCGCTGCGATAATACTCTAGAAGCTCCTGGGTTCGGACTCGGGGCCTGGCCCTGTATTTCCCCACTCGTCAACCGGGGGTAGCTGAGGGACCGGTATCGGTATCAAGGTGGACCTCTGGGATAGTAAACTCGATGGCGGAGAATATGGCGAATGAGCTGACTGGCCGTCGAATTCCGTGCCATTCACTAAAGAGTAAGGTGACCTGGCCACGATGTCACGATACGGCGGGATGATAGCCACAACTTCCGGAACAGGGGTTGCGGCTACCGGTGACAGGTCATGTTGTCTCTCTACCGCTGTTGGCCCCCAACATAGCTCTTCGTGATCTCTGGTCGAGGTAGAGGGCGCATCTGGTGACAATGGTGGTGATTGCGTGGTTGAGACCTGCAGAGTTCCCAAGATTTCTTCCTCCTGGATGTACCTGCGGAGAGAGATTGGAATCTGGTGGACCTCATATTCTAGGAGAATGAGGCTGACGCGTCTGGTTCCTGCCCCAGTCCTTGATATGGAGGAGCGGGGAGAAGGTTCCATCGCTGAGTCGGATTCCGCTTCATAGTCGGAGAAGCGGGCAAGTTTGTTCTCCACCCGGCCTTCACATGAATCTTCTTGTGGCGGCGACGACCCGCTCTCCTGCCCCGGGGTGGCTCTTCAGGACAGGGATGATCTCTATCATGTAGTCTCGGGGCGGTGCTGGCGCCGTGGTGGAGATGGCCCCCACTTGAGATAGCTGAAGTGCGAGGGGTACCGGGGAAAATTTCGAAGGGTACATGGGGGGAACGTCCTTGGACAACACCCATATGGGTGGAGCCTCTGTTGGAATCAGTAGGAGCATGGGGAGGACCTCCATGGTCGATGCGGGCGGAGCGAGGCTGGGCCTCACTCCTCGGGTTGCTGGGGTGAGGATGACCTTCTCCGTTTGCAGAGAGGGCGTTTGGAGGGCCCCCACTTTGGAGAAGGACCGGATGGACGGTGCCTTCAGATCGGCGGTCGGGGATAGGAGGATGGACTCCATACCCTGTATAGTGGGCGCGGGAAAGGTTTCTGCACCGAGCGTCACTGTCGCGGGGCAGGTCTTCCATCGGGATGGGGGTAGCACGAGGCATACCTCAATGACGAGATTCGGAGCGGGGAAGGCCCACACTCTGTGGTGTAGTTGTACGGGGAGGTCCTCCGTACCTGGTGAAATCACCGTGGGTTAGTTCGCAGCGATCACCACTCGGGCATGCAACCCGGAGAGTCAACCCAGCCTGCCCGTGGGGCGGTTGGGGTCTCGATCCTGGTTGGGTGAAGGAGTGCCCCTTCTCAATGTATGCAGGGACTTCATGATGCACGTCGGCGGTGGCGCGGGCCACTGTAGCTGTTGATGTTGACGCATCTGGGCTAGCATCCTCAGCCCGGGCCCGGCGCTGACATCGGGTCAGACGAGCTGGCGCAGGTGGTGCAGGTGCATGGCCTGCCTGCTCTTCCTGCGAAGTCGGACGGCGGCGCTGACGCGGCCGGACGAGAGATCTTGCCTGGAGCCCTTGGGTCGGGACCCTGAGCGTCCTGAGTCGGACGACGCCCGCCTCACAAGCGTAAGGCGAGGAGTAGTCAAGGCATTCCGGGGACAGGATCCCGAAACAGTTGAACGTTGGGGTGGAGAGCAGGGGCTCCCTGCGCGGCCTGTTAGGGCGGCATTGACGGCGGGGCCTGGATGCCTCCAGGTCCAGGCGGGCCATATCATGAGTTGGGATGACCCCTTCCTCCTCGTACCTACGTACGAGGTTGTTGATCACCCTTCGCTGGATGACCTCTAAAAGGGAAAGGGGATGTGGGAACCCCGTAGTCCGCGATGTGGCGGCCGTCGTGGCGGTAGCGGTGCCATGTGGGGTGGTTGTGGCGGTGTTGCCCCTGCCCCTGCATAGGCGAGCGGGCGGTGATCGCGTCTCTGTACCAGCAACCTGGTTCCTGAGAAATGAAGGGATCAACTCATCAGCACTGAGAGGAAAAGGAATGACAAACAGTGCTATAGAGTCCTTCCAATCTCCACGTCTGTAAGAAGGATTCACGCCAACACGCTGTAGAACGAAGTGCCCCATGTTCTACTGCCCCGACTTTCGGTGAGTATCACGAAAGGCCCACTATTTTCTTGGCGGGACCAGGTGCCGGATTTCTGGATCCGGTGACACGTCAATATACTGGAACCTCGAACGCTACTAATCTCCACATTGAGGAGAATAATTTCATGTCGGGTTCACCATTTCTGTTTCTGATGCTTTCACTGGGGCGCACGCATCCATCCGTCCACAGAGGAGGACGCACTGCGCTTGTTGCCCCACATTATCACTTTCCAAAGGGGGGCGGCATTCGCTCCTTATTCAGGGACGTCTGCTCTTTGATCGAAACGGGATTATGGGATGTCGGTTCTTCCTTTCGTGGATTACTCCTCGGGACTCGTCACCTAGTCTGGGTCTCCCTCATAGATTTAATACGTTGTTCGTGAAACTCTTCCCAGTGCCATGTTTCCATGGACGCCGGTTAATTACACTGCTTATGTTGGGACATTCCAAAGGGTCCCGTCAGGGCAGCAACCTTCAGTCGGGGGAGTAGTCACGTTGAGGAATCAGTAGCGTGTCTGGATGCTGGGGAATCTGGAATGTCTGTCTATTATCCCTGGTCACAGGGCTTCTCGAGGGCGTGGAAGCCCAAGGCATCCCACATAGAGCACGGGGAATTATATGTCGTAGGCACATATATGAGGTTTTCCTCAGCTTCCTGTGTTTAACACAGGGTATGCCGTGATTTTAACATCCAGCGGAGACAGATCAGCCCGACCGGAGCATTAGCTAGAATAGATCGGATTGAGGGATTTCCCTTGAAGGGGTGCCGATACCGGGACCAGTCCATGGGAGGCTGTGAGGAGGAGCGTACCGACATGGTCTCACCGGGATATGATGGTCCATGTGAGAATCATGGTGGATGATGGATATACGAATGAAGTGGAAGGGGAATGGAAAGGAACCACCGCAAGGGAAACAGTGATGTTGGGATTGAGCCTTGAAGGGGCTTCCTTCGTATCCCCGTGGCAGGGAATTAAAGTCCGTGTAGTTCGGGATGGTTCCGGTGAACTGACATGAGGGTGGACCTTGGTCCGATGGGCATCATCAGTGAACTGATGTGAATGGGGAGGACCCGGAGGGTCCTAGTGGTGGTGGGCTTGGACCTCGTGGAGGCTTCCTATGTACCATGTCGTGACATGGATCAAAGACCACGTAGTTTAGAGGGGTTTCGTCAGCGAACCGACGTGAAGGTGAACCCGGGGGTCAACTTGTGGGGGGTGTCGGCAAACTGACGTGAATGAGGGAACTTGGCCCGATGGGAGATGGGATTGAACCTCAGGGAGGCTTCCTACATACAATTCCTTGACATGGATCAAAGTCCTCATAGTTCAAATGGTTTCATCGGCGAACCAACGGGAATGTAGACTCTGGGGTCCACTAGTGGTGGGCTTGATCCTCGTGAAGGCTTCCTGCGTACCATGCCTTGACATGGATCAAAGTCCTTATAGTTCAAAGAATTGATGTAATATAGTTTAACGTCATGCGGGACGGTTGTGAGCCCTGACGTGAATGAACGACGGGCGATGGGTGTTGGCGAACTGACATAAATGATGGACCTTGGTCTAATGAGAGATGGGCTTGAACCTCGGGGAGGATTCCTACGTACCACGCCTTGACATGGATCAAAGACCTCGTAGTTCAGATGAAAATGGGGGGGGGGCTTGGAACACCGACAAGGAGAGGGTCTGGGCCAATGGTTGTTGGTCTTGAACCACATGGAGGCTTCCTACGTACCATGCATTGACACGGATCAAAGTCCTCGTAGTTCGGGTTGGTCACAACGGCTTTCTGTCGGACTGGAATACAGTTTAATGTCATGCTGGAAGAAGGTAGAACTCAACGTGAATTGGGTGACTGGTGGGCTTGAACCTCGTGGAGGCTTCCTACGTACCATGACTTGACATGGATAAAATACCTCGTAGATCAAATGGGTGTGCAGTTTAATGTCATGCGGGACAATGACATACAGTTCAACGTCAAGTTGGATGAGGGCATGCAGTTTAACGTCATACTGGACGAGGGTATACAGTTTAACGTCATGTTGGATGAGGTATTGTCATAGACAATGCCAAATCTAAGCCCACGTGAGTCATGCTCGGTGTGAGAAACAAGAGACAGCAAGGGCCTGACGATCACACCGCGAAGGGTGCGTTCGTGTGAATCGAAGAGGGGCTTACGCATTAGGCAGCCCACGGTGTTGGGACTTACTCCAGGATGGGGGCCCAGAGTGCGACAAAGCACAACGAAAGAGGGATTCAGGACCAATGATGGGAGGTGCCTCATTCCCTATCATGCCCTCCGCTGACCTTGGTAGTGGGGAAGTACGGAGATGCAGGGGTGCAACTATCCGTTGGGGAACTAGGGTCGCCCTTCTCCTGAGAACATATGCGACTCCAATAAGGAGGATATCACACCTTTTGGATGGGTGATTCCACTCCTGTGGAGACGAGTGGCGTAATAAATGTTTGAGATGGGGGGACCCTTCCTGAGAGGCATGAGGTCGATTCATAGTTTAACGTCATGTGTTGAGGACGTGGTGCTTGGCAGTTTAACGTCCTGCAGCTCGGATGAGATGGGTTCACTCCGCACCCCTAGGACTTACATAACCGGTACCCTCTAGCCCTTAAGGGAGGGAAGGTACCAGTAAGGCCATGGTCAAGGGGGGTTGTGGAGCGAACCATCGAGGGGTCCACGTTAGCGTGGCTATGCGAAGAAGAAATAACCATTAGTGTGCCTATGCGAAGAAGCATTAGGAAAAGCAAATCTACGAGTGGTATTGTCAGTGGGACTTTGAAATCACATCGTGCAAACCTGGAGGGTCGCACAGGAAGAGGAATTTCCAAGCGAAGGAGTGTGCTTCGTGAAGCGGAGTGCCTTGTCCTTAGCATGGGGCATAGGTGTGAGAGGAGAGTGCTTCGCGAAGTGGAATAGTATTCGCGGAGCACTGCCTCGTGAAGAAGGGGTACCTCGCGAAGCAGAGTGCTGCGAAGCAGTGTGCTTCACGATGTTTAGCGATCCTGCCTTAGCATAGGGATCACTAGTACATGTTGGGTGTTTCGCGAAGCATAAACCCTCCGTGGCTGCCCGGGTTCCCTTGGGAATCCCCTTCCTTCGCGAATGCCCTTGAGCTTTGTGAAGGGAATCCCTCTCAGAAGAGGGGCTCAAAACGAATCAAAGCGAAGGCGTCACGCGATGTATAAGTACCTTGCGGAGCTCATGATTCCCGAGGGCAAAGGGTGCTTCGTGATTCGGGAGAGGAGAAGCTGAAAGGTCGGATTGTTCGTCCCCAAGACTCAGGGGGAGTCTAGTATTTATAGGGAAGTGGCACCGCAAAGCAGAACTTGCGTGCCGCCTCAGGTGCTTCGCGGCGTGCTCACGAACGTCAATGTTGTCCGCGAAGAGTTACCGCCTCTGGAGCTTCGCGACGGGCTCACGAACGTCAAATGAGTTCGCGGAGAGTTACCGCCTCTGGAGCTTCGCGGCGGGCTCGCGAACGTCAAATTAGTTTGCGGAGAGTTACCACCTCTGGAGCTTCGCGGCGGGCTCGCGAACGTCAAATGCATTCGCGGAGAGTTACCGCCTCTGGAGCTTTGTGAGACCGCGATGCTCGAGGAGCTTCACGAGACCGCGATGCTCGGGGTGCTTCACGTCGGTGCTTCGCGAGGCAGCGTGCCAGCCTTCTTTTTCGTCACTTCCTCTCGTGCAATATTTTGGCGCCAACAGATAACTAGCGTTAATCTTTGCAGTTCAAAAATTGAGACACTACTTGCAACATCATGAAGTCCAATTGGTATCTCGCAATAACCCACTAACATTTATCCTTAGCCGTCCAATTCTTACAGGATGTCTAGGAAGGTGGGTAGTTATTTTGTAGCAATTTGACATTCAATATGTATCTCAAAATCCAAGAAAGGTCCAAGCTCTGGATGATTTCTTTGCTGAACATCCTTTAGTAGAAGATACATCTTTAGATACTAAACTTCTTGATGAGGAAGTCTTCTCTATTAAAGATAATCTTCAAACATGGGAAATGTACATTGATGGTGCTTCTAGTAGTCCAACCGGGAGGGAAATTAAAGATCCTAAATTCAACAATGTTGGGTTAGGAATTTTACATATTTTCCCAAAAAGGAAGTGTTACACTATTCCTTATTATTGTGTGATGGTGGTTCAAACAATGAAGAATAATATCAATCTCTCATTGCAGGATTAGAGTTGGCGCTTCAAGCATAAGTGGATCACTTAAAGGTGAAAGGTGATTCAGACCTTATAATCAAACAAGTCAATGGGGATTATGTAATCAGAAAGGAAGAGTTAATCCCTTTGTATGATTATGTCAGAGAGTTAATTGTGGAATTTCATTCAGAACCAACATTTTCTTTTGCCCTGCGATCACAAAATGCTCAAGATGATGCATAGGATAATATAGCCACAACTCTAGCAGATCCAAATCGAGACGAGACAATCATCATTATTTCCCACCGTCGTACAATTTCACCTTATGTTCATATCAAAAAAGAGGAAATCAATGAAATTAGTCCCATTCCAGAACCATATGGTCATACTACATGATGGATGACACCTATCAAGGAATACCTTCAAAATGGAACACTTACACCTAATAGAGCCGAGAAAGAATAGGTCCAGAGACGTGTGGTCAATTTTACTCTTTATGATAGCCCTAAACAACTAGAAAAAATTCTCTACAAAATAGGTTTTGAAGTATTTCTCTTCAGATGCATTGATGGTGAAGAGAAAATAGCTGTCATGAATGAAGAACATGTAGGAGTTTGTGGTGCCCACTAGTCTAGACATAGACTATCTGATCGAATTCGAAGTCTTGGATACTTTTGGCCATAAATGATACATGATTTTGTTTATTTCACCAAGAAGTTTCATTCTTTCCAAGTACAAGCCAACTTCATTCATCAACCCCCATAGATTCTTCATACAGCTAAATATTCATGTCCATGTCCCACATGGGGAATGGATGTTGAAGGACCTTACCCTTCGTCTACATCGAAGAAGTTTATGTATATTCTTACTGCTACAGACTTCTTTTTTAAAGGGGAAGAGGAAAAACCTCTTAATGAATTTAGTTCTAAAAGCATTGTTAGCTTCATCAAGTCTAACATCATTACCATATTTGGTGTCCCTCATACCATATTGACGGGCAATGGCACCAATTTCTGTTCATCCGAGGTAAGGAAGTTGTATCAAGAATACAATATCAAATCCAACCATTCCCCTTGGGATCGTGCAGTGGCCAATGGCCAAATATAATCCTTCAACAATAATCTTTCAAACATATTGCAAAAGATGGTGGATAAATATAATAAGTCATGTCCTGATAAACATTATCATGATTTATGGGCTTATCATACCACAACCCGCACTGCAATGCGTTCAACTTCATATTCATTGGTATATAGAACAGAAGTAGTCTTGCCCATTAAAACTAAATTACCTTCACTTAGAGTAGCCATTTGTGATCAGTCATCTACAGATAAACAATATCAAAAGTGATTGGATGAATTGGAATGAATATACGAGAAAAGATTGTGCACCTTCACCACTTGGAAGTCTATCATAATCGAATGGAACGAGCTTTGAACAAAAAATTTCTTCTTCATTCAGGGAGAAATGGTATTGGTTCCTAGAACTCCAATGATACTAAGAAAGAAACCTCCCAAGCTCGAGCCAAAGTGGGAAGGACCTTACTCAATACATAATTTCTACTGCAATGGATTTGATTCTCTATTCTAAATGGATGGAGAACTCATCAAAACTCCAACCAATTCCATATTTCTGAAGAATTAATTTTTATAATACAAATACATCTCATGGTCCATGGATACGACGTTATACTATTTTCACATACATTCAGCATGACAATAAATTGTGTCATCCAACACGACGTTAAATTGTAGAAAAGTCCCTAATACATCCAACAATACATTAAACTGCGTAACCATCATCCTAGCTACATGATGCTAAAATGTGCAGCACTCGTCCAACTAGATGTTAAACTGTGTTGTCCTCACTATAAGACATTAAACTATACAACACATCTTTTGTCCTTATTGCATGATATTAAACTGCACAGTGACCCTATCATCTCACATGATGTTAAACAGTATTTTGTCCCTGCTACATGACACTAAACTGTGCAACACCAATAGTCCTCACTGCAAGACTTCAAACTACATAGTCTCTTCTTTTTTCCATACTGCATGACATTAAACTGCATAGTCCCCCTTTCATCCCACATAACGTTAAACTGTATTTTGTCCTTGCTACATGACACTAAACTGTGCATCACCAATAGTCCTAAATACAAGAATTTAAACTGCCCAGTCCCTTCTTATGTTCTAAATTACATTAAACTATGCATCATTAGGGTTGTTGATACCTCTTGTTTCTCACACCAAGTATAACTCACGTGAACTTAGATTAAACATCAAACATAACACACGCTTTGGGCCGCTAATCATGTTTAAGTCCCAACACCATGTTCGGGTTGTCCTCAAGTTCAACTTGATCACCAATTCATTTTTAATCGAACTACGTGGACTTCGATCCTCACCTTCTAGGATAGGTACGTAGGCAACCACTCATGGTTAAAGCCCAACAACAATCTCTTCATGTCAGTTCATCTCCGTCTCATAGGATGTTGATCCGTGAAGCAACCCCTAGAACATATATTTTTACATTAGTTCACCATCGTCCATGTTATATGACGTTAAACTATTCTCACTTTTTCCTATACAAAAATAATCTAAAACATTATTTGACACCCTTACCTAAGAGGGAATCACTATTTACATTGATCTACAATCATGTTATATTCCAAAGACTATGTGTATACTCGGAAATTTATGAACCACTAATCTTTGGTCAAACCATCTTTGCACTAAATTCCCCTTTCACCCTTAACTTGTACGAACCAAATTTGTACAGAGGGTATTTACAGAATTACATATGGCTTGATTCCCATCCTTATGGGATATGTAGGAATGTTCGAGAATCCCTCAAATCCAGCCCCAAGTATTAGGGCCTAACCAAAGATTCCACTTTGAGTCCCATGGCTGAAATGTCCGCCTGTGAAAACATGAATGTGTTATGAAAACCCTAGTCTTAATTCACATCAAGTTTATCACAAACACACAAGGTGTATTCCTCATTATGGTCCATGCTCTATGACCCTAAACTTTGATCTCCTACACTCTCATCCCACATGATGTTAAACTGTATTTCAAGAACTATGTATGGCTTGATTCTCATCCTTATGGGATACATAGTGAATTCTAACACCTTAATTCAGGACCCAGCCACAACATGATTATGGTTAGCATTGGTCGGTGTATTTCCTTCATTCATTGGACAATACTCATTTTTCATGTGTCATACTCATATCCTTAAACACATCCAGATCTCCATAACCCTTTTATTGACTTCTAGTCACAAAATATCTAATACCCAAGACTTCTTTTGCCTGACTATGCAGCACGTGCCCTTAGGCAGCCTTGCATAAACAGTCTACATAACGGACTTCTCAGCCAGAAGATACTATTATTTGACTATGCGTCCAATTCCGTTATGTGGCCCTACCTAATTCAACCCCTAATCGGGTTTTCAAATGGTGGTATCTTCATTCATGGGAGGAAACCCTCTTTTGTCTTTATTTGTCTGAACGAAAATAAGTAGGGATCCGAAAAAAATAGCCATCTTTAACATATTTTTCAAATGTACTTTTTCATGATCTAAAAGTATTCAAGTCTATGGTTTATATTTCCCTTCCTACATTTGGTTCAGACCTTTGCAGGAGTGACATTTATCCAATTCTATGACAATATTGATTGTAAATATCCTCTCCATATTCAAGTACCTCTCTCCATATAGTAGACTGAATTCTTTTCAAAATTTGAATCTTCATAAAAATTCATTGTATTTTTAGTAGTAGAAAATTAAAATTTCTAAGAGTTATTTTCCCTGACTATGCAGTGTGTGCCCTTAGGCGGCCTTGCATAAAGTAGTCTACATAACGGACCTGTTAGCCAAAAGATGCTATTATTTGACTATGCAGCCAATGCCCTTAAGTGGCCTTGCATAATTCAACCCCCTAATAGGTTTGTTAAATAGTGGTAACATCATTCTTGGGAAATAAATCATCTAATGCCTTTTAGCCCTATTTTCATATCATTCCTCATAATCAAAATTTTATAAGTCATAGTTAACATATTTTCCCTCATACTTGAATATGGTAATCTGATTTCAGATAAATTATCAACAAATTGAGTAAATTTAAATGCATTATGTCAAATATATTTTGAACTTAAACATTAGCCTTTTTTATGTCCAACGTGCATGACTTTAAACTTCCCACAAAAGAAAAGGGAAGTCTGAACAAAAAGTCATGTCCCAACTCACTAACCATAAATTTTGTATGATTTAGGTAATATTGAGCAATTAAACTATTCAATGTTTGTAGTGTTATTTTTATAATCCTAGAAACAATCAAAAAATGATTACTAGGCCCATTAGATTATTTAAAAAAAAATTAAAAAAGGAATGAAAAATGTCATTCCCAAATGATTGAAGATGAAAGTGTTTTACATTTGATGCACAAGAGTTAGAAGGATATCCATAGATTAAATTCTCTTCTATTTTCTAAGAATTATAAGAGGATATCAACATAACTCATCATTTGATTTACGGAATCCTGAGCTTCATCAGCAGCCACTTGGAATTCATTCATTCAACTGGATACAACAAGAGATGTAGTGATACCATCTCTTCTTAGAAAAATTTTAAAGGAATTTTATAGAGTACGGTTTGAGAAAATTTTCTACTGAACAAATATTGACTCTATTTCTATCCAAGAAACATGGATTATGGATAAATGGATTTGAGAATGGAGCATAGGAAGTAATGAGAAATTTGGAGAGAGTACTCCTTTCAGATATTCTTCTAATGCCATTATAGTCTTTTCTCCACCAACCGGCAGCGGAAAAAATTACAGCACATAGGTTTGCCATTTTCATATCTGCAAATAAATGGAATGGAGGAAAAATTTGAAAGTCTGCATCATTGTTGTTTCTATTAATGCAAAACATAACCAATATAGAGGAGTATCAGTGTGGAAGAATCTCGGACATATAGATCTTTGCATCTGGAATGTTGACTCCTTGCAGATGAATGTGGCCCTATAGAGGCAAGTAGATGCTTTGTGGAAAATTATGATGATACTTCTTCAAGAACTTTACCATATATAGAAGAGTTCCATCACATATATCATAGTAATAATGGCCGACAATGTTCATTATATCATCAATTCTCTTGCCTGCCAATTCATCGACCATTGCAATTCTTCTAGTATCCATTTAATCTTCACAAAGTTTGAATAATTAATGATTAAGTAAGTTGATTTTTCAAAAATTTTGTTAAGAAAAGTGAAAAAATGGCTAAGGCATTAAGGCGTGAAAGTCAAATGTTGGCACACAAGTGTAACTGTGTCGCGCAATGTTTGGCGCGCAGGTATCACTGCACAAGTCCAAATACCTCTGTCGAAGCACGACACGAATAAAAGCAATGAAACCGCGGAAAACAAGTTACATGCGTGACGAGAGAAACCTGTGCGACAAGAGGTCAGAAGCATTCAAATATGGGTGTTTAGCGTGAGAATGGGGTGAATATTTATAGGCCAGGTCGCACCCATGTGTGCCGAAGCCTACTCGACCCTCACCTATGCGCCGCTACCTGTGCCCTCAGAACCTTCACGCCACCCATAATTAGTTTTCTCCTTTACCTCATAGTCAAATCCTCCTTCCTTTCAGATCCAACTCCAACGGGGACTTTTGTTGATTCTCCTTTTCATCACAGAGTCTAATGAATGATGAAGGGAAATACCTTAGCATAAAGAGATTCATCCTTTGAGGAAACATAAAAAATTGACAAAGGCATGAATAAGGATTCCATTTAGTAAGGGTCGTGCATGTTTCATCATGGTCACTCAAGTATACATGTGATCCATATATTGGGCGCGCATGTAACTTTCACGCCCTATTTTATTTTCATCCATGGTATTAAATAGCCTATAAATACCCATTATGGGCCCCCCATTTTGTGGATGAAAAATTCTAAATTTTAGATTTGAGCTCTCGATGCCCTAGTATCTTCTTTAAGTCTTCCGAAAACTTCTAAGGTGATTTCTTACCTAGAATGAAAGATCTAAAGAGAGGGAACAAGGACTAAGTGTTGAAATTCACCAGCACTTTTGCGCCTCCTTATCCCTTCAACAGACCCTGTGCTCCCCTCTTTTAGAAGACTTTAGGGATAATACTAAGGGATTGAGCCAAGCCTCACCCAAATATTACCATATGGGTTTACTGGAGCGCAAGTACCCAAGTGTCGCTTAGTTATACATGTGCGACCAGGACATGCGCACCACATCAGGACTTCCACGCCTACCTCTTTTTGGGTGCCCCTCCTACTTATTCAACTCTTTTTCTCAAATCCACCTCTCCTCTTCAAGATTCAGCCCTTGAAACCCTTTTCAAAGTCATTTATGGCATGGTTCGTTTGTTGGATTTCTTATTTGAAAGGAATTTTGAGGAACATCTCATAAAACCTAGTGACTTATTTTTCTATACGTCACTAAGGATAGAGATTTCATTCATTCAACCTCATCCTTTAAGATGAGAAGATCTTTAATTTGGGCATCCTATTTATGAGTAATCCCCAAGACCTAAATCTCCTTAAACTATGGGCCTCCTTCTCAAGAGTAAGTCCCAATCAGAATTCCCATTTTCTTTTAACTTCATTTTCAAGAGTGAGCTCCATTTCTCAAATTTCCTATCATGGGCCTCCTTTTCAGGAGTAAGCCCTAGTTCAAGTTCCATCAATATGGGAATTATCCTTAAGAGTAAGCTTCATATTCCAAATTCCCATAACCTGGGCCACCTTTTCAGGAGTAATCCCTAGTTTAGGTTCCCTTAATATGGGTATTCTCCTTAGGGGTAAGCCCCAAATTCCAAATTCCCTTAACCCGGGCCTCCTTATTAGGAATAATCCCCAGTCATAATATCTATTAACAAGTGTTAACTTCTTTTTATTTGGGATTCCTTCTTAGTAATAAAACCTAATCACAAGTCCCCTCTTAATTTGGCCATCTTCCTCATGTGTAATCCCTAATTTAGAGTATCCAAATCTCCATAAAGCACATATACCTTTATGGACATTGTTCTCGGGCTTCTTCAATAATGTAAGCCCTGATCGTTATCTATTTTGGAAATCATTCATACATATGCCCCATATCATTCTTTGTGACTGCACCTTTCATGGCACGAATTGTAAGGTTTACTGAAACCTCTTGTTTCTCACATCGAGCATGAATCATGTGAGGTTACAGTGTAAAAGTAACCACGACACATATATTTGGGCCATTAATCATACGTAAACCCCACAATTTTTTCTTAACCAAACTATGAGGACTTTGTTCTCTACCTTAATGGTAGAGTACGTAGGAATCCTTTTTGAGGTTCAATCCTATCATCCATATATTCTCATCTGTCCCATATGATGTTAAACTATATCTTAATTCTCGAACTACGTGGTTTCCGATTCCTTTTCTAAACCACTATACGTAGGTATCCCATCTATGGGTATGATCCAAACTCTGAAATAATCCATGTCCTTCTGAACAACAATAAACTTCAAGTGCTCTACTGAGTGGCTTTAAATCCAGTATGGTTATCATGATTACCAGGATGTCATTATATAATGTGTTGAAGGTCACCATTGACTAAGAATCTCTAAACAAATACAGATGATTCTCTATCGATAAAGAACCTTAAATACATATAACATATTTTCTAAATCTAATACATACCAATCATTGATTTTCAAAATTTAAGGAAGGATCATTTTTATACTTGGTAATTTAATTAGGATTCATGATCATAAGTTAAATCTATAAAGAGAGTCCCGAAGTAGACAATAATTGCCCCCAAAAAGGATGAGATGATTCTGACCACCCATCCTCTCGACCAATGCAAATTCTTAAGCCTCATCGATCCCCAACTAATGAGCACCTACCTTTGGAAAGTGGGTCCAAATGGATATAGAATCATTGGATGTTTCTGGTTCTATGAACAAACCCGTTAGAAACTGATTGGAATGTTTGAACCTTATACAAAACAAGGTCATCCCTATTTCTAGAGGAAACAATACTAATATTATTTAATAAATTTTTTTACCCATAATATAGGAGGCAACCTCACCTACGACTAAATGAAAGTATAAGGTAGTGGTAAATTTAAAAATATATTTTTTATCTGAGATTTCTAATTCATAAGAATCTATTGGGACATCCTTATCATCCATGTCCAGGTTTTATTAAATTTAATTAAAAATATTATTGAAAATTGTTTATTGTAATTTTTACTCATATATGACTTTATTAGAAATATTTAAATTAATCTCTCTATTGTTTTCTGAACGATGTACTTTATAACCTTTTTGACAAATTAGGGAAAGAATGTTATTTAACTCATACGGTGCACACAACTATTTTCAGTTGTTCTGATGCACTTACATTTCAAAGAATTCCTTTAAATAATATATATTTATATTAAAAATAAATGTTTTATTTTATAATTTTGAGGGTAATAAATCATTTTAACGTAAAAAGAGATACTTACCAACAAGAGTTTTATTGAATTTATTAAATTACATTCATACATGTCAACATCCATTGTTGAATTTTCAACTTATTTGATGTTTACTTTTTTATGATACAATCATCCATATTGTAATGAAGGGTTTACAATACATTTTATTGGCTATGTACAATGTTTATACAATTCAAGGTCTATGGATAATGTATTAACATTTCTTATGCTAGATTTAATATGATTGTTTATGTTATATTTCACCTTTTTCATAAGAGGAATGAATTTGTCTTAGTATGTGATGGGTGGGGCCGTCTATAGCCTTTCGATGCATTGATGGGTATCATTGAGAAAAAATATATTCTTCTCACATGGTGCTTATGATATGGTAATGGTCTTGGTATGAGGCATTGACAGTATGGTTATGAAGTTTGGCATTATGTATTTCCTATTTATGAGATTAGATATTGTTATTTCATGTGAAAATTCGACTAGCAGAGTATCCATGTGAATGTTTAAATAGAATTATTCATTTATTGATTCCATATTATATTTATGATTATTCTTAAATGTACTGTGATTTAGTTTTATACCATACCCTAACAGTTTATTATTATTCATGATAGCTTCTTCTATATTGTTTATCCTTACTGATCATCCGATCTCATCCCTTTCTTATATTTTGTTTCTTCCATGATGCGAAGAAGTATATTATGATTGACCTGTTGGGATATTATAGGGTATATGAGTGTTTTAAAATGTTATAATATGTTAATTTTAATTTAAATATGTAATGTAAAACTTACATTTGAATATTGTATTTCCAAGGCTACTAAATTGATCAGTCATTTAGGTTTATAATTTCTTCTCATCACGAGAATATAATCAAATAATGCACTGGACTTGAGAAATAAGGCTTGGGGTATTACCATTGGTATAAGAAAATGTTTAGAAACAAACATGGAAACATAATTAATAAAACATAGATTATGGATCACAACCCAAATATAGACTTTGAGGATAAGTATAGAGAAATATCCTGAAATTTTGGTAATGTAGTGATTATGTGGGTATTCATAGAAAATACATCCCTATATGGATACTACATGTGGACATGGTTGTGGAATATATATACCTAGGATTTATGGCCCCGTCAAGGATTTCTGTGCTTGACCTTGGGTAACCTCGTACATGATAACATGCCTTACTGCACATCAGGTTTGAATCTTCCGGAGGATTTGCTAAAGATAATTCAAATTTTAATTACAAAAAAATATGAATGATTTTAATATAAGATGCGAATTAATAACCTTGGAAATAAATATGGTGTTTTAGATTGAAAATTAGGTGTGAAGATATTATTTAAATTATTTTAGGTCTTTTGTTAGTCTCACACTATTTTTTGGTTTTTGTCTGTGGGTGGATCCCAAAAAAGTAATATTAATATTGAATATGAAGGAAATGTGAGAAAATGTGGTGTCCATGAGTAGAGAAATAAAAGGCTGAATGGATTTAATTATATCATGTTTATGGAAAATCAGTTTTCTAAAAGTATAATTAAAAAGTATACATTAAATAACACCCAAAATCACTAAATAAGAGATAGGAGAGAATGCTAAGATCTCCAGCTGCTTCAACCATGTAAAATAGAAAGCTCATATTATATCATGGATGAAATGTGGAGGGAGGCACCCTGGAAAGTTTTTCATTGGAAAAAAATGATTTTTTCATGGGAATGAAGGAAATAAAGAAAATGGTTATTTAGGGAAAAAGTGTACAATGGAAGAAAATAAAACTGATCATAAGAATCTATTTACAATCGTTTTCCGTAAATTTATGGGACCTAGGAATTATCTAAGTGAGTTAACTATTCAATAGGATAACAACTAGGCCAAGGAAAGACCTATATAGAAATAAATGGATGATAAAATGTTTAATAGTATTAATGGTGTTTTTATGTTTTCATTACTATGGAATATTTATTTTAGTTCTGTAAAAATTATTTTTAATATGTGAAAGTGTAATTCAAGGAATATATTAACTATTCTTCTGTTGACATAACTATAAAGGCACAAATAACCTTTAGGGTTTATATGATTCCATGATAATTAAGGGGTATTAAATTTTTGGATGATAAATAAAACTGATTAAAATATGTTATTATTATTTTTTAGATTTATCTCATTTTTGAAATTCTAAAAAAATTATATAGTTTTAGAAATACAAAAACCCATAGGAAGGCTGAAAACTTGTCACTTCCAGCAAGGCTATGGGTCTTGAACCCACAACTAAAGGGGGAAAGTGTGTAATGCATAAAAATTGATTATGCAATGTCCCTAATTAGAAGAAAATTTTATATTTGTTTAAATGAGTTGATGGAATAAGAATAATTTTATATTGGGAACATATGTTTTATCAAACTAATATCCTTGCTATTGGAAATTTATTTGCTAATTCAGTGATATAAATTATTTTGAATGATGCTCACTATTTTTGGAACTTTATATGATTATGGTATGTTGAATAATATGGTATTTTATTTTATGAGTAATGGTTCAATTTTATTTTTGGAAGAATCTATGATTTGGTTGTGGACTTGTAGGAATTTGGGTTATTTATAGAAATGATTAACCTATCATGAAGAATAGGTAATTAGGTTACTTAATTTTTGGTATGAAAGATTATGAGTGGTTATTCTATTTATAGATAAATGATAACATTTATCCTAGAAGACTATGTGGTAAAATATTTTTGAAATTTGGGTTTTAATATTAGTTTAGAATTTTTTTTAAGAAGGTTAGTTATTTTTTGAATGATCAACATGAACTTTTTGGGTTTTCTTTATAGAATTTGTGAGACTATTTTTTGGAAATTATCTTCTATTGTACTAATATTTTGGTTAGTGACTTCTGAGATTATACAAAAGTTGAATCTAGTGCTTCAACTATGGAAGCGTCATCTTGAACACTCATTGTTTGGAAAAAAAGATGAGTCTATAGAGAAAATTGATTAAAAGAGGAAACTATACAAGTTATGTAACTAAATATGATTCATTGTGTTCATAGTATTTGATGTAAATGAATTAATTAACTCTAGGAGAAAGAACATTAATCCAAAAAACAATTTCTATTATTTTATTTTGCAATGAATCAAATGGTCCCTTGGGACATCACTTATTTATAGCTTTATGATTGTTAACTTTATCCTAAAAATGTTATCGGTCACACTCCATCAAAACCTGATGATTATAATTTATTTTATTTCCATTTTTTTCTAAAATGGAACTATAATAATTGTTACTTATAATGACCATTTTACATCCCATTTTTTATATAAAATTTGAGGCCTCATTAATCCATTTCTGAATTGGGATTTCAATAAAGATATTTACAAAATTCAAACCCATAGTTATTAATTTCGAGTTTAAAGTGTAGAGACACAAAGGATGAGAGAATGTGACACCCAAATATTTCATGTTACATTATCTTAAATTGGTTGTATTACATGCAACACTGACTTGGCTTATGTAAAAACCAAGATTGAGTTTTTGTGAATGAACACTTTAATGTTAAAATTATTTAAATGATATATTTATAACTTATTTATTTAGTATAGTGAAAAAATATTAATAATTTTTTAATTTTATTTATAATGTTTTCACATAAAAATTATTTAAAAATTCATGTAATAATTTTTTGTAATATAGTTATATGTTTTGGAAATTCTTTTTTCTTAAAGGAGATACATTTTATCTTCTATTGTGAACAATAATAAAATTAATTTCAGACATTCATAAAAATTTAATTTGGAAAACTAGTGTTCATTATTTAATTCTTAATATCATATTTATCTTAGGAAGATTTTTTTTAAACATTCAATTTTTGAAGAATAGTTAAAACATCACATTATTGTCAAAAAACCAAATTTTTCATATAAACTATTATGTTACATTAAATTGATTATAAAATTATAGTAGAAAATAATATAGATATTAACCAAATATAAGTTATCCTAATTATTTTCATAATATAATTAGATATAAAAATTCATATAACTTTTTTTAACATCATGTTACACATCATATTCCCACATTAGTGGATTAGAATTAACATAATTTTACCGCTTTTATGAATTTAATTATGTAAAATAGACATACATGGTTGTAATCAGTATGAAAAATATGGTTCAATAGGATCAAAATAATTATTGTGTGAATAGTAGAATTTTGAATTTTACTTACCACATTTAATGGTAAATTGGGTAATAAAATGTAAAAATAATATTATGATAATATTAGAATTCCCAAAAACAATTCATAATTTTATTGGATAACTGTGTTTCGACCAATATAAATCTTAGGTAAAAAAATATGATCCTTTTAAGTCACTTTTTTAAGATTATGATATTTATTATATTTTATTTAAAAAAGAGTCAAAAGTTTCATATTAAAATTTTAATAAATAAATAAGTTTTAACATAGCTTTATAGGTAAGATAAATTTTACTCTAAATATTCATTATAAATCAATAAAATTTATCTAGATCATGATAATTTATTTATAAGTTTTAGTTATTAAATAGTTAAATTTAACTGTAACAGAATAATGATAAAAAAATTATTTACTAAAGGAATAACGAAATAAATATATTCAAAATATTAAAATAAAATAAAATTTGAATAATTTACTGATATACACAAATTGAATAGATATATTAGACATGTTATCATTTTATTGGAAGTAGTTTTTTTGATTTTATAATATTGTTGTGACGTTTTTATAAATTCATATATTGAATATTATTAAAATGGACATAAATGATACTTTAAAAAAATAATATTTAATTAAATGATATAAAATTTCTAAAAATATCTGTTTTGTATAAATAAATATTATAGTGTTAAATATTTCATAAATTACCCATTTGGGGTTCGTTTGGAATTTTATCGTAAATATATTTTTCTTATAGTGTAAAAATACAATAAGACAGAGTAAGAGTTAAATTGATTAACTAAGGGTTAAACTCAAACGATAAGGTAAAATTTTCGACCTAAACATCTCTAAAAATACCTTTTGAGAGGATTTAGAGCCATATTCATCATATCCTAGAAATAAATCACTTTTGAAATGAACAAATAATATATTAATATTTTAATTTTTATGATATTCTAAAAGTACCCCTAATATCTTTTATAAAAGGGCTTATCTCCTTCTCTTTAATTCACACCTCAAAATACATTTCTCATGGACATAACCTTCCCACTTCTTGTCAAAAACTCATTTGATTCATCCTAGGAGCCATACTTTTTGGATAAAGGAAACCTAAAGAGTCTTTTTCTGCAAACCTAAAGGAGACACTTGAAAAAGAGGTAAATGTTTTATCACCACATTCAAAGTTATATTCTACTTCTACCCCCACTTTCTATGTTGTTTCCACATAAAAATAATAACTCAATATTCTTCCATATACTTATATTTTATTACAATCATGTTACAACCATATTCTTCATTTTCTCTATGATACGAATAATAATATCACCATGGGTGAGTATGTATGGCTTACTGTATCCACGTTATGGTGTAATTTTTATTCAAAACTACATTATTTGTAAGGTTATAATTATTAGTATAATGGATATAAATAATGAATATAACCTGATAATTATTCTTTAAAATTTATTAACAATGCATTTCTATACCATTTAACAATTAAGGGAATGATAACATTTCGTGTGCATACATACAACCTATTGTCTCTATGATGTGGTGGGATTCATTCTCAATGTTAACCCTTAATGAATGATTATAAAAATTTATCTAATGAGTAAAAACAATAAATTTGAACTTAATGTAATTTTGGATATGAATAATATATATCCAAATTATAACAAACATAACTTACATGAAAAAACAAGAATTAGAAAATGAAGTGGTTAAAACCCTAAACAATGATAATACTGAAATATTATTACCAAATAGATATAGAAGGATCATATATGATATAATAAATATGTATATGGACCTATTATAATTTAATAACATGTTTTAACCATTATACAAGTTGATAAGTCACCCTCTACTAATGGGATGTATAAGGTATAAGTTAATTCCACAATATCATTATTATCTGATAGTTCTTATACATAAGTATCTACTAGGACATCCCTAGCATCAACTTCCATGTTTTATATAATGTAATTGAAAATATTATTTAAAATTGTATAAATTCATTTTTACCCATGTTTTAATATTTAAAAATTATATTAAAGGAATATTTCTATCATTTTCCAGACGTGGTACTTTATATCATATTCGAGAAATTAAGGAAATAATGTTTTTGAAAAATTCGATGGAAGAATATGTTTTCCATTGTAATGATGACATAACATTTTCATGATTTCCATGCAACATTATAAGGATATTATTAATTGAAATTTTCTCTTTTCTAATTGTGTGGCTTCTAAATGATTTCAATGTAACAAATGATCATTTACCTCAAATATTATAAATGCATTTTTTAAATTATATTTTTCTATGATAACATAATTTTTTGGGTTTTTTTTCATATTTTAGGTTTAATTATTATGATACAATCATATATATTGTATTGAAAGGTTTATTATATATTTGATTATCAACATGATTTGTTTATAAAATTCATGGCTAGTGGTTCACGTATTAACATTTCGTATGATAGTTTTAATACAAGTGTTTGAGTTCTTTTTCACCATTTTAATAAGTGGAATGTATTAGACTAAGTATGTGATAGGAGGGGATCGTCATAGGACATCGATTAATCATTTGGTCTCATGATTCATTCTTGTTTCTTGGCACAAGGACATGGTTTTATGGTAATGGTCATGGCACTAGGCCTTGCCGGTATTGTTAGGATGACCAATATTATGCATTTCCCCATTATGAGATTAGTTATTGATATTACATGTGATTATTCAAATACTAGTGTATCCATATGAATATTTAAATTGAATTATTTATTTATTATCACCATATATTAATTCATATTATGTTTCAAATAGTTCTGTTTTATTTTTATACATTTCCTTAAAGGATTGTGATTAATTATGATGGCTTTTTCTATATTTTTTATCCTTACTGAGAATTTGAGAACACCCATTTATTATGTATTCGTTTTCCCAAAATGAGAATAAGTATATTATTATAGAATTAAAAGGACAGTATATGGGATATAATAGTTTTCAAAGGATATAATATATTATTTTTATTTCAAGATTTAATTTATAACTTATGTTTTTATCTACTATTTCCAAGGCTATTAAACAGATCAGTCATTCAATATATTATTTTCTTAGGATCATGAAAATGTAAAAATATAATTCAATAAATCCGGGAAACAAGAGTCAGGTCGTTGCATACACCATATCTAGATCCCGATATGACACCATAACACAACAAACTAACTAAAAATCACTAGTCAATGGAACTCATCTTCGACACCTCAAAACTATCATCTTTGTGTGATACTGACTTTCCTATACTATTTTTTATCACATCATAGGAATTCATCTATAAAGGTGAATACTTGGTACTTCTAGTGAACACAAATCCATGCAAAAGGTCACTATAATAGGGCTATACTGTTACCTTGTAGAACAGTAGTTAATATTAATGAATGAAGTGGGATATAATATTCCCTGTAGGGCACATATACTGATCACCACTCTCGGGAAAGCATGATTAAAAATAGAGTTCTGATCAGGAAGACTCCTGAAATAAATGGTTCACCTTGTCGACATGGGTTGTAACAATTATCCTTCTAAGTCACGTTTTTTCTATGTTTTCTCCACTCCCCCCTTTAAATCAAAACATCCTCATTATGGAATTCACATACGCAACCCAGTCATGTCCACGGTACATTAGGCTGGGTATTGGATTTGATAGAATTTTTCATTATCTAACCATTATCAATCCATGATAATGGAAAACTAACCCCATGGGTCTCCCCTATAATATGATACATTCTCGGCTAGAACACCAGGTACCATTACCCTTCAGGGTTACTAATTAGACTAATAATTTACCCCATATGTGAACACATGTTGTTTTAGTTTGATTTTTCCACACTCACACACACCATGAATCCACCAAGGAGATCAGCAACACAAATAACTCCTCTAAAAAAATAATTATTACCTATGGAGTTCTAATTAGGTAAGAACATAAAAACAATAGTTCACCTTGTTGACATGGGTACTAAAATTTATCATTTTTCATCTTGCATTTCTAGGGGTGTTATATTATATTAATATGTGGTAAACACCCAAGGACCCTAATAGGGACACATAACCCTGCTAGAAACATCCTCCAAGGTAAGGGATTGAGGACCACGTAAATATTGGAAACACAAATTCAAAAAAACAATACAAATGAAAAAATGAAGGATATATGTATTTCTCCCAAACTCTCTGAGGGATTCATGCTCTAATCAACTTAAAAATATATCAATGTGGGTTGATATAATTCACTTCAAAAGAGTGGAATACACCGACACCACACAATCTCAGGGAATCCACAGAGGTGTAATGATCTTATAATGAGGACATGATTAAAAATTGAACCCTCATAAGATTACACCAAGGGAACTCACTCAACAATTTCTCGTCTAGACGCTACTAACTAAATAGACCCATTATTTCACCTTACACCAAATATCAATAACTAAAAACATGGCCCCATTGTCTTCTACATAGATAACTACATATGATTGGAAACTCTTAATCCTATATTGTTCTCTAGAAGATAGGTAAAAGTGAAGAATAAATGTCTCAAATGGATGTTCACGATGTGTAACCTATGAAAATATCATGTCCTATTACATTGGATGTTGTTTTTATCCAATCTCAATAATTGGTGTTTAAAAAAAGACAACATGATGTATTCCCTTGTCAGACGGTGTGTGTCCCAAAATGATTTCATGGTTGTTTCATTCCCAATAAACTGTCGAATTTCCATTTCATCTTTCAAGGTGTCGATCAAAATTACATGGTATGTCTAGAATATCTTGAAACATGGAAGCGTTCCAATCCAAAATACTTGTATGGTACCCCATTTCTGTGTGAATTTCCACGCACTTGCACATGACCATGTCCACTAACATGAAGTATATGGCCTTATCCATTGGTTACCTCTCAAGGGATCACTACCCATCATGTACCCCTAGTACATGACATATTGTTCCAAAAAAATCATCATAACTAAATTGGAAGAAAATCATATATGAGACTACACTACATTCCATGTTATCATAAATTCCAAATGTTAATCTCTCCCAATCCACCTAATACCTCAATTTTTCACATTAAAATAATATTTTGACCCCCAAAGATTATCTAAAAGTCTTCTAATGGAAATAAAATCATACATCAATGCATAAAAAAGTAATTAGAGGAGAATATCATAAATAGACCTACATTATAGAGAAACTCCAAAGAATTAGATATAATGAAATGACTGTAACATGAAGCTCCAAGAACTGGTGACGATATGTGTGTAAAAAATATTACTGGTGCTTCTTCTCCTCAAATCAGCCTCGTATTATTGTTCTCTGCAAGGGGATCCTCCCTCCATCTCTCTACATATGAGAAGAAACTGTTAATGGATAGATTTTTATAATTATTTTAAATAATCTTACATATAATCAACATGACTTTAAACACTCACCATCACCAAAACACCCACTGAAGACAAACATTATAACTTGAATAGGGTAAAAACCTTATTCTAAACTCAACTGAAGTCTCATTTTTTGGATTTGTTTATATTCCTTGGTTTTATTTCACATTTTAAAAAAAATCATGCGTATGATATAATATATACATTATTTTTTATATCATCGCATTAAGTCTCCTTAGGACCTAAAATCCCACGTCGACTCAGCTCCTAGCTTCAGAAATATTCCAATATCATATTTTGAAATTACGGAGTTACTACACTCTCTCCACCATCATGGATGTTCATATTGAAAAGTGAAATATTATTTCCAAGGGAGAAAACTGAGCTCACAAATATATCTACCACACAAAAAAGTTCTTTAAAAAGGTTCATATGAAATCACAAACAAGAACCAAGGATAACTAGAAACCCACAAATGGTTCTCTCTTTAATTCACAAAAATAACTCTAGAAAACATGGAAAAAATAGCACAATAATCACCCAAATCATCTAATATAACATTGTGGATGATTCATGCCCATGTCTCTGCAACTGTGAGTGGAAGTGATGAACCAAGAACCCTATCCAAATAGAACCTTTAGGTATATAATTACACCACCTCACTTATATGATACATAAAATGACATAAATAAATGTTATTTATCATCTAGTGGATGAAATTCACCATGACTTCATGAATACATGATGCATGTTCATCTAAACATGAAGGATTATCTTTAAGAGACACAACCAACCCTTTCTTGGGTGAAACAATAAGAGAAATATACCTCATTATTACATTATCTCATAATGAAAATAGTGACTACATAAATCCTTAAAAGGTTTATTTACTCCCCATATAAATAAAATCCATCAATAAATTTTCTAGTTGATAATTGATCACATGAGACCTCACATAAAATCTCAAAGTTGTGCCTCCATGACTTTCTGATAATGTGGAGGGAAAAAACATTCGAATTGATAAATGGTACACTATCACTCTTTCATTTAGGAAGATGAATCCTAGGAATTTTAACTATTATATATATAAAAAATACATTCATTGATTCCCATAAGGGCGCTACTGTAAGTGCATGTATAGAACATTTCTCAAGTCTCCCTCATACGCAACATGGACATCAAGCACATGATAATAATGTAAAAGAAGACTACATTGAAATGATCCAAAATTGGGAAAGGAAACATTATATCGGTCTCATAATAGTACAGGTGTTTCCAACATAATAAAAGGTATCACAAAGTACCTACAAATTCATCGTGGATTTATGAATCCATATTTTTAAAAACCCTAGTAGAACCTAGAGCTGGTGATAACCCGAACTATGTCCAAACATCATGAAAAGTATTTATTGTATCCTATGGGCAATGATGACATTGTTTTTCAAGAGTGGGTAATCCAACCAGATAGTCATTGAGGACAGGAGACATCAACCACACCTATCCATAATTACTAATCCTTCTACTAGGAAAACAACAAGTGTAAGCCATGTGAAAATACTAGGTCTTACAAGACATTTAAAAAACTAAAACTCTAAATAATCACCAAAAATCATATAGAATACCTATGAAATGAAAAGGTCAAACGAAACTAATCATATGATGTCATTAGGTCTTTGGAATTGGAAAATATTTTGGAAAGTGAATCATGACTGTAAAAACAATAGATAGAGATAATAATTCAGAAATCATACCTCAAACCAATGTCAATGTCTCCAGGTCCTAGGTTGATTCTTCCTCATAATCCTCCCTCACCAATTTATAATCATTCCATCGTAGCCAGTTTTTTATCCAACACCTCATCACAACCAACTACCCTGAACTCACAAGTTAATGTACCCCATATAGAACACCTGACACCATTCTCTCTGGCCAACACTAAAATGCATTGGTGGGTTTTAATTTCATAAAAAGAACACATATTAGTGTGGATTTTTTCATTATTTAATTTTATTTATAATTCACATCAAAATTTACTATTAGAAGATTACAATGACACCCTGTGTCACCCTGGTTAATCCTCAATAACGTAGTGTAAAGAAAACTTCTAGGGAGGTAACAAAAAATAATGAAAAATACATATGCCATGCAAAGGTAGAGATGAAATGAAACTATGATATACCCAAGTCGAGAACAGAGGATACTCTCATGGAATGGTTACTCATGAAGGAAATAACTATAACAAAGGAATATAAGTGACACATCATACCTCAAGACAAACTCAATGTCATTAATTCTGAAGTACTTTCCACCTGATCAACATCGATTCCCGTTTTTACACCAGTCCATTGAAACCATGTCCTAATTTAACACTATAGAACAATTATATTCCCTAAACTCATCTGTTAATAGAAATTATCTAGTTCACCATCACAACGATCAAAGAATAAAATTTTCCACCCTAGTTGAACTTCAAGAAAAATGTGGCATGGAAAATTCCAAGGAGGTCACACATCCTTATCACTACTCCAACCTAAGAACCCTTATCTTTGGAGTTTTGTTTTGGTTTGTTCCTAAAAATAAAGGATCCACTTGTTGTCGTGGGTAGTAATTTTTAGACTTTTAATTATCACTTATTCAAGGGTGTTAAACCCTCCCCCTTTAAATCATAATGTCCTCAGTGTGGACTCAACACACCAATCCAAGGAAATTCCACTACACATTAGGTTGAGTATTGAATCAGATACCATTTATTATGGGTCTAACTACTTCTGTCCATGAACCAGGTTAACTGAGGCCATGGGTCTCCTGAGATAACATGGTTTCATTCCCATAACAAAATATTATATCACCCACCAGGGGTTTCCTATGAATTACTACGTACATAAAATATCACCAATACATAGAACCACTAACAACCTATAACACCTTGTTTATGCTTCAAGAATGATATGGAAATCAAACTTCCTAATTGGTCACACTTCCTAATCAATACTCCAAGAAAAACGGGCTTACCTATGGAGTTATAATCTAGAAGAATCCTAAAAAGAATATTATTCATTATTTACATGGGTAGTATCATGTAGAATTTTAATTCACACTTTTCTAGGGGTGTTAAAATATCCCCCATTTAAATCACAATGTCCTCATTGCGGTCTACACACAACAAACCTAGGTAGTTCCCTTAAAACGTTGGTTGGGTATTTAATATGATACAAATTTTTATCACCCTACCCACCCCAGTCCATGATACTATTTAGCTGACCACATGGGTCTCCTATAATACCTCGGTTCCCATCTTTACACATCACTTTTTATTTCCCAATGGGGGTAAATTATGAGACTAGTAACTATCATCACAAGACAAAAAATGTTCTTTCAGTGTGCCTTGTCCTCACTCATACAGACCCCAAGAATATTCCCAGGTGGTCACCAATCATTATTACTACTCCAGGCCATGAAAACATAACTTTGGAGTTATATAAATGTTGGATCCTAAAATGAAAGGAAAACAATATTGAGATGGGTAGTAATATTTATCCTTTTAAGTATCACTTTTCCAATGGTGTTACACTATCATGATGCACAGATAGTGTTTCATTTCTTCGGTATCAATGGGAAGTCACCTGCCTCAACTGGAAATATCCTCAAAAATAGGTGATCAATTCTTGTGTAAATATGGGTTACATGTATACCACACACCATACAGATAGAATCAAGAAGGAAACATGAATATCTGTGGTACTCTTAGAGGGATACATGCTTTGATCCAACAAGAAATCTGTCAAATCTGGAACAGAATACTCACTCCAAAATATAGGAATACACCCACACTGAACATGGTCGTGGAATCCATAGTGTGGGTCATGATACTATGATGAGTTCCTGATGCCACACTAAACCCTCATAAGAGTTGATCAAGGGAACTCAGTCATACAAATCTTGTCTAAATAAACTAAGTAAAGATTCCCACAACATCACCAGAATCAACAACTCTAGAACCAAATCCATTGATTCGATAACATACAAAACTGAAAAAAATAAGGATAGGATACTCCTGGTCCACCTTATGATTATAAAATATGGATATGAATGAAGGAGAAAATTCACATGGTGATGTACCCAACACATACCAATGTACACATCATGTATCTCAACACCAACCCCTAGCTATGTCCCCTCATAGTAATTACCATGTATAATAAGGATACACAGACTATACCTATGTTATAAGGTACATGAACACATGTTATTTATAGGGAATACACTTCCCCATACCTGGTTGGCTAGCAATGTCATCCAACAAAATGGTTTCCCTCAGTACATGATTTGTTTTGAAAATCCTGCCACATGGGCATGTTCTTAGACCATGCCAGAATATGAAAACCCATGTCCATGTTACTATCCACATAATTGTACACAACCATTTCCTTCAACATTTCAACTATGTCTATATCCCTCAACCAAATATCCCAGGATCACAACACGATGAGTACCCTAAGTCAATGTTGTGTAGTAACCAAAATTTAATCTTCCTCAAACTATACGAACACATAGTGTGGACAACAACACAAAATATCATGTGGTAGTAAATTAGAAAGAAGAGTCACCTAAAATCCACCTAAAACCATACATGTTTACCCAAAACCATATATCAACCACCCACATGGTCCCTAGAAGTATTCAATGGGATCTATAACCTTAAATAAATGAATCAAAATGGTATCAATATGTAAATTTCATACATACACCTATTTCATAGTGAAACAACGACCTTTTAGGTCTAAAACAAAACCTAGAACATTATTCTCCTAAATCCAATGGTGATCAGAATCAAGAATGGGTCTTGTCAGTGTTTCTTCTCCTTACATCAACCCCGAGTCATCCGTGTCTGTAAGGGGCTCCTCTATCCTTCTATTTCTGTATGATAACTGAATGGGGATGTATAAAATACACTTTTTATTATAAATTTACTAATATTTAATCAACACTCCTTCTAATACTCACCATAACATGAACACCAGATACAGACAAACATTAAGTTGCACATAGGGTGAAACCCATGTTTTGACATAAATTGTGGCATCAGTTTTCTTATTAATGTATCCACTATAGAGTTATTACACATTTAAAGAAAAACATATGAGGATGATAAAAATATCTAACATTTTTATATCACTTTTCCAAGGCTCTCCAGGTTCAGGAACCTGCATCGACATAGTGCATATCTATAGAAATATTCCTATAATAATTGCAATGTATTTCATTGAAAACCCAAGTGAAAACTTGTAACGACCCAATATTTTTGAGTAGTATATTAACTTACTCTTAATGATTTAATAAGATGTTAATGGTTAATGCAGAAAGAGGAGGCGATGGCTTCATCCAGTAGACTTGAACCTTATGAAGCCCACTAATCAGAGCTTGGGAAGGAGGTAGCATCTGTGGGCTTCGCTTTGGACCAAACCCAAGCCGAACTCCAGCGTGTCAAGCTTGAACCGAAACGCCTACGGGAGAAGTTCAAGTTAGTAGAGATTACTACTAAGGCAATGTTATCTGAGCCTCCCTCAGATTCTCTCACCATAGAACACCTTACACTTAGGTCTTATGCCGGTGTTATTAGGGGCTATGTGACGAGACCCTAGCTTCATTGTGTAATCCTTTCGGGTGAATAAATTGAGATATCATCCTTTATTGATGTTTGTGGATTTTCTTTTGTCCGGATAATTTTAGGATATATTTTATTGATGAATTTTTGAAAAAGGGATATTTTAAAATATTAATGAAAACCCTAAATAACTAATGATGTGTAATGATTTTGAAAAAATGGTCTTCTACAAAAGTGTTCAGTAAGGAATTTAGAGTCTAATAAGATCAACTTAATTTTTGATGAATAGTGAAAATATAGTTTTTAAGTTATGGGTGTTTAATGACATCATTAAATGATGTATTAAGTATATATTCAATATGGTCGAATTATGAATAGTAAGATAAGGTATGAGGTGTCCCAAGTGGCCAATACCATGGGCAAATACCATGGGCAAGCCCATGGATTTTCCAAAACCACTAGTGAGGTGTCCCTTGTCCATTATTTCCTTGTCCCCTCACTTTCCCTATAAATACCCACCCTTTCCTCCTTTAGTTTTCACTCCCAACTCTCCCCCAACGAAGTTCTGGTCTCCTTACCTTCCAAGGTGTCCTCCCAAGGTTCCCCCAAGCCCTCAAGGTCCAAAACATTGAGTTTCAAGAGTCACGTTTTAAGGTAAGGGATCCGACCCCTCTCTTTCTTTTAATGTAATCTCTTTTATGTCATTCCTTTTATAATCAATATTCTTAAGTGAGAGGATGTTATTTTATATTCCTCTTACTTCCCCTTTCATTTTTATATGATGATAGATCCCCTCTTACTATCATCATTTCTTTTTATGAAAGTTTAAGTGACGTCGTTAGGCTGGCGAATTTTTAAGTGATTCTTTCACCCTTCTCATTTTTCAAGTTCGATTTTCATGTCAAATATTTCAAGTTCTTTTTTATTATGTTGGGGTATGATATCAATATCTATAATACTTATCTCTTATTATCATATGATGAGAGACCCTATTTTATCTGTTCAATTCATTTTTGTTGATGTTTAAGTGACACCGTTAGGCTGCCGAATTTTCATAAGAGAAATCAAATTTTTGTCTTCCTTCCATGTTTTTCATTTCAAATGGTATGTCCTTTAAATTTCATCACCATGTCCATATATACTTCTTTTTATATCCCTCTACTTTTTTATGGGTCAATTATTATTGTTCGACCCATGTCCCATCTCTTTTCAAAGTTTTCTAAAACCGTGTAACATAGCTGTTATGCTGCAGAATTGTCGTCTCAAAATGCCTCTCTTTTCTCAAAATTATTTTATGTTATAAAATGAATACTCAAAGCTCCTATTTCTACAGGGGTATTCACATATATATAAAAATGTTTTATTTTAAATTCTGTGATTTACATACATGATACCCGCTTTCCCTTTCCGTGGGATTATAGTAACGTAAAGATCATGTCTTTAAAGCAGTTTTTAAAACGTTATGATTATGAAATGAAACCCATTTATTTTATGCTATATGGGTTATTTATGAAATTTTTGATGATTATATATGTGGATCACATGATAATAAATGCAAATTTAAGGGTGCGCCCTGATAGCGCTCCAATGCATTGGGTAATGATGTAACCACTAGAGATTACAATTTTCATGATACCTTGGTGAATAAACTTGGTAATTTTCAAATGACACCTTGGGGATGGACCTTGGTGATATGTTCATGATTGTATATGTTAAATGATGTAGCCACATCTTCATGTTATGGAAAATGTTATTTTTATTATGAAATGCCTCGTGATTTATTTCTCATGCCTTAAAGTTCTTTTCATGTCCTTATTGAAGTATCACAAGTTCACATGTAAAATGTTCCTCTTGTTTCCCTTACTGGGCCTTCTGCTCACCCTTTTTTTTGATGTATGTCCCCAGGTTATGAGATGCAGTAATGAACCATGGATGAACTTAAGGAGAAGCCTTTCAAGTGTTTAAAAAGAATGTTTTATATTGTTTTCATGTATTATGTTCCTGGTTTCCAAGACACTAGACCTTAAAGATCCTCAATTTTGTGTAATGTAATGAAAGTTTATGTTATAAAATGGCAGGATGCTATAGTTGGTATCAAAGGATGGTTTAGTTATTTGTGGAAATTAGGATATAAAAACTTTAGGAAGAGCCCTATATAAAAGTTTAAAAATAGGAAAACTTCCTGGTATTTTGGTAAATATTGAGTAAGTGGTTTATCAAACAGATACATCCCTCTCTGGATATGAGCTGGTATAGGCGGCTCTGGCACAGATGTACATAAGGGTAAAACCCGAAAACCCCGCTTTGAGCTAGACTCAAACGGGAACTGGTGCACGATAATGGGCCTTGCTGCACTCTTGGTTACGACACTCCCGGGGGATATGTTTGGTTAATCACAAGCTTTTTATGAATCATTATGAAGGAATTATAGAAAAGTGTAATTGTCTAAGAATGAAGTCTTAGTTAAAAGATCCATAAATGAAATGAGTTTCTCACTAAGGTTTTATTCTTTTAGAAAATGGAGGGCAATAGGAGGAACCGTGACGATGGTGACCATAATGCACCCTGTGCTGACGGCCCTCCGATGGAAGCCGGAATGGAAACATTCATGCGAATGATGAACCAACTGACTCAAGTTATGAGTAATAACTTGAATCAAGCTGAGAGGCTGATCTCACCACGAAGGGAACAACTTTCTGTTGAGTCCTTCATGCGCCAACGACCACCAACATTCAGTGGATCTACTGACCCATTGGTTGCAGAACAATGGATAAGCTCCATTGAAAAGATATTTTCTGTACTTCATTGTTCGGAACAAGAAAAAGTCACCCTTGCTGTTTACCACCTAGAGGGAGAAGCTGATCAGTGGTGGTCACTGATCAAAAACACGAAGCCACGAGGAGAGATGGAAGCTATGGAGTGGGAAGAGTTCCGGGTAATATTATTTAATAAGTATTTCCCTCGTTCGATGAGAACGAGAATGGAGAAAGAATTTCTCGAGCTGAAGCAAAAGGAGAATGAATCAGTTGGAACCTATGAGATGAACTTCACAAGGCATTCCCGTTATACCTCAAGCTTTGTCATGGACCCTAATGGGAAGGTTGATAGATTCTTTGGTGGACTACGACCTCATTTGCGGAAGAATCTAGCCAACAGGGACGATGATAGCTATGAAAAAATTGTTCGAAGTGCCATGAAAGTTGAACTAGAGTTTGGGGAGACACAGTGGTCTCATAAATCTAATGAGAAGAAGAGAACTCTAGAACCGAGCCTGGGAAGAATTTTTGATCAGGAAAGAGGTGGAAAGCATATTCAACATGCCACATGCAATAAATGTGGAAAGAAGCATCCGGGGAACTGCTTGATCGGAAGTGGTAAGTGCTATAGGTGTGGAAAAGAAGGCCATACTTCTCGGAATTGTCTTAGTGATGTGAAGCCTCAACTTCCCAACACTAACGACACATGAAAGATGGTTCTGGCTCTACCCAAAGTCACATGATTCAAGTGTGGACAACTTGGGCACTTTACTAATCAATATCCAAATCCGAGGGCGGTGGAAGGGAATCACCATCAACCCCAGCAAAGGACAAGAGAGCAAGGTCGTGCTTTCGCTATCACAACAACTGAAGTTGAAGTTCTGAACGATGTGGTAGCAGGTACTCTTGTTGTCCTCTCAAAACTAGCAAGTACTTTATTTGATTCTGGTTCTACGCATTCCTTTATTTCCTCCAAGTTTGCAAGGAATATAGAATCAATCCCCGAACTGCTAGAGGTAGAGTTGTCAGTCAAGACTCCAAGTGGGATTATCCATGCATAAACAGTGTTTAGTGACTCTAGTGTTTACTTTAGTGAGCACAATCTTATCTCAAATCTAGTAGTCATTCCCATGTTGGAATTCGACGTTATACAAGGGATGGACTGGCTCTCAAAGTATAATGCTAAGATCAAATGCAGAAGTAAGGAAATCTCAGTAGTCTTGAATAAACAACCTACAGCTATCTTTCAAGGAGAGATATCCCGAACTGATCCCTATCTAGAAGCACCTCCCGTAGCATTCTTTATGGAGTTAATCGATGATGATGAAGAAGGGAAAGGGAGCATACAAATAGAAGATGTTCCAATTTTTCAGGAATACATGGATGTATTTCCTGAGGAGTTACCTGGACCTCCCCCGAAAGAGAGGTAGAGTTCTCCATTGAACTCATACCTGGGTCTCAACCGATATCAACGACTCTGTATAGAATGGCAAATGTGGAGCTAGAAGAGTTAATGAAACAACTCCATGACTTGTCGGAGAAGTGGTTTATCCGACCGAGTGTGTCTCCTTGGGGAGCACCAGTTCTCTTTGTGAAGAAGAAGGATGGATCAATGCGGCTATGCATTGATTATAGAGAACTGAACGGGATCACAGTAGAGAACAGATACCCTCTTCCAAGAATTGATGATTTATTTGACCAACTTCGTGGGGCTCAATTCTTCTCTATGATTGACCTTCGATCTGGTTATCATCAACTGAGGGTGAAGAAGGAAGATATTCCAAAGACTGCCTTCCGGTCAAGATATGGGCATTATGAGTTTACTGTTATGCCTTTCGGCTTGACTAACGCTCCTGCTATTTTCATGGATTTTATGAATAGAGTCTTTAAGGACTACCTTGATAACTTTGCGGTAGTTTTTATTGATGATATTTTGATATATTCAAAAAGTCATGAGGAGCATGAAGATCATCTGAGGGTTCTTTTGAAAACTCTACGGAAGGAGAGGCTCTTTCGGAAGTTCAGCAAGTGTGAGTTTTGGTTACAACAAGTGGCTTTCTTGGGGCACATCGTAACCAATGAAGGAATCTCTGTTGACCCTGCAAAGACAATGGTTGTGGAGGAGTGGCCTCAACCCACAAAAGTAACTGAGATTCGTAGTTTCCTTGGTTTAGCGGGATATTTTAGGAGGTTTGTGAAAAACTTTTCACGACTTTCTAATCCACTAACCAAGTTGACTCGAAAAGGGGTTAAGTTCATCTGGACAATGGAATGCGAGGAATGATTCCAAGAGCTGAAGAAGAGATTGGTTACTGCACCTGTGTTAACACTAACCTCTATCGGAGAAGGATTCGTAATTTTTAGCGATGCATCTCTGAAAGGGCTTGGGTGCGTCCTCATGCAAAATGACAAGGTAATTGCTTATGCATCTCGACAGTTGAAGAATCCTGAGCAGAATTATCCTACGCTTGATCTAGTGCTGGTGGCAGTTGTTTTTGCTCTAAAGATATGGAGGCACTATCTTTATGGGGAGAAATGTGATATATACACTGACCACCAAAGTCTAAAGTATATTTTCACTCAGAAAGAATTGAACATGAGACAAAGGAGATGGTTGGAGCTTATTAAAGACTATAATTGTTCAATTCATTATCACCCTGTAAGATCAAACAAAGTCGCGGATGCATTAAGCAGGAATGATCCCGTTGTTCTGGCAACAATGAGGATCCTAGAGGATCCCTTGATTAATGATCTAGTAAAATTGGACATGGGAATTATAAGGAAAGGGACATCATCAACCCTATCCCAAATGATTTCTCAACCTTCATTACTAGAGAAGATCAAGAAGGCTCAAAAAGAAGATTCTTTGCTGCAGGAGAAGTTGGAGGCTGTAAAGGATGGGAAGTTCCCTGATTTCAATATTGATCAAGAAGGTGTATTGAAATTTCGTACAAGACTATGTGTTCCATCTATTCCAGAGATAAAGAAAGAACTGATGGATGAAGCTCATAGCTCTAATTTCTCTATACATCCGGGAAGCACTAAGATGTATAGAGACCATCGTGATCATTATTGGTGGGATAACATGAAGAGGGAGATTGCTGATTACACTACAAGGTGCCTGGTGTGTCAGCAAGTAAAGGCAGAACGAAACCTTCCTAAGGGGGTATTACAACCGCTACCCATACCAGTATGGAAGTGGGAAAATATCACTATGGACTTTGTAACTGCTCTCCTAAAAACATCCAAAGGAAACAATGCGATATGGGTTATTGTGGACCGTCTCACCAACACAGCCCATTTTATCTCTATTCGGGAAGATTTCTCTCTGGATCATCTTGCCAAGATATACGTGAAGGAAGTGGTAAGGCTGCATGGGGTACCACTATCCATCGTATCTGATCATGACCCAAGATTCACATCAAAATTCTGGAGAAGTCTTCAACATGCTCTGAATACTGAATTGAATTTTAGTACGGCCTATCATCTTCAAACTGATGGCCAATCTGAAAGGAATATTCAGACACTCGAATACATGTTGAGATTATGCTCAATGGAATTTAAAGGTGGATGGGATCAACACCTCCCATTAGTGGAGTTCTCCTATAACAACAGCTTCCATGCGAGTATTCAGATGGCACCCTATGAAGCTCTGTATGGAAAGCGGTGTAGAACTCCTACTTGTTGGGATGAAACTGGTTAGAGAAAGATTCTTGGGCCTGATCTCGTGCAAGAAATGACGGAACAGGTTCATGCCATCCAACAACACATAAAATCTGCTCAAAGTCAGCAGAAGAGCTATGCTGACAATCGTCGAAGGGACTTGGAGTTTGGTGTTGGCGACAAAGTCTTCCTTCGAATTTCTCCATGGAAGAGAGTCATGCGGTTTGGGAGGAAAGGGAAGCTCAGCCCTAGGTATATTGGCCCCTATGAAATCCTTGATCGCATAGGAGCAGTGGCCTATCATCTATCACTTCCACCGAACCTAGCTCAAGTTCATGATGTCTTCCATGTATCTATCTTGATGAAGTACATACCTGACCCTTCGCATGTACTGAACCCAGAGGTGGTACAACTGGAACATGACCTCTCTTATGAGGAGCAGCCAGTGGAGATCTTGGACCGTAGAGACAAGGTTCAACGAAACAAGACTACCCACCTTGTGAAAGTGTTGTGGAGGAATCACAAGTATGAAGAAGCGACTTGGGAGCCTGAGGAAACGATGAAGCAAAAGTACCCTCACCTTTTCGACTAGGCCTCAAGTATAAATTTCGGGGACGAAATTTCTTAAGGGGGAAAGAATGTAACGGCCCAATCTTTTTGAGTAGTATATTAACTTACTCTTAATGATTAATAAGATGTTAATGGTTAATGCAGAAAGAGGAGGCGATGGCTTCATCCAGTAGACTTGAACCTTATGAAGCCCACTTATCAGAGCATGGGAAGGAGGTAGCATCTGTGGGCATCGCTTTGGACCAAGCCCAAGACGAACTCTAGCGTGTCAAGCTTGAACGGAAACGCCTACGGGAGAAATTCAAGTTAGTAGAGATTACTACTAATGCAATGTTATCTGAGCCTCCCTCAGATTCTCTCACCATAGCACACCTTACACTTAGGTCTTATGCCGGTGTTATAAGGTGATATGTGACGAGACCCTAGCTTCCTTGTGTAATCCTTTCGGGGGAATAAATTGAGATATCATCCTTTAGTGATGTTTGTTGATTTTCTTTTGTCCGGATAATTTTAGGATATATTTTATTGATGAATTTTTGAAAAAGGGATATTTTAAAATATTTATGAAAACCCTAAATAACTAATGATGTGTAATGATTTTCAAAAAATGGTCTTCTACAAAAGTTTTCAGTAAGGAATTTGGAGTCTAATAAGAACAACTTAATTTTTGATGAATAGTGAAAATATAGTTTTTAAGTTATGGGTGTATAATGACATAATTAAATGATGTATTAAGTATATATTTAATATGGTCGAATTATGAATAGTAAGATAAGGTATGAGGTGTACCAAGTGGCCAATACCATTGGCAAATACCATGTGCAAGCCCATGGTTTTTTCAAAACCACTTGTGAGGTGTCCCTTGGCCATTATTGCCTTGTCCCCTCACTTTCCCTATAAATACCCACCCTTTCCTACTTTAGTTTTCACTCCCAACTCTCCCCCAACGATGTTATGGTCTCCTGACCTTCCAAGGTGTCCTCCCAAGGTGCCCCCAAGCCCTCAAGGTCCAAAACTTTGAGTTTCAAGAGTCACGTTTTAAGATAAGGGATCCGACCCCTCTCTTTCTTTTAATGTAATCTCTTTTATGTCATTCCTTTTATGATCCATATTCTTATGTGAGAGGATGTTATTTTATATTCCTCTTACTTCCCCTTTCATGTTTATATGATAAGATATCCCCTCTTACTCTCATCATTTCGTTTTATGAATGTTTATGTGACGCCGTTAGGCTGCCGAATTTTTAAGTGATTCTTTCACCCTTCCCATTTTTCAAGTTCGATTTTCATGTCAAATATTTTAAGTTCCTTTTTATTATGTTGGGGTATTATTTCTATATCTATCATACTGATCTCTTATGATCATATGATGAGAGACTCTATTTGATCTGTTCAATTCATTTTTGTTGAAGTTTAAGTGACGCCGTTAGGCTGCCGAATTTTCATAAGAGAAATCAAATTTTTGTCTTCCTTCCCTGTTTTTCATTTCAAATTTTATGTCCTTGAAATTGGATCACCATGTCCATATATATTTCTTATTCTGTCCCTCTACTTTTTTATGGGTCAATTATGATTGTTCGACCCATGTCCCCTCTCTTTTCAGAGTTTTCTAAAACCGTGTAACATAGTCGTTATGCTGCAGACTTTTCGTCTCAAAATGCCTCTCTTTTCTCAAAATTATTTTATGTTATAAAGTGAATAATCAAAGCTCCTATTTCTACAGGGGTATTCACATATATATAAACATGTTCTATTTTAAATTCTGGGATTTACATACATGATACCCGCTTTCCCTTTCCGTGGGTTTAAAGTAACGTAAAGATCATGTCTTTAAAGCAGTTATTAAAACGTTATGATTATGAAATGAAACCCATTTATTTTATGCTATATGGGTTATTTATGAAATGTTTGATGATGATATATGTGTCTCACATGATAATAAAGTCAAATTTAAGGGTGTGCCCTGATAGCGCTCCAATGCATTGGGTAATGATGTAACCACTAGAGATTACAATTTTCACGATACCTTGGTGAATAACCTTGGTAATTTTCAAATGAATCCTTGGGGATGGACCTTGGTGATATGTTCATGATTGTCTATGTTAAATGATGTAGTCACATTTCAAGTTATGGAAAATGTTATTTTTATTATGAAATACCTCATGATTTATTTCTCATGCCTTAAAGTTATTTTCATGTCCTTATTGAAGTATCTCAAGTTCACATGTAAAATGTTCCTCTTGTTTCCCTTACTGGGCCTTCTGCTCACCCTTTCTTTTGATGTATGTCCCCAGGTTATGAGATGCAGTAATGAACCTAGGATGAACTTAAGGAGAAGCCTTTCAAGTGTTTAAGAAGAATGTTTTATGTTGTTTTCATGAATTATGTTCCTGGTTTCCAAGACACTAGACCTTAAAGATCCTCAATTTTGTGTAATGTAATGAAAGTTTATGTTATAAAATGGAGGGATGCTATAAAGCTAATATCATATAATAATGTTTAATAAAAGAGTATTCAAACTCTACCATTTTAATTACTAACAATTTTTTAATTTCTTAATGTGGAAAAAACATAAATAAATTCTTGCTAATTTTTATCACACAATTATTAACCTTCAAGGTGAATCATATATATAATTATTATAATTTTATGGTTATTGAATAATAATATTTTGAAAAAGTATTCCTATAATAATGGCCTTAAATAGAAATTACCATTTATTTATTCATCTTTCAAAACAAGTCCATAATTTAAGGTGTTTTTATGAATTTTCAAAATAATATAAAATAATATAAATAATGTAGGAAAATCCGCATATTTAATTGTGCACTTACTATAATATCATGTTCTTTAAAGATTAATTTATTTTATGTTTTCATAAATTTTATGAAATCTAAATAGTTCCACCCAAGTTTATAAAGTATATAAATAAAAAATAAAAAATAAAAAATAAAAAATACCTACTATATGAATATGAATAAATGTACATCTAGATTAAATAATATTTGAACTCAATTTTTTTTAATATAATTTGATATTATTGATGCTCTGTAGTAACCATTTCTCCTTAAAATCACCCTAATTCCCATGTCTTGATTATCATAATTCCTCTAATATATTATCTTAATGACTATATTTATCAAACTATTATCTATAGTAAATGATTAATCCAGGTGCTATTATTTTCTTTTAAAAATTATCATCACCAAAACCAACATTCCATAATTTTTTTTTAAATTTTGTTCTACAATAGATATTCTAATCTTATTAATATGGAATGTTTTCCTAGTTTATGTTTTTAGGTCCTCTGATAACTTTAAATACAAGGAAGATAAAAATAACAAAAGGTTTTAGAAAATTATAAATATTTTATCTTAATAATGTAATATGTTTTTTTTTTCATTTAATATTTAGAAATAATTTATATAATAAATATGAAAAATCATATTACAATATAAAAAACAAGAGATAAAAATAAAATAATTAAAGAAATATTTTATATATCCCCCACTCATCTATAGTAAAAATGGGATAAATAATTAATAGAACATCCATTATATCAATCTAAGAAAATCTATTGAGAAGAAAAGAAATCATGTACAATAGATAACACATACAATAGTGATAAAATAATAATAACAGGTATTATCCATATGACCGTGTTTCATTATAGTGAATAAAAAATTTGTTTGTTTGTATTCTTACACATGCATTGATATCATTTATTTCAACTATATTTTAAATATAAACATGAGAATCATATGATAATAATAAAATAATCAAAATTTAAGAAACAACTCATTAATATAAAATATAATAATAGGTAGTATTTATGAAACATATAATCTTACTGTAATTCATATAGACAGTAAATGTTAATTTTATTTCCCTATTAAAAAAGGGAGGTATAAAAATTAGGTGTAACTAGTCTATTTCACATTTTTCATTACCTTGAATAACCTACAAAATTTTATTATTATATACCATAGATCATCAAATTGAGACAATTTAAATAACAATTATGAAAAAGAGTGAATAATTATCCTATATTACACGAATGATATATATTTGAAAACTAAAATTAATTTTATCCATAATAGTTCATCTAAAATATCAACCTCAAATCATTGAAAATGATTCTATCTAACCCATACTCAAAGGTTTGATACATTTAAATGGTCTGGCTTACCATAATAATCTCATGGAGAAAGACTAAGGATTTAAAATTATCAGATTATATAGAAAAATAGAAATTATAAATATGAACTATATAATTTTAAACATGATGTGGAATTTATTAAAATAAATAGTGAATTAATTAACTCAAAGATAATTTGTTAAAATTATTTTTAATATGATATTGTAAATAATGATAACATAATAATGTCATTTACATGAACTATATAAATCCCAATCACGTAATTTTTTATGTAATATTTTTTATAGAATGTATATATTAATAATAATAATAAATAATTTCCGAAAATTATTCTTCAAAGATAACTATAGAATATATTTGTTTAAACCTAAAATATTATAAAATTCAACATGAATCAAAATAAAAAATTTGTTTAACAACCAAGACTCTATAAACCAAGGGTCGATGTCTACATCATTACATTAGAATTAGAAATATGGAAACAAAATGCCAAGGATTGACTGGTTTAATAGTTTTTAGGAACCAAATTTATACATGATACTCATATCACATTAGTAATAGAAAATACATATAATAGTAATGGAAATAATTTAACATCTTTTAACTCATTTAATTAAAATCATCTTCATATCCTAGGTTAATGAAATTTGATAAGGGTGATCTCAAATGACTATTAAGGCTAATGTACAGTAGAAGCTATCATGAATCCATAATTTATAATCAATATTAAAATGTAACTAACTAAAATGTAAGAAACCAGACCTTTTGTTCAGCTATTTTTTCCTTTTCAGGTCGTTTCGGAGAAAATGTGTAAATTCTGAAGGACGTGCAGGGGCACACGGTTGGCACACAGTTGGTGCACGGTCTGAAAAATCCATGCAGCCAGCCCAAGAAACCGTGAAACCCTTGAAAGTGGGCTCTGCATGGGCAGCATGCAGTTTGTCCAACTATGGGGGCAAGTCATGTGAATTCCTTGGGTGAGACAGTGGACACCGCACGACTAGCGCCCGTTTTTCCAAACATTGCAAGGTAAATGTGCAGGCACATATGGTTAGGGTTTTTATGTCCCATGCCACTCGGGATTTCTCTTTTCATCTCCAAACTCTTTCCCATTTGAGCCTCACTCGGGATTTGGGTTTCTCAAAGGATTAAGGTTCACCCCACTGGTTTTTGAGGAATATTAAAGGGGTTTCTTGGTGAATCGAAGGAAGTTTTTCTCGGGTAAGACCATCCTCTTGGTTTCTTTTTGGTTTTCCCTAGATCTTGTCTTCCTTCTCTTTAGGTTTTATAGATCTACATCTGTTTCAAATAGATCTAGTATTTTTTTTCCGTGGGTGTTGATTTTATGGCTTGGGGATAATATGGACAGAGATTTAGAGTAGTCTTTCATGAAGCGGTTGCCCGGATTTGTGGGTGTGGATGATTGCGGATCGTTTTCACTAGAACCCTAAAGGTAGGTGGTTTGTGCCTTTCCTTTAAAATAATTTGAGAATTATGTACAATTGTGCTAATACCCTTGAACGAGGTATTGTGCATTTACCATATTACTCTTTTGGTTTTCTTTCTATGCTTTTAGGCTTTCATCGAGGTTGATTGGATAAGAACATGGGTAAATTCATATGCTTTATATGCTTTTCCCATGCATGTCCTATTTCCGACCATTTGGTCTTGTTTTTCCTGTTTCCCATGCCTATTGATGGTGGGATGGAGAGTTGTTTTTCTGACATGATTTTTAGCTGTAGACTATTTAGCCATGTAGTTATTAAGGTTTACCTTGGCCATATTGCATTGATATACTTGTTGAATTTCACATGGCTGTGAGAGCCTGGTGTTATAGACTATAAGGGGATAGACCAAGTGAGCTTCCTCAGAGAGTCTTTGAGCATTTTAGACTGTAAGGGGATAGACTGATTCCGTATCCACAGAAAGACTTTGGGTATTTTAGAATATAATGGGATAGTCCGAGTGAGATTCCTCAAAGGGTCTTTGAGCATTGTATACTATGAGGGGGGAGACATAGTGAACTTCCTCAGAGAGTCTTTATTTACATTGAATTACCTTGAACCGATTTAGACTATAGGAGGAATTTACTGGGTGAGCTTCCTCAGAGAGTCCTTCACCATGGGGCTATAAGGGTAATTGACCTTGTGTGCTTCCTCAGAAAGTCTTTTACTACCTTAGAATAGAAGGGGAATTGACTGTGTGGTCTTCCTCAAAGAGTCTTTAGGAATTCATATGAATGAAATAGAGGGGCAAGAGGGAGTGTACTTCTCAGAGGGTTTCTTGTTCTTGTTAGGTAGGACCAGAGGGTATGGCTGTGAGTACTTCCCAGAGGGTTACCTGTTTGTGTTTAGCTCCTCGTTAGCTGTTGCTTGACATTAGAACTGTGGATGGTTTTCTGTTCAGCATGTTCCTATTTACTGCTTTCAATACTTTTACCTGCCATATATTCACTAACTGTTTGGAACATATCTTTGGGTGGTTGCCTAATGAGATTTAGTCTCACACCATGTTTGGGAAATGTTTTTGTCCCAAACAAATTATATTATTTCAGGTATAGATAAGGGCAAGCGCCCTACCACTTCAGGTACTTGACTTGCTATGGAGCTGGAGAGCATGGGACTAATCCTAGGCTTGCGATGCTGAGGACATTTTATCTTTTCATTTCTACTTGGATTAGTACTATTTGTATTCAGCATTGTGACTTGTTTGGATGTTTCCCTATACATATGTATCATGCATAATTTATTATGCATTCCTCCAATTGTTTATTATCTCTAGTCTTCCATTGTTGACTTGTGTATGGATTTTTACTGCTTCTGCTATTGTATTTTGTTTCACTTCCACTGTGTACTATTTCAATGAGGGAATAGATTCTCCACTATCACATCCAAGGCCCTCGCTACTAGTCGACAACCTCTCGTGTTCGGGGGAAATGCGCTTGAGGCAATTTGACCAACCGGGTACAGGGCGCCTTTGGCTGGCCTCCGGAACCGAGACATTAAAAAGTGGTATGAAAGGGAATTATTTTATCTTGACATAGTGTTTGAAGCCTATAGGAAGGGATAAGATGGAATACGTAATTAATAATAAGCTATTCTCAAGAGTATCTCTCCTGTGTATAGGGAAAATCTAATTTACCTTGATTAATGCATGTTTTCTAGTTTTTCAATTTTACAGTTTACTCGATTTCACCACTGGGTGATTCAAATGTCTTTTTATATTACTATTGATATTATTGAGGTTCTACTTCCGTTGAAACCTAATGAGAAGAGGGTATTCCATCTCATGTATCATATAGGCACTTGCTATAAATCACATGTCATGCATTCTTGAAATGCCAATTAGGGTGCATTAGAAATTTCATGTTGTTGTGATAGATGTTGTGTAGAATATGCATGCTTTTGTGATAGATGCCATGAGAAAAATACTGGTTGTTTGATGGGGTATTTATTGTGTGAGGTTTATTTCAACGATTGCCAAAATTTGGTTCTTTGAGGTGTTATGGGCCCTAATGGACTAGAATTCGGTGGATCATTGACTTTTTCACTTTGATGTAACATGTATAAGATGCCAAGCTTTGATTCACAGTGAGTATGGGCCCTCACAGATTAGAATTTGGAACATAAATGTTCTTTTTCAGTGTTTTCAAGGTTCGAGAGTAGTTTATGAGGCTCGTTATCCAGAAAAACCTATACTACAGAACATGTCACTAACTGTGTGGGTAGAGACACGAGGTTCTAAAAATCATGGTAGAACATGTCGTGTACGAAATGTCCATGCCGTGTGCATGGACCTTGTATCCTGCCGTGTAACTAACAACACAGGTCGTTGAAGCTTGTTTAGTACACACTATGTCTTGAAAGAACACACCATGTAGTTTTGTTTTAAGGTAACTGTGTGGGTATTTCATGTATAAGGACTCGAGCAGAGGAAGATAATTTAAGTACACGCCTTCTAGTCATGTTTTGCAAAAATTTATTTCTTTCTTTATTATATTTATTTCTTGTCCTTCCTATTTTTAGACCTTGATAATCCTGAGTCTAAGGTGTGTGGTTGACCTTGTAGGGTCATGCCACCGTTACGTCATCCGGTTGTACTTTATTTTCCAGATGGTGACCCGACACAGGATATAGCTGATCAGGGAATTCTTATAGATCCTCCAGTTGAGCTAGTCTTGACAACAGTAGGTAATCGTAACAAAGGAGCTGATGCTCAGTTCAGAGTGGGATTTTTGGGGATGATGTAGAATTTTATGGGAGTGCCGCCTCCTTCCCCATCGATGGATGAATTGACACAGGTAGTTTAGCAGAATCATCCTCCTATTTTCTCAGGGGATGGATTACTTGAGGCTGTTGAGTCATGGCTAGAAGTGACACTGATGTTTTTTGAGAATCCGGAGATACCTCCAGAGAAGTGGGTAAAGCTCTCTACCTACATGCTCTGAGAGTCCTCCAAGAGGTGGTGGGAGGTGATCTCATAGGCGGGGAGCCAACATATTATGGTGTAGGATGCGTTTCATAGCATCTTCTACGATTACTTATATCCAGAGACCTTGGGGTCGATCGGGCCTGGGTGTTCATGAGTCTAGAGCAGGGTACTCTTTCTTTTATGTAGTACTCATCTCGCTTTACTAATCTGTAGTTTTTCACACCTATTACAGGAGGTGATGAGTTGTTCCTTTCATGGATGTTTAAGGATGGTCTGAGGAACGACATCAAATCATAGGTGAACATCATCAGGCTGACTTCGATATCCTCCATCATCAACCCGGTGCTGATCACGGAGTGTAATCTAGGGGATTATGGAGTTGTGAGCTAGGGCAGTTCAGCATCAGGAGTTAGTATTCCTCCTATTGATACTAGGAATTTTCATAAGGAGTCTATGCGATGAGATCAGAGTAGGCGAGATGCATCTTTTGGTAGTAAGGTGGTGTGATACCAGTGCGGGAGAAGCGGACATACTAGGCCACATTGCCCGAGAGACCTGATAGAGTGTCGATATTGAGGTAAGATGGGCCATTTGCAACATTTCTATCAGATATTTTCACTTGTAGCTGGTGATAGGGTTTCTTATATGACTAATTGTATAGGAGCAGCCCCACCAGTTTCACACCAGTATGGGAATTGGAGTTCTTCCAGCCGTTCAGGCCAAGGTGGAGGTCACAGTCATGTCGGCTAGTCTCCAGGTTATCAGCGACAATAGGGTGGATAAACTCAGAATGGTCAGGCAAGGTCACAGGGCCATGGAGCAGGCCAAACATCTGCGGTGGAGCAGACCCAGTATGAGCGGGATCCCAGACCCTCTACAGTTCGAGGAACCATTCTAGTTGCCTCAATTTTATCTTCCTCCCTTTTCAACACAGGGAATTCCCATAGCTTTATATATGTTTCTATCATGGAGAGCCTTGGGCTCTATATATTTTGATCTATTGATATCTTGACGTTCGACACTCCGTTAGGGATGAGGACATCTAGTGTATGTCAGTTCAAGGAGTTCCCTCTTGAGGTTGGTGGGTGTCACTTCCTTTGGGAACACTATGTCCTAGAGATGACACGCGATGATGTCATCCTCGGAATGGACGGGATGGTTCCCTTCCAGGAACTCGTTGATTTATATCATTGTTGGGTGAGTTTCTTATCACAAAAGGGTGGATCATTTCTTCATAAGGGAGAATGGGTTGTCTGAGCGAGCAGAGTGGGTCCAAAGCATCATGCGTTAAGAGGAGTTACATCCTAGATTGTCCGTCTATATCGGGATGACCAGGGGACATCCCAGTTAGACTTTCCTCTAGTAGTAGATAATTTTAGTGACATCTTTCTAGAGGACTTTTCAGGTTTGCCTCTAGAGTGAGAGGTAGAATTTTTGATTGATCTAGTGCTAGGAGCAGCATCGATGTTCATTCCTCCTCATAGAATGGATACACCTGAGTTGCAGGAACTCAAGAAGCAGTTGGAGGAGTGGTAGGAAAATGTTTTCATTCAACCTAGTACTTCTCATTGTGTCTCACCTATCCTGTTGCGAATAAGGAAGACGGTACTCTTAGGTTGTGTGCAGATTAGCGGAAGATGAACTAGTTGACGGTCTTGAACTCATATCCCTTGATGAGGATTTAAGACCTCTTTGATGAGCTTCGAGCAGCCCAGGTGTTCTGGAAGATCAATTTGAGGTTTGGTTCTCATCATTTGCATGTTAGACCATCTGATATACCTCTTACATCTTTCTGAAGTAGGTATGGTCTATACGAGTATATGGTTATGCCGTTCGGTCTCACAAATTTGCCTTTAGTTTTCATGGCACTAATAAATCGAGTATTCCATCCATACATGGATGATTTCGTGGTAGTTGTTGTGGATGATATCTTGTTGTACTATCACACGAGACATGACCATGTCACACATCTTGAGATCATTATGTGTACACTAAGAGAGCATCAATTATATGATAAGCTCTCAAAATTCCACTTTTGGATGGATCAGATTCACTTCGTGGGTCATGTTATCTGAGAGAACGAAGTATTAGTAGACCATGAGAAAGTGAGAGAAGTGGTTTCTTGGGAGCAGCTGAAGAACTTCTTTGAGGTGCAGAGTTTTCTAGGGCTGTCTGGATACTACAGATGCTTCATCCAAGACTTTTTACGCTTAGCAACACTACTGACGGGCCTGACTAAGAAGGGTATATAGATCTTGTGGTCAGATTCAGGTGAGACAGCCTTTCAGGATCTGAAAGGGAGGTTGACATCATCACCGATACTAGTCTTTCCAAATCCAGGAAAGGGTTACACTATTTACTGTGATGCTTCATGTATTGGGCTGGGAGCTATGCTTATGTAGTGATATGGAGTCATTGCATACGGGTATCGACATTTGAGGCCACATGAGGGGAACTACCTGACGCATGATCTGAAGATGGCAGAAGTTATTCATGCCTTATGTTGTTGGAGACATTATCTTCTTGTGAGAGAATGGTTTGGTTTTAAATGACCACAAAAGTCTCAAGTACAATTTCAAATTAGCGTGATCTGAATTTGAGATAGCAAAGGTGGGTCGAGTACTTACAATCCATTTATTTCGAGCTTTCTTATACGACTGGGAAAGGCAACGCAGTAGCTGATACGTTGAGCATAAGGACTCAGATATAGGCAGTTCAGGAGGCCAATAGTGAGTGGATGCTTATGTCTATGTTCTATGAGATGCATTTGGAGGTGCACGACTGTCCAGGATATGCATTTCTTTCTTATGTGGATGTTGCCTCAACTCTTTTTCATCGAGTTCGAATGAGGAAGCTATCAGATTCTAAAGGCCTAGTCCTAAGGGATATGGTGTCAAGCGAGGACCATATTCCTAGATGGACCATAGGTGAGGATGAGATCTTGTGTTTCTAGGGGCACGTATGGGTGCTAGTAGATATACGCATGGAGGTGATGTAGGATTTTAATTCCTCAATTTGGGCAGTTTATCCTGGCGTCACCAAGATGTATCGTGATCTACACTGTCAATATTGGGGGCCCGGTATGAAGAGGGACATTGATGGGTTTTTCATGAGGTGTTCCACTTGTTAGCAGGTGAAGGTGGAGCATCAACGACCAGTAGCGATTTTACAATAGTTACCCATTCTAGAGTGGAAGTCGAATGACGTCACGAAGGACTTCGTAACCAGTTTTCCTAGGTCTCCTCAAGGGAATGATGTGGTATGGGTTGTCATTGAAAGACTCACGATGTTCGCTCACTTCTTGTCGATCAAGGAGTCCTTCAGTGTTGACCAGCTAGGACATTTTAACCTTCAAGAGATTGTACATATTCATCGGGTTCCCCACTCCATTGTTTCAGTCAAGGATGCACGTTTTACTTCTCGGGTCTGGAAGGCGCTTCAGATGGATTTGGGTACACAGGTACTTTTGAGTACGACATAAAATCCCCAGAAAGATGGCCAAACCAATCATACTATTAAGGTTCTTGAGGACATGCTTCGAGCATGTATTCTCGATTTTGGAGGTTCATGGGAGGGACATATACCTTTATTTGAGTTTCCCTACAACATTTTTTTCAAGAAACTATTCAGATGGTACCTTATGAGGCTTTGTATGGCAGTTCATGCCGATCACCCATGTGTTGGCTGGAGGCAGGAGAGGCATCTATGCTGGGGCCTCATCTTGTCCAGGATACCACGAAACATATAGTCATTATTCGGAAGAGGATGGCTACAGCGTAGTCTCGTCAGAAGACTTATACTAATCAGCAGAGAAGACCTCTGGAGTTCGAGGACAGAGATCATGTTTTTCTATGTGTCGCATAGTGGTTGGGGCACAGAAGGATCAAGAGACAGGGTAAGCTTATTTCGAGGTATGTCAGGTCGTTTGAGGTGTTGGAGAGTGTTGTTCTGGTTTCCTATCGGTTTCAGTTACCTCAGAGGTACCAGGCAATGCACGACATCTTCCACGTTTCATAGCTTCAATGTTACTTTTCAGACTCGTCTCATATCCTGCAACTTGAGGAGGTTGAGTTAGAGGTGGATTCCTTGTATGATGAGCATCCTATCTGGATTTTCGATCATAGTACAAAGGTTCTCCGTGGCCGGTATGTTCCTCTGGAACGAGTGTTATGGCAGCACAGGAGAGTACAAGACAAGACATGGGAGAGGGAGGTCGACGTACGAGCACAGTGGAAAGAATTGTTTGGGGTTTCTTCTTCTACGCCGCCTTGCTGGAGAAATTTGGGGACAAATTTCATTTTAGGGGGATGTTTTTAAGAACATGGATATTTTTTTCCGGTATGTTTTTTTTTCTGTCCGTTTCTGAGAAAACGAGGAAATTCTGAAGGTCGTGTAGGGGAGCACTATTGGCACACAGTTGGCGCACGGTCTGAACAAATCATACGGCCAGCCCAAGAAACTGAGAAACCCTTAAAAGTGGCCTCCACCTGGGTAGTGCACGGGTTTTTAAACCGTGTGGGAAAGCCATGCGAAATCCGTGGGTGAGATAGGGGCAACCACATGAACGGCGCAAGGTTTTCCAAACCGTGCAGTGTAACCATACAGTCCCTTAAAGATAGTATTTTTATGTCCCGGGCCACTCGGGAATTCTCTATTCTTCTCCAAACACTCTCCCACTCAAGCCTAACTCGGGATTTGGGGTTCTCAAAGGTTGAAGGTGCTCCCCCACTCATTTTAGAGGAAAATAGAAGGGGTTTATTGGTGGATCGAAGGTGGTACTTCTCGGGTAAGCCCCCCTTCTTGGTTTCTCCTTGGATTTCCCTTGATCTTCTCTTCCCTCTCTCTAGGGTTTCAAGATATACATCCATTGCATGTAGATCTAGTATTTGGGTTTGCCTTGGGTGTAGATTTTAAGGCTTGTTGATGATAGGGAAGGAGATTTAGAGCAGTCTTTCAAGAAGCGGTGCCCGAATTTTTTGGTGCGGTTGATTTTGGATCGTTTTCACTGAAACCCTAATGGTAGATGAGTTCTACATTTCCATTGAAAGTATTTGATTATTATGTACAACTTTGCCAATACCCTTGATCGAGGTATTGTGCATTTACCGTTTTACCCCAATTTGTTTTCTTCTATGCTTGTAGACTTTCGTAGAGGTTGATTGGATATGAATATGGTTGAATTACTCTACTTTGGATTCTTTGCCCACGCATGTCCTGTTTCCAACCATTTGGTCTTGTTTTGCCTATTTCCCATGCCTAGTGATATTAGGAAGGAGATTTGTTTTCCTGACAAGCTGTTGAGATGTAGACTTTTTATCCAAGAAGTCCTTAAGGTTTACCTTGGCCATATTTCATTGTTATGCTCGTTGACTTGAACAGGGTCGTGAGAACCTGATGTTATATACTATAAGGGGATAGACTGAGTGAGCTTCCATAGAGAGTATTTGAGTATTATAGATTATAAGGGGGTAGGCCGAGAAATATTCCTCAGAGGGTCTTTGGGTATTATAGACTATAAGGGGATAGACCATGTGAGATTCTTAATAGAGTCATTGAGCATTATAGATTATGAGGGGGTAGACCGAGTGAGCTTCCATAGAGAGTCGTTGTTTACATTGAATTACCTTGATCCCTTCTAGACTATAGGAGGAAATGACTGGGTGAGCTTCCTCAGGGAGTCTTAGAAGGACTTGGGATATATGGGGAATTGAGTGGGTGAAACTCTTCATAGATTCCTAGACCTAGGGGATATAAGGAGAATTGACCTTGTGTTCTTCCTAAGAGAGTCCATGACTACCTTAGACTATAAGGGTAAATTATTGTGAGTGCTTTCTTGGAGAGTCTTTAGGGTTTCGTTTGACTGGACTAGAGGGGCTAGGCTGAGTGTACTTCCTAGAGGGTAGCTTGTACTTGTTAGTTAGGACCATAGGGGGTGGATGTGAGTACTTACCAGAGGGGTACCTTTTTTTTTCTTAGCTTCTCATTAGCTGTTGCTTGATATTAGGACTATAGATTGTTTACTGTTCAGCATGTTCCTGCTTACTTCTTTCTGTAATTTTACCTACAATATATTCACAAACTGTTAGGCACAGATCTTCAGGTGGTTTCATACAATGATTTAGTCTCACACCCTGTTTGGGCCATGCTTTTGTTCCCAAAGAGATTATATTGTTGCAGGTATAGATAAGGGAAAGCGCCCTTCCACTTCAGGTACTTGACTTGCTATGGAGCCGGAGAGCATGGGTCCAGGCATAGGCTTGCGATGCTGAGGAGAAGTTATCTTTTTCATTTGTACTTGGTTTAGTACTTTTTATATTATTCATTGTGACTTGTTTGGTTGTTTCCCTAGACATAAGTATAATGCATCATTTATTATGCGTCTCTCCAGCTGTTTATCATCTCTAGTCTTCCATTGTTCACTTGTGTATGGACTATTACGACTTCCACTATTGTATGTTTTCTCTCTTCCACAATGTACTCTGCCAATGAGGGTATAGTTTCCCCACTATCACACCCAAGGACATCACTACTATTCGGCAGCCTCTGGTGTTTGGGGAAATGTTCTTAAGGCCATGTGACCAACCGGGTACAGGGCGCCTTTGACTGGATTCCGGAACCGAGATGTTACATAAACACACATTCCATTTAATAAATAAAATTACCATCAAGATTAAATTAAGAGTAATCAATATGGAAATGAAAATAAATGAACATGAATAAAATTTAATCAATAATTTTACCATCATTATTAGATAAAACATAATTAATATGGAAAGGTAAATAACTTCACACACATGTTGTTTAACTAATAAACTGTGAATTAAATGCATCTTGATTTATTATCAATGATGATATATCATGTATAAAATTAAAAAACGAATAATAAATTAATGAAATTATTAAATATTATACAACATGTTCTCAGGAATTATGATTCCTCTACTATCAAGACATTTCACAATATTGTTTAAAACTATTGGTAAAAAACCATTTGATTAGGCCATCTAATTTGTATCAAGAGACTTGAAGATGTATCAAGGGGATATCAATAACCAGGACCCACCCATAACTATATTCCTAAAGCATTAAACATATATCTAATAAACTATTTAATTAATGATTTAATGTTCCCAATCATAGAATATCATTATTTAGTGAATTATATATATTCATCAACATTTTTATTGCTAATGAAATAATATTCCAAGTAAACAACCAATGAAAAAATGATATATGGTTTATGAAATGATCATATCCAGAATAAAATAATATTTATATTTAATATTAATTTAATTTATAATGAAAAATGATAACAATAATTTGATTATTTCATTTGAGAGTTAACAATCACAAAAGAAAGTGGGATTGTTCAATATTTTTTATCTTTTTATTAACATTAAAGTTGTAACCCCTTGAATAATAAACATGAAAAAAATAATCACAATTAATAAATATGTATTCATGTTAAATACATCAAATGTAGTAGTATATTCCCTACATAAAATTGAATAGGATCATATTAGAAAATATGTGTCAATAAAGTGGGAATTGAGAAGAACTCCGTTACCATATGATATTTATTAGATGAACATTCTTTAAAATCATATATAATGGTATTATACATGTTACTAATTTATAAAATACCCAAAATTGTATTAAAATGATCATATATTAACATACTATAACATTTTATCACCTTTTTATTAATAAAATTTCAATATTTTCTTGGTTTCTTGTATTAATTGACTTGCTTTCTTATGCCTATTTTGTCATGGATGTTCGAGTTTGTGTACATAGTATATAAAAAATCATCACCAAAATGATTATATTGTTATAAATATTATATTTAATCATCATATATGTTATTAGAACCATTCTTCTATGGTGGGTATATAAAATGAATCACAACACTTTCTTTAGATGGTAGGTTGTACGTACACATGAGTAAAAAAATAATTTTCAGAATGGGTTAAAAGGGAAAGTAACTTTTGATATATTATATTTTATTAATTTTTTTCAATTCATATATACCACATCTATTAATTAGTTTTATCCTTATTAAATTCAATGTAATGCATCAGTGAAAATATACCTAGATCGCATCGTGAGGGAGTTATCCGTCATAAACACAAATGAGGTTATCGTATTTGAAAAAAATGGAATGAAATATATTATAGGCTATATTATCATTCTATAAGTATTATTACATCCTAAATAATTTATATATATACATTAAATTTATCATTATTTCTGACTGTGAGAAGTGTTGAAAGAGAATGAGTTACATCATTTCTCAATGCGGCAATCCATTGTTCACCAAATAAATATTTTTCCCATTTGATAGAAGAGAATGTTGATATAGGTTATGAATTTAATATAATAATATCTCATTGTATTGTACATAAAATAGTTTTTATATTTTATTTTTTATGATATAATTTTTCATGGTAAAAGAAGAAAGAAATTGAAAGATGTTCATTAAGATGGTTACATTCTCTTAGAAAAACCTCCCTTAGATCTCTACATAAGGACACTAGGGTTAGTCTTTTTCAAATGTAAGAACCTATTTTTTAAATATGGTATGGATCCTTTTAGTTTATTCTAATCATACTTTATAGACCTATTATGGATTACTTTTGAGTTTGTAATGGTTTGTGGGGGAATTGGGCTTTTTCAGATCCGAGAACCACAAATTTCAAGAAAAGGGAATGTCGCATGGTTAGAACACACCATATTCTATAGGAAGAATTGGTAGTTATAAACATATGAGGACATATAATAGGGTGATATATGGAAAATGTTTTTCCATAAATTTCTTCTAGGGGATGCACATCCATGAAAAATGATGCAAACATTTTGTAAAGCCATTTTACATGTTTGGTGCATTGTTTACCTAACCATCTGGAATAAAAATGTGGGTACCCCCAATCTACAAAATACCATGCTAATTTTTCACACAGTTTAGAAAACCATGTGGCCAAACCATGAGAAGGGAAATTTTGGGCGATTTTAATATTTTCACTGAAATGATCTAATTTTAAACACCAAACATATTATTTTTCATTTCCAATGGACAACATTAATTTCATTTAATTTTGTTCTATTTAAGGGAATATACAAGGATTTGATCCCAATAATCCATTCAATGTGCTATTTGATCTCTCTTCATCTCTTGGGATCTGCATTAGTAAGTATTGGATTACTTTTTAATCATTCGTCATTCCTCTTCCCGTTGAAAATTCTATTTAGATGTTGAATCGTATGCCACATGTTTAGGGCATTAAACCATTATTAAGATCTCTTCCAATACAAGAAAATTAAGGAATAATACATGATGTGGAGTTTCATATGAGTACAAGGTCAGTGGTATTTAACTCACCCCTCATAATTTTTCATTTTAAAAACTACCATGTTTGTGTGCTGATTTCATTGGGGTTCAACTATTAAATTAACATGTACTACATATAGTTGATATAAACTTATTCTAAGACTCATGATATTCATTTTATCCCCAATTTAATTATATGACATGAACTATGACACCATGGTAGATTGATTTCAATATTTTAATTTTTATTGTTTTGATATGTTTGTCTGAGAAACCATTAGAATGTGTTTTGTCTTGAAACTATTAATGACCATCCTCCATTAATTAAATTAATTGTGAATTAATGAATTTATAACACCATGTTTACTTACACATGACCTACCTATGGTGTGTTCCTCAATTTTATAAATTAGTATTAATTTTAATTAGAAATTATATTTTATATATACGACCTCTCCTAATTGAATGTCATCAAATGGATTGGTTGCACAATTGTAAAACCCTTTTTCATGTTCAATATAAGGTAACAGAGTGAAATCAATAAAATGAATATAAATTATATTAAATGAATTAAATGGTTACATGACCCTTGGACTAGTCACACATATTAAAGTCAAGGCTTGAACCAAATTATGTTATTAAATGATATGACCATTACATTGTTTAATAAATTTAAGGAATCCATTCTATTGTGCCTACTTGTACATGGACCTTGAAATTTCTATATGACTGGTCAGACTCCAGACTCCTTTTTGGATTTTGGAGGGTATACCTTGAGAACTTTTGGATTCCATTATGATTCAAGGATATTGGTTTCCTTGATTGAAAACCACATTGCAACCCAATCCTCATCTATTAATAGATTCCCAACATGAAATCACCTGATCACTTTTTATCATTTAAAGGATGTATTGGATACAATTCTTAGACCCATCTTGAATTATAAAGAGATGTGGTGCCTTATTTATACCCTTGGACCTCGTCACGACTTATCTTGTTTCACCTTGGATGATTCCTTGGACAATGGCAAATTCATTATTGTGGAATTACATTGATGATACTCCATGGATTACACTCCTTCCACATACACATGATATATATAATACTGAGTTGAGATCCCTTGAAGTCTAGGATTCCTTGGTCATACCTTGGAACCTCATTAATATTATTATTAGTATAGTATTAATTGATATGTATTGGATCCTTCGATAACATCATATTTTTAGGATGATAGTTTCGGTAATAGATCATGTGTCTTATTTTTATAAATAGGAAATAAATAATTAATGAAATGGATAAATGTTCAGACACTAGTCAAGGGATGAAGAATGTACTTGGGTATTTGGTTTATTATACTTCTTTACTTTTATATATTCAATATTACACTATGTTTCTATTTATATAAAACAAAAATGTTGTTATAGACACCATTGCTGGTGGAAAACTATGGTTTATCTCACACCATATCCATTCCTCCATTGTTACTCGGGAAGACTACATGTATATAGGTGTTGATAAATGGAAGAATACTAGTTCTGAAACTTGATTTAATGCTTTCTTAGGATGGAGCTGGTAGCATATGAATGAGTAAGAGATACAGATGTTGAGGATAATTTTTGGAATACTTTATAAATTTTTTTTATAAAATGTTTTTTCTTGTGATTTGTATCAATGTTTTCCAAAATTATAGATACATGAAATCTATCATAATCACCTTTTGAATATTATTATCATTTTTTATAGTTATTTATTACAAACATCTTCTTCTGCTATTGTATCAGCCTATTTATAAGTATTCTTCAATTTATCATTCTTATTATTTATTTCATGTTTTTCTACAATATGGTAATGTGGGTTAAGTCTCCCCACAGACACACCCTAGTCTATCAGTGCTAGTCGATAGCCGATGAATTTCAAGGATTTTTTCTTGAGGGCTAATGACCCATAGGTCTTGGGGCACCTCTGAGTGGCACCTGGGGAAAAGATTTCACAACAAAAACAAAAAGATCTAGAATGTGTATATGGTTTTTTGGGAGATAAATTGAAAGCGGTTGGTTGAGATATAGATCTTTATAGGTTTGATGAACTAAACTGAGGGAGTGGATATTTATAATTGTTATGAGTGGAACAATTGTAATTTATGAAAATAAAAAGTTTCACCCACATTCTACAAATTCTAAAAGGAACCAAAATTGGTCATAACAAAACCTTAAATGTGATAAGATTGAAATATTTAATGAAAATGGTAGTTATAAAATTTACATATGTTTTAAACCCTTATCTTCTTAGTTTAACCCCTTATAAATGTTGTTTCCACCATATCCAAAGTAGTTATTTCGTACTCTTTTCTCTATTCATTATGTTCAATAATTATGTTAATTTTTTTTATATAATATAAATTATTATGATTCCAAATAGGAAAAAGATTTTTTCAAATTTAATTCCTAATAATTTAAGAGTTCAATTTAATTTTAAGTCAGCTTATGTGGGGAGAAAATGTTTTTTCCAAAGATAAACATTCAAAAGCATAAAAATTATTTATAAAAAATAATTATATAATTAATTCCAATAATAAAAATTGGATTTATTATAATATAAATGATCTAATTTTTCTATTACAAATATTTTCTAGGAAAAAGGGGCTTTTATTTTATTTAAATGTAAATTTTATTTTTAACAAAAATCATTATTTTTTTATATTCATATAAAAGTGAATATTTTCATAAAAATAAATTAAAAAAATTCACCATAAGGTAATTATGTAAAGGTTATTTTAAAAATGAAGACAATTTTTAATGTATATTTTATTAATGTGGTTAAAATAAAATTTAAATTATTTTCACAAAACACGAAAAAAACACCTTTTAAGAAAATATTTTTTTAGAAAACATTTATTTTTCATTAAAATGATTTTGGTTTATATTTATTATCAATATTAGACTAATGAACAGCTGTAAAAAAATATATTTTATAAATTACTTCATCCAATTAACACCCTGCAACATAATGCCAATGTTAAAATGGTCACATTTTTTTAATAAATATTTATTAGAGTTTTGTGTTTAATTTAAACATGGTGGTGTGTATATCACAAGATATCAAATAAATTAAATTTATTGTGAATGTAATATATTTTAATCTATTTGTTTGTTACATTCAACCCTCCTAAAAAAATTTAATCCTAAAAATTCCACATTTGTAACTTTTGAAACAAAATAGGGTAGTTCTTTTTCATAACACCCTTATCTTCTTACATTGCCTCCTCCATTTTATGATTTATCAAAAGAAACATTACAAATTTAATTGTAGGATTCATCAATAATTTCTATCCAGTTTCTATAATATGGATGGTTTCTCTATAGTATGATATATCAATTTCAACTTATATCTCTTCAAAGGTGATCACATGCATTGGTTTTGGCATGTACTTTTGTTATAAATATATAAAGAACACATCATGTATTTTGGAGAGGCATGGTCGAATTTCCAAAAACAAGACACAACACTAATCCATTACATAAATCTGTAGGGTATAATGTACTTCGGATTATATTTCACTTCTTATCATAACTTATAGCACTCTTACATGGAGGTAAATTCAAGAAATCACGACCTCTCACTTGGAGTTATAAATCCTTCCTCTAATTTTCAGAAAAATATTTTACCAAAATTGAGATACTTTTCTAAGATATTGAATAGGATCTACCATTGTTGTTTTGTCATCAACATGTTCTAGTAATACATGTTTCTATTCACTAAATTCTTCCCATCAAGTTAGAGAATCAAATATCATTACATATAGTTAATTATAAAATGGAATTTTAAAACATGACTGGAATCTATTATTATAGGAAAACACTTCTAAAGGTAAATAATGACCACAAAAAACATGAAATCGACATTAGAAAGTACTGAGAAATTATTACATTGTTGTAATTTCCCTTTCATGCTCTCTATCAATTTTTCATATGGTAGGATGTTCTCAAATGATTCTCATTATCAAGATCCTTCTAATGAATCATTTAGATTATTGATTTAAAATGAGGATTAAGATAAGAAAAAATATAATATAGTGTGATATTATGTCTTAAAAATTTGTTAATATAGATCATTTCTAGGAAATCGGAAGTTAAATCATATATTATAGTTAGGAAATAATCATATTTGGTTAGGTCATAGATAAATATATTTTATGGTTATTTCACGGTTTCTTTGGCAGCCCTATGATAATATCTATATTAATATCATCCAATTTAATACTATAATATGAATAGGTTTAATTACTCATATAGTATAGTGTCTCCCATATTCCACATTTTGAAATACAAATCATCTTGACAAAAAATCAGAAATTTCAAACTTAATGTTATCCTGCAAATGTTTTTCCCTAAAATCCCTATAGATCTCAATGCTACTAGGTTGTATAAAAAAATCAAGGTATTAGATTTTACATTAAATTATATTTTTCACTCAGTTTTAGAAAGAACCAAAAAATATTTAAAAATTTTAGAGGACCATATTCATAAATAGATTCTTCCAATTTTACATCTTTCATAGATTTAATTTTCTTTTGAAAATTATCATCTCCAAATTGAGATCATTTTTATCTTTTCCAATAAAAATGGTTTCATTGTCCTCTAAAATAGGATTAGTGCCTCCTCTTCCTTAATAATTTCAACATCCATTTTTTTAGATCCATGGATAAAGGATCCATCTCAATCCTAATTTCGGTATTAAATCCCTGAAATTTACTACTCTATGCATATAATAGATTATTTGATTTTTCGAGGAGGAACTGTATCAAGTAATAATCATCCTTGACTAGATCAGGACATCTCAAATATCTCATATTGATACCTTTCTATGACAAGAAATAATTTAGGTTTTTAAGATCAATGTAAATATTATATAATTCACTGTAAGGAAAATTTATTCATATCCTTAAATAAAATATTTCTGATGTCAACTCATGATAATGTGTTGGATAGTTATGTTCACGAGTCTTCAACATAGTTGATTCATATTTTATAACTTTATCATTTTTCATAAGAAAATAACCCACTTTTTTATCGATGAATCACTATATATTAAAAACATATCTTTTCATGATTCTAGATTAAAAACGAAACATCAAACAACCTTCCATTTAGTTCATCAATACATCCATCAAATTCATTTTTGGTAGGAATACAGATCACCTTTATGTGTATGCCTGGTTAATGGGATAACTAATGGGGAAAATTATAAATGAATCACTATTAGTAACCTACCACAATTATAAGACTACAATCCTCGATTTTATTTATTTTTATAGACCATTATCGGAATACTTTTCCCTCAGTTGATCTAATGATATTTCATCCATGGACACAATATAGCTAAAAATGTAACTTTTTAATTATATAAATCACACTTAATACTATTCCCATATAACACAATCATTATAAGAGTCTGTACAGATATTTTTATGTCACTCACATGGCCCTTCTAGAATTTAAAATAAATTAAGATATCATTAATGAATACCATAATAAAATCATCATGATATTCAATGAAGAATCTATTAAATAAATCCATAAAAATGTTGAATTAGATAGTACAAATGAAATTACTATAATCATGTAATGTACATATCTCATTCAATTTTTTTTATAATTTTTTATTCTTTAATATAAATTTATGATTCATATAATTAAGTTATATATTTGAAAATATTGACATCCATTATTTTTATCAAATGAGTCTTCGAAACATGGAAAATAATACTTTTTATTTACCATAACAACATTTATTTTCCAATGATCAATGAAAAACCTCATGGATTTATCATTCATATTAATTATGGGACCAAGGTATCCCCATGGTGAAGTACTATAGTGAAAAAAGTATTTATAAAATAACTCCTATAGTTGTTTCATTAACCCCACATATTCTATACTGGACATTCGAATGAGAGTCAGTGATAATTATTTACATCATGGATTACATCAATGAAGAGTTCAACTTCACACTTTAGTGTATGTCTAGTTAATTTCCATGGTAATACATTAATTTATTATTTTACAATATCGGAATAATCAAAAATATGATAATTTGTATATTTATTTATGATACTATCTCAATGATTCATATTGTTGGTTTATGATTACGATGGAATACTATTTTTGAAAACCATTTATTTTCTATAGGTTATGTTATGATTGAATGATGTTCCTGAAACCCACTTCATTCATGTGTTTTTTATGAATAATGATTTAGGTTTTTTTGTAAAAAATATGTATAGTTTTCAATATGTGATGGGTGGGACCTATACCTCCCTACAATGAATTTTTATTGATAAATGTTCTATTAGCATAAAAGGATACCCAATATGTAATCATAAACCTACAATAAGAGGGTACATAAGAGATAATCGTAACCTAGTAGCAATAGTTATATGTGAGGCCACACTATCCCTACAACATAAGTTATATTGGAAATTATTCTATACCTACAACAAGAGGTTTCATGGAAGTTCATCCTAAGCCCATAACTAGATGGTACATGGGACGCCATACTAATTATGAAGTAGGTACATTTGTGATTAACTAATTCCTAGAATAATATTAATGTCTTGGTATGTATCATTACCATAAAATACATTAATCTTATATATATGAAAAAATATCAGTGTATTATGAAATTATTATAATCTCTTGGATCATGTGATTATATTTTCATATGATTCAAGTCTTATTATCTAAAAATATTAATGTCACAACTCATGTATATGATCTTTGATCTTTATTGTATGATAATATAAATTTTTTGATCATGTTTTTATAAACAAATGCTCATTTTATTCATACGTAACTTCCATGTTTACCTTTTCTGGGAATTTGAGCCGACCCATTCTTATTTTTCCTTTCCTCATGTTATATAGAAAATTATTATGTAGGATTTCTAAAGGGTAAATTTTTTTTGGTAGATTATGAAGATCATTAAAAAAATTAAAATAATGTGTTTGAAAATTCTAAAGGCACTAAACTATCATGGTTTTCAATAACAATGTTTCTATAATGTAGTGAATTTTCATCTAAAATGATGTAATATTCAGGGTATGAAATCGTGGATTTTTATAGATGGTATTAGAGGATATGTTTGGTCAAATATTAGAAATTAGGATGAGAAAATAATAGCTTGATTTATATGGTTAAGTATATCTTTATGATACCATCCTTGAGTTTTCATAATGACATGAATAGACTAGGATTAAACATAATATTTCATATAATAAAGGTAATTTTTCATTATTATGTGGTTTTCCAAGTAGGATTAGTGTTTATATCACTATAACTTTTTTTCAATTTATGGGACCCAAAGGAAACAAGTTAATGATCAATGTGATGGAAAAATCAAGGATTTAATCATGTGGAAACAATTTTATGGGATTTGGAGAGAAAACCATTTTTACATTACTCACATAATCAATGAATCATGATGGACATCAAAATGTAAAAATAATAACAAATTTCTGTTGATTCATTCATGAGGAAACACCTACAATATTATACTGTGACTTATGATCTACTTGTTGATGAATAATTGATCAGTACCACTAAAAAATATTTTATGTCCTTCATTGTTCAGAACATGAATAATTGATTTTGGATGTTTAAGATTTGGAAGGTGATGTTGATCAGTTTTGGAATATTATTAACAACATAAAATAGCAAATGGAAATTGAATCTATGTAATTTGATGAGTTTACAAAAAATATTTTTAATTATTTACAACCATTTTAATCTCCTAAAAAAAGAGATGTAATTTCATGATCTGATGATTAAGGATTATAAATAAATTGGTAACTATGGGGATAAATTTACCAAACATTCATGGAATTATTCATGGTTATTCATCTACCATGAAATAAAAATTGATCAATTCATTGTTGTCTTGAAACCAAGTCTTTTAGAGGAATCATAAATAAGAGACATTATTATTTAAGATGAAATTGTTTTACGTGAACTAAAGATATAAATAGAAATTATATATTCCCACTATTCCTATGGTTTTGATAATAAATGTATGATCAAATCTCAAAAACATTTATTGGGGAATGAAATTTCAAGAACATTAATGCCATAAATATGAGAAGAATAACTCAGTTGAATGCCTTAAAGAAACCAGAGGGTGTTACAATTATGTAAAGAAAGGTCATCATACAACTAAAATAGTATGTTGTAGAGAGAATTTAGAATATGATTTGAGTAATGTGTAAGTACCAAAAACAAAAACCTCCCACAATTCATTGTTATAATTTAATGTTTTTTGGAATTATAATTGTATTTACCCCTATCTAATGACTAATACAGATGATATGCCACAAAGGCCTCCATGAAAAATGGAAAAAGGAAAATCATATTCCATCAAAATAGAAGAAATATACCATGATAATTAGGTAATAATTATCCTTCTCTATTTATATGGGAATTTTATGTTTGATTTTGTGTGAATGAACAGTATGAAAATCTTGTTGTTCATCAATTTGTGAATTTTTATTTGATTATCAACATGAATTATGGAATAATTAAATCACATATTTTATTGGTACAAGGATGACCCCAATATTCACATGTTTTTTTAATAAAAGATAATTTAATTGTAATGATGAAGCTTGTGTTTTTTCAATATGTTTTTACAAGAATTCAAGATGAAGGGGTTAACTTTTATGGTATTTGACAAAAAAGTGTTACTATATGATATATGGGGAATAAATGATATGGAGTTTTCAATAAATTTAGTGAACATTTTCCTAATGTTTTGGAGTTTTGAAATTTATAATGGTTATAAGGTTATCCATTTATGGAATAGTTTAGGTTAAAAATAAAATAACATTTTAGAGGTTAAATTATTATACCACCATATGAGGACATAGTTATATTTGATAACTTATGTTAACATATTAATTGTACTATTATGAATTATGAAATAACCTATCATCATATGAATCTTTTGATATATTAATTCATAATTTATGAAAAATATAGATTCATTTCTTGGAATATGAGATGAAGTGGAAATTGATCAATGAACAATGAAAGGATGAGATATGCTTTTGAAATGTAATTAAATAATGCAAGTACTTCTTCTCATGAAAATTATTCAACTATAGGGAACATATAATGAAACCAAAAATGTTATCCTAGAATCTTATTTTTCGATTAATCAAATGGTACCTTATATCATCGCAAATTTATGGCCCAGGGATTATTACCATTCTACAGATCATCCTCTCTAACACCCTCTATCTGAACATGATAATCAGACTTCTCTTCCAGGTATATTGTTTCAATTTTCATGTCTGTTATACTATGTGGAAAACTAGGTATGAGTTTCATTAGGTAGACATTATGTTTCCAGATTTCCCTTTTGAATTGTTGTTTAAGTATTCATTTTTGTGATTCATTTTTCTAAGAAGGAAACATTAAACTTTTAAAATAATGATAATGAAAATGAATTTAGAGAAATAAAATAACATTATTATGGGTATAATGCAATAAACATGGATTTCAATGATAAATACAATCCAAATAATTTAATTTTTTGATGTTTTACATTACATGAAAAACCATCTTAGCATGTGTTACAAACAATAGTGAGATTCTACGAAACAATTTTTTATTACTATAATTATTTACATAAGGAAAGTATAAAGTATCCATTATAATAGAGGGTATAAAGAGGAATAAAATAATTATGAAAATATTTTCTATATAATTATATATAATTATTTTATCAATTAATTATAAATTAATTTAAAACGCTTTTTCAAATAAAAGGAAATGTTTTTCTGAAAAACTATTTATATTTGAACAGGTGAGTTCTATACCAAAAAAAATATGCCTTATAAGATTATATTAAATATATATATATAATACATTCAATCTAATTTTTAACATTCAACCAATTTTTTATAGTCATTATATAAGAACAATGTCAATTTTATGTATAAAAGATATATTTATATAAAAATACAGTTTTACCATATTTTAAAGGCACTCTTGTTTTAAATATAATTTTGAAAAAATTTATAAATTCTATTTTAAAAAATTGAATTTCTTATTTTAAATAGGGATATCAAAATTTACTTTGGATTAATGTTTCACATTTTCCAATTATGTTTCATGTTATGATGAATAATGAAAAATTTACTTTTTAATTTAAAAATTAATTTCCATCTAAACAATAGATATTGTTACTTTATGTTTTTAAATGTTTTTAATGTATAATTGGATCAAAAAATGTCATTTAATATAATTAAGGTGATTGGAATTAATTTTAATATTAAATTTATAGATAAAAACTTTTCAATATTTTTGTTATTTAAACATTTAATACATGTTGTTTTATCCCGCATGTAGAATTAATTTTAAACTATTTTCATAAAATTATATGAATTTAATTTTGAGAAACCAAAAAATGTATGGAATAATAAGTTAAAAATTTAGTAATTATATACCTTTTATTTTTATAATGTATGAATATTAATATAATTAATTTTTATTAATAGAGTTGAAGGTAAATCTTTAAATTACGGGTAAAAAATGTTATAAATACGATAAAACTACCCCAAAAAAATTACCTAATTTTGTTGGATGAAGTTAATTATACCCTTAACACATATAGATCTAAATTTCAAAATTTAATGGAAACTTTTCCATGGAAAATACATGGATATTATTAAATTCAATGAGAGTGACAAAAGGTTACACACTTATATTTATTTAGAATAAAAATTTTAATATAGGATTTAATTGAAGATATGTACACATATATTTAATATTATTAAATATAAGAGGTTTATCTACAGCATGGAATTTATTTAATTTTATTGATTAAATAATTATAATACATAATTACAAAATGCTGATGAAATAATTATTCAATAAATCAAAATCTAAATAATGTGGTATTAAAAATATTAGAATAAATATAATTTTAAATAATTAAGGTGATACAAAAATTTTATAGATGAATATGAAATTTTAAAAGAGTTTTGAATTATTTTTTGTGAAGTTAAATTTTTTGGTTTATTTTCTTAATGCCAATGTAATGAATAATTTCAAAATAGAAATAAATGATATTTTTTAAAAACAATTTTTCATTAAAGTAGTTAAAAATCCATAAAATACTAAATAAGGAAAAAGTGAAAAAAAATAAAATTTACCACTTACGGTTTAATTTATTCCTTATAAGTAAAAGTCAGCACATTTAAATATTGAATTTTTTTTTACAAAAATTATAATTAAAATAGTTTAACAAATGGCTAAAAAAGATAAGGATTAAAAATACGAAAAAAAATTTCTCAAATATATTGGTTGTTTGAATTACACCATATTACACATTAAATTCTAATTACTTATATTTTTTGGGTATTCATATTGATATTTAAATTATTATAATTTATTATTTTGATAAAATCCCAATGTGACCCTCGTCTTCAATGTGAAAGGAAACCTCCAACGTCATCCAATTTCACCACATTGATCATTCATGCTCGACCAATTTCATCATATTTCTTTTCTATAGTTCCATAAAAACATTATAAAATTTACTATTTTCCCAAAATAGAAAATCTAGAATCCATTATAGGACATATTAGGGTTCCATTTCAAAGATGATAATGTTTGAAGGTATACGAAGGAAGTTATGAATTAAGGTATGAGAATTTTTTTCTCACAGTTTTTTAGTGGGACTTTTCGTTATCCACTACATATTTATATTTCAGGGTTTATATAATACCCATGAGATTATTTATTATTATTATTATTACGTTTATGGTCTTCTAATATTTTTAAAATATTCTTTCATTCAAGCGGAATATGATTCTACTAATTATATAATTCTAAAATATAAATTCATAGTCTAATTTTTATTCGGGATGGTTTATGTATAAGTACCCACTAGGGAATATTATTAATAAATTTAATGGTTTCTTAAAAATGTATTCCAATATATTTTTAGTATTATATTAAAATTGTTTAATGGTTTTTTACCCCAATAAAACTTTTAAAAAATGTTTTCCAAGGAATATTTTCATTATTTTCCAATCAAGATTCCCTGTTACTAAATGTTTTCAAAGAATAAATGATATTTTTCTGAATAATTATTTCCATATAATATCTCAAAAGTACTTTCTATATAATATATTATTAATTGATATTACTTATGTTTGAATATGGATATTTTTCTAAAATATCACCCTTATTATTCTTATGGTCAGTTTATATCTGATCGGAGGATATTTATAAAACCCATTTCTTTTCCATGGTTTATTTTATAATTGAATTATTTTAAGGAAACCCGGTTTATTAGATGATTTATGATCTGGTGATTTATTTATGTTCTTATGACACACATATGTATTGTTTTCATTATGTCATGAACATGAAATACATTTCCAAAGAATAAATTTTGCAATGATAAATTTTCTATGAGCTAAAAAGGATACATGGGAGTTTATCTAAAGCCTGTAATAAATGGGTACTAGGTAGGTAATCCTAATCCCACAATAACAGGTTACACGGGAGTTAATCATAACCAACAAAAAATATGGTACAATATATTTCATCCAATTCCTTCAATATGATGGTACACGAGAGGTCATCCTATGCCTGAAACTATAAGGTACATGGGAGGTAACATCAACCCCGAAGTTATTACAATGGCGATTAACCCAATCCTAACATACTGTGATTTTCTTGGTATGAATCAATGATATCAGATACCCAAAGCTTCTATGTATACTCGAATTTACATGTCCAATACCATTTTATACTATAATGTCTCATGTGATTATTTTATTATGATTCATGTCTTATTATCTTCTAATATTTATTCTATGACTCGTCTATATGATCATTTATATGTAGGATATGATCGTAAATTGTTATGATCCTATTTTAATACCATTATGATCATATTATGCTTATGTATCATCCATGATTACCATTACTGCTAATTTGAGTTAAATCATTCTTATGTGTCCTTTAATCAGGTTATAAAATATGGTTTTATATGGGATTAATAAAGAGGAAGGCATTTGTAGTTGATGTTAAAAATCATTACCATATTAGAATAATGTGTTCTAAATTTCAAGAGGTTTTAGATTATTATGGTCATTAGGCGTGTGTTTTTTAAAATATAAAGATTATTCATCTATAAATATGTAATATCCATGTTCGAAAAACCTACGTCATTTTATCTAGGGTTATCAATAAAGTAAGAGAGATAGTGAACCTTATGTACCTCATTTAGTTAGCCCCAGGTGATAAATTATTACAAATGGTATTGAATTATCACATATAGAAGGGATTCAAGTTATTATATATTTCACACATCAAGGATGAATGTTTAGAGAGAGTGAGTGAGACTCAACATCTTGTGTCTGTTGAGGTAATTCGTTTCTTTCATCAATCTAGTGTTTAGATTGGGGGAATTTGTTTTTGATTCATTGGAGAGTGACTTGTGGTTTTTCATGTGTTTAGTTCTCTATCGTTAGATCTAGTGGGTAAAGACTATGATTATTTTTCACATAGTTTCACCATTACTATTATCACTTGTTTTTATATACATTATCATCATATTTAATCTTCTTTACCTTGTTAAATAGATCATACTATGTTTCTCTCTTGATTTTGTGGTGATGGTGGTTGCGACACTATTGAATTTTTCTTCTCTGGTTAAAGTATATGATCTTCAAATCATATAAAAATATTGATGTGTTTTTTGATCTTATAGTTTGTACGTGTTATGAGGAATAATATTTCAAGTGACCATATATGGAATTAAACCACATGGATGCCATTTGGTGGTGATTTCCATAATTTGGTATCATTTGGTGAGATTGATGGATGAAGGCATAGAATCCATGTTGTCAAATGGATGCATGGATGATCTGCTATTGAGTGTATTTATACCAATTTTTGAGTGTCCCTAGTGATACTATAGGCTTTTATGATCTCACCAATGGTCCTTTTGCCGATGATGATTTCTCATTGGATTGGATGGCCTTTCAATAGATGATCTGACATAGTGTAATCTGTTTGATCAATTGGATTTATTCCATTTTTCAAGACATATTGTTCGATTTGGTGGAATATATGTAAATAATAATTATCTTAACTTTAGTTTCATTTGATTTAAAATGGATCTTTTTTCAGTTATCTATAGGGTAATCCTTGAATGAGGGATGAGCGTGTTGAAACCCATCATCTACCATATGTCCTCATTTCGGAATGATGGGTTCCGTGATTTTGAATTTTTAGGGACTTTTATATATGGTTATATGTTATATCAGGTTGTAAATTCTATGATTTAATTGTAATATATTTTGGGTGGGAATCTCAAAAGGGAGATGGGTGTGTTGGAACCCATCATCTGGTCCTCCTTCTAAATCATCATGTGGGAGGGAAGAGTGCACTATCATGTTCTATTTCTCCAGCACATAAAAAGACATTGGAAAGGGGGTGACACATATCCATCAATGGATTTCACCATTGCATTAACTTTTTGGGTGATATGAGACTTTTAATGATATTATTCATTAAATTTTCATACTTTTTAATTCTCGAGAAATTTATGTCCTATTAGTTCATACTTCTAGAAGGTAATTATTTTCTTTTTTTCTTGTAATGGGTCTCTTATATTCATTGTTTTCAAAAAGGGGTCTATTTTATATATTCAATAAAGAGGAATAGTACATTAACATGTTAAAAAAGAATAAGGAATAAATTATCCCCAATCATAAAACACGGATAAGATACATAATTGAAATGACCAAGTAACTTCATCTCATCAAAATAAATTAATAAAACCATAATAATTGCATAATGAATGTATAATATAAAACGATACATTTATTGTATCCATATAAAATATCAATATAAATCCTCATGAATAGACATAGAAATGGCCCCAATTCCTAGGATATTACTTTCATCCTGATCCTCAATTTCCTCCAAGATATATGCGTTGGTTGAGAAAAACTTGTTTAGTCAGTAGGATTTCACACAAGAACTACCAAAAACATGTGAAACGAGGATAATAATAAACCTATGAACCGATAGAAAAACTAATATGGTGCTAAATAAGGCAACTAACCAATCCCCTACTAACTAATGAATTCTCACCAAACAATGAATCAAGTATATAAACATATTTTGAAGAATATTGATAATGGGCACCCCACACCACTTTCCCTCTAATTTACAAATCACATGCCCCAATATAATACATCCAAGAATACTCTACCTTCTATAATAGTAATTCTCAAACACACTAAGGAAACCACATAACATCCCACCGAGAGACACATATGAAACCATATCATTTTCAATTTGAAGACACCTGGTCAACCACCTAACAATGATATCCTTTGATCTCAAATATTGTGTATTTATATTTTAATAATATCGTTATTATGATGGATATCAACCATGTTCTCTCCTAGAAACATAAATTAGAAAACCATGAACCACATAATCCCCCCATCAATAAATACCTTTATTACATGTTTGACTTCTAAATATAACATATTATATTAATCAATATCATCTAGAAGAGACAATGGGGTATCCACCCACAAATAATCACCATCAAGGATTTATAGAAAAACCACACAGAACCCAACACCATTTGGGATCAATATAAACACATGAAATATGTTGGTTGAATATATAAATCAAATAATAAATAATAATATATTTTTATCTCACAATATCAAACATGGGGTTTATTATAGAGAACTATCATTACTAAAAACCTGACCAAAAGGTCTCACAGTCTCCACCACAACCACTTCCACTACTAAAACATCACAACACATAATAAATACACACAAAATCCATTTCCCATTATATTTTCTAAACATCCAATTTTTATATTTACCAATTTCAATTTATCTAAATTGTTCTACCAATGTTTATTATATATATAAATAAAAAATAATAAATAATAAATATTCATTACTTTATTCTTAATAGATATATATCTATATTAAACAATATTTAAAGAAAATTTTTATTTATATTGTTTAATATTATTGATTATTTATAGTAACCATTTGGCATTACAATCATTTCGATTTAAAAAATACATCAATGAAATTTTTTTATGTGTTGTGAGTTTAATCAAAAAACAAAAACTAATATAAAAAATAATAATAACATCTCTTGAATAAAAAAATAAAAACTAAAAAATAAAAGTCCACAACTATTCCTATCATTATATGCCACATGAATATGTCATAATCATGTTACTTCCTCACCAAATCATTTATTTCAATTAAAAAGATTAATTATATTAATTTATTTGATAAATAGTATAAAACCAAAGGAAGATAAACACATGATATTACCACATGTAAATCTAATAGAGGATAAAATTGGGATCTCATTCCATAATTAATGATTCAAATAGAACCACTACTCACAATAGAATACACCAGAGATTATTCTATTAACATGTTCAAGGTGATATCAACAAAAATAACTATGAAACTCATTACAAAACCATATCCCTAGAACAAAAGAAATAGGGATACCCATTTCAGTGATCCTATCAAATAATAGGAAAATATGAATAATGAAAAAATATAAGAGTGGAGATATTACCTTGATCCAAAATACGAGATATAATGATCAATGGGTATATAGTATTTTAGAAGATCAATCTAGAGACTATAAGGGCATCTGGGGTTATCCAAGGATTGAGTGGAAGGCTAGAAGTTCAATCTATGAAATTGAAGGATTTAAATTTTTAGGGGAAGTTGGATAAACTCCCCTATGAAATTTTTGCTATCCAAAACACACACTACGTGTCCAGTCAATGAGAGATGTAGATCCCCCATGTTAGTTTACATTTTATCCTACCATATCATAAAAAATATTTCATTCCAACTACAGGCTAGTGTATGATGTGGTCCATGATGATGTGGTTCATTCACTGTTTACCACATACTGAAACCATGTATTGGTCATAAATACATGGTCTATTTCTTTAAAAAAATATTGAGGCCATAGTGTGGTGAGACCCACATCCCATTATTGTGTATGAGGTTCACTAAGGTTCAATGTCAATTGCAACACACTTCATAATGAAATTTGAGCTTCACTTTTCATAGAAGGTGAGATCTCAACAATTACATCCTTCACTAGAATAACTATTCCTACATAGAATTATCATATATAAAAATGAAAAAAATTAGATGAATATAAAAAACATTTCATAAAAACTGATAATAATTGTAATAATTACATTTCATTGGATACCAAAAACACAGTATTCATATATTGTGAATGATATTAAATGTTACCAAAAAATATCTTCTCGCATAGTAATCCTCATAGGCATTCTCTTCCTAAACCATTTTTCATATACTATGGAATGAGACAAAATAATGTGTAATCACTTACGAATAGTAAGGGGTAATAATTGGATATTTCAATCAATGATCATATAAATGAAGTTGAAAATCAAAAGGGTGTCTGATCATGATCATAACATATGATATTCTTACCCAATATTTAAAAGATCATAAAAATGAGTCACGAAACAAAACATTATCATTTGAGAAAACATGGATCATAAGAGTGAGAAATCATCATAAATAAATTATGATTAATAATATTAATTCATAAAATTTTGAATGTATAATAAATATATGAAAACATTAAATTTATTATGGTTAAATACCAAGACCATATACATAGTTGATCTAGATTCATCACTTATCTCCAATTTTGTATCAGGACACACCTATTTCCCATTATGAATTTAGACTTAAATATATCATATAGAGAATCTGGTCTAGTGAATTGTTTCATATTTTTTATAATGATATATAAATAATCATTCAATTAATTGGAGGGAGACATAGTTCCTGCCTTTCTCATAATAAATATCATACTTATGTGTTCCACAATGTCCTAAAAAATTTATCATAACATCAAATCATAACTTTGTAACGAAAAATATTTTTATAAACATTTAATCAATTCAACATTTTTTAATAAATGAAAATTAAATGGTTTTCTTTATAATTTCATCAACACAATCATTAACCATTCATAGAAATAATAAGTATGATATCATTCAATCCCACAAAATATAAAGCATTAGTAGCATTATAAAATGTAAACATAGTTAGAAAATTATTTTCTAAGATCACATGGAACCTTTTTTAATGAATATAACCTTTCCACATTAAAAACCACTTTTTAAAACATGAAAATTTTCAATTCAGTTTCCCTGAAAATAATCATGAAAACATATAATGGATGATTCAAAATTAATTTATAACCTTTCTGGGGAAAAAAATCAATTCATTGAAAATAACCCTTTTAATACTAAAAATTATACCAAAATTTTTGAAAATAATTTTCCTAAAAAACAATCAAGGAACATATAATGTAATAATTAAAACATTGAGTGGTCATGATTGGGTGAAATGCCTTAAACATTTCAACAATGATTCCATCCAAAGTTTTTATAAATGGAAAACGAACCATGATTTGAAAATGAAATTAAGATTACATTTATATCATTTTTAAATATTCATAAAGGGTATAACTGAATATATATAATCCTATTAGATTCTTAAAAAACTATTAATTTTTTTTTGAAAAAATTGATATGGAATAATAATCAGTATCATCTAAAGGGAGAAATTAAATTAGAATTTAAAAAACCACTTTAAACTATGTTGTAAATAAATGTCAGAATATGAAGGGAAAATATGTACTCTCATTTACTAACAAAGGGATATGAAAATTCATGTGTTTCTTGAGATAATTATTATAACATTTCATCATCATAACTAAAAACATAAACAATCCTGCTAAATGATGCGATTGTATCGTGAAAACATTACCATATTGTTAAAATTGAATCATACATCCAAAGAAATATTACCATTAAATCAATGTTCAAATATGAAGAAAATAAATATTTCATGATATTAAATGTATAAGTGGATGTATATACAATTATAAAATAATATAGGTTCAAAAAAATACAGATGATAATGGAAGGAAAAATGAGACAAAAATCCATTACCACTTTTGTGATATTTTTAATCATAATCTACATTAAATTATAACAGAAAATGAAACATAAAATAGAAAACATAATGAAAATAATTAAACATATGATATAAAATATCAATGTAGATATTTTATTCACCTCATAAAACTATATAGGTGCATTACATAAATATATGTCCCAAAGAATTTAAAACTTAAATTCAATCCCTTACCACTTTGGTAACTTTTAGAATGTAAAACTCATAAAAATATATCATAATATTGATATATGAATCCCAAAAATTTATAGGAAAAGTATAAGACAATTTATGGATTATATTTAAAAATAAAAAATGAAATCATTTTTTGAATATGGAAACTATCATAAAAAATATTAATGTGAGGAGATAAACTCTTGACACTATATAAACATTTCAATAATGATCCAAATTAATGAATAAAATTAAATGAAAATTTAAATATAGTGAAATTAACTAGGTTCATGAAATGAAGGTTAAAATAGGATTTTTATTTAAAACAGATAATAAATGGTTAGTGAAGGTGGAATATATCTCCCAAAAATAAAACAGAAACTAGAAATTAATTAACATAATAATCAAATTCATTCATATATTATTGGAAAGCTAGATAATTAATATAATTTGACAATAAATATATTAAAAAACCATAATCATATGGATCATACAATATATTATTTATATATGAATTTCTTTATCTGTTTATATACAATACTATGTTTATGTTATATTTCAAGTAATAAATGCTTTTGTTCATGTATGTTTTGATTTGGTATTTAAATTATTCATAAATAGATCATGGTTTTTTCGTCTATATAATTTTTAACATTTTTTAAATATCATATATATTCAATATATGTGTACTTATAGTAATCAATAAAATTTAAAGATAAATAATGGAAGACATTGTTCATGGAGATGATAGGCTATACATATTCATGAACGTTGATTCAAATTCCTCGATCGATTAAAATAAAGAAAGTAAAATAATATATTTAAATAAAAACTAATCTTTTTTTAATATATATCTCAATTAATAAAACCATTCCTTATTACTTCTATTTAAAGCATGTGTGAAGAATAAACCACTTTACATCATGAGGTGGTGGCCTTCCGTACACACCAACTATTATATCATGTAAAAAATAAATATTAAGAGTGTAAAAATGATATTATAAATACAAAAAAAAATATCATAAATATCATATATAAACAATGAATCAATTTTCACATCTAGTTGTGAGAGGTGGTGATGGAGAATGAATTATATCGATCCCTGAGGTGGTAGTTCACCTTACACGTGAATTTTGTTTCTGTATCCCATTTGATAGAAGATGATATGAATTAATGTTTGGATATTAATATAATAAAATGTATTTATATGTAATATAATATTATTATTATTTCATAAAAATTTCATAATATTTAAATGATTTCTAAGAACATGTAAAATAATAATTCAAATTTCAAAACTTTTCTTCTTATTCTGAAAAACTATTTTTGTTTGATATAAATCCCAATTAAATATTCATTATGATATCAAAAATTAGTTTAGACTATGGGGAATTAATGAAGGGAAGTAGTTGGTCATGTATTTGATGATCTAAAGGTTTTTGGAAGAGTGAAGAATAGAGGATATGGGGTGGCCTATTATAAGTGTAGTGAGTGTTATACTATTAATTTATGAAATAAAAAATGTGTAACCTCATTTATCACATTCTATAGTGTTTTATAAGGTAACAAGTGGGATCATTAAAGGTTATAGGTTGTATATATGTCCATATAGTGGGTTTTCTACAAGTGGTAGTGTAATTTTACGCCTTATGTATATAGACAAACGTCATGGTAAACATATTTTATCCTTATCCACAATAATTAATACTTACTATTACAACAATTTATTAGTGTAAAAATTAGTTTGGACATATTATATAATATAAATTATTCTAATTCCTACAATGGGATCCAATTTTCCAAATAAGATTATTGAAAGTGGAAATATTTCATTTAAAATTAATGCCACAGACATGATGAAATATTTTTTATCCGATGAGAAAAGTATAATATTTTAAAGAAGTTGACTTATAAAAATTCAATATGAAATGAATTAAAATAAAATAAATTGGATTAATGTTTGTATAATTTAGGTAATTTTAGTTTTAAAACCAACTTAAAAATAAAATTTGTCTTGTAACCTCTTAGAATTATAATACAGTTAATTAAAACTAGTATTCTATTAAAATCATCGCAATATTTATCTTTTCATTAAAAAATTATGAATTAAATACAAGATAGTTTTTACAAGATGATTTAAAAAATGAAGTTTAGTTTTTTAAATATATATTCTAAAAGTGAAATAATCCATCTTAAAAGAAGTCACTAATGTTTATAAAACTACTTTTTAGAAAAATAAAACCATTATATGAAAAAATGGATTTATTTTTATATCTTGTCTAAATAACATATATTTTTTATAATAATTTTTTTTAAATATATAATAGATAAATTTCATTAAAATAATTTAAAATAAATTATTTTTTTAATTTATAAAGCTAAAAAACATTTTTGAGCATAATAATATTTTTTCAGAAAATAATTTTCTTTCTTTTCCTATGGTTGTTATTTCCATTTAAAATTAATTGGTAAATAAATAATTTGTTTTATATAAATAATTCAAACATAAATTTTCATAATTTATATAATCTTATATATACCCACTATTCCATTAGCTAGGTGATAACTATCATATTAAATAATAGTATTTTAATAATATTTCGTGTTTCTTTTAATCTCTATGTTGTGGGTAATTAAAGACAAACATTAATTTTCATGTAATAAGTAATATGAAAAAGATTAAATTTATTTCAAAAAATATATTACAAAAAATGTTAGGTTGTTACATTCTACCCCCTTTATATAAATCACATCATCAAAATCTGAACTTGTGCTCGGTAGGTGTGTGTTTAACAATTAAAAATATATTTTTGGGAGACCCATATCCTAAAAAGGGTTAATAAATCATCCTCTTAAGAAGAGATAAATGTGTGTGAAAAGATCACACAGTTTAAATCATGACATAGTTTTCTTATAAGGTATTATTTTTGAGAAGTTAATACATGGACATGGGAAAGAATATTGGATCCAAAATACTAATAGATAATGATGGAAAACATGGTCTGATTACAATTAACAACCAAAAATCCATAAATCATTAACGAGTTAAAAGAAAATTGATTTAATGGAAATGAAGTTAATATGATAACTTTTTCCACAATATCAATTTTCATAAATTTTAGCGATTTTAACCATCATGATGGAGATCATGAGAGAACATACTTATTTTATTTAATACTATTTCAAAAGATCAATGTATTCCTTTGGTTGTAAATCAATAAAACTACACATTATCAGTCTTTCTAAAAAGTGAAGATGAATTTTCATTATTCCTCTATAACTAATTGATCATAAGATCCTTAAATGAATCATAATTCATTACTTTTATCTACGGTTATAAAAAAATAGATATCATATTTTGTTGAATGTGCAGAAATATTAATATTGTGAAATAATGAATTAATTTTTAAACCCCCATACAATGTTTAACACAATGCATTACATTAATTTTTAATTATATATCCCTTCCAAAACTCAGAAATTAATAAAGAATGTCTATAACATCATAATTTTCATAGACACCCAATAATAATAATGTAGTAAATAATTATCCCATACCAAATCTATGAACACCATGGTATTATAATTTCCTGAAACATGGTAATAAAAATATTATTATACAATATAAATTAATATATATTAAGGATTCTTCAGTAATTATATAAATCCACATTCTAATAAATAGAATCATTAAATCTAAAAAATATATAAATTCCATCAATGATAACATAACCAACTTTTTTATCAAATCATTATCCAGTTCAAAGGTAATAAATACTATCTAATTTACATTTTCAATATCAATCATCTCTTTATCCAAATCAATACACCATTTTCTACAAATTATAAATAAATTAAGGGTATCTCTCCTTAATCGTTTTTTTTCATAAAATATAAAATTTTCATTAAATTAAATTCGAATTCCATCAATACTATTTAATATATTCTTTGAAATACATAACAAAAAACATATATTGAACAATCGTTATGTATATTAGGATTCATATTACATAATTCCCGAGTTTCATTATATAAAAAATTCAATCATCCCTCTCCATTCATAATCCATTACCTCCGATTAATTCTATTATTCATTCATACATATTTCCTATAATATGTAATATGAGTCATTTATTAAAATTCGAAAACCTTAATATGGTATTTCCTGTTAAATATAAAGTAGACAACACTGTTATAATATCCAATAACATTCATATTTCATTTTAAGTATCTTCATCATAAAAAAAACTATTACATGTAGCACATTAAAAATAATTTTCTTTGTCTTTCCCCATAGGACATAGATTTTTATAATTACCATATTTTTCAAATGATATTACACCTCACAAACAACATCCAATAACAAAAATGTCAGTCCAACCATATATATATATATATATCTTAATCCACCTACCAAATGTATTTCACCCCCAACAAGGTGAAATAATTAATAATTTTTCTTCCACAACAACTAAAATTAAGGAACTCCTGATATTGAATTTAGATTTATTTTAGTCATGTTCAACCTTATTCATTTCACAAACTACATGATTATTTTCAATGTGCTATTTACCATGAGCCTAATAACATATGACCATCCAACCATTTTCCAAAACTCTGGGGATTCATGTGGTCTATTAATAATACATCAAATCGAGCCATTGATATGAATGAGTGGTAGCAATTTTTATTATAAAACTGAAAAAAATCAATTGTATTTCATTTGATCCCCAAAAATTCTAATTTCATGATGTCATCATATACCATAACAGCTTGATATAAGACTCAATTCAAAATGTCTATGTCTGAAGGCTAGTGCTGAGGAATAACTAGGTATTAAAATCATTCTAAAATACTTTATAGATTTATAATATAAACCCATTATTACGATTCCATCAAATGGTGCTTGGAACTCCATTCATCTTCAAGACCCCATCAATATACCTCCTTTATAAAATGTCCACAGTGCTAAAATCCTTGACTAGTTTAGAGTGATATATCATTATTAGATGATCAAAAATTACCAATATAGCATATTATTCCCCATTATCTTATGTAAATAATTTGAAAAATATCTATCAATACTCCATCTCACTTACACTCGAGGAAATCGAGGAATTAAAAAACATACAGGAACATGGTGTTTTATATTTTGTGTCTAGAAAACTTGACATCGTGCCACAAACCATACCAAAACCACTTTCATTCTAGGCCAAAAATACCATTCTATCAAAAAATAGTATATATTTTATAATCATTTTTAACCACTAATTTTGATAGTTAAAACTAATAATACACTCTATTACACATTTCCACTGGGACAAATAGCCTCCCCTAATACAATATATAGTTACAACCATTATCTAACTATCCATCAAAGATATCTCCATAACTAACAAAATCTCTCATAAATAGTTTCTCAGAGTATACCCACATAGAATTCTTCGAACATAAAATTAGATAATATCTTAGTATAATCCTACATATGAACCCCATGACATCTGGCACCCCTACTTCTAGGTGCATTACAACCAACTCCTCCAAAACCCTCCCTAAATCCTCAATCTTTTGAACAATATCCCTTAACTAATTCATTTACATTGACTCATATATTGAATTCACCTTCCTTTAGATGTTATATATATATATATATATAAATAGTCCATAAGAAGCTCCATATGAATATGATTTCACATATTTAGATTTCATTGAGTGAAAATATAACTTATTCACTTGTAAACAAGGGATACCTTAATGAATTATTAGCTAAGGTGGTGAAATCATAGAATCTGTTAAAAGAAAATGAAATATAGCTCCAAATCATGGGTCTAAATGATATGTTAATTTGAAAGTAAATTTTTATACCCATAAATAATCATAACACTACCCTATATCTATAATTATCCTCATACCAAATAGTATGTTTCATAGAAAACCTCAAAAATCACGCCTTTTTTGGAAGTTAATATATTAGAGAACTGATCAATATCCTCTTTAGGTAGTAAAATAATACTTAAAAATTATCATTGTAGATTAATTTCTTGTATTTATTAGTGAGATATATCAATGAAGCCACAATCAAAGTGAAATTAGACACAAACCACTAGTAATAGTCTGTTAGATTGAGGAAACTATTAAACTCTTCCATATTTTTTTGAGATGGAAATGAAATTATTTCCACAATAATCATTGTGTCCAAGGATAATCTTCATCAAGAAACTCCATTACAATTTAATTGAACCATTATTTTATAAAACATAAATAATGACAATATTATATGAAGTTAGTGGTGTCTACAGACATGCAAAATAACCCTGAGATGATATGTATTTTTTCCTATATTCTTTGAAACAATTAATATTTCATTTCATTACATGACCATAAACAATTCCAATAACTCAGATAACATATTTTTTTGGATCCAAACCAAAAAACATATTATATTTATTACAAAAAAGTTAATGACCAAAATCTTGAAGTGTCCTTAACTACAACTAATGGTAGTCTTCGTGGTATCATCTTTCTTTATCATAAACTGATTCTATCCATATGCATATTGATGTAAAGTCAAAATATATCTCTATATCAAGGAGAAAAATTAGGAGTCATTGGAACATGATAATTTTTTGGGTTAGTCACCTAATTCAATATCCATTAGTGTATACGCAAACTCCTAAAATAGTCATCATTTTTAGAGAATAACACCAGATCTCTACATGTGTACACAATGAGATAGATGAAACTGTTCTGCATCAGGTCTTCTCTCTTTATTCTCAAACACTACATCATAGTGGGAGTAATCTTACAGGGGCCACATAAATTGTAGAATTGCCTATTTATAAATTTACCCCAAACTGAAGTCATTTCAAATGAGATGCGTTGAAACCTATTCAAGGAAAACATCCGAAATCACCATGAAAACTCAATATGTTTCCACCATCGCATCACCCATTGAAATCTCATAAAATTTCTCAAATAGGGAAATTCAGGGATGTACACACCTAATTAATTATTGAAAACATATATCATCAATGAAAACTAAACAATGAAAATCCACATCCAGGAATGTGTCCTTCATCTAGAAGAAATATACATATGAATGTTAAAAACATAGAAAATCAATTGTAAGGATGAAATAGTCTATATTTATGTGTAATAATAATTGATAAACACAAGTCTAATGTTTCCCCATTATCATCCTACACCCTTCATGTATTATAAACAAGAAGGCTTGGCCTCCATATAGCACAATAAAAATATGTGGCATGGTAAGCCTATCCTCAACATGTCTTAATACTTGGACTAATGATGGGGAAAAAAGAAGTGTGGGTATGTTGAATCTAATAATATTTAAACCTAGGAATATTAAATTCTAATTGTACCTCTTATCATTTATATCCCCTCTTGTTCTAGATTCCCCATAGTATAAAAATTTTAATTCCTAGATCCACTACCATAGTTTTGAGGACCACATCCATAACCACAACAGGACGATGGTTTAAAAGATTGAGGGTTATTTGGGGACTGACCAATACCAACTTCATACCCACATTACTATTTTAAATGTTATGGTGACATATTATATATATATATTTATATACATATATATGGACCTAAATAATTTAAAAACTATAAACCATATGAATTAGGGAATTGAGCCCAATACTGAACATAACCCAAAACGATAAAAAAATTGATGATGAATGATTCTAAAAAATAATCTGAATCCACTTCCACTGAAAAACCAGCAGTAGATAACTACTTTTGAAACCCAAAATTTTTTAACCTTAAAATCATTTATAATTGAGACAACCTATAAATAAATATATTTTTAAAAAGAACCTTACTGGCTCCCCCTTTATATTTCCCTCATCGTGCATGTATCATTCAACCACCTCTACCTTATTCTACACATACATATATATTGTATATTTAAATGGTTTATGTACATAATAGATTTAAAGGAAGAGTTACACCTAAATAAATCCGCCACAAGACTCTTCATATGGAAAAGTATCATTGTTGAAATGAAAATGGTCACTAAAATTGATCCCACACAATTTCACAAACATACTTTCATACTGATGAGAATGTATCTCATGAATCTTTACTTCCTTCAATGATAATGGTAGGTATTCCACTCAAAATTAAATATAGATTCATAATAAATAAATATATTCCTTTTTTGGATCACCATGACGTAGTATCAAACACAAACGAGCAACACCTAATTCTAACTGACTTCTAACTAAACCCAAAACTCTACTCAACTGCATTTTAGACTAAAATTTATCTAAATAACCTCATAATAGTTATATATTTCATGATATAAGTCACAATAATTGTATATTTCAATTAAATGATTCTAAATATCATAAATTAATCACTAATTTTTTTTTATTACCCTCTATCAAGACGTTTCTTCAATAATCAACCATATCATGTTGTTGATCCCTTACAACATGAGTTGCATGAAGACAATGAAAATGACCCATCCCTAATTAAAGGATAAAACATAATCATTGAAGAATGAAACATTATTCAGGTTATTTAATTAAATTAGTTTAATTTCTAATGGACATCCAACTCACATATGAACATAGTATATCATGTTGCATGTATCTCACCAAGGTCTCTACCCTACACGTGGTACCAAGTCACATGGTTGTTCAATACACTCAATGTCCTTTTTTTATATTCTTAGGGGAATTCAAATCTAATTACCAAATATATCTAAACAACATATGTCCCTAATCAACATATAATGAAATTGTTTCTATGAAAACCAATGTAATACAAACTAATAATATCCTTAAACCAATTACTATATCTAAACCTAGACATCTAATACCACTCTTCATTACCCCCCACCAATGTAGAAAACTCAACCAAGTTACAAAATGACGAAATAGGTATAATGATCAGAAATTTTTCCTTTTTAGGGCATTTTAAGGAAAATTTCACCAAGAATAGAACATTTTTATATTTAAAAGGAAGTATGCTCCCTTATAAAATTAGGATTATCAGATGGAAGGAATGATCCAATGATAATCCAGGTTTAAACATTGAAAAGAATGACCAAAACCAAACCATATTTCATTTATAATATAAATAGATACATTAATGGTCTCTAAATTAAATGCCAAGGGATATTCAAGTACAGTGACTCATTGAAGGCTCTATTGTTCTGGATAAAAATTGCGTCCCTAGTTCCAGAAGTCCTATAGGAACCTGGAAAATAGTCTGTACATACGTCGGGTGATAATAACATGTATACATAGTTGGATAATACCAATGGTATATCATGTGTAGGTTAAAATATAATACTAAATCATGGTTAAAATAATATTAGAACCACCATTCACCTATATAGGTCAACTATCTAATCCCAATCTCACCTTGAAAACCATTTCATTTAATTAATCCAATATATTAACATATTAATATGTATATCGATAATTGGTAAACTAAACTACATCATTAATTATTTTTATCATTCAAATATAAAAATTGTGCATCCTGAAACTCTCATTCTTTATGTAATTATAAAACACAATTATTCCATGAAAATTATATATTCCACAAAGACACCTGACAACCCACATCAATTCACACTCAGTGAAACATATGAAACAACATTACTTCCATATCATCCAATAAAAAGATATATACTAATATATTTATAGGGTATCATGAATATAATTTACATCAACTTCATTCCCTAAGCTAACAATGCATGAAAACCACTATGAACCACTTCATACTCCCCCCAGTAACCACGCCCTCTGAAATTTTGACATGTGGACATCTTAACCAATGTCTATTAATCTCACATGGAAGAGAGATTGTGGAATATATTACCTTTATCATTACTATATTATATTTCAAGAAAGCTATACTATAACCCAAAACCTACCATTGACGATATTAAAATAATTCTCATGTGAGGCACATATATAAATCACATAAAAATATATGATTGATAGTGAACAGATAAGACCAACTTGTGTGTTCAAATAATAGAATCATTTCTAATAATAATAACAACACAATGTATCACATCCACTATCATTAATTATTCAACATCTAAATGAATCATAAAAAAATCCAAATATAACTCATTTACAATCCATATTTCATAATGTACATTTCATGACTTTTAAAAGTACCATTTTTTATTATATTAATGATATTATTAAATACATGTTTAAAGGAAACTACTTTAACAAAAAAATCTTACTCTAATTATTTGAGTTAATTATCCATTCAAACCTGTTTAATCTCTTTATCCATTTTATACATTACATCACTTACAATGCACATTAATTACCCCCATGTTCATCCTATAGTAATTTCGAAACTACAAAACACAACACATAACAACATATCCATCTCTTTCCAATGATACTCACCACAAAATGATAACATAACAACCATGACACAAGTAGACTTCCATGCAACTTGAAAAAAATATCATTTAGTTTTTATATGTTCTATTATCAAAACTAATTAAATATTTTCTTTTGTATTCATATACAAGAATTGATTTCCATATAAAACCAATTTATTAGTGGGATATAATTTCACCGACATTTTAATGTGTGGTTTGATTAATTAGAAAATAATATTGAGTTTTTAATTTTTTTAAACCATAACAACACATCAATATCCTATGATACATGTTATAAAATTTGAATGTTTAGACAACTATATATAAAAAAATTGAAGAATAAGTTAATATCATCTGATTTACCCCCATCTCCTCAATTTCAATTAATTTAATTAATTATCATTGTTAAAAAAATCCATAACATTTACCCTATTATTGAAAAAAAATTATATTCCCTCATTTCCATAAAATTAAAACGATATAAAGATTAACCTAACTTGATAAAATCTTGAAGGATAACCACCACTCAAATTGGAAGAAAAAAATATCAACCCCCATCAGGTAGAAAGGATATCTTTTATAAAACTATAAAATATAATTCATTACATTCTCACATCCACTGAACACATTAAATATAGATATATATTATTTTATCCTAATATAGAATATGAAACTATGAAGGGAGACAAATGAGAATATTGGATATTGTTTTATGAATGAAAAGACATGATTCGATCATCCAAGGAGATAGATTACTCAATATGAATGATATTAGGTTCCATTTATATATAGTATAATAAATTTAATTATAGGAAGAACAAATGTTTGAAAAATGTAATGGAAACCATTCATTTTAGAGGAGGTATTTTTTAGACTCCACCACAACGTGGTGACCAAAAAAAATCCCAAGGCGGGTCTAGTCAAAGGGAGGTATGAATCTCACATGTCCACATATCTATTTTTATCAATATTGTAAAACCTATATTTGATATCTATGACGTCCTAGACTATAGATTGGTCCATTCCATTCTGGTTCTTTCATCATGTTCCACGACCTGGGGCCAAGGAAATAATTTTATTTCCATCAATGTACTAAAGGTTATATCATTGTGAGATCCTATTCCTCATTTTGGAAAGACCCCCCATGGTTACATGACATTAGAAAATACATTAATTGGGTGTGTACATGATACTTATTTAAAAAAATTAAATTTCTAGGACAACATTCCCTTCAATATTTCCCCCACCAGGAGTGATGTCTCCCTGAGTGGCCTAATGCCCTCCCCTAGCCTCTCAAAACCTGCAAAACTTATTCTCTGAAACACATATCCTTGGACAATCACAAAATAATTTCCTGGGAGGTCTAGATCATTATTATTTCTAAACATTCATATAGGTTTTAAATTTTATTTATGTTATGGGGCTTTCATTAAAAATCATTTCAGAAAACTAACAATCATCAAGGAGCTCAACATAATTAAATGTCCTTGTAATGTACCAATATTAACAAACACATGCATGAAAAAAATTATTACCATTCATAAGTGTAGAAAATACATAACTTCAACAGTTTTAATTTTTCTTCCAAATATTTCATGAATAATCTTTTATATCATATACTAAAATTGAAACATGGATTTTAAAACATGCAATTTTACCATAATAGAAAATCCCATTAATAACTTTTTTAAATAATACTTACCTTCAATATATTCATCATTAATAAAATACAAAATAACACATCTGATCATGATATCCATTCAAAAAATACTAATGGACACCCAATCTATGATTCACCATTAAACCAACTCTAAGGCGATTAATGATGATTATATAATAAAAATAAGCATTTGTACATAGAGAAATAAAATTCACGGAAAATCTCTATATTGAACCCAAAATTATAATCCAATGATAATCCCAAAAATATAATTTTTGTTGAATTTTTATCATAATTTAAGAAAAAACAATAATTGATGCTCTATAAAACCACCCTTTTGAAAGAATAACAACAGACATTCATTCTTTTGGAAGATATAGTGTGATTTTCCCCCATTATTCAAGAGTCCTATCTTATCCAGATTTAACATATTAAGAAATAAGCTAGTTATTAATAAAAATAATATACTAATAATTGATAAAATCAGAGAAAAAATAATATATTCTAGAAATAGTATTAAGAAGATCCAATTTGTGATCCCATGGTATCCTGAATATCCAATGGTTAATATCACACTCTATAATTAGAAACCTTTGTAGTTTCCTTGACGTGACAATGTTATAGATCATTACACCCTATTTCATTAGCTACACTCAAATTTTTCTCTCTTAATTCAAACAACATTCTATCATAATATCTATACATAGGATATGATATAAAAAATCCAATTAAATATAAACCAATTATCTTATGCCTAAATAGAAATATTTTTTATGACCCTTAAACCTATAATATAAAAACAAAAAATAATTATATTTTGTTGATAAAATAAACTATATTTTGAAACTATTATTCCAATACAATTGACCATACAATAAAATTATCACATATTAATATATATCTTCATTCACACTACATTGAACTAGGATAATAACACCCTATTTATCTATTGAAAAAAATAACTATAATTTAACACATTTTAATCAATCAAATTAATAATATAAAAAAAAGAACTAATAAATCATCATATCTATATACATTCATGTAATAGAGAACTATGATTTGAACCATCTATCTAACTCATATGTATAGAATGTATTTTTATTATATATTCAATATACATTATTCAGTCATTATGAAAAAATAATGAAAAAATCATTCCCCAACTTTTCAATATGATTTAGAAAAGGTGTAAAAAATAAATTTCAAAGAATATCTGTATTCACCATAACAATTTTATCAAATATCATAACAGTCTATTCTTTATAACATTCAATGAATGGATGAAAAAATATACAAGTATATTATATAACTTATATTTTCAAACATTTACCCATTTTATATAGAAATTAAATCCATGTTGTCAACATTTACGATATCCAATTAAACCATCTTAAAAATACTGATGTATCTATGATCATGTAATATAGAATTTTTAGTGATGCACCCCTCACAATGGCATTAACTAAAAACAATAGTTCTTGAAACATATCTTGATATCATGACCTACTAGTAGCCCTTTTATTATTCATTCAAAACCACCCTCTGTTTGAAAAATACTACATACAGGATATTACAAAATAACATTGTGCATTTTTTAATTAGTCATATGAAATCTATCATGGGAAATATATTTATATAGAACACACATTATGATCCCTAAAACACATTTTCATCAAAAAAAATATTGAAAACAATTTATAACCATTTGATGAATTATTTACCATCTATAAAAAAAATTCTAATTCACCAAGCCCCAAATTCGTTCCTATTAAAATTTTCATGTAACAAAATAAAAACAAATAGGGAAATAATTGAAATTGATAATATAAAAACCCATTGATTCTAAATCAAATATCCTCTTGAAAACCATGAATATTAAATTTTAATAACACAACTTCATGGTCAAAATCATAATTAATGTCATTTTTATAATTTCAAGTGAAAAAACATTCATCCACATTGTATTTATAAAATTAATATAATGTTAAATAGATGTATCATTAAAAATTGGATCCCAATAATATTTTTAAACTAAAATAAATAACAACTATATGATAAAATATCAGATATTTTTTATCTAAAATCATGAAAAATTACTTTCATAGAGAAAAAAATATTGGACATCTTTTGATGTAAAAGAAAATATATTCATAAGATATATTATTAGCATGAGTCATACTTTTATAAATGTGGAAAACATATAAAACCACAATTTTATTTCTGAAATAAAATGAAAAAAATTAAAATATATAATCCAAAAATGACCAAAATATATCAATAAAAATAATGGTATTAATTATTAAGAATTCCAATACCTACTATAGTTTATTGGAAATAATAAGTTTAAATAATAATAGAAAATTTATTATTAATGTAAAATGATTAATTACAAATTCATTTTTGAAACTCTATTCATAAAAAAATTTCAATGTCAACGTCATGTTCTTTAATTAAAGAGGAAGGAAACTATTAAACCATTATTCTTGAAATGAGACCCCATAAATTAATATTTAACATAAATAATATTAAATTATCCATTTGAATCAGCCAAAATAAAAAAAACAGTTTTATTCATTAATATAACTAAAACCATACATACCCAATCATTATTTTTGACTTCTGATATGCAAACCACACAATTTCTATTTAATGTGATATTTATAAAATGATATGATATATTTTTTACCTTTATATTGTAAATTAGTAACCTAAATATATATAATATAAATGAAATATAATAAGAATCAATTATAGTGTTAATAGTATCCTTCACAGAAATGGAAAATAAAATGAAATACCATTTAGAGAAAAACTGTCATAATCAAAAATGGATTTCCACTATAGTAACTACAACTTCATAGGTGTATATTTTTATATAAAAAATTCATTATTCTATCAAAAAAACACATTACACATTAAAAAAAATAACCAATTTCATTATTAAAGATAATATACAGAATTTCCTAATCCCTTAGAATGTTTCAAATTACATGTATAGAAATAAAATTGACAATTATAAGAAATAAATCATTTTCTATAAAATCATAAACAATGCAATAAAAATTCCTGAGATAAAAATATAATCATATACAAATATGTTTAGATTTTTAAGAGAGTAAAAAACAAACCATGTTTTAATTTTTTTATACCTAAACTCATGTTGTGAAATATCCCATAAAATATAATTATCAATATATTGATGTATGTAAGATATTATTATGGGATAGATAATAGTTCCATACATATCCAATACATATTATAATATATATTTGTTGGAAAAAACATTTATAATTTAATACATCATAAAATCACCAATATACTCATGGAAATCCTCGACGTTAATCCATATTCCACTGAAAATTTAGTTTTCTCTCATGATAAATAATGTCTCAATAGATAAATACCCTACCTAATATAATGAAGTTGGAGTAATTAACTCCATTGAAAACCCAAACCACACACCAATTAAACATTATATGATGTAGAATGTAATTGATTAATTTCTATAAAATAAAAATATAAATTAACATTAACAAGTGTGGAATATATGATACCATTTAATGAAAAAATATCCATCCAACTCTAAAAATCCATTAGAAACATAATTATTCTAAAATACCTCCACTATATAACCATGTGGAATGATTCAAAAAAATCCCAACCTTCACAAAAATCAAAATCATTTACATAGGAAATATTATTCCCATATAGTGGTGATGTAGACGACCCAATGAAATTTCACAAAAACTCCCCATAAACCATTTATAAGATATAATAAACCATACAATATTTCATTTAATTAATAAAATTCAAAAAATATTACAATTTAAAAACCATTTTATATATTATTAAAAGTACAGACTATTTCAAAAAACCAAATTATAAATATAGTCTAAAATAAGTAATCCACATATGATTCATAAAATATTCACCAGGTAAATAAAAAACAAATATTTCAAAAATCATAAATCAAATATAACCTTATAATTTCAATTTTATATCAAAAAAATAATGAATGCTTAAAATGTCAAATAATTCAATGAATTGGTATTACCAACCCATGTATGGACCGAATACACTAAACTATAGAATTTAATTTTCAAAAAAGACACCATAGATTTGTGGGATTTTACTACAAATTAACATCATCATGACTGATGAGTCCCTCAAAACCATAGGGTGTTTACGAAACACATGTTGATACCCCCATAAAATCCAATCAAAAACATAAAATGCCTTGAAATCACGATATAATCAATGAAAAATCTTCTATAAAATCAATTAAATGTAACATAACTTAAGAAACATGTATATACCCCAAACAATATCATTTCATGACAAAATAATATCAGTAATGGAACACAATGAAAAAGGAACAATAATAATTCATTGATAAAATCAATTCATGGAACCATTACAGTTAAAAACTCAAACACTACCACAAAAAATATAACTATAATAAACATATTCAATGAAACCATTCGATCAATAAAATAATTTATAATCCCAATTTCGAAATATCCTAATAATTCAAAAAAACCTATTTATTTTAGAAATCTTTTTATACAAACTATTTTAATAATACAGACACACTAAAACCACAAATTGAAAAAAAATTCAAATAACATAATTAATGAAGATTAAATATATAAAATTATTTATGAAAACTAATATGAACAAAGTCATGTCATATCCACATTGTAGTGGTAATGAGAGTCCAACGACCTCAATCACAATACAGATAAATTATTTTCTGAATAAAGAGTTATCATTACTCTAATGATATTTGATATATAATACAAAAAATGTTAATACCAAATAACATAAAATTAAAAAAATAATTGAATAAATTTAATTAAACATTATTTCCTTATGATTATTTATAATTAAAAAACATATTAATAGAAAAAATATATATTATAAATTAAATTTACAAATATACCATGAATGTGAAATTTAATAATCAACAATAAGAGGCTATATAATTAAATTATGAATTATATTCCACTAGGATTAAATTTTCTATTGATAAAAAAAGTGATAATATGAGAACTCCAATACATAAAAAATAAAAAAAATTGATATTGAATTATTTATTAAAATAATAACATGATGTTCTATTTAGTAAATTTGTTTTAATGAATTTACAGTAAGTTAACAAAACTATTACATGACCATATGAATTTATGACTATTTGGAATTATGATTTTTGGGGATAATTAATATTTGGAATTCAATTTTTTGTTAAAATAATCTATATATTTTGGTTTCTAGAATTGGCGTACATTACATCTAGGAGGATTAATAAATAGTGAAGATGGAAGAAAATGTGGAATCAACTGACAGAAACAACATCTAAGAATTATATTTATATGATAATTTCGGGATGGTGTAATTACTTGGGTTATCGCTTGAATAATTCCAACAATAACTTAGTGAACTATGGTTGGGGAGGATTCATTAATGGTAGAATATATTGTTAGTGGAACTCACTATAATAATAATTTGTTCTAAAACAAAACATAATTTTACTATGATTGACCTCATAACTTAAAGTGACTATAATAGTGTGGTAGAAGGTTTTGTATCAACTGGAAAATTGGTATCAATTGTTACATTATATTTGAAAAAAAAATTGTTATTCTGATACCTCACCACTATATAATGTATCAAACTTTTTTAAATTTTAAAAATTAATTAAACTTATGATTAATTTGATAACATTGATTCCAAAAAATTTAATTACAATTTTGAAATTTTCAATGGGTTGAAATTCTGTGATTTTAATAAAAATAGTAACATATTATAAAAATTAATGAAAATGGTGTCAAATATTATAAATATAACACTATATATATTAATCATAATGTTTTCAGCCAATATTATTACATTCATAATTTGGTCAATAATAATTATAGTGGATTAATATCTGAGGTAATAGAGATCATTTATGGGTATTTGAGAACATAATATATTGTGAAAAAAGTATTACATAAACTATTCCATGAAAATCGACTAAAAAAATATAAATACCCAACCCCACTTCTAATGTCACTCATACCAAATATTATATTCACTCTTACTATCTCCATCATCAACTCCCATGCATAGCTCTAAAATTAATCATAATCAATTTGGTGGGTTATTATGATTCAATCAAGTCTTAGAAACTCATGATTGGTGACAATTTCTCTTTAGTTTTCATTATTTATTAATTGAGATTCATTTGATTTGAACTCGTATTAAAAACCACATCATATATATACATTCTTATATACTAATTTTATTGTCAACTATTTTATCTATTTTTGATCTTACAATAAATTAATTTTTTATGAAATTTTCCTTTTATTAGCTATTATAATACTGAAATAGGGGTTCTTAACAACTTCTTGTCGATTATTTATGTAATACATTAAAATTAACAACTTATTAAATGAAAAATTTTATTAAAAATCATTGATATAATTGTTTTTTAAATTATGAATCAGAAATTATTTTTTCATCACATTGTACCACCATCATAATATGTTATCATCAGAGGAAACCTAAGAGATAAATATAAATATATGAAATCAGAGAAAGTAATGTGAATATTTTGTGGTTTCATAGTAATTACTTCCTCATATGGTTATTAAAACATGATACTATATTTTTATTAAATTCATATAGTACTAATAATCGTTGTAAAATTATTTTTGGGTTTTGAATTTGTCCTCATTAAATGCCTAAAAATGGCCCAGATGGCTCACATATCATGAAAGTCCTCTGTGATAATAATTAGATAAAATAAATCACCTAAAATATTTATATTTAAGGATTTTAATACAATATTATTGTGTATTCAATTTATTTATATATTGAATTTAAGTGTTACACGATATTAGATAGTGTGGGTTTTTTAATTTTTGATCATTTTATTGTCCTCCTACCATTATAAATACTTGTATTTTAATACCAGAACACATTGACCATATTATTCATTAGATGTACCATGTAAATTTATTTTTATATTCTACCCTAAAAGGGGTACATATTCGATCCTTTTTAATCCCATGTTTTTCCAAATATGTCTTATAGTAATTCCCTTATATATCCTTGTTAATTCATTTATTAGATTAAACAATCATACAAATGTATTTAGTGTGGTAAAAATCTATTGTTTAACCCTTATTGAGAATTTATTACTTTTTTCAAATTAACCAGCCTAAAAAATAACAAAATGAATAAACTAGGATCATTTAGCCTGTGATAAATACATTAAAAAATTATGTGAATGGTGGGAAGACATTATAGTCGATTAATTCATTGGTAAGACTCCTGAAATAGTTCATAATTGGAAGGGGGATTTTCGATATACATTTTTGTATGATTTATTCAAAGAAGATCTTGTTTATTTTGTAGTGATGTCTAACATAAATATTTAACATCATTTACATGATTATGTGGTATGCTACTTATATCCTTGTGATTATTTAACCATTTTTTTCATCCATTGATTATTTCCTGATTATATATTTACAATTATTTATAATATATCTCTATATTAATAGTATGTTGTGATATTGTAAAACATATGTTTTCCCTTACTATGATTTTGAGTTCAACCATTTATATTATTTCTGATTTCCATGGGTCAGAAATAAATACGTCATAAACACTATAGATATGACTGGGGAATAAATATGTGTTGTAGAATAATTAATATATATAGATATAATGTATTTTATCATTATATACAATCTTAATGACAACATAATGATGGTCATTAAAATGAAATATAATCTAATTTTATTACCTTACAATAAATAATTAATCATCTCCGAATGAAAATGGTTGGGGAAATTTTAGTTTATATCCAAGCATGTTTTAATAGACACAATATGTTTTAAATTTCTAATATCATTGGTATTATATATATAATATTATCAATAAAAATTTATTCAGTTTAATAAATAATTCTTTGATAAATAACACATATATGTAAATATAATATAGGAGAAAAATATATATCATAATTTGTTAATATATTAATATTTTATAAAATTACTAACTATGTTATGAAATTTTTTAGATAATATAATATTTTAGAAGGAAAAAAAGTCAAAAACTTACAGAAATCTATGGATCGCCTATATAATCATGATAATAGTTATAATGTTCTGATTGAATAAATAATTAGTATCCAACAGAAATTTATCCATGTTTTAACAAATAACAATTCACTTATAGGGGAACTATTTTCCCTAATACAAGGATTCACCTCTCATGATATTTTTATAATGCAATTAATCCCATCATTAAGTGGGACCACTAATCTGATGTTGGAGAAGTTATTTATGGAATTGTGGTTCTCTATGATGGAAATTGTTATCATGGAAGTGTATTCTTTAATAAGAGATTATGATAAATAGTGGCCCTATATTAAATGTATAAAGAAGTTATAATATATATAAAATACGAAATTTAATTAAATTTATGAAATATATCTAGAGAAATATCTCCCACGAGTGAAATGTGATGATATGGAAAGATCCATCTAAAATGTTTTATAGAAGGGAAAAGAGACAATAATTGAGAATAAGTCTAATTTTTCAATGATATAAATTTATTTTTTTATTATCTATGTGACCTAGAAAAAATTATTTATAACATCATTGGTCTTTTATATTAAGGTCACCTAATATCATTATATTTCCAATATATTTCATGTGATGAATTCATAGTGATTAGTGTTATTATAGCTAAGAAGGAATTCTTAAAATCATTCAATTTCGAAGGTAAACATGAGATGAAAGGTATTATTAATTGAAATATTCAATGAAAAGATATTATAGAAAATAATGGAAGTGAAAATTGTGGAATAAAAAATTTAGAAGTAATAATATAAAGCTCTGTTGAAGGGGATTCAGTGTATAGTTTTAATATGATGAGAAAGGTTATGATACTCATAAATGTAGTGGAAAATAAATAATAAATCAATGTAATTGGATTCTATATCAAGGATATGTTAAATTTATCAAAACATTCCTCATTATATATTAAAATTTACAATAAAAAATTCATGTGGATCAGGCTGAATATTTTAATATATAAAATGCATATGTTATTGATGGTCAAGTTTTATAAAAGGTAAAATGATAATAAAAATAGATTTATATAACACAATATTTTATTTTTGATCTAAAAACACTTTTAATATTTTCATTTTTGTAATGAATATTTAATCATCCCCAAATTATTTAAGGAGTGATTAATGAATTAGGACACAATTTTTACATTAATTGGAAGAAGGGTAGACAATACAGTTAAAAATAGAATTCATGGGTGTTTCCTATTTTTGAACTTAATATTCATAACTATTATATATTTTTAGGTAATATATAAGATTTATTGGATATGAAATTATAAAGAATAATTTTTTTAAATCAATTTTCAATTATTTGTTAAGCGATTTAATTACCTTTTTAGGAGATAATTCATTCAATATGTTTTCTTAACAAACACAACCATTACCCTAATACAATTAAATAGTAGGGAAAGAAGTTGATTCAATTCAAAATAAAATATTCTATGAGGATTTTATAGTATAATTTATAACCATTTTGAAAAAATATAATCTTTTATTGTGTGCATAAATATTGGGCTTCCACACTGCTTGAGATGTTTACTTCTATACTTATTTTATTTTCAAAAAAAAGTGTACATCTAATAAACCTTATCCAATTTATCAAGTGTGTTTTTTGAGATATCATGCCATTAAAAAAACTTGTGTGACTGGGGATACATTTTCAAAAGTTTTTTTTACAATGCAGAGAACCTATTTTATATGTGTAGAATAATGAAAGTCTATCGTTGTTATGAATGTAATATTTGATGATAAATATAATTTGTTTAATTATCATTTATTTATGATAAATTATTATTTTCTGCATTTGTTATCTTCATTATGATCGATATATAATAATTAATAACCATCATTATTATTATTATTATATAAAATAAATGAAGTAGGATGTCATAAAAATAATGTTTCATTTTTTTATGAGCCATTGTTCCTTCATAGTAATAACTTTTAGGTTGACTATTACATCATATATTTTTGTAGATATAATGAATAGAGTATTTGATTATATAATTAAAAACCTATTGTGTTTAATTATTGATGATATTATGGTTTTATTTATATATTTTGAGAATTATGAAACTCATTTGAAATAAAATATTAGGTTCTATGGAAATAATTTTCAATGAGGAAATTCTCTAATTATGAAGTTTTCCTTTTGTATGTTTCATTTTAAATATTTTTCCAATGATTTTATATTTATCTACCCTTATATAATAATATATTTATTGTATTCTTGATGACCCTCAATTAAAACTTAGATAAATAATTTTCATCTCTTAGTGTGATATAATTTTCCATATTTCTTAGACTATACTGTTGACCGAATGGACCCAAGGCCTTATTTTTTATTGATTTTTGATAACCCCCCATTCATGGAAAGAGGGGGAACCCTTAAAAGAACCGTAGGATTATATAATACATCTCCCAAAGGTTGTGGAAACATTACAAGACTTGTAGGTCTTAAGGAAATAATAAATACCAAGACTACTTGAAACCGCCCCTCCCTAGCATATACATCGTGATCAACTATCCACATTTGTATGGTTGTTAGGCTAGCTATCATATGACGATATGCACATTCCTAGTACCGATGGAAAATTACATTCCCTATCATTCATTCAAATATATTTATCCCTACTCTGGTGAATGCGTCTTACTATGGATTCCTCCTCTGGAGTTGGTTCCTTGTAGAATGAGTCTGCGAATCAACATATCAAGTGGCCTTGAAGGCCTTTGAGGTGACCCAAATCCCTTAAGGTGACCCGAAGGCCTTAATGGTGGCCCGGATGCCTTACTAAACCAAATGAATGGGTGTCCTAAAGGAATTAATGACTCTAAGCACAAACTGGGGGCCCATGGTGAATAGTTTTGGGTTCTACAGTACAGAACAATATGTCCTACAATACGTGCTACTATACCACTATGTACTGTAATAGTGCCTATTAAAATATAGCTACAGTTTCTGCTACAATGATTCATAAAATAATATATTTTTATGTGGTATTTATAGAAAATAAATTTTTTACGAATACAAATTGGAAATTTAAACACAATTAAATTAATTATCCATGTCATGATTTTGGAATGGAATCAGAGATGGTTTTACAAACAATATTTTGTTATTATCATAATAGGGATAGATTTTATAAATAAGACAACCATATGATTCTGATATATATATATTGAATCAGAAATATATTAATATGAGGAAAATTTTATATTCATAACTACTCAAAGATTATAATTGAATATAACATTATAATACGATGAATGAAAACAAAGCATAAAATTAATTATTTGAAAATATCATTGAATCATATTGATTTTGAGGGTGTATAATGAACCAATACTGAAGGATTTTCTAAACATGGCCCTAGTTTTTATAATGAATGATAAAAATCATTCCTATAAAATGTAATAATAAAATGTTTTAAAATAAATAATAATCATAATATATCAATGGATGATAAATCGCAAAAAACGGGGGATTCATTTTATAGAAAATTAGGTTATCTTAATTTATAAATGACTGGTAATAAGGTTTCATATGATATTTTCTATTCAATCAATACAAGAGAAAAATATTGATAATTTACATGAAGACCATTCTGGAGAATTTTTTATATAGTAATGTAGTAACAATAAATTTTGAGTTATCCTAGATCATTTTATGTAGGAAAATATGAATGTATAGAAGACATATTACACTACAAGATAATTTCTATTCATAAGGGGAAGTATGAAACAAAACATCCATAAAGAGTTAAAAAATATTTCTATATATCAGAGTTGATACGGGGTAGTAATATTATGGATTAAAACAATGGTATTTCTAAGAAATCCAATGGGTTTAATGAAATATGGGTCCTTGTATATTTACAAATGTATATCCATTTAATATAAATTTCATAATATTTCATACTACATCATTTTTTATGTTTATTTATAAACAGATTTATTATACATCATGTAACACCATTCAAAAATATTCTTTTATTATGACCAAAAGTTCACATTAATGATTTAAAGATGTGATTTTATGGATTTATATATGAATATTATTATTAGTAGAACCTATCAATATCAATTATGTAGAAAATATAAAATCAAAATCTAGACATTTTAGAGTATTCAATGATCATGACCTCTTGAAAAAACCAAAATTTTAAAATAGTAATTACCTGAATTATAGTATATATATCGTAACACACTCTTATAAATTATGAAAATTTAACCATATGAATTATTTTATAGATTGAGATGTTTATATATATAATGTTTGGAAAATATTGGAGAGATAAGTTTATTTCATCCCTAATTTGAAGAAGAAAAATCTACAAACATAGGATCAACATAAATTCATATCAATATGGATCTGTGTAGAAATAATACTTTGGTTTAAAGTCAAAGGATATATCCCGAATTAAATGCAGGTGACCATATATACTTAAAGGTACCTCCATATAAAAGTGAAATGAAATTTGGAGAGAAATTGAAACAATGTATGATGTATACTGGTTTACATAAAATATTACAGAGAATTATAGGGGTGGAATATAGTTTAGTTATTCCATTAAAATTATCTAATGTCTATAATGTAATTTACATATCATTTATAAGGATGAAAATATTAGAATATTATAATGATCTAAATCTAGATCATGTTCAATTGGTGTCTAATTTTTCATATAATGATGATTCAATTAAGATTATCTAAATGAGCTAACAATTCCTATGAAATTGTGTTACTTTACTGATCAAGATCATCTGTATAAATAACATTCTAGATATAATGACATGGGACCCTATAGATATAATTATAATGGTGTTCCCTCAATTTATCAAGGATATACATACATTTATTATGGAAAAAATATATTAGTGATGATATAATACATAAAAAATTTTGTATCAAAAAAAAGTATATTTATTTACAAAGTATTAATGAAAATAAAATGAACTGGCTTACTAATTTAGAAATAAATAATAATGAAATGTAAGAAAATATAATTAAATAATATATAATATATAATTATATTTGAACATATTCTACAATGTGAAACAATGATATGACCAGAATAATACAAATAAAAAATGATAGGAGACATGAAATTGATATATTAAATTAACTAATAATGAGATTTTTATTTACTTTCTTGGTTGTAATTATTTATTTGAAATTAAAAAATTCCACTACTTAATAGTTAATAATTTATAATGTTGAAACATTTTAAGTTCATGAATTTTGACTTTCATACATTATTATTACTGATAAAATACCCATTATAATGGCAGAACAAGAGTTAGTGGACATTTAATCAGAACAAGATAAATAATTCATGAAAACGAGGGAAACCATGGCCTCCAATTATAAAAAACTCATATAAATATTATTTATTAGTTTTCTAGACTGATTTAAAATCACTAGGGTTTTCCCATTATTAAAACCAAGAAGAACATCACCAATGTGGTTTGTACAGAACCATATATTGGAGAAATTTAAGATAGTGGAATCCACTACTGAATTATTGTTAGTAAAACCACAATATGAATTTAAATTGATTTCCCATATCAAATTTATTTATTATTAACATTTTATAAGAGATAATGAATATAGTGGTTATGAATTATAACAGTGTATATTCAATTATATTTTTAATTATGGTTGCATGGATACCAATTTTTATCAAATGTACCATCCTATGTAAAATACTAAATGTACTAAATGGGATGTTATATTTAAAAATAATTAATTTGATATTATTAATTTATATTTATAAATAGATCTAGGGTTTCAATTTTTTTACATTCAATTAAAATTTTAAAATTAAGTAAAATTTGTGAAATAAGGTTAATTAATGCTAATTTGACAATATATATATGTATGGAATACTTTTATGAACCAAGGTAATTATATTTTACATATTTTTTCAATATGAATTATTTTAGAAAATCATGGTGGTAATGGGGAACTATGAAATGTATAGGATAAAAAATTGAGTAAAACCACATAATTAATAATTTAATAGTGAAAGTTCACTAACCACACAAGAAAAAACACACCCAATAATCTTATTTATCTAAAAAATCAATGTTCCATAATTTTTTATCCCTTAAGGTGTATCTCAAAAAGATCTGACATCAATGATGATGACTTTAGTTTGATGTTTATTTCAAATATTAGATAATAATTTCTATAGCAGTTATAGTCCCTATCTTATAATCATTATTTCCTAATTGAATTTATGTTGGTTTTATATCATTACATGCCTATATAATATGATACTATGAATATATCTCAATATTATTATATCCCATTTTATGTACTATCCATGTTGGATTACTCTAATCCTTCCAATTATTCTTTTACATTAAATTTAACAATGCCTATATGTGTTTGAAATCCCTTCTAGACATTTATATTTTAATCATTAAAAATATATCATAATTTCAATGTTAAATGATAAATGATTCTTTTACTTATAATATTATCAATCTTCATTCTTAATTCAATCTAATTATAAAACATTAATATTGATTTCACTATTTGTGTAAAACTAAGGGATACATCATAATATTTGAAAACATCTAAAAATATTTTGAAAATTAACCACTATCTATCTTTATAGATTTAAAATTGGTATCTTGATAATAATTATGGATGATAGTTCATGGTCTGATACAGCTATAAGTTATATCCTTGAAAAGGATGATTTTTTATAAACTCAATCTTCCCTATGTGTATATAAAATAACCCTATCATTACAATTAGATTAATATAATGTGGTTATTCAATTCAATATTCACATGACATTTACTATACACAACGAAGGATATGAATATATCAATATGGTGTTTTGATTTATTATATCAAAGTAATCTATATATTTATGTTTATTGTGTAATTTATTTCCAAGTGTTTCATTTTATAATTTAATTTTTCTCCAACAATTTCAAATACAAGTACTTGAATTCCTAAACACCGTGATTATCCTTACTATTGAATTTAGAAAATAACTGTAATTTGTAATTCTTTACTAGATATGGGTACGTATTTGAACATTCTAAACACTCAATAATTACTTATACAAATTAAGTGAATTCACCAGGATATCATTACTAAATAATATTTTGGTGAAAAACATTTCGAATATTTGTTATATAATGGAAAACTATACTTTTCAATCCCCATTAATATGTTATTCAATGAAATTTTATGAGGGAAATTCTTGAACATTGCAACATATATAGCCTAAAATAATTTAGTATGTGATGAAAGTATGTATATATTTATGTAATAGATGGTGTTTATAATTATTTATCCCTTTAGAGTACTATTTTCACTCATAGGTTATTAAGACAGGTAATAGGAAATTCATCACAATTTTAAAAATGATTTCACTGAATAACCATTAGAAGATATGTTTATTTTTTCATAAATTTTTCATTTCCATATTTTATATCATTAAGTGTTCATTTTCATCCATCCTTGTAATTATTTAAAAAGTTTTAAATGCAAAAATTTGTTATTAGATATTCTTAATTTTTTTATATTCCTAGTATAACATTATTATTTCATGATCCCATTAGTTGTATACATTCCCTTACATTGATGTTGAGATCACCCTTCATTTTTATTTCCATTGTCCAATTAAATTATGTTATATACTAGGTCTGATAAAATATATGGATATCATAAATGAGAAAACATTTATTCACATAAAATGTAACACGTCATACTATAATTTAATTTTTATGTATCTATTAATTAAAGGATTAAAAAACATGATATGGGGAATCCAATTATGTTTAACATGATTACCATATAATAAATAACCAACCAACTCAAGGGAAAATAGTAAAGGAAATTATAGAAAAACATTTCATCCATGAACATAATATGATCATGAACACAAATGATACATAATCCACTCAACATATCCTTGTTAGCACCATGAAAATAAAAGGTTTCCAAATAAAAAAAATTACAATGCTAATGAGAAACCCCACATTGAAAATCCCAAATCTCCGAAAAAAATTGTTAACGAATAAATAGTGACATATTGAAAACCTGAGACCCAATGATGTAGTAAATTTTTCGATAATATAATTAATTTGAAAAATCACCATGAATATCCATAAAAACAAAAATAAACCCAGGTCATGAATTTGATAAAATATAGTGAACAAATAAAGAAATATGGTTTTGAAAATATAATTTTTTTCACTTTATAAAGGATGTGTAGGTCAACTAAATGGTATTGAATAAATTGTATTCCACCATAAGTCAATGTTTATTTAACATTGTTGATATTATATATAATTTAATGTTCATGGGGTAAATCATTGTCCAAGAAATTTAAACCTTCAGTATCCTATATATCATGTTCAGACTGTGTGTTCAATTGAACCATGCATTGACCACTAATTAATCAATTGAAATATGAAAACTACACTTAATCATTCAAAAACTCATCCAAAAACTAAATTATCCTTAATTGAATGAAAATAGTTAAAATAATAATGTAAAATAAAATTCAAAAAAATAATGGGACCCAATTCTAATGATTTTCTCCAAAACCCCCATTTTATAATAGATTCCTCTAGAAATATTAATCCACTATCCTAGAGAAACTAAAATCTAAAAAATAAATGATTTGTTTTGAATGAAATATTATAGAAATTCAATTCAAATAGTCAATCTATTATTTCATATTTCATATAGGAAAGATTAATAAAAATAGGTGTGGAATAAAAAATGATTGAACAATATATTAAAGTATTAATGCATTAAAGGGTCATTAAAAACAATCAATGGATCTATGTCAATTCTGAAACCTATACTCACAAAATTATTTAAAATATATCCTAATATTTGGAGAATCAATAACCTATAATAATGAAAAATAAACTTTTTTAATAGATAAAAAATAATGATGTGTGATAATGGAGACCATAATTTTCCCAGGTAAAGAATCTCATTAGTGAGAAACACTGTAAATCCATCACATACCTAAGTGAATATTATTTATATAACATAAAATGGAAGTTATATCTATATAAAAAAAATAAGGATTATTTATATATCCTAGATATATTTTAATACCATTATATTTACAGTCATGATTATACACTACCAAATACATTGATTACTTAAAACATGATGATATGCTATTATTTATGTCATCATTATGAACCCATTTCCAATTTAAGAGATATAAATCATTGAAAAATGATTTATAAATTATGGTTCTATTTTTTTCATGTGAATTATATTACTGTAAATATATTTTGATTTGATAATGGGGAAATATATTATTTTCCTTAGATGCATTGGGTAATTTTTATATAATGTGAGATACAACCAATGGGGAATAATGAAATTCTGTTTCCTAAATAAATTTTTTTCTCATTGAGCAATTTATTGCATCATAATCATGTTTTTTCTTATTATTAGTGATTATATTGTTTTTGCCTAAAAATTAATAATTCTATATTCCTAATGTTATCCCTTATTCCAATAACGAAATAATAAGTATGATACTCACTCTTTAACTTATATTTTTAATTGTTTCTATATCATTTCTATTATTCATAATATTGTAAGGATTTTACATCATCCAATCAGTAGTTAATTTAATTAGTTGATAACATGAGTTTTGAATAAATTGAAATAAAATAGGAAATATATGATGAAGTATTTGGATAATATTTATATATATTAATTATACTGGTGAATAATTTTCATATTTTTTAATCCTGTTTTTTTTTATGTGAACTATTTTATATATTTTTATATTAAATACTAGAAGATAAATATATATTTAATATATATTTGTCTGTATTGATTATGTTACTTGAAAATTATCAAATGAATTTTTAAAACTATAGGGACTAATAATGACTAAGTCATAACGATAATATTGGATTTCGAAGATATATATAATGGTTGGTGATAATGATTTAAGAGAGGAAGAATGCGACCAATCCATGGATGAAGTTTCATTTGGGTGAGGTTAATCATTTTAAAGATTAACTAAAGTTGATATATATGTATACATTGAAAATTATAATTTCTATAACAAAAAAGTAAGACAATAGGAAACCAAGTGTTATGTAAACAAATTTTTCTTTAAGGAAAAATATAAATAATTATTTAAGATATAAAATCAAAATTTAGATTTTATTTTTCATGATTTTTAATTTCATTCCATTTTATAAACTCCAATCCATGAATTTATTATAATATTGATAAATTAATTGTTGAGAAGAATGAATAAATTGTATAAGAATATATTAAATATAAAATTTAGTTGAAATTTAAATTCAGAATAAATTTTCTAATTTAATAGATGAGTCTGATCAATCTCTTCATGTGAATTATTAGGATATATTTTTATAATGTTCTCTATGATATACTGATAGAGGAAGGGGTTTATTTCACATATTTAGTGTATTTTATACATTAAGGAAAAAAATATTTCATGGAATGATATCTACATTGACCCATTATTAAGAGATATTATTATAATTATTATTATTATTTACATCTATAATTTCAAATAATGCTTCTCTATTCAATAAAATGAATTGAAAATGCTTATATAATGTGCCAAAAATATATGAACTAAACCAAATAAACATTATTTGAATACTAGTAAAATATTACAACAAAATCACATAAAACAATGTATATTACATGATTGTTTATTACTCTCCATAGATTAAGTACATCAATAAAAACTGCACTAATAAAAATAGGGAATAAATAGAAAATAATGAAGCATACTCGACTAATAAAATCACTATATCATCTTTATCATTATGGATCACAAATATCTAAAAAAACTATAATGTGGATGATCAAATTCAATGTAGAAATCATTATGAATAATCTAAAATATGGAATAAGAATTGTTCCTCATAATTTGAGGGCAGGATGAATGAAATATTTTGTATATCTATATATATTAAACACATAAGGTCATTTATAAAATGGTAATTGAAATATTTAATTTGGATATAAATCTAATATAACCATAATATTCATGAAGAGTAAAAAATATAAATCATATTAATAAATTATGATAATAAAAATACTTTACCCATACACAGATATATATATATATATATACTTTTCATGTATAAAATTTATTTTATTATTATTAAAATATATCATGTATATATATAATATTTAAATTTAATTTTCAATATTAACAGAGTGGTAAAATTAAATTTTAGAATATGACACAAAATTTAATTATATTAGTTAAAGTTTATTTATCATAAATTTTGTATTTATTTTTTATGATATATCTTATAAAAAATTATATATATTTCCCTAATAAATTTAATTTTTTATTTTGAAGTATTATTAAATTACTATTATTTAATTGTCATCATAAAATTAGAAATTCATTTTATATAATATCAACAACACTAAACATTGAAAAAGTACAATATTCATTGATATGTGTTTTGATTATAAATTATATTTTTCTTTAAAATAAAACCATACATATTATTATACTAAAATTTTATAAATTAAATATCATTTTGGAATTTCATATTTAAAAAATAACATAGTATGAATTTTTTAGTTTTTATAGATAATAAATTTTTATATGAATAGTAAAAATTTCAATTTCTCTAAATCTATAACTTTTATAAAAAAATAATTACTATAATGTATAATAGTCTCTTTTAATGTATGAAATATAATTTATAAATATAAATTAATTGTTTTAAATTACTAATTTTTTATAGAAAAAACAGGCTTAATGTTTTGGAAAATTTTGTTAATGTTTTAATGAAAACTGCTTTTAATCTCATTATCATACTAAAATTTTCAAAATGAGTAATTTTTTTAATGAAATAAATAATTGTAAAAAAATATTTATTTTGTAATATTAATCATTTTAATTTCATATTAAAAATACATTTTCCAAATTTTATCCAAAATATAAACCATTTTCTTACAAATAATGTTTTTCCTTAAAATAGGGGTTTTTCAAATTTTATGTACTATTAATATCATTCTATGATAGAATTAGAAATTTTATTTAGTAAATTGGATATCATATTTATATTTTCAATATGAAAAATTTGAAAACAATGAACATTTAATTTTTGGGCTGAAAATATAAATTCATAAGTATATTTTTTCTAACTCGGCTACTAAAACAACAGTAAAAGTAAACATCTATGAGTAAATGAGTATTTTTTAAAAACATGTTTATAAAAGTTATTTTAATGAGTTCATGAACATATACCTTCATACACAATATTATTATCCACATTTTCGTCTCATTCAATGTGAAATAAGTGATTTGTGTATATTAAAGAGTTACATGCACCAGAAATGTACTTTTTGTTGATTATAAATGGAACTGCACCCCTCTAGCTCTACATAATTCTAAATACCAATATTTATGAACCAAAAACATTCCATAAAATCGTAAACTATATAACTGTTCTCTAAATTTTTTTATTTTTAATCAATTTAATATAATGTTTCTTATGGCAGTCACCAAAGGAAAACAACCAAACTCGTGTGATTTATTTCCAACCATATATGAATAATTATCTTATAATTAAACAACACCAAACCTATTCTATACATGATAGAATAATTGAAATATAATTATAAATACTTTTTTTATTTATAAAAATGATAGAAAATAAATTATATACCTTCTTGTAAAAAAATTAAAAAATAGAAACATTGAAATATGTATATGTAGACTCCAACATTCATGGAAGATGTGTTCAATATTTTATCACCTCTATTCATGTCTAGTTGAAAAATGGTTTTTAATAATATACAATTATATTTATTACATGTTAATTTTTCTGAAATTATATGTTTTCTTAAATTATATACCTTCCTTCTATTTTATAAAACTTAGTGCATCGTCAATGTTTACTTATTGGATAACATATCCTCTTAATGAAGATTCAAATTCCATTTCCATACCGACTAACACTTTTTTAATACACCAGTTATGTAATTTAGATAACGATTCTTCAATAAAACATTAAAAATCATCAATGATAATGTTCTACATTTCATATGTGATATTAAAAATAAAAATAAGATTTCAATTTATACCCTAAAAATTATATATCAAAAACGATTTCTAATTTTAGTATATATAGGTGATAAAATTTTACCTTAATAAATTATATCCTGATGAAATAATTTTATACATAGTAATATAAAATAAAATATATTATAATTCTATATCACAACACATTGGTCATCATATCTTGAATATAATTAAAAGAATTTCCTAATATATTTGTGTAACTAACAGAAGATGAAATGGTATAATAAATCGGTGACTCATGATAATAAATGTACCATATAGAAATAAATATATATGAATATGGTTATTAGGAATTTTTTAAATAGACACTATTTTATTATTAAAGATATTTTGTTTATGTATAGAGAACTCTCATAAATTTTGTTATTGTTTCTATCTTAATAACCCTTAATTAGGGCATGGTATGATATTATAAACCAATTTTTATTTTTATGATATAACTAATACCCCAATGATTCTTAATATATTAAATTATTCTAAAAATACAAAAATAAAACTCATTCATGTGCTTATTTGTTGTGGGATATGATTTATTTCCTCCATAATAAATAATGATATTTTGTAAATCCATTTTATTTTATGATTTGTTACATTTGTCCATCAGTTTTCTATTTTATTTTATATGGTAATACCTATTTCAGTTTTTGAAGATCAATTTTGATTAAATTTTTGTTGAATTATATATTATGATACATTTTTAAAGAATCTATTTTAAAGTTAATTCTTATCCTTTTACTCTATGATTTCAAATCCATTTATATAATTTTCTTTCCTTATAATGTTCTACTATTTAGTTTAAAACATAATTAATTTTAACCGCTTATGAATTTTTGTGTTTCTAAAACATAAATTTTTTTTTTACTTACTTCATAAATTTATAGCTACACATTCTTTTCATTTTCATCATTATATTAAAAAATATTATTAATAAAATCCTCTTAATTTTATATATTCCCATTATATATATAAGGATTAATTTTTTTAGGTCTATTTAAATATTACCACATTTATTTTAAATATGTTTATGGGAAAATTCATATTTCGTATCTCTAGTCGAACATCAAAACCATTAAATATTATGAAAAAATTAATAGATTATAAAAACACTGATTATGTAATGGAAATCCAACATGATTCAATAACGTAATTATAGTTAATAATATTATAACTCTTTAGTTTAAACAACTTATTCTTAGTTGACAAAGCATAAACCATATTTTTCATGTTTATTCTTAAATCTCTTAGATCCTTAACTTGAAACATCAATATTATAACTCAATTCTCAATACATATGTTTAATTAACAAATATAGAAATATAAATTATTTATTTTCCTATTTTTTATAGGGTATCCATTTAATTTTTCCATCAGTTATGTCATTAAAAAGAATCATAAATTTTTCTTCCTATCACTGGTTTTGAACATGCTTATAACTTATGTATAGATTATTTTCCTCACGTAGCATGAAGATGTATAACTTTCATTTATGTAATGGGTGGAAGAAGTGTTAAATATCCATAAAATTCATTTTTTATAGAATTAGATATCATGATATTTTTATAAGGTACTGTATTGGGAAAATAATTCATGATGGGGATTCTTCCACATTATGATGTTAGTTATGGGAGTGAAACAAGACCTACAATTATGATATCAATATTTATGTTGTTATTACATGTTTATAATCTTATGAAACTTTATATCCATGAAATTTATCCAATATTATTATCATTTAAATTATGATATCATGTTATTCCTCTCAACTCCCATGTTATCCCTTATTTTAGTGTTTATTACCTTAGTACACTTTTTGGACAATCCATCTCATTATGTATTCTTCTTTGGATATCAGCATAGTACTGTAATATTTATGAGTGTTTAGAGAACCATATGTATTTTTAAAAAATATTGATGTATTTTCTGGTGATGTATTTGTGTGTCTAATAATTTATTTAAAATAGTAAATTAGATCCTCCTCTTACACGATCATAATAATGGGTAATATCCTTGAATTGGGAGTGTTAGGTATTAACTCATATATAACCTTGCGAATTATACGGAGTCCAAACTATACAAGTGTATTGAAAAATACATGTTACATTCTTTGTCTAATCATATTAAATTTACAATTTTCTATGATGTATTGACATTATTGTAACATTTAATTTCATGGAATAAACGTATAACATAACCAAAGATAATGTAATCTAGGTTTATCTTTGATAGATATAGGTTGAAAGAAATAATTTTCATATAATGTCATGATGTAAAAGGGTAAAATAATTTTCATTAGGATTCGTTTTATGTTATTAATTATGGTAATCCAAATATGATGTTAATTTTTTACAATTAATGTTATCCCACATCATTTCTATGATTGATGTTATTCGATGGAACCGACTTAACTAGGCATGTGACTAAATGTGTGATGATTTTTCCGGACCCAACCCACTCATGTCTGTCCAATCAGAAAAAAGGAAGGTGTTAAAACTCCAAGATTTTCTTTAATAATATTTTGGATGAGGATAAAAATAGAAAAGGTATAACTAAAATGGGAGTCCTTTTCCTATTTTTTATAGAAATGATGCAGACAATCTCTATGAAAAAGTACATATGAACAATAAAATGGATACAATAACTACTAGTATAAACATGAAAAAATAACATACTCATAAAGAATTATAATACATTATTACAAACAAATAAAATGTAAGAAATACACACCAAACAATAAATATATTCCCAACATCACTACATGTAGAAGAAAGGAAAACTGAATTGTGCATGACTTCTGATCTCCCAATATGATCACCATATATAGTAAATGGACCAAAGTATCACTAAACTCTACAGATGTGTCCTATGATATTCATATAATATTCATAAAATTTGACATGTGTGGGAAAATACAATAATGGGGTATGTATATATACCTAATTGGATACCCTGAAAGCCACAAAGGGATCAATATAAATATACAATAGCACTCATATAAACGCACAATAGTATAGGACTGAAAACTCAGGATATATATACACATAATGAAACCAAAATGAGAAATTTAGGGTATATCCATCTTCATAAACGATCCTTGGATGATTGGTCCCCAAGTAGCTCTAATAAGATCATCTTTGATTCCCATCATATGACATGTCTATCATACAAAGGCATGTGGAGGACCTATGCTTCTCCAATACTCTACATCCAGAGGGGGAATAATTTTCAGTAGATTATTATTTGAATAAAATTAATTGGGGTTCAAATAAATAGATAATGTCCCCATACCCAAGTTTGATAAGGGTGTACCTCTCAGAATATATAGGACCTTCACCCTAGTATGTCTGGAGATACTAATTTGTAGGTAGAGGACTCACCCCACAGTGTGTTAGGGGGTTCCACTTAGTAGATTGAGGTATTAATCACTTGTATGATAATGGTGGTGATAATTATATATAACACTTATACCCTACAACATCATTACAGTTCCACTCAACAGATGAAGGAATATACTAGACCTATGCTATAGTTTTATAGAGTGGTTTCTATCCTCAGATTAAGTATAATTATCACACTCATGGACCACAATAAATTGAGTATCTCTTGATAAAGAATCACTATTATAAACCTTCACATTGTATCTTGAAATCCCCAATGTTGGATACTAAAATTTTTTATATAACAAATAGATCATGATAGGCTATTCTTGGGTCAAAATATTGGTCATGGAAGAAATATACCAAATGTATATTTCCATGAGAAATTTATATGGAGTGTACATATGGTAACATGGTGTGTAACCTCTCCTGGACACCTGGTTGTGTTTTTTCTTACACAAATATTGTCAAAAATGTAGTACTACACAAAATGAATGGGAAACACTTTGCATGTCCTAGACACCTACCTAAAACCCATGTGCCCGTGTCTATGACTTTTATATCATGTCTTGCTCATTTATATCAGGTTATACCAATGTACCAAGACATGTTCATGTTCCATGCCATTCCCATGAAATCCTATACATTTCCATGTTTCTAGTCATTCATATCCTCATTTACACATGTACTAAATTTTGAGATGATAGAACTCCATCAAAAATCATTTTTTGTTTTATAAATGATTCGTTATCTTTATCTCCTACTAAATACCTAACTACCACATCTGGTATACGACGCACCATGAGTTATTAGTAGTAAAAGTTTTGTAGTAATATTTTTCATTGAAACACTAGTACCATTATGAGGATTCTATATCATATATCTCTATTGATAAATCATTAATTATAATTCAAAAAAGATAAGGGGTAATCTATAGTGATCGATATCCATCCTCTGGTAGTAGGAAATTAGATATCCATTCACCTTATTGGAATCTATCACAGCTCTCATCAGATATCTCCACTCTTGATCCAAAATTCACAAAGGCATCAACCAAAACCAAAAAATTATCTGAATTCATCCATATATCCCCATCCCACATGTAATTCATAAAACCAACACAATTATTGGGGTTTAATTTCACATGAACCCACCCATCCTATATTGATCTTTTGCAACATGAGACAACATTATAGTACATAATGATTGTTGGGGGAAATGGACATGAGAAAATTGAATCTATCATTGACTAATATTATCTTCAAAAAAGGTTTTATAATAACAAATAGAAGTTTTATATCATTGAATAAGAAATTAAATTTATTTAATCAATTCAATTAACCTAGAAGGGAAAATGTGAAGAACAAACAAATGATGATCAAAGAATAAAATAAATCAAATCCATGCTTTCATAATTTAAGAGGGGGAAGACACAAAATAATATTATCTACAACAACTCTGTATTTTTCATTGGTGTTGATTATATCCACTGGAGATCATTAAGGTAGAATATGTTTATTTCTTACCTCTTGATACTCCTTGATTGGATGATTGATCTACATTATCGGGATTTCCAGCACCAAAGAAGAACTATCACCTCTAATCCTAATAGGGATACATGGGTATCCTCAGAAAAATATCATAATGATATATTTATAGATAATTATTATAGGTTTGGAAATTTAATTAAAAATAATAATTTATTTATTTGTGTTCATAAATTCACTTATAAACAGTCACCTCCCAAAGAAGCTCTAATGCCGACCAACTATATGTGGTGCCTCAGGTAAACCCCACATTCCAAAATCAACCGTAGTGTTGAATTTCCTATATGAGAAACCAAACTATTGGAAATCCATTTCACCAAACTGATTTGCGAGACATAATTTGAATATATAAAATATTATTAATATATTAATTATGGGGTCCCAAGACATTCAACCACTATGAAAAAATTGATGATAAATATAGATATATGCATAGAAATATTCAAAGGACTAGCCCAAAAAACCCGAGTTGTTATATTCTATATGAAATCAAATATTTTCACCATGAAGGGAATTATATTAAAAAATAGATGATGGTCCAAATTCTGCAGGTGAATCTTGTGGTTTTGGGAGAACACATGCATGCTCCCATACTGGTAAATCACTAGAACCAAAGGGATGGTATGTCCCTATAGGATTTTCTCCTATTGATCCTTGATTTCCATCAAGTACTCCACAAATATAGATCCAACCGTGACTCCTATCTCACTATATTCAATAACGTTGGGGGGTCATGTATGTGTCTCATCAATATTGACACATAGATGATTTTATTCTATCAACATAACAATAGGTTCAATGCTAAGCACTATGTATCCTCACCAACCCAAGATAGGATATCAAATAGCCCTATAAATCTCGAGGATGTATTTTCTCCATGATGAGGTGTTTGAAATATTTAACATGTGGAGACACTCATGAAAAATAGTCTCCCTGCTTGAACTCCAATGGCCTATAGAATCGATATGCATAATATTTAAATCTAATGTATGTTTTCCCCATATGCTCATAGATCACATAATTGTTTTCATCATTTACACCATCTCTGTCCTAATAATATATGTATCACCAATATTATTACATCATAAGGGTGACCCGTACGGTTTCCAATATAATCCCTATAAATGTACAATGATGATATTAGATTGATAATTGTTATTATAAGAATATTATACCAATAGAATCTGATCATCCTATATCTATCCAAAGTCCAACACACATTCCATCAAAGTACCCTACAATATCAGGATAATTCAGTAGTTTTAGACATTGTATATTTATAAAACACTATAAAAATATGGAAAAGGGTCCCCAAATCCTCATGAATTCTTATCCACAACCGTTACATGAAAATATAATCATAGGCGGAGATAATCTTCGAGGGTAACCCATGATATGCGTTGTATTTCATCCAAAATTATCATTTAATTATTTTTAATAACATTATATTTTTTAAATTTTTTTACAAAGCCATCCATATATATTTCTCATAACCATTATAACATTTAAATTATTCATGAATTTAATCGATTGGAAAAATCACAAGTTTATCTGAATACCCATAGAATAGTATATTTATTAGATCAATTAATGTATCAGGGGTACTTTTTAACTAAAATTTCAGTACAGAAAACACATAATTTCAATACCTAGTATCAAATTTACTCCTTAATACATATTAGTCATTCAATTTCTTGTTGTGATACCTAGACTGGAGATAATTTTTTTAAAATATACTATACATTTTAGGGATAGTGAAACAAGTCCTAGATATGTGAAAATAGTTACCTTATCTTAATTTGGATGATATTTAGTTATCTATAATCAAAAAACAACATCATTGAACCGCAATATGATTTTTAAAAAGAAACAGGGATACACCATTGTAATGTAGTAGGGTGGATCAAAACCTTATCATGAAACTCATGTGGTTGTTGCTTCAATTATAAAACCTCAAATGAATATATTTTTTAAGGAGGTTTTGAAATTATCTCCACAATAGGAACTAGGTAAATAATAAACACAACATCTCAATAAATAATAATATCATGAAAATATTTAGGAAAAAAAATAAAAAACACATTTAATAATATGAAATAAAATTTTTATCATTTCCGTTCTTATCAACACATTAAGAAATATAAATATTAAATCCCTATTGTTTTCAGTATCTCTACTCTTGATATGATTAAAATGGATTAAATAATTCATTTATATGAATAAAAATTATTTAAAAAATATTATTTATCTCTAAAATCCATCTTGGTATGATCGATTTATAAACAATCCATACAAAAAATACCAAAATATTCTACAATGGTAAGGAGATTAATTTTCAAGGGAAAAATTTCCATTTATAGAACATGTTGTCTGTTATAAAATCGTGTTTCCTTTACATTATCTAGTGGATTTATTATCATACGAATCAAAATATTTTTTTAAGTTAGTATTTCTATTTTACATTAAATTTCTATATATAAGAAATAACGTGTGGATCCAAAAATATAAAATATATATAAATAATCTTAATAAATAATAAATGTAAATTTCACAACATTATTTCAGTTTCCATCATCTACTGTTGTAGAATAATAAGGCTTCTCATTACCATACAATTTTTATTCATGATGATAAGCACCTTTAGTAACTAAATAGAGAAATTAATTAGTGTAATGACCCAACTCATTGAAATTGAATAATTTTATTGGAAGCCTTCCATTATAGGTATCACCATTTTCATTAATATTTTCTGTATAGACATTGTCCATTTCTATAAGATTATTATAATAGTAAAACATTCTATATCTCTTGAGTAATTCTCTAGAATTATACTGTACACAGATATCACAAGTGGTAATTGAATTTTATTTTTCTTGTGTTTCATTAATTAATTAATCCTTATTTCATGCCACCTGGATCCCTTCTAATCTTTATTATTTTTAAATTAAACAAATTCCCTTCCCACTATCCCTGTACACTACACATTTTACTCATAATTTATAAATAGGTGAGTGAATATTGATAATCATATAATTGTTATCAATAAAATGTTACATCAATCCATTTGTATATCATAGTCAAGAATGGAATTCAATGCATGGATAGATAATAGAGTAAAATATTCCGTATAAGTGGACATTGAGTTTACTTATTTTTTCATAAATTCTATAAAGATTCATTCTATTCTACTATGAATATAATTAGGAAAATAAAATTAATAGAAGAGATATTTAAATACCTTCATTTACATGTCATAAAATTTTAATTTTAATTTTTGGTCTTAATCAGGGGACACTATTGGTTAGAATCACCCTCAAAATGATATATAACAAGTGTTACATTATGATGTTACAAATATAAAAAAATTTAAAAACATCTCTAGAGATTTAATCCATGATTTACCATTCATGGATTATACGGATCCACCAAACTTTGTAGGGTTATGTTTCATAAAATTCTATATGGTAAACATGATCATAGGTAGAATATTTGGTCACACCATTCAATATGTTCCATAATCTTTAGCATTTGATAATTGATTATACAAAACTAAAAACTACTCAATTGCAATTTCAGCCACTCTTGGTTGCTGACATTGAATGATATTATCATAATATTGAATTTCTACCTTTGATATCATGATTTCTATATAGATAACCATTATAAACATATATGAATGTGATTAATGAACATGGGAATATTCTAAATATATCTTATGATAAAATGAACATAAATTGATATCATTATTTTTCCTTATAACATCACAATAACCTATAATGTTATCTAAACAATTGTTTTAATATAATGTATAATAATATGTACATTATTTGAGCTATAATTACATGATTTATAAAATTTTGTCACTTTATTACATTTGATTGACATTTTTTTAAGTAGAAAAAAATATAAACTGTTTCTATTTTCATAGAGTGTCCAGCTTGAAGGAAGATGCTGTTCTTTATGATAAAAAATTTTCTCCATTAATGGGAAAAATCATCTCCCAATGTGGAAAGTGCAAAAAAATAATTTTGGGATATAGAATAAAATAAACCTATTAATCAATTTGTAATCCACAAAAATCCATAATAATATGTTAAACAAATTAACTTTTCTAAAATTTCTTATTCCCTCAAGAAAAATCATATCCCAATGTGGAAAGTGAAAAAATATAATTTTGGGATATATAATAAAATAAACCTATTAATCAATTTGTAATCCACAAAAATCCTTAATAATATTCTTCTTCACAATTTACCTTGACATAAAATTTAAATTTAAATTTATATGAATAAAACAAAATTTATTACGATATTTCATTAAAATTTCATATATAATAATAAATGGAAGAAAATTATAATGGTTTATGGGAAATACGGAAAAATAATGAATAACATTCGTTGAAAAAAAATAATTTTACCATCATTAAATATTGTCATAAATATTTTTTAAAATAATAAGATCGGTTCCATCCACTAGAAATATAAAAAATTTCTTTTGAAACCATTTCATTCATATGTTGAATGTTATATAAATATTTATCATCATATTAAAATTTATAAGAACCTTTCCAATGGAATCACTAAACTTTATCATTATCATATCTCTTAAGAGTATCCTGTAATAGGTAAAATCCAACACTCCAACCATTTTATTAGAGATCATTATAATTATATCCCATCATTGAAGCTACATCATGAAAACCTTTATTTAATATTAATTGTCAATAATCATATAATTAATAAGAAGAATATATCACTAACATTAATGATAAACCCATCCATTGATCCCTAAAATGCATGTCTCATATCCTAGTACCTCCTCATGAATCTTCTCCCATGTCCATATCCCCAAGACAGATGTTAACTCCTTGATATCACGGTTTGTGCACCTAATCATCCGTTGTTGACTTTCACCTACTGTATCTTCCGAGCCAACAACATTTTGACCACAAAATCTCAATCAATCACCAAATAATAAGTACAAATACATTGAGGGATAATATTATATTTGATTTCTATACAAAAATATCGCTTGAATGGTCGACCCATGATTTTTTGTTCTCTAACAATATCCATCAAGTACTTAGAAAGGATCATGAACCTAGATTAATAATAATGCATTATAATACTACCCTTATGGATCTAAAGATACATTAGAATATGAATTTCTCTCAGCATAACTGGTGATAACTCCTCTTTGAAGAGACACTCTAACTATTCCCATGAATTAGCATCCTCATCATGGGTCGATATTTCCACACACCACCATCACCCTTTCATACCCTATAGAATGATCACCATCAGGACCACCAACTGATATGATATTGTCCTGACTAGAAAGAAAACTCGAGTCACCGTCTGATACATGTAATCATCTATATAATGTCCAGGCTCTCCTCGATACCCAAAAGGCTTGTGTCTATCAATCATGTGAAGCGCACTTGGCCCATGATCCTCATCTTCATGTATTGCAGTTTCTACATGATACTCTATAGGTAGTGGCATGGTTGGGAAACCACCTAGAGGTAGCATCTGGGGAAATTGTCCCCATATTTATACATCATCACTGAGGGGGTCATCCTTGTGATTTATCTGTTGAACTCAGAAGGGTTTGCATCTTGTGGTTATACTATAAGAAAACATGACGTACCACTGCCAATGAGTATAGGTTGAAAGATAACTCAATAATGACGTGGAACCAAAAGACATTCCTTTATGATTCATGTATCATTATTTTCCTTACAACCAATGTTCATGTATACCTAGTTGAGAAGAATCTTATTAGAGTCCCGATTTATGGATATATCAGCCGCAACACCAACACTATAGTCCTTGGCCTTGAAGAAGAACTTGAAACATTTAACACTGTTTCCCTAAACTAATCTCATAGAATATCAGTACTAAAGAATAACACATCACCAATAATACCACTCTATCATGACCCAATCAAATGGGCCCAATGTCGTGACTCCCAAGACCACCTACAATTCGACAGAGTCTGTTTACTAGTACTGAGTAGGCATATCCCTTATATGGTATAGAGCGTTTTTATGTTGAATTTTTTTACATATATAACAAACATCAAAATGTTGATTTTATGTCATGTGTTATGATTATTCTCATGAAAAGTTTCTCTTATTTGTTATTAATTTATTTTAATACTGGATTTTATTATTTTAAATTCATGTAAAATGATAGGCATGGTTTTTGGTAAACCATTGACACTTGGTGCTATTTACGTGGTTGAACCTATTCCGTTATATACTGAGAAAAATTCTATTAATATAAAATTATTCCTTAAATGTTTAGTCATGATTAACATTCCTTGAGTAAGTGTCGAAATATAGATGAGTATGTTATACTTTAGAAATAGAGAAAAATCATGTTATGTAATGTAGTACGGGGTATTTTTTTTAAGTAACTAGTGTCTAAATTGTGCATGATCAATATGAATTATTAAAAAATGAATTTCGGTGTAATTTTATTTTTTATTCTAAAATAATTTTATTTTCTGACCATGTTCTATTTAAATATAGAATTAAAATATAATACCCTTATTTTAATGTATAATCATGTATTTTTAACAAATGGTATGTTTAATTCCTGTTAAGTGTAAGTATGTTAAGCCATACACGAAGTGATTCAACATGAGATTTTTTAATTTGTGATCTGAAATCAAGTTTTATTTTCAAAATATGAAATCATTTTTCCAGTGGGATTAAATTTGTTAAGAAATGATTCTATCAGGATGTGAAATAATATATAAGATAACGTATCAGGTTATGATTTTATTCTATAGGATGAATATTTTTGTTGCAAAAAACTATCAGGTGGAAGTGTTCTAAGAATGATTTGGTGTACCATATATTGTGTTGTTTTGGTATTTATCTTTTCCACATGTTAATGTGTTTAAATTAAATGCATGTTGATTTCTCTTAAAATAACATAGAAACATTGAGTTTTGATTTGGGGTTCATTGTTAATTGATTTTTTCATCAATGTGATGATGTTCCTTACTACGATCCAATTAGCAAATTATAAAATAATGTTTTTAAGACTGTTTTGGAAGAGGATGTCTCATAATGAATCCAAATCCCTAAATCATTATTTTTATTAAAATATGAACTATGTGATCATTGAGATGATATGTCTTCCTATTGTGAACATTCACCCCTACAAGGATATTGTTTTGTGTTATATTTTTATTGTTGAAATCACATTCCCCCTATAAAAGGGGAAACACTTATATTTGGTAATAAAAATATTTTTTATAAAATATTTAACATAATGACGATGAACTTCTTTGACACACCTATATTAATGTTAAACAGTTATTGGATACTATATAATGTTCATCGAGTTTGTTTTGATTAATCTTATATCAGTTGAATTTGTTATGGATTCAGGCATAAGAAGAGAGTAAAACCTCTTCCCATCAAGATGGAATATATTTATGACACATTGTAAAACCATGTTGTGGAATCAAGGTTTTCTACAATAGAAAATATCATCATATGTTGGGGGGGGGTTCCCTTGATTTGGGTTATTTAGGTAGATTTGTGTGATTATTCGTGTATATGTTCCCTTTCCCTTAGGGGTATTTAAATGGCAGTGCCAGTAGCTAGGTGGAATATAGGTATGTTGTGGATGAAGTGTGATGGTGTGGTGTTGTTCTTGATATAAGCTAGTGATTTGGTTATGTGGGGATTTCATGATTTTTATATTCAATCGATGAATTAATAGGGTCTAATAATATAATATAATTAATTGGTTAAACTAATTTTATTGTAATCTGTATTATCAATTATTTTACATGTTGTCATGAAATTTATTTTCAGAATAGTTGGTTGTTTCTATTTATAATAATAAGATTTTTTTTGGATCCTCATTTTTCTATAATAGTTCTAAATTCTGAAACCATAATTTTTATAGAATTTATTAAGTTCACCATGTTTGAAAATAAATGGCTACATATAAAAGGTTAGTGATGTAGTTTCCATTTGAAATATGGGATTCTAAGATAATACACTTGCTGAAGAAAATGTGATATTATAAAATCCCATGAATTGAATTTTTGGAGGATGTGGATGAAAAAATGTGTTTTCATGTTCTGAAGTTCTTATTATGTTGTTTTATGTGATGTGTATGGATCTTTTGGAGATTTTATCAATTGTGGGGGTGACTAGTTTTGATTTTGAATGTTGTGGTAGCATGACTATGTTTGTTTGGAATGAGAACTGATGAGGTTAAACATATAGTGATTGTTTTATGTGGTTGTGGTCATGTGGTTATTGAGGTGTAATTGTTTGGTTGTGGCAACATCTTCTCATATGTTGCAATGAGGAATTTATTGATATTAATTTCTTGAAATTTTGTGTGATATAGTTGTATTATTTTCCTAGACATTGGTGGAGATTTAGTCAAGGGGGAATGTCTTTATTGGGTTATACTACTTCCAATAAAACCTTAAAATTAATATATAGTTTTTTTAAATTTTGTTTAATTATTTGTAAATTTAATTATTAATGTTTTATAAAAAATATATAATTTATATTTCATACATAATGGGATGTTTTAAACACGATGAATAAATTAGTATCCATGGGTTGGTTGTCTTAATAAAATGTTTATTATGAAAAGAGATGTTGGGAAATTTTTATGATGAGCGAGGAGGATGGTACCACATTATCTTCATTTGGTGTTTTTATTATACTTTACAGGTATCTATATTATCCATTAGAGGTTTTGGGAGATTTTTTGTGGAAGGATCGTGGTTTAGCTCTTATTGTGGCTGTTGGTAGTATGTTGGTTTTGTTTGAGAGGTATCTTTTGAGGGAGTGTTTTGGTGGAATTGTTATTTATCCTAGGGTTTGGATTGGATTATCAATAAGAAGTTTCACATGGGAGGCATATTATTTAATGGAATATGACTCATATGTCTATTACATTGTTATCATTATTTACTAGAGCTTCCAGTAGAGGTTACTGTTGTATCCATGGTTGTTTATTGCTTGAAATGGAGTATGGTTTGTGTTTGTTTTCAATACATATTGTGTTGATCAAGGGGTATTAATATCTTGTGAAATTACAGTATAGGTAGTAGCCGATTCTTATGGTGGTGTAGTTTAACAGTGTTTGCAAAATATTTGGGCACCAAAATCAAGAGTTTATTTTTTGAAAATGATGTTTATTTTTTGAAAATGACGGTTTTCCATGTTGTAGTGCATAGTATGGTGACATCAAAGGTAGTACGAGGAATTAGATTATTGAGAATAGTTCTTAGACCATTAATGGTGGTACACGACAGCGTTGGGAAATAGTTCATAGTACTTAAATGGTTCATGGGATGGCCTACGGTTATTGGAAGTCAATCAGTTCGGGGGATAACATTTTGTTCATGAAAATTAACCAGAAAGTTTCATCGAATAGATTATTCCCCAGATGGAATGTGTTTCAAAAAAATGAGGTGGATAATGGTTCAAGGATGAGTTTGTACACCAAAATGTAAATGGTAGTACACTAACCGTGTAGGTCAATATGGTTTGCGGGATATCAACGTTACTTGCTTATGGAGATTCGGTATCAAAGATTTGGTAAATATCACTTTAGCAGATTATGCAGATCTATTTTCTAATATAAGAAGAAATAATCCATTTCTTAGTTAGAGACACTTAGATTAAGAATCCAAAAGGATTTCAATTAAGTCTATTGTGGATCATTGTAAACCAACCTCGCAAAGGAGACTTTGATAAGAAATCTAAAGCAATATACTGAATTATAGAACAGATTGGGGAAGGTGGTTCATAGAAGATGGTTAGAGGAAGATAGTTTGCATAGTATAATTTGGTCAGTAGAAGGCGTTGGTCCGCATAGTAGAAGCAGTATGTGGACATGGTCTGCAAAGGCAGTACGTGGATACAATTTTCAAAGGCAGTATGCATTCACCTTTTGTAGAGGAGATATGCAGAGGTGGTATGTGGAGCACAATAGTATAGAGAAGAAGAATACCAGTTCAGAGATGGAAAGTTCTCAAATGAATAGAACATGAAAAACTATATTAGATATACAGTGGGAAAATGCCTTCAACATAGAATCTATCCATATATAAGGATTCATCATTTAATGCCAACCCATTGAAGAGACCATCAATTCGATAAACTATGTTCTGATTCTTCCCAACATAGTGATAAAAGGGGAGTCAATAGAATTGATTTGAGGGACCCAATTTTCTATCCCTAAAACCTTATAATTTTTGTGTTCCAGGCATAGTGTGACTATGTTATTCTTTTATAATCCACAAATTGGGGATGGTTAGTTGGCTTTGGTATGACTGACAACCTATCGGCGTATGCAACATAGACGTAGCCCTTAGTGGCGAACCATGTAAAATAGATTTTTCATCTCTTTTCATGTGATTTCTTGTTTTCTTCTTTTCCCAATAAAAAAGTTAAAATAGGTTCATAACAACATGGGAACATGATTTATCATATTAAAAGAAAAAGTTGACACAATGATTCACCACTCCACTCTTAGGGTGTTCTAGGTCCTTCAAGTGGTATCAGAGCGTAACAGTTGTTGGTGTTTAATTTTTCTTACATTGATATCATGGATGATACCATTCATTCTATTTGAGTCCCCCTATTTTATGGAAGTAACATTAAGATATGGACAAACATGATGATATCTCTTATGAGGTCTCATGGAATGGATGTCCTTTTTGTTACATCACAAGATATATAAATGAATGATATAATAGGGCGGTCTATGACTAATTCAGACAGTAAAACGGTTGATGTAGTTGCTAAAGAATTGAAATACCTTACTAGATCTCTTTCGAATCAAATCTATCTATAGGTGATGGGTTTCACCTCAGAAATGTCTTTATGGGAAAAACTCAAAAGTATTTATGAACGGGACCAAAATTTAAAGGAAGAAAAAATCTAGGCTTAAAAACAAGATTAATGATATAAATATGCACCCAAATGAAAATAAATATTCCCTTTTCAATCAAATCACTATTTTTTGGAGAAATACATTCAATTGCAGAAGAAATAAAAGACATTTATATTGTGAAGAAACTATCGTGATGAATTGCAACTCTTTACAGTGTATATGTTTCAACCCTTGCGGAAAGGGTTCTTTCGAAAAAATTCTCTGATGATTTTATGACCAAGATGGGGGAATATATGATGTGATTCATGCTAGAAGATGCAAAAAATCAAGTAATAATGGAAATGGAATTTATATCCATGGAGAAACATTAAATTTTAGGGGTAGTATTGATAAAGATAATGAGGAAAAATATATTATTTCCCTCATTTCTTACAAATTCAGTAATGGAAAATAGAAATTTGATGGAAATTTAACACTGAATTGTTTTTTTTGTCACAGATTTGGGAATATTCCCTCTTTATGGACAAGAAAGATAAATAATGAAGAATGTGAAGTTAGATACGTGCAGAAGATTATGAAAAGTGTTTTTTAAAAGTGAGATTTCAATACTGGTATGAAAATATAGAGAATGGATTATTTCATTGAAGAATATTATAATTATAATAAATACTATGATGAAGAAGAACCAAAATTTATATCTAGTACCCCTAAATTAATGATGGATACTGTTGAAAAATAATAACCATCCATAAATAAAGCTAGATATAATTAGTTGATCGATGATATTGATCTCATGTTGCAACTTAAGGATGCTTATGGTAATATTGACAATCAATAAAAGAGATGAGAAAACTGGAAAGAAACTAAGGAAGAGTCATCATAATATGATTATATACATGAATCTTAAATTGATCGACTTGAGTATGTAGTAAAGAAACACTCATAAACATTTGAAAGCACAGAATATATCATTGAACTGAATATTAGAATTGAAGAACAGAAAAGGTAATTAATGAAAATATATCAAGACTATAGGAGAAGTCCAAAACAGTTGAGGTATATGAAGAAGATGTTGTTACTCTTAAGAGTAAACATGAAAGTGAATCATTTCTAAAAGAAAAAAATAATAAAATTAATTTTGGAAAATTTTTAAATGATGAGATACTTGAGAAAGTTAAGTATGGTTCTGATGTAGTTTAAAAGAATATGAATAATCAAATACCCTCACACATAGTAATCATCTGAATTTGATGTGATTCATAATATTAAAATGTTGGGTGTAAAATGGGCCAAAAATAAAGCTAAGATGAATGTAAGATATTTCACAAGGATACATGAAGTGAAAATAAAGAAAGATTCAAATTAAACTGAGAGGAGGGATGAAAAATATCCTTGAGTTTCCCAATATGATAGACATTAAAATTATCCTTCTACATAAGTATATATTAAGAGCATTAAATGTGAAAATATATTTACAATTATGAAATTTCAATGAGGTGGCTATATGGACTAGGTCATGTCATATTTATATAGGTGAGGATCTATTTGAATGGGGAAGTGATAGGTAGTAAAAAAGGTTAATGAATTAATACCATAATTATACAGAAGAATCACTTTCTATGGATAATTTTTTATTGTTCTAACATTGGACATAATGTTGATCATTACTAGTAGAATAATGGAAGGAACAATACATACGGAACTCAGAGACAAGTCAATATTCAGTAACCAGACAATGATGTTCTTAAAACAACTTCTCTACTCTAGAATAAGAGTGTGATTATGATGAACCTAGGAACATGAGAAATAGATTTTGAAATCCTTATTTATACTTCACCCAAATTAATATTTCATGGAATGAAAACTTGAAAATTGAAGAATTCAATTTTGTAGAAGTCACTCTCAATGCTACCATGAATTAAAGAACATGGATTCTTGATTATGGATGCCCATAAAATATTATAAGAAGTGAATAACTATTTAACAATGTCACAAAAAGGTGGATTTAATAGTGATATTTGTTACTGATGGTTCTTTGAAGATCAGAGGTTGTGGAAGTACTAAAGTGACCAATGGGGAGCTGAAGAAGATCGAAGATCTTTATATGGAAGGATTGCATCACAATTTTCTAAGTGTGAGTCAACTCTGTGACTTATGAGTTAGAGTGAATTTAAATCAAAATGAGTGAACTATAAAAATAAATAATGTGGAATTATTTCACGAATAGATGTATTATAAATGGAAACTTATATCGGGTTGATAGTAAAGTGAACATTTTTTACGTGATAGTTGAAGAAGAAAAAAACATGTGGTACCGGAGGTTGGGACACATGAATAAAAAAGATATCGAAAAGATATATAAACTTAATATTTTCATTTATTTCCCAAATAAGAATCATGAATAGGAGAAGACTACTGATTCTTGTATTTGTGGAAAGTTGGTGTGCAGTCATATCATCTAATGAAGAAAATAACATCAAATTTTTTTGATCTCATCCGTATAGATGTATATTTCCTGATAAATGATTTCAAAACTCATGAATAAAGGTAACTTATTATTTTCATTGTTGATTATAGAGGAATAGATTTTTTAAGGGTTATACATAAGAAATGAAAGGTTTGTGATTGCATGAAAACTTATCTTTGAATCACCGGGAATGTTACTAGAAAGATAATCAATGTTTTGCGGTTAGATAATGGAGGAGAATATACATTTATTGAGTATAAAATTTATATTGAGAAACACAGAATACAACATGAGGAGGCTTCTGTTGGAATTCCAAATCATAATGGGGTTTTTGAGCACCAGAATCGACATGTCAATAGTATGGATAAAACTGTGCTGACTGATAGTCGTATCTCTCACCATTATTGGAACGAGTCTATTTATGTTTCAGTTTATATTCTAAATTGAAAAGGGAATTATATGGGGGATGTTCAGAAACTGTATGAGTTATGTAATCGATGTAATCCCTCATTGATGTATTTTCATGTTTTTGGATGTAAATCCGTTATCCAAAATAGATAATGAATACAATGAATTTATGTAGATTTTTTAGGTGATGGATTGTTCCTCAGATATTCAATGACTAGAAAAGTAAAAAAATGATTCAATGATCATCTTGGACAAATTGTGAATTGTATTGATGTGGAGTTCATTGAATATAAAACCATTAAATCCTCAAGGAATCCATCTGATGATGTGATAAATGGTGAGGAATAAAGTAGACATGGAAAAGATCAAAATATAGAATTATAGTAAGGAATGAAAAATAGTTTTGAATCATTTCATGATGTTGACTTAGAAGAAGAATTAGAAGAGAAAACCATGGCTAATTAAAATACTTACGAACCACACCGGAGAAATTTAAGAGTAGGAGTTGATCAATAAAATATCATTGGATATTGGACACCTCCCACATAGGCAAGGAGAATTATGAATAATGGACAATATGTATTCTTAACAATTTTAGAACCATATTTATTCGAATAAGATGTAATGGATGAATCATTGGATAAATCCATGAATTAAGAGCTGGATTATAATGATAAGAACCAAACATGTGATCCAGTTAAGTGACCCAAAAAACACAAAGTGATTGGTATAATTTTTTTTTGTGAAAATACATTTTACGAGAATTGAAATGATACTATAAACAAGGATCGATTGGTGTGTAAAATATTTTCCCAAATTGAATGTGTTGATGTTGAAGAAATAATTCCTCTTGTGGCAATACTAGATTCAATCAGACTTTTTCATAACATTTAATTTCAATGAGGATACAAAGTATATAAAATGGATGTCAACACAACTTTCTTAAATGGTTTCCTATAAAAATAAGTCTACATTGAAAAACTAAACGGTTTTATACTAGGTAATGATGAATTTAAGGTTTTCATATTAAAGAAGTCTCTTTATGGTCTAAAGTAGGCCCCATGAAAATGGTAATCTTAGTTGAATTCATATCTATGGAAGATCAAATTTTAAATAGGTGGTGTGGATCATAATCTCAATGTATAGAATTCTTATAAATATCAGTTCATAGTGATGGTGTATGTTGTTGATATTATATTTGGTGGAATCATGAAGGATAAGTAGATGGATTTATCAATGACATGATATCATAATTTTAAATATCTAAAATTGGTGAAGTAAAATAATTGATCTTACAAAGATTCCAGATAATCATTATCTTATTAAAGAAATTGAAATATTATATAACATCATCAAGGGAAAATTTCAACAATGCCTGATTAAAATGGATCATGTCGGAACCGATGATCACATGGCTGACATAACAAAAAATTCATTTTCATCACATATGGTCAATAAACATCAGTTAAACATTGGTGTTCAACGACATATTCATTTATAAAAAGATCTTGAAAAACTCCTATCCCTAGTTTTATTACCAGTTTTAATTTGCTTGTGAATGTTATACATGTTTACGGGGGAGATATGGTCCTGGAGGGGATTTTGTTGAGATCTACCACGTTAAAAAACTATTCTTTGGGATTATTTCCAATGGGTGAGAATGAATAAATTAAAAAATAGTAAATATAATAATGGAGTATAAAGAAATTAATAGAATGAATAGTTCTCTAGTTATATAAGATATTCAATGAGTTGCAATGGGGAGAATGAGAATGAAAAAAACAATAACTCGGTGTTATGATAAAATTATCGGAGCATACTTGGAAATCAATAAGGCATTAAAAGACTTGAGAATTCTATTCCTGATTAGCCTATTGTTTTTTATAATTATCATTGATCATATATATTTATAGTGTTGTTGGCTGATTTTTTTCTTAGGTATCAGGTTTTTATTATTGCAGGTGCTTCATTGAATTTATCTACATATTTCCAACAAACCCAAAGTGGAGACTATTGGAAGAAAGATTGTTATTTTAGATAAATTGAGTATTTTGTTTTTATCAATCTACTTTGGTTTGATCAAGAGTTTTAGAAGTCAAGTGTTCTTATAGTACAGGCTGGATAAGGTTTGTCGGAAGGACTATAGTTTGCGGAAGACAATCAGTTTGCGGGATGGTATCTCGTTCACGAAAATGAGGATTTGAGGTGTGAATAATATACTAGTTATGAGATGGATTTTCATTAGTGAAATCAAGGGAGATAATAGTTCAAGGAAGAGTTCGGCCGCTGTGAAGGAAAGGAAGGTACGTGGGACACATAGTGCAAAATGGTTCGCGGGAGATGCACGGTGCGTGGTAAAGGTAGTCACATATCAAAGATTGGGAAAATATTGGTTTTGTAGATTATATTGATATATTTTCCTATCTAAGAATAACTAATAATTTAATTAGTTATACGTACATGTATTATTAATCTGAGAAGAATTCGTTGATGTATATAGTGGTTCGTCGAAAGACATCCTCACAAAAGACACTTTTATTATAAATTCAGAAGGAATTCAATGAAGTTAAGAATGGTTTGTGATAGATGGTTCACAAAAAATGGTTCACAAAAGACGTTTTAGGTAAGATAGTTTGTGGAGGATTATTTTTTCCACATGAAGATTTTTCATATAGTAGAATCAGTATACAGACACAGTTTGAAAAGGTAGTACCCAGATGTAGTTTGCGATGGCAATACACAATCATGGTTTGTAGAGGTAGTAAATAGAGGTGGTATGTGGAGCACTGTATTATGTAGAGGAACAAGGAAAATTCCTAGAGAAAAAGTTCACAAATGAACAGTACAAGGAAATATAGATTACATCTATATGGAAAAAACATGACCTCAACAGAGAATCTATCCATAGTTGAGGATGTGTGATTTAATGCCAACCCATTGAAGTGAACTTTATGTCGATTAAATTGAGATTATATTCTTCCCAACATAGTGGTCTAGGGAATTCAATGGAAGTGATACGAGGGAATAAGTGTGTTATCCCAAAATCCTTGTAACGGTAGTATTCCTGGCATAGACAGACTGTGCTAAACATTTTTAATACACAAACTGGTAATGATTGTTGCACTTTGGTATATCTAAAAACATGTCGGCGTATACTCCTTGGACGTATCCCTTAGTGGTGAACTATGTAAATTAATTTTTCTTCTCTATGCATATGATTATTTTTTCCTACTTTTTATCAATTGGTGGGTCTAACCATTTCATACCAACATTGGAATAATGTACATTAGATTAAAAGAAAAATTTGACCCCCTGATTGACCCATCCCCTCTTAGTGTGTGGCAGGGTACATCATTTTCAGGGTAAAGGGAGGGGATTGGAGTTATGGTTATATCTAAAAAAGTTCCATATGGTGTGGTAGTGTTCATTGCACTACGGAGATGGTAACTGTATCTTGGGGTAGAGAACTATGGAAGTGATTTTGGAAGATGGTGTTTTGGTAGTTCTGGTATGTTGGAGGTTTAAACTCAGGGCATTGGGTTATGTAATGGAGTCTTGTGGTATATTTTTGGGGAGTTCTAGTGGTTATCTTATTCTCAATGTAGAATGAGAATCTCTATTAAAATACACCATTAATGACATATACATATAATTGATATGTCATGATGGACACCCTATATCATGGAGACATTTTGGGCGAGTTTTATGTGATTCTGTTGATTTTAGTGTCATTGTGATTAGGATGTGCGTTATGGCCTGTCATTTTTCTTTACATTACGAATTTTTTTGGTGTGGTGGTTACCTTTCGGGGTAGAATGTTTTAGTTTTATTGGATCACAACATGGACCATGATGTTTTTCATAGATGTGGTTTTGACCATACCAATATAATATGGACTTCTTCCTTGCTCAATGGAATCTACTCCACATCAACATATTTTGTCATAATCTAGGGTGCTGACCCATATTAATCTAATTTTCTAAATGCCTATAAAATCCAAAACCCCCTAGAACCCTATCATTAATCCCTATTTTACCGTAGTAATTTAGTGATACAGATGTGCCCAAATGATTCTTTCACCCCCTTTTATTGAAATTCAACCCCAGCCTTTATAGATTGATCCTTAGTGATTTTTTGTTAGATCTCTTCGTTCTTCTATGTTTTCACTCGATTCTTCACACGAAGATGGATTATATCATGGTAAATACTGGTTTGGGTGATGTTATGGATCGAGGTTGATAATCGTTGTTGTATTCCTAGTTTTTTATCGCTCTATGGCGTGTTATTATCCTTGTGGGTGTCCTCAAATCACCTCATCTTCATGCAGTTCTTTATGGTCGATTATGGTAGTGGATTTTGAACATATCATTCATCATCTTGGATAGTATACCTAAGAAAATATATTTTCATTCCATTAATTATTACAATAATTCTATTTTTCAATGTTATATGATTATGGTTAATGTGATTATCTTGGTGTTATTATTACCAATAATCCTTCATCAATAAAAAAGGATAATCACTTATATATGTCAATGAGAGTGTAATTTTTGGAATCTATGAAATTTGTTTATTTTTAAGAACCTTGTATGTTTATTTTTATTGTGTTGTGATTTAATTATCCCCCAATGATGATGATTAATGTGGTTATTGTGTTAAGAAAGTAATGTGATTGGGGTTAAAACCTAAGAATAATTGAATTAGAGGAAAGTGGTATCCAGAATTGTTAACAGTGTTAGTGAAAAAAACCAAAGTTGTAATGACGTTCTTAATGATGAATAGAAACCCATAGAAATAATTATGTTTATTTATTGAATTTTATTAAGTAAATGAATTAAATGGGTATGGATGGGGACTATATATAAAAAGAACTAAAATAATATTTGTTGAAATCATGTTTTCGTGATTGAACCTGGTGATGGACAAAGAATTTTTTAGTGTGGATTTTATGTAATGATTATGTGAACAAGGTTATATTAATAAATTATTACTCCTTGGTGGGGGACCAAATAGGGGGGATTGTGTTTCTACTATTGTGAGAAGTTTGGTGGTATAATGACAAGGATGTTATTAAATGAGTTAATAAACAACATAAGGAATATAAAAAGTATGGTAAATGGAAGTCACTGATTGAAAAAGTAATTATCAGCACATGTGTTCAATAAACATCAATTAAAGAACGGTGTTCAACCTCCTCCCAGTGTATAAAATGTTCTTGAAAAACACACCTCCCTAGTTTTATTACCTAGTTTAATTTGTTTGTGAATATGATACATGTTTACATGGGAGATACGGTCCATGGGGAGTGTTTGTTGAGATCTACCATGTTCAGATAATATTATTTGGGATTATTTCAAATGGGAGAGAATTAATAAACTAAAAAATACTAAATATAATAATGGATTATGGAGAAATTAGGAGAATGAATATTTTTCTAGTTATAGGAGAAATTCAATGAGTTTCTAAGGGGATAATGAGAATGAAAAAAACAATAACTCGGTGTTATAAGAAAATTGTCAGAGCATACTTGGACATCATTAAAGCATTCAAAGACATCATAATCCTATTGATGCTTACCCATTTTATTTTTACAATTATCATTGATCATATAGATTTATAGTGTTCTTTGGTGGTTTGTTTCTTGCGTATCGGGTTTTTATTATTGCAGGTGATTCATTGAATTTATCTATATATTTCTAACAAAATCAAAGAAGAGATTATTGGAACAAAGATGGTTATTTTCAAGAAATTGTGTATGGTTTTCTTTTCAACCCACTTTGGGTTGATCAAGGAATTTATAAGTCATGTGATCTTATAGTACAGGCTGAAGAAGGTTCATGGGAAGGCTTGTAGTATACGGAAGAAAATCGGTTTGTGGGATGGTATCTCGGTCATAAAATTGAGGATTTGAACTGTGAAGAAGTGATTAGTTATGAGATTTATTTTCATTAGTGAAAACATTGGATAGAATAGTTCAAGGAAGATTTTGGCCAATGTGAAGGAATGAGATGTATGTGGGCCACGTAGTGCAAAATAGTTTGTGGGAGATGCACTGTATGTGGTAAAGGTAGTCCCATATCAAAGATTGGGTAAATATAAGTTTATTGGATTATGTGGATCTATTTTCATATATAAGGATAACTAATACTTTCATTAGTTATAAGTACATGGATTCTTAATCTTAGAGGAATTCGTTGATGTATAGTGTTGTTTATGGAAATACATCCCCACAAATAAGACTTTTATTATAAATACGGTAAGAATTCCGTGAATTTAATAATGGTTTGTGAGAGATGGTTCATGAAAGATGGTCCACAGAAGAAGATTCATGGAAGATTGTTTGTCGAGGATGATTTGGTCTGCATGAGGAATTTTTCATATAGTTGGATGAGTATATAGACACGGTTTGAAAAGGTAGTACACAGATGCAGTTTGCAAAGGCAATACACAATCATGGTTTACATAGGTAGTACATATAGGTGGTACTCTAAGCACTGTTGAATGTAGAGGAAGAAGGCTAGTTCACAGAGGAAAACATCAAAAAAGAATAGTACGTATAAATGTAGATTACATCTATCTGGAAAAACATGACTTCAATAGAGAATCTATCTACTGTTGAGGATGCATGATTTAATGAAAACCCGTTGAATTTATCTTCCTGTCAATTAAAATAGGATCATATTATTGCCAACATAGTGAGAAAGCATAATTTTATGGAATTGATATGAGGGAATAAGTGTGTTATCCCAAAATCCATGTAATGGTAGTGTTCTTGGCATATACAGACTGTTCTAAACGTTTTTAATCCAAAAATTGACAAGGATTAGTGGACTTTGGTATAAAAAAACCTATCAGTGTATACTCCTTCGACATATCACTTAGTGGTTAACTTTGTCAATTAAAATTTATTCACTTTGCATATGATTGTATGTTTTCTACTTTTTCTCAACAGAAAGGTCTAATCAGTTCATACAAACATTAGTATAAGGTCCATTTGATTAAAAGAAAATGTTTTCACCTTGATTGACCCCTCTACTCTTTGATTGTTACTGGGTAATTCATTTTGAGGCTGAAGGGAGGGGATTTGAGTTAAGGTTTTGTCTATAATGGTTACATAATGTGTGGTTGTGTTCATTTCAATGTGGAAGTGGTCACTATATCTTTTGGTAGAGAACTATGTAAGTGAGTATAGAAGATGTTGTTTTGGTAGTTCTGGAATGTTGGAGGTTTACACTAAGGGCATCCGGATATGGAATGTAGTCGTGTGGGATATTTTTTGGGAGATCCAGTGTTTATCTTGTTCTCAACATAGTATGTAAATCTCTATTAAAATACATCATTAATGATAGATACATATAATTTATTTGTCATGATGGAAACCATATATCATTGATACCTTTTGGGGGAGTTTTATATGATAATGTTGATTTCAGAGTCATTTTGATTATGAAGTGGGTTATGGCCTATCATTTTTCATTAGATTTAAAATTTTTTGGTGTGGTGGTTACCGTGCGAGGTAGAATGTTTTAGTTTTATTGGATCACAACATGGATAATGTTGTTTTTCTAAGATGTGATTTTGACCATCCTAATGTAACATGGACTTCTTCCTTTCTCAATGTAATCTACTCCACATAAACATGTTCTGACATAATTTATGGTGCTTCCCCATTTTATTCTGATTTTCAATGTGCCGATAAAATCCAACACCCCTTATAACCTAATCATTAATCCATATTTTACTTTAGTTATTTAGTGATACAGGTGCGACCCTATGATGGATTCACCCCCCTTTCATTGAAATTGAACACCAGCCTTATGAGATTAAACCTTAGTGATTCTAGGTGATTTCCTTTCATTCTTCTATGTTTTCACTTGATTCATCAGCAGAAGAGGGATTATATCATTTTAAATACTGGTTTGGGGTGACGTTATGGATTGAGGTTGATGATCGTTCATGTAATCAAGGATTTATATTGCTTTATGTTGTGTTACTAGCCTTGTGTGTGTCTTCTAATCAACTAGTCTTCATGAAGTTCTTTATGCTCAGTTGTGGTAGGGGATTTCAGAACATATCATTCATCTTCTAGGATAATATATCTATGAAAATATATGTTGATTCCATTAATGATTACAATCATGCTTCTTTTTGATGTTATTTGATTTTGGATAATGTGATCATCTTGATGTTATTGTTACCAATAATTTTTCACCCATAAAAAAGGAGAATCACTTATATATGTTAATGAGAGTGTAATTTTTGGAATCTATGAAATCGGGTTATTTTTAAGTACCTTGTATGATAATATTTGATGTGTTTTGATTTAATTATCCCACAATGTTGTTGATTAACTTGGTTATTGTGTTAAATAAGTTAATGGGATTGGGCTAAAAACCTAAGAATAATTTAATTAGGGGAATGAGGTATCCATACTTGTTAACAATGTATGTGAAGAAAAACCAAAGTTGTAATGATGTTATTAATGAAGAATAGAACCCCATTGACAGAATTATGTTTATTTAATGAATTTTAATAAGTGTAAGAATTAAATTTGGATGGATAGGGACTATATATAGAAGTAAATAAAAGAATATTTGTTGAAATCGTGTTTGTGTGATGGAACCTGGAGATGGAAAAATAATTTTTTTGTGTGGATTTTATGTAATGATTATGTGAACAAGGTTATATTACTAAATTATTAAACCTTGGTGGGTGGTCCAAATGGGGGGATTATTTTTCTACTATTGTGTGATGGTTGGTGTTATAATGACATTGATGTTACTATATGAGTTAATAAACAACATAATGAGTATAAAAAGTATGGTAAATGGAAGTCCCTGATTTATGATTCAAAATGATAAATATTATAATTTCTAAGGAGGATTCCCTTTTTGAGAACACATTGTGTTGGATTAATATTTACTACTCTATAATATATTTATATTTCTGGTTCTCAATTTGGTGATCAATTTTAGATGTTTCATGTATTTTACCTTGTGGTGGTTTTTTCTTGGAATGATGTAGTTTGGTTTAGTTAATGCATTGTAGTGGGAGTGTAATTATTCATTCCTTCTCATACAATTAATTTTATAGTTTGAAGCATTAAAAGATGTTTGGTGAATTATAGAGGAGGTTTGGTGTATTTAGATGTGCGGTAAAACTATAGAAATCATTTTATGCTATAAAATAAGGGTTTATGGAGTAAAGGTGAGATTTATGGCTTTTAAGGCTCGCTAGTTTACAATTTTTTTGTGGATGAGGTGATGAGATTGAAACGAGTTTACATAATAAGAATATGATTTATAGCATATGTTAATTAAATCTCGAGGCACCATGATTATTTTTGGAAAAATGGATTCATGAAATAAAAGTGAGTTATATGGATTCTAATACAAGGAACCATGGAACATATGATATGAAAGTGTAATTTCTATCATAAATTAAGAGATTTATAGCTATTTTATATATAATTTCCATTTATTCTTTTATCATTTGGTTATCTCACTATCTCTCTCATTTCATAGATGAACCACCTTAAAATGTTGGCAGGTTTTCCCACCCATCATCCCTCTCCTTGATTCGTGGGTTTTAGGGGTTGTTTTCTGGTGAATATTGGTCAATTTTTCTTCTTACCATAATGATTCACTGCCACTATTCATCAATGCTTCGCTATGAAATTATGGTTTTGGATTAGGTGTGATTTCGGTTTCATTTTTTATAACTTTTTTACATAGTATTGGATAATACATGTTTTTCTATTGTAGTTTTAGTTTATGGGGTTTTTATTCTTCACCCTGTGCTATGAAGAACTATATGAAACTTATTAGATATATTGGATATAACTCCCCAAGCCCATTCTTCCGAACTCAGTGCTTGAAAATGCTGTGTAATTTTTTTATAAAATGAAATTGCACAATTACACAAAAAATTACAAAATTTGAGGACCTTTTACTAGTATAGGTTCAAAAGAATTATAAAAAACCTTACATTTATCAAAGTTGAAATAGTAATAAAACAACTATCCCCGATGCTTCCTTTTGTACAAACACTAAAAGCATCAAAGACCGATTTAGAAGTTATATGATTCAAATGAGAAAAATTTTAAAAATAATGGTGTGAGCATTAGATTTTCCATTTTGGAGTTTTCAAAACCATTGAAAAATCCAATTAAAATGTTCCCTTTGATAATAAAATATAAAAATTCAATTACAAATATATTTGTAAAAAATCATATCAAAATACTATAATTCATTGGAAAATAATTATACATAAAGAACGCATTAAAATTAATCTAGTGATTCACTATAAAATATTAATCAAGCCATTAAAAACAAATCAATTGAGGCCACTCGAAACATGGAAGGATATATTGGGCCCACCCTTCTTGAGGGATGGATTCACTCTCTAATTCCCTATCATATTTACAATTTATGATTAATCATTTTTATAAGACATTTTTTCTCCAAGCTTGCCTTATATAAATATGATTTTCACTGGAGTTTTAGCTTTGGAAATATATGTATAATCATTCCTAGAACAAACACGTTCAATTTAATTTATATATAAATATATAAATACTATTCTTTGTGGGAAATTACTTGTTCGGATTTGTACAAAAAAATCTCATGATACATAAACCATTCATATAAGAGATTAGTAAGCAATAATATATGTAAAAATTCATTCTTAATTCCATAAAATTCATTCATGTATTGTTTAATAATTGATCACGGATAAATGTATTAACATATATAGGGAAAGAAATGAATGATGTTACACGAAAAATCATCCATAATTGTCTATAATCATTATTTGTGCATCGTAGGTATATGACACGATGAATTTATGATATTATTTACTTATTAATACTTAATATTTTTTTGGCCAGAATTTAATTAAAATGGTTATATTCTTCTGAATTGTAAAATTATATACATATAATAAGTTCATGTTTAAATAAAAAATCAATAAATTAAATTAAATTAAAACCTACCAGTAATTATATAAGATCATTCTTCCGAAATAAGTAGAATCATTCAAATAAAACTCACCATTTTTTTATATTTAAATATATTTTTAACAAATTCAGATAAGAAACTTACTAAAAATGAATTATTATTTTATAAATATTAGTCTAGTTTGATTTTCATAAATAAATATACCCACACACATCAATAATAATCTTTAAAAAATATAATTTTATTAATAAAAACAAACCCTTAAAAATATAATTTAAGTAAATTAAATTCCTTGTGCAAAGCTAGAAAATACATATTATTATTTTACATAAATAAATAAAAAACACTTCCCCTACAAATACATAAAATTAAAACATGATAATAATTAAAAGATGAATCCTAAACTAATATATTTGATTTCATATAAATAATCACAAGTCGTTTTAATATAATTATCCTCTATAAATATAAGAGTTCAATTAAACATTGACATGAAAATAAATATTTCTCTTTTAGGCAAATTATATAACATAATAAATGTATGTTTTTATCAGAAGTAAATAAAAATTTAGAGTAAAATTAATGTTCCCTTACATTTATTTTTTTTGTAATCCATTCCTTTGAAGAATTATTTTTTGTAATGAAGGTGATAAACTATCTAAAAAAACAAGGGTTTCAACCCTTTACTATGTAAGAAAGGCTCGTCTGGATGCTTCTCTATAAAATCAGTGCCACAAAACAAAATGGTGTAGGTATCTTATTTATAAACCTAATATCTATAATTATTTTATTACACTAAAAGTATGGATGTTTGAACAATTGTGGAGTTTGGTAGGCCAGAGTATCGTAAGATATTTGCAGACATTGACAGATTACAATGAAAATAAAGTGTATGTGATTTCTAATCACATTCTTGTCTATATCAAACCCAAAGAGAAATATATATTTAATCCAATGAATGAAAAGGAAAATATTATATAAGGTTTTGGATGTAATTCAGAACAATATATTTTTCAAAATGCATTAATTGATATATAAAAAAATAGTAGAAAATTATTTCATTCATTTTAAAAATCAAAAAGTGTGAGAATATAAAGATGCGAGAGAATATATTGATTGTTGAAACATTGGTCGGTTGTTTTCTACTATTTATATATCATGTATTTTATGTTATTTATATATATTAATCAACCCATTTTAGATAACATTACCAACACACATAGGTACTAGGTTACTGGTGATTTCCCCAACATCTAGGATGGTGGTTATATATATGTCTATAAACCTACTAATCCCCACTCCTCCTTCAGTAGTTTTGGCCCAGGTGTCTTCGGAAGATATGTGAGATGATGAGGTGTTGATGAGATTCAATATGTGGTGGTGACATCCATGGTTGGAAGTGGGAATAATTTTTATGTCCTTTACATTCTTAATACCATAATACTCTAGTTATGTGGTTGAGATTTATTTTTTCCCAGGTGTCTTCAGGTGATGTGGGATGTGATAGAGTAGTTTTCATCGAGAATGAATTGATATGATGATACATGATTCTAGAACTGTATACTAAACATTTTGAGGTTGGAGTTGGAAGGGATGCATCCTATCCCACATCAGTGATGGATGGTATGTTATGTGGTGATGTGATGTGATGTGTATGGAAGGGATGCGAGCACATGATGTTCAATGTTTATTCATAGTAATAGAAAATCAATGGGGAAGTGAAATCACGGCTCCATTATTTGTTATGATCTCATTGATATGTTACTATTATATTGGACATGTGATTTTTTTAGTGAGCCATAGTGAGGCTTAGATTGGTTAGATGACCTATATAGGTGCTTTTCAGAACTGATATATCTTCATTGGCATATAAGTAAGTTGGTTTCACATAAGCATGTGAGACCTTGGTTATGTCCTGGCATAGTATATCTGTTTTGTTCACCAAAGGTATATAAACAATTTTTTGTTTTCTAGTAGTACCTCAGGGACTAATCTGGACTTTATTAGCTTGAGTTGAAGCTATTATTGAGCCTCTAATAGATACAAGTCATTTTGGTATATTGGAGGCCTCTATTTTTTATTGATTATTTCTGATCATGTGTTGTATGCTGGTTCTTGGTTTACCTTATATATTTATGTGATAGAGTTTTTGTTGTTGTTTATCTATTATCCTAATCATATTCTATTTATATAGTGTAATACATCGCATATGTGATGTTTTTATACATTTGGTGTTTTTCACTATAGCATGGACTACTACAGGTGGAAGTATATTATCATTATCTACCTTCCATTATCATGGTATCATTGGAGGGAGGGAATCATGATAGTTATGGAATTATGCTTATCATCTTCATGTTTACAATAAACTATTATAGTGAAAATGATGTTGTTATGATCATTATCGATTATGAATATACTAGAAAGGAGGTCATGAGGATGATGTTCTACATGTTAACATTACACTATAAGAATATGTTTAGGATGGTGCATATGTGATATGTGGTTATCATCGTAGGATATGATATGTGGTTGGTATCACATGAAGTGATCTATAGTTGGGGTTTTGGGATTTGATATGTGGTAGGATCATTGATATATGATATATGATTGGATATATCAATGGACCTCAAATAATAATGGATATATGGTTAGATGTGAATGTGGTGTTTTGTGTTTATGATTTTTTGTGGTTCCATTCCTATTTCATGTTTATTTTCAGAGAAGGGTTTTATTGTCGATTAGCTACTTCTTATAAGGTGAATGTATCTTTTGAAATATAACAACAATGATAGAAATATCTAATCTCATTGTGAAATGATGGTATGATAATGAAGGGTTTCATTAAACTTTTTTCTACAATTCTTGTTGGAGACTCATATATGATGCCCATGATGTGGGGGGATTGATTGAGGATGTTTTGAAAATAAGGATTTATGTTGATTGATAATATTATTTTTTGAAACTATTCTTGCATATTTACCCTCTTTATTTCCTTGTATTATTTAATTTCTTGTTTGAATATTTTTTAGGTTTCTTCATGTATATTTATTTCATATGGATGTTGATCTTTTTAAAGGAATGATACTACAAAGTAATCCAAAGTTCTTACCCCACCATATTTTTCTAGTTTTTATAAGATGTTATGATGGGGATTTGAGTTGTTGTTTGTATAACTTGGTGAGCGTTGGATGATGTAAGAAGTTATATTGTTTTTATTTCATGTATTTTATGTTTAATTTTGTGAACTATACATGAAAATTGGGTTATGGGAATAATGATGATAAAATAATAGTTTGTTTTTTTAATTATATAGAGTTGTATTAGAGGTTTTATATCTTATTTTATAGAATTAAGTGTGTTTTCCTCCCATATAAGAATATATACCATCACTATTAGTCATTATCTCAGGCACTTCTAGTGGTAGGACTCAGGGGTCTGAGAATTCTATTCCTTGTCAGTATAAGAGGGGTACTATTTGGGGGGCATAAAAACATTTGTAAAAGATCCAAATGATATTTATTAGGGTCTGGGAGTGAGAAATCTCTTTTCTTCACACCTTAATATATTAACCAAATTAATGGATGTGTATGAACTATTTTATAGGGAAGAGGGATGGGTGGTTTCTCTTCAAATCTATCCTTCGAATATTGACACTAGTTTTAACCATGATATAGTTTTATCTTGAAAACTAAAAAAATAAAAAGTATTTTTATCCATATTAATGGCCATTTCAAAAAAAAATCTCTATTTGAAAAATATAGAAAATTTTATAACCAAAATAGTATCTTTTACTTTCTAGACTATACGTACGCATAAAATTCCATACTTCTATATTCTCATTCTTTTACAACCTTAAAAAATGAAGAAATATCATTAGAATATAGTTTTTGAAGTTGTTATAGGGATTTCGTGACGGGTTTAAAACAATATTAATAATAATTATTTGATGAAACCAAAGAAATAAAAACCATTTTTTGAGGACCTCCATGCATGATACATGAAAACAATATATATATGAAATTAAGAATATTATTGTATATAATGTGTATCATAAACTGAAATGAATATCCATTCATTGATATATGTATAACATGGTTGAGATTTATCTATATAATAGCATCTAAAATATAACCCCTACCCATGAGTATTCATAGTTTTTGCATGAATCATCCATCATATGGAGGTGATAAATCCTTCCTTTAGAGCCGCTAAAGTCTCTAATTATAAGGATATGTTTAAAAAGAGTTTTCAGTGATCAAGAAGTTTTATTATATAAATTTACCTATAATTCCCCAAATCATTACAATATATTTTTGTTAGAATAAATTTAATTTTTTTCATATCTCGTAAAGAACAAAACATCGGTTTTAAAGAAAACATGGGTTTAGTAATGCTTTGATCACTTATGGTAGAATTAGCTTTCAACCATTTTAGAAAATTATACAGGAAAATTAATCGTTTTTGAAATAAAAATATTAAAATTATCATATGGTGTGTTTTTTGTATTTTTCTGAAATGTTTCCTTTTTTGAGGAATAGTAATAAATAATGACTTTTAATTGAAAAACTATTTTTTTGTTTGAATTATATTTAATGTTAAAATATATTGTTAATTAGTTTTAAATTTATATTAGATAAATTATAAATATACTAAACTAATAAATTTTATTTTAATAAAATTCATATTGAATATTGATATAAAAATATTTTAATCTTTATAACTTTCTCACATTAAAAACCCACTTTCTCACCACGTCTGCATGATACATTTTAAATTATATTTTCCTACTTATATGAATTCAATTTTATATAAGGTACTAAATATTGTTTATAATAATATGTCATAATGTTTTATAACATAAATTTTATTTTTGACAAAAATTAATAGTGAAGCAAGTAATTATTAGTTACGTAGATTAAGGTAAACATGAGTTTACAGGTTGTTAAAATAGAATTTTAAGAGTAAAAATGACCAAAAATATTATCTCAATTTTTTAAATGGGTTTATTTCATTATTTTCCATAATTGTATATGAAATATACCAATTCCTTAATACTTTCCTATTAATATGTCCCATATAATCTGTTACGTAAAGAAAAAGGCAAAAAATACACTTTTCTTCCTTTGAATATCTATAATGATTTGGGATGGGGAAAAATGACATAGGTTTAGTTATATATATTATTTTTGAATATATATTATTTTTTATCATAAATATTTATCATTAATATTTATATATTAAATAATTACTTAAAATTCTTATGAAATGCCAATATATAAATTACTTTATTAATAATTAAATACTATAAGTGATTATGAAAATATTTAAGGTGAAGTAAATTAAATGAATAATTTCGTTCCATTGTTATTGTACATAAATATATCATTATACATAGTTATAAACTATATATATTCTAAATCTATCATTCTCTTGATATTTCTACATTAAAATTATATGGATAATGTAAAAATTGATTTAGTTTTATTTTATGGTAAATAATATTTTATTAAATTTTTTAAATTAACTAAAAACCTATATTCATAAATGTTATTTTTAAATGAAAATAAATATCAACTATGTTTTATTAATTTAATAATTGTTCTTTTAAAGAAAATATACTATCCCTAAATAGAAAAAAAAACATTTTTAGTGAATTTATAGTTAAAAAAGAGTTTTTTCATTACATGCTCTTATGTTAAAATTAATTTCCAAAAAATAGAACATTTATTTTTTAAATTAGTTATAATGCTTAAAATATTTTCATATATATTTTACAATAATTCTTACTTTCATTTATTCTTAAAGGAAAAATAACGTAGGTTATAATATTTTTTACCGTATTAAAAATTACGAATTGGTAAAAATTGGGATACATAGATGTTAAAGAAACAAATGTTCGAAACATTCCTTTTAATGTATTTTGGAGTTTTAGATTTACCATATAATCCCCAAAAAAATTTATTTTTAAATTTTGTATCGAGTTTATGTAATATTGACCTCCCAATAGTGAATACGTTAGGTTATTTACAATAATTTCACTCCTCAACTATTAAAGGGAACTCACTCACCTCGTTTATTCACACCTATAAAAACCAAATAATAAAATCCAAACCCAATTAATAGAATCCCTTCAATAAGGTAACTAATGACGATACCTAAATAAGTGGTAATGTTTTTCAATATGTGTGGTTATTTAATTTGTTTCTCCATATCCTTAAATTTTTTATTAAAACAGTCTTATATATTAACCTCAATATATTCAATAAAGTGAAATATTTTAATACTAAGCCCATTAATAAAAATATTCTTCCCATCCATCATATAGGTTTGGAAATTATCATTTATGTGTATGGCGGATGACAGCCTCACAAACTGATGTCATTCCATTTTCCATTTCCACCTATATAAGATGGATATGATGATGGATATAAATAATATATATCATATTTGTTACATATTTTTACCTATTAAGCTAATATATCATATATATATTTTTACCTTCCTTTCTATAAAAGACACGATAATGTTACTAGTGTGTACGACAGACTACCGCCACGTAAAGAGATGTGATTTTTCATTCAATAACTATATCTATGGATGTTGATAAGGAATAATTTTTTATTTTAGGTGGTAGTAATGAAAAAGTTATTATATTACTGAAATATTAATCATTATGGAAATATAATATATCATTCAATTTTTTATACGTAAAGATGATAACATCTATTGTGTACGTGTAGAATAACTCATTCATGGAGCAATGTGATTCTTTTTTCATCACTACACCATCGGGGTGATATATATGAGTATATAATATGAAATATATGATGTTATGATCTTTTTTTAAAGTAAAATTATTAATTTTATTTTTTCCAAAATGACCATAGAAAAATGGAATCGTTACTCAAATGTAAATTTGGTTTACCATCTCCTTTGTCATAAATTAATTCATTTTTTATAACCAATAATCATGCCTGATTTTGAAGGTATATTGGATATATAAATATGATAATAATTTAATTATTATTATTTTTAATACAATATAACTATATAATATAATCATTCATGAGAAATAACACAAGATAAAACAAGTAAATTAACACCAAAAACATTGAAAATATTAAAATATTATTAACGAATCAATGATACGATATTATAAAAGGATCATATATGATAGTATAAATATTAATATGGTTATGTTTTAAGTTAATGAAATGTTTAAGACATCTATAAAGGTATTTAAATCATGATCAACTAAAATGAAGAGTGAGGTATGTGATTTCATCCCAATATAGAATCCACTGATACTTATTTGTTATTATGCACCAATTAAATATTATTTGGTGTATATGATAACCTTTTGACATGTAATATCAGTATTCATACTTGATTTATATAATTATTTCACTAAGTGGATTTGACTATATAGTTAACTTTTCATAAAATTGATTGTTCAATATCATTTTATTTTGTGATTATTAACTTTTCCTTGAAACGATCACATTCGTATAATAGTTTTTATTGGAAATTAAATTTATCCACAATATATATATTCCATCATGATGTATATGATTATTTCCAAAATCATATAACATTTTTACATAATTTTCTTAATTTTAATGTAAATTTATTATATAGGGACATATTGATAAATATGTATCCTTTAATCAATATAGATATTTGATGATAGTACATACTTAATAATGAATTAAATAGATAATTTAATATACAAGGAGTGATTTATACCTAGTACTAAATGGTGTGGAATATCTTTATATATCCCATCGATTCATCAGTACGTCTTATGAGATAAATTAGTTAGACAAATGAAATGGGGCTTTACCTTTATTTTTAACTATCTTTTGAAAGGACTTGAAAGAAAAGGTAACAAGTGCCAGAGACATGATAGAAAATAACTAAGAATTTCCTTCATTGATGTTTACTTATTATTATCCATGATATTTTCAATATGATATTATCCATGTACAAATTTCATTATCAGTTATCAATTAAATGGAATATGTGTTAAGTTATTTACCATTCTATATTGATTATACCTTTTATATTCCTATGTTAATGTTTTATAAACTGAATGATAGTCTATTTATTTACCTTTACAAATTGATAATTATTATTATTGATTATGGATTGCTTCATCTCTATTTAACCCATATTGGGAATCTGATATCACCCTTATTTAGTTTTCTCTCTCGGAGATATAAAGAAGAAATCATGGAATGATATTTAACAGATATATTTCGGTATATGTCATTATGTATTATGTTTTATTTTCAATTCCAAATGTAAAATGGGTATCATGTATGAATTTGGTTTTCCAAAACAGCTAAATGTTTCAATAATTTTTCAATTTAATAGTTTATTAAAACCAATGTAATAAGATAAGTCATCGGATTTGGTCTACTTGTGTCATAGTCATTGCAATTGGTATCAGAGCATCTTTAGTAGAAAACATACAATCTAGAATTAGAAAAATATTTATTATGGAATATAAACGTAAAAAAATTGAGGATTAGTATAAAAGAACATTATATTGTATAGGAAATATATGAATTGTTTTTTTATAATTACATCATTTTTCTGGATACTATGAATGGTCATGGTTCTTGCAAAGAGGTTCCAGGGGGAAATAATGCTAAAAAAGTGTATCAAGATTGAATCAAGAATTACATGGTACATACAAATGGACCATACTGTACACCAACTTCGATACTCCCATGTGATATTCTTTGAATAATTAAAATTTTCATTATAATCCATTTTTATGGATTTAAATGTAAATATATCCCCAAATAAATTATTTTTATGATTATGAGGATTGTTATGTATAAACATTTAAATTTATGACTAGTTTTTCACAAGTTTTGTGATTAAATATTATATTGCATAATGTTATGATATAATACAGTGTATTCCATTGTTTAGAAATGGAACATGGTTGGAAGAAGGGTTTCAATACATTTAGATAATAGAGAGGTTTCCCTAGAGAGGAAGCTGATATAGCTGGTGTTAGATCTAAGGAAGTTGTAGAAATTTTAGGGAATCATATTTATTTTATGACAAATAAACATTACCAGTTGGATCGGCCAATTCCACTATGATATTATCCTATAATGGATCAGTTTATGAAACATAAGGCCCCATTATTAATTATTACTACAAATCAAATGGTATCTCAACAACAGATTAAGTATTTTTAGAATATATTTATAGCCTTGGGATGTGGTGAAATGTAAAAGGTTTCATTTTCATTGTATTGTATATAATGTTATGTTTATTAGTGGTGGTCGTTGTTTCAAATTACTAATGATGATGACGAAATATTAGTCATGGAATGGAATTATTTTATGAAGATATTATTTGAAAAATATTTCCCTCATGAGAAAAAATAATGTGATTAAGATAAAGTTCCCTATATTAAAAAAAAGGAAGAAGAATGTGTTGAGGAGTATAAAGCTACATTAACAAGTATATCTTAATAAAATATAGATTAAGAATGAAACATGGTGTTTAAGATTGACCATTAATTTAAATTGATTTATACATATATCTAGAGGGCACTGGGTTCTCAAAATTTTTCAGGCAATGAAATAGTTTTTATGCATCCAAGGAAGAGAATGAGTTATCTATGTATTATAGGGATTATGGTAATAAAGAGAAGTAGAGGGTAACATAGTAAATAATAGAGAAATGGATTAAGGTAATGAAGTATTTCCCCACATGTGATGACTTGGGAAATGTTAACATTGGGAAATTAGTAAAATTATTGGGAGAGATTTTTAAGTGTGTGGATAAAATGGTCATCAAGTAAAAAAATGCAATGGAATGGAATAAAACAAAATTATTTATTGTTTTTACTATTAGGATATTGGGAATAATGAAAAAAATATTCCATGATATTCAAGGTAACATGCCTCAAAATAAGCTATGGGGTTATGGTAAAGCTTATAATATTGATATTAATGAAGTGGAATGATTAATATGACTGTGTATTTGGATCCCAGAAATATTTCTGTAATTGTTTTGATGATATTCTCATAAAAATAATTATGAAAAACATAAGGATTTTATTGAAGTACTATTTTATTAATGGTTTCAGAGAATACATTGAAAGGTACCATGAAAATTTATTCTGTAGAAAGATAAACTTTTTTAAAAACACATGGTTGAGGAAGATTTAACCATTAATACATTCTTCATATTGAGATAATGATGTTTTTATAAATATATTATTAATATATTTATAGTAAATTGGTTACTACTTAATTCAATTGAAATTATTAATGATAAGATCATTTTGTAAATTCAGTGAACTTATTTCTAATGAATTGGAAAATAATATTTTGGAATATTCGTAAGGATAACCATTTAAGAAACTATTTATGTTGAACTTTTGATGAGGTTTGAAGGATTATTTTATTACTTAAAAATATAAATATTTGTACATATTGAATGACCTATGCTAATCATTTTCCTATAAAAATAACTAGATATCAATTTAATGAATTATCATTCTATTATGGATCCTTTGATCTATAATGTGATTTTGGTATGATAAATTACTTTTCATTTCTTAGGGAATTTGATGGATTGGAAATTAATAAAGGAACTACCAAAGGGTGAGATTGTTCTTATGGCATCGAATGAAATCAAATAAGTATCTCTACTCATGAATGTTTAAAAAAATTAGTAAATGAATCATGAAATAAAAATTGTTTCATGTTACCTTAATTTTTGATGATATCAATGACTGTTTCACACATATTTTTTCTATTGTTTTGTGGTCGTTAACCTTATATATATTAAACAATTTCTTGGGATTAGTGATCTTTATCAGTGTCAATTAATAATTGAGAATTAGTATTATCTCTTATGTCCATTTTTCATTTCATATCTATGTTATCCTACCTGGAAACCTAGTTATGTGGTTACACAAGATGACTTTCTCTATTATTAAGGGGTTGATTTATTAATTATTTTATGATGTGGGTTTTTTCACATATGAATTTTCTAAAATCAAGCCATTGATTACTCAGATAATGTTCAAATTTAAATTATAAATTTTATTTATGGTGGGGATAATATAAAATCACAATATATAATAATATACTTCTATTACAAGAATTATAATATTGTTGATAGCTTGTGATGTGTGCAACACCGGTTTTAAAAAAACAGGATCTATTCTTTCATTGAGGACATAATTTTCCATTAAATATTAAAATGTTTAGAAAAATAATTTTCGAAAATAAACATTCTTTTATAAATAATTATATCAAAATTAGGTGAGGATGAATTTTTGTGATTTTTTCTAAAAATATTCACTTTTTTCATTTGTAATGAAAAATACAAACTTTTTATTGAAATTTTTTTCATTTAAAATGTTTATAATGATAATGTAAATTTTAAAAAAGATTTAAATAAAAATTTGTTGAATTATAAATATATAAATATAACTTAAAAACATTTTCATCAATTTTATATTTATTTGGGACATAAAAACACTATAAACTTTTTAGAATTATCACATTAATGACTAAAATTTTCATCACATATGCGAGATTAATAATAAAATAAAATTTTCCAATTATATGAATTGAATTTTTTAAAATTGATTAAATATTTGGAATAATGTTAATTTATAAATTAAAATAAGGTCAACTCAATTATTGACCAAAATGAATAGTTAATTCAGAAAAAAAATTATTTACCATAATTAAGTTAAAAATGGTTATACTAGAGGATTAAACTAGAATAATAAGAGTGAAAATAATAAAAAATCTTATCTAAATTTAATTGAATGAGTTTATCAAGACTATATACATAAAAGACTATTAAATATGGAAATTAATTTCCTCTTTCAATTAAATATGACCCTTATAATAAGGTAATTATAGAAAAAGAAAAAAATATACTTTTCTCCCATTAAGTATCTATAATGATTAATAATTGGTGCAAAAACGGCATAGGTTGCGGTATAAATATTATTTTTAAAGATAAATTATTTTTTTATCATTATAATTTATCTTTAATTTTTCTAGAAAAAATAATTATATAAAATACTAATAAATCCGAATAAAGTAATTATTTTGTTAATAACTAAATATAATTAATTATACTAAAATTATTAAAACTAGAGTATACTGATTGAATTATAATTTTAATTATTTTTTAATATAAATATATCATGCTAAAAAGGGTTGAAAAAAATATATTCTAAATCCCTCATTGTGTTTATATTTTCAAGTTCAATTTAAATTAATAATGTCTAAATTTATATTATTGTTATTTTATGATAAATTAAATGTTATTAAATAAATTATAATTAATAATTACCATATATTATTCTCTTTGAATTTTAAATAATAATTAATAAAAAATATGTTCCATTAATGGGGAATTTTTCAATTATAATGAGAGTACTAACCCCATAATAGTAAAAAAAATGTTAGTGTAGGAATATTTAAAGTGGGAATTTTGCGCATTACATGTGATTGTGTTAAAATTAATTTCAAACACAAATAGTTATATTAATAAATAATTTATATAATAAATTTTAAATTAGTGGGTGTAAATTTTCTAATGACTCTCACATTAATTTAGAAAATAGGATAAATTACCAAGGATAAAAATTAACTACTATAGTAAAAAACAAAATGGTAAATAAAGAAATGAATCGATATAATCTGATTGAAAATAATAATTATTATTATAAAATAAAAATATTATTATGATCATAATCATTTGAGAAAGTATTATATAAAGGCGTGGAATTTGGAAATGTATAAAAATGAAATATAATGTCTTAGGGGTCAAATACCACACATAGTTGCGAACTATGCTAGAATCATGTTCTTGAATAACATATGTTCATAATTCATTTGAAAGCTATATAATTTCTGGCACACCAATCACATCATAACATTTACATGATCAAGCATGCCACAAAAAAAATATATAAATTTAAGACCTAAAATTAACCATGGAAAGGAATGGAATTAATTTCATAAATCATACATTCATTAACAAATATTTTGGTTCAAAAAAGGACTAACATACTAGTATAGGAATCATCAATCATTAGTGGAGAAGAAAAAATATCTAGATAATGAAAAATGTGTTTTTAGAAAAATGATTTATTTTGGAAAATATCTTTATTTTTCATAAAACCATATTGAAAACAATTATATCCCAAAACATTAATGGTAATAACAGTGAAATTATATTTTAGGAGTGTTAATTGAACATACACACTGATATTTTCCACAAAAGTGGAAAAAGTCAAAGAAAGTAGTTTGGGATCGTGATTCCCCTTACCTTATATATGAATTATTTCTTCACATTTATATCCAGGATAACAAAAATTAGATTCATTAATTAATAAATCCATAAACTATTATACATTTATTTTATTCATTATAATTTTATTTTGTTCTTTTCTGGCCTCTTTATGAGTTATAGTGTTTAATTTCATCATTAGGGAGTGTTCATTTTCTGGTTTTCATGACCGGTTCACATGAATACATGTATGGAAGGTCATGTAAAATGAAGATAATTATATAGAATTGAATATATGTTTTATTAATGATCATTCATAAGTTTAATTGGTCTTATATATATTCAGTTATGGGGATGGTTCATTAGATAAAATGTTAATGATAATGTTTTAGATTAATTTTGTTGATTTTGTATCATAAAGTGCTAGTTTTTTTGTTATTTAATATTATGTATATATATTACTTACATAACTTAAAAATGTTATATCATAAATTTTACTATCTATATCAACCATTATAATGGTATTATAACAATACTTGAAGGAGTTAAGGGAAAATGAAATCTTCTCATCCTTGAATGTGACAAATCAACACCTTACTAATGATGTTTCCATAATTATAATAAAAGAGAGACGACAATATGTTTGATGATGGATTATTACATTAACATAATATAATTTTTTAAGATATACGATACTGAATTTATCATGCCACTTGGATGAGGGGCGGTGATAATATTAAAAGAAAAGAACGGGAAAATAAATTCTAAAAAAATCAAATAGGGTTTTATTACTGTAATTATTCACCTTGAGAACCTCCTAATAGAAATGGGATTTTGTATTTAGTTGAGATAGGTGGATATTGGACCTTGAGGGGATTGTAATGATTATTGGAAAAAAATTGGACAAGCCTAAAGGCCTGTATAGTGTGAGGAGAAGATGTGGCGAGGGTTGGTATTTATAGTGAAGTATATGGGAATTTTTTAATATTTTTTTCATTAGATTTTTAATTTTGATAAATACTATACATATATAGAACCCTATTACTTAATTTATTAAATAATTATGGTTATTTTATGACAATGGGAACTTACATCATCTATGACTCATCCATGAATCAACATTTCATGTATTTACTTATAATGTTAAATTTCGTAAATTATAGTATTTAACTATTCACTATAAATTCAACTATTTTAGAAAAATCAAAAAATTCACCATAAACATTTTTCAACCTGTAAAATTAAAAAATAAACTCCATGTTATGAAAATAATTTTATAAATTTTATAAAATTATTTTTTAATTAAAATAATCATTTATTAGATTTATACCGAAATTAAAATTATAACAAATTTTAAAAAAATCAAAAAATTAGTTATTATATAATAAAAATTATATTTTAATCAAAAAGATGAAAAAATAATAATTTATTATCTATTTTATGGATTTAAATATTCTTTTAAATCGTTACATTAATTATAAAATTGTAAACAATCATTTATGTTTTTAAAAATATACACTTAATTGATCATTTCAAGAATATATATTTACTTATAATATTATATAATTATATCATATTATCATTTATAAGATGGATAAATTTTTTTATACTATCACATATGAGCTTACATTTCTAATGGTCATATTACTATTCCTAATGGTCACATTACTATTCCAAAGATCTTGTTACTATTCCATTGGTATAGGTTCCTTAATTTCTATCACTTATTTCATTATTCATTTATGATAATGATGTTCTTATAGGGTTATCCGAGCTATGTATGTGTTTTATCATATATAACATAATTATTAGAAAGCAAACAATTAAATTTATTAATGTTTTGGTCATTACATCCCCCCTATTGAAATTTCACACTAAAAATTTCATTTTACATATATAGGTGAGAATATTTCTCCTTCAAATATTCCTTTGGTTCCCATGTTTCCTCTTTATACTAATGGTTCCACTATAGAACTCTGGCTAGGTGAGTAGTCTTGTTGTGTAGGAATTTACCTCTATGGTCCAAGATCATCATTGGATGCTCCTCGCAAGAGAGATAATTTCCCAACTGCACCACCTATGGATTTAGTACATGTGATGGATTAGGTATGTAATTATTTAAAAGTCATACATGGAATAAATATTTTACTTGGGACTGTATAGGATGATGTTCTATTCGGTTGTCCATAGCTCCGACATGATCAGGAAACTATAAATGGCTATTATACCTAGGACTCATCTTTCCATTCATCCAAAATCTAATGATCTTATTCTATTTAGATAGGAGGATGAGTAACATATCTACAAACATAAACTTCAAGTATCATATATGATTATCAAAATATATATTTTTTTCATCTCTGGGATACCTTGATGTGTTTCAAGGTTTTTTCCACAATATATAGAATTTCTTCAACCATTTTATGTTTTAGAAACTTATGTTCACTAACTTAATCCAAGAATGTCAGTATTCTTCATCATTTCCTATAAAGGCGTTCAAATGGATCCATTTGGATGCTCGAGTGTAAGTTGTTATTGTAAGAGAACTCAACCAAAGGAATATGTTGGTCTCATTCCCCTTTTAAGTCCATACAGCATGATTTCAACAAGTCTTACATTATGAGAATAGTCAACTTAGATTGCCCATCCATTTGCATATAATAATTTGTACTATTGTTTAGCTCGGTGTTTAGAGAAAGATGGAGACCATTACAGAACATAGAGGTGAATTTCATATCATGATCAAATATAATCAATAATTGTACTTCATGCATTCTTAACACGTATCTTATATATATCAGTGTGTGTAGGTCCAGTGAGAAGTACTATATAATTGATATAAAGTGAGATTTCTTTGTAAGATGGTCCATAATAACTCATATAGCGTTTTTTTCTATAGATTTATTTTGAAGTATGATGAAAATTTTCATGGTAATTTTACACATTTTCTTGTTGGTATCGGTAATGGTTTTATAATCCCCTTATAAGTTTTCCTTTCATACTTCACTTACTAACATTGGATTGACATTAATGTCTAGTCAATGACATTCTTCATCATATTGTCCCACCAATAGTTCTCTTGGAGATCCCAAGAAATATTTGTTCTCCCTAAGAGAATATAGAATGGTGAGCTATGTGTGTCACTCAAAAGCACTTTCTTTATCTCTGGATTGGATTCAACACATTTTCATGTCCGAAATATTACAATACCTTCCTCATAAAATTAGAACTGTGAGGATTTCCGCATTTTTATATCTTTCACTTTCTTTTGAATTTCTAATTCTTTTCATTGAGAATTATTTACTTTCTCCTTTAGGTATGGTTGAGATATCATCTAATAATTTTTGATTATGATCCTTATTTATTTTAAATTCTATCATGTTCAAATCTAATATGAATGGATCCTTCTAAATTCTCATCATTGATAATGTTATAGGATCATTTCTACTTAAATCATTATCTATTTTCATTTCCATAGTATGATGGTAGTAGATTAATATTTCATAATCCTTTATAAGCTATAATAATATTCAATGTAGCATGTCAAGCTCATTTTTTAATATATATTTTATCATCTTATAATAATTACATAATTCATACATCTCCATGTAGAGATAATGATGACATATTTTCAATAATAAGATAAAAACCACCACAACATATAATTTTTTTGTTAGGTTTTATCATGAATGTTTTAATACCTTGATTAATAGAATATAACATTATATTTTTTAATTAGTACACATCATTATACCTTATATGAATCATCATTTTATTCCATAATGAGTTCCCCAATTATCAGCAGTGTGAGTAACGGTTAATGATAAGACACTTTCTTAACTCTTTGAAGCAGTCTTTACATTAATTATTTTGAAAACACATTTATCCCCTTTGAGTCTTCTTTGTTAGTAAGTTTGAAAATCATGATAAATTCATAAAAATTAATGGTAATAATCTTCAACACCAATAAAACTACAGATATCCATTACTGATGTTGGCATGGGCCACACATAGATTGTATATGTCTTGGAAGAGTCCATATATATTCATTTCATGTTAATGAAATTAACCAATAATGATACATCTTTGATATAGAACTCACATTTACTATATTTTTAAAAAAAATTACCCCTTCACACAGTTTTTATCGCAGTATTAAAAAACTCCTCATATTCCCCTTTTTTCATGGAGTATATAATAATAACATCAATAATGACTACCACAAATTTTTCAAGGTAATATCAAAAAAATATTCATTGTCTATTTGAATATTGAGGGATAATTATTGAGTATAAAAGATATTACTATGAAATCATAGTTTCTATACAACATTCTAATGGTAGAATTGGTAATATCTTTCATCCTCACCATTATTTGGTTATATCCCAATCTAAGGTCCAACTTATAGAAATCATTGGCACCACGTTGTTTATCGAATATGTCATCTATTTGTTGAAGTGTATAATTTTTCTTTATCGTTATTTTGTTGATATCACAATATTATATGTAGAGGAACATTGAACAATCATTATTCTTGAATAAAAATTGTAACGTACCCCGTGAAGAAACACTCATTAATATAAAATCCTAGTCTATATTATCTTGTAACTTGTTATTATGTTGTTACAAAGCAATGTTGTGAATTCTATATGGAGTCTATGATATTGGCTGAGATCTAGTAATAATTTCAATTGATGACCCAACCTCTCTATCTTGAGGAACACTAAGAAATTCTTCATGGAACAGATCAGGGAAGTCTCTCACAATAGGCATGTCCACAAGCATGATTATATCTTTTTTCTGAATCATTTGAGCTATATATAGTTTTCAATAAAGAAATAATATCCATAAATGAGATAAATATTAAAAAGGAGATTCATCCTCATCCTTAAAATTATACATAATTAGAGGATTCCTTGGGATGTGAAGGGGGATCTCCCATTATTAATGGTTTATCTTTTCTTTGTATAATGATAGAAAATCCAGCTTCTATTTAGAATCAATCTCCACCAAAGGATGTAATTCACGATTTTCTATGAGGTTTAGTCCAAAACCATTTATAGAGGATGAATTATATAATTTGGATGAAATAATTTCCCCACATTATGTTCTCCAGGATATCTCATCCTCAAAATTTTAAAGTGGTGTTTGAATAGTTCAACTAAACATCAAAATATGAAAGAATACGTAATACCATAATAAAATAGTTCGTTCACTATTATTGAATTAATAACCATCATACCTATCCCAAAATCATTTTCCAAATCCTCCTCAATAGTAGTGATGGAAAAATAATTCCCTTTCTACTTTTTCATTAGTGGATGTTGATTTTGATTACCCTTATGGAGTCAAAGTTTAGTACACATTCGTTAAAGTTCCCTTTCTCCCTATAGTTGAATAATTGAACCATAGGTGGTTATCTCCTTTGATCTACCACATATTTTATCTTCCTCACGTCTTTTAAAAATTTATTATCTTGGTGTCCTACCCTCCAACACATAAAAAATTTCGACATCCCTTTGATGTAATTCCCTTGATGCCTCTTCCCACAAGTTTAATACATTATTATTTGAGTTTTGTTTCCACAGTTTTCATTAGATCCTCATGAATAAAATTACATATTTTATTTCTTATCACCATATCCATGGGTCCACTCTCCAGCTTCATATCCACTATGATAGCACATCGAACTAATTATTCATAACTGTCAATGTATCTAATTTCTATATCCTTTCCAAGGTACAGTTTTAAATAACTAAAGAATCTATCTATTTTGATATCGTTGTTTATAAAAAACCTGAGAAGTGGTTTTCAATTGTTATGAAATTTTTTTCCTAATCTATTATTGATTCACTTTATTTTTTCTTAATCTATATGAACAATCTCTCCATATTTGTCGAAATAGATTTAAGGAAATACTTATTAAGAAATGTTTTCTTAAAGTCTTCCCACTCCATATCGTCAATTTCTACCATTATCTTGGTGTTCTTAATCAACACCCAACAATGATCAGCATTTAAATATAAATGATGAATGGCCAGAGTCACTTACTCCTTCTCAGAATAGTGAATCATAGGAAATATTTTCCCAATTGAGTTGAACAATAGTTTTTTTACTTGTGGGAAAAAAGATCTAATAAATGTTGGTGAATTCTTCTAAACAAAAAATAAGGTATCCAGTTGTCCCTCTTGGGTGATGTAGGATTTTCGACGTTATTCATGTTATTGTTCATAGGCTAAGCCTGTTGGATAAGTGTCACCATGAAATTTGAACTCCACCACCCAATGCATTTGGGATGTCATTCTGTACATCCTTCGGTTGTCCCCGACATATATTTTTTCCCTAGATTATAATGGTTCCTTATCATTTTATAATATAAAAAAAATTCAACAAAACATAAGTCAACAATTCAAGAGGAAGTAAGTTATTTATTTATGTAATTAACTCTAATGTAATATCTCGTGGGATCCCTATGTTTATCAGTCGTCTATAAAAACTCTTCTAAATTGATTACATATAATAATTCTAACAAAATGGGTTTCCAATAATGTCCTCTAATCCTAAATCCCAAATTAACTATACTATTCTTTGATACCAACTACACCAAATATTAATTTCCTTACATTACTATCACATCATTTTAATTATAAAAAACATAATATTGTTACAAATTCAGAATCAAATGGATTAGTTTCTTTGAAAAATTGGGACCAAACATAACATTTAAATAATAAAACAAAAACATTACTTAATTCATTGTTTTCTAGATTCTTAGTGTCATTCATGTTTTCCTTAGTACAAGTAATAACCTATGGATATATGTCAACAAGTGGGGTGAGCGAAAATACCAATAAAGGGATAAATAATGACATAAATAAGTATAATATCTATGGGAACAATCATCATCCTCGGAATATAATCATATTATCATCATCATAATCATTAGAGTAAGAAATAGATAAACGCATGGAATGTAAATTTCCTAAAAATTATACATCAGGTATTAATAGTCAAATACCACACATACCTATGAAAAAAGCCAAAATCATGTTCAAAAATAACATATGGTTACAATCATAGTATTATAATTATGAATAGATATATCATCATTTTAAAAAATATTTCAACTTATCTCATGAAATTAATCACATTAACCCATACATTGGATCGATATATAACTTCGGTCGCACTCGTCACATCATAACATTTACAAAATCATGCTTCCCAAATAGAACATATATATATTATCCATAAAATAATCCTTGGTTATGAAAGGCAATATTTTCATGAAAAAAATTCGGGGTTCCATGAATTTAATACCATAATGGTATTTTAAGCATCAATGTTGAATGAATAAGATAAAATAAAAAGAGAAGTAAAAGATGTGTTTTTAGAAAGAACAATTCATTTTGAAAAATATTTATATTAAAAATAACCATATTATAAGCATGTATATTTGAGGAAAGAAAGGGTAAGAACAATAAAATTGTATTTGACAAGTATTATATGAACATCCACAATTAAATCTGGTATGAAAGTGGAATAACCCATAGAAAGGAGTTTGGGTTTGAGATTCACATTAACTTATATCTGGGTGATTTATTAAATTTAATATCTATGATAATAAAATTATATTAATTAAATAATGAATCCACAAAGTCTTACACATTTATTTTATTCATTATAATTTTATTTAGTTCATTTAAGGAAATTCTTATGTGTTATAATGTTTAATTTCATGGATCGATAGTGTCTGTTTTCTTGGTATTCTAAATTGGATTGGTTTTACACACGTTTAGATGGTCATGTAAAATGGGGATAATTATCTAGAATTGAAATTATGTGTTGTTAATGAAATTTATAAAGTTTAATTTTTCATATATTTTTTTCTATATATGAGGATGATTAATTAGATAAAATGTTATTGATAACAATTTAGATTAATTTTGGCTCTTTTCGAGTATAATGAACTGAATTGGTTTTTCATTTAATATTATGAAAATATGTTAGTTTCAGAACATATAAAGGTTTATAAAATAAATTTTAAAATCTATTTCAACAATTATAATGGTTTATGACCAACTGTGAGTGTATAAAATGAAAATGACAACTTTTCATCCTCAAATGTGATAAATCAACACATCATGGATGACATTTCAATTTTTAGAATAAAATTAATAGGAGAAGTAGTTTAATAATGGATAATTCCATTAACAAAATATAATTATAGCATATATATATAAGATACAAGATTTATCATGCCACATGTATGATGGGTGTGGAGGATAGAATAAGAAGTTAACTTTAAAATAAATTAGATAAAAATGAACTAGGTTTTTACCTCTTGAATTATTCTCATTGAGAACCTCCTTAGGGAAATTAGATTTGGTCATTTTTTGAGACCAAATGATCCTAGATGCATGAGAGGAGATTTTTAAAATTACTGGGAAGATATTGGAAAATATTCAAGTATTTTAATATTTGAGGAGAATATGTGGCGAGGGGTCATATTTATAATGGCGGGGAGGGGTGTTTGGGATTAATTTATAAAATATTTTATTATTTTTTATCAAGACTATCAATTGTTAAAACCTAATCAATAATTATATTGAATTATGGAGGATATATAGATATAATGGGAAATTCCATCAATGATTAATCATAGATGACTACAAAAGTAATGTTTTTATTTATAATGTTAAATACCATAAATTATCATATTTCACAATTCACCAGAAATGCAACTATATTAGTCAAAAAAAATCCACCTAACCATTTTTTTGATGTGTATAATTCAAAAAATTAATCGATTTTATTAAAACAATATTATACATATAAATTTTTTTTTTAAATTCAAATTATCATTCATTTTAAAAATACTTTTTAAATTATTTTAACAAATTTAATGATCCTTCGAAAAAATAGATAGGGTCTTATAAAAATTATATTATAATCATAAGACAAAAAAATATTATATTGTGTTGTTTTATAAAAATAACAACACTTAATTTATCATTACAAAAAAATTTATATTCATATACTATGATAAAATTATATCTTACTTTAATTTATAAGATGGATAAATTTTATATATACTCTCATAGGTGAAGTTACAATTCTATTGGCCATCTTACTATTCTTAATGTCGAAATTAGTATTCCAAAGGATGTGTTACTATTATATTGGTATAGGTTCCTTAATTTCTACAAATTATTTCATTCATAATTCTATGAGAATGTTTTTTTATTTGGATATCCATGTTTTTTATGTTTTACACTAGATAACATCTTTATAAGAAGAGTTATAATTCTATTGATAGATTTTTCGGTTGTAACATAGAATTTATAGAAAAAAATGTTTAAAAAAAGTTTTTAATTTCTTTCGTAGGTTTCGATCGACCATATAATCCTTAAAAAAATTAACTATCAATTTATGATACATTTTAGGTAATATTGTTCTCAAAATAGTGAATACATTTGGGCATTTTCAAAATTTTCACTCCTCCTCAACTATAAAATTAAAATCAATACCCTCACTTATTCACCCTTGTCAATATATTTTACACATTCAGACCCTAACAAAAAAACAAAAAAATTACCTGATCTCATCCTACAATCCTTATTTTGAGAATAAATCCAACCTAGGAAGGATTTAGTGCAACCCTAAGGATGAATTCTAAAGAAGGGGTAATGTTTTTCAATAAGTGTCTATATTTTATTTATTTCCTAACCATATTCATATTTTATAAATATATGATGATATAATAAACATGGTATGTTATATATAAATTTATATTGTTATAAAATTTTCATTAGCTAATCTCATATCCACTTTTATGCAATGGGTTATGAAATCATCATTTTTTAATACGACATATTACTGCAAAGAGAACCATTGCCATGCGTTTTTTCCATTTCCACCTCTCAATGATGGGTATAATGACGGATATAAAGTATATATATAATATTTTTATCATATTTATATCTATGGAGTGTCTATATCATATATATATTTACCTTCCATTCCATAGGATATGGGATCACTTCACTCATGTGTACATCAGTCTATCGCCTCGTGAAGCGATGTAATTCTTCAATACCTATTGATTTACATGAAAGGGTATAAGTGAAAATTTTATTTATTATATATTACATAAATTTAATAATTATGAAATTAAAGAAATATTAATCGTTATTTAAAGATAATATTTCTTTTTAGTGTTTATTACACTTAATGATCATAACATCATTTGTGTACATGTAAACTACCACCTTCACGAAGTGATGTGACTCTATTTTCATCCCCACCCCAAATAGATGGAATATCCTAGAATATAATATGGTATATGTGATATTATGATCATTAATGAAGGAAAAAATATTACCCCTCTTATTTACATAATGATCATTGAATAACAAGATTGTTAGTCATGTGTATGTATGTCTTACCATCTCCATGATCAAAATGAACTTTATTTTTCATTGAAAACATTCATGATTAATTATAAAGGTAAAATTGATTTATAATCATGACAATTATTTCGTGATTATTATTATTTATATTATATAAATATATAATCATAGTATGGATTACAAATCATGCATTAGAACGTAATATAATTAACACCCAAGATATAGAAAATAATAAATGAATATTAACGCACATGTGATAATATGTTATAAAAGGATCATATGTGATATTAGGAATATTAATATGGTTTTGGAGTAAGTTAATGACATTTTTTAAACCACTATTCATGAATTTTAATAATTTTCAATTAAAAGGAATCATGAGGTAAGGTATTTCATCACAATTTACATTCTATTAAGACTTAGTTGTTATTATGCACCAATTAAATAGTTTGTTTTGTATACGCATCCCCATGGACATGTCATATCATTATTCATTCATAATTCATAGTATTATTTCTCCAAGGGGATTTTAATTGAAAATTATAGAGGGGTAAATTTTATTGATCAATCTCACATTCTTTTGTGATTGTTAACATTATCTTGAAATAATTACTTTCTTGTAATCACTTTTATAAGATATTAAATTTCTCTTAAATATCCATATTCTTTCATAATGTATTTGATTATTACCTAAAGTGTATCCCATTTTTATATATGGAGTTTACTATGAAAATCATTTGATTAAATTGGGAAATAACTACAGATATGTATCATTTACTCAAATCAGATATTTGATAACAAGAAATATTGATTAAAAAACAAAATTTATTTATTTATATATAAGTAATGATTTAGACCTATAGTAATGGGTGGGTCCAAATATTATATATCCCCTTCATCCATCAATAGGAATAACGAGACCAGTTAGTTATCTAAATTATATGGTTTTTTATATATAGTTTGAAATTTATTTGAAAGGTATTAATGGTACACATATCATGTGGATGAGACTTGACATCCAATAATTATGAATTTCCTTCATTGAAGTCCAGTTACTATTTTCCTTGAAATTTTCAATCTGATAATAACTTTCAACGCATTATATTATCAGTTATTCATTATATGGATTTGTTTTTGTTATTTACCTTTCAATATTTATTATCCATTATTTATTCATGTAATCATGAAATTTAATAGAATGTGTGTTCAGTTATTTACATTTTCATATTGATTGTTTTTATTGATTCATGATTTCAACAATTTTACATAACCTATACTGCTGATTTTATCAGACAATTTTTTTTTCTTTTCCCCGCGAAATGAATAATAATTCTTGGAATGTTTTTTCAAGGATGCAGTTCATTTTCATTTTTTATTTATTATGTTTTATTTTACTTTCCCAATATAAAATGGGTTTCATGTATGCATATATTTTTCCAAATTTACTAAACTTATTGATACATTCTGATTTGAATATTCTATCTATTTAAATGTAATTATGCATAGAACTAGCTCTGAAATAATGGGTTATGCGTCATTATAACACCCACTACTCTCAAATGATAGTAATATAAATAGTCATGAGAACATTCCTTAGGATATAGAATATAAAAAAGTGATTATAATGAATGTTTTAATTCCTTATCTTTAAAATATATTCGTTATATGAATTTTATCCCTCTTCATTGTTCAATAAATTATAGTCAATCATGGGTGAACGATTGAAGTTTCCATCGTAGGCTACAAACAAATGAAATCATATACACATTTATGTAAATCACAATTTACAAGAAAAATATAAACAAATACAATATATATCATATAAATCATATAAATATAATATATATTTATCTCATATATATATCAAATATATATATATATATAGGGTATGTAACCTTAAATATCCCAATTACCCGAAATCCTAATAGATTTTCTGTCATTTTATATTATATTTTATTTTATAAAATAACTTGTTAAAGAATATAAAAACATGATTTTGGAGATCTTCCAAAACATTTATATAATTATAGAATTAATTTCACTTTGTATCATATCATATGAAATATCTTGTGAATATCCATATAAACAAATTCAATTTGAACAGTAAAATAATTTTATAGTATGTCTTTATAACATTCCCAATCCTTATTTAGTCAACCAAAATGTGTGACCACATGTGCCGTTATAGTATTGATGATTATTATGACTATATGGATATATAAATGTAATAAAAGTGATGAAACTATAAAAACAATAAATATTCTTAATTTATAAAATGATATGTAATGATCTCCATAAAAAAGTTATATCTTTATATCAATTTCCACTATAATATATCGTATGAAATCAATAAATCTTATATTTTACTTTTTATTAGGATATAGAGTGACCATTTAATGCAGAGCATGTCAATATCATATTTCTAACACATCTATTCTTGATTCTCAGTGTTCATAATTATTAAATTAATGAATGAACTACATTTCATTCATCATTGTGTATAAGAATTTCACATGTCCATTATCTAGATATATATAAAACGACAAGCTGTAGTTTTACACTCCCACGGTCTATCTCAATCGAGCTCCGAAATGTCATAGTCATTATTTGAGAGGATAAGTCTAATCATGGTTTATCTCCAACCAATAACATCATCATCAATATACCCAAACACCATCAAATTATATATCTCAATATCTCAACTTCTATAATTTCTCTATGAAATTATGTATGTTTTTTCACAACTCCTCATAGTACATGAATTAAGGATGTGAGATAAGGACCCCAGAGTCTCACATTCAATAGGCCCCTGGTTGTTCTCTAGTAATGAGGGTATAAAAATTTCACATATGAGAGGAATTACACTCAATTAATTAGTTTGGGTTTAGGTAAATAATTAAAACCACAAACAATATTAAATAAAAAAAATGGAAAACTAAAAATCATCTCACGTTACATTTATAAAGAAAACATATAACAATAACGTCTTTAATAAAATACTAAAATAAATCATAAGGTAATGACTCAACAGAATCTCCAATTTCTAGGCCTGTAATGTCAAGATTAGTACCAAAATTCATTCGATAAACTTATAAAATTGTTTTTATATATATAAGTTGATCATATTAAGTATAATTGTACCCAATTTCTCTCATGTATGTGTCAAAATAGAATACTAATACACCAGTGAAAAAATGGTATAACCAACACACACCTAAACAGGACTACTAATAAATCTAATTCTAACCATGGAATACCTTCCAAATAGGAATCAAATATATTTAAATAATATGAAACATATTAATGAAGGGTACCCCTAAAAAAATTTTCTACTGATTTTCTAATACCATACCAAAACGTCGTATATCATTGTTCTCTCAGCGCTTCCATAATAACCATGATTAAATGCACCTGGGAAAAAAATTCCCATATTTCCCAAGACACCTAGGAAACAATCTCGTACTAAGAACCTTGTGAATTAATTCATCACATAAATATAATATCATAAAAAATACTATACAACGATAATATAAATGTATCATAAACATGAAGAACGTCATTATTATGCTCTCAAACTACAATGAAAGACCAAAATAATGGATTTTATCATTATCCACTCATCAATTACAAACTATAGTGCACTTTATAAAATTTCTCCATCATGGTTCGTGCATATAAATTTCTCTTATATGAGAAAGTGGGAAAGATGGGGTAGCCATATTTATATACACACCACCATTGATGATTGGTAAAAACATATAGAACCCAAAACTATTGGGAAATGGTGTAAACGGATGACTCGTATCGGGTGAATATTTAAATCTTATAAAAATTAGATGATATATAATTTACATAGAATACCAACCTGTGGTTCAAAACAAGAGAACAAATATATCTGACCACATCACTACATGGTCTCACAAAAATAGTAGGTATCATTTCCTTCTATAAATTCACCATACAATGCAATCAATCTATATATACAAGGCACATCCAATATTTCCTTTCAAAAACAAAAAATTTCTATATTTTATATTTAACATCTATATTTATTTAACATTAAAATTCATGTCATATTTATATCCATCCCATTCATTTACTATTTCATACATTACATAGATTACCAAATATTAATTTTCACCAACACTAATTCCCATTTCAATGATTCATGTTCATTCCATAGCTATAAGGAAACTACACAATATATTACATAACAACAATCAATAACATGCCAATGTTCCCCACTAAATATCTACCTCACATAACAATCACCTCTTATAACAAACACCACATAACACCACCACCTATTATCACCACATTAGATTTAACATGGGACTTTCATATAAATTCAATGTTTTAAGGGTATTTTCAAAAAAATGAGATATTACTTGATCACCCAATTTATTAGTATGATATATATTTTTATCCCTTATCATATGTGGTGAGTTTAACAAAAAAAATATCACACAAATCTTAACAGAAGTAAAAAAATGTTTCAATAAAGAAAAACTATTCTTGAAAAAACATAAGATAAATTAAAACTAATATGATTTCTCCCTATACCCTTAAATTAAATAAATATAGTTAAATATCTTCAGTACTTTGATACATAATATCAACCCAAATGAATAAAAAATCAAAATACACTAACATGTATAACTAAGTGAGGAGAGACAAATTATCACAAAACTCGAATAAGAATAAATACATGATTTCAAATAACCCAAGGATCAAGAACCCTTGATCAAAGAGGAATTTCCACCAAATAATTTTCAAAAAATACCACCATCAAAATCCACCCATAATAGAGATGAACTACAATCATAGAGAATGATTAGAAAGGGGAGAATGCGATAAAATATAGTATAATGGATGAGAGACATAACTTGATCAAAATAACTCCAAAATAATTAATACACTAATAACTAATTGTTTAGAAACAATAAATTAGGAATCTAGATAAGTGGAGGATGAACCGGGGTTTTACAGGTGTCAAGGGATGGTATGTAAGTCAATACAATAGTATAGTAGATACCATATATATAATTTTTGACCAAATAAACTCACCATATCTAGTTTATACCCCCAAAACACCATGTTGTACATTGGTCAAAATAAAATATGAAGCCCCTATGAGAGATCTTATTGGATAATATGTTTCAAAAATAATATTTAACCACCACCATCACCTAGACCACAACATTGTATAATCTGTGGTAGTTCTTCATCGCATTATTGTTGGTTTTAGATCCACATAGGAAGCCCAAAAAATAAATTGTATAAAATTATTCATTGGTGGTCGACATAACCATGTCATCACATGTCATGTTCTACCTAGTAACAACCTAAAGATATTCACATGAAATAATTAGTTATATGAATAAAACAAGAATACCTATTCCTATATGAATCTATACTGGTCACCGAAAATCATTTCATAATGAATCTTCCATTGAATCCATTGCGATCATCCACGTTTTCTAAAAAACCTACTCAAAAATAAAATTTCATTAACTAGGTGATATCATAGATAATTTAAGTACACTTTGATGTTGACAAGATAGACAGTGCATTGATTCATCGATCTAGGATAGAGTTCATGGATCAGGGTTCTCCAGTCTCTCTCTACTATGTTAAAAACATTACAAAAGGGAGAGAGAACATCTAAAACAAAAATATGTGAATATTAATAGAAATTTGAGTTCCTCGTGGAATATATAAATATTTTTTACCTTATATAAATACCAATTTGGAACCTGAATAAACGTAACCTTCTAATTATGTCCAGAACGACACATACGACATGGAATGTATTCCATAAATGTCCTAAATATTTTAACACAAACATATAAAATATAAATTATATTATATGATAAAGTGTGATCCATTATAATTACCATTATCCCATAATATATTAATATTCATTAAATAAAATATTGTTTATTCCTAAAATAAATTTTCCTCATATTCAATTAACACTTGTGGATATGTTTAACAAATAAATTCAATACTAATTATTCTAAAATGTAATAATGAGAATTTAATTAAATTAAAGAGATCCTATATTATTGGACATTATCATACCCATATGGTGGGGCCCACAGACCCTAGTGGCAGGGAATACCATGTCCTAAACTCTTATTCTAGATAATTGGAAAGAATATTGAATACACCACTTGGGACGACCCTCTAGAACCTTGTCTCAATAATAGCAAACTATATTCACAATCTAGAAGAGAAGTCTAGAACCCATCAAGGACCCTAATGGGATAATGAGTATTTAAATAAATGAAATGTAACGCCCCGACCCCAGTTACCTGGAGTCGGTTCATTATTACATAACATTGGCATGATCACAAGAATGATCAAATCTCGAAAAACCGATTAGTCTAGTATCCTTGGAAACACTAGATACATTCATAAAGTTTTACATTACATCATAAAAATGAAAACTACAACAATATAGTCTCCATTGTCTACACTCTTATCCCCTCATTCTATCCCTACAAGTCATTCATAATTTACTTCTTCACATCCTGGGAAAAATAAAACATAGAAAATGGGTGATCTCAAATGCCTAGTAAGGATAACAATATAGAGGAAACTTTCATAAATAAAAATAAACATTTAAGGTAATGTATAACTAAAACAAATGCCTTTTAAACTTGAAATTCAACATATTATGGCAACAATAAAATGAAATAATTCCATATACTTATTCCCATGGATATTCTACTAATCGAATAATCACATGCAATATCAATAACCACTTTCATAATGATGGAATTCATAATGCCAGACTATCATAACCACATACCCAAGGCCTCGTGCCAAGACTACAAATAAGATTTTGTCAAGGCCTGGTTCCAAGACACTAGTTTGTCTCATGAGACCTACCGATTCATCGAGGAGCTATAGCGGGCTCCACCCGTCACATATTAAGTCCAATGCATTCCCATATGAAAAGTTTTAAACATAACATAAACATTCGTATTAAAACTAGCATACGAAATGTCAATACATTCACCATAAACCATGAATGGTATAAAAATAGCACATCCACAGTCAAAAATATCACAAAACCTTCAATACAATATATAAGTTTTGTGTCATAACAAATCAACTTCAAATAAGCATAAAATCAATCAAAGGATGTTGACATAGATGAAATCAAAACTTTTTTTAGAGAAATATCTCTTTCTATTTTGAAATCATTTAAGAGTAATATATTTATAAAATAATATATTTTCTTTGAAAATATTCTTATAAGCTTGTAAGGGTAGCTTCGACGATTTTATAATGGCGGAAAATAGCCACACCCGCCGTATAAGTTAAAAAAACATTCTTACCTTAATTCTGTCGAAAAGGTTAAAAAAGGACCTTGATTGGAAAACGATGGAATGATTTCTTTATAAACCTCTTATAAAAAGTCAAACAAGGGTATACATGACTTTAACCCGTATTATTTTAAATAGTAAAAATGTTTTGAAATAAATTTTTAAGAAACATGGATGTGGATGATAAAGAGATCCCAGTATATTATTACATATAAACAACCTCGGATAATGAACAGATTGCGAAATAAACCCTTACCTTGTACTTTTCCAGGGTTGGGGGTAGGTTAACCTCTTGTATAATAGTGAAATAATTGTTATTAAATTATAAAATATTCATATACATTAATATGATATCATATATGATCTTTTAACATTGATTTGTTAATAATATCTTAGTATTATCATTGTTTCAGGTGTTAACTTACTCGTTTTCTTTTATATGTTTTGTTATGTAAGTTTTGTTTGTCATGGATAGGTTGAATCTTAATCATATACAGAATGATATCATGTTCTTAGATACTATTATTAATCATCAAATGAGAATTATGCTTGAATGGATACGATGGAGATTGAAACTCATCGCGTTCGTAGAGACTGTAGTCCGTACGTACGCACGAGCGACAATTTCATTATTTTGATATTAAAATAATATATAATTTGATGGTGTATCATATATAAAGAATCATTATCATGTTATATTTATTATTTACATGAATTACACATCATTATTATACCTATCCGAATAATAATTTATTGAATAACAATTACACCACGACGTGGAGACGGTAAGCCGTACGTACGCACTAATGGTGACATGTTATTCAATGGATGGATAGAATACTGAAATATGGTTATAAAATGTTTATAATAACATCAAAGTATATATAATATACTAGAGTTATTATTTTATAATGGTAATAACAAATAAAGAAGAAGTGGAAGAAGAAAGGAACTTGAAAAAGGGTGGTGAAATCATTACCTCTTCTTCGGGTTCTTCCTTTTGATTTGATCAAAAGGGTTCCTCCAGTTGGGTTTCTGACTAAAGGAAGGCCTCTTAGATGAATTGAGGGAAATTGAGAGAGTATTTGGGCAGAGTTTGGCCGAACCAAAACTCTTTTATGGTGTGAGTTAATGAGAAGGGAGACTGATCTTTTATAAGAGGGGTGAGGGGCACCTTTGGAAAAGATAGAAATATTATTCTATAATAAATTCATATTCAGTTTCTAATGGATTAAAAGTGTATTGTTTAAATTTTACGGTGGTTATGGGTCAAAAATCACTCAACCAATGGAAATTAGACAGGTTTTCATTACTATATTAACCTTATCATTATGTATTAACTCTTAGTTAATTAGTTTCACTTTTACAATGTCTCTTTGTATTTTTATATTATATGGTCAATAAAAATACCATATACATCCAAGAGACACCCAATTGGTCCATTAATAATACAACTGTCAGGATATAAGTCCCTTGGCTGATCCTTAGATCTTTAGGAATTTAATATCAATTAATAATATAATATTTGTTTTAAAAACTCTTTTATGTCAATTTTGACACTATTCAATAATTGATTTTTGTGAAAATCATAATAGACTGATTACATCAAACAAAGTTACTTAAGACAATACTAACATTCCATATTAACATAGAAAATTAGTGTAATTTATAAACAGTCTCAAATTATATTTATTTAGGTATTTATAATATCAATTATTCTAATGTTTGATTAAGTAGGAAATTACTGCATCATCATTGTGTCATAAATAAATTAAATTATTTAATGTCTAAAAATTATAAATAAAATATAATTATGTAGGAAATCATTTTCTCTTTCTAATAAATATTTAAAATCGAATTTATATTATGTATAACCCTATATTAAAAATGTTGTAGTAAATAAACTTTGATTTTAACTCTTTTAACTCTTCTTTGCATTAAATAATAATAAATGCCCTAATATAATCCAAGTGGACCTAAATGATAATATTTTATTCCTAAGGTTGTTTAGGGTCTAGATACACTTGTCCAATAGAATTAGGACATGTGTTAGTGTAATATTAATATCATTTTTACCCTTAATTACCCTATTTACTTTTAAACGTGGTAAATAAAAGTAAAATGTTACTATTCACCAAAAATTATTTTCATCTTATTGAACCACATTTTACTACTTGATACTAACCGTGTCTCTTGGATTTTCAAAATTCCATTCACAGAAGCGTTTAAATTATGTTTTATGAAAAAATCAGTTTTTTAACTACCACTTAGTGGTTTCACTATTCATTAAAAATTGATGTTTTTCAGAACAATTCCAAAACATCCCCCTAATCTATAATAGATATTCCAAATTCAAAAATGATGTATATTTTACAAAATTCCAAACATATAAGTTGCATTAATTAATTTTATAATTAATTTCCGCTGTTACAACAAATAACATGTTTTTAAGAAACAATATATATCAAAAGATTGACAATTGTTTATGTCCAATTTCAAAGTGAAATTTATTCTAATGAACACCATTGGATAAAATGGTAAAAATATATTATAATTATAATTTAAAACCACTAAATAATATAATTTATCACTATATATTATTTTGATTAAAAAAGTTGTTTTTAATTATTTTTCACTATTCATAAAAATTGGAAGTTCACAGAAAAATACCAAAAATTCAACTTAGGATAATTTCGATAATCTGAATCCAAAAATGAAGTCCATTTTGAAATATAAAATATATATAATTTCAAAACGTATGTATTAATATTCATAACGTCTATTTTTATTGGTTGTGGTGTGTTAGAACTCGATGTTGCGTACATCACACGCTGTAACATTATTCAAAGAGAAGTGTACTGTAGAAGCTTGGGGTGTTACATTCTCCCGTCCTTCAAATAATTTCATCCTCGAAATTTATAGAATACTACCGCATGAATAGACTCGGGTGGTTCTTCATCATATGTTCCTCGGTTTCCCATGTTTCCTCTTCCATCCTATGGTTTCTCCACAAGACTTTTAACAGACGAGTTGTCTGGTTTTTCAGTATTTGTTCTCTCGTATCAAGAATCCTGACGGGCTCTTCAGAATAAGACAGATCAGGTTCCAGTTCTATTTCCTCATAGGTGAGTACATGCGTTGGGTCAGGCATGTATTTCCTCAATAGAGATACGTGGAACACATCGTGAACATTGGCGAGACTTGGCTGCATTGCCAATCGGTATGCTCCAACCCCAATTCATTCTAGAATTTCGAAAGGTCTGATGTACTTGGGACTCAATTTACCTTTCTTACCAAAACGTATGACTACCTTCCATGGAGATACCTTCAGTAAAACATGATCACCGACTGGAAATTCCAAATCCTTCCTTCGATTATCGGCATAGCTCTTCTGCATACTTTGAGATGCTTTGATGTGATTTTGGATTACCTTCACCTTTTCCATCATTTCATCCACCAGTTCTGGACCTATAAGTTTTCTTTCACCAACGTCATCCCAATAGGTTGGTGTGCGACATCTCTTTCCATATAATGCTTTATATGGTTCCATATGAATACTCAAATGGAAGCTATTGTTATAGGAAAATTCTACTAGAGGTAAATATTGATCCCACATACCCTGAAAGTCATGTGAGCAGGATCTCAACATGTATTTTAACGTTTGAATAGTTCTTTCTGATTGTCCATCTGGTTGAGGGTGGTAGGCAGTGCTCAAATAAAGTTCAGTATCCAAGGCTTTCTGAAGACTTTTCTAGAATCTTGAAGTAAAACGGGGATCACGATCTGAAACAATCGATAGGGGTACTCAATGAAGTCTCACAACTTCATTAATATATAGTATTTCTAGACGTTACAGTGGTAGATCTTCTCTTATAGAAGGAAAATGTGCTGACTTGGTATGACGGTAAAAAATAACCCATATTGCATCTTTCCTTTTAGGAGTCTTTGGTATCCCCATGATAAAGTCCATCGTAATATTGTCCCATTTCCACTCCGGTATGGGAAGAGGTTGCATGACTCCTCCAGCCTGTTGCCTTCCATCTTTCACTTGTTGAAAAACCATACATCTTGACACAAAATCAGAAATTTCCCTCTTCATGTTGTCCCACCGAAAATGTTCCTTCAAATCTCTATACATTTTGGTGCTCCCAGGGTGTATAGAGAAATTGGAACTATGAGCATCATCCAACAATTACCTTTTTAGATCAGGTATATTGGGAACACAAAGTCTCTTCACAAATTTCAACATTCTATCTTCATACACAAAGTTTCTCAATCTACCATCATTCACAGCTTTAATATTCTTTTGAAATTCTTCATCATCGGTATGAGAACTCATAATCCTTTCTAGTAAAGATGGTTTGGCAACCATTTGATAAAGAATTGAAGTTTCACCTTCCCTGGTTATTCCCATGTCCATCTTCACTAGATCCATGAAAATTGGATCCCTTTAAATTCTCATATTGTTCAAAACTCCATGATCTTTTCTGCTCAAAGCATCTGCCACCTTGTTTTCTTTCCCCGGGTGGTAGTGTGTTGTACAATAATAATCCTTGAGTAATTCAATCCATCTCCTTTGCCTCATGTTGAGTTCTATTTGTGGGAAAATATACTTCAAACTCTTGTGATCAGTATAAATCTCACATTTTTTACCATAGAGGTAGTGCCTCCATATCTTCAAAGAAAAGATCACAGCTGCTAACTCGAGATCATGAGTAGGATTGTTTTTATCATGAATTTTCATCTGTCATGATGCATAGGCAATAACCCTATCATTCTGCATAAGGACACAACCAAGTCCTTTCTTCGATGCATCACTATAAATAACGAACCCATCATTCCCCGATGGTAGAGTCAATATAGGATCATTTACTAATCTTCTCTTCAGTTCTTCGAAGCAGTCTTCACACTCTTTTTTCCAAACAAATTTAACCCATTTACGTGTGAGCTTCGTTAATGGGTTAGCCAATCGGGTGAAATTCTGGACGAAACGTCGATAATAACCTGCCAAACTAATAAAACTGCATACCATAGTTATACTTGTAGGTATTGGCCATTCTTGAATTTCCATGGTCCGAGAAGGATCAGCAGAGATTCTATCTTTACAGAAAATATACCCAAGAAAAGAAATCTCTTGATGCCAGAATTCACACTTGCTAAACTTCCCATATAATTCATGTCATCTCATAGTTTTCAGGATAATGCGCAAGTGATTTTCACGATCTTCGTATCTTTTTGAGTATAACAAGATATCATCAATAAATACCACCACAAATTCATAGAGATACTCCATGAAAACTCTATACATCAGATCCATGAATAAAGAGGGTGCATTATTCAATCCAAAATCCATTACTGTAAACTCGTAATGCCCGTACCTAGTTTGAAATGCTGTCTTCGGAATGTCTTCCATCTTCACATACAACTGATGGTATCCAGATCGAAGGTCAATCTTTTAAAAGTATTTAGCTCCATGTAGTTGGTCAAAATAATCATCAATACGAGGTAGGGGATACTTGTTCTTTATTTTTATAGCATTGATCTCCATGTACTCTATACATAACCTCATAGATCCATCATTCTTTTTAACAAAAAGAACAGGGGCTCCCCATGGAGAAACACTAGGGCGAATAAATCCTTTATTACTCAATTCCTCTAGTTGTTTCTTTAGTTCGACTAATTCTAAAGTGGCCATTATATAAGGGGTCTTCGATATAGGCCTTGATCCAAGAATTAAATCAATGGAAAACTCAACTTCTCATTCTGGAGGATGTCCAGGTAAATCTTCCGAAAATACATCTACATATTCTTTCAAAATAGCTACATCCTCTATTTGAACATTCCTTTCCTCACCAACAGTCATTTCATTATCTTCCTCCCCAATAATTGAACATAGTTGAGATACTGGGGGTGGATCTAGATAAGAATTAGGTGGTGACGATTCTGCTCTAAAGGTAACGTGTTCCTTATCATCATCATCAAAAAACATAACCTCTTTCTTCTTACAATAAATCTTCGCATCATAGTCTGAATTCCAATCCATACTGAGGATTATATCAAACTCAATCATAGGTATGATGATGAGATCAGCTGATAAAGGAAATTTATGTGCTCTAATAGGGACTGATTCATAAAACTTTATTGCAATGATACTTCCCTTAGGAGTTTTAACTGACAACTCCCTTGTGAAATCAAATTGGAAATATCTAATTTTCTTAGGAAACTGGGAATATATGAAACAATTCGATGATCCAGAATCAAATAATTCATTTTCTAAACTTGAGGAAACCATTAAATTACCTTCCACCACGTCTTTCGGAGATTCTACCTCAGCAGTAGTGATAACATAATCTTGGCCTTGATCCCTTGGCCTTTTATGAGGTAAGTTCCTCTGATGCTTAGGACATTCATTTGCATAATGTCCCATCTCCCTAAAATTATAGCACTAAACATTGGTAGATTCCTTATTCCCTTTGCAATCACGAGCTTGGTGGCCTTTTTCACCACACTTGTAACAGACACCAATTCCCTTCAAGCAAGTACCGGGGTGTTTCTTCCCACATTTACCACAGGATGGATATTCAACCATTCCCTTCATCCACTTATTTCCATTCACAGATTGATCATATGATCTTTTCTTCTCTTTCTTTTCTTTAATGACATATAACATAGAGAATTCCTTTTCGGTCTTGATAGCACATGAGACAATGTATTCATATGACGAGAAGGATTGTGAGACTAATTCTCGACGGAGAAATGGTTTTAACCCATCAATGAAACGATCAATCTTACTTCTTGGGTTATGTATATAATCTCTAGCATACCTTTCTAACCTTGTAATGTTATCCTCATACTTTGTGAAATTCTCATCCTCGTTTTGTCTTAGACTCATAAATTTCCTTTCCATATCTGCTCGATGGTCGCGAGGAAAGTATTTTTCTAAAAATAGATCTTTGAACTCCCTCCATTCCATATTTGATACTTCATCATCCTTCTTCTGGTTTTTAATCATTGACCACCATTTATCAGCATCTCTAGTGAGAAGGTAATATTCCATGATAACTTTTTCCATTTCACTACTCCCCAAATCCTGAAATATTTTCTCTAGGGAATTTATCCATTGCTCAGCTACTAAGGGATTTTTAATCCCATTGAACGTTTCTGGTTTTTGCCTAATGAATCGATCTAAAATTGATCCACCATGCTGCGGATCAGGGTGCTCCATACAGCTAAGGTTATTATTCATAACCTGAGTGAGCTGTCACAGTATGGTGATTAGCTGATCGGCACCAGTTGCATCACCAGCTCCACTATAATTATCTTGAGCAGGAGGGGAATCCCTACATGGAGTGCGTTCATTGATACGATTTCCATTTCTTCCACTAGTCTCCATTTCAATACAATGGCATAAACTAGATCAGTTTATGAATCAAAATACATAATTCCATACATATAAAACACTTAACATAAATTGAACTATTTATGGATATAATCCATAATAATAAAAAATGTTTTCTTTGAGGAAGTATATACTAATAAACCCTTCATAATGACTTGTAAATAAAATGAGAGTTATCCTAAGCATATCCCCCGGGAGTGTCGTAACCAAGAGTGCAGAAAGGCCTGTTGTCGTGCACCAGTTCCCGTTCGAGTCTAGCTCAAAGTGGTGTTTTTGGGTTTTACCCCTAGGTACATCTTTTTCAGACCCCCCTCTACCTGCTCGTATCCAGACATGGATGTATTTCTCGGAAAACTCACAAAATCTCTACAATAACAAAATTCTAGGAAGTTCTTGTATACTAATTCTCAAAGTCCGTCTTAGGTCTATGTGCTCTAATCAGAGTTTATCTAAATGTAGCTTCCAATGTTTGTACTAAACTTCCTCTGATACCAACTATAACGCCCTGGCCCCAGTTACCCAGAGTCATTGCATTATTACATAACATTGGCATGATCACATGAAAGATCAAATCCCGAAAGACTGATTAGTTTAGTAGCCTTGGAAACACTAGACACATTCATAAAGTTTTACATTACATCATAAAAATGAAAACTACAACAATATAATCTCCATAGTCTACACTCTTATCCCCTCATACTATCCCTACAGGTCATTAATAATTTACTTCTTCACATCCTGGGAAAAATAAAACATAGAAAAGGGGTGAGCTCAAATGCCCAGTAAGGATAACAATATAAGGGAAACTTTCATAAATAATAATAAACATTTAAGGAAATGTATAACTAAAACAAAAGCCTTTTAAACTTGATCTTAAAAATATTATGGCAACAATAATATGAAATAATTCCATTTACTTATTCACATGGATATTCTACTAATAGAATAATCACATGCAATATCAATAACCACTTTCATAATGATGGAATGCATAATGCCAGACTATCATAACCACATAGCCAATGCCTCTTTCCAAGACTAGAAAGAAGATTTTGTCAAGGACTTGTGCGAAGACACTAGTTTGTCTCATGAGACCTACTAATGTATCGAGGATCTATAGCGGGCTCCACCCATCACATATTAAGTCCAATTCATTCCCATATGAAAAGGTTTAAACATAACATAAACATTCATATTAAAACTTGCATATGAAATGTCTATACTTTCACCATAAACCATGAATGGTATAAAAATAGCACATCCACAGTCAAACATATCACAAAACCTTCAATACAATATAGAAGTTTTGTATCATAATAAATCAACTTCAAATAAGTGTAAAATTCATCAAAGGATGTTGACATAGATGAAATCAAATCCCTTTTTAGAGAAATATCTCTTTCTATTTTGAAAACATTTAAGAGTCATATATTTATAAATTAAAAAAATTTCTTTGAAAATATTCTTATAACCATGTAAGGAAAGATTCGGCGATTTTATAATGACGGAGAATAGCAGCACTCACTGTATAAGTTAAAAAAACATTCATACCTTAATTCTGTCGAAAAGGTTAAAAAACACCTTGTTTGGAAAACGACGGAAAGATTCCTTTATAAACCTCTTATAAAAAGTCAAACAAAGGTATAAATTAATTTAAACCTTATTATTTTAAATAGTAAAAATGTTTTGAAATACATTTTTAACAAACATGGATGTGGATGATAAAGAGATCCCAGTAGATTATTAAGTATAAACAACCTCAGATAATGAAGAGATTGCGAAATAAAACCTTACCTTGTAATTTTCCTAGGTTGGGGTAGGTTAACCACCTGTATAATGGTGAAATAATTGTTATTAAATTATAAAATAATCATACACATTAATATGATATCATATATGATCTTTTAACATTGATTTGTTAATAATATCTTAGTATTATCGTTGTTTCGGGTGTTAACTTACTCGTTTTATTTTATATTTTTTGTTACGTAAGTAATGTTTGTCATGGATAGGTTGTATCTTAATCAGATACAGAATGATATCAAGTCCTTAGATACTATTATTAATCATCAAATTAAAATTAGACTTGAATGGATACGATGGAGATTGAATCTCATCGCGTTCGTGGAGACGGTAGTCCGTACGTACGCACGAGCGACAATATCATTATTTTGATATTAAAATAATATATAATTGGATGATATATCATATATAAAGAATAATTATCATGTTATATTTAATATTTACATAAATTACACATCATTATTATACCCAGCCAAATAATAATTTATTGAATAACAATTACACCACGACATGGAGACGGTAAGCCATACGTACGCACGTATGGTGACATGTTATTCAAAGGATGGATAGAATACTGAAATATGGTTGTAAAATGTTTATAATAAAATCAATGTATATATAATATACTGGAGTTATTATTTTATAATGGTAATAACAATGAATGAAGAAGTGGAAGAAGAAAGGAATTTGAAAAGGGGTCGTGAAATCATTACCTCTTCTTCAAGTTCTTCCTTTTTATTTGATCAAAATGGCTTCTTATGTTGGATTTCTGACTAAATTAAGGACTCTAGGATGAAGTTAGAGATGTTGATAGAGTATTTGTGCAGAGTTTGGCTGAACCAAAAGGCTTTTACGGTGCAAGTTAATGATAAGGGAGAGTGCTCTTTTAAAAGAGGGGTGAGGGGCACCTTTGGAAAAGCTAGAAATATTTTTTTATAATAAAATCATATTCGGTTTATAATGGCTCCAAAGTGGATTATTTAAAGTTTAAAGTGGGTATGGGTCTCAAACCACTCAACCAATGTAATTTAGACAGGTTTGGGTTACTATATTAACCTTATCTTTATGTATTAACTCTTAGTTAATCAGTTTCCCTTTTACAATGTCTCATTGTATTTTTATATTATATGGTTAATAAACATAAAATATACATCCAAGAGACCCCCAATGGGTCCCTTAATGATAAAAATGCCATTATATAAGTCTCTTTGCCGAAAAATGGATTTTTAGGAATTTAATATCAATTTATAATATAATATTTGTTTTAAAAACTCTTTTATGTCAATTTTGACACTATTCAACAATTGATTTTTTTGAAACTCATAACTAAATTATTACTTCGAAAAAGGTTACTTAAGTCAATCCTAACATGTCATATTAACCTAGAAAAGTAGTTTAATTCATAAAAAGTCTCAAATTAAATTTATTTGGGTATTTATAATATCAATTATTCTAATGTTTCATTAATTAGGTAATTACTGTATCGTCATTATGTCAAAAATAAATTAAATTATTCAATGTCTAAAAATTATAATTAAAATATAATTATGTAGGAAATACCTTTATCTTTCTAATGAATATTTACAATCGAATTTATATTATGTATAACCTTATATTAAAAATATTTTTGTAAATAAACATTGATTTTAACTCTTTTAACTCTTCTTTGAATTAAATAATTATAAATGTTCTAATCTAATCCAAGTGGACCTAAATGATAATATTTTACTTCTAAGGTTGTTTTTGGTCGAGATACAGTTGTCTAATAGAATTAGGACATGTGTTAGGGTAATATTAATATCATTTTTCCCTTAAATACCCTATTTACTTTTTACTGTGGTAAATAAAAGTAAAACGTTACTATTCGCCAAAAATTATTTTCATCGCATTGAACCACATTTTTCTACTTGATATTAACCGTGTCCCTCGGATTTTCGAAATTCCATTCACAGAAGCGGTAAAATTAAGTTTTATGAAAAAATCAGTTTTTTAACTACCACTTAGTGGTTTCATTATTCATAAAAAATTGAAGTTTTTCAGAACAATGCCAAAATTTCACCCTTTGCGATAATTGATATTCTGAATTCGAAAATGATGTCTATTTTAAAAAAATTCCAAACATATAAGTTTCCTTAATTAATTTTATAATTAATTTCCGTTGTTACAACAAAATGCGTGTTTTTAAGAAACAATATATATCAAAATATTAACAATTGTTTATGTCCAATTTCAAAGTGAAATTAATTCTAATGAAAACCATTGGATAAAATTGTAAAATTATATTCTAATTATACTTTAAAACCACTAAATTATATAATTAATCACTATAAATTATTTTGATTAAAAAAGTTGTTTTGAAGTATTTTTCACTATCAATAAAAATTGGAAGTTCTCAGAAAAATACCAAAAATTCAACTTAGGATAATTTTGATATTCTGAATCCAAAAATGAAGTCCATTTTGAAATATAAAATATAAGTAATTTCAAAAAGTAAGTATTACTATTCAGAATGGCTAGTTTTATTGGTTGTGGTGTGTTAGAAATCGATGTTGCGTACAACACACGCTATCACATTATTCAAAGAGAAGCGTACCGTAGAAGCTTGGGGTGTTACATGAAAACCTTACTTAAACCACACATTGTGTAATATAATCTCTTTGTCTCAATATATCTCATAATGTGTGGTGAAAAATTGTGTCAAAATCATTTATTTTGTTATTATTCAATGAACTTACTAGACACACATAATTTCATCAACCACGTACATAGATTTAATAAAGGTACACCCATCCTGATCAAATCGGCACAATATATCTCTTCCTATAAAAATTGAAAAATCATGTATTGATTGTTGAATCAATGAAATACAACCAATTATGCACCCAATGAAATATTCCTTTCTATGACATCAGTGCCATAGTTTTTCCCTTGTATCAAGGTATGTGATCAAATAGTATAAAATGATAATAAAATTAAGTGGAGTGACCACTACACATGTTCTAATATTGGACTTACCAATGATACATAGAATATGTGGTGTTCCTATCGGCGATTTTCTCCCCATGATCACATCTAATGAATATTACCAAGTGTGAACTTTATGAGAATAATTCTAAATTATTATAATCTCCTAGATCCTTATATGAAAATACGATCTGTGTCCAATTAGTATGATGTATATATAACATAATACATATTTCTAAGATTAACATCATAATATCTCAAGGCTCTTGATAATTCTTGGGAACTTTTATAACCTTTTGATATAATAAATAATATATGGACATTAAAATTTAGAATGAAGATGTTGAAATATTAACAATACTATGGTAACTAAAAATGATCCATAACTCAATGTATACAAGATATAGTAATAGAAAATTATTTTTTAAGTTATTTCTAGGGAACCCACTATTATTACATGCCCACGTGAAATTGAGAAAACATAATAAATATCCTTTTCATCACTCACATCGCAAGATAATGGCTCTACTGAGTTATGGATTTAGTCATGGGTGTGATACATCTCGAGTATGTGTCTATTTAACTATAAACGACTTCACCACTTTTAGTAAGACACCTCAAGAGATGATATCATTGATAATATATCTTTTTAAACTATCAAGACATAACATCAGGGCTATTACTAGTAGTACAATTATCATAATATATTCTGTGATAAATCCTTAATTTCTAATTATAATTTATAAAATTGAAAGAAAACACATGGTATTTGTAGATATGGATATCAATGTCTTGAATCAGATACTATTTCTCATTAACATACCCTGATCATGATATAATATCATTTTTATATAATGGAATATTAGTTTTTGTCCCCAAAAAAATAGTACACCTCTACAAATACAAGGTACATATCATTTGTTCTCTCTCAAGTACAATTGGATTGTTCTGATTTCTTCCCGTACTATTTTCTATGATACTACTAATATTTTTCCTAGCATAAAATATATATTAAAAATATCACATCTAGTACATATAATATCATATGGGATTAATCAGTAATTGAAGCACATTGAATTCTTTTCTCCATACTAATCTCCTCAAATGTCCCATGCATGTTAGTTTATAGTTATTTATGTGTTGCTACTTTATTAACAACTCTATATAGAATTAGTTCATCATTTATTTTGAAATACCTTTTCAGTTTATGTAATATTGTCTTGGTCTAAGTAAAAAATTATATCTACCACAATAAATCGCATTCCCAAATATGTAGGTTACTAGTTTATGTCAAAATTTGGAGTGTTTTATATCATTGTAGTATTAACTAATTGTTAAGAAAATAGTTTTTTTTACATAAGTAATCAGAACTATTTTACATTGGAAAACTATGGTGGTCCCATTAGCCCCATATAAACACACAAAAAATATTCATTCCAAATGAATATTTTGTGATCTTGTTTCTTACTACAATCAAAAAATTAATTTCAATATCTTACAGAATCTATTGGAATTATTTGGGTCATCGCCTCTTTTTGTTTTCATTGTATAGTTACCTTCCATTATTTGTGGTCTTGATATAAAATTCCACATCTAATAATCATAAAACATACATATAAAAAAATTTCTAATCTATTTAGGTCAAACGAATTGGTATTACCCATCAAGCCTTATAGGTTCTATACATATATCACCCAGGTGGTCTTTTCTTGAATACGATAAAAAATATTCAACATAATAAGACTCTTTATAGAATTAAATGGAATAAATTATTGAATTATAATTAATACTATAAATTTTAGATAATAACCATATATTTCTTAATTGAAGGATTCATTATTCTCAATGAATATATTACCATAAACCAAGATTAATATAAAACCATTACCATGATTTTATCCTCCCAACATAGTATATCCCTCTAGAACAATACATTTCCACATTTTCATATAGAACTTGTTCTTATACCAACCACTTGGGAATATATTTTATTGATTAGATACAATTCAATGTAGCTCCCACTATCTCAAATAGAGATGTTCACCCTTTTATATAACATTTTTTATAATATTACATTCACTTTATATCTTATGGATTTCTATAATATCCAAAAAAACTATAGCATACTTACGTTATATACACTTTTTCTTTTTCTTAATGCATGTTTGATTATATTAAAAACTATCTCTTTACACCTAAATAAATATTAATATGGAATAATGGATTAATATCACACTATAACTCATATAATATCCATTTATCATCTTAATTGTTATATTTGTATTGGATAATGTCATTATTTGTGATGAATTCTTTAATATAAATGTAATTTCTTGCAATTATTAGTGTTTTAATCATTAATTATCTTTTTTGTTACATCATGAATATGTTTTCTATAAGGAAAAATTAATTTATGATCCACTCCAAGATACTTTTTTATTTATAATGTTAACATATAGTACTCAACATTGATCATCATTAGTAACATCATAACTCCTATATGAATAAGTAAATGTGTATTATGGAATTACACAATGATATATTAAAATGATTGATGAATAATTGGTTAATATATTCTTCCGTATATGGTCCCAAATTAACTCATATCATGTAACCATGAATATTTCATAATTAACATCAACATTCATTATAAAAAATGAAGGAATACTATGAAATATATATATCAATATTTTAACCTTGTAATAGTTTACGGACTTTATGTGAACTAATTATGAAATCATTTTTGTTAAAAAAATTTAAAGGTTTTTCTCTCTAAAACTAACTCCATAAGGGTGTTGACAATACCTTAATTATTTTACTCCAACATTTGTAAAACCATACTAGGTACATCATTTAAACTACATTGTTTTACTAGATAAATTATTCTGTTGACACAACTGGATACTACAGAGCCGTACATTTTTTTATTCATATAGTAATTCTAATTATTCAAGAATTATTGAATAATTAATTAAGTGTTAAACACCAAAAAAACATCTATTTAAAATATGGAATTATTTATCCTCGTTTTTAATGGGGACATGAGATAAGTATTTCGTTCGTACTCAATAAATGTTATACTAGTGTAAATTAAGATTAAATGTTCCAGGGTGTATACTTCTGACTACTAACATGGGAATATGACTTTGTCTACTAATTAGAGAATTTACTTACTTATTGTAATTTTTATATTCTTACATTTTCACTGTATTCAAATACACATACTTGATTGGAATATTATATTCAATACCCAGGGATTATAATATAAACTTCATTGAAAATTGATAAATATTCCTATAGAATAAGTGAATACTTGATTTATCAATTCAATTAATTGAATTTAATATCCCATATAATTATATCATGATATCCAATGAAAATAAACTATTATATAATTCATATTCCTCATTTATCTATTGGATATATAAATGGTTCCTTCGGAGCCGAGAATTCCATTATGTTTTTAGTTTAAATTTCAACTTGTTCCCCCTAATAACTAAATATTATACATTCTTTATGATCTTGTCATCTTGGAAAATTTTAACAAAAATGTAAAGAATTGTTTTCCATATACTATCTCATCTATGATCTTAAATGAAACTGTAGAAATTTGGTGATAGAGATAAAAAATAGAATGTATAATATGAAATTATTCCATATTTAAATTTTCACATAACCAAATTAATCATCAATACATTCACATCTCATTTAACATTCTCCTCACAAACATGTAAATGATGAGAAAACACATGAAACCATCGATTACCATATATGTGCGTAAAACTCATTGGACATTAATGATATAATTTTGATGTAAACATAAAATTATTCACATATAATTATCCCATAAGAATATTTTATACTCTCACTTATTAAGGTAGATCAATGGGTATTGAGGATACTAGTACATTGAATTTGTAATATTGTAGTAATTTGTGAACGATCATATACTCTTGTAAATTCATTATAGTTTTGAAATGTTCATTGTCTGAAACTAATCACAGTGAAATTTTGGTATGGGTTTCAATTTTTTATCAAATACAACATTTAGATTAGTATTTTAATCATGGTTACTAAACATAAATTACATATTAATTAAATCTTTCAATTTCTCTAAATTGTTAATTGCATCCTAGTAGTCCTCAATATTATATTCAGAATACCCATTGGATAAATTATTTTAGTGTTAAGGACCCCTAAAACCTCCCATAAATGTTCAAGAAGTTTTTACACTACTACTCATAGAGATTCAATGTATATTTCAAACTACCCAACAACATTAACCTATATATCCAAGATCTATTGAGTGAAATCTCAGCTTCTAAAATCAATAACTTTGTTTAGTAAATGATTTGCCTCTGATGATGAAACAATATATCTTTTCCAATTTGTTTTTTTTAATATTTAGTTAGTTTAGACAACTTCTCTTGTATGAACTCCCCAATAGATGAAGCCACCCTCAACATGTTCATATGACACCGTACACATGGTTGTGTTGAAATTCAAATCCTAGAAGTTGTTTGCATCATAATATTTCTTTGAGGGGTTAGATTATTTCTTGAAAAATAAAATCAATTTATATCTGATATACACATACTATTTTGTCACACTAACAAAAAAATACATAGTAAATAAAAAAACATTTAATGTATAGTTTTGTAATATATATTTTATTTTTTTACTTCTTTATATGGATTTTTAGAATATGAGCACTCATGAAAGTAATAGAAAATGAATTATTTTAAAAACAAACCAGACTGATTTTGATAATTTGTTATCAGTTGATCCATTCAATCATTATGTGTCAACCTTGACCTAGGGGTGTAATGCATTAGTTTGGTGATGAGTGCTACCTTACTGCATACCCTATTATAATGTGTCTATATCTCATATGGGATACTAATTCATCACGGTGTTGTCAATGTCCTACATCATCATCAATATAATACATGTATACATGCTTATGGGTTGGGGTTCTCAGGAAGTGAAAAATATAGATAAATATCTTTTATCTAGGCGTATAGTTTGTTATACATATTAAATGAAACAAATAGTGATTTATAGACAATATAGATTAAAAAATTAATATCATTCATCACACAAAATTAAAATAGTTAATTAAATAAATAAATTCTCGGATATATATTAGTTGGTCCCTACTCTAGATCAGTTAACATGCAATATTAAATGTGTACTGAAAATAAAATATTCAAGGAATATATATGGAGGGATAATAAATGAATTAAAATTATTTTTAAATAATTTTTAAATAAAATAAAAATAATCACATGGTACCTCTTAATTTTTTTATTTAAAAAATATAACATAATATTGGAATATAGATATATAACATAAAAAATATTTCTGTCCCCACATATCCTAGATGAAACTAGTTTATGGGTTGGTTGAAACCCTCCTGGACCATTTCAGATCATGTTGATCGTGCTAGGGTTTGTTGCTCTGAATAAGGCTTGGAATGTGGCGGTAGCACTATGTAGGGAGAACTACCAGTGCGACAACAAATGATAGTCGAATATGGTGAGGATGGATCAACGTTCATCAGTCAAACAATCTAGACACGGCGTATAGTGGTCTCCCGATGAATTGGGCGACACTATGATGCTAGATTGGTCAATAGTGAGGGAAAAGAAAAAGCGGCAACACACTCCAATGTGCGGAAGGGGATTGTATAAGTAGGTTTATATGGAACAATGTAGGCTATGATGATATGTGGCCAGACGGAGGGTCCAGCGGCAATGAAACATTGGAGTTTGGGCCAAGGAGGTCTTTTGCACTGGGAGGTCAAGTAGAGCAATCATGTTGGCACCAACATGGATTGTGAGGGGATGTTGAGTGGATAAATGGGAGGATATTGGATATGGGTGATATGTGAAGAGAGGTAGGTGGCTATCAGTGTCTTGGTGTGGATAGGCCCTGGAAGGAGGGTGAGGTTGTTAAGGGTTGAGTGTGTTTATTATGTAGTGTGATTACCGAACCGGGATGGCGAGTGGAGGGGATAGACATCCCTATTTTTATAAAACAAGTACTCTCCCATGAATTCACATTGTGTGATTAAACATTTATTAAAGAATCATATTTTTTAATCTTATAGGGATAACGTAATTAAATATGGATATTATTATTGATATTAAAATTTAATCAACATATATAAGAAAAACGTTGTTATAGGAAAATAGAATTCAAGAAACACTTTAGATGAAAATACCTCATGGATGAATAGAAATCAATTTAAAATATCAGAATAGAAGTTGAAAAAATAACGTAATAATATTACTTTGAAATTATGGTCCTTTGCATATGAAGACTAAAAATGAATATGAAAAAAATATAAGTTTAAAAATTTCTAATCATAACACAAATTAAAATTAAAATGATGATCTAAGAAAGATTTTCATTTCATAAAAACACTTATCATATGTATATTTTAATATTTTTCAAATTTCATACAAATTATTAAGAATAATTGAGAGTATAATTAAACAAATCATATTTTAATATATGATTTCAAACAATCATAGTAGAACTGAACAAATACATGTCGTAACAAAAAACCACAAAAAAATAATAGTTTTAAAACCTACTTGAAAATAAAATCCAATTGAATGTGCTTTAATCAGTGTTGAATTCTAGAACTCAAAATACTTAATGTTGTAAGATATAAAATCTATATTACATGGAAAACCCCACAAAACTCTTATGAACATTTGATGAACATGGAAGAAAAGTATCAAAAATTATAAAAATTATCTTCACCGAGTAATGTAATTATTGTCTAAGAACTTAGATTTTTTAAGAAGAGCTGATATATTTTATTACAGTAAAAAATAACTGAATAGAAAATAATTTCAATATATTTAATATATAAAATTATTAAACTACATAAATTATTATATATTGTTTTAATGTTATGGAAAGATTCAATGTGTATAAAATAGACAAAATTCTCAAATTAGTATATATAGTGTAATTAAACTGATAACTAACCTCTAATTTTGTCACAAATCATTTGAATAGAAATATATATTTGAGAAAACATAAATCTAAAAAGGAATAAAGATAATAAATTATAATATAAAATACAATTTGACAAAAATATAAACAATATAAAAAATATAACAAAAGTTTTGAAGGGAGGCTCGTTGTTCATACCTCAACCATAATATAAGTTGATTCAGTTTCTAATATCACATAAATAAATAAATTACTTCTTTATAAACATTTTGGAAGTGAAAAAAACATTTAATGTAAATGAAATTAGATAAAAATCATGTAAATATACTATTAAATGAAAAACTAAATAAATAAATGAAATTAACATCATGCAATAAATAGTTTGAAGACTAAATTCGTTCAATGAAAATAGAAAAATGTTTTTTTAAAGGCATTAGTCAATAATTTTTGTAAGGGTTACCTAAAATAAATGTATTTATCATGTTATTGAAAAACATAGTAATAAAATACATTGAATTTTGGCTGTAGTCAATAATATCAGTCAGGTTTACTAGTAGTGCAAATGCATATGGTGTACCATAATAATGAATAATCGATCCTAAAAAAACAAATAGGTGAATTAAAACATGAATGAAAAAATCAATTAACTATATGAGGGAAAAACCTAAAAACAATAATTTAATAGATGATGACTTCAAACACTCATTGGATAATTGAATCAAAATACATGTCTTATAAAAAATCTAATAAAACATTAACAGTGTGAGAAGCTACTAAAAATGCATTAAATATGGTTATAATCAGTTATGATTTCAAACACTAAAAATATATTTCATTGTAAGGTATAATTGATTTATTACATGAATGAACCATGAAAATCCTATGAAAAGTTGATGAGTAGGGAGGAAAAGACACATGATTTAAAAAAAATTATCATTATTGAGGAATGTAATTAGTTTAGAATAACTGAAACATATTTAAATAGATTATACATTTCATTTCCAGAATGAATAAATTAATAGTGAAGAGTTACATGATTAAAAATGTGTGAAATTAAAAAAATAATTAAATTAATAAATATTGTAAAATGGGATAAAAATATTCAAAGGGTATAAAATTATCAAAATTCATAAAAAAAATTGAAATAAATTTTTGTTGGGAAGATAATTGTTCAAACCTGACCCTAAATAGAAGTTGATTCACTTATTCAGAACACATAACATAAATAACGTTATCAGTTTTAAACTATCTAGAATTGAAAGAAGAAACAAATCATAGAAATGAATTTAAGGGAAAAATAATGTTCCTATCCTGTAAAATAAACAAATCAATAAATGAATGAAATTATAATTATAAAGATAACAAGTTGAAGACAAAACACATAGAATGAAATGATAAAACATTTTTTGTAAATTAATCACTCTTTATTTTTAGTAAGGGTTTCCCATAATGCAATTGTATATGGTGTTATGGGACTACGAAGTAATAAAAATGTTTTTATGTAGGATGTAGTAAATAATTTCAGTCATGGATACCAGAATGAATATAGTTACTGGCTGAGGTAATGTGAAGAAGATCAATAGTTGAATCGGAGGTCGACCAGGGGAAGTGATCCTTGATGTGACTGAATATAGGGTTCATAATACTAAAAATCTATAGAGAAAGATATACAAGAAATTAAAATGTTGAAATTATCAAATTGGAATCTTGATACTATGGGTTCCCTAAAAGGATACATATAGATCCATACAAGGGAGACGTCGAAGGTGTAAGAAGGGTTGTGGGCAGAGGTTGGCCTATAGTGGGTAGTCGGGAAGGGGACCACGAGAGGGGAGTTGGGTAGGGAGTCAGGATCAGACGGTGCTGTGGAGGGAGGTGTATGTGGGTAGTTGAGTCGTATAGGTGGATAGTCGACGCATGGTAACCATACGCTATAATGAAATGAAGATAAATTTAGAGGATTGGGGGAATATGCGGAGGTGCATGCAGAAGCATATGAAGGAAAGCTGGATTCCGAAGAAGACAGACGCGCGGTAGGAGAGAACAATCACAAAGGGGAGCGGGAGAGGGGAGTCGGGGAGGGTATCCCAAGAGGGATGTCGGGGATGTATTTGGGAAAGGATGGAGTCAGAGAGGGAGGTAGAGGTCGAGATATGAGTCACGAAGGTTGAGAGATAGTTTTCTTTGGGAACCCAATATGGATGTGATGAAGGTCACGAGTGGGAGGCGAATTTGGTGGAGATATGTCATTGAGTGATGTGGGAGAAGGAGGTGGTGAGACATGTAAAAGAACAAACCAACTTTATTATAGATATAGATATTTTTTTTTTGATTATAGTATGTAGAGCTTCCCCTTTATTTTCTAAACACTAAAGATATGTTTTTGAACATTTTTGGTCCACTTCCATGATCCCCATTATAATTAATTTTAAAAAATTTATGTTTTTCAATGGACCCCTATAACATTAAATAATATAATTATATATATATTTCAAGACTAGATTCCTTGGGATTTAATAAAATAAAAAATTAGTCTACAAAGTTGTGGAAATATTGGTGACTGTAAAACAATATTTCAACACATATTCGAGTATGATCATGGGTGGTAAAATTATATTTTGGTCATTGTGGGAAATACAATAATTAATATATATATATATAATTATAAATATATATATATACATTCTCATTTTATACAAACAATAATCGATTTTGATTTGAAATTTAATCTATGGATGGCCATATCTCGTCCATCCGTTATCGAGATGGAATTTTATCTATGATGTTGGGATAATTTTGAATCCCTATACACGAATTTATTAAAAATTTAATTTCTAATGCCTTAAAATTATTACACTATCACTTTGATAACAATTTTTGGTATCAGGTTCAGAGTAGAATCCAAAAAAATGATAATTTTAAAATATTTCTCCATCTATTGGCATAAATACACCATCTCTAGTGAATTACAGCCCAGTTACAACCCAAGTATCTTCATAAAAAATTTATATTAAATAAAAAATATAGTAATACTTCTTTTGATCTGAAACTTTGATCTCCAATTGCTGATAATTGTTGATCATTTCTTGAAGGCTTTGATGTAGAATCCCACTAGATAATTCATGCACACTCCAAAAAAATTTCTCTAACATCAATATTGATCATCGATTTCTTGTACAGAGAATTGAATTAGCCTTCGACATCCGCACGATCACATGCACTCCGATTCTTTTATATAATATGGAGTACTTGGATTAGGGTGTTAAAATCTATATCATCTCCCTCAAAAACAGGAGACAGGGGAGAGAGAAGCTCCCAAACATCAAGATGTGAATAGTACTATGAATTTGATTCTCTCATGGATTATATGGATATATTTGATTTTAGAATTATTTCACTTTTTTTCTAAATAAACATAACATTTCAATAAAACCTTAATGACACTTATGACTTTTTATGCATGTCATAAATAGGTTATCACATACTTGTGGCATATAAACTGTATTATATGATAATATATAATCCATTATAATGAATATCTTATACCATAAATATATTTAAAAACCTTGAAAAAAATATTACCTGTTCACAAAAATTATTTTCCACATATTCACTTAACACTTATGAATTATATTAATAATAAAACTCAATGAAAATTACTCTAAACTCTAAGAATATATATATATTTATTTCATGGAGGTCGTATATTCTTAGAAATACCTAAAACACAAAGGTGGGCGCCAGAGACCCAAACTGTGGGGTCCACAATATTTCAAACTATCATTCCACCTAATAAGATAAACTTTTGAAAATTCTATCATGTGTGACCCTCTAGGCCCTTATCTCAATAGTTGTGATTACTATTCACAGACCAAGAGTGGATTCTAGTAACCCATCAAGGTCTATATAGGGATTAAGAGTATTCATAGTAAGGACAACCTTTATAAAAACACGTGTTAGGTAAAATAATATCATTGTATCATGATATATCATAATTTAGGAACCACTGTTGTGTCGCCATCTTTTCATTCTTTCTTTGTCATTGTTTTTTCCGGATGGACTTAACTTCTTCTACCATGGCCATGGATTTGATCATGGTACTATTAGCCTAATAATGTAGGCCCAATATATCTCTTCCCATCATAAGTGAAAAATTATTTCTTGAATATTCAATCAATATGATACTACCAATGATTCAACCAATGAATTATTCCTCTCTACGAATTCAATTCCATAGTTTTTTCCTTGTATCAATGTATGTGATCAAATAATATACACTAAAAATAATCTCTAGTGGAGAGAAAATTACACATGTCTATAGATTGTAACTACCAATGAAACATGAAACATGTCGTGTTCCTATAAGCAGGTTCATCCTCACAAACTAATCTACTCGAGATCATTAAGTGAAAACTTAATGAGAAGAGGCATCAATGCTTTTGAGCCCACAACATATAATAGTCAATCACCATCAATGTACAATCTGTATGATTTATCTAAACAATAGGAAATATGTTTAATTTTAATTTTAATGTATATTGAGTTTCTAATTATATCTTGGTAACTGTTATAACCTTTTGATATGACAAATAATCTATAAATAATATCATCGTAATATTGGATTCCTAAATATCAGCACTATAATTGTAAGTAAAAATCATTCATAAATAATTGTGTACATGATATGGTAATAAAGAATTATTACTTATGTTGGGTCTAATGCACCCACTATTAAAAAGAATTCAACCGCAAGCCACCATGGCCTAGTACCTGATGTGTGGACATTTTTCCCTCACAATGCCCAAGGCCACAGAATGGTGATACCCTGTTTTAACATCCCAGATAAATAATCAATATGACATTTTCATATTTATTAAGATATATGAATTAAATATTAACATTACATAAAGGGGATTTTATGTTTGATGGCGTACATGACACACAACAAGGAGTTTCTCCAAAATCCAATGTGGCACACAATTTTGAGTCATACTAAAAAATATTAATATAATATTATTTTAAATGGTAGTTAATTCCTAGCCATTATATTTTGTGGGAATGAACAGAACTCACTCAAATATGATTATGCAGTTTGGTTAAATTTTTTATCATTTATCCAATAAAATTTCGAGCCTTAAAATAATAAATAATCTGATTTTAAGCATAATACTCTAATATTCATTAAAAAGTCGATTTAACACCTTTTGATGGCGAACCCTATATAAATCTAGTTTTTGTCACATTAATATGTTATATTTGACAAAATATATTTATTCATTAGAATCAGGATATAAAAATTTACTTTTGGTAAATTTTTGGTATTTTTTTAATAAAATTCATTTCTTAATGAATAGTGAGAAATATTGTACTTTAATTCAAAACATCATTGTAATATAATTTATTAATATGGTTTGATTATCTTTTTAATTGGTTTTAATATTTCATTAGATTACATTTTTACCATTTAATCCAATGTTGGTAATTGTAAGTAATTTGACATTGAAATTGGACATAAACAGGTGTCAATCTTTTGATATTTATGATTTCTTAATAACACACTTTTTGTTTTGACAACTGGAATTAATTTTAAATTAATTAATGGAAGTTCTTTTTTTTGAATTTGGTAAAATAGAAATCATTTTTTAATTCAGAATATCAAATATATATTATGCTGAATTGGTGGTATTTTTCTTAAAACCTTTAATTTTTTATGAATAGTGACACACTTAATAGTAGTTAAAAACCGACTTTTTAATTTAAATGAAATTTTACCACTTCTGTGAATTTAATTTTTAAAATAAGACATACATGGTTTTCTTAACTAAGTAATATTTTGTTCAATAGGATTAAAAGATTTTTTGGTGAATAGTAACTTTTGACTTTTATTTACTGCAGTTGAATGTAAATAGGGTAATTCAAGGAAAAAATAATATTATTATAATATAAAATTACCTTAACACTTTTATTAAACTTATTGGATGATTCATGGAAGATCGATACATTCCGTGGGTGATATTCTTGGTTTTTTAATGACATTTTGGTAAGATAATGACATTAATAACTTTTTATTTAAATTAAAAAAATAAAAATATCATAAACATGTATTGTTTATGTAAAACAATTTTAATGTGGGGATATATAATTGACATATTTGACTATAATTATTAATATTAAATATAAAAATATTCCATGAATCATGTTATTTTATTTATATTTTTTAGAAATCAAATAAATAAAATTATTTATGACATAATAATGATGTTGTGTTTCCCTCATTAATGAATTATTTAAATAAATAAGATTATAAAAATTAAAAAAAAAATACCCAAAATTTCCAATTTATATTGGATTGTTTTAATTAGAAGAATATAAACATTATATTGGACATTAATAAGTATTTGACCTTTAGAAACAAAAAAACATTATATAATAAAATATTATTTTCAAACTTTCCTAAAGAGCACCTCCTCCCCCTTATAAAATAACCACACCTCTAACACATTACTCAAACATCTCAATCCCATTAGAACATCAAAACTCTACCCTAATAATCTCTCATGATCCCTCTCTTCTACCTAGAAACCTTACCATAGGCATAAAGAACATCAAGAATTCCTTTTGGTTCAAACCAAGGGGAGTAACCCGATTTAATGTTAACATCTTCTATTTAGTTCTTTTATTTTATTTTATTTCCCCAACCCCCTTAACACATTTAAGTAATTTATTTTATAAATTACCATTATCCTTAATATAATATTTCTTTGTATAAGGATTTTAACTACACTTACACACACCTTTGTCTAATGGGTAAAGAAAATATTGTTTCTGTGGATGGCGAACTATTACCTCACAATAAGATGATTGTTCAATCTTCTTATACCACCTCTTATGGTGGACATTATGATGTAACTGTATTTATATGTGATATATATATTATATTAATATTTTCTCTATATTTCTTTTATTTTTCATTTATATCATACATTATGGTTTCCATAATGGTTAAACACGATAATTTCATTTGAGGAAGTGCAGACTAGCACCCCCTCAAAGTGATATGACTCGTTCATACCATATATAGAATGCATAAAATATGGAGATGATAAAAATATATATGATATTGTACTAGAATTATAATATAACTATCTATCATAATGTTTTAATTACATTAAAAATAAGAAATATAAATGAATGCAGCATTCATGCGTAAGTACAAATAACCGACTCCTTGAACAGTAGATTGCATTTATTAACTCCAAATATTATGAAATATTAGAAATATATATATATATATATATATTACATATATATATATATGATATATATGATATCTAAATAATTAATATCATTCTGGAGATAATGAACATTTGACCACATGGAAAACTTGTAAATATAAGAAGTTCATTTTCGACTCAAGTACCAAATATCGACAAAACAACCATTATTAACTTAAATGATTTTGTATTGTTTATAACTTGGTAAAAAGTGATATAAAATGAATAATAAACATCAAAAATGTTCCTAAAAAAGTAGAAATTAAATTTAGTTTATTATTCATTATATTAAATAACGAACGGGTCATGTCTAACATGAGGTAAGGGACTTCGTCTCAATCTCATTTCATTGAGAAACATTTTTGTTTTATACATGAATTTCTATTAAATGGTGTAAAAACACCTATGAATTTTCATTTCATTCAAAGGGAATATTTTTCTTTGAGGCCATTTACTAAATGAAAAATATTTTTCCTTTTAATGTATGTGGTGACAATGACTTTTTCTATTGCCCCGAGTATTATTTGATCTATGGATTCCTTAACAGGTCTTAATGTTTTTAAAAGGAAAATAAAAAACATATACTCTTTTATGTAATTTGGTATTGAAATTAGATTTGATAATGGATTTTTTATGTAAATATATTTAAATGATGTGGAGATATTATCTTTCTTCTATGTTTGTTTTATGTGTTATGAATATGTAATGGTTCTTGGGAATTGTTTATGTGTACATGTGGTTCCGTGATAAACCTACGGTGGGTCAGCCCGAGATAGCTCTCCAATTAATTGGGTAACATGATGGTGGTAAACTCTAATGTTTCTCCTAATATATTTAGAGAATATACTTTAATGTTTATTCCAAATGTAACTCCATACGCAGCTGTGAAAGCTACAATGTAAGTATGTTATGGATGCGAAAAGTTGCCTTTATGATTTATGATTTATATGTGTTATTAAAAAAATATTTTTATTTCAAGAGTTATGAGATTATTAATGGAATGTATTTAAGGAATAATGTTTTCATTTTTTATTTTATAATCCTTACTGGGATTTCTATGCTCATCCCATGTTTTGAAATGTTTTTCAAAGGACTTAAAGATGAATAGGGTCAAGTATGGGATCAAGTTAAATTCATGTTGTCTAAAACAAGGGACTAGACATGAATCTTTTTTTTCAAGAGTTTTTATTTTATGAGATAAATGGAAACTTAGTAGAAGTGTCTACTTTGTAATTTCTGTGATGTTATGTAATAGTTATGGCCTAATTATCGAAAACAATAAACTTGAAACAATTTTCAATGTGAATTATTCATTTAAATCTAGATTGTGTAATTTTTTATGTTCGGGTCCTTATAGTTGGTATCATAGGTCGGTTTAGGAAACTTTTGGAGTTAAAATATTGTTAAATTAATATCCAGAAATTAATTTATGTAAAATTGAAATGATATAGCATTTATAGCTTACCATGTTGCTTTGCCAATGATATTTTTGTGTTCCGAATAGTTTTTTATAAAGGAAACAAAGTAGAAATTCTAGGAAGGAATACATAGGGAAATGAACTTCCAAATCAGCATCCTAAGATGGTCTGAATGGGAACTGAATATTTTTTTTAGTGATAGATCCGTTGAATCATGTGATAAATGGTTGTTGTGTTTATTGAGGATTTTTTTATTATACTAAAACTAAAGAGGAGAAATAAATTCATTTATGGATTGTCTTTAAAACCTTAAATTAAAAGAAATTTTATGGTAAATTCATAAAGAGTGAGTTTTGGTTACAAAAAATCTAATTCCATTCCCAAAATTTTTCAAACAAAGGCCTAACTATTGATCCTGCTAAAACAAAGGCTGTTAGAGAATGGAAAATACCCACAAATATAACCAAGATTCATAGATTCATGGTTTGGTTTGCTATTTCAGAAGGTTTTTTGAGAATCTTCCATGGTTATCTATCCCACTAACCATGTTAACTCAAAAATGTGTTATGTTCATTTGTACAAATGAATGTGAGGATTTTTTTTAGGAATTGAAAAAATATTGGTAAATGCTCTATTTTTATCTGATGCCTTCCAGGAATGGTGTGTCTATTATCTATAGTGATGCTTTATAGAAAAGAATTGTCTATGTCATTATGCATAATGATCGGGTAATTTTTTATACTTCACATTAGTTGAAACCCTATGAGTTAAATTACCCTACACATGATTTGAAATTAGCCGATGTTGTTTTTTCTTTAAAAATTTGGAGGCATCATTGGAATAAAGTAAAGTGTGAAATATATACTCATCATAAAAGATTGAGTTATATGTTCACTCAAAAAGAATTTAACATGAGATATAGGATATGGCTAGAATTAATCATGTATTATGATTGGGCAATTTATTCCCATCCAGAAATGTCAAATAAAGAGGCTGATGGTTTGAGTTTAGAAAGCAACGCTTCATTAACCATGATACGTTTGGAACAAGATCCTTTGGTTTTTAATTTTATGAAAATTGGCATTGAAGTTGTTGGTTTAGGAAATTCATCCTTCTTTCAGGTGTCAGTGAAATTATCTCTATCTGATAGAATTAAGCATACTTAGAAGGAAGACAGTGAGTTACAGAAAAAGGTAGAGTTGGGTCGGAAGGGAAAGTTTCCTGGTTTTAACATTTATAATGATTGTATTTTTATATTTGGAATGATATTATTTGTGAATTGTGGTTCAATATTGAATTATGAGTTGTTATGTGAAGCCTATAGTCATCTTTTTTCATTTCATCCTGGAAATACTAAGATTCTCAGAGATTTTCGGGAGTATTATTGGTAAGATGGAATGGAAAGAGATATTCCAGATTTTATTATGAAGTGTTTGACTTGTCATCAGGTTAAAGCAAAGTAGGAGTTATCAAAAGTCATGCTTCATCCTTTATCGTTGCTGGAGTGGAAATTGTAAAATTTAGCTATGGACTTCGTTCTGGGATTACCAAAGACATCTCGAGGAAATAATTCAATATGGGTTATTATTGATCGATTGACTAAATATTCTATTTTCCATCCTATTCGAGATACTTTGTCTCAAGATAAAATTTCATAGTTGTATGTTAAAGAGATATTCATGTTGTTTGGAGTTCACGTCTCCATTTTATCTGATCATGATCCATGGTTTACTTCTATTTTTTGGAAAGTCCTTGAGAATTTGTTGGGTACTAAATTAAATTTTAGTACAACTTTTCATCAAAAATCAGATGTGTAGTTAGAACAAACAATTCATACCATAGAGGATATGCTACGCCCTTTCTCAATAAATTACCAAGGATGTTGGGACCAACATCTTTCTATGGTTGAATTTTCTTATAATAACAGTTTTCGTTCTAGTATATAGATGGATCCATTTGAGGCATTATATGGGAAGCGGTGTTGAACTCCAGATTTCTGGGTTGAAGTAGCTGAAAGGATGTTGATTAGACCAGTATTGGTAGAAGAGCTGGTAGAAAAGGTTTTGTTGATTCAGAAGCACGCGAGAAAAGCTCAGAGCATGCAAAAATCTTATGTGTATAACATGAGGAAGGATATTTTTTGAGTTTGGTGATCATGTCATTCTCAATGTTTCTCTATGGTAAAGTCTGATTCATTTTGGAATGAAGGGAAAGTTGATTCCAAGTATCATTGGACATAATTTAATCCTAGATAGAGTCGGATAAGTTGCATACAGAGTGTATTTGCCTACATTTTTATCCCAGGTACACAATGTTTTTCATGTTTAAATGTGGAGGAAGTATATTCTAGATCCATCACATATTTTGATCCCAAAGGTAGATCAATTTGAAGACAATCTCTCCTATGAGAAACAACGAGTCCCGATTCTTGACCGGAAAGAGAAACTGTTGTAGAATTAGGTAATTCGTCTGGTAATGGTTTTTTGGAAACCCAATATGGTTGAAGAGTCGACATGGGAATATAAAAATCCTACGACAGATACATACCCTAATTTATTTAATAACTGAATAAAAATTGTGAGGACGCAATTTCCAAAGGGGGGTGGATGTAAAATCCCCAGCAAATAAAGAATAATATATTTTCATATTTATTAAATTTTTTGAATTAAATATCAATTTAACTTTAAAATGGGATTCTAGGTTTGATGGAATACCTGACAGACAACAATGGGTTTCACCAAAGTCTAATGTTTCTCACAATACTAAGTCATACAGAAAAATAATAATATAATATTAATTGAAAAAGTAGTTAACGCCTAGCCATTGTATTGGTGGGAATTAATATAACTCAATAAAATATTATTATATATGTTTTTTAAATGATTTTACATTTATCCTATAAATGTCAGAGGCTTAAAATTAGAACGAATCAGATTTTAAGCATAAATACTGTAATATTCCTTAAAAGAACAATTTACCACCTTTTGATGGAGAACCCTCATTAAATCTAGTTGTGGTCACATTTATATGTTCTATTTTATAAAATAAAAATCTTCTTTATAATCAGTACATAAAAATTTACTTTGGGTAAATTTTTGGTATTTTTCTTACAAAATTCATTTTTTTAATGAATAGTGAAAAATACTATGTTTTAGTTCAAAAATAAATATTGAAATAATTTATTTATATGGTTAGATTATATTTTTAATTGTCATTAAAGTGTTATTATATTATATTTTTACCATTTAATCCAATGTTGGTCATTGAAAGTAATTTAATTTTGAAATTTGACATAAACAAGTGTCTATTATTTGATAGTTATTATTTCATAAAAGCACAATTTTTGGTTTGACAATGGGAATAAATTTTAAATTAATTAATGCAGAATATATGTTTTGAATTTGGAAAAATAGACATCATTTTTCAATTCGTAATCTCATATATATATTAGGATGACATTTTGGAATTTTTCTGAAATCCTTCAATTTGTAATTAATAATAAAAACACTGAGTAGTAGTTAAAAACCAACATTTTCATTTAAATAAAATTTTACCACATTTGTTAATTGAATGATAAAAATACAACACAAATTTTTTTCGTCAGTAAATAAAATGTGGTTCAATAAGATGAAAATAACTTTCAGTGAATAATATCTTTTGACTTTTATTTACTATAGTTAAAGGTAAATATGAGAATTCAAGGTAAAAATAATATTATAATAATATAAAATTACCTTAACACTTGTCCTAATCTTATTGGATGAGTCATGGAATACCAATACGATCCTTGGGTTAGATTTGTTTCCATTGAAATCAATTTGGGTTAGATAATAACATTACTAACTTTTTATTTAATGTAATAATACAAATATCATAAACTTTTATTTTTTTCTTAAAAAAATTAATGTGCGATTATATAATTGATATATTTGTCTATAAATATTCATTATAAAGATAAAAATATTTAATACACATGGTATTTTATTTATAATATTTTGGGATTATATAAATAAAATATGTAAGACACAATAATGATATAGTGTTAACATCATTACAAATGATTTAAATAAATATGATTATAAAAATTAATCAAACATCCCAAACCTATTAAATTCTTATTGGATGGTTTTATTTAGAACTAGAGTCATCTTATCTATGACTGAAATATGTTTTGATCATTTAGAAACCGAAAAGAATTATATTATAAAATAATATTTGCAAACATTCCAAAAGAGCCCCTCCTACCCCTTATAAAAATCCCTCACCTCTTACCCATTAGTAACCCTTATCAAGCCCATTGGATCATCCATAATGTAAGGAAATAATCTCTAAATATCCCTCTCTTCCGCCTAGATCCTTACCTTTGGCATAAAGAACTTCAAGAAATCCTTTTGGTTCAAAACAAAGGGAGTTACCCGATTTAAAGGTAACGTCTTCTAGTAAGTTCTTTTATATTATTTTTCTTCTCCAACCCGCTAAGTTATTTTTATTACATTATTTTATAACAACATCATTATCATAAATATACTAGGGTATTTTTATGATAATAATTCTAACTACACTTTCACACACTTTTGTTTAAAGGGAAAATAACATACTTTTTCATTGGATGGAGAATTACTTCTTCATAGAACGATGATTGTTCAATCTTCTTCTACCACCTCTTATGGTGACCATCATGATTCCACTGTAATTATATGTGATATAAATAATATTTATATTGTCTCTATACTTATTTATTTATCATGTATATAATATCATTTTGGATTCCATAGTGGGTAAACACGATAATTTAATGTGAGGAAGGGCGGACTACCGCCCCCTAAAAATGATATTACCCATTCAAGAAATATGTGGATCGTATAAATGATGGAGTTAATTAAATTATTTATGATATTATACTGTAAATATAGTATTTATTTGTATCTTAATGTTTTATTTCAATTAAAAATTCTAAATAAAAATGAATGTAGCGTTAATGCGTACGTACGACTTACTATCTCCCTGAACATTTCATTTGATTTCATATCTCCAAATGTTATGTAATATTATAAATACATATATATACTGGATATATATAATATATATGATATCTAAATTATGAATATAATTCTAGAGATAGTTAATTATTGATCACATGGACAACATGTAAATATAACAAGTTCATTTTTTACTCAAGTACCAAATGTCGACAAAACGACCATTATTAACATAAATGATTGAATAATGTTTATAACATGGTAATGAGTGATATAAAAGGAATAATAAACAATAAAAATGTTCTTATTAAAGTATAAATTATCCTTAGTTTTTTATTCAGTATATTAAATAATGAACGGGTCAAGTCTGAAACAAGGTAAATGACTTCTCCTCAATCTCCATTCATTGAGGCATATTTTGTTTTATATAGACCTTTATTTTATATTGTGTATAAACACCTTTGAATTTTCATTTCATTCAAAGCGAATCATTTTCTATGAGACTTTTATCTAAAAAAAATAATGTTTCTTTTAACATAAGTGGTGATAATGACCTTTTCTGCTGCCCCAAGTTGTATTTGATATATTGCTTCCTTAACAAGCTATTATGTTTTTAAAATTGAAATAAATACTATATAATATTTTACATATTTTTGTATTTAAAATGGTTTTGAAAATGGATATTTTATGTTAATATATTTAAATGGTGTGGAAATTTTATCTTTCCTTTATGTTTGTTTAACGTGTTATGAATATATTATGAATCATGGGAATTGTTTATGTATATGGGTGGTTCCGTGATACACCTAGTGTGGGTGAGCCCAAGATAGCTCTCCAATGCATTGGGTAATATGACGGAGGTAAGTGATAATGTTCCTCCAAAGAGATTTAGGGAATATACTGTGATGGGTATTACAAATGTACCTCCCTACGTAGCAGCAAAAGATACAATCTAAGTATGTTATGGATGTTAAAAGTTACCTTTATGATTACTAATTTCTATGTGTTATTCATAAATCTGATTATTTCATGTGGTGTGAGATTATGCATGGTATGTATTGATGTAATAATGGTTTCTTTCTTTATTTTATATTTCTTACTGAGATTTTTATTCTCAACACATGTTTTGAAATATTTTTCATAGGACTTAAAGATGAATAGTGTCAAGGATGGGATCACGAAAAAGTCATGTTGTCTAAAACTTGGAACTAGAAATAACTTTTTTTCAATAGTTATTATTTTTTGAAAAAAAATGGAAACTGGTTAGAAGTGTATTGTTTTTAATTTATTTGAGATGTAATGTAATAGTTATGTCCTAATTCTCTAGTACTCTAAATATCAAAAGATACTCAATTTGAATTATTCATTTAATTCTAGATTTTCGAATGTTTTAAGGTTGGGTCCTTATACCTATTCCCTATTTCACATAAGCAATTCACCAAAGTGACACACCCAATGTGAGGACCCATGTTTGGAATTCCCAATTTTTCATGGCGTACAGGTAGACCCCCCTGATAACACACCCTACGCTATGACTTCCCTTGGTTGTTGTGATACTAACCTTGTTATAAAAGGGCACACCAACGCCAAAAGAACATCCATCATGGATAAAAATGTCGAGTCACATGTTTTGGTGTCCATAAATAGGCTAAAATGCATCCATATTCCATTTTTTTACTACCAAAATACCCTAAAATATTTATAAGACTCATGAAAAACATAATGAAGTTTTCATGATGTTTTGGACAGAAAAATAAAATACCGACAAAACAATTATCAACATCCAAAATCAAAATTGAATCTTGGACACAATAAAGAAGGTATTTCAAAAATCTATCCAATGTGATGCCTCTCAGGAGGATAATTATAATAGAAAAACTTCCAACATCTCACACCAAACAAAAGCCATGTCTTCCACACAACCATCTGTATAGTAATTTCAAATTTCACTTAGTCCAAGTTAACAAATACCACATCCATCAAACAACATCACCCATAGCACAAACAAATGTAATATCGACCTCTATATCATGTCATTATATTCTTTGGCTGGAACCACCTAGTCATCATGGTGCTAAAACATGTCATAAACATAATGAGTAGTGATTAGAAAGGGGTTTCTATAGAGACCGACCTATTTATAATAGTATTTTAACCATAATTCCATGAAAAATATTAATTTAATGACTCAAAATGAAATAGATATGTTTGGTGTCTTGATAACTAGGTACGTAATAAAATACCTATGTGGTTCATGAAATAAATCATAAATAAATTTAAATACCTCTTAAAATTATTCATTAATATCACATCCTAGACCATCTCACAACATAAAATTTATTGGGAACATTTTTCAAATTATAGGGGTGAGAATAATTCCCAATAATGGATAAAAAATGTAAGAGGACATCAGAGGTGAAACATGAAAAATATCATAACATCTTGTATATAAGAAATTTGGGAACAATTTATTTGTATGAACATAATAACATTATGTTTAAAATACAATTGTTGTTATAACATAAACATGATACATTCATAAAAATATCATCTTATCTCATCTAAAAGGTGTTGTAATACATATTAACAAGTCCTTTATCCAGTGTATCACAAAAAAATTCAAATTCATGATTTTATGGTATCATGAACAAGTTATATCTAGAACTTACTTCTTTACCCAAAGCATTGAAATTATTTTGACGGACACCCTACAGAGGTCTAATATAATGTGCGCTACATCGAGCGAAAATCATAAGTTCATATATTTTATAATAAATGAATATAGAATTCGGGTATAATACATGGATATCCCAAGTATATATATTAATGATAAATATAAATTAAAACCTTTGAATGAAAATAGGTTTTGGTATTAATGACATGAAATTATTTAATATAAAATCGAGGGTTTATTTCGACTGTGTAACGAGTATAAAAAATGAATCATGGAATGGGTTTAATTATAAATAAATGAAATATATAATTTCAATGATATCATACCCAAAATAATTTTGATATTTATAATCACATTAAAAAATTATATATAGGGAATTAATATCCTTAAAAAAATGATGTACTTAAAATGAAAAAGTGGTGGAAGAGATCCTTTCTTTGATAGAATGACTCTTTGAGCGAAAGAGATACTCCTTAAAACCATAAAAACATATTGAAGAGAATATTGAGAGAGATATTGTGATATTTTTTGTTCAAAATGTATATTTTTGGAGTGTTATGATGGATGACCGATTTTTTACTTGAGGAGGGGTGGGTTTAAGTGATAAATTATAAACTATTTTGTTATTAAGGCTAACCACTTTTGAGTGGCATTAATTTCCAAAATTTGATAGAAAATAAAATTTTAAATTTTTAGTAATGGACTAGAATTACCTCATCCAACCATTTTAAGAATTCATTATTAGGTTCCTTATTTTCTTTACTTTTTATTTTATCCTTTTACATTATATTATCTATACCACAATACCTCTTTTTTACCTGATTTCCCTTTTTATTACTAAAAATGACATTTGAATTATTACCTAATTTGCTATTTTATAATAAAAAATATTTAATCTTTTTAATATTATTCAATTTATAAAAGTGTTAAAAATTAATTCAAATTTGATATGAATATAACTCATAAAAACGTATTTCTTATAAAATATAAAATAGTGGTTTTTAAAATTCTAGGTAATAGTTTCTACATGTAATGCATTATGTATTACGTTTATTAAATAAATAAATTTTGACAAAATATATTTATTATAAAATTTTAATTCATGATCATAGGATGATTATATTATGGGACTAAGGGTATTTCGTAAAAATTTATATTTTCCCTTCTTATAATAAAAAACATGTTTATCAAATCACCATAAATTCATAGTAATTTAATTTTGATGTTATGATTCCAAAAAAAGATATTTATTTTATCAAAGAAATAAATTAAATATAACAATTTTAACTTTTAAATAAAAATCCTTATTTATTGGAAATTACCTGTTTGCATGCCATTGATGGTTTTATGACCAATATATAAATTACAAAAGACATTATTAATTTATATTATCCTTTTAAATTCATTACAACACTATTTTATGTAAATATTTTTTTAACTAATAACCTTATCAGAAATCTTATGTTTAATAAAATTTAGATATATTTATTATTTATTAAAATAAAATTTTTTTTCTTCATTCATAATTATAGCAGTAAAATTATCCCATCTTCATAACTAATGATAATAATTTTCATCTCTCATGTTTATTAATTTTCACTATTTTCATCATCAATGTTAACTAACTTTGTAATGTAATATGTCTATATTTCTATATAAATACCCCATGATTCTCAATTCATAATTAATTATTTATAATGTTTCTTAAAAATACTTTTATAATGTCCATTTTTTACAAAAGCTTATCTTTATTTTTTTACATAAACTAATGTAAAAGAAATATTTATTAGTGAATTCAAGCATAGGGAATTAATTTTAGTGAATTTACTATTATTTTATGTGTATATTTATTTAATATTCCATGTTTTAGTAGTTAACATGAACATGTGATGCATAATGTTATTATATAATATCCATTATTTGTGAGACAATTGTAAAACAAAATAAAATAATGTTGTTTAATGGAAATAGTTATTATTTAAGGAAAACTTATTGTTCCAGTTATTACTTTCTTACACCTCCCGAAATTTCTCACTCAAAAATTGAATCCTTACTCAAAATAAGTGGGGATTATTTCCTTCATCACATCTTCAAGATCCCAGGCATCTTCTTCCAATGCGTGACTTCTCTATGGTATATTTACAAGCCATGTTGTGTTTTTTCCCAACACTTGTTTCCTTATATCAACAATGTAGTTTGATTCCTCCTTATATTAAAATTCATGATCTAATTACACATCATTGATGTTAAGTATATTTGTTGTTTTAGACATATATTTTATCAATAGAAACATGGAGAAGACATTATGGGCATTATAAACATTTGTGGGTAGTGATAATAAATACAAAGTAGCTCCACAGTGCTCCATAAAAATTAAATGGTCTAATGTAACTTGGAATTTATTTCCCCTTATTTTAAAATAACATAAATCATTTACATATTGAATTCATTAGAAATACATAATCCCCATCATGAAATTCCAATTTCATTCATATATTTTCCACATAACTCTTCTTTTGACTATTAGTGGCCCTAATGTGTTATTTAATTAGTTGTATCATTTTTTTAGTCTCCTTCATAGTGTCTAGTCCCAATGGTTTTCCTTCTCAATATTCATCCCATCATGATGGCGTTTTACAGTAATTTTTATAGAGATGTTCAAAAGATAATATTTGTATACTTCAATGGAAATTGTTTTTATATTACAGTTTAAAAATTAAAATATTTTTGTCCAAACTCCATTGAAAATCATGTGATCTATATCTTACCATGTTTTCTAGTGATTGAATTTTTTTTAGGTTTCCCATAAGTATGAGAATGATAACATGTTCTCCATTTTACTTTTACAATCAAATCATTCTGAAGGCCAATGGTACTCAATGGAGTCTCACTACATCCTGAATATATAATCGGTCTAGGTTCTCAATGGAGAACTATGATCTTGTGGAAATAAAATGGTCATACAATTTCAACCAATCACTGATTAACTTTAATGAAATTTATTCCATCAGATGTTCTAGGTAGGACAGTGTAATATTCCATAGGGGTATTTACATACATCAATAAAGGCATGGTTAGTGGATATTATACACCTTTGATAAGTTTAATCTCATTCTTCACTTGTTGATACAACATAGACCTTGTAATAGAATTAGTAATCACCAATTTCATATTATCCCCCCAATAATGAACATGAATGTCCCTATACATTTTATTACTTCTGGTATGTATAGAAAACGTATATTTATGAGATTCATCAACTATATCCTTTATCTATATTATAGTTGGGATATATAATCCTTTAAAAATTGTCAGTTCTCCTTCTTGAGGAATATTTATTTTATGAAACTTTTTATTTTTCATGGTCTCTATCATCTTTTTCATCAAAATATCATCTCATTGAGTTTTATTGTTCTTATTTATTAATGAATTTTGGGAAATCATTTGGGATAAGATTAATGATATTATTTCCATTATGATTATCATGTACATCCATATTAGGTCCTATATCAATGGAAATCCTATAGTCTTAATCATTGAAAAAACACGTGGATATTTCGTACTAACTGCATCTGTGGATATGTTTGGTCTTATGGGGTGAAAATTAATTGAACAATAAATGTCTTTTTATGTTCTAACCATATCCTTTATCTCATTTTTATTTACCTTTTTTTGAATATATACATCAGACAATGGTGTTTGGTATATATATCGCATTTTCTATATAAAAACAGTACCATAGAATGATTAAAGTGAAAACAATATTAGCCAAATCCATGTAATGGGTTGGATAATTCTGTTCATGAGGCATTAATTTTTGAGATACATAGGCAATCACCTGATCATTTTCATGAGGACATATCCATGCTATTTCACTTATGTATCACTACATATAAAAAACAATTCTCCAACATAGGGTATAATAGGCATGGTGAAACTCACCAACCGCTTCTTCAGATTACAAATTATTTATTCAAATTCCTTCAACCAAATTACAATGACCCCCTTTTGATCTTACATAGTTATTTGTTTTAAAAGTTGTGAATTTTTTTTCAAAAAACATTTGTAGTACCAATATAGACCATGGAAACTATGAATCTCGATCACTATTGGTGGATGTAGCCACTCTTATACTGAGTTCGTCTATACTAGATAATCAAATATTTCTTTCCATGATACAATATGTCCCAATAACACCACTTTTTTCAACCTAAACTAATATTTTATTAATTTAGAAAATCGTTTCTCTTTCCTTAGAAACTGTTATATAAATCTTATATGGTTATCATATTCTTCATGGAATTTAGAATATATTAGAATATCATCAATAAATACTAATATATTATTATCTAGGTTGTCCTTAAAGTTTTTATTCATTAAATATAAAAATTTCATTTGATCATTAGTCAGACCAAAGGAAGTAAAAATTAACTCATAATTTCCTTAACATATTATAGGAGCTATCATTGGGATATATTTTTTCCTCACCCTCGGTTAATGATTCCATGCTCAATGATAAATCATTGAGAACAATTGGGATACAAGATGCTGGTTATGTAAATAATCAATTCTCAAAATAGGGTATATTTTATTTATTGAAATACCATTAAGATCTCTATAGTCAATGAATATCCACATTTCTCCATCCTTCGTCTTCACAAAAAGAAAAGTTACTCCTCAAGGAGACACACTTAGATGGACAAAACACTTTTCCAGGAGATGTTGTAGTTTCCTCATTAATACTTTTAGATATATGAATTCCATTCTTTATGGTTTATTTTATATAGTATTGGATCTAAGTCCAAGTTAAATATAGTGTTATATAATTATTTTGAAGGGAGTTTTATCTAACTCTTCATGAAATACACTCGTGTAGTCCTACACAATTTTATATAAATTCTATCTTTTGTATCGTCCCATTATTATAATTATTTCCTAATAATTTCCACAATGTGTTAGGTAAAAATCACACTTGACGGTGATTTTTTTTATTTATTATATATGTTTTAATGTATTGAGTTTGTTGATAAAGAAAGGTTTTCAATGAATACAAGATGATTGAGTGTGAGATATATGATCATACACAGGCAGAATTAGCTTATCTCGCACAACATCATCAAGTTTAATCTCATGAAAGGGGGAAAACCAATCTCTTGGAATTATGAATGCATGATCTGGTGAAATAGAAAAATGTTTGTTCATGTGAATTTGATAATTATGGGTTTTATTCAACGGTGAAATATTGAGACTTGATAAAACATAAATGTATGATCTCCTGTGAGGGATAGATTTCTAATATTGCAAAGTGTTGATGTTTGAACTGATCTCATTAAGAACGAATGTCTGGAAGGATATAGCAGAGAGATCTTTGGAAGAACATGATGACAAAGTGTGATTGTAAAAATATCTCATGATATTTTCATACTAAGGGTATTTGGATCTCAAAATGTGATCTTGTGAAATGCTTAATATTTTCTTGGGATCTCAAGATATATCATTCCAGACACTGGAAGAAAACGTCACTCACCATCAAAAGATTTAATTTTGATATCATGATAGGATCACACAAAGTGCATGATGTCAATTTCATTGGTGAAGTAAAAAAGGATTTTCCATGATTTATGGGGTTAAGGCGGTGGATTTAAGGATATAAATACCCCTAACCCATCCATAAAACCTGATGAATGTTTTTCACATTGGTTTATCTAAATTCACATATGATAATGAGTGTCATATAGATATCTCAAAAATGATTTTCACTAAGTGATCTCACGAAGGAAAATATGATATTGAAATATTGTATTTGTTGTTCATGATCTAAACCAAGTATCAGTCAAAGTGTCAAACGAGTATCACAATAGGATCTCATGGAAACCGTTAAAGGGTTATCACACCATGATCTCATGAAAGCATAAAAGGGGTCTCACAGAAGAATCTCACCCTAATTGTAAATAGTTTTCACCCTAATATCTAATGATAATTGAAAAAGGGATATCACACCAGGAACTCATGAAATTCATAGAAGATGTTATGTACCAGGATCTCATGCAATGGTGTGTACCAAGATCTCACGCAATGGGTAATGTGCCAGGATCTCAAGCAAGGGTATGTCCCAGGATATCACATGTGGTGTAATGATCCAGGGTCTTGCATAGGGGTATCAAACTATATTATTTCTCAAGGATATATAGACAGAAATTATCTTATGAGTAGAATCATTTTCATATCCAAATTCATAATAATATGAAGTGCAAGATGGATAATCTTCACTATCCAGAAAAACATGCAGAAGTGGTTTAATAACTACTATATTCAATGAAGTGGAAAGAATACATGTAATCTTTTGAATATCTTCCAAAATAATAGGTAACTATAGTTTCTATAATAAAGATATGAATGCTCCATGTTTATGTAAAGTGGAAGTGCTTATTCAAGGTGTTTTCACATATGTTAAGAAGGTTCCCAAAATGATATTCAATAGATCAACTACCTAAAATTGAGGATTCTTTCATTATTGATAATGAATGAACCCACATTCCCATAAATTATGTGTGAATCCATTCCAGAGATGTCATGACTCGTCCCCCAGGGCCCATTCTATGCCATACCCCAAGCATGCCTCTTGAAGGTGAAGGGATAGCGACTAGTGCTGAAGGAGTCAACCTTAAAGTGGGAGGCATTTTTTTGAGTACCTATTCACATGCACAGAAAACCAATTCCCAAAGCTGGAAGAAGTAAACAAGAACTCCACTAAACAAACACATAGTACATGTACTACAAAATGTCAAATGGAATATAATACAAACCACAAAAAATGGTTAAATGTAAAACAAGTACAAAAGAAACACGAGAAGTCGTCTACTGAAAACCCCACCTAATGGGTAAGTATAGAGTATCATCTAGATGTTGTAGAAGTTTGTCCCATCGTTCTGGTCTCTCTGGGAACCACTAGGTCTTGGGCCACAATGTCCCTTGTTAAGGGGGGCTTGAATGCTCCTAACACAACACATGCAAGCGAAGCCTGTACAAGGGATAGTAACAAAATACATTGTAGGGGCCCAAAAATAATAATAAAACACCACAAATAAATCCACAATAAAACAAAAAATCATGATCATGATGAAATAAATCACACAATAGGTATATTATAGATTAGGAAAGAAAGAACATTAATCATAATTTTGAACACCAATGGATGCTGGAGAACTGCTCCTCATTGAGTATAGTGGGTCTGATAGGTCACACAAACGCCTTTTCAAACTAGCATAGAACTACTTTGTTAATCATCCATCATGAGTACCATGGATATAATGGGTCTCACAGAAGCCACTTCTCACCATGGGAAAGATGGGTCACACAATAATCGCTTCCTACCTATACCCATACTGTGGTACTCCTCTTGTCGAGTATCATGGGTTTGTCGAGACAAACAAAAGAAACTTTCAACCCTGGTACTACCCGGTCACACAGATGACCATTCCCACAGGGCCAAATTATCTAATCCACATATGGTTTCTCATTAGCAGTCTTTAGGTCTCAACCAACCGCAAGGTTTTCACATTTAGAATGCTTGATCTTGGGAGAAACTCCCCTAAAGACATTTTTTCAATTTCAATTTCCATTAAAATCCTCCAAAACGTATTCCAAAATATTCAATTCTTTAATAGGGTTTTAATTCATCAAATGGATAATCAATCATATTCCAAATTTTCTAGATATTGGAATTTTTCTAAAAAGGGTCTGATTGGGACTGGGTGTAGTCTGACTCGTCCTGGGGTACACTGAACCAACCTGGGTCCACCAAACTGACCTGGACTGGGTCTGGTCCGTTGTAAAGTCGTTCCATCTTTTCTCGTTGGCCTGCCCCATCCACCAAAGGTGGACAGATTCTCTGCTTGGTCAGGAAGTGGAAGGCGACCACGTCCGACCTCCTGCTTGCCCCACGGGTCGTCGGTAGGGCTAGCACCCCTGCCTCGGTCGATCAACTATGGATCTTTGACACATTTGAGATGAACCCACTTGGTCGAGTGGCCACGTCTACCTATCTACAACCATCGACTTAGTCATTGGCTCCTCCTAGCATGCTGCCTACCATCTGTGTCTGCTACTGCACCGGCAGGCTCTTCCACGGACCACCATGTCTGCTCCGGTGGTCTGCGCTTTTCAATGAATATTCCTCTAAACTATATAGGGCATCTCTTTCAATTTTAAGGCCTTGAAACTTAAATTACTCCCATATATAAATTATCTTCCACAAATAACGCACAATAGTAGGTGATAAGGCCTTGTTCATGTCGGTCAGAGCCCGCTGCCTTAGTGTTTTAAAATAGGGGGAGGCTTGGGGATGTATTTTAAACAACTATAATATAATCCCAAATAGAAATACCTTGAAACATAACACTCCCACTAGAATGGATTATATGTGGATCAAAATCTTCATGGGTTTATCTGTGTTTTTCAATTAGAATAAATAACGTGGAAAAATAAAAACAAATAAACTCCCACCTCGATCAATGTTCGTTGTTGAAGTGTTCAGCCATTGATAATTAAATCATTGTTAGCATTCGTAATTTCTCGGTCCCATTCATTGTAAGGATTTGACATAGCTGGAAATCCTTATACCGTTACTCATTCATCATTAGAGTGAGTCCTTATCACATTCTCATCAGAGAATCCCCATGGTTTAATTCTCAAATCTCCAACATGTTATCTTAAAAAAGGAAACATGTCACATCATTTTTATTACGCTGTGATGTTATGTCGTTATGCTATTTCATTTATGAAATAGCATAATGGTTACAGTTACAAAAAATGATACACTGACGAGATTATTTTAGGGTGCCATGTGGACACACCACAACATCATCTTCCACCACTAAATGGTGGGAAAAATAAAATAATATATGTTTTTATGTTTTTTATTATTTTTCAAAAGGTGCAAAAAATAACTTTTTCCTCTGAACCTTACTATTCAATGTTACATTATTTCTAGAAAAATCTGTGTGCTCTGAGTTCTATGGTACCCTCAGGTTTTTTGATCCGAGCACTAATTCAAATGTTAAAGAACACCCTCTTGCACGTTTACTTAAGTGAAATTAAAAACAGTTCAAAATTCCACTCTGAGCTCACCTTGCCTCGAAATCACGTGCTATCAAAATGTGCAGCCTTGAAATAATTCCATTCAATTTTAAAAAAAAAATATACACAAATTACAAGCCATTAAATTCTCCCATCTTTAGAGCTTTATGTTCCTAAAATCCATAACAAGGGGTAAAAAATAAGTGGGGCTACTGGGCATGAATATCAGCCTCCAGATCCCATGTGATCGCTTGGAGATTACCGTTCTTCCACAGAACGTGTAATAGAGTAATTGAACATAAACGAAGGACCCACTTTTATTGATCCTCTATCTCCACCAAGAAATATGCAAATGTCGCCCCATAGTCAATGTCTATATCTCCCTATTTGATGAAGTGAAATGGATCCTAGACGTACCTCCTCAGCATAGACACCAAAAAAACATCGCGCACCAGGTGCATCTAGGGGGATGAGCTAGGTGGTACACCACCTTTACAACTATTCTGATTATCTATAAAGGTGTGCTGAACCTCAGAGATAGATTGTCTCCCCAGCCAAATCTCTACAATCCTCGCCGTAGTGAGACCTGAAGGAATACATTGTCTCCCTCCATGATCTCCAAGGGTCTCGGCCTCCTATTAGCATCTTATTTATTCCTACAATGTACAATCCTAATCCGGTCCTGGATGATCTAATATTTTTTAGTGGTAGTTGGTACCAACTCTAGACCCATGTGTGCTGACTCCCATAGGTCTGTCCAGCATAGAGATGATCTTCATGGATGCCCGTATAAGGCCTCAAAGGGTTCCATGCCATTAGATTGATAGCTATTGTTGTATGAAAACTCCACCATTGGTAGGTTTTCCTCCCAACTACGACCAAAATAATGGACGCAAGCATGAAGCATGTCCTCTAATGCATGTATAGTCTGGTCCGTCTGACCATCTATCTTGGGGTGAAAAGTTGTGCTAAAGTACAATTGAGTCCTGAATAACTCTGACAACCCTTTCCACAACTGGGATATAAATTGTACATCATGGTTTGAGGTGATCGTCGATGAAACCTTGTGAAGTCACACTATCTATTAGATGTAGAGGCGTCCTAGGTCTTCTACCATTCTCTGATCTCATATGGATAGGATGTGAGCCTACTTGGTGAGTCAATAAACGATCACCCAACTAGAATCATGGACCTTTTACGTGCATGCTAACCCTTCCACAAGGTCCATGGAGATACCATCCTACTTCCACTCAAGTACCTCAAGTAGTTATTCCAACACTGTTGGGACCCAATGCTCGACCTCCAGTTTCTGACAAGTGAGGCCTCATGAAACAAACGTTTCCTTCACTTTCTTCATCCTTGGCCACTATTACTAATATTGGAGGTCCACATACATATTCCCAACACAATGACGTACTGCCAAATGGGATGTATGGAACTCCCACAAAAACTCCTCCTATAACGTCATAGGTACTATGATGTGTCATCTAAAAAGGGTGATCTGCTCCCCACCTATCAAAAATCCATCAAAAGAATGTCTTTAAGACAGATGAGCATGTCGGGCCTCACAGTCAAAATCCACAAGATGTCCCTCCCTGACTCACTGTAATAGTTAAAGATTGATAGTCATTGACTGAATGTAAAATTCTCCCCCATTATCCATGATAGATATCATTATTACGACTGGTTGGTCTGTTTCCTCACTCAGCAGCTATAAACAATACCTCTGGTTGAGCGTGTCTTCCCCCAAGATCCCCTTTTGAGGAGTATAGACTATCTCAAATTTGTTGTCCAAGAGGAACTCCAACCATCACCATTGTCTAATGTTAATGTCCTTCTATGAGAATATATAAATGAGACTCTTGTTGTCAAAGTAGACGGTAAATTGTTCAACCATTAAGTAGTGTAGCCACATTTTCAAGGCAATGAACACTGATTCTAACTCTAGATCAGGGGTCTCATAGTTCATCTCATGTTGTATCAACTATAGTGATCCATAAACGATCAACGATCGCTCATGAATTAGGAAACAAACATATTCTGGTCCATGAAGCATCACAGATAACTACATACCCAACGCCCTCTTATGGTAGTCTCAAGATGGGGGAACTTGTAATTCTCCACCTTTGCACCTGGAAACTTTGTTGGCATTTCCCTATCCACACAAAGGGATATCCCTTCTACAATAAGGAAGATAATGGTGATAATACTCTAAAAACTCATTAAGAATATTCCGGTAGTGACCATCAAACCCCACAAAACTCCGCACCTCAGTCATGATACTGGGTGGTCCCCATGCATGCATTGCCTCTTTTGTAACCAGATCCACTGAAACTCTAGCCTCTATGATGAATTGTCTTAAAAATTGGACCTCCTGAATCCATAATTGACACTTCCAGATCTTATCGTAATGTTGGTTCTCTCGGAGCGTATCCACAGATATACATATGTGGGTATCATACTCCTCCTCTGGAAATATGTATACCAAGATTTTATTAATTAATACCACCAAAAAAGGATCATGGTATGTCTAGAAGATCCAGTTTATGGGTTCCATGATTACATCTAGGGAATTGGTCATGCCAAAGAAAATCACCAAGAACTTGTAGTGGCCATACCAATAACTAAATGTTGGCTTCAGTATTTCCTCATCTGGTATCCGATGCTGATGATAGCCTAATTTGATGTCTATTTTTGAGAACGTCCTATCATCAATCGGTTGATTGAAGAGGTCATCATCCCTCGGAAGTGGATACTTGTTCTTCGTGGTCACCTGGCTTAGGAGGTGAAAGTCCACACATAGCCTCAAGATCCCATTTAATTTATTGGAAAAAAACAATAAGGATTCCCATGGTGAAACTTTGGGTCTTACAAAACACTTCTCCTGCATGTTCTCCAGATGTATCCTCAATTCAAGAAACTCCATGGGAGCCATCTGATATGCCAGTGTGGATATTAGTGTCTTACTGGGGTACATGTCTATGTTGAAGTCTACCTCCATATGAGGAGGTTTTCCTTGAAAATCCTCAAGAAATACATCCCCAAACTCGTCCACTACTACAAGAAACCTCTGAATCCACTTGTACATTGTAAAAAAGGTTATTCTATACAACTATTGAGTGATCTGTTGCACCCTCCTTTGAGAAATTCCATCATATGCTGAGAAATTTCCCGTCTCGCCGTTGAAGGAAAACATGGTCTCTTTTTAGGGACACAAAACACAATGTGCCTAAAACAGTCAATCTGACCATAGACTGTGGATAAGCAGTACATAACCTAGATGAATTCATAAGGCCTTCAAACCGCTAGTTGGATATCCCAGCTGAAGCTCTCGCCTCTTAGAGAAATATCACACTACCAGTACCAGTGTGTAATGGTCAAATCCCCTCCCATAGGAGTCATTAATTGTCAGGATTGAGAAAATGGATCCACCAGAATCTATATGACTTGAATGAGGTATGTGGAACAGAATGATTGATTTAAACCAGTGTCTATATGAACTGAAGATAAGTTATAGAAGACACAGTTTGTACCACTAATCAACTATAGAGCACTATGGTCATTCGTATCCATCGCTTGGAGCTAACATAACCCCTATCTGCTGAATCCCTAAGCCTGTGGTGGACCACCTAGGGTGGAAGCAGTAGAACCTCGAACTATCGTCCACTACTTGCGGCTCGGCTAGCTGCCCCACCATGTCTTCTACCATGTAGATCACCTCGATCAAAACTCTACATCTACCTTGGAAGTGTCATGAACACCTAATTATCATTTGTGCAGTGGTTTGGGCTATCACGATCCATGTGCCACTTCCCGCCCCATGTGAATCAGAATCCAGGTCCCTGCTGACTCCCTCTGCTTTGGGAGCCATGTACTGCCAACCTAGAGTCTAGGTGTCATCCTCAGAAATACCTGGACTGCATGGGCCCCCATGTCTACTGTCTACATCCCGCCACTAAAGTCTCTGCCACCTGAGGTCTACTAGTGGCTCCAACTATCAGTGTCTTATATACCACAAATATCACCCCAATAAGGGATCACTCTAGTGCTCCATCCTATGTGGGGATCATAAGAGACTCCATAGATTCCCTAATCTACCATCTGATCCCCTACTCAATGGTTCATTTCTTTAAGAAACGGTCTCTTAACTTTTCTTTGGAGTGGCAAGAGAGGTCTATAAACCTCGCAGTGTACCCAGCCACCAAAAAACATTTCTACTATAGGTGAAATAGATCCTCTACGTGAACTGAGCACATGGTCATGGGGATCAACTCTTCCTGGAAAGCATCTTGAAGTATGTCTTGATGAGGGTCGACTCATCATGGGTCTAAATAATTAGACTCCACCATCTCCCTACCAAGCCCTGAAGAAGGCTCGTAGCTATGATCACCATTTGGTCAAATGGTGTCCTCACTAATCGGAAGACCCACGTTAGTGCCTCCAACCAGTCCTCAATGACCTAAGGATCTATCTATCCCCTGTACTTGGGAGGTCTCTATCTCTGAATCTCGCTCAAAGAACTATGTCGGCATACATACTATACTGGTAATGTTGGTATAACTGCCAAATCAGTTATTTGGGGAAACACTGGTACACAACCTGGAATGGCCATCTCTAGCACAAGTCTTTGATCAGATGCCTCATCACTAGGTGGGCTGTCCACACAATCACATATAAGAATCCTAGATGGCCATCTATCTGGACGAATCTGGATAAAGATCATGATGTACCGCGATCATAAGATTATACTTGGTGAGTTGAATCTTATTTAAAACATCAAAATTATAAAATTATGCAACCCATGTTTTCATGTATAGTAGAGAAATTTAGAATTCATGGACCTAGTGTATGGATATGTCGGCCTCCACACCAATGAAAGTCTCCAAAAATTTGAAAGTAGATATCAAAACATTCAATATTGTTTCCCCAAAGCTAAAAAATAGACTCTCGTTCAATGATGTATAACCAACCTCCATCTGATACCACTTTTTCATGACCCGTCCCACAGTGCTTTTGTTGTGACATAACCCATGCCCGCCTCCTGAATGATAGGGGTTGGAGACTAGAGTTGATGGCATCTACCTGCAAGTGGGAGGCATTTTCCTCAGTTATTATTCCTACAGACACACAACCACATCCCAATGATGGAAAAGTAAACTAGCATGCTGATAAACAACCACTAAGTACAAGTATAACTGAAATTCAAATGGTCCAGAATAAAAACCGAACAAAATAGAAACAAGAAAATTGTATTTTACAAAAGATACTCTGGAATATATCCATTGGAAACCCCACCTGATGTGTATGTATAGAGTAGCTACTGGAAGCCGTAGAAGTACCTACCTTATGTCTGGTATCACTAGGAACCACTGAGTCCTGGGCCACATAGCCCTTTATCAATTTGGCAATCATCTGCACTAGAAAAAACATATATGGGTGAAGACCGTATATGGGAGAATAATAAAATAATCTATAGGGACCCCAATATAATAAGGGAAGGCCATAGATCAGTCCACAAACAAACCACAAAGAATGATCACTAAACATGTTCACGAAGAACGATAGCTCACACTAAGAATATTTTAGAGTAGGCATATAAGACCATCAGTTGTAAAGTCAAACACCATATAATTTTGGAGAAATCTTCCTCAATGAGAACATTGGTCTTTCCGGATCACACAAAATACCCATCCCACCATCCTAGGACTAATACGGTACTCATCCATGATGAGTATTTCCGGTATTCTAGGACACACAGATGTCGCTTCCCACCATGAGAATGTCGGGTCACAGAGAAGATGCTTCCCACCCATGGCCATACTGAGTCACACTTACTATCTATTATTGTGGCTATGTCGGGTTGCAAAGATGCCTCTCCCCATAATGGGCCTTCTAGGTCACACAAAAGTCAATTCCCACTAGGCCATAGTATCCGATCCCCAAAGGGTATCTCGTTAGGAGTCTTTAGGTCTCAATCAACCATAGAGTTTTGGAAAGTAGCACATTTAATCTCGGGGGATCCTCTCCTCAAAAAAATCACAGACTTTAATCTTTAATTAAATCTTCCATAGATTATTCCAAAAGATTCTCCTATTCTCTTGGGTTCCAACACCAAAAATAGCTAGTCCATCAGATGATCGGTTTGCAATATATTTATGTTTATCAAAATAGGGGACAGTTGGGTCCTAGTCTGGTCTGACCCAATCCCGGTTTGGTGACCTATCCCAGACCCGTCTTGGGTATGTTCCATTTTCCCACAAGGCTGGCATGTTCCTCCATATGTGTATTAGCTCTCTTCCTGGCTGGGACACGGCAGGTGGCCACGTCCGGCCTCCTCCCGACCATAAAGGTCGTTCGTGGGGCCAGCTCCCTAGTCGTAGTTGATCGACTATGGTTATTCCTCGCGGGACTTGGAATGGTGTCGTGTCCATGGTGCATCGACATGGCTGAGAGGTCGCATCCACTCGCTACCAGCTTCCGGCTCTTCTCAGCGCATCGTTGTGGCACGCCTGTGGGCTCTTCTGTGGACCACTGAGTCCCTATCTATGGTCTGTTATTCACGATGAATGTGAATTCATCCTCTTTGGGGTTTCAACTACCATGAAAAATTCAGGAATCTAACACTCTAACCCCTTAAAAATGAACGGCCATGAATAATGCACAAGTTAAGGGGCTTTGGCCTTATTGTTGTCAGCATGTTCCCTCCGTGTTAGAGTTTCAAAATAGGGACAGGTGAGGGGATGATTTTTTATAAACAATAATATAATCCTAAATAAATTGCAAGAAACATCACCCTCCTTCAATAACAGAGAATCCAAAGATCAATATGTTCATGGGTTGATCTGCATTCATCATTTAGAATGAAGAACAGAAAAAAATGTAGAACAAATAAACCCCTACCTTGATCTATGTTCATCATTGAATCATTCCACCCTCGAGGATTAATGCTCCATTAGGGTTCATCAATTCTTAGTCTCATTCTTCATAAGTCATGTTCATTGATATTTATCCTACCAACAATATTAATTGTTGTGTGTCCTTGTTGCAGGTCCATCAGAGAATCCCCAGGGTTTAATTAGCAACTCTCCAAAGCATTAGCTTAAAAAAACGAAACACGTCACAGTGTTTTTTTACACTGTGATGTTGTGTCATTAAATTATTTCATTTATGAAATAGTATAGTGGTTATGCTTTCAAAAAAAACAATCCATTAATGAGCTTCTTTTAATGCGCCTCGTCGCCACACCGCAATGTCATCTTCCACTACTCAATGGTGAGAAAAAAAAATGACTTTTTAAGTTATATTATTATTTTCCAAAAATTACGAAAAATAACTTTTCATTCTGACCCTTATCGGGCTATGTTTAGTCCTTTATAAGAGTATCATGGAATTCTCAGTTCAACGGTTCCCTCTAATTTTTTATCTGAGCACTGGTTCAAAATATAAGAAAAACCCACACGCACATTTTCTTAAGTGAACTTAAGAATGATCAAAATTCAACACAGGGAACACCGAGGCTCAAAATCACATATCATCAAAGCTTGTAGTAATGAAATAATTCCATACAATTAAAAAATTATATGCATATTCAGGATAATTTCATATATTCGAAAAAATAAAAATTAATATAGTGATCCATTCCCCCAGTATTGAACCAACGAATTAATGATTAAGGGATAAACACATGGGAAGGATTGTGTTATCCCTAATATTTTTAAATGTAGTGAGACTAGGTATAGAAGCGATCAATCCTAAAACTAATTTTTGTAATTACCCTTAGTGAATTTGGTACATCAGTACCTTTACCTTGTATACTTCATGCAGGTATCCATGTGATGGTAAAACATGTTAAATCGGTGTGTCTCATGCATGATTTCATTCATGTTCATAAATTGATATAGTAATGTGAGATTAGAGTTCATTATTATACAATGAAACAATATATGAAGGGGTTTTTGTTTTATTCAATCATACTATAATTCACCAAACTCTCCAGGTATTTATCCTAGTTGGGATAACAATTTTTATTAAAATTAAAGGTAGATTTTAGGGATTCTCTCCATGGGGTTTTAAGGGAGGATTTCAATCATAAATGGATTATATTCATCAATTGAAACAAATTTCAATTATTGAGGAATCAAATGTGGAAATACATATGATCTTTTAGAATGGATTTTTTTATAGCAGTAATTCATTATATTTCAAACAGTGGTGATAATGGTTCTTTATCTGAAGCTAACTGATGGAAATTTGATATAGACACCAAAAAAAATCAATGCATTAGTGGAAACCCTATCCAATGTAATAGATACACAGTTGATGTCATGTAATTCGTCACATGATATGTGGGAAATGTTTCTAAATATTTATAAGGACCACTCATATGTCCTAGATGAAATGCTACATGTTAAGTAGAAAAAAGTATGAGTATATCAGAATGCACCCTAATGATCATTTGGATACATTATTTGAATGTGAGAATTTTTTTGTGGAAGAAATGTGTGGTCTTAGAGAAATTATTAAATATGTATTGATGTTGAAGTTCATGATGAGATGACTTCAACTTCTGTTCAATCTAAATTTTTCTTTATTAGAAGATAAGTTTCAAAGCAGCGTAAATTGGATAGCTAGAACAATACTCTAGTTAACAGGATATGAGAAATGATGATAATGAATATGTTGAGAAATTTAGCTCCAAAGAGGTGGTATTCATGGTCATAATAAAGTTGGAAAATGAATATTATCATGAATAAGACGAGACATATGTGGTAATGTCATTCCATTCCTCAAATCATCCGAGAGTTGAATGAATGAGTTCTTGTACTACTATGTAGTGTTCTAGGTTAGAACATAAACTATATAGAGGGTCTAGGTTTATAATTCATAGAAAGGAGTATAATACGTCTAATAATACTGTAATGAATGAGTAATGGGAAGATTTTTTTACGGAATTTGAAGCTAAAATCATAGATAATGAATATAGAAGTAGGTATGATGAAAATGTTGAGATATTATTGAATGATTGAAACTCCCACATTATTTCTTTTGTTGGGGAAAGGGTGAAAAAATTTCAAAAAAAATCCCAAATATGTTTCATGAATTTTATGACGAGGAATTTGAAATTAACAGGAAGAAGTCTCATTCCTATGTGAAAGGTAAGAAAAATATCAAGAGGAATTTATCCAACAAAGAAGAATATTATTTCACAAGAAAATGAGAGATAATAATAATAAAATATATAGGGTATGGAGAACTAAAAAGGTCATGTAAAAATGCTATGGTCTCACTTTTAGGTATCTCCTAGAATAGGGAAGAATGTGATTTTTTTGAATAATAGGTCAAAGTTATATTCGATTTGTAGATTGAACTAAAATCCACTCTTGAGGAGATTGATTTTTTGAGAGACAAAAATTAGAAAGCCAACAAAGTGTTTCATGATTCCAAAATTTATATGTTGTATCACAAACATGGGATGTCTTGACTGAATGTATAAATCGAAAAACAAAATTATTCAATTCTATAGAGCTCAAATAATGTTTTTTGAGTATTGGGTAAATATTAAATATGATAAAAGAGAAATTGATAGTTTCACTAACATTAAAATGATAAAATAAAACCTACTAAAGAATGTGAAGTTGAATTCACCATCATGTGAAGAAGTGTTATTGATAAGTAAAAACTCCTTAATCTTGTTATGTCATCAGGAAAGTAAATATTTAATGTGACATAAAAGATGGAAGTAGAGTATAGATGTCTAGAAGAATAAAATAAATTGTCAAATCCAAATGATATAGATATTACAGGGCTTTATTGGGAGAAGAATGATGTAATGGTTTAAGTAAAACCATAAGCACCAAATCTGACATTAATGATTGATTTGTGTATGGATTAGAACTAAAAGAATAAAAAAACCCATGGGAGAACCAACAATATATTATTGATACACTGGAATGCACCCCAGATTAGATGTTATAATTATGGAAAGATGGGACATTCAAAAAATGTAACTTCCTCATAAAAGTTGTATTGAAAGGAATAAGACCATCAGAGGTAGCCATACCGAGCTTAATATTATAAGACATCATTTAAAGTTCACTTTTCGTTTTTGGAAGAATCAATCACATGGAACGATATTTCTCACCAATAATGTAGAGAAATGTGCCAAACAAGACTGAATGTGATCATAAGATGTAGTTCAATGTATCATCAAATGATACGAAAATGAAAATTTTATTTTCACCTTTGAATGATAATGGTTTTCCATCAAACTCTTATGAAGATTAATATTATCAATCCATGTTTGGTATGATGTAAAAAGAATGGATAAAAAATAATAGAATTGGTCAGGTAGTGGTTGATGGAATTTACCAAGAAGAAACAACTTTTTCAAGTTTTTGGATACTTGATTGTGGATTCACATCCCATTTGATGGATAATAAGTATCATATTATAGGAATAAATTATGAGACAAATGATGTTTGATAAATTTGTAATTGATGAAGGCCTGATGATTATTGGATCGAGGAGATCCAAATTTTGGGGAAAATAAATGATACGCATTGATGTATTAGTTATTGAATGTCTCAGTCACAATTTAGTTATTGTTAGACAACTATGTGAAATGGGATATTATATAATATATACTAAGATTATGTGTATCCTAAAAGAAAAATATGATGAACTTTTTCTATAAGGAAAAATAAAAATGGTGAATATTTACCTTGTAAGTGAAGAAGAATATATGTGATTTTTATCCAGAGGGGAAGAATGAAGGATCTACATAATTGAGTGTTCCATCTATACCAACAATCCCTGGAATATGTTTTCAAATTTTATTAAACTACAGATCTCCATAAGTTATCACATCATGATACTAATAGGATTGAATCTTTCCAATAAGGTAATATCATCGGAAAGATGTACAAGGAAAACAATTCAATGGGAACTCATGAATTGGTACCTGAAGATGTATGTGGACCTATCTCAACCATATAATTGATGGAAATATGTATTAAATTTTTTTCATTGATGATTTTTTCTATATAGAAAGGGTATTTTTCCTTTCCCATAAGTCGAATGAAATCAGTTTTATAAAATAGTATCAAATGGAATATAAAATGACTATTCGATTGAGGATTATCATGTTTCTCGCTAATAATGGTAAATAATTTATATACTGTGATGTGGTTCATCGTCTCGAGAAACAAGACATAATTCATCAAATTACAAATATTATATCTCCTATATAAAATGAACTAGTTAATAAGAGAAATACGATCACCAACAAAATTTCCAGAACAATACCTATTGAAAAAGGCATACTATAGAGATTCTAGAAGGATTTATTCAGGACATTGATCAATATATCTATCAGAGATCTATTGTGTCTGAAGGATAAAATGACTCCATATGAGATGTGGTATGAAAATAATCCTACACCAGAATACATAAAAACATTTAGTAGTAATTTTTTTCATAATTCGGATAAATAGTTGAAATTTGAATCATAAGGATATGAGGTGATATTTCATTGATATTAGCAAGAATAAAATAATTTAAATGTTTTAATAAGATTCTTGAAAAGGTAGTTGACATATATGATGTCACTATAGTAGAAAATGAAGACATTCTTTATAAAATCCATGATATGTTTTACGATGCTAATGATGGTGAGGTACGAAATTTAGTGGGAGTTTAAGTGTAAATGTTGATTCATAAGAAGATAGTAATGATGAGGATGATGAATTCAAATCTATATTTTAACAATAACATAAGATTCAAGATAAATGTGATAGAATGAACACCATTAGTGATCAAGCATTGCTAGTTCAAATGTACAGAATGAAGTCATTACAACTGACATGCTTCCTATATCATGTACATCAAAAAAAAATTATATAATATCTCTAGAGGAGAATTGGTTATAGGATATGAATGATTTGTTCGAAAAAACTGAGAAGAATCACACATGGTAGATTGTTTTGATACCCAAAGAAAAGAAGGTCATTATGACTAAATGGTTCATTCAAAATAAGATGAATGAAGATGGTGGAGTGATTTCAAACAACTCATAAATAGTTTTAAAAGGGAAATAAAATATTTAGGGTATCAATGTTGATAAAATATTTGAACCTATTTCTAGACTAGAAACTGTCAGATTATTCTTGTCCACAATAGTGAAATGTATGTTCAATGTTTCATAGATGGATGTTAAGTCAGGATTTTTGAATTTGGTTTTAGAAGAAGAAGTTTTTATTGACTATTGAGATGGTTTTTTCATTAATGAATATGATAGTAGTGTTTTTGGGTGAAGAAGGAACTATAAGGGGTGATTTAATCAATAATATAATTGTATTTAAGACTAGAACAGTTTTTGAAGAAGCATAGTTTTCCATGTGGTGGAGCTGATTACAATATTTATGTCAATAATGATAGTAATTGAATGATGATGATTTTTCTGTATGTCAATGACATAATATTTTGTGTATCAGATGAAGCATCATGAAAACAGTTCGTAGAATTCATGAAAAGTTACTTCAGAATGTCAATGATTGTTAAACAGACATTTTTCATTAGTTGATCGGTGACAAAATCAATGTATAAAATATTAATTTCTAAATTTATATATTCCAAGAGGGTTTAGAGATGATATGGAAGGGTTAATTCCAAGGAGATGACGACTCTGGTGGACACCCTAACAAAACTAGCCTGAGATAATGAAAAAACAATTGTAAATTTCCTTGAATATAGGAAATCAATGGATGTCTATTGTACTTTATAACGAACAGACCTGATATTGTATTTTCTATCCAGTGTTCTTTTTCCCCAAAGTTCACATTGGTGTGGATATCTTCCTTCTTTTGCGGTGGATACCATCTAGTTTTTCAGATGTATTCCTGAGGCATGTTGTAATTTATAGTGTTGTCATTTTTCCCTTATCATTGTATTGTACATTGTCTATATTTTTAGGTGTATTTACATTATATTGATTTTAATAGTGTGGTGTTTTTTAAGGTGTTCTATTATTTTTTGTTTCAGGTGTTTTATTCATCATTATTTTGTACTGGTTTTGCATACACATGAATGGTATTTTCAGCTATTGTTCTTGCTAGTGTAGTATACAGTGTATTGTCTACATTAGTGTTATTTAAATTTTTTAAATTGTATTGTCTGTAGATTTGTGTACTTTAATTGCAAGTAATTGCAGTGGCAAGTCTGTGGTATGCAACTTTCTGTTATTGGAGTACTCTATTCCAACAGTTTATAAATTGTTCGTATAGATCTAAGCATTGTATCTATAACAACAGTTTACTAAGTACTATTGGTAGAAAATTGTAACTAAAATTTAGAAACCATAGGTATATATTTACAAACTATAAGTATACCGATGTTTATTAGAAACCTGTTTATTAAACTATTTATGAACTATTTAAAAAATGTTGGTATAATTTTAAGGATTGAAATATACAAATGGTAGAAAACATTTGGTAAACATATATTCCAATGGTTATTAACAAACCGTTAGGATAATATATTTTTTAATTTTCTATGCCAATAGTTAATTAATAACCATTATTATAAGGATATCCTCATGAATTAATATCTAATTGTTTGGAATACCATTGGTATAGGGTATACCAATGGTTTTACAGCTTATAGAAATGGTTTAAAACAGTTTGTATATCTTAAGATTCCAATATTCTTAGTGAGAGGATGACATGGAATCTCTTGAACTTATTTCCACTGCAGAGTTCATTATTGTTTCTAAAGTTATAATAATTTTGTTCCAGGTGTCTGGAAAGTGGAAGTGATGCTTCACGGTGTTTTCAAAAAAGTTACGGAGTAGCTAATTTTTTTTCATCAAAGCATCTAAAAAATGACAATACATTAATTATTGATAATGAAGCGACCCGCATATCCATAAACTATGTGTGGATCCTTTCTACATTAGTGATAAAATAAAAAGAATAATGTGTTCATTTGCAATGGGTGCGATTCAACAAAGGAAAGACAGATTGAGTGACCCTTGGGATGTAGTGAACTATCCCTAAACATTGTAAAGGCAGTGATCCTCGGAATATAAGTGATTTATCCCAAACCATATTTTTGAATTAATCCTATGTAGATTTGTTATATCCTAAAATTATCATTGTATACTCCATGGACGTAAGCTTAGTAAGGGAGAATGAAGTAAAATTTTCATGTCTCATGCAAGCTTTTATTAATGTTCATACATTTCTAGGGTATGGGGGAGAATAGTGTCATATTTAATGAAGAAATATGATATTAAGGGTATGTTTATCTAATCTATTGTACCCTGATTCATGACACACCTATAAGATTATTTAACCTAGTTGGGAAAATATAATTATAATTATAGGATGATGTTCTTGAAAAGACTCAAGTTTGGATATCTATCCTTCGAAATTTCTTTTGGTTTTTCACCTCAAGAAAATTGAAATTCCCTCACTTCAATAATTGATCTTGGAATTATACTTTTAGATCCAACCAATCAATAATATAAAGTATAATTCCACCATCATAATAGATAATATATTTGAAATGAGATTGTTCTACCCAATGTTAATAGAGTAATCTCAATATATTAATTTTCCACAAACTGTTATTTTGGGATTTTCAACTTATAACTCATGTTCTTAAAGATCCATAGTTGATTCAATGATCTTTTTAGACATAAATTAAGAAGGGGGAAGTGTTTGACACGAATAAAAAAAATATAATATCTATATTTTAGTGACAGATAATTATACTTTCTACCACTTAATTAGGATCCTCAGCTTCAACCATCATGATATAAAAGGAATTGTCTTGATCCCTTGTTCATTTTTTTGGGTTGATTGTGGTTTCCCTCAACAATTATCAAATATGGAAATTGGTTGGAAAAGTGAACAAGATCCTCATAATTGAATCACTGCATATTATGATGGCATTTAAACATATTCCCATTGCCATTAGTAATGTGATACTGAGATTTTATGTCTCCCTTAAAATTTCTAACAATGTTTACACCTTACCACATTTTTATCACTTCCCACTTCCTTGTATAAAATTCCTTGAGAACAATTTTACACAGTTTTCATGCAAGGGAAGTTGTATTTTCATACCCTTGTTTTCATGATTTGGATTCATCCCATGGATTTTCTATTCCCTTTTCCTTTTACCATGAGACCATTGTGCACCACCAAATTTTATCTCCACCTTCAGGGAACGTAAAAATAATTCATCATAACTCAAAAATTCTTAGATTTCTAAGTATTTCTATACATGAGGTCTCATCCCTCTAAATAATTATTCATCCTTCTAATCATAATATATCACAAATCTTGAATCCTAATGTGAAATCATTGTGATGTTTATCTAATATATTTTTATAGATTCACCTTCCTTTTGATTTTTCTCCAGGGTTTCCCATTCTATCAATATTTTTAGGGTCGAAGAAATACAAATTAAAAAATATCTTTTTGATGTCATCCCACTTCATAGAATCAATTTCATACATAGGTTTTTTTCTATAAATTCCCAACATTGAGCAACTTTAGCCTCTAAACAATAAACTACCAAAGTTAACTTTTATTTCATAGAATAATGTAGTATATAAAATAATTGTTCTACGGTATTAATCCACTATTCCACAATCAAAGGATCTAAGGGTCTGTAAATGGATTTTGGGCATTGATTCATGATGAATTAAATAAATAGTTATTCTATAATCAATGAAAATGGATGATACAAGTGATTAAAAACATTGGTTAACATCATCATGATATTTTATACTCAATCATCCATTATATTTAGAATATCATTTTTTTCCTTTCCCATTGATACTATTGTTGACATGGGCCCATAAATTTCCAACCATTCTCTAAAAATAAAATCTCAAATAAGGAGGGTAGTTTAAGAATCACTAATCTAATTAATTATAAATGATGTTTTAATATTTATGATTATCTAACATCGAGCCTTTAGGATTATATACTTTAATATTTTCATTCTCTTTAGAAAAAAATTTAAATAATATTTAAATCTTTACATATTGGTTTGTTAAAAATTATTATAAACAATTAATATCCTCCATGAGTGTCAAAAAATGTGTGTAGCAAGGCATGTGTTTCTTCCACTAGGTAACAAAAAGGATTATACCCAATTCACAATTTTCATGGTTATTACCCCTAGGTAAAAGAATGAAAAATACATATCTAGTTGTAGTATATATATAGGGATTTTTTGAAATAAACCTATCACTTTATGCATCAATCAAATTTGAAGATGTTTTTTATAAATTTAGACACTTCCCTAGGATTCATACTAAGGTTATTCAAGTACTAATTTATTAAAATAACTAAACGATGATACGATGCCAACCCTGGAGACCCTACATTTTATTATATTATTTCAGCCATAATTCAATGAAAAAATAATAAATAAATGACTTTGAAGGACCATTTTTTGTTTTAATATCTTAGAAACCAGGTACACTATAAAACCCATACATGGTTCATAAAGGAAAACATAAAAAAATTAAAATTCACTTGTAAGGATTATCTGATATTTCATCCTATATTATATCACTCTATAATATTTTCTAGGGACATTTATCAAACTAAAAGCTGTGAATAAATCCTAGTAAGTGATAAAAAATGAAAGGGGATACCTTAATTGATACATAAAGAATATAATATGATAATGTATTTAAGAAATAGAGTCATAATGTAAGTACATGAACATAATAATTGGACGCGTAACACATAAATATGGATACAACATAAACCTGAGAAACTCATAATCATATAACCAAAGATAATCAATATGGTTTCAAAAAAAAATTGCTGAGGTTTTTTACTAGGGTATAATAAAACAGTACCACCAGTTGATTCCAAGGTATCATGAACATTCCATCTCTATAGATTAATTCTTTTCCCAATTCATTGGTGTTCCATCAGGGAGCACCCTTCTAAGGTCTAATATAATGTGTGTCATATCGATCAAAAAAAAGTTCATATCATTTCTAAATCATGAGTAGGGAATATAGATTTAATGCATATATGTGCCCAGTAAATCATTTAAGTATACATAAAAATGAATACCATTGAATTAAAATATTTTTGGGTAAACATGAACTGAAAATACATCTTTGAAAATCATGTTTTTATTTCAACAACATAACATGTATATAAAATGAATCATGTAATGGGATTAATTATAGGAAAGGAAAATATATCATTAAAAATAAATCATATATACAATAATAGTGTTGTTTATAAACACTTTACAACCCAATAAATTGGGAATCAAAATCATTATATAAAATAAATTAATGAATTAATAAAGTGGAGGAGGTGATCCCTTTCCCGGATATGATTCTTCCTAGATCATGAGAGAGACTCCATATGAAATTAATTTAACATATGAGAGAATATTAATGGGATACTAAGATTGGATTAATGATCAATGTATTTGGTATAATAGTTGAGGAGGAATGGGGGTATTTATACTTGAATAGGGGTGGTATAAGTGAGAAAACAATGATTATTTTGTTATTGAAGATAACCACTTTCATGTGGCATTAATTTCAAAACATTAATTTGATAATAAATATATAAAATTTTGGTTAGGTATGATAAATAACACACCCATCCAATTGAATATGATATTTTTAGTTTAATTATGTAATTAGATTTTAATTTTAAAATTTTATATTATTTTAACCATACTACAATAACACTTTTTTTAATGATATATTTTTTGGAACTAAAAATAAAATTTCACTACTTTTATAATTTATACATTCAAATCGCAAAAATGATATACATTTTACTTGATTCTAATTAATGAAGTGATAAAAGTTACTTCTAACATGATGAATGTATAACTCAAAAAAAAATTTCTCAGAAATGATAAAAATTTGGTTTTGAAAATTCTAAACATGTGTTTCTAAATGAAAAAATATATATATTATGTTTACTATATATATAAATTTTAATAAAAGGGAAATATTATTAAATTTGATGTTATGAACATGTCATGATCATGTAATGGGAGTTATGTAATTTCATAAAACACTATTTTTCTGCTTTTTCTCCAAACATCATATTTTTAGAAAATTACCATAAATTAACCCTTATATAATTTCAATGTGATGAATAAAAAAATAATATTTATTTTATAAAAGTATCTATATTTTGGAAATTATAACTATTAAACAAAAATAATTTTTTATTGTAAATTAATGGTTTTTATGATATAGTAAACCATATAACTGTTATATAAATTACATAGGATTTATTAATTTATATTATACATTTAACTGTTCTATAAGACTATTTCAGAAATATAAAAAAAATTGAATCATAAAATTTTATTATAAAATATACCTTTATTAAAATTTAAATATATTTATAATTTCTAGAAATAAATTTTTTTCCCTTCTGTAGTAAACCTAACAACCACTCTATTTCATCTTCAAAACCAATGATATTGATAGAAATGTGTCTTACTGTTTAATGTTCTCCATTTTCATCAATCATAATGTCCAACATTCATAATATCTAATGGTCATATTTCCATATAAATAAACCTTCATTATCACTTCTTCATTCCCTACTTGTAAAGGTTCATACACATCCCTTCACAATGTATGTTTTTTTCCAAAAGATTCACTTTGTTATAAATGTAATTATTGAATGAAGGATATTTATAGGGGAATCCATCACTATAGAATTTATTTTAGTTAGTGTAATATAATTTTGTGTGTATATCCATTTACTATCCCTAGTTGTAGTAGTTTATATAAAGAACTTATGTGTAATGTTCTTATGTATATTTATTTCTATGTGTGATGATTTTAAAACATAATAAATTAACGTTTTTAAGACTAAAGGGTTATTTTCTTAAGATAATAATATTGTTCATGTCATTACAGTTTTTCCATCTTCATATTCTGTAAGCTTTAATGCACAGTACTAGTAAGATAAAACACACATATCATAACTCACCTAGAGTAATTAAATAAACTATTAATGAAAAAGATAAAGAAAACTCATAAAAATGGTATTAGTCATGAATCAAGGTCTCACGCTCCTTGCTACTCTCCTCTAAGCCTCTATGCCTACTTAAAATATTAACAAATAGACTTGTTTTTTCAACCCCACATTTTCTCGACAATCAAATATATATACTAGTTTCTCCTTGATCATCATTTCAGCATCTATATCTATCTATCCCCAATAAATTACATGGGAGTAATTTTGAAAATATCGATGGAGCTGGGACTTTTGGATGATGTCATGGATCATGTCCATCCCCAGAGAGAGAACCAACAGATATTCCCTCATGCCAACACATCAGAACACCTTGAATTGTTCGATGAATCGGAGGGAACACATAATCCCCCGACCAACCCACTACTACCCTCGATGTGGGGGAAATATTTAAGAAAACGTGGACCCAAAAATTTAACTCCATGACTCTCCACCTATAGTTGAAAAAATATTTATATCACTCCAATGCCACTTTCATCCTCTCACAAACTACATAAACCTTCTCTATCATGATTTACACCACATTGAGACCAAGAATAGATGAATCTATTGCCTTGGCTTAGTTCAGTTGGGATTAATACAATTTCCCATAAAATTATTCAAATTGAGCCTTATTTATCGATGTGTGGTAACTATTATTACAATCAAACACACAAAAATGAACGTCTGTTTCTCAGGACCCTTTGAAATAATGAATGCATGGTAGCAACATGTCTTTAATCATCAGGATGATGTGATCCATCTGTATGTATATATAAATGTAGAAAGAAGTTTTGGGGTTTAGTTGAGTTCCAAAAGAGTGTGGTGACCCCCTCAAGGATTTTGAGGAAAAATATGAAACCTGATCAATGAAAATTGACCTATGAACTCTGTGCTTCCACAAAACCATTTCCACATTCCTCCATTCCATGAAATCCACCTGACATGACTCTTGGACTGGTAGTAAGGTTTTCTACTACATTAAATGATCTGGGATTACCCATATATCATCTTTTTCTCCTTGATCTTTGGGTAAACCATTAACAAAATCCATCGATATGCCACCCAAATTACACTCGAGCACATCCAGGTGAGGATCCAACATTGTGTTTGTGCTGTATTTGTTATCAATAAGTTAGTAGGTGATGATGTAATTGGTATAAATTGGAGTTTGTAATGAAAATCATTGAATCTCACTGGAGTTCCCAATCATGTTTTGGTACTAAGAGAAATGTGTCTTAGAATATATCTATATATTTAGAAAATAAATAATTTATGTAGCTAAATAATTGATGAAATTACATATATAGAATTTAAAATGTCACATTTCACTTTCTTAGACGAATTGAATATATTCTATTATTCTATGACCAATTCTGAAATGTCAAAGAATTTTATCAATGATGACATATTATTTATATCATGATAAATAAGGTAAATCACAAAATTAAATGCAATAATTCATTATTACATGTTGGATATTAAAAAAATATGTATAATTTTTATTTTACATGAAGAAGGTATTTTCATTGGCTTGTTAATTTAAATACATTGTTATTTTTATGATTTTTCGGTTGTTGTCAAAAAAAGTGTCCATCTGTATCCAACCAAGCTAGGGAAACTCATTCTTCTACATTTGGGATAAGTCTCAACTATATAGAAGAGATAGCTAGTCATATGATCCTTGGTAAATGAATAAGTGGGAATTAATAAAGACCACATGGAGTGTGCATTGGTGTGCTCATAATGTGCATCAAAATCAATAAATAGATTTCTAAATAGACAACATAAGATTATTGTGTGGCCCGGTGATGTTCATGTGTGTGTAAGTGTGTCCTGGCATCATCCCTAGTGTAAAATCGAGAAACAAATGAAATAGTATTTCTTATCTATTGGATCCTGAACCAACTGAAAATTGATGTGGAATGGCCATGTGATATTTATTTTTCCTTCATTAAAAAACAAATACATATTACATATTCCATCTGATCTGGAAAATCGAAGCTATCTAATCCAAAAATTTATCATCATCAAACTCATCTAAAATATATCCTGAAAATTTGGCTTCTGTTCATGGTAAATTTCTCGTATGTTCGAGACAACTAATATCTAACTTATTATTAATTACTTTTAATCAAGGCGATACAAAATGACATTCCACACATCCCCAAACTACAGATGTAGTCTCAATCATACTTTCATTACATTGTTTGAAGAGTATAATATTGTTAGGTATCAAAATAAATCAGAAGCAATAGAATTCCACCAGGATAATTCATGAAGGATTTGATCAAGTAAGACATTCATCATAGAATCACATAAAAAATAATGTATTCTACGAAGCATTCATCATTTATATATTCCATCACATTAAGACTTTGTAAGTCATCCATTTATTGTATAATGTGGATCACATGAATAATAACATCTTATGGTAAGCATCGAAGTATCTCCAGATCACGAGAATTGACCATACGATCTCATGTTCACCTTAGTATCTCAATAAGTGAATGAAATATTTCGCATTCAGTGGAGAATGTTATCCAAATATCATTGGAGAAATGAATGGTTTTTGACTCACCTTTAATATTGTAGGGAGGTCATTGTATTTTTACCTATAAATATATAGTTAGATATTAGGTTTAAGATATTTTTCGGGACTTCATAGAGAGATCTTTTTTCCCCTTGAAATAGATAATACTCATGCTTTTATGATTTAGTGTGATTTATTCACACGAGGGAAAATACTATGTGTGACTCATCCACGTGAATTATATCCCTAGAGTTAATCAATATATATTGAAGTAAAATAGTAATTCCCATGAACCTCCTTGATTTCATGAATAATTAGTATGAAATAACTGACTAACATATTCATGAAAAATAGAATGAGAAGTAGCGTGCTTTATACCCATAAAGGATATGAAGTATTGGTGAATCACTTTAGTTTTCATGAATAAATAGAGACATCATGAATACAAACATGTTCTAGGTAGGATATTATCTAGTGTGTTTCATTACATGACGAAAAGTGAGGCATTTCATTTATTTCAACATATGAGAATATGATAATACAAGCATAAATAAGTATATAGAACTAAACATTGTATTCTACAATATAAAATTGTGTATCGATGATCACAACATTAAAAATATAGTGACTAAGTTAAAATTTTCTAACCATCATTTGTCTCATAAGAATATAAGATTTCAGCCCACTTAATATTTACATTGTTGAGATTAAAAAAGATAATGAATTTTTGTAGTTGTCATTTATTTAATATTCAAAATATATATATGACACAACCCACACATTTATTTTTCTTAGAATCCATTTCAATTGATTCATTTCCGGGAATGTGATTATAAATATTGAATTCAATAGAGAAAAAATTGAAATACACAACAAATCACTTTATAAGGGACATGTTAGTATCATATAATATTATGCTCCAATATTTAATCATGCATTGTACCTGATTCATTACAAGTGAAAAAATACATGTACATCACCATGATCATTATTTATATGATAATATAAAATGAATATTTGTTTGAGTGGGATAATAATAATCATACATAGAGGATGTAGTCATACACACTGAAGGTGAACCCCATTAAAAATAATGGCATTCCTTATGATTTATTTTTTTTAATAAATTCATGAAAACAACATGGGGAGAAGATAAATAGAATCATCAATTTTATATATTATAAAGGTTTAACATTTTTAAAGGTTTTTTATGAAATTAAAATTCATCCCATGATAATTTAACCCCGTCTTATTGTGGTTATCCTAAAATGTACCAAACTATTTATATCAATGGGAACTTGTTAACACCTATACATGGAATATTTAATTTAAATAATGTTGAACATTTGATTTCCCTTGTCATTTTATAGTGGAGTGTAATATTTGAAGAGTTATATCTTCTAAATTTCATAACATTGTGTTAGTCATGAAATTTAACTAAAAATAAGTAGAATGAATTGTGAATATTGAAGAAGGATTCCCTCTTATGAAAAGAATGAAATGTTTCTATTTTTTCATAAATTAATAAAGACAAGAACATTTTATGCTTATAAGTTTAATAACTGGTATTATATTATACTAATATGTATATGGACAACATTTAAACCTCATATGTATATTATGTGGTTTCATATATGATTTAAAAATATTTTCTAACAAAACAACTAAGAACAAGCAGTGAATGAAATTCCTTGTACAATGATTGATGTATATATTTGAGGAATCCCTAAAAAATAGTATCACCCCTTTTAAAGAATAATGTATGATGATATATAGTTCATTAGAACAAAGGGTGATGACATGTGTGGATATCTCCAAAAAATTTAATTCTAAATGTTTAAGAGTCAAGGAATTTGGAGAATCAAGTTATTGAGTTTGATAGTATTGAATTGAAGAAATATGAATGAAATATATATCCATTTATTGTATAGAATAAAATTTTCAAGCATTTGAATAAAAAATAACATAATTTATTTCAATATTTATCAACATGATATTGAAGAAAACTAGATAAAAGAGCTTGTAAATTTTATTCAGGAGAAAAAAATGCATGATCATATGATTGAGAAGAACAATAAATAATGTGAAGAAAAACTCAAATTAGTGGAGGATGATATATTCATCAAAAATATAAAATTTATTGAACATGTATTCAAATAAAAAAAATATAAAAAATGTTTCATCCAAGACTTCACAAAAATATGAATGAACAACTATTACTTTAATAGCTACACCAGCAAAAACTTATGTGGAGGTATATCAAAATAATATACCTATAACTTGTGGAAAGAAACAACTAAATTCATTCAACTATAAATTTCATTTATTCTATATAATTAATATAGAATCCACCACTGATAATAATATTTGTTTTAATTTTGGCCTTACAAAAAATACAGGTTAAAAAAATAGAACCCATGCAAAGTGGATGAATAATGGAAATGAAGTGATTAACACTACATCTATGTGAAATTAATATTAGTGTAAAATAATTTTTTATCATAAAGAAGAAAAAATTAGGAATACATGGAAAAGTCATCAAGGAAGTCAATCTATACAGGCTACTACACAAAGGAAAAGACCATGATTTGTTTAAAATTGTTGTTGTAGAAAATTATTACAGCACCGAACAAATGATTTATCATATAATATGACATTATATGAAAATAAATGGATTACTACATCAAAGGGGAACCATGAAGTGATTAATTAGAGTATATAGATAGAAAGGATGCATTTTATAGTTATAAAAATATTTTAATTTTTAAAGAACCTATGTGTTATTTTCAATGATAGTGGTAACGGTGAAGAAGTATGAAATTATAAATAATTCAAGTATTCCACTTCATCAATTCATAAGAAAATACCATAAGAGATGAATAATAATGAAAAATAAACCTTGGAAAAGATTTTGATGTAAATATCAACAAATAAAATTCCAAATATGTCTACAAAGAAAACATGAAATTAATCCTTCGGTAACAATCATATGAAGCTCAAAATATGTGCTACACCAAAGAAAAAAAGCTAATTATTTTTTGGGAAAATAGTTCACAACATGGATCACTATAAATTGCGAATTTATACTAGACAATAATTTGTATTCATAATAACTGGTATCTAGAAGATCAAAAAATGAACAGATCCATCTAGATAAAGTGAAGATGAAAATCATCCCTTGAATAGGAGTGTCCAAATAAGTTCCTAGAAAATTATATTTTATTAAAAACTAATATATCTAGAATGTGTATGTTCATGATGTTATAAATGATTTATGTGGTCATAATCTTTTATCCATTCTCAAAAAAAATTAAAAAATGGCTAATATTATGGGGGATAACATAAATTAATCAATGAAATAAACAGATGAATAATGAAGATGTTTTAGAATTGATTCCATAAACATTTCCTATAAATAAATGAATATTTTAAATCTATGTTCTGATATGAGTGTAGGAAATCAGGTTGAATATATCTTGTGAATTTTTTCATTATAAGTAGTTTTAAAAAATTTCCACCTACATTGTATCAATTGGTATCAACAAATTACTATCATCTTTAATAACATTTTAACGGTATCTGATGAAGGATATATGTTGTGGTAAATGAGTTGGTATAATATAATGAATCAATAATGTATAGCATTTATATATAAATTAAACCATATTTTAATCTATATATATATTAACTCATGTAGACATTTAGTTGAATAATTTATTATACATTCCTATGAAAATAAATGATACCATCAAATGTCATGTAATTTTAATTTGTTATCAATATGGTGTGTGATGAAAATGATAAACATTAATTCATAATAATTAATAGAATAGATAAAAATCTCGTTCTAAACATTAGTATTGTAAAAAATAAAAAGAGGGAAACTGATAATCTTATATTATGCTTGTTTGGTATTCATTATCAATCAGTTGGTTAGTGATGGTGCACTTGATATCAATATGAATTTCTGAAATAATAAATCATGGAATCTGATTGTTGTTCGCAATCCTGTTTTGGTACTAGTAAATAATATTCTTATAATACCTCATTATTTTTAGAATATAAATAATTAAATTATTTAAATTTATGAAATAGTCTCATCTATTATATTCAAAGTACACATATTGAATTTTTTTTATAATGTTAAATAATTATTGTTGAGAAATTATTTAATGTCAAAAACGTTTTTCAATAATGTTACATTGTTTTCTCCATGATAATGAATAATAATTAAACAAGTTATTGGGATATTTAATTATTTCATGAAGACCATACAAAATATATACATTATTTTTTTATGCATGAATAAGGAATTTAAGTTGACTTATAAATTTTCATACTAAGTAATTTTATTGAATTTTTTTGGCTGTTAAAATTTTTGGGCCAGATATAACTAACCAAACTATGCTATTTTATTCTCACACATGTGGGTGCAGACTCAATAATGTGGGAGAGCCATCCGGGTAAGATATACATGGAAGAAGGATTGAGTGGGAATATATAGAACCCACAAAACTTTTGATCATGTGTGATCATGGTGTGCAAGTAGAGTGTGTTTGTGGGGAGGGTTCCCATGGGACATCATAAGGGTATGGTATAACCTGATGGTGGGTGTGTGTACATCAGTGTGTTAAGTGATGATCCGGGTTTCCTCTCAAGAAAGCACTGAAAAAGAATTTTTTATAAAGTAGAGCCCTTTTGAACTAAAAATGATGTAGTATGACCATGAAGTTCCTAAAGATCCATCATTAAAAACTTACAGATATAAAATATGTCATATTATATAAAAACATAAATCCATCAAGTATTATTTTCCTGAAATATTTTCTTGTGCACTCAAGAAAACCATTATCCATTATAATTTCCATCACTTGTGATAAAGAAAAGACAACAAGAAATTTTCAACATCTCAGATCCAAGCATTCAATATTCATCATTCATGTATTACACTATTCAAAGAATACGATATAGATGTGGATGTATAAAATATTTCCACAAGATAATTCCATTATGAGGACACATTGACATTTTGATCAATCAAGAAAATCACCTCTATGACTTATGAAAAACAACATATCACAATAAGATTCAATCATGGTCAGTTTTCATCATTTGATGACTTCAGAATTTTCTATAAATTGTCCTGTAATAAATTACATATAAGAATTAGTAGGTCTAGGGATGTATTGAGGTGTTAGATGATGAAGTGAGGTATTAATGTGATCACATGTTTACAATGACATTTCAGGAAGAGAATTAAATATTTGGCATAAAAAAGAGAATTAGATACACATATCGTTGAAACATTGTATGTTCCTTGACACACCATGAATATTGATGGATAAGTGGTTTATATAGTCTTGTAAATATAGTGGAGCATGTGAGGCATGAGTTTTTGTTCTAGGCTTGACCAAGAGAACTTGTTTCTCTATAAAATAAAACATGTCTGATATTTGATTATACATAGAACAAAAAGATCCTACTTAATTTATTCATACAGAGGAGAAGAAGCCAAATGACAAGATTACATGAAGGAGATCGCATTGTTAATCAATCATTAATGAAGTAAAATAGTTGTTCATATAAACCTATTGGGTTATGTGAATGAGAATAAGAATTTCATGAAATAACCTAGTCACATTGAAGGAGAAGGATAAGTTGTGTTAATTATTCATGTGAAGGAGAAAATTTATCACTAAATCAACTTATATTTTATGAATAAGAAGGGACACCTTGTATAAATATCTTTTAAGTGAAGAAAAATATCATTATTGTTTTATGACACGATGGAAAGTGATGTATCAATTTGCATGAAAGTTAATGAGAACAAGATAATGAATAAAAAAAGTTGTACTAAGAATCATACATTTTCTTTTCAAATATAAAATAATGTGTTTATGATCATGAGAATAAGAATATATTAGTTGTTCTAATATATTTTAATCATCATTTTTATCCAAATAAGGTCATATTTGAGGCCATATTAATATTTATATCTTTGATATTGAAGAAGATAGATATTTCTAGTTATCAATTGTTTATTTTTAAGGATAGAATATCATAGTTATCCTAATTATTTCTATGTTTGATGCATCCCTTTTGATTAGTAAATTTTGAGAAACATTATTATGAATATTTTAATTCTAATTATTAGAAATATATCAACATAATAAATCACTAGAAGAGGTACAAAATGTTATTCTGTAATCATGTGCTTCAATGATTTAGCTTCCATTGTATCTAGTTAGTTCAACAAAAACCGTTACTAGTCTATACCCTTTATCTTTCATTATTTTTAATAAAATTTGTGTTTTGTGTGAGTGGTATAAAAACCATCTTACACATAAGATTTAGTTATCCACATTGAAGGTGATCCTCATAAAAAATATTGGTGTTATTTGTGCTTTATTATTTTATGTGCATGTTTTGTAACTATATATAAATATATTAAATAGAATCATTCACTAATTAAATAATAAATGTATCAAAAATGAAAAATGTTTTAATGTGATTAAAAGTCATACCACTCAAATTCACCCCCACCCCCTCTTAGTTTCATCATCTCAGAGTGTTCTGAAAACTAAGGTCTACAAAAAACCACCATGAACATGATGTTTTTCTTTTATCTATTAGAAAACTATATACCAAGCCACACAATCTAAAATTACCCATTTCATAACAGGCCACCCGAACTATATCCTCAAATAAAATTACCTCATCATTACTCATAGGTACACCATTAGAGGAGAGTCATGAAACTCAAAAAGTAAGAACTCATGCATCACTATCTAGACAGACAACCTCCCATGAAATAACATGTTCTAACCATCCAATGACTATCTCTATGGGGAATCACCATGGATAAACAATCCATAAATAACCTATACCCTTGAGTCCTACCACTGAGACTCTTATACCTTCTACATTAGAGAATACTACACATTCACATAAATCAAAAAACATCCACAATCAAACACCCTTTCATTTTTGGTTCATGGATGCCAACTGCTTCATCAAACTCTAAGAATCTCTAGAATCCTAAATAACATCCTTTACTATATTCATTAATAGTGTTCCAACAATGGAACTCATACCTCTCTAGGTGCATGAGATATCTAATGCATACTAATAAAGGAACTTTATCCCGCTCCATTTCTAAAAATTGAGGATCTACTGGGAGAAGATATGTCTAAAATTATAATGACTAGTAGAGAAAAAATAATTATCCAATGAAGTAATATCTCCATAGATACAACACAAACACAACTAATTGTGGACCTAGATCATGGGAGGAATTTTTATCCTCATGGGGATGTAAATTCTTAAACCTATATGATATAACCAACTATTACTGCACCAAGACACATATGAAGCCGGAATGGTAAGTGTCATAGAAATCCTTAAACTTTATCCCTTCTTTGAGAAAATAATGTACTGAGGCACTGATCAATCTCCCCTTTATGTAGTAATTTTTTTTGAAAATAATCATTCAAATAATATTATGGAATTTCTCTGTTAGAGTTGGCAATGGGTCCTTAATCTATGAAAAATTGGATATGAACCTCCTGCAATATCTTGAAAAATCGAGGGAACTATGAACCATTACCTCATTCATGGTTATATACCAAGAAAAAACTACAGCTTTATTCAATTGTTCAATGACCAAATTCAATTAAGAATCTACTTGGACAAGGAAGTGAACAACCTATGTCCATAAAATGGTGATGTGAGAATAAAATATCATAAACAATTATGATATTCAATAAAAATACCATAATTTAATCATATTCCCAAGTAAAAATCGTCATTTTTTTAAAACATTAGAAAAAAGTGGAATTTACTGTTAAATAGACCAAATACGATTTTTATGATTTATTAATTTTTTGGTTAGTTGATATGCCATATATTGTAAATAAATTAAATTTTAAAACATTAAAATAAAAATAGTAGTTATTAAATGCATTTATTTTTTTCAGTTTAATTTTTATTTAATTTTTGGAATTTAATTAAATCTATAAATGAAAATAAAATATTAACCAACCTTTTAATGTTGTATTATTAGTTCTAAAATTTATTTTTTTTTTTAATTTTGAAAACTGATTTTTTTATTTATTTAATTTGAAATTCTTTTTTCAAAGTATAAAATTCTGATTATGATTTTTATCATTTTTATTTTAATTATAAAAATGTGAGAAAAAAATGTGTTCTTTGTTAATTAGTTGTGGCACAAAAAAAATTCATATTTCTACTATGCTAACTTTTGTTATCTACCAATAGCCTACTGACAGTATCAGTGATACAGATCCATGGTAACACACCACTACTGGTCCCCTATTCTACTTCCACCCACAATCTACTACTCTATTCCTCTTCTCATCTTCTACGACATCTCACCTATAGTAGAACCCTAAAACCTGTCTATAGTTATTCTACTTCCAAAAAATAAACATCTCCCCAATCCCACTATCTACCACCACCATGAACCCACAGTACTAACAACCATAACTTCCCCCTGAAACCGTCATCTGTCGCCACTCGCCCCATGCTACTATTAGAACCATTCTTCATTTACAATTACTTCGAATGTACAACAACCCAAATCATCCATGATACTTCCATTAGGAAATTTTTTCACTGTAACGTACCATATTAAGCAACCACTGCACACCAATTCAAAATAATATCCATCGAACCACGATGTATAATTACTGTAGTTAACAAGAATTCCCTGAAGAAAATATAATGATAAATACAAATTTTCATATGCTAACTAAAATAATGTGGCTGAAATACCTATATTGAATCATCTGAAAAATGTTGACTCAACCCTATAAAATTTACCTTCTAAGGGAAGATAAAGAATCAACACATTAGGATATTGTAAAATATGTTACAATGACCAGTTGAAATATCCTAACTGCCATCAATGGAAAAAATAATCAATGATCTGGTAACATTCCATCCAAATCCATTCCGATACCCATAAAGAATGTTTCTTCCATTACATTGATGAGTGGAATATATATTTAATACATTTAAGACTCATCACCTACCCAAGAATAAACATGAAATGGACAACCCACTAAATATGATTAAATTTACCCTACCAACAAAATTGAAGAAGAAGTTCAAGTAAAAGAATTCTATATAAAGAATGATATTGGAAGATATAATACGGAGGACCCACTTAAAGCCCAACCTCCCTTCACTGTATTAATATATGAAGATAAGAAATCTAGTGAAGATTACAACAAAATAAGATGCTAAATTATTTGACGAAATTGAAAATCAATTACCATTTTTTTTATTCCATCCACTAGATACCAATGTATTAAAAGTTCATTAACTTTATGTGCACCATAAGAAATATATTTTGAGGGAATTTAAAGATAATTATAAGTGATAAATGTATATACCCTTGTAACCCCATGAATCCCAAAAAAATATGAAGAACATTTTATTTTTTCTATCCCATACACCATAGGTGAACACAAATTTTCCAATGAATTATGTTATTTAGGATCAAAAATTAATGTTATGCCTTACTCAGTTTACTCAACATACAAATATGGGAACTCAAACACACCCTATTGGTTGTATAGATTTCCAATATTCCCATTTTCTACCAAGTAGGTTTTTTGACAATTTTGTAGATTGTGTATAAGTATATCCATTCCCTACTGATTTGTACATCATGGAAAAAGATGAAGAAAAATATAACAATATTTCCCCCATCATATTGGATAGGACATTTTTTAAAACTACCAAAAAATAATCAATGTTAATGTATGATACCTTAATATTTCCATTTATGAATAAAAAATAGATTTTAACATAAATGACTCAATGAAATTCCCTCACGAGGAAAAACCATCAATCCTAATAACACATTTTAAAGTGTTGGGGTTTTATAAAAAAATAGAGTATAATTTTGGAAGATGGAATTATTTTATTTTTTTGTAATTTCTTTATTATTCAATTGAAACTGTTTTTTTCGAATAATTTTAATCTAGAAACATTTTTAGTACTAAAAAGTTTGACGAAATTTGTAATAACTATATGGATAATTAAATTAATGTTGATACTATCTGATATCCCTTACTTGGAAGCCTAAATTAAATGATGAACTATTTGTAGAGACATAGTAAATAAACTATTGGGATGGTAAAGGAGTGTAATAGAGTTTGGTAAAGCTAGATAAAAAATAATCCTATTGAATATGGATCTAAAGGAACTTTTACAAGAATCCCATCATAACACTCTGTTGTGCAAGTAAAAAAACTAGATATTTCTTTGAAAAATTATCATAAAAGAAAGGTCATTAAATTATATACAATGTTTTATTGAACTCTTCATGAAGAAAGATAAATATTGGAATGAATAATTCCATGAATACTAGAACTTTTACAGTGAATAACATTCTTCTATGTAGCATAGCGAAGATCAAGGGATTTGATTCACATAACACCTTCAAGGTGAAGATAAAGAAGTAGAAAATTTTACAAGAATATCCGTGGAAAGTGAAAAACAAATAAATAAATTTCCTCCATATTGTCATCAAATGAATAAATTGAATATTTCTTTTTCCTTCATAGTATTTTAGATTCTTTTATTTTGAACTGTCTCTATAAAAATTTTAATGCTGCACTTTATTGGAATAGTTTATACACTAGGTGTGGAGGAGTAGGGAAAGTTAATTATATGATTTAATATCACTATTTACATTCTTCCTAAAACAGAAAAAGGTAAAATATTCAAAAACTATTAAAATTAAAATAAATAATATAGAAATTATAAATATTAAAAAAACTTCTATAGTTTCTTTTAAAACAAATATTCTCTTTGTAAATATATTAAATACCATTTGTTAGTTTTAAACGTAGTTTCATTATTTCCCAAAAAAATATTAAAATTAAAAACCATGATTAAATATTCTGTATATATTATATATATATTGTCTATTTTTTATATTTTTTAAATTTTCTTGATCATTATTTTTATTCTATCTAACTAAAGTACCATTCTAAATATAAGGATTTTAGTGATTCTAAAAATGAATGTGAATTAATTCTAATTGAACATAACTATTGTGAAATAGAAATATTGTTTCAGAACTAGGGAAATATAATAAATACTGAAATGTTCATTGAAGAATAATAATTATATATTTTGTTCAGCAGAATTTTGAACACAATGCTGAGTGAAATTATATTAGTAGTTATGTAACACCCCAGAGAGGTTCACTAAAAGAAATTAATATAATTATTTTGAACCTAAAATTAAAATAGAAAATTGGAAACCCATAATTAATATTTAGGAAAATTATATTCCTAGTTTTTGTAGAGCTCTTTTCATATTCAAATAATTTGGGTTGCACAATTCCTCTCACATACAAGGCTACTTAAAATTAAATAAAAATATATAATAAATTTGTCTATTTTTTTAAAATAAATTCATTTAGGTGAAGATAATTTTGAACCAATTTATGCGATAATTGACTTATAAAAATATCAATTATGAAGTGTTAATGTGGTGGGAAAATAAATATTGGTTTATGAAATATTAGAATAAGGTAATGATGAATGTAATATATGTTATAATTTTAGTTGAACTAGAATCTATCACATTCACCCATGGAAATGTAATTTGGATTTTAATTAAAGTTAAATAGTGTGTGAAATTCACATTGGATCAATGAACATTTAGTGTATGAATATTTTGATTTCATTAAAATATGGATTTTGTAACAAATGTTTGGAAATAAAATAAGTTTTGATTTTATATTGAATGTAAACAAATTTCTGGGAGCGAAATATTTCAAGTGTGTGTGGGGGGGGGGTGATGTGAGCTTAAATTTTCAATTTTTTTCTATTATTCATTGAAAAAAAATAATTTAATTTATACCTTAGGTAAAAACATTCATTTTCTTAAAATATATGAAATAATAAATTTTCTATTAAATGAATATAGAACTGATTTTTAATGATTTATTCAATTTTAGGATAATTGACTGGTATACATTAAATGTAACTGTATTTTTAAAATTTTGAAATAATATCAATTATTAAATAGATTTTATTTATAAGTTTAATCGAATTAAATTTTTTTGAATTAATTGAAATCCATAAATTGAAATTGAAATTGAAATAACTTTTTACAGTTTAATTTTCAATTCAAAAATTAATATGATTTAGATTTCTAAAAACTAATTTTTTTTATTTTTTTATTTATTGGATTAAATAAATTTGAAATTATTATTTTGATATTAATTATAAAAAAATGAGCACTAAAAAAAGTTTTGTTTTTGTGTATTGTTACATTCCTATAAAAAGTGCTTCTGGCTTCCAACTTGTAATGATAGAAAAGATCTACCACATATTACTCAGCCTTGGTAACACCCTAAAACCATTCTTCAATCTAATAGTAGAACATCTCAAATCTGCCACACTACTACCATCTTAAAAATCATCCACTGAAGCCTACCACACGACCAAACCACCAAATACTTTTTCACAAGAATATAAAACAAACCATGATGTTCCATGATTGATGATTCTGATCCCACAAAGAGGAAAATATGCTGATGAACTAAACCCCTTACACACCAACTGAAATAAAATAACATTCCCAAAGAAGTCAAGTATTCATCTACTACAACCATGGAAAAATTAAATGCATTCTAAAGTATCTAGAATAATCTATTATAAATGAGTAATGTATTCATTTCCCTCAAGTCGGTGGATTCTCACATTCACTCACACATTCTATTTTTTCAAAGAAAAAATCCTAATTTTTAAATTTATTTTAATTATTAATATAATAAATATTAGGGTGTCACATTAAGACCTCAGTGGACACACTAAGGAGACTCCCCCTATCCCCCTATTAAGGAATTATTTGTTTTAATTATTGAAATATTTTCTAGGAATTTTTGAATTCAATTAAAGAAATTTTTACATCATGATATATTTTAATTATTCCATTTTTAATTAATCCTCTATTACCCACGAGACTGTATAAAAATTCCACATATATATTTAACATTTATTATGATCATGAGTAGTGGGTTTAATTAATGGTAATCAATGGTCTCTCATTACTGGGGTAGTCATGTCTAGTGGTGGTAGTGATCATTTAATCCAACTAGCTGAACCAATTATTCCAAGAGAGAGTAATTATGTGATATTTTGTTTGATGATGAGATTAAGCAATAGAATAAAAATTTGAATAATGATTTAATAGGTAAGAAATTTGGAATATGAGTTTAGGCCACTTCATTATAAATGATTTTAAAATAATCCAAATAAAATATTCTAAATTATTTTCAATAATTGAACCCACAAGTCAAATTTCAAACACACCCATAGCATGGTCCTCTTCGGAGACAAACTCGAGTCTCCTTATCCCTATATTTAATTTAGGTATAAATGTTTTTGTGGACTTCCCTGCGATAGGTTTTCTTCACATGCCCATGAACATATTTCCATAGATCTGATGGTGTTGAAGGGCCTATAAGATATATTTTAGATGATCAACATAGTCTTTTTCAGAATTTTATTAAATCAATATTTTATCAATTATAACAACTACAAACTATTCCAAGAACTCATTGAACATTGAGTTTATAATCTCCATGAACACAATCTATATGTTATTGAAAAAACATGAATGACTAAAATAACAAATTACACATATCGGCCACATAATATAGTATTCAAGTCCTTCCTACTTTACCCTCAACTGGTTATTTCCCAACCATAGATCGATCTTATAAAACCAACATGTTCATAACAACTTGTCAAAATATAAATAATCCTTAGAAAATGAAAATGAATCCTAATCATCGCTTGATTCAGCCACATGTTTTCTACACACAAACTCACACGGCCATTTTTGATCTTGGATAATACCACTAGATCATCATGCGATGACACACTAAGAAAAATTAATCATTCTTAAATCTGGACATCTATTTGAACCTATAACTCCCATAGCTCATAGGGTGTCTTCTAATATGGATCCATTGAAATTAAAGACAATACTAACTATAAATCAATCTAAAATTCAGTTTCACATCTATGGGAAATTCCCCATGATCTCTATTAATGAAATACAGTTCCTGCCATCCCTTCATCCACTCGAATTACAATAACATCCTCCATTAGGGAATGAAGGGTATCAAAAAGCCTAAATCTTATTCGATAACCTCATTCACTAAAAAATCCACACGCTAAACATACACACCTGATAATTCAACCTTCCTCTTCATGCAATTGATATCCACATGCACATAATATAACCAATAAATGTAGAGGGTTATATTTTATGGCCATATATGTAGAAACTAATAGATCCCCATAATACTGATGTCTCCCCATCATCATCTTACATCTCTATTTCATATCAAACATGAAGGTTGGGTCTCCGACTTGCATAGTAAACACTGAAGACTTGGGAATCCTCTCTATATCTAGTTATATTTCACAGAATAAGGTGGGTTAAATTATGGAGTGTGAGTATCCTAATGAAGAGAATTCATCCACAAGGGTAGACAATAGTATAATCCATCTCAATGGATCTATGGCCCTTATGGCACTATAATTCCCATGGCATGTAACGTTCCATGCTCGGACACTCTACCTTGGTAGTGATGGACACCTCCATGACCATGATTTGGCATTGTCACCTAGTGATGAGAGATATAATGGAGAAGACATATACCATCTACATCTACTCTCATATACTAAACAACCAGGCATGTACTCTATTACGGATGTTGTTGGTCCTGTATAACCAAACCAAACCATACTCCTTAACTATTCGGGAACTGATCCTACATGTGACTAAATTAAAAATATATATAGAAGATGAATGGAAATCTCATGGAATATTCTCAAGAACCACTAGTTCTATAAAAAAAGACCAAATGGATGAAATCGAATCCTTGTCAGTTGAAAACAAAAAATCGCCTGCTTTTGAGACATATTCATACCAACTCTGATACTCAATGAAACTTGGTGGCTCCCCTCTCATGATAGACCTACTTCGCAGTGCATAAGCTCGATTTCCTCTACCTTCATAGGCCCCTCCAAATATTTCTTCAACATAAATAGATAACTACATACTGGATATAATGGATGAGTGCCTCCTCAATACATCACACACAGAACTCCTCATCAAGGAAAATGTTGTGTTGCAATAGTGGCTGCCAAAACTAAATATAAACACTACTTATTTATTACTATATCATGTATATACTGAGTTTAGAATTAATTAATCACTCCATAATAATGTTGCTAATTATTCATCAACTCATAACATTTTAATTTTAAAATATTATTTATTACATCAAAAGGTTATTGAAATTACTATGCTATAATAAGAACAATGAGATTCTATGACATTAATCTAAATAAAATGTCTTCTATTTTATATACATCTTACTGGAAAGACATAGATGATATTTGACTTTGGTGATAGAGGATCATAAGAATTGAGACTTCTTCTTGTGATGTTAACACCTGGTGATCTCGAGTAGATAAAATCATTATGACTAACCCACTAATAGGAACACTACATGCTTCAAGTGTCATTGGTTGTTCTTATTTATAAACATGTGTATTTGCTTTATAATTTGAAATAATTATCAATGTGTACCATTTTATTACATATTATGATGTAAGGAATCAACCACAAAAATAAATATTTTGTGAGGTAGTTTTTATTGGATACATCATTAGTTGTATGAAATTTGTTGAATGATTAAGATTATTTTTTCCATCCATGTTATGGAAGTGAAATATTTTCCCTAATTAATATAGATGGTAACACATTTTGTAAATCCATGGTCATTTTTGAAGAAGATAAGTCTTTCTAGTTTGATGAATAAATAATAAATCAAGAAAAGATGATGACATGAATTTTGAAACCAACATTATGAGATATCAGGACATAAATAGATTATATTACAAAGTTTGTGTTTGTAAGAAAGGTTTTCATTGATACGAATTTTCCTCATATCATTATTTTTCTTGATGGGTTGATAGAATCCACTCCTGATTTATGAATAATATTCACCACTATCATGATAATTCCCTAGAGGATCACCGACAATAGAGTATTCATGTTTCTTCCTAATTCGTAGGAATGGTTGAATATGACATTGTGGGCCTCACCATAGGGCGTAAGAGATGTTCAAGAATAAATGATAACCATTTAAAAAATTTATTAATTATTATTCATGAATATAAATATTGGGTTCGATTTATTTATTAAAATTATTCACAAGGTATCGCGTGAAGAAGTAGGAGAATATTATAAGAATGAATATTATTTTAATAACCAAGGTTCATTTAATATTTCAAGGAATTAGAAGTCAAGTTAAAGAATAAATTATATCTCATAATATATGTATTATATAATAAAATTATTTGGAAAAAACTATATGGAAATATGACATTATTCTTTCTTCATAACATTTCATTTACTAATTATTTAGTGGGAGTTAAATATACGGGGTCCGGAGAACCCTTTTCGAGTTTTATATTTATACTATATAAGAAAATAGGATATCATCAACATTGGATCATTCATTCCCATGATTTAAGAGAACCTTTATCCTCCTTATCACATCCTACAAATACAAAGGCCCCTTCAATGTGTATAATACATGATCTTCTTCATGAATCATTGGAATTGATTTTTAGTGATCCTTTGGACGTCAAATAATTTTTCATACCACTTAGAAAGAACCCAAAATTTGATTATCTGAATTCCAATTGATTATTGAAGCATGTTGTTCCAATATATAGAGATTATTACTTATATAAATTGAGCAACAATCACTTTTGATGAGTATTTATTAAACACACATCTGAATCATATGAGTTAATGATTTTTTTTAATGTTTTTCCTAATAAATTCACATGAGATCCATAAACATATACCTAGTCTCAAATCATTGGAGGAGATGGAATTTCTTCACTCTAGTAATGAAAATTTTAAAACCCCCAAACCAATGACTTCTATTCTGAACTGTGGTACAAAATATTAGTAGCAGATCAATCATAAGTATTTTCTTGGATAAGAAAAATATTATTTTCCATGAATTAAGTAGAGGTATTTGTTTTAGTAACAATGAATCTGATCGCAGATTGATATGACTTAATACGATAAAGTTATAAAGATTTGGAAAAAATAAAATTTTATCAAGAGTGGTTTTGATAATTAAAAAAATGAAGAATATATATAATATGTCTCTTTTTTAAGAGGTTTATCGACACTCCACTATTTCCAGGTAGGTTCTGGCTAGAATTTGGTTGATGGAATAGTACAGTTCAAGGGTTAAAATTCTTTTGATGGTGGAAAAATTATTTCAGAAAATGTGTCACAAGACTAAATTCATAGGCTTTTAAAATAGAGTCACATTAAATGATATTTTTGTAGTTGTGTCAATAAAAAAACAAAAAAAAGTAAATAAAAAAAGATTGTTGAATGTATTAAAAGTGATGGTTGTTCGAATATTTAAAAAAAATATTTTCTATTAATTAGAAAAATAGATTAGGCCCTCCCATTGCCCATGTATCTATAAACACTAGTACCCATGCCACTCGAACTACCTTCATCCCTCTATATCCTCCACCTAAAACCACCCACGAGTGACCACCCTTCATTGCTACATATTTCATCATGTCAGAATCCCCTATTAAAGTAGCTTCCTCATTCTCACCAATTCCACTAACTCAGCCTTCTCAGGCATACCCCGAACAAACTTCTCTGACCACAATCCAATGCTTTCTCTCATATACCATCATTCCACACCCAACTCCATTGAACACCTTAGACCTACATGTAGTACCTATCATCATACCATTCGAATACTAAGTCCAATAAAGACATCTTCAATGCTCCTCCCCACTCCCCCACTTTTTGATAACCCACTAGAAAAGTGTTCCCCCTCTATGTCATCCTCATTTCCTCATTACTACTATTATTTTTTAGCCCACATGAAAGCATGCCTTAGATTGAGTCCCCTCCAGTAATGTCCTACCACATGAAACCCCTCCAAGAGGTGCGACCCTATTTCCCCAATCATGGATTCTTCAAAATTATACTGGGTCGTCCCAACATAGAACCACCTTGTATGGCTCTTTCCAACCCGAAACCATGTAAAATAGGGTTTTCCTCATCGAGGATAGGCCATGGTGGGTTTCAGCAGACCTGGTATATTTATGCATATCCAGAATTTAATAATTTTGAATTTTGGGATTTAACAATAGAAATAATATTTTAAATTTAATTTAATTTTTGTTTTAAAATTAAATTAATGTAGGGATCAAAAAATAAATTATCTGAATTAAAATAATCCATGTAAATTTTTTAATTTCCATCAAAATAAAACATATTTCATTTAAATTTTTATAGTGCATTTTTTTAACCCATAGACTGGACCAGATAATTGGTCATTCAATTTATGTCTAGATTTTAAACATATTTTTTAAAATCCTTTAATTGCGTGTTTTGAATGTATTTAAATAATTTAATATAGATTATTTATATAATAATTTATCTTTTAATATGTATAAGGGATTGTGAAGCCGTATATTTATCTCTATATATTTTCCACTTTCCAAGACCCCCTGCCCTATGTGAAAGTACAATTGTATTATGACTATGTTGTTGTAAGACCTGGACCACACCAATATGTGGAAATATTCTAGAAGATATGGTTTTACATAGCACCAGGGTAGAAGCCATAATACATGTCAAAGAGGACTCTGGTACATTACCCCAGGGGTCAATGTAAATCCATTAAGAATAAATGGATGAACCCAAATCAATTATTCAAGATCAATCACAACTTATATTTGATTTGTTCATTTCTCATTAATATTTATTGATTTTGTATGTCTACATAATAACATAAAATAAAAAAATTCACATATTAAATTAATTTTATATTAGATATTTGTTTTCATATTAACTATATTGTCAATTCTGAGTGAAATCAAATATAATGTGCATATCAGATTGAATATTATTTCATTCATCTAGAAATAGTAAAAAATAACAAAGAAATGTTAAGTCACAATTTTTTTTATTTTTTTAAATTTGAAAAACATTGGGTGTATGGGGTGTTATTAAACCCTATTTTAGGGTTCATCCATCTACTAGGGATCTCCTTGAGAGTGATGGGTGTATTAAGTAAGGATTTCACCAAATAAGTATCCAAAGCATTATTCTTTCATCTTTATAGAAAAATCATTGACTACAACATGTTTATAATTTCTAGAAGATGTGATTTCAGTGAAAATATCAAGGTGGCATGAGATTATGAGGTTGTCAAGACGAACAACAGCCTTTAATCTCTCCAAGTAGTAGTGTAGACATATGATGGACTATGAGTAGATGCTTTGGGGATTACTTCGACTAGAATAATTTAGAAACTGGGTATTATTATTCTTTTATGGGTGGCTATAATGGATTGAAAAATAGTGGTATTCCTTTAGTGATTAATGTAAATTGTAATGTTTAATCGGTAATCCAGATAAAAGTACCAATTTATTTGTGTTTATTTTTATAGAACAATATCATGTAATACCATCAATATACTACAATTAATATTATAATGTTTCAGTTTCCTCACCATCACGAGTTTCCAATTGTAATATAAGAACATTCTCAAAATAATAAGATATTAAAACACAAGGCCATGGAGTTAACAATACATGTTCAGATACAACAAGAAGAAAAGGTATAAATTATTCTTACAGGAGACTCATGTATGAAACATTTTACGTTTACATCATAATTACTTCATCAATGTGCAATGATTTTAGGATACATCACGATGACATTGATTATTTTACATGTTTTTGGTAGGTGAGGAAAATGTCAAGTGATATATATTAGATGAATATTACATTAAAAATGTGTAAATTTAAAGATGGATCATGTTCCTCTAAAAAATCAATTTATTATATCATTTTTACACACTATATATACATTATTTTATGATTACATAATTAATAGTAAAATGGTAAAACACATTATTACCTTTTGGGTAAGGTTTAGCAAGTAAATAGGAACATAATGAAAGATTAATAATTAGTTATTTTTGGGAACAAGTAGAAAGATAAGATGAAAAGGACAATATACGGTTTGATACCAAATTAACTGCATCAAAATCCTTCAAAATAAATTAGTAAAAGAATTATACAAGAGGTTATTTTATTTTCAAGTCATGAGATAAGTCTATGAAAGTATATATATAATAAAAAGAATTAAAGAAGCAAGTATCCTCTTCTTTATCAGGTATATTCATCAACAAAATATATTTTTTCTGATATACTATGGTACCAAATACAATATTCATTTCACATATGTGAATTTAAGTATATAACCATGTAGGAAAAGAAACATTACATGAAGTAAGGTGAATTTTTCCAATTAGTTGTGAAAGGGTTATTCCTAAGTCAGCTTTGAGTAATAGACATCTTCTATTTTCCATGATTAATGATTCATGTTTAACTTTCATTAATTTTAACCAAAACATCTATCTCACATGTACATTCCCTACTACAATACAATATACCAATTTTGTAATGAATATTGTTTATGATGTCTAATAGTCAACTAATAGTTCATTAATGCATGAATCATTGGATATAACAAAGGAATATAAATGTAAAATTATAATACGATGTTATAGAGAGATAGTTCTTTTTCCAGTGAAAAAAAGATTTGTTTTCAAGGATATACACAGAATGGTATATGTACATATTATAGTTAATAAACATAGGTATTATTGTCACTTTTAATAATTTAGTTTTTTGGAAAAGCATACCATTAGAAATAATGGTAGGCCACAATGATTTTGGAAATTTGTTCTGCTAGAGAGTGTGAACAATTCTAATGAGAAGTTAGTGGTTACCATGTATACATCATGGGATTTCTATAAGAATTTTAAGGAGTGTAAAAATGAATTACGAATTATGCATGGTTGAAATATATGATTTGTTTCAGTTCTGGATTCAAAATAATGTCTTGACCAACCATTCATTAATCATTATAAGGTATAAAACATTACCTTACAAACAAAAAATTCGTGATTTTTTAATGGTGATCAATGATGAGTTTTACATGTAAACATTGATCAATAAAATGTAACATGGAGTAATTCCAAAATGATCTTTTCCTAATACACGTCAGAGTCATGGCATTAGTAAAAGGTGCATCAATGTTATGACTGATATGTATTATACAATCTTCTCTTATATTTCAATACGTTCTTCGCAAATAGAAGTGTTATACCATAACCATATGAAAAATACTATAAACAATGGATGTCATATTAGTTATATAGTGATATAAAAAATTTATGTCATAATAATATGGATTTATATGGAATGGTTTTATTATGAAAATAAAAAACAAATTCATCATGAAAAAAACATTGTTCATTGAATGTAATTATCAAAATGGTTTTGATGATATTATAAAAAACACTATGATAAATAATTTATAGTCATTTGATTGAATATATTTCTATAAAAGGAGGAACATATCCATTTGAGATAGTGGGAGAATTATTGAATTAGGTTTTTTCAATTCAGGATATGAACAAATAGTTGGCATAGGAACAGGATACACAAAGATCATATGGAAGGAATATATCAAAGACACATAATGAATAGGATGGTTAAAACCATAACGGCGGTTTTACATTCATCGAGGATGATAATACATTATTCAATGTGAATAATAAATCCTACATGTATGCAGTAAATGGAAACAAGCTACGATTTCCCACACAATTAAAATTCTATAATATATTACATATATCCTATTACATGTGGATTATTATTTTTGAATATTGTGGTGGGTATTTAAGTGAGATTATACATGGATGGCATAAGTGTGGTACCAATAAGTCTCAATTGGAAATACCAAGTCATCATGACAAAATATATTAGAGGTTTATATGTCATGGAAACTTTCTATGGTCATTAAATTAAGAATTTGATGTCAAAACCACTAATCTTGGAAGGAATTTTTATAAATAAACTAGAAAGGGTCTGTGTCACTATAGATATCCAATAAGAGGTGAATGTTTTTGAAATCCATTTTAGGATATAAGTATGATAAATTATCATATAATATCCATTTTGAATGAATTAACTCCATTTTAATATAATGGGTTAGTCGGATCACTGATGGATTCAAGGAAAATTGTTGTTGATAACATATAAAAATATATATTTGGACTTATAATTATTTATGTCTAGAATAAAAGTAACTCCCAATAAATTGACTTCATGTCGGAACCTATGCTCTAAGGAATGATATATACTGATTTAGATATATGGTTTACATAGACTAAGAAAATAACACCTATAATAAAAAGGTATTAAATACTAATTAGAACATTTTGAGAATATAATCATTACCAATATCACATTGAATGAATCTCTCTAAGAAGACTTGTATGTGAAATAAGAGGACATTAATATGGTGAGAATAATACAATATTCATCAGTAATGGTTCAATAACAAATTCCATGTTATGTAATAAATGATATATTGTAAAAATATAATTTATGTTATGAAAATATTTTTTATATGCAAGTGAATAGAATGTGAATCTATTAGAACTATCCAATTGTACTTCAACAAGTTCAAGATATAAGTACCTTGTAGATGGAGAGTAAGAGATACTAGTTTTTAAGGGGACACAAACTAGTCCTCCTTTATATCAATATGAATTAGTTTCATAGTTATGATTTATTAATGATCAAGATAATACCATTCAAAAAATTGAATTCCAAATCTACAAAATACAAAGTTCATTATGGATTCTCGAACAAATAAAGAATCATTGTAATAAAGAGAATATTTTTTCTAGTTCATGGAATCACACCCAGGGAGTAATGTGTCAAAATTGGGACAATTATAATATTTATAATGACCATGTTTTCATGTTTTGGTAGTTGAAAAAAGTTATACACTTCGAGAAATCATATTTTGAGGAGTTTGACTCACGGGGTGAGGTTGTATATAATAGAAGTGCCACATGACTGGGATGTGAGAATCCAAAAAACTAAATACATGTCTTAGTAGAAGAATGATATTATCATTTTTGAGATGAAAAGGTTCATTATAATGTTTAATATAGTACACGTGGGAGTGACATAATAGTGGTTGTGTCATGAACCCCACCCTCCATATATGTCATAATGAAGGAAGAAAGATAATGACCCCACGAGTTCAACCTCTAGTATGACCCATGATGAAGAATCAGACCAATGGCATAAAATATCATATTATAGGAGTCATTATCATATATAAATGATAAAATATCAAGATATATTATTTAAAACCAACAATAAACTCCAAAAAATAGTATAAAATATACCCCAAACGATCCTACAATGCATGAATAATGTAAAAAACGATACATATAAAAGACTGTATTATATATCAAAAAAATTATTATGTTGATACTCAACAAAAACTCTATCATAGATAGTAATACATAGCTCAATAATCAAAATTCCACTTAGAAGACAAAAAAAAAGTTTATATACTTAGGGTGAGAATACAAGTCTACTCAGTTGGGATATAATGAAGGTCTCAAGTGAACATGTAAAAAGAGAAAGATAATGTTATCGTAAACAAACAACACCACATTAAAACTAAATAAGTCAACTATCTCATCCCTACCTCACCATGTATCACTAAAAAAATCACACATCCAATATAGTAATTTACCATCAATATCATAAACATATGGGTGCCTCACTTCTGCATCACCAATAATTTGTACCTCTCATAACCCAATGTCAAATGTTTTATACTCTCATCCCTTCTATATATATGAAATCACATAAAAACTCTCGTAGACACCATCGGGACAACTATAATGTGGGTTAGGATGCATCCCTATATACTATATCCTCACAAGGACTTTCATCTTGTGCTAGCATTATATATTATCACAACGCATTGTATCTCACACGAAGACACCTAGGACAACACATCACAACTATTCACATAACTAGATAAATATGGTATCTTGAATGTGATGGATGTTGGCCTTGTTCCCTCCTCCTCCAACACATGACCCATATCATATATTACTTCACATCACATCCATCCCAAAGATACATAGGAAATCACAGTGCATCCCTACCACATCACCTAATCTTTATCGAATACACTCAGATCATCACTGCAAAATGAAGATAGTGATATATGACCATTCATTTCACCATCATATTGGATGTTTTGGGAAACTCCTAGAACCTATAAAATCTAATCATTTTTAAGGTTAAGCAACTCGAGTAGGGTGAATATAGAAATAACATGGAATGCATGATACATATTTCACACAACCCCCTAGATATGGGTTCAAAACTATAACACTATTATACGCCACCACCCCACTACTACACCACACGTAAAACCTTACTACTGATACCACCACTATATGAAAATACCACAAGACCACAACAAAATCCATGCATACCCATTCATATTCCATATTTTTGTTACCTGTTTCGCCACATTTATTCATTATCCATTTCAATTCACACTTCACAACCCATTCACCTATTCATCTACCACTCATTAATTTACATTCCATTATATTTAGTGACCATCCCATTCAGTAAACCATTTCAATAGGACTAATAATTTATTTAATTTTTAACCAAGAAACTAATCCAACCAATCCATTCCATAAATGTCTCATCTCAAATCATGTATATTTGTAACACCACATAAAAATTTCCCACCATAACAACCACACATCACAACTATCACACAACCAAAATCACCACACACCCCAACTACTACACATCACAAAACTATGAATCAAAACACTAAACACCACATCACATAACACAATCTCCTCATATAATTCCTCAACATGTAGAAACACAACCACACATCATCACCACCATTCACCACACCACTACACACCTCCTCAAAAAACTACCCACATCACATTCATCCCAACCAACCATCGCATCATATCCCCACACACAACACAACTCATTTGGTCATCACCGCCACCTCAAAATAGCTTGAAACACATATATAAACTCAAAATGGAAACCACACAAAACTATATCAGATTTCGGCCTCCAAAATTTATTCAATGGATTCCATTTCATTACATAGTTATTTGGGAAGGGATTTATCACAAAAAATATTCCCTATGAGAGACCAATTTATTATCCAATTATACATTCATTATCCTTTTATTCATGGTGTTACTACACAACAACATGTAAGGGTATAAGTACATATCAAATACAGTGAAAAAAAGTCATCCAATAGATATAAATATAAATAAGGTAACAACATGGAAAAATTACATTAGAGACAATATAAATTAAGTAAAAACATGTGATATCTACCCATACCCATAAATTCCAATTATACCAATTAATTATATTTATTATGAAAGCCATTATTATCCTACTAATGGAATAAAAAATCATGCAATCCAAAAATATACCCTATAATTGGTGAGAATGAGAATCTAATACCTCAATCTTTCCAATTTCACTGTGAACTATAGGTAGAATAAGAAACATCAAGAGCCTATAACCGCACAATGTAATGAAAAATAAACCTACACCACATAAAAGGGTTTTCAAAAACATATCCCAATATATATCAATGATAAAAAAACAACACCACAACGAACCACCCAATGTAAAAAAGTGGAAAACATGGGGATAAAGGGGAGTTAACTCACCACCAATCACTAAAAATAAACCACCATAACCCATGGATATAATAAAGGGGTGAAGGGATGTAAAATTTACCAATATTGCCTAGTGTTTTCCACAAACACATATATATATATATATAGAAAAATAATAAAATTATTATTTGAATAAGAACCAAACTCAAAGAAAGAATTGGCCACAAATGAAAAAAAATGAGATAACTATCATGGTTCACATTAAAACTATATGTACCAAAAAAATTACCAAATTAAACATCAAAAACCATCATATGTAACAACATTACCACAAAACCACAGTTTCAACTATCAACAAACAAAACAACACATCATATAGTGTCATCCATAAGACACCGCATTTCTAAAAAACCATATCAAACTCCACATAGAACATTATAAAAAATTATAAAATAAATAACATCATTATACTAAGCACAAAGGTAAGTTAATTCCATCTTCTATTCCATGATTATATCGTCATTGGTTGGAAGTGACTCTCCCACATATTTTTTCTCACAATAAACTAAAATATGACTTGATAAGGATTTAGGTCCTCCCCTTTTTATATGTTGAATGATTTATCACATATCACACATTACATATAAATGGAATGAACAAATCTCATTAAACAATGATGTGAAAAAATTATATAATCCAGGAAAAACCAAATGAACTAATGAAAAACTCAAAATATATTTGTGTACTAGAAACACATATCAATCTCGCACTCCTAGGTAATATATTCTAGAAACCATGCATCTATAACATATGAAATAGTGTAATGGTTCATCCAGGAAACACCTTCTCTTAATGGTCCTATATTTTTATTAGTCATTCCATGAACGTCTCATCATCCTCGATATGAAACTCTTTCCAATCAATGATGTGAGAGTAATTTTGAAGATAAAAATTAATATAATACATGTGGAATAAATTATATATCCTATCCAAAATTTATGGAAATTCTTACTGATATCTCACCTCTTCAACTCATCGCAACACCTCAACGGTCCTAACAAATCATGATGTAAGCTTACTATCCTTTCCAAAACACCGCTACTCACATTGAGGGGAGAATCTGAATAATAAATGGTCTCCAACCTCAAACTCTAGGGGCCTTTTAATATGATCATAAAATGACTTTTGATTGTCATGCACAACCCTCATCCACTATCCAACCAACAAGATTGTCTCAGTTAGTCGATACACAACATTCGGACCAAGAACTGGTGTTCCCTAACATATATCCAGTACAATGGAAACTAACATATCCTTCCATACCATTCCTAAAATGGATTCATTCTAAGGGATGAGTTATTATTTTTATTGGATGAAAACTAGATCAAATTCTAGTTAATTTACTACATTCCACTGAAGTCTATTATGAAGGATCCCAACAAATTATTTATTGTCAGGATGGTCCACTCTGTCAACCCATCTCTCTGTGGGAGGAAAGTAGTACTAAGTCACATCTGGGAATCTAAATAAAAATGAAATAATATCCATACCAAGGAGTTAATATTATTATATTTATCAGAGATAATGTTTTTTTGTACCCCATGAATATTAACCACATCTTTCACATAACTCCTAACCAAAACATCTACAACACTAATTCCATGGATTGCTATAAAATGACTCAACATCTATAGTTAGTCCAACATCACTCAAACTACATCAGAACATCCAAAATCTCAAGATAAAACTAGAAAGATGTATATCTAGATATATTCCCATCTCCACTCAGATATATCCAAGGACTACAACACACCTCTTGGAACATGGTGCTACACTTTCATCATCTTTAAAACCAAACCTTTTCCAAAACATTTTGTACTGACTATATCATCCCTGGCCACCATATACTTACTCTGAATCCATGATACATCTTCATCACACTTGGATGCATTGCTAAATGTTATAAAATATACTCCTGGAGAAATTCCTCACACATCTAATGTGGAATTACCAACCTCCCCTAGAACAAAACCTAGTTCTAACCATCCTCTAACCATAAATATGGATCATAGACATGGAAAATAAGAACATGAATCATGTCCACCTCTAATTACCCACATTAAGACTACTACACCTACTTCAAAAAAGTTGAATCCAACATCATTTGATAAATAAAACCACAACCACTACCCTCCCTAACATCAAGACACATCAATGCAAGGTCCTCCTTCTCTTTCCACGAACCTGAATGATTCTAAACAATAACTCTTTGGTAAATTAGACTCAATGCAATGTAAAAAACATTAATCTTCCCAATGGTTTAATAGATTTATAAATCACAATCCTGATGAATCATTATCCACCACCACCTGTGTGAATTCAAATCCCACTAAGAAAATACATATTTCATGCTTTTTTGGTCCATTAAAAACCACAAAACACCAACTAAATAGGTAATTCCAACCAAAATTTAGTTCAAACTCAAAAAATTATAGCTTTATATCTTGGTTTTAATATTTAAATTCATGTTTATGTAACTTCCCAGACCCATAATAGACCAATACACTATACTATATCAAAAACCAACCTAATACAATATAGTAAGTATCACAAAAACCTCAACCAACATACCCTCCTTCGAAAACTAAAGCAATAGTGGCATAAATATCTTCTTCTTCATGTAGTAGAATACTTCATGGAACTGATCCGTATACACAAAATCCATTTATATCACTCTAAATGCGGTTAGTTGAGATATAACCCAAAATATGCTGGGAAAAACTCTGATAACAGCTTGAGAGACCATGGAAAGTACAAATACTTTCCACTTTTATGTGGTATTCACATTATAAATATACATCAACCTCTCATAGGTCCACTATCACACATTTTTGAGACATAACATGCCAATGGAAACATAGTTCCCGTGTTAAAACACACACTTTGAAAACAAACCATAGAGATGGAGCTCTCAAAGGACCTGTAAAAGATATATAATTTGATCAATGTGACATTGCACTGACCTAAAATGAATCAAAATACCATCGATGAATATGATTATGAACTGGTTTATGAACTCATGAAACATGGATTTCATGATCCCTATGAACATTGATGATGCATTCATGAAACCGAACTATATGATCAAGAACTCAAGGTGTTCATACATGCACCATAGGAATTTCTTTATGAAATCCTCACCATTCACCATAAATTGGTGATATCCAAACCATTGATCTATTTTTTTTGAATGAATTATCCCCTCTTAACTGGTCAAAATGTCCATCGATCCACTAAAGTCTATATTAGTTATTGGTCATCAACTGCTTCATCCTTCAATAATCTATAAGAAACTCCATATTACATTCCAAATTTTTATTGAACAACACTGGACCACCCCACAGTGATACGTTGGGTCATAAAAAGCACATCTACATCAGATCTTCCACTTGAAACCAAAACTCTTGTAGCTACATAGTTACTATTCGATAGGGAACCATCAAAATTAGAGACACCCATTGGTGTAGCTCAATCCCAAACTAAACATCAGGTCGCGGGGGTAGGGACATATAACCCCCTTGGAAGGAATCCAAGAACTACTCTAAAACTCATGGAACATTCCCTACCTAGGAAATCACTAGTAAATCTACCAAATGATACAAAATACACTCCAGTTTCCTACCACTCATCTAATAACCTTAAACACCAACGAAAACCACTCACTTTACCTCGATATCAAAAAATGAAACTCTACTAAGAAAACATTCTATTTCTATGTGCATTGAATATTTCCAATACTTGTATAGGATAAAATCATATGAATGCATCTGAAAAAGGTGAAAAATTCCATGGAATGGTCTTACCTGACCACCAGCTTACACCCCATGTATACATCAAAAAAAACAACATGACCTCTGATAGCTGTAGAAAATTACATAGGCACTAGAAGCCTCTCCACATATATTCACATAACACAGTATATTGTAAAATATATAAATTATCACGAAACACCTCTATCAAAAATGAAAATTAAAAAATAAGGGTCACCAATAAACGAGTCATACCTTCAACAACTCATGGCATGGTGGTGTAAATACCTTAAATACATCAATATGAAAACACTAATATCCTATTCCAATATTTTTGATGTCCTACATAACCATGCTCGGTGGTATGTATTTATGTATGGGGAACATCATGATGTTTCCCTTTATAAATACATTATTTCCTCGGCTGTTAAACAAGCGTCGATGGTGTATACCAATGAAACTGTGTCGGAGGAATCTAATGTTGCTATTGAGAATGGACATGAGCACACAAATAATACTAGCTTCACAATGAGTTCAAACATAGAGTCTGGAAGATACCATTTATTCTATAGGTATAAAATAAAAAAAATCATTTAATTGTTTCTCTGATGCCACCTACTAAAAAATAAAGGGATGGAACCTGTCGCGGGTAGTTCCCCACTTGTCAGAACCCAGACCACCTGAACACCCAAGGCCCACTACATGAATCCCTACTCTTCGAGACTCCATGTTCTCTACATTCTCAAAGCTCAAATCCAATGGAAAATATATGATTTATAACATGTAAATTTGGCTTCTACTCTAGCTATGTAGGGTGCATAAATATAATGACCACATACCTAAGAATTAGGTGCAATTATTCCTTAAGATGTCATGCTCTAGGGTCATACTCTAAAAAACATTTGGTGAAAAGTGAAAGAGGACCATAACCAGATCCCTAGATCTTTCATAGTCAGGATCCCACACATATGGTAAAATAGTCCTCTCCTCCTGGTTTCCTTCATCTTCGATGCCATACACAATTCCAATAACTCCCTCAGAATGTCTGACCACAACAAATCTTCCTCCATCTAGTCAATGAGAAAAAATTTCCACCACTAACTTTACTACCCACAAAACTGACTAGCTACCATCCGAATCTAGAACATAGCTAGTTCTCATATTATATGAAAATCTATCTCAAGCCCCTCGAACCAATTCTCTATTTTAATAAAAGTTTCACCCCCATAATATTTTCCCTATATTTATCATTGAATAGAAGTAAAAACCATTTTACAAACCTCATTTTTTTATATTAATTTTATCCTATTTTTATCAATTTAATCAAACTACTAAACCTCAAATGCCTAAACCACTCACCAATGAAAAACAATAGACATTATTAAAAAGAAAAGGGAACATCCTAAGCTTGATAGAAAGGAATTTTATAAAATATTAATTTATTTAAATCATTTAATTTTCCCAAATAAGTCCGAATTAAAATATGAACATAACAAATCATAATTCAAGTAACTCTCCTATGTCACTACACTACCAATAGGTGCATGAAACATGGTAGATCAATATGATTAGAGTTCTTTCATAGGATCATGGGGTGTACCTATAATCCCATGTCCAAGCTAATCTCCCTAGCCTATGCCACACAATAATATTATCTAGTCCATGTTCCCAAAAAACCCATGAAAACCTCATGGTTCGTAACTCCAATCCACATTATACATATCAACCATGACATTTGATACGACTCATTCACAACCCCCTCCTTCCAAATATGTTGTAATGAAGGAACAGAAATAATAACTCCTAAGTCACATCTCTAATTGGCCATAGAATGGAAACTAGAATTGAGGGTATAAAATAAGAAATTATTTGAAGCATTATCCCTTATAAATTAAGTAGAATTAATAGATATGGAGAAAATAACAATAATAATCTAGAAAATAACATAATATAAACTCAAAACCATTCCACAATAAATGAATAAACTAATACTGATACATAAGAAATTATCCAATATATACCAAAAGACAAGTCAATGGAATAAACTCACCAATAGCTCCAAATGAGACAGTAATTCCCATATCGGTCCACAACATCCTCCAAGAAACATGGAAAATATTTAATATACATAGGGTGAGCCTATTTTTATACTATGTGGGGTTATAACTAAAGTATCATGTACACATGTGAAAAAAAATTTAGGAAGATAATACATAAACTATTTTTATATAGAATTTAAGGATTTCAACCCCACCAATATGAAATTTTATGTGAAATTATATTTTTATTTTGGAATTTGAGGATGTTATGAGCTTGGAATAGAATATTTCACAATATTGGAATTTATATCAATTTTTAATTTATTTTTTATTTTGTGGTGCAGCTAAAAGAAACTTCACACCGCAAGAGAAGACTATTAGACTTGGTAGCCTAGAACTATCTACATTGTACATTATTAATTAATAAATACATTTTCATTTCATGATTTTTCTTCTACAAGACATTTCATGTGATAATTACTTAAGGATAATTGTTTCATTATAGGTTCAGAGAGGATCCCTACTATGATGGGAACCTTGAAGTTCCCTAACACATTTCATGATTATGTTGTATGGCTGGATGATTCTATTTAAGGGGAACAAATAATATAGTTCATTATGGATGAGGAAACATAAAACTTTGAGGCTTCTTCTCATGGTGTTCACCCTTGGTAATATCCAGGAACATATTATGAGAACGAGACCCCCCAACCGGAAATCCACATTTCGTAGTGTCATTGAATGCTCCTATATGGGGACATGGGTATTGGTCCATATACTATAATATTATTATCAAAGGGTTGTAAAACTCTTTCAATGTGAGGTATTGATGAAAAGTGTGACGACACACTGTTTGTAGCTTGGTAGGATATGTTTGGTGTGTGACGAGTAATGTTGAATTAACAGATAATGCGAGAAAGGATTTTTCCTTTCTATTTGATAATGAAAGTATATATTTTATGATATTTGATCGAATTGATATAGCCTAAATAAATCCATGTATATGGTAAGTAATTGGAGATTTCAATTCTAGAAAGTCAAAATAATGATTAATCAAGCACATGGGTTGATTTAACTGGCATGAAAAATGCATGATTCGAGATATATAGCCAAAAGGATTATATTACCTTGTAAGAATTCGTATGAGGTGACGTGTAATTGTGGAGTTAACATCTTTATCTGGGGGTTCCTTAGCATGTTTCTAGATTCTAACCATGTAATTTAGTCAGACTCCACAGAATTCCAATGACAAAGAGGCCTACAGGGTCACACACTAAGTGTGTCTAGGTGTCTCAATTAAATATTAATTTAACATGTTGAATAAATAGTATTCACGATTTTGGTTTAATAGTTATTCAAGGATAACTGATAAAATTTATTTCAATGTTATTTATTCGTGAGAATATATTTCATGAGAAATAATATATTTATCAATGATTAATGTAGTGATATTTATTTGAGAAATAAATATCCATTATTCAAGGTCTAAAAATTTTTGTGGAGGAAATAAATAAAATTGATAAACAAAAGTACACATTGTGTATATTAAAATACATGCCTTGTAATTTTTCTATGGATTTTTTTGAGAAATAATATTACTTATTTAATTAAATAATATTAGGTGTAATTCGCTGGGTGCATGTCATGTAATAATAATAGTCAACTATTATTATCAGAAATGGGATCTTATGAATAATTAAAAGAAATAAATAAATTATTTCGGGTAATTAATTCATTTTATTATTCTATGTAATTAAAATCCATATTATTTAATTCCCATTATCCTTTCCATTTTTTGGGGTTGTGCATAATAGATCTAGACAAAGCCTTCAATCCAAGAGATAATTATTTTCTTCCATGAACGCTCTAATGATACGAGAGAGATCCTCCTCCACCAGATCAAGGAGAGCGCTTTGCATGTGGCTCTCAAGGTGATCTAAGTCGAACATCGAATGTGAAGGAACATACAATCTAGCACCCATAGATCCATTCAGTGACATCCAATGATATGTGGAGCACATGTGGATCACCTCTAGAGGAATCCAACACGTTGATTCTATAATGCAATGATGGATCACATCGTATCCGGACCTGAAACATCAACGGAGAAAGAATTATATCATGGTAATTCTTTTCATTTAATTATATTAATTAAAACCAATATATGTTGATCCTCTCTATGGTTCTAGGACTCCCTTTATTTTTTTCATTCCTTGTTCTATTCTGAATATCCAACGTTTTTTTATCATGATTGATCTTAGAGTTATTATTGTTAATGGAAAATCTAATGTTGGGTAAACCCACCAATATGCTTCCACGGGACCCAGAACCTAAAGGTGGGAACAGAGAGAGGTTATATCATTGATTATAATTTTTTTGTTTGGTGATTTATGCATTTAATAATTTAGTTGTTTCATTTCAAGTTAATTCCTCTATAAATCTGAATGTTGAGATCTATTACTCCTCTTTAGTTTCCTATTCACATTACAGAAATGATTTTTTCTTTTAATTTTGATTAAATTAAAACATAGTGTCTCATTCAGAGGTGGAAAAAATCTTTTCTATATAACACCTGAACACATGGCTTGTACTAGGAAGTACATGACATGTAGTATAGGTTCCATGCACAAGGAAGGTCCACCAAACTAGTGAATGTCAATGGATTATATCTAAGTATTTAAGACTCCATGTGTTGACCAGGAATAGGTGGCTCATGGTTTCCGGAATATAGGATGTGTGGCCCACTAAACATGGCATGTAGTCCCTTGGGGTTAGGGTTGGACCTTGTACCCCGTACACGGCTTTCCCAGCTGAAATCAATGTAATGCAGATATTACACGGCATGTGTACCACTGAACACGTCGTGTACTCCAAAAAATTCTGAATTACATCTACATGCCCTGTCCATGGGCATGTACTTTAGATGGATGGTGAACAAAAGTACACTCCATGTAGTCTGAACTACATGTTGTGTAGTCAGCCATATTACGTAGAATTATTAAAATTTATTATAATATTATAAAAAACCTTGAGATGTTTACCATAGTGCATGCGTAAAGATGAGGCACAACACATGATTTTTTTTATATGTGTTTAATTTAACATCTATGCAATGTTTTTTTATACTCATTATGTAGTTATGAATGTGAATGTATCTAGTTTCCTCAACAGTACTAGTTACATAAAATGATATTTTTAAATTAATATATTTATTTAATATCATGATGGATAAGAATCTCAAGGAAATTCCAAAAACAGTATAAGATAAAATACATGATTAATTAAAGAAAATTAATTAATTCGATCATTATTTATCAAAAATTGGAATGATTAAATAATTGAATGCTATTTTTATTTATGTGTAAATTACATTGCATGAATAGATGATCATGATCTCGACCAGGATATTTGTATGTGAATGGTTTCTTTTAATTTATTTATCAAAATTATGTTTCTTGGCATGTGATCCTTCTCCTCAGTTATACGTCAGGCCTTCGTGACCAAGGGTTATTTTATGTACAACCCCATTTTACCCATAAACTCTGATTGAGATAAAATAATATGTTTTGAAGGGAACTCCCACGCTAGTGGAGGCGGCACAAGTTAGGATCCAAGGTGAAACCAATCAACGGAGATACAAAGGTGGACAAGTGGAAGGCTGTAAACACGAAACAAAAATGTTCAAGTTGTTTCTCCACTACGTCTTGAGTTAGTTTATAAACTTCAAGATAAACTAATCCACAGAACATGCTCATTATCATACCATTTGCTTCATTTCTGTCAATTTCATGGTTTATTTATTGTGGGTGTGTTGTCACTATCACACAATTACTGAATTAAACATGCATTCAATATGGAACTAAAAAACGACCGTCTTATGCATAAATATTATCTTAGACATTGTTAATCACTTATGTATATCCCACTTAATTTTAAAAAGCACTCAGTCAAAGATAAAAAAATAAAAATTTACGTATAAGGATTAAATCCTCAATGAAAATATTAAGTCGGTATAGCCTTCCATAATCCGGGTTATAATCGAACCATATTTCAAAGTTCTTGACCATCCCTAGTTGGGGTGATCTCAATTATCTGGTAATTATAATTCAATTTTTTGGGTCTACATGACATAGTTCGCAGCAAGGGTTGACTGCCAGAGTAGGACATGGTGTGATCAAGAGGAAAAGGTTGAGGAAATCCTGAAACGAATAGATTTCAAGATTGGGGAGTCCACTCAACAGATCAATGTGTTTTGAGTTAATGATATTGTAATTTTGAAATCCTACATAAAACCCTTATAGTTTTTTGACTAACCATATTTTGGGTAATGCAAAGAAAAATATGGATCTATGCCACTAGAATGTTCTGGAAAAAAAATATTCAGATGTCAATGGTGAGGGATATTGTATTTTGATAAAATAGTGGAAGACTAATAAGTATTAAATTATTTATTTGTCTTGGTTATATCATCATAAAGTAATAAACCTTTTATCATTTTAATTTTTATAATCGGAAAGGAAAATGACTTCAATCATATCATTTCGAACCATACATGATAAGGAAATCCTTCTCACCGACACCAATTTCCAAGAATGGCATATGCATTTACGTGTCATCCTTCCCTGCTAGATGAAATTGTATGTGAGGGATGAACATATTCCAGTTGTTCTTGGAAAATAGATCAATGATGAGTAAATATCACTCTCTATGAAACATGTAGATGATTCAACATATTTCAAAGGTTTCATGATATCATCCTTGTCTAATGTGGTCTTGAAGCAACATTAAAACATGGGAATGTATAGCATGATGTATCACCATAAAGATTTATATGAAGAGAAATGGAGATAGAAGAGTTACGAGATCTCCAACGCTTTGTTTACAACTAAGCTAGAAGTTTCTATGCCAGTTGTGACTCATGTAGTCCTGATTAGTTGATACATTGTATGACTGGTCATCTTTTGTATTGTGTTTCTAGATGAGTTGCGTACAGATCTCATCCTATCATCACTGCCCAAGAACGTATCTAGATTTATTGTCAACTACCGCATGAGAAATAATGACAAGATTCCATCAGAAGTTCGTACCTTAATTGAATATATAGATAAGGACATGTGGCATGACAAACCCGCAGTCCTTATGATGAATAATAAAAGGAAGGATAGGAAAAAGGGGTTAAGGATTTATAAACGGTCTGAAGCCCCTGAGAACCATCCCTCCAAGAAGGGGAAGATCCACAGGCAAGACAAGGAACAAGAGGTTGTATGTTTTTCATGTGGTAATCAAGGCCACTAGAAGGGGAGCTACACCAAAAAAGAATGGGGATGCCAAAGGTAAATTCATTATCGAGTGTAATCATTCCATTTCTACATATTGGGTATTAGATATATATTTTGAATCTCACATATGTATTCAAATGAAGGAAACAAGTATATTTATAAATATTTCTAGAGTAGAGGTAGATCTTTGAGCTACCAATGGAATGAGGCCTACTGTGTTGGTTGTTATTGATTACCATCTCTGATTTCTAACTAAAACTATTTTGCTTTCACGTAACTATTATTACATGCCTAGTGTTACCAATAACATAATTTATATATCTTTTTTGGATAAGGATGTATTTATAATGTTTTATATTTTATAAGAACAACATTTTTTAGGTTATGGCACATTTAAATAATTGTTTATATGTATTAAATTTTGAAAATCATGTGTTGGAAATCGATAATGAAACAAACTCACATGACTCATGCATCAGACAGTCATGGCATCACCTTTATGGTCATGTAAACAATAATCACATTACAAAGATCATCCAAGATGGTTATTTAGACTCTACTAGGATAAAACAACATCATATATTTCACACTTATTTACGAGGTAAAATGACCAATCTTCCTCTCTGTGGATAGGGTGAAAGGGCCACATAGCTCCTTGAATTAGTGCAGATGGATGTGTTGGACAATTTCCCATAGAAGCTAGAGGTGGATATTCTTACTTCATTACTTTTACTTTTTATTTGAGAAGATATGTCTATGTATACATAATGAGTTATAAGTTAGAATCCTTAGAGAAATTTATAGAATTCTAGAATGAAGTAGAGAATCATCTTGGTTAGAAGATAAAGAAACCCCATTTGGATCGAGGCTGAGAATATTTGAACCAAGAGTTCATCGACCTTAAACTGGAGTCTAGTATTTTATCTAAAATCAATCTTTATAAACCACAGTGGAATGGTGTTAGTGAAAGGAGAAACTGCACCTTGTTGGAAATGGTGAGGTCGATGATGAGTCATGCAGATCATCCATTATATATTTTTGGGAAATGCATTACAAACTCCAGAGTACACATTAAACGGACGACCAACAAAGGAGGAAAATGGAATTTCCTCTGAGATATGGAATGGAAAGAAACCCATTTTTTCATAAACACATGTGAGTGGATACAAGGAAATTGTTAAGGCATTCTTAGTAAACAAAATAACACTATTGGGAAAGAAGTGTATCTTAATATGATAACCCAATGAAAAGAAAGGATGTTACCTATATAACCATTTAAACAAGAAACCCAATGTCGCTAGACTATCCTTCTTTCTTGAGAGAGAATATCCCCAAAAAGGATAGTGGGATTATGATTGACTTCAAAAAAGTTGATACTCAAGATACATAGGATTTGGTAAAGGAAATATTTCCACAGTTCACTGTTGAAGAGGTTCTTGAAACACAAGTACTATATAAAATCTCCAGAGAGGTAAGGAAACTAGGGATTTTTGGTTTCCTAGTCTCTGAGGATGGTGAATCATTATTTCTGGACAATGATGAACATATCTCCTACAAGGAAGTAGTATAAATATTTGAAGTTGCACAATTGCGAGAAGATATGAAATCTGATATGGATTCAATGTATCAAAACCATGACTGGGTTCTGGTTGATGATCCAGTTGATGTAAATCCTATTAGAAGAAAATTGGTATTAAAGAGAAAACATGATATGAAAGGTTACTATAGAACCTATAAATCATGGTTAGTTGCTAAAGGATTCAAACAACCTCAATGAATTGAAAATGATGCAACATTATTTCCAATTTCCTTATTAAATCCATAAGAATCAAACAATCAATAGAAACTTACATTGAATATGAGATTTGGTAGTGGGATGTCAAAACTACATTCCCTAACGGGAACCTTCAGGAAGATGTCTATGTGACACAACCAGAAGGGTTTATGACACCATGTGTATCCAAACAGGTTTTCAAGTTGTAGAAATCCATTTATTGATAAAACAAAATAATCCAGTTCATGGAACATTAGATTTGATGAAGCCATAACTGAATTTGGTTTCATTAAGAACAAATGTGAGACTTGTGTTTGTAAGCAATTTAATTGGAATTTACTTGGTATCCTAGAAGTATATGATGAATACATATTACTTATTGTAAATTATGTACTAGTCTTATAGTAAGTTAAGGGTTGGTTGAAAAGGTGTTTCTTGATGAAGGACTTAGGTGAAGAAACCTATATTATAGGGATCAAGATCATTCATGATAGATCCAAAGCATTCTTGGACTATGTCAGGTCACATAAATTGACCAGAAACTAATAATATTTATTATAAACAATCCAAAATGGGTTTAGTTATAGTGTCACATGGCCTACATCTTTCTAAGAAATCGTTTCCACAGACATAGTAGAAGAAAGACATAATTAGTAAGATAACATATGTTTTGGATATAGGATCCATCATGTATGCCATGTTATTTACCAGGCTTGATGTTGATTATCAACTGATCATGGAAGGCAGATATAAACTTGATCCAGGAGAACAACATTAGAATGATGTTAAGACTAATCCAAAGTATCTAAGAAGATGTAAGGATATGTTCATGGTGTGTGGAGGAGATGAGGATTTTTTCATCAGACAGTATGCTGATTTTGGTTTTCAGACAAATCATAATTATCTGAAGTCACAAAAAGGATATGTTTTCTATCTCAAAAGAGGAGTTGTGAGTCGAAAGAGTTAAAAATAGCCAGTTTTCCCCAATTATACATCAGTTTTTTAATATATAGAGTCTTCTGATGTATCCATGTATGTTTTCTAGATTTAGATCATTTTCCAGAAGCATTTTGTGGTTCCTATATGTAATGATCTCATCAAATTGTATTGTTAAAATACTACAACAATGGCTCTTTCAAAAGAATGAAGATCAGAATAATGGAAAATGAAAATTCTCTAAAATTGTAACCTATTGAGGGTTTTCTATCACATGGGTAATGTTTTAGTGAGTATAGTGTCCACATAAGGGAATGTGGTGGACCCCATGACTTAAGGCCTAACTCATAAGAAGCATGAAAATCATGTATGAGCTATCAAGTTAAAGGTTGTTAGTAGTTGGATCTAGAACAAGTGAATGTATGTTGAAGTTGGTGTCCTAGAACCAACAACATTGTAATTTTTCATTAATAAATACATTATCACATCTTGACTGTTCTTATGTGTGACAATGGATGTGATAGTCTCCTAAGGATATCTGTTTAATTAAAAGGTTATAGTGGATCCCAGGTATGATGAGGACCTAGAAGTTCCATAACAATGTTCTTGAATATATATTCAATGGATATATTATTTTATTTAAGTGACATAAAAAATATTATCCATTAGGGGTGAGGAATCATTAAAAATTGAGTCACCTTATTCTGGTGTGCGCCCATGGTAATATCCATGCAGATATTTTGAGAATGAGACATGCCAGCATGAAATCCATGTTTCATAGTTACATTTGATGTTCCTATCTACGGACATGTGTATTGGTCCATAGACATTAATATTATTATTAATGTGTATTACAACTCATCCACATAGATGTTTTGATGAAAACTGTGATGAAACACTATTTTCACCTAGGTAGGATATGTTTGATGTGTCACACGTAATACTGAATTAATAGAAACTGCGAGAAAAGACTTTTTTCTGTTCTATAATGAAAGTATATATCTCAGGAAGTTTCATGGAATTGATATATCCTAAAAAATCCATTGACATGGTAAATAATGGGGATTTAAATTCCTAAAAGTCAAAGAAATAATAATTGACCACATGATTTTATGGCGCTAGCATGAAACCCACATGATTTTAGATATCGATACAAAGCGATTACACTACACAGTAAACGTTCGAATGAGGTGAAACATCATTATGGTGTTATCTTATTTTTCTATGGGTGATTTGGCATGTTACTAGATGATAGCCTTGGACTTTAGGAAGGCTCTTCCAATTTCCACTGAGAAAGAGACCTAGAGGGTCACACACTAACTGTGTCCAAGTATCTTACATAAATATTAAATTAACATTTTGAATAAAGATTATTAGTTACTGTGGTTTAATAATTATTCAATGTTGTCTGATCACATTTATTTCAAAATTATTTATTCAAGAAAATATATTTATTACCGTGTAATGCAGTGTTATTTATTTGAGAAATAAATATCCCTTATTCAAGTTCTAATAATTGTGGTAGAGGAAATAAAGAAAATGGAATAACAAATATACAATTTGTGTATATTAATATTCACGCTGTGTAATATTTCATGGAAATTTTTGAGAAATAATATTATTTATTTAATTAAATAATATTAGGTGTAATTAGTTGGGTGTTGGTAAAGTAATAGTAATAGTCAATTTTTATTATTAGACATGGGGTTATACTATGAATTAAATGAAATGTATAAATTCTTTTATGTAACTAAATCATTTTATTATTCTATGTAATTAAAATCCCAATTATATAATTTTCATTATCCTAGAAATTATTTATTGTTGTGCACAATGGATATAGAGAATGAATCAATCCAAGAGAGTAATATTTTCTAATAATAATGATCTCAAGCTACGAGAGAGATCCTCCTCCACAAGATCAAGGAGATAGATTTTCAATAGGCTCTCAAGGTGAACTAAGGTGGACAACGCAAGTAAAGGTTCTTTTGTGCTAGCAGCCAGAGATCCCTTCGGCGAAATCCACAGATATGGGGATCAAGTTTGTATAACCACTGGTGGAATCCTACACATGGATTCTACAATGCAATGATGGATCACATCAGATCTTAACTAGAAACATCAACAGAGAGATAATTCCCTCAAGGTAATTGTTGTCTTTTAATAAAATTAATTATAACCAACATTTGATGATCCTCTCTATGGTTATGGGACTCCATTCCTTTATTTCATTCTTTGATCTACTCTGAAGATCACACGTTTTATTATCATGACATATCTCGGATTGATCATTGTTAACAGAAAAATTATTTTTTGGTACACCAACAAATGCGTTTCTGTTGTGCCTGAACCTCCAAAGAGAAGAGGCGTGACAATAGTTATTTGAGGTCCAATCAGAGCTAAAAATAGATTATAATGATTACATGACATGTGACAACATTACACATCATGACTTTTCTAAATGGAATTTTCTTTGTTAGAAAAGTTGTGACCTATTTAAAACCATTGAAAGATCTATACAATTCCTCTAACATCCTTACACAACGTGACTTTTTTCGGGATGAATTTTTGGGGGGAAATCAATATGAGATTCAGGATGATGTGTTGAAAAATAAATATGGCACTATAATTTTTTTGATTGGTTTAGCCTATAAATACCAGCCTCATTTGACATTACAAGGATGTATGGGATGAGAGAGAGTAGTACCACACTAATAGTAGACCGCCACCTGATCGTCCACCATTCTTATTTGGATGGGAGTTTGGGGAATGAGTTTTTGAAGAATATACAATACATATATGTTTAAATGGAGAATATGGATGCTTTTAAAGTGATGTGTGTCTATGAATCATGTGGTTGCGGATGATGACACTAGAAAGAAGCTCGGTTTTATGGTTTGTTCTTATAGTGTAATATCTTTTTGAATTTCACTTGAACATATATTTTTAAATGAATACAGTTGTTTAAATTCTTCAAAATATTTTCATCATTTTTTTGGATGGTTGTTCCATCTATGATAAAAACTAATTGACTACCCTATTTAAATTTCATCAGTGAGGTCTTATAGTTGAGTATATTATTTTCAATTAGGATTGTTTGCTTATAGGTCTTCAAGTATTTGAATAACTTATAAAAGAGGGACAGTAATAATATTAAGGTATTAAAATGATGTTTATTCAAATTTTAGTGTTCAACTTGGGGTCCATGGGGGTAAATTTAAAATTCAAATGAGAAATATTTTAATACTATGAATATGGGACTGTCTGAGAGTTTTAAGATTATTTGTGACACTTTGTTCATCACATCACATCATGTCCACAACACCTCATATGACCCAAATACAACAAGGTTATCACTACTACAGGAAGAGTGGGAAAGAGGGGGTATCTAGTTATCCATATCATCCCCATCCCAGATGTTGGAAAAACACCTAGAGTCTATAAACATTTGATGATTGATATGGATATCCAACCTGGGTGTAACACACACATATATAACATTAAATAAATGATTTATAAGTAGCACACAACATCAGTCCTATGGGTCTACAAAAACTAACCCAACTAACACTACCACACCACCATTGCTCCACACATCTACCATCACCACTGATTCCACTGCTATATGAAACACAACACCCAACCACAATAAAATCCACCCATATTGACATATATTCACACATTAAAATATAGTTTTTACCACTTTTATTAATTATACATTTAAATTCACACCTCATTTCCCCTTCCCATATTCATTTATGAAATATCAATTTAAATCCAATTATGTTAAATTACCATCCCATTAAAATAGAAACATAATTTATTCCATTTTTTTGAATCATATACACTACGCATCACAACCACTATGCAACACATGAAATACCATAACCTCATCGCACAATGCTTCCACCTGACTCAACACCCCCACACATCATATCTATCGCAAACCACACTGTTTCATACTATCTCGGGCAACTAACTACATCACATACATGACAACCAACCACTACGTCGCATCCCCACACACTACAAAGCATATACGATTATCACCACGACCACATGACATCCTGCAATACACAATTATACGCAATAAGGAAATATCACAAAACAAAATAAAATCATAGCTTCCATAACATATTTAAGGGATTACATTTCATTACATATTAATTTATAATAGGAGTTTTCACACAAATAATGTTCTCTATGAAACCAATCTATTAACGAAATATAACATCATAAAACTTTTATTTAGGGGTGATCGCACAAAAACATGTAAAATGTTCTAAACACATATCAAATACTACATCATCAAGTCTTCTAATAGTACTTATTTTTATTAGGATTAATAACATGTAATATTATCTTCAGACACAATATCAAATCTATCAAATAATGTGATATTTCCCAATACTTACAAATATTTGGTACGCTAAAATATTATCTTTATCATTCCAACCATTATTTTCCAACAAATGATTAAAAATTCAATCCCCAAAAATAACACATAAAATGGTGATAATGATGATCCCCAACCTCAAAGAATATTTATGATATCACTGTGCACCATAGGGAAAAGAAGAAACAACCCAAAATCCACAACCGAACAAGGGAATTGTAGATCAACCTACACAACATCAAAGGGATGTCAAAAAAACTTCTAAGAAACCAATAACACTGAAAAAAACCATTGAATGAAGAATAGATAAAAACACGAGGATAAAAGGGAATGAATTATCAACTGATCACCACCAAGAAACCTCCAAAACCCATTAAATGAATCATGGAAGAAGGGGTGGATGATATCAAAAAATTATTTGGGTTTCCCATAAACTGAGAGAAATATAGTGATGTTCAAGTGATAAAATAATCAGTTGAATAAGAGATAAAATAGACTATAAGTCAATATATGTACAGTGTAAAGTACACATTTATTCCATTATTTCAACAGGACTATATATCATATACTATAAACCCATTTTTAGACTATAAAATGTTTTTACACTGAAAAACAGGATGCTCTATGATGGAATTAACTTACACAATAGTTTCCATATTTATATACTTAACCCATTTCACGGGATAGACCTCTTACAAACAAAAGATATACATGCATATCCACAAAAGACATAAACCACACGCCTTTTCCAGAGAACACACTTTTACAGTGAAAAGACTTGTTGTATCGCTAACTACATCAAACATCCTTCGGCCTCCACCAAACACCTCTCACTACATTGAACAAGAAAAGTAATATGACATGAAGGGACTAACCATTATAGGGTTTCGTAATCCCAATATAAAGATTATCATTTGATTACCATATCATGTATATGTGATTATTTCGTGATGTATAATTAATAAAATAAGGTTCATATGTCAGTTTCCACTATTTACATAGTAATTTTCATAGATTATTTTCATATAGAAATGTTATATCATTTACAAGGATATAATAAAAACCTCAAGATAGTAGTATATTAATATTAAACAAGTACAAGGGTCAAGATACATCATAATAACTTGACATATATAATTTTTGACTATCATGTGATGGGATAACACCAGTATTGAAACTTATTATCATGAAGATTGTACTTACTGATATCGAGTCGATGTACTCATGAGTACTGAATCACCAGTTGGAACACCGAATGTTTCAAGTATAATTGGTTGTATTTATCCAAGAATTTAATATCCCGAACCTAATTACCTAGATTCTGTTCATTATTACATAACATTGGCAAGATGCAGGGAATCATGTCCTGAAAGAAAGATCATTTTAGTATCCTTGGAAGTACTAGATATAAACATAAGTTTTACATTACATTATAAAATGAAAAACAAAAACCAAATTGTATCATTAAAACACATTCATATCCTTTATAATATCCCCACAGGTCAGTCATAATATACTACTTCACATCCATGAAAAAATAAAATGTATAAAGGGGCGATCTCTAGTGCTCAGAAAGGATAACAATATAGAGGAATCTTTATTAAAGAAGGATAAATATTTATCGAAATGTATAAGAGTAAAACACAGGCCTTTTAAACATAAACTTCCTCATAATATTGAAAATACAAATCAGATAATTTCATTTACTTATTCACATGGATTCTCTACTAGTCGAATAATAACATGTAATATCAATAGCCAATTTCATAATGATGGAATGCATAAGGCCGAACATCATAACCATGTAGTCAGAACCCCATGCCAAGACTACAAATAAGATTTTTTCATGGCCTTGTGCCAAGACACTAGCTTTTCTCATGATACCTACCGATGCATCAAGGATTTATAGTGGGCTCCACCCATCACTTACTAAGTCCAATGCATTCCTCATATGGAAATGTTGAAACATAACATAAACATTTGTATTAAAACTAGATTATGAAATGTCAATACTTTAACCATAAACCATGAATGGTATAAAAATATCACATCCACAAAAAACATATCAAAAAACCCTAAATAAAATATGGAATATTGTATTATAATAAATAAACTTTAAACAAATGTAAAATCCAACAAAGGATGTTGACAAAGATTCAATCATAACTTTTTAAGAGAAATATATCTTTCTATTTTGAAATCATTTAAAGGTCCTATAATTTTAAAAGAACACATCTATTATGAAAATATTCTTATAATTATGTAATGGAATATTCAAAGGTGTTACAATGGCGGAAAATAGCCTCACCTACCGTATAAGTTAAAAAAAACATTCTTTCCTGAATTTTTTCGAAGATGTCGTAAAGGACCTTGTTTGGAAAATGACGGAAGGATTTATTTATAAACATCTCATAAAAATTCTAACAAAGGTATAAATTAATTTAACCCTTAGTCTAGTAAATTTTAAAAAAAAATCAATTATATTTTTATGAAACACAGATGTGGATGATAAAGAGGTCCCAGTAGATACTCACATATAAACAACCTCAGATAATGAATTGATTGTAAAATAAACTGTTACCTTGTACATTTAATTAATAGTGGGTACATTAACATCCTATATAATAGTTAAATAATTTTTATTAAATTATAAAATAACCAAATACATAAATATGATGTAATATATGAAAATGCGCCAAAGGCCGCGTAACCTAAACAACAACGAAAACACAAGATGAGGTATGCAACACCTACCTGAGACTCGTACGATGCTACTCCTCTAGTAACAGCCGCCAATTCAGTCTAAAACGCGGTAAATCTACAAAAGAATCAATACCTTTCATGGGCCTATATCTCATTCTAGAATGAAAATCAAACAAAACGGACAAAGAGGGATCAAGGAATTATCGATGGGGTTCCAACGCACTAAACCATGATCGAATCCAACTTTGAACGAAGAATCAGGAGAAGATTGAAGATCCAGACGACTTTTGGGAGGAGGTTCTATCCAAAACCTCAAAATGAGGCTACTGCCTATTTTAAGCCAAAAAAAGAAAGTACACGGCATGTACTTTAGGAATAAACTCCGTGTATATTTCATTTAACTATTCATAAGATGGTTGATTCTACCGTCATACATTCTGAACCTGCCGACATGATTAAACAACGTGTACCTAGGGGTACACGGCCTATACCAGGTTTCTCTTCTCTCCCTCCCCGACTTACCCAAACACCATGTATATCCCTCATACACTGCCAGACTACATGTTGTGTCCAAAGGGAACACGGCGTGTACCTGGTTCTACATGGCCAACGGCCTACACACCATGTATGGCCACCACACAGTCATGTATAAACGGTGTGTTAAAAACTATACGTCCTGTAGTAATAAATTTCTACACGGTCATCACATGGCATGTACTCAGCGAGAACACAGACGAAACCTACTAAACATATACACGGCATGTACTTTAAGGTACATAGTGTGTAGTCTGTAAATTTCCAGAAACATCCCATTTTCTCTTGTTTCCTCACAAACCAGTAAAAATTTTAAACAGGTTTGGGATTTTGACCCATTCCAAAAACCCAGGTTCTTAAAAACTCCCCACCATAACATAGCTCGTACCCGAGCTACGAAACGAAACCCAGAGATGGCACCGGACATACCACCCTTATAAAAGTAACCCGGAATGCCCCTGTCTCAGAGGTCCCGGCTAAATTCCTCTAGGGGGCTCCCCAACATAGGAATCGCCTAACCCGTTCTCCACCCAACAAAACATAAATCAATCATGGTTTACTAACCTATTTTCCAGACGCATAGTCCTCCTATGACGCATCGTCACCCATGTGCCCCATTGGTGCTCATGCATCACTTCCGACACCCAACATAACCTGCACCGCATCAGTGTCCACCTCTATGAGGTCCTGGTGCCTAGAACCTCATGTAACCGACATCCTCGATGCCCCGATGCTCAAGCCACCTCAAGTAACCCGCATCTGTGATGCCCTAATGCCAACAGAACCTCAAGTAACCCACATCATCGATGCCCTGATGTTATGCATCTCATACATATATATAGAATATATCACTCACCCATTATGGTTCCAATCCCACTGACTAGAATCCAGTCATTCCACAAAGGTCCTATGCACCACGTGCACTCAAAACAAACATTCATCAACAGGTCATGCCAAAAAGGTAACATGGAGATCACGACCACACCGCGGTGTACCTCTAACCGTCGTCGTCTCACCAGCCTGCTCAGCCTCTAGCAGCTCCACAGCGTGCAGCTGGACTGAAAAACAGCTCTCTGACACCTGACCTCCCGATTCTGTTCCATTCACCAGCCACTGACCCCTCAGCTGGGTCCCACCGTCTCTGTCATGACCTTCGTGCATAGCTGAACCCCAACTACCCTCTCTGGGTACCGAACCTGAACTAACTATAGATGCTACAGTCTGTCCTGGTCCCGGCCTTCCGGGTATCTGAGAAGGTTTCCTGCAAAACCTATCCAGATGCCCATCCTGTCCACATGCCTGACACTCTTTTGGAGTTCTATTGCACTGAGCCCGAACATGTCCCGTCTATCCACACTGAATGAAAATCACCGAAGAACTACCATGAGGTGGTCTAGCTGAATGCCTCACCTGACTGCCCTGCTGGAACTCATCCCGTCCTCGATTCCTGTTGTGTAAACCATCACCTGATGTTGTCGCCCTGCCCAAGAGATACTTCTCTATCTCGATTCCCTCAGCTATGAGTGCCTGGTTCACCGCATCGAATAAGGAACCTAGCAAGAAGATATTCACCTGGACCTGAATAGCATTTCGTAATACATCCTCGAAGTGCCTCACCCTAGCTACCTCGTCGCTTACCATACCAGGTTCAAAGAGAGGTAGCTCAATAAAAGGAGCCACGTAGTCCATGATGGACAGGTCTCCCTACTGAAGGCTCAAGAACTCCCGAGCTCTCTCTGCCCTCAGTGTCTCTGGATAGAAGTGCTCAAAGAAGCTGTCCTCGAAGTCCTTCCAAGCTAGTCCCTCATGCCTATGAGCCTGAACCTGTACACCCCACCAACGCTTCACCAGTCCTCTCAGCATGTACATCGCCAGCTTGACCCTCCACCCTGGAGCAATCTTGAGCTGGTCGAAGATCATCTGCATGCTCTCTATCCACTTCTCAGCCGCTTGCGGACCACCCTCACCCTGAAAAAGCGGCGGGTGCTGCAACTGGAACTCCCGCATCAGATACTCCATAGAAGGCTCTGTACCCTGCGTGCCTCCGTTAATCCCATGCAAGACACGTACCAGGCTAGCTCGGAGCTACTTGTCAAGCCACTTCCCGAACGATGCCAAAACAGGCTGTCGTCGTGCTAGCACTAGATCCTGAACCTATTCTTGTCCCTGATCCTGTACCTGCGGCTCGTGCTCTGCCTGTACCGAATTCTGACCTGATCCTGCAGCACTGTATCATCTCTTGCATGACTCTCCATTGAGTCATGAATGAGTAACCCACTTCAGATATTCCATAGGTGGAAATATTATAAACAGTAATCTGAGCAAAATACAGAAAAAAATTCCCACCCATGGATACATGGTCCATCCCTCGTACTTGGGGCTGGAGGAACCCAAGCACAAGCTAGAAACCCAATCCCAGTAACAAACTATCTCCAGTCAATCATATCCCAAATAGTAAAACCTGCATAAAGAAACGAGAAGCCTCAAACTCATTAGTAGCTTGTAAAACTCTGTTACTAAATCCCTATCATGAACTCCATTGATACCACTTCATAACGACCCGGACCCGGCCAACCACCCGAACAGTGCCAAATGGGTCGAGTGTCACTACCTTAGGCGCACCTCCCCGAATGCCAAAGGATGCCGACTAGTAGTGAGGGTCTGTTACGTATAGTGGGGAAGATATACCCTCTCGTAGAATCATAATAAGGGTACTGGTCTGAGAATAATAATAAAGATGGAGCAGAATAAAGACTCAGCAGACTCGAACAAGACCCACCGAGCGGAAGCATAATCGACATAGAGAAACACTAGAATCAGTAAATATAACAATTGCATCGGAAATAACAAAACAGCATGGTGATAACATGTAACTACTACTGAACAGTAAAACATGCATCCAAAGCAGGTCGTACACTACTGAATATAAAAGGGCGCCAAGGGCTAACCAATAGAAGCTACAACAAGAAAAAATTTCCAATACAGAAAAGAAAACAATACAACATAATCCCTGGTTAGGAATGACCTCATGGTCCATACCATCTCCATGCAATAACTAACGCAGCCCGGCTCCTGAAGCTAGCATCTTTCATGCAGGAAAATTTATAAAGTCTTCACGCGTCCTGAAGGGCCCATGTAGGGTGTGAGACTAATCTCAGTAGGATACCACCCAAAGGTGCGTACCAAATATATGAGTTTAAGTAGTCATGCATGTACAATTAAAGAAGTAAACAGTACAGTGCACAAGTAACACAAACTCCACTGGTGATCAACAGCCACCATGGAGTGTCACCTTCTTCGGCCAATGCCGGAATCTCTATCCTATAACCCGGCACCATGGGCCACCTAACACTAGGTGACTCAAGTACATACGTCCCGAAGGCACACCCAAGAATAGTAACCCGGCACCACGTGGCTCCTGCCACCTTGTGTGTCATGTACTGATGTCTCGAAGGCATGCCCAAAAATAGTAACCCGGCAGCACGTGCCTCCTGGAACCTCATGTCCCCAGTACCGACGTCCCGAAGCCACACCCAAAAATAGTAACCCGGCACCACGTGCCTCCTAACACCTCATGTCTCTAGTACCGACATCCCAATGGCAAGCCCATTACCTGAAGGCTCCTCACCTCCCACGTGGCTTTCTACGGCAAGCACCCCAACCAAAATACCTAACCACAACTACGGGGACCTCTACCCTCATGAGTGGTCCAAACCACCTCATCACTGATTATCTCTGTGTGCACACTACTCAAAGTTCCAAGAGAGCGGTAATCACCAAAATAGTGCCTAAGCCACCAACAAATCTGACACCTCCTGTCTCTGCGACCATGTCACTCAAGTCCGATGGAATTGCCATCCTAGTAACCCGGGACATGACCAACCTGACAGTCGTGCTGCCTCAAGCCGACGTCCATGATGCCCAATCACGTGGTCAAAACCACCCAAAGTAACCTGGTCAAATCCCCAACCTGTGATCAGCGTCACTCTAGCGTAACCGGGGCAAGCCCCACACAACCCATAAGGTCCAATAGATGCAATTCAACAATTACATATATAAATATGTAAACCGAAAAAATAACCAGGAAAAACAAACTAAACAGTTGAATTGCACTATGCAAGGTGTTGTCCCATACCAGCACTGAAGAATTAAATGCCTCAAACAATTTATAAAAGGAATTAATAAATTAAACTAACCAGTTTAACACATTAATATTTCAATTAAAACTATTTTGGAGTTCCCCGTCCAAAATGCCTCGTTGAGCCACGACCCCTCACCTGACCCCTCATGAAAACTGGTAACATGGTCTACCCAAAGGCACCCCATAGGTCCCACAAGCAACTCAATATAAAATAGTAGATAAAACGGGTCCCGCTCAAAATACCCAAAAACACACCAATGGACGCATCACCCAAACAACCATGAAAACAAAAAATGTGGTATGCACCACCTACCTGAGACTCATACGATGCTACTCCTCGAGTAACAACCGCCAATTCGGTCTAAAACGCAGTAAATCTACAAAATATTCTATACCGTTCAAATAACTATAACTTTTTCTGGAACGAATATCAACCAAAACGGCCAAAGAGGAATAGAGGCCTTACTGAGGGGGTTCCAACGCACTAAACTGTGATCGAATCCGACTTCGGATGAAGAACCTTGATAAGATTGACGATTCGGCCGACTTGGGGGGCGGAGGTTCTGTAGAAAACCTCAAAATGAGGCTACTGCCCGTTTTAAGAAAAAAAAAGTACATGGTGTGTACATTGGGACTACATGTTGTGTATATTTCATTTAACTGTTCATAATATAGTTGATTCTACCGCCTTACTTTCCGAACCTGCTGACATGAGTACACGGTGTGTACCTAGGGGTACATGTCATGTACCAAGATTCTATTCTCTCCCTCGCTGACTTACCCACATGCCATGTATATCCATCATACACATCCAGACTACACAGAGTGTCCAAAGGGAACACAACGTGTACCTGGTTCGACCAGACCAATGGACTACACGCCATGTATGGCCACCACATGGTCGGGTATACACGGAATGTTCAAAACTACACGCCGTGTAGTAAGAAATTTCTACACGGTCATATCATGGCATGTACTCGGCGAGCACACGGCTGGCACTTGCTTAACATATACACAACGTGTACTTTAAGTTACACATCATTTAGTATGGAAATTTCCAAAAACTTCATGTTTTCTCCAGTTTCCTCAAAAACCAGTCAATAATTTAAACAGGGTCGAGATTTTGACCCGTTCCAAAAACCTGGGTTCTTACATATTCACAATCCTTTTAAATTTTCATCTCACTTGGATACAGAATCTTATAACCTCCACATAATAATAATTCGCATCCCCATGTTGTATCAATGGTCATTTATCCACGCCCGCAGACCTATATCAGTTACTAGCTATGACCAACGGTTGTGTTCCATCCCACACACATAAACCCAAAACATGGAACAACCTTCGACTCAAGGTACTTAACCATACAAAACCCAAATAGTACCCATGGTCAAACTATAACACTAGGATTGTTATTAACCAATCCATTAAATCGAAACAATATCACATCATGAGCCAATAACTCATTGGAAATATGGTTCCCCCATCCCTAATCATTAACATAAGATACCCATCCTCTGATGCTTCAAACCTCTACCCTCGAAAAAACCCAAATGAACCCTGAATTAGAACTCCCACAATGAACATGGTAGGGTTATCAATATAACATGCCCAAAATCCAAAATAATGACAGTCATCATAAAAACCAGCCTTTTCATCAAAACCATATTGTAAAAGACGCATACTATCTTTTAATTCTTGAACTACGAACATCCCAGCAATTCCTTAAATGAAAAATTCATTTCCCAAAATGCACTTTCTGTTCCCAAAACAACACGCCAAATGTAATTTTACACTTTCCAAACACATTTTATATGCTAACACATGTTGGATCATCCTCTGTCTACTCATCTAGAAAACATATGACTCCCACTATAGACACATATCTCTTACAAAATATCACGATTCCTTTAATACCAAAGGCATTTCAAGACCACCCAAACATTCCAATTAGAGTGGATACCTGACTATCATGAGAATCTATAGTCACATCCTCTACTGAAAATTATCCTTGTACGTAACTTGTACCTTGGAGGCAACCCGGTGAATTCCCATTTATTATGCAGATGTCAAATTAAACACATATATATATATAACACCTATCACGTGTTGTTCCATAGCTTTATTCATGCACCATGGTACACGTCTCAAGGGTTTGTATAATATAATAATAAATTTTAATAAATCTGTGTAATTTGGGTGAGTACACGGCGTGTAGTTCCGACTACATGGAGTGTACTTTTCTTCACAGTCCATCCGAAGTACACGCCCGGGGATAGGGCGTGTTAATGTACATCGCAAATTTTCGGAGTACACGGCGTGTTTAGTGGGACACACGCCGTGTAGTTTCCGCGTTACACGGTTTCCAGCCAGACAGGCCGCGTACGGAGTACACGGCCCAACCCTGACCCGAAGAGACTACACGCTGTGTTCATTGGACCACACTGCGTGTATTCCGGAAACCGTGTGCCACCGGTTTCTGGTCAACACACAGAGTCTTAAATTCTTAGAAAGAATCCAATACACGGCCTGATTTGGTGGATTAGTAAATGCATTGAACCTAGACTACATGTCGGGTACTTCTGAATACACGTTGTGTATTCTGGTGTTATACAGCCAGAAACGTTTGGCTCCTCCGGATGAGTTCCTCTATTTTATTTTAATCAAAATTAAAAGAAAAAATCGTTTCTGTGAGGTGAACGAGAAACGAGGGAGGAGGAATAGATCTCAATATTCAGATTTCCAGAACGATTAAACTTGAATTTAAATAACTAAATTATTAAATGCGTAAATTACCAATGGAATACTAAATAATTATAATCAATGATATGATCCCTCTGATACCACTTGTAGGTTCCGGGCGTAGCGGAAGCACGTTGGTGGGTTAGCCCAACATTAATTTTAACATTAAACAACGTTCAATCCGAGATCTGTCACGATATAAAACTCCGAATCTTCGGAATAGAGTGAAGAATGAAAAGAAAAGAATAGTCCCAGAACCTTTGAGGAGGATCATCATATGTAGATTATATTTAATTTAATTAATGAATTAGAATCACCTCGTTGGAATTATTTCTTCGTTGATGTGTCTGGTCATGATTCAGTGATCTGTCGTTGCATCGTAGAATCCAAGTGTATGATTCCTCTAGCGGTGATCCACACGTGTGTCACGTATCTTTGGACGCCGCTGAAGGGATCTCCGGGTACTAGTGCGGAAGAACCTTCTCTTGCGATGTCCACCTTCGACCGCCTTGATCCGGTGGAGGATCTTTCTCTCGTAACTTGAGGGCGTTCATGGTGGAAAGGGAATTCTCTCTTGTCTTGAGAGTATTTCCAAATCCATTGTGCACAACAATGGCTCTTTAAAATGTTGGGGTTGCAAGGATATTTATAATCAGGTTTGAGTTTAATAGAGTTATGACAAAAAATAAATGTGTTACGCGTTTTATTTATTTCATTAACTCTTATTGAAACCCCCCATGTTGAATTATTAATTCCTTGACAAGCGCCCACGCTGATTATAATAAATATCATTTAATAAAAGAATATTAAATCCTCAAAATCCCAACTGGAAAAACTACACGGCATGTAATAATTAATAGACGGCGTGTAATTTTTTTCCATAAAACTACACGGCGTGTATATTTAATATACACAGAGTGTACTTTTATTTTCCATTTTTCTCCACCACATTTATTAGACCTTGAGTAATGACTATTTATTTCTTAAATAAATGTAACTGCATCACTCTCTAATAAATATATTATTTCGTCCACAATATATTCTCTTGAATAACTAGTGTCAAAATAAATGTGATCAGATATCCTTAAATAATTATTAAACCACAGTCGAGAATAATATTTATTTAACTTGTTAAATTAATATTTAACTGAGATACATGGACACACTTAGTGTGTGACCCTCTAGGCCTCTTTCTCAATGGCATTAGTCTGAGCTTGCCTAAAGTCCAAGTTTAGCGTCTAGAAACACGCCAAGGAACCCATAGAGAAAGAAGTTAACACCGCAATGACGTGTCACCTCCTAAGAACGATTACCGTGTAATATAATCCCTTTGTCTCGATATCTCCAATCAAGAAGGTTTCATGCTAGTACCATAAACCCATGTTCTTGATTATTCTTTCTTTGACATCCTGGAATTGAACTTTCCCATACCTTACCATGTCCATGGATTTATCTAGGATATATCAATTCCATCAAAGGGCCTGAGATATCTACTTCTTTAATGGAACGGAAGGGACAAATCCTTTCTCGCATTATCTATTAATGCGGTATTACTCGTGGCGCACCCAATATATCCTACCTCGCCGCGAATAGTGTGTCATCATAGTTTTTTTCAATACATCTAATTGTGCAAGTTGTTATACCGATTAATAATAATCTTAAAGTCTAAGGACCAATTCACACGTCCGCAGATAAGAACATCCAACGACACTATGAAATGTTGATTTCCTACTGGCGAGTCTCGTTCTCATAATATCCTCCTGGATATTACCAAGGGCGCACACCATGAGAAGGTGACTCAATGTTTTATGATTCCTCACCCCTAATGAGCTGTATTATTTGTGTCCCTCAAATAATATCATCTGGCCATAGAACATACATCCAAGAATAGTGTTATGGCACTTCCGGGTTCTCATCATAGCAGTGATCTGCTACGACCCTTTAATGAAACAGCTGTCCTTAGGACATTATCACATGACATGTCATGCAGAAGAACAATCAAGATGTGATAAGACTTTTATTTAATGAATAAAGTACAATGTAGTTGGTTCTAGACAACCAACTCCAACAGACTCCCACATGTACTAGAGCCAACTGCTAACAACCATTAACCCGCTAGCTCTCACATGATATTCGTGCTTCTGCTGTGATAGGACTTTAGTCATGGGGTCTGCCACGTTCTCTTCCGTGGACACTCTACTCACTGCAACTTCTCCCCTTTGATTGAAATCCCTCAAGAGGTGATACTTCTGAAGTATTTGCTTTGTCCGTTGATGTGACCTTGGTTCTTTTGCAAGAGCCACCGCTGCAGTATTATCACAATACAATGTAATGGGATCTTTACTACTAGGCACCACATCAAGATCTAGGACAATGTTCCGAATCCAGACATCTTCTTTGGCTACATCAAAAGCCGCTATATACTCGGACTCCGCTGTAGAATCGGTGACAACTAGCTACTTTGAACTGTTCCAGCTCACAGATCCTCCATTGAGACAGAAAATATATCCAGATTGTGACTTCAGATCATTCTGGTCTATTTGAAATCCAGCATAATCATACCCTCAGATGACAAGCTCCTCTTCCCCTCCATACACCAGGAAAACATCCTTAGTTCTTCTCAGATTCTTATGGATAGTCTTAACAACACTCCAATGCTACTCTCCTGGATCTGCTTGATATATGCCTACCATGCTCAGTGCATAGGCAACATCAATCCTGGTATATAACATGGCATACTTGATGGATCCTATAGCCGAAGCATATGGGATCTTACTCATCCTATCTTTATCCGGATATGTCTGGGGACACATTTTCTTAGAAAGATGTAATCGATGTGACACTAGAATCAATCCCCTCTTGGTTTTTTCCATACTAAATCTCATTAGTATCTGGTCAATGTATGTACCCTGACTTAGTCCAAGCAGCCTCTTGGATCTTTAACGAATGATCTTGATCCCTAGAATGTAGGCTGCTTCTCCTAAGTCCTTCATGGAGAAACACTTGTTCAACCAGTCCTTAACTGACTGTAAGGCTGGTACGTCTTGTCCAATAAGTAATATGTCTTCAACATATACCACTAGGATGACGACCGCATTCCCATTAAACCGCTTATAAACACATGGCTCACATTTTTTCATAATGAAAACAAATTCCTTTATGGATTCATCAAATCGAATGTTCCATGACCTGGAAGCTTGCATCAATCCATAAATGGATTTTAGCAACTTGCAAACCTGTTTGGCTTCACCTGGTGTCACAAACCCTTCTGGTTGTGTCATATAGACATCTTCCTGAAGGTTCCCGTTAAGGAATGCTGTTTTGACATCTATCTGCCAAATATCGTAGTCATGGTAAGATGCTATGGCAAGTATGATTCTTATGGAATTAAACATGGAAAATGTCGAGAAGGTTTCATCATAGTCAATTCCTTGACGTTGTCTGAATCCTTTAGCTACTAGCCTTGCTTTATAGGTGATAACTTGACCTTCCATGTCCAGCCTTCTTTTGAATACCCATTTGCATCCAAAAGGCTTTACATCAACTGGATCATCGACAAGAACCCAAACGTGGTTCTGATACATGGAATCCATCACAGAATTTATATCTTCTATCCATCTTGCAGCTTCTGAGTTTTATACTGCTTCCTTGTAGGAGAGAGGTTCGTCATTGTCCAACAATAATGATTCACCATCCTTGGTAACTAGGAAACCAAAACTCTCTGGTTCCCTTACATCTCTTGAGCTCCTACGCAGTACTTGTGTTTCTGAAACCTCTTCCACGGGGACCTGTGGAACATGTTCATGTACCAACTTCTGTGTATCTTGAGCATCAACTTCGTCAAAGTCAATCTTGCTCCCACTATCCTTCTTGAGGATGTTCTCCCTCTCATGAAAGATGGCTTGTCTGGCGACAATCACTCTCTTGTCTTGAGGGTTATATAGGTAATATCCTTTCGTTTCCTTTGGACATCCTATAAAGATACACTTCTTGCCCCGGGGTGCTAGTTTTTTTCCTAAGAAGGCCTTAACAAACACCTCGCATCCCCATACACGTGTGTGCGAAAAAGTGGGTTTCCTTCCATTCCATAACACGGATGGAATTCCATTTGCTGCCTTAGTTGGTACTCGGTTTAATGTGCATGTTGTATTTTGTAATGCATATCCCGAAAAGGATAATGGAAGATATTCATGACTCGTCATTGGCCTCACCATGTCCAAAAAGGTGCGGTTCATCCTTTCACTAACATCATTCCACTGTGGTGTATAAGGAGAATTGAGCTGAGATAGAATCCCAGACTCCCGTAGAAGATCGATGAACTCTTGGTTCAGATATTCTCCACCTCAATCTGATCGAAGCTTCTTTATATTCGTACCGAGCTGATTATCTACTTCATTCTTGAATTCCTTAAATTTCTCTAAGGACTCTGACTTACACCTAATTAAGTAGACATAGACATATCTACTCAAATCATCAGTAAAATTAATTAAGTAAGAATATCCACCACTAGCTTCTACTGGAAATGGTCCACACACATCCGTGTGTGCCAATCCTAGAAGTTCGGTTTCCCATTCACCTTGTCCACCAAAAGTCGTCTTGGTTATTTTTCCTTATAAACAAGCATGACATCTATCAAGTGGTTTTAGCTCCGTAGAGCCTAAATAGCCATCTTGGCAGAGCTTTTTCAAACACTTCTCGTTCACATGACCAAGGCGGGGATGCCATAACTGGGTGATGTATGAGTCATGTGAGTTTGTTTCGTTATCGATTTCCAACACTTGGTTTTCGTAATTCAATACATAAAACCCATTATTTAAATGTTCTATACCATAACATACGTTGTTCTTATAAAAGAGACAACCCTTATTTCCAAATTTGAAAACAAATCCATCCCTATCCAAAAAAGATAAAAAAATTATGTTCTTGGTAACACTAGGAAAATAATAACAGTTATGTAAAACCAAAATCATCCCAGTCGGCAATGAGAGGTGGTAGTCGCCAATAGCCAACGCAACCAGCCTTACGCCATAGGCAGCTCGAAGATCCACCTCTCCTCTAGAGATCTTTCTAAATCTACTTGGTTCCTGCATTTGAATACAGATGTGAGCCCCACAAGATGTATATAATACCCAATGTGTATAAATATAAATATTTAACTCGATAAAAAACACACCTTTAGCATCCCCACACTTCTGGGTGTAGTTCCTCTTCCAGTGGCCCTGCTTTCCACATGAAAATCACACTACTTCCCGTTCCTTGCCCTGCCTTTGGATCTTCACCTTCTTGGAGGGACAGTGCTCGGGGGCTTCAGACCATTTATAAGTCTTTGGCCCCTTTTCCTTGTCCTTCCTTTTCTTGTTCACCATAAGGACCACGGGTTTGTCACTCCCCATGTCCTTATCTACCTGTAGAATGAAGGTCAAAAACTCCGATAGACTCTTCTCCTTGCTGCTCATGTTATAGTTGAAAATAAATCTAGATAAGGTCTTGGGCAGTGATGATAGGATGAGATCTATACGCAACTCATCCGGGAATTTAATCCATATGATGTCGAAAGGTTTAATGTAGCCAATAAGCTTGACTACATGAGGCCCAGGTAGTGCAGACTCTCCATGCTTCATGGTAAACAAAGCATTGGAGATTTCATACCTCTCTTGTCTCGCCTTCTCTTGGTAGAGATCTTTAAGGTGAGACATCATGCTATACGCGTCCATGTTTTCATGTTGCTTCAAGAGATCATTAGACATGGCCGATAGCATGAAACACTGGACATCTGTGGCATCATCCATGTGTTTCATGTAGAGAGATAATTCCTCATCACTAGCCTCTTTCCTAGGCGCAATTGGAATAGGCTTTTCCAGCACATATAATTTCCTTTCGTGGCGAAGGATGACACATAAACGCCTCTGCCACTCTTGAAAATTAGTGCCGGTGAGAAGGTTTTATTTTTAGAGTATGGTGCGCAATGGTATGTTTGAAGTCATTTTATTTCCGTTTCTAAAAATTAAGATGAGAAAAGGTTTAGTACTTTATAATAAAAATTGAGACAAATAACTAAATTAATACTTACTAGTCTCCCACTATTTTATCGAAATCTAATAGCCCTCACCATTGACTTGGGAATATTCTGTTGCGTGAATATTCTAGTGTCAAGGATCCATATTGCCTTCCGCATTACACCAACTAGGGTTGGTCAAGCAACTTGAAGGGTTTTAGGTATGCATTCCAAATGCCAACTGCATTAACTCGCAGCTCCTTGATCCGCTGAGTGGAATCCCCAATCCTAAAATCCTTTTTGGATTTCCTCTACCTTTGCCTCTTGTTCACACCAAGTCCTACTATGGCAGTCAACCCTTGATGCGAACCAAGTCAAGTCAACCCAAAACCTTGAATTATCTTTGATTACATGCTTGTTAATATTAAGTGGGATATACTTAAGTGATTAGCCATGTCTAAGATAATATTTATGTATAAGCCAGTTTTATTTTACTTCCATCTTGCATGCCCATTTAATTCATTAAGTGTGTGATCGTGAAAACAGACCACAATAAATAAACCATGCAACTGACAGAAATAAAATAAATGGTATCATCATGAGTTTTTCTATTGGTTATTTTATCTAGCGGTTGATAAACTAAACCAAGACCTAGGGGAGAAACACCTTGAACCTTTCAGGTTCGTGTTTACAGCTTTCCACCTGTCCACCTTTGTACCTCCTTGGATTGGTTTCACCTTGGGTCCTGACTTGATCCACCTCCACTAGCTTGGGAGCTCCATCCATTACATATGCATTTATCTCACATGCAGGTGAGGGGTAAAAGGGGATTTTACATAAAATAATCCTTGGGCGCGCAAGCCCTACATATTAATGAGGATATGTCTTGCAGGCCAACAAATTTAATTTAAATAAATAAATTAAAAGAAACCATTCACATACAAAGGTCTCGTTCTTGCTCATGATCATCCATACATGAAACGATATTTATGCATAAATAAAACTAGCATTCAAATAATTAATCATTCTTGTTTAAGATAAATCACACTCGAATCAATTAATTATATTTAATTAATCAATCCTTTTATCTTAAATCCCTTTTATGAATTTCCTTGAGATTCTCATCAATCACAATTTTAAACAAATTAATTCATTTAAAATTATCCTTGTACGTAACTTGTACCATGGAGGCAACCCGGTGAATTCCCATTTATTACGCAGATGTTAAATTAAACACACATATATATAAAACACATATCACGTGTTGTGCCACAACTTTACTCCTTCACCATGGTACACGTCTAAAGGGTTTGTATAATATAATAATAAATTTTTATAAATCTGCGTAATTTGGGTGAGTACACAGCTTGTAGTTTTGACTACACGGCGTGTACTTTTCTTAACCGTCCATCCAAAGTACACGCCCGTGGATAGGGCGTGTTAATGTACTTTAGAAAGTTTTGGAGTACACGTCATGTACAGTGGGACACATGCCGTGTAGTTTCCACGTTACATGGTTTCCATCCGGGTAGGCCGTGTACGGAGTACAGGACCCAACCCTGACCCGATGGGACTACATGCCATGTTCATTGGACCACACGGCGTGTATTTCGGAAACCGTGTGCCACCTGTTTCTGGTCAACACATGGTGTCTTAAATTCTTAGAAATAATCCAATACATGGTCTGATTTGGCGGATCAGTCAATGCATTGAACCTAGACTACAAGGCGTGTAATTCTGAATACACGCCGTGTATTCTGGTGTTATATGGCCAGAAACGTTTGGCTCCTTCGGATGAGTTCCTCTATTTTATATTAATAAAAATTAAAATAAAAAATCATTTCTGTGTGGTGAACAAGAAACGAGGGAGGAGGAAAAGATCACGATATTCAGATTTCCAGAACGATTAAACATGAATTGAAATAACTAAATTATTAAATGCGTAAATTACCAATGAAAAACTAAATAATTATAATCAACGATATGAGCGCTCTGATACCACTTGTAGGTTCCGGGCGCAGCAGAAGCGCGTTAGTGGGTTAGCCCAACATTAATTTTAACGTTAAACAACTTTCAATCTGAGATCCATCACGATATAAAACGCCGAATCTTCGGAATAGAACGAAGAACAAAAAGAAAAGAAGAGTCCCAAGAACCTTGAGGAGGATCATCATATGTTGATTATAATTAATTTAATTAATGCATAAGAATTACTTTGTTGGAATTCTTTCTTCGTTGATGTGTCCTATCACGGTTCGGTGATCTGTCGTTGCGTCGTAGAATCCTAGTGTAGGATTCCTCTAGCGGTGATCCACACGTGTGTCACATATCTCCAGGCATCGCCGAAGAGATCTTCGGGTGCTAGCGCGGAAGAACCATCGCTTGCGATGTCCGCCTTCGACCACCTTGATCCGGTGGAGGATATTGCTCTCGTAACATGAGGGCGTGTTTGGTGGAAAGGGAATTCTCTCTTGTCTTGAGAGTATTTCCAAATCTGTTGTGCACAACAATGGCTGTTTAAAATGTTGTGGTTGCGAGGATATTTATAACCGGGTTTGAGATTAATAGAGTAATGACAATAAATAAATGCGTTATGCGATTTATTTATTTCATTAACTCTTATTGAAAACCACTGTGTAGAATTATTAATTCCTTGACATGCGCCCACACAGATTATAATAAATATCATTTAATAAAACAATATTAAATCCTCAAAATCCCAACTGGAAAAACTACACGGTGTGTAATAATTAATACACGGTGTGTAATTTTTTTCCATTAAACTACACGGCGTGTATATTTAATATACATGACATGTACTTTTATTTTCCATTTTTCTCCACCACATTTTTTAGACCTTGAGTAATGACTATTTATTTCTTAAATAAGTGTAACTGAATCACTCTCTAATAAATATATTATTTCGTCCACAATATATTCTCTCGAATAGCTAGTGTCAAAATAAATGTGATCAGACATCCTTAAATAATTATTAAACCACGGTCTGGAATAATATTTATTTAACTTGTTAAATTAATATTTAACTGAGATACATGGACACACTTAGTGTGTGACCCTCTAGGCCTCTTTCGCATTGGCATTAGGCTGAGCCGGCCTAAAGTCCGAGGTTAGCATCTAGCAACACGCCAAGGCACCCGTAGTGAAAGAAGTTAGTGCCGCAATGATGTGTCACCTACTATGAATGCTTACCGTGTAATATAATCCCTTTGTCTCGATATCTCCAATCAAGCGGGTTGCATGCTAGTGCCATCAACCCATGTGCTTGATTATTCATTCTTTGACATCCCGGAATTGAACTTGCCCATACCTTACCATGACCATGGATTTATTTAGGCTATATCAATTCCATCAGAGGGCCTAAGATATCTACATTCGTTATGGAACGGAAGGGACAAATCCTTTCTCGCATTATCTATTAATGTGGTATTACTCGTGATGCACCTAACGTATCCTACCTCACTGCGAATAGTGTGTCGTCACAGTTTTTGTCAATACATCTAAGTGCACGAGTTGTAATACACATTAATAATAATATTAAAGTCTAAGGACCAATACACACGTCCGCAGTTAAGAACATACAATGACACTATGAAATGTGGATTTCCTACTGGCGGGTCTCGTTCTCATAATATCCTCCTGGATATTACCAAGGGTGCACACCATGAGAAGGTGCCTCAATGTTTTATGTGTCCTCACCCCTAATGACCTGTATTATTTGTGTCCCTCAAATAATATCATCCGGGCATAGAACATACATTCAAGAACAGTGTTATGGCACTTTTGGGTTCTCATCATAGCAGGGATCCGCTATGACCCTTTAATGCAACTGTTGTCCTTAGGCCATTATCACATGACATGTCATGTAGAAGAACATGCAATATGTGATAAGGATTTTCTTTAATGAATAAAGTACAAAGTAGTTGGTTCTAGACCACCAACTCCAACAAAATTAATTTCCCAAAACGCACTTGTTGTTCCCAAAAAAACAAGACAAATTTGATTTTACACTTTCCACACACATTTCATATGCTAACACATGTTTGATCATCCTATGTCTACTCATCTAGAAAACATCTGACTCGCACTATAGACACATATCTCTTACAAAATATCACAATTCCCTCAAGCCCAAAGGCATTTCACGACCACCCAAACCTTACAATTAGAGTGGATACCTGACTATCAGTGAGAATCTATAGTCACATCCTCTACTGACTCAAATTAGTCAATTTTGAACAACCCACAAAATCGCCTCATATAAAAATTTAAAACCATTTCAATCCCACATAAAATGATCGATTTGACTATATACCAAAAACGTTTTTTCAAATATCATTCCATATGATAATTATGAACATACCTCATCATTTAGTCACTGGTATCCTATATTCCCCATGACTAAGAGACCACCCATTATACACACTTGTGAACCATCCATCATAATGATAATATCTCTACAACTGACAAGTCATTCCAGACCATTGAATTTTCATTATCACTGTCTCACTCATGAAACTCCAACCACCATGACCCACACTCTAGTCACATGGTGAACCCAAATATCGGACATTTTTGTATCACTATTACCAGAAAAAACCAAACAAAACATCAATTTTCACTTATTCCATGTTCCCGAGAATGGAACCTAAGGCATCCATCAGCATCCATCCAATCACAAGGACGTTACTAATAGAAAATTGATGGTGCACTTCCCACCATATAGCTTCACTAACACCACTTAGTGAGCACATATTCAAGGATCCATTCATCAAACTGGAATAGATATTCAGATAATTGTACATATAAACAATTTTCTCTCATCAAAGTAATGGTAATGTAAATATATTGTAGATGATCAACTCTACACTAAGAGTAGATCATATTTCATTGATGAATAATAACACATATCATCCATTAATGAAATAACCCAAAACCATATGGACATGTGGTTTCAAAAAAAACATTGATATCATTGAAACGAAAAACTATTTAAAGAAGAGTATAAGGGAAAAACAATAGACTGAGAAAATGATGATGGGACACAAATATTTTTATGGTTATGGAATAATACCTAATTTCACAGATAGGAATGAATTCACCAGTTATGGTAGAACAAAATACAAATAATTTTTAGAGTAATGCATATAGAAAACCTATCCCAAAATGAGATAAACAATAATATAAAGTATTGTTCCACCAACCACTGAGAAATTCTGCACTAATACAGTTTACAGTATATGAAATCCTACATCACTAAAACAGAAAGGACACTCAAGTACATATTGTTATAGTAGATGGTGAATGCAAGTATGTGGTGCTACAATACAATGGTCTCTAAATTATGCACTACTACAATTTCCTATCAGAATAGGCTAGTCATCTATTCTACATTTTCTTAGATATTTGACAGTGCCAAAAATTATGGTCAAGGACACTTTGACCCTTGGACCCCTAGAATAGGGGAATGTTTCAAACTATAACAACTCATGACCTCACCAAGGAGATAGACCCATGGAGTTTTAGCCTAGTGCAAATTTTGGGTTAAATGCTTCTATCCCAACATTATCCCAAATGGATCATGATAAATCAACCCAACATAAATTGAACCCATTTAAAGGCATTAGGCCCCCTATCTATAAGCATTCTATCATACCCACATCTCCTCCCAACTAACTCACATATGCATTCTTAAATCAAGAATCTTTGGCATATTCTCCTTTAACGTCAAATCCACACAAAAAATGGCTAAGTGTGTCTCAACACATTCATGCTTCCAATATCTTATTTCTATGTAACCATGACACATTCTTGTGTAACTAATAAATGGATACTATTTTTGAATCGTTCATGTAAAATATCATGACAACCTAGATAAAAACCGTATCTACATGCCATGCCAGCCCCATATTCACTTATCACCCAACAAATAGTAATCTTGTTTCCTTTTAACCCAATGGAAACCTATCGGGATAAAACCACTCTATAACGACCCATACTTTACATACATTGTTAATACTTCGAAATTGAAGCACACTTATTACAACATATGACAAAACCACAAAGGACCGTATAGGTATAGTGTCTTTAGAAACTGGGAAACATAAACAACTGGTTCATAAATCTTCTACAGTGTCTCCCATTTATTTCATCATATCTAGGGTCCCTTTTAGCATATTCTACTTAATATCCATCTTCCTGACCTGGGGAAAAGAAAACATAAAAGGGTGAGCTCAAATGCTCAGCAAGGGCAAATAAAGGAAATAAAAATCATATCATATCTTTTTGAAAATCAAAACCTGCAAAAGAGATCATAATATCTTAACATGGAATAAATCATAGAAGTGAAAATGAGATCCCCATAATCATAACATAAAACATGAAACTTTGTGGCATGCACACATAATCATGGAAATCATTTCTTGTTAGTCATGACTCATTGCCAAGACTATCTTAGTGGACAAAGTCCCTTTCTGAACCGAGTTCACTCCTCGTTTCAGTCCTGTATCACTGAACCGAAAAAACCTTCCGTTCCAGCCATGTCTATCTCATGAGATATAAAATCATTACCCAATGCATTGGAGGGAGATATAGGTCCCACCCATCTTATAATGAATCATTTCTTATGTGTGTCACATAATCATAAAACATGCATCATCGCATAACACATGTAACAAAAATGGGATTCTTGAAACATGATGACATCATAAATCAATTCATATATGATAAAGGAATTCATAAACATAATTCCATCACAACATAGTCAAACCAATGTAAAAATATGGATAGAAACAGAACCCTTTATTATCTTATATGGAAAATAATTTTGATAAAACACTTGAATTGAATTTTTGAGGAAAATATCCTTTCTTCTTCAAAAACATTTTTCCTTTCATAACATGTCATACAACTTTAAAATAAAAGAAGTTGATTAAAAATAAACTTGAAAACTTGTAAAGGAAGCTTCTTTGAAGTAATGTTTTAAAAATCCATTCATGCCGTATATGTTAAAAAAAACATTCTTCGTACTTTTTTCGGAAAAGTCAAAAAGTACCTCGTACGGAAAAACGACAAAAGATTCCTTTCATATTCTTTACTAAAAACTCACCTAAGGGTAAAATTGGATTTAAACTATTGCAAGTGGATGGAAACAATATTACATATTGAGGGAACATGGATGTGGATGATAAAATACACCCCAGTAAATACTTACGAATAAACAATCTTGAATAAAAATGAGATTGTGATATTTCCCTTACCTTAGGTCCGATTTGCTTTGTTCGTGTCCGAAGCTCCTCTTCTTTGGAACGCCTCTTTGAATCCTCCACTTAAGGAACTAAGATTGGTCTTTGGAGAAGACCAGGACCTCTAGGATTATTCTAGGGAAGTGGAGAGGAGAAAATGTCAGGGGTTGGCCGAGCTTGAGTGCTCAAATTGGTGTGAGGAGAAGGGGGAGGAGGTGCCCTTTTATAAGGGAGGAGAGGGGCACCTTAGGAATATCTCAAAATATTATTTTATATTAAAGTCAAAATCGGTTTATAATGGCTCCAAAGGGTCTTATTTCGAAGCTAAAGTGGGGATGGGTCGAAATCCTATCAGCCAATAGGATTTAGACAAGTTTAGGGTATTATTTTAACCTTAACAATTAGATTTAACTCTAAGTTAATTAATTTAACTTTTACCGTGTCTTTTTGTTTTCTTTCACTATATGGTTAATACACTTACTATAACATGCCAAACGAACCCCAAATTGTTTATTATTAATATATATATCCTTATCTAAGTCATTTTGCCGAACCTTAGATTTTTAGGAATAAAATAACAATTAATAATATAATATTTGATTTAAAAACTATTTTGTGTCAATTTTGACACTATTTGATATATGATTTTTGTGAAAGTCATAACAGAATTATTTGTTCGAACCAAGTTGATTAAATCAATACTAATATATCATAGTAACCTAAAAAATTAGTGGAATTCATAAAAAGTCTCAAATTACATTTATTTTGGTATTTATATTATCAATTTTGTCAATATTTCATTAATAAGATAATTACTGCATCATCTTTATGTCATAAATAAATTAAATTATTTGATGTCTAAAAATTACAAATAAAATACCATCATGTAGGAAATCTTTTTAGATTTCTAATGAATATTTACAATTGAATTTATCTTATGTATAACCCTATATTAAAAATGATTTACTTATTAAACTTTGATTTTAACTATTTTAACCCTTCTTTAAATAAATTAATAATAAATGTCCTAATCTAATCCAAGTAGGCCTAAATGGTCATATTTTATTCCTAAGTTTGTTTTTGGTCGAATTACACTTGTCCAATAGAATTAGGACATGTGTTAGGGTAATATTAATATCATATTTACCCTTAGTTACCCTATTTACTATTAACCGCGGTAAAAATAGTAAAAAGTTACTATTCACCAAAAAAATTATTTTTATCTCATTGAACCACATTTTAGTCCTTGATATTAACCGTGTCTCTCGGATTTTTGAAATTCCATTCACAGAAGCGGTAAAATTAAGTTTTATGCAAAATTCAGTTTTTAACCTACCACTTAGTGGTTTCACTATTCATCAAAAATTGAAAGTTTTCAGAAAAATACCAAAATTTCACCCTAGGCTAATTTCGATATTCTGAGTCCAAAAATGAAGTCCATTTTGAAAAAAGAAATTTATAAAATTTCAAAAAGTGGTTATTACTATTCATAACGGCTAGTTTTAATAGCATATTGTTGTTTAGTGAAACTCAGTATTACGTACGACGCAAGCTATCGAGGAAGGTCGCGATTGCGTGTAAAGCAAGCCAAGCATGTGTTGTCTAGAAAAAGATTCCTTTGATGGTTTATATAACATAAAAGTCTCGGGTGTTACATTCTACCCCCCTTAAAAAGAATTTCGCCCTCGAAATTCATCACTTGTAACAAACAAATGAGGATACTTCTCCCTCATCATATCCTCAAGCTCCCATGTAGCTTCTTCAAGTTGGTGGTTCCTCCATAAAACTTTCATCAAGCGAGTGGTCTTGTTTCGTAGGACTTTTTCGCTACGATCCAGAATCTCTATCGGCTGTTCTTCATAAGAAAGATCTTGCTCCAGCGGTACAACTTCTGAGCTGAGTACATGTGAAGGATCTGGTATGTACTTTCTCAGGAGAGATACGTGGAACACATCGTGAACTTGAGAGAGATTCGGTGGAAGCGCCAATCGGTAAGCTACCTTCCCAACACGATCCAGTATTTCAAAAGGACCGATATATCTAGGGCTCAACTTCCCCTTCTTTCCAAATCTCATAACCCTCTTCCAGGGAGATATTCGTAAGAACACTTTATCGCCCACTTCAAACTCTAGGTCTTTTCTTCGGTTATCGGCATAGCTTTTCTGTCGACTCTGAGCTGCTCTTATCTGTTGTTGAATAGAGCTGACCTTTTCTGCCATTTCATCAACGAGATCAGGTCCTAATAGCTTTCTTTCCCCAACTTCATCCCAGCAAGTTGGAGTCCTGCATTTCTTTCCATAGAGAGCTTCATAAGGAGCCATCTGAATACTTGAGTGAAAGCTATTATTATAAGAAAATTCCACCAAAGGTAGGTGTTGATCCCAACCTCCTTTGAAATCCATAGAGCAAGCTCTCAACATATCTTCTAGGGTTTGAATTGTTCTCTCAGACTGACCGTCTGTCTGGGGATGATCAGCAGTGCTGAAACTCAACTCTGTATCCAGAGTATGCTGAAGACTTCGCCAGAACTTCGAGGTAAATCTCGGATCCCGATCAGATATAATAGAAAGTGGTACTCCATGAAATCTTACCACTTCCTTTACATATATCCTGGAAAGCTGATCTAGAGAGAAATCCTCTCTAATAGCAATGAAGTGTGCAGACTTTGTAAGACGATCAACTATGACCCAGATAGCATTATTGCCTTTGGATGTTTTAGGAAGTCCTGTGACAAAGTCCATAATGATGTTTTCCCATTTCCATTCGGGTATGGGTAATGGTTATAACATCCCCTTAGACTTCTGTCTCTCAGCTTTAACTTGTTGACAAACCAAGCATCGAGAGACATATTCAGCAACATCTCTATTCATGCCATCCCACCAGAAGTACTCTTTCAGGTCCCTATACATCTTCGTGCTTCCAGGATGAATAGAGAATGAAGAACTATGAGCCTCATCCAGTAGCTCTTTCTTTAATTCGGGGATGGGAGGAATGCAAACCCGATTCCTGAACTTTATTATCCCATCACAATCAAGGTTGAATTCAGGAACATTTCTCACCTTATTTTGTAACTCGACATCTTCTTTCTGTGCCTCTTTAATCTTCACATGTATAGATGGTTGAACATTCATTTGAGAAAGATAAGATTTTTCCCTTCCATTATAATTCCAAGATCCATCCTTTGTAAATCCATAAATATTGGATCCTTTGTGATCCTCATCATGGATAAACTACCATGGTCTTGTCGACTTAATGCATCTGCCACCTTGTTTGCTTTCCCAGGGTGGTAATGGATTGAGCAGTCATAATCCTTAATCAGCTCCAACCATCTTCTTTGACGCATATTCAACTCCTTTTGTGTAAAAATATACTTTAATCTTTTATGATCAGTATAAATATCACACCTTTCACCATAAAGGTAATGCCTCCAAATCTTTAATGCAAAGATTACCGCAGCCAACTCCAAATCATGTGTTGGGTAATTTTGCTCATGGATTTTCAACTGTCGTGAGGCATAAGCTATCACCATATCATTTTTCATAAGAACACACCCCAATCCCTTCTTGGATGCATCACTGTAGATCACAAACCTTTCTCCACTACAAGGTAGTGTGAGCACAGGTGCACTGGATAACCTTCTTTTCAACTCCTTGAAATTCTCTTCACATTCCTCTGTCCAGACAAACTTAACTCCCTTCCGAGTCAACTTGGTGATTGGATTAGATAATCGTGAAAAATCTTTTACAAAACGTCGATAATATCCAGCCAAACGAAGAAAACTTCGGATCTCAGTTACTATTGTTGGTCTTGACCATCTTTCGATAACCTCTGTTTTTGCTGGATCCACAGATATCCCCTCTTTTGAGATTATATGACCCAAAAATGCAACTTTTTGAAGCCAAAATTCACACTTGGTAAATTTGGCATAAAGCTTCTCTTTTCTCAGGGTCTTCAATATAATTCTAAAGTGATCTTCATGCTCTTCCTTGCTCTTTGAATAGACAAGAATATCGTCTATAAAGACTACCACAAATTGATCAAGATAGTCTCTAAAGACTCTATTCATTAGATCCATGAAGATAGAAGGGGCATTAGTAAGACCAAATGGCATCACTATAAATTCATAGTGTCCATACCTTGTACGGAAAGCCGTCTTTGGTATATCCTCCCTTTTGACCCTTAATTGATGATACCCTGAACGGAGATCAATCTTGGAAAAGTATTGAGCTCCGCGTAGTTGGTCAAATAAGTCATCAATGCGTGGGAGAGGATATTTGTTCTTGATAGTGATCTTGTTAAGTTCTCGATAATCAATGCAGAGTCTCATTGATCCATCTTTCTTCTTAACAAATAGAACAGGTGCTCCCTAAGGTGACGCACTAGGGCGTATGAATCCCTTATCAAGATTCTCTTGGAGTTGCTTCTTCAATTCCTGCAACTCAATTGGGGCCATTCTATAAGGTGTCTTTGAAATAGGCAAAGCACCCGGTACGAGTTCTATTGAAAACTCAACTTCACGATTTGGTGGAAGACCTGGTAATTCCTCCGGAAAGACATCATCAAACTCCCGTACAATGGGAATATTCTTAATCGTGTGTTTCTCACCAACCATTTGAGATAAATAACCTTCATTTAGTGGAATCAATACCCATAAGATGGAAGAAATTTCCACTGGAAGGTTATGTTCATCCTTGCATTGATATATGATCGTAGATTGATCTGGAATATGAAATGTGACTTCCCTTCTTTGGCAATCGATATGAGCTCCATGTAGAGAAATCCAATCCATGCCAAGAATCACATCAAATTCCACTAAAGGAAGGATCACAAGATTTGCAGGAAGCACTTTCCCACAAACTTCGATCGGAGAAGAATTATAAACTTTTGATGCGATTGATGTGCCATTAGGTGTTGTCACAGCTAACTCAACATCTAATTGTTGAGGTAATACGGTGATACCCTTAGAAAAGTCTTCAGAAATAAAAGAGTGGGTGGATCCAGAATCAAATAAAACATTTGCTACTTTAGAGTGGATGGTAAGTGTACCTTTCACCACATCGTTATCGTACTCCACATCGCTGATAGAAATTGCATGTGACTTTCCTTTGTCTTTATCCTTAAGAGTTTGTTGACGTCGACCATCATCATCAACCCTTGGATTTGGGCATTGATTGGCATAATGCCCCATCTCCTTGCACTTGAAACATTGAAGTGTAGTAGGTTCATTCTGTGTATCCCTTCCTTTGTTTGCGTCATTAGACATCTTCTTCCCATTATCAAGGCATTCAAATGCCCGATGACCTTCTTTTCCACATTTAAAACATTTACTTGTCCCTTTAAGACAACTCCCTCCATGTTTCTTTCCACACTTTGAGCATAAGGGAAAGTTCATCTTTTTTTCAGTGTGCTCTTTAGAGTTTCCTTTGAATTCCATCTTCCTCTTCTTATCAAACCCATGTGACTGATGGGTTACTCCAATCTCCATCTCGACTTTGAGAGCACATCGAACGATTTCCTCGTAGCTGTTGAAGTCCCTTATGGCTAACACCCTTCGAAGACTTGGTTTTAAGCCACTAAAGAATCGATCGATCTTACTCTCAGGTTGGATAATAATACCAGAAGCGTACCTTGCAAGTCTTGTAAAATTTGCTTCATAGGTACTAACAGATTCATCATCCCTTTGCTTCAGTTCAAGGAACTCTTTCTCCATATTTGTTCGGAGAATACGAGGGAATTACTTATTGAAAAATAAGTTCTTGAACTCGTCCCATTCCATAGACTCAATTTCATCCCTTTGCCTCGTATTCTTAACAAGATTCCACCATTGATCCGCATCTCCTTCCAAACGATACACTGCTAGGATGACTTTATCATGCTCAGAACATTGAAGAACTGAAAATATCTTTTCAGTAGTACTAATCCATTGTTCAGCAACTAATGGATCAGTAGATCCGCTGAAAGAAGGTGGACGCTGCCTCATGAAGGATTCAACAGAATGTTGCTCCCTCCTTTGCTCGTTTGGAAATCCTTCATGATTCATAGCTTGAGAAAGTTGTGTGAGCATGGCTACAAGATTTTTCATTCCAGCTCCCATATCGTTTGGTTGCTCAGGGGGACAATCATTGCATTGCCCATCGCATTCCGCATTAACACGGTTCCTTCGGGTTCTAGCCATTGACTAAAACCAAGAAGAATAGTGTGAGCAACACTAATTATAATAGGAAACCACATAATTCAAGAATAAAATTTTCATGCTTATGGTCTTATCCTAGGTTTTTCATGGCCATTTCTAAGATTGTGTTCTATGCTTAGACTTATCCTTAGGGTTCTTACTAAGGCTTTCACATCCTAGTTTCCAAAGGTTGACTATACCTTTCCTCTGATACCAACTATAACGACCCATACTTTACATACATTGTTAATACTTCGAAATTGAATCACACTTATTACAACATATGACAAAACCACAAAGTACCGTATAGGTATAGTGTCTTTAGAAACTGGGAAACATAAAAAACTGATTCATAAATCTTCTACAGTGTCTCCCATTTATTTCATCATATCTAGGGTCCCTTTTAGCATATTCTACTTAATATCCATCTTCCTGACCTGGGGAAAAGAAAACATAAAAGGGTGAGCTCAAATGCTCAGCAAGGGCAAATAAAGGAAATAAAAATCATATCATATCTTTTTGAAAATCAAAACCTGCAAAAGAGATCATAATATCTTAACATGGAATAAATCATAGAAGTGAAAATGAGATCCCCATAATCATAACATAAAACTTGAAACTTTGTGGCATGCACACATAATCATGGAAATCATTTCTTGTTAGTCATGACTCATTGCCAAGACTATCTTAGTGGACAAAGTCCCTTTCTGAACCGAGTTCACTCCTCGTTTCAGTCCTGTATCACTGAACCGAAATAACCTTCCGTTCCAGCCATGTCTATCTCATGAGATATAAAATCATTACCCAATGCATTGGAGGGAGATATAGGTCCCACCCATCTTATAATGAATCCTTTCTTATGTGTGTCACATAATCATAAAACATGCATCATCGCATAACACATGTAACAAAAATGGGATTCTTGAAACATGATGACATCATAAATCAATTCATATATGATAAAGGAATTCATAAACATAATTCCATCACAACATAGTCAAACCAATGTAAAAATATGGATAGAAACAGAACCCTTTATTATCTTATATGGAAAATAATTTTGATAAAACACTTGAATTGAATTTTTGAGGAAAATATCCTTTCTTCTTCAAAAACATTTTTCCTTTCATAACATGTCATACAACTTTAAAATAAAAGAAGTTGATTAAAAATAAACTTGAAAACTTGTAAAGGAAGCTTCTTTGAAGTAATGTTTTAAAAATCCATTCATGCCGTATATGTTAAAAAAAACATTCTTCGTAATTTTGTCGGAAAAGTCAAAAAGTACCTCGTACGGAAAAACGACAAAAGATTCCTTTCATATTCTTTACTAAAAACTCACCTAAGGGTAAAATTGGATTTAAACTATTGCAAGTGGATGGAAACAATATTACATATTGAGGGAACATGGATGTGGATGATAAAATACACCCCAGTAAATACTTACGAATAAACAATCTTGAATAAAAATGAGATTGTGATATTTCCCTTACCTTAGGTCCGATTTGCTTTGTTCGTGTCCGAAGCTCCTCTTCTTTGGAACGCCTCTTTGAATCCTCCACTTAAGGAACTAAGATTGGTCTTTGGAGAAGACCAGGACCTCTAGGATTATTCTAGGGAAGTGGAGAGGAGAAAATGTCAGGGGTTGGCCGAGCTTGAGTGCTCAAATTGGTGTGAGGAGGAGGGGGAGGAGGTGCCCTTTTATAAGGGAGGAGAGGGGCACCTTAGGAATATCTCAAAATATTATTTTATATTAAAGTCAAAATCGGTTTATAATGGTTCCAAAGGGTCTTATTTCGAAGCTAAAGTGGGGATGGGTCGAAATCCTATCAACTAATAGGATTTAGACAAGTTTAGGGTATTATTTTAACATTAACAATTAGATTTAACTCTAAGTTAATTAATTTAACTTTTACCGTGTCTTTTTGTTTTCTTTCACTATATGGTTAATACACTTACTATAACATGCCAAACGAACCCCAAATTGTTTATTATTAATATATATATCCTTATCTAAGTCATTTTGCCGAACCTTAGATTTTTAGGAATAAAATAACAATTAATAATATAATATTTGATTTAAAAACTATTTTGTGTCAATTTTGACACTATTTGATATATGATTTTTGTGAAAGTCATAACAGAATTATTTGTTCGAACCAAGTTGATTAAATCAATACTAATATATCATAGTAACCTAGAAAATTAGTGGAATTCATAAAAAGTCTCAAATTACATTTATTTTGGTATTTATATTATCAATTTTGTCAATATTTCATTAATAAGATAATTACTGCATCATCTTTGTGTCATAAATAAATTAAATTATTTGATGTCTAAAAATTACAAATAAAATACCATCATGTAGGAAATCTTTTTAGATTTCTAATGAATATTTACAATTGAATTTATCTTATGTATAACCCTATATTAAAAATGATTTACTTATTAAACTTTGATTTTAACTATTTTAACCCTTCTTTAAATAAATTAATAATAAATGTCCTAATCTAATCCAAGTAGGCCTAAATGGTCATATTTTATTCCTAAGTTTGTTTTTGGTCGAATTACACTTGTCCAATAGAATTAGGACATGTGTTAGGGTAATATTAATATCATATTTACCCTTAGTTACCCTATTTACTATTAACCGCGGTAAAAATAGTAAAAAGTTACTATTCACCAAAAAAATTATTTTTATCTCATTGAACCACATTTTAGTCCTTGATATTAACCGTGTCTCTCGGATTTTTGAAATTCCATTCACAGAAGCGGTAAAATTAAGTTTTATGCAAAATTCAGTTTTTAACCTACCACTTAGTGGTTTCACTATTCATCAAAAATTGAAAGTTTTCAGAAAAATACCAAAATTTCACCCTAGGCTAATTTCGATATTCTGAGTCCAAAAATGAAGTCCATTTTGAAAAAAGAAATTTATAAAATTTCAAAAAGTGGTTATTACTATTCATAACGGCTAGTTTTAATAGCATATTGTTGTTTAGTGAAACTCAGTATTGCGTACGACGCAAGCTATCGAGGAAGGTCGCGATTGCGTGTAAAGCAAGCCAAGCATGTGTTGTCTAGAAAAAGATTCCTTTGATGGTTTATATAACATAAAAGTCTCGGGTGTTACACACTCTCACAAAAACTCCAAGCCTAATCTCCATTAAAACCTAAACTATTTTCATTTACAACCTCATTTTGTTTTTAAATACATATAAAAATATTACAGGATATAGTGATCACTCAAAGGAACCTCGCACACCAAGATCCACATACCTTCTATCACCTCATGTGCTTCTGATTTGGATCATATCTAATAGGGAAATCATCATTCACAACCATTACATTTTTTAGAAACCTGAACAAGACTTCTCCTCTTGAAACCAACCATAAATTCAAAGCACTATAAAACAAGTTCTCCATTTCAGTACAAAATAAATCTGGCGTGGTTGAACCCTATAAATGGATTCACCCTTCATGAACTATTGGAAAAAAATACCAAAACATACATTTGTGCCTCGCACACCCAATGGAACACACATCCCAAAGTGGCCCTCTAATGGGTCACCTCAAAGAGAGATGACACTGAATCTTTAAATAAGTGTAATTTTGAGAATGTTACTAGGCTCTCCAACCTAGACCCGCGATTTAAATCCCATTAAAACCCACTAGGTTCTACCACCTAGGTCTAGGCCAACTCACAGAAGTTCATATCTCAAAAGGGGTCAAATAGAATCATATCCCAAATTCACACAACATTCCTATGTCAAAACACACATCCCTAGGGTCTCATATATAAAATAAATCATTATCCAAACCAGCAACCTACAACTAGGGAAGCTGTCCTCTCTGACCATCTTCACACTAGACCAGTCCCTGGAGAACTGGAACACACAACTAACCTTGAACAAAAACCACCCACAAGGGTCCAACGGTTATATCTTATACCATGTTGACCATCCAGGGTCATTGTACCTATTGTGTATGAGGATCTCATCAACATCCCCACTATAGAGAACCTCATTGTAGATACCCATAACATTCAATCCAAAGAGATACAAATAAATCTCAATGTAGTTGAGTAGAATGTAAAAGTAAATCAATGGGAAAATTTAGTATGACAAGTTTGTAAAACATTAAAAAAATATTCATCAGTGGCTAGAAAAATATATTTCTGGTAGGACAATAACATGTGGATCTTACATGCCTACCATAATGCATGAGATGCCTCTCACCTCTACTAAAGATTCAATGATATGTCCCAAACCTCATTCTAATAGTCCAAGAGTGAGAAATACTAAAAAAGTAAACAAAATACAAACCATATTTGAATCTCTCGAAGAGAAAATATAATAAAATCATAACCTCACAATTAAGAACAAAAATCACATCCCCTGATGACTTGGACTAAGTACTATAATAGGTGTTTGTGATGCACCTGCTCGATACCCATCACAAGCTCCAATAATTACCTATATCATTGACCAATGAAATAATACAACATTAATACAACATTAAAGTAATGAATCAGATACCACTTTTTAATGTACGAGCCAAAAATCCCCTATAATGGTGCCAAAAGACAATTATCCATATGACCTCAATGCACCTCTTCATATTCAAGTGGAGGATATATAGAAGCGGGGGTCTAAGGTGGTACTGTGAGGAGACTATACCTCCATATCAGAGTGCACAATAACAATACAATTGATCAAACATCATTCACCTATTATTAGAAAAAATTAATAAACCAACTAGGCTTGTTATCATACAATGAATTAAATAATTTATGAAACATCCATAATATCTATAGAAATCAACCACCACTGGGTTGTTTACATAATATGATAGAAAGAATTTAAACAAACAAAAGGGATATACATAAACTTTAACTATAGCTCATTCAATCCATGAATATCATCTGGGTAATCATTTTTAATCATGAAAAACTCAACATAGGCCTCGACCCAAACTTATGTCAACAATAAACATATGAGAGAAGCTCGGGTACCCATGTGCAGTGGCGGTCTGAGGAGGGTGTCATTAAAATTAAATAGGCCACTACCACCAGTTTATAAAGAAAATAAAATTCAGATCATTAGAGTATATAGATAAACAATGAAATAAATAAATATTACTAAAACGAGAAACATTTCACGGAAAAATATATCTCATATAGTACCCCCTAGCCCTCGGGTTCTAAGGTGATACACAAGCCAACCAAACCTAACTCGATATAATCCAATCATCTAAGACACAAAACATAGTGTTATATGTACTGTGATCAATAAAAAGGGGATTTTGATTTATTAATTATCTTAGGTAGTCATTAAAATCAATGTAAACTATTCATGGAACCGCTTTACATCACCCAAAACATACACAAAATTGTTACTACCAATACAAAGTATTATGTTAAACATTATATAAATTAAATATTGTAATTTTTCTTAGGGCCTCATTCCAAAAACTACTCATAAATTTAAAAAATATTTCACCGAGCATCGGTCCAACACCACAAACCCTGAATGGATAACATCAATCGACATTCCATTTCTATATGGTATAGCAGTTTTCCTAGAAGATCATTGAGGAACATAAAATATAATGTATAATACCAATGATTAGATCCCATTATGACACATAATCTATATAGATTACTAACTATGCATGTATAATAATTTCATCACCAAAATCATTCCTACATTTTTCAAATACTAAGGTTCAACATATTAACCTTTCAAAAATTGAATGTTTTCCAAATAAACCCTTTTCAAAACATTAACATTTTCCAATTTCCCTATAGGACATTAACATTAAAATGAGTCCAAAATCATTTCTTTTCATTAATTTATTAAAAGAGTCATTGAGGAACATTCGAAAAAAAATGGTGGGAATAATGAAGTGACACTTGATCTACATAATATTAAAAGCAAAAAACAAAACATTGATAAGAAGATCTTCAAAGATAGTGATTCACATAAATCTGGAAAAGATTCTTATGTCCACAGAGAGGGTAAATTTCACATGTTTTTTGATAAAAAATTGGGAGATATCAATGTTTCATATATAGAAACTGAAGCCCCAAATCGGATAATAAAAAAGATGATGTATTATTCTACAAACCACATCGAAATTCCAAACTACTTTAGATTATGGTGGATTGAAGTTCACATCGCTATAATATTGTGGCCACCCAAGTACAATATGCTACATTTTCTGGTGGTTGGATGTTCATGGAGCTACTATACCATTGTCTCCATTGAAAAAACTACTAAATTTCCTTGTTGGTTTCATCTAGTAAACTCTTCTACATTCATATAAAGATGATGTAGTGCCCCAAAATTTTTATCGAGTAACTTTGACCATTAGAACCATGGATATAGGGTGTAGTTCCCCAAACTACCCCCAAAATCCCCACCATGGAGCTCGACATACATGGTAATATCCTAGTGTTTAATATGGGTCTTCAAAATTCGTCCCTATATCATCCAATGTTGATTCAGCTACACTAATCCAACAATCTCCCACTTAGAGCCTAATCAACTATTCATGTATACATCTATGCCACTAACAAAGACAACTTGCATAATCCGAGCTCCACCTCTTCTTCACTAAGTAGTTCATGATTTCCATTCACAACATCAATTTCATGATGATAGTTCATGAAATATTAGTTTTTTTCCTTTTTTGACCCCATTAAAGCCTCCCATATTTTTCATCTCATCCTCCATTCATTAGTGGAGACCAAAATAGGCACATAAACTCATAAAATTATATATAAACATTAGATTCATCCATTTATATCTTGAAATGTTTATTCCAAAAATCTTTTTCAATGTCATCAACCCATCCAATATCAAGACTCTAATAAAATGGTACTTCATCAAAAAGGGCTTTGTCAACGAATTAAACAATTTGAAATTTGAAATTTTTTAACGCGATGACTATCGAAGTACAATACATTTTCTTCTCACATTCAAAACAACTCATATTTTTTTCAACCAAACAATATCTCCTCCAACTTCAGTAACAACAATGTGTTTTTCATCTATGGTGGGTAAATCCACCACCATCTGCAATTTTTATACCCATCTTATTATAGATCATCCACAAGTAAATACATATCTTTTGGTTATCCTCCTATGGTTGGAATCCCCTCCAATGTCATCATCCACATACCCCTAGAACATTTTTCATTATCCAAAACACATAGATAGTTTATTTATTCCCTCGTGATACCTCAGTATCCACATAAAAGAATCATAATTTTCCTTTCCAGGGTTATCCATATACCTACTAACAACTCCCAATGAATAAAAAATATAAATTCAAGTATACAGAATGAAATAAATTAGGCTTCCAACTTCTGATGCATATGGAAACTTTTCCATATACTCACATTTTTAATCTTTAGTGATTTAACAATTAATAATATGAAATTTCACACTAAGGGAATAGAAAATGTATTTTCATACAACATGTTGAATCATCTAAGAACCTTTCAAATGTATTCATATGGTGAAAACTTCAATGTCCAAGTTTCATTTTATCTTTTTATCTTCATCCAAAAATTCTTTCATACTTCTCAAAAATCCATCATCTCAAACTCCACACCCAACATCTATTTCAACTCTTCAATCCTATAAATACATGATCTTCTACTGATAATTTAAATAATATATAGAAGAAATATAAAATATTTATCACCAAAAGATTTCATTTAGCTACATTGATCCACACCACAGTATTTGTATGAATTTTTTTCATGAATATATCAAACTCATTGTTCCACTACCTGGGTGTTTTCATTAACTTGTATATTCTCTTCTAGAGTTTGCAGACTAGTCCTTCCTTCCCTAGATTAATGCATACCTCTATGTGATTCATATAGATTTACACCTCTATATCTCCAATAATGAATGTATTCTCGACAAAAATATACCCATTGTATAAATATTTTGATGAAATAATACATAGGACCCCCCAGATGGAGGGAAGATTAAATATAGGTGAGAAGAATATTTAGACTTCTACACCTTACTTCTATTGAAATATTTTCACCACCATCATTTCCTTCTATATCAACATTATATCACGTTATTTCTTTACCTATTATACCCATTTGTTCTATAATGATTTATATCCTTGTCGAAGAGGAGTCAACTCCCCTGTACTTTTTTTATGTAGTGATGAAATATACTCATTCATTGAAATCTTTTACTTGATCGACTCCTTAAACTGTGTTTCCTCTTAAAAACTTTCTATTTCACCGCTAATAGTCAATAAAAAATATTATAATGATGTTGGATACCTCTGAATAGGTATTCTTACCATTTTGGTCTCCCCAACTCCAATATAGGAGTAGGCTCCACCAGTTCCATTGTATCATGCCTAGATACAAATTCAAGATAAACATTCTATTTAAACTCTGAATCTTTGTTCCAAATTTCATCATCAGCTACATGGATAACCATGTACATGAAACCGTCATTAAAAACCTCATTCTTCCTTCTGATGATTATCCTATTATGATCATCCCAAAAGTGATAACTAAACTCATTAGCACCATAGAAAATGAAGAATCATGGTTCGGACTTTGAATCAATATTCTATGTTGTGTCACCATCTACATGTAAATATAAAATCAACCAAAACTCATTAATGTGAGATTCTTACCTCTTTTGAAGAAAAAATATCATATGGAGGAAATTTTCTCAATGGTACAGCTGGACTATTTTTGATGATATATTCTTCCATGTTCACTACTATTATCAATAAGTATTTGGGTATCCATGAGTGCGCTTTTTAATCCTAAAAAATTCATTCAATATCATATTAATCCCCTCATGCACACCACATTGTTTTCATGCACCTAAAATATACTTATCCAACTAAATTCCTTTATTAGCAAAAAACTCTTGTAACTCCTCACTACCACACACTCCTTCATTCTCAGACCTCAAAAATTTAAGAATTGATCCTAACTCATTCTCCACCAGAGGTTTCACTTATATAACTTGTTATACATGTCTGATTTTATTTTTAGAAAAGAAAGTCACACCATTATTATTGAGTCATTGAAAAATGTCACATAATATTGTTTTCCTCTAAGGGAATGTACCAGTGCAAGCCCCCAAACATCTATGTGCACTAGGTCTAGCTTCCTAGCCTTCAGTGTTATTCATCCTTCTAAAAACGATACCTTCTTCTTCTTTTCAAGGATGAAATATTCATAAAAAACAACTAGAACAAACATTATCTTCAGTAGCATTCCTTCTGACTTCATCACATTCATTCCATTCTAACTCATGTGGACTAACCTGTTGTGCCAAAATTGTGAATAAATAATATATTTTATTGATTCACACATTTCCATGATAGTCTTTGTCGTGTTATATAGGGTACCATTCTTTTCTCCCTTATCTGTGACCATAGCTCCCTTGGAAATCTTCTAGACACCACCAATAAATATCATACGGAAGCCTGCATTTTCATGTTTCCTAATAGAACTATGGTTTATTATTAAAATAGTGATATATATCATGTATTTTAGAACTATAAAACTCTAATTATTATTAATAAATTTTTCATCACCCTTCCCCATGATTTTAAAGGGTTCTTCATCAAACATATGTACCTTGAAATAATTTCTAGAAAAAAATAGTTAAGGAAACCATTTCTAAATTGGAATGGAAAGATGCCCATGAGTCTAAAATGCAAGATTCAATAAGGATATAAAAACTCATCAGAAACAAATAATCCATTCCTTATTCCATAATTTTTGTTGTGTTGGTTTTGGAAACCCTTCGTTTATCTTTTCACTTTTTCATAACATGTTTGTTATTCATTAAAATCTTGTAGGTAAGACCATCCCCCATGGCTTTGCCTCAACTCTTTCCTTCTGAATGTGATCATCCTATGAGATTGTATCACTAAACATATATTACTTTTCATTAAATGTTCATAATGAATCATATAATCAACCCAATTATCTATTTTGAATATCCTCACCAAGGATTTGGACTAACCCATCCTTCAGAACTAGTTTTTTATTTACTAAATAATTTCACACGGTTTATGAGTTGTTTCCAAACTGTTAAGTAAAGAGATAGATAACCCGATTCATATACCTCAACATCAAGTGTAATATCCACTGATTCCAACTGACTATTGATGGTGTTGAATTCATTTATGTGATCTACAACAATTCACCCTTCATTTTTTTTTAAATTTAGTACATATAACATAAACTACAAATTGATTGATATAGAATTTTTCTCATACATATTCATGAGATATTTCATCATTTCAATGAATGTATTATCTTCTCTGATGTAGAATGCCTCTTTTGTGTGAAAATAAGGTGCAAAACTCCTAGAACATGTCAATCCAGAAGGTCCCACTTTTTCTTTTACATGTTCATTAGTATTAAACAAAGAAGAAACAAGTGAATGGTATTTGGATAAATATATTCCTTGATCTGCATCCTCCAGTAACTGAATCAAGTTCTATCAAAGTTATCAATATTTACCATGGATTATTCCATAGTGATCTTTCTAATCCGAAAATCCAAAATCATTATATATGACCCGTTTAGTTAAAAACATTATGGGGAAAACAAAGCATGTGTCCATTATCCATTTAATCAAAACAAAAATTGAGTCTATCTAGGTAAAGTTCATACCCCCCTTATATTACCCTTTATATCACCAGTTTATCATTTATATGAAATATAACACCCCCTGGGCAGCTATTGGTCGGGTCTAATAAATACAAACATATTTAATGAGATTCATGGAAGTTGTAATGTATAAATTCAACCCCAAATGAATTTACTAAAACCTTGGAATAAACACACTACACATGGGATTTAAATAACATACCACATAAACAAGTGAATAAAATATCAATACTATGTTTAATGCACTTATACCACCTACCCCCGTCAATTAAACATTCTATAACATTTCAAAATCATGACAGTCTTTCCATATAATGTCCATGTCCCATCAAAACACCTCGACATCCAAAGTATCTTATCCCAATCACCCAAGATCTAATATAATTCGAAATAATAATAACAAATTATCTAGAACAATTATAATTAATTAATTCAATAATCCCCAACTCTTCATAATGTTGGAAAACAAATTGGGTACTCACCTCTTGATAAAACTCCAATAAACTAGCACAAAAGGTAAACAACATACCCTCAAATCTATTCATGGTAAATTAAATAATATGAACTACCATTATAGAAATTAAATCAATTTTGTTAAACATTAAAATACATTATGGTCTTATACCTTAAAAACGCTACACATCAATGTGTGAATGCCATCTCAGAATATCTTCTACTCATGCTAACCAAAAAATCATAAATTGATAATTACACAATACTATAGTAGAGTTTTCATCAAAACATAAACTGTAGAATTCTAAAAGTAAAGACCTACCAGAAGAAGAAAAAAATGAAGACACTGGAGGAAGATAACTCTCCGAATATGAAATGAAATTTCAATGAACACTCCCCAAACCTATGTTGTCGGAGGTGGATGAAGGGGTGGAGAAAAATCATCATTCTTACACCTATAATTTGGTATAAGGGGTTGGATAATAAAAAATTCCAATGGGGAATTTTTGTAAAATACCCATTTTAATGAAATTTTGGGCAGCCGTATTTGTTTTGTCATATATTATGCAAAATATACAATTGTATCTATCTAAGACATCACACTCGCACTGTTCTCCAATATAATTTTCTGAAGACTGTGTTGACCATCAACATCCCACATGACCACTTATTCAATAAGGTGCATGGATTATCTAAAATCATATAGTGAACATGAACCATAATTAAGAACCTTATGAAATACACAATATTTTTCATTTGTTGTGCAAGATTTACTCAAAATCCTATTCTATCCAAGAAAGATAATTGTTCACAGATAAAATGAACTAAAAAATGATCAAGGTACCGCAAGATTTGTTTTTAATCCTACACAACAAAATATAAAAATTGGGAAATCATGATGAAACTTCTCAAAACGTCTCATTAAACTTCCAAAACACATATGAAGACCCCAACTAACTCTTAATAATAATTTCTCATCTCAATGCATTATTTTGAGGCTTTAAAAATATCCAAATATCATTATGAGCCTTTTTCTAAAATTAATTTGATATAATAAATGAAAATCCATTATCCTTTTAAATTATCAACGTGTACTGATGTGAGATCATACATGGTTGATCTCGATCAATCCATAATCCCAAGAAAATATCTCACCCTGAAGGATTTTTTACACTGTTTTAAAATTGATTATGGTGGGTAGTGATGTAGATAAATAAGGAAAATTGAAAATAAATGAGAAAGTAATATAAAATATTTAGTCAAACCAATATCACAAACATGAAAATAAAGAAAATAATATGTTCCAATGCCAGAATTAAAAGTGAGTATATAAAAGGGATTCAAAAATAATTTGAAATTATATTGAAAAATGAAATGAAATATAGAAAATGTGATTGATGTTACTCAAAGTGGAAACATTCATTAACGTGAAACATGAAACCTGAAGAAATTTTCTTTTGTCACAATAGTAAAAATAGGGAATCATTTATAAAATATGAGAGGGTGTGTCTCTATTTAAAACTACAGTGGAAGATCTTTAAGAAACGAATCAAAGCACCCTCCTGATGAATCCTAGAACACCCTGAGACAGGATGGGTGAACTAAGTTATCATCTATTACTTTCAAAGTGATGGATCTTGTTCCCACATTGTAAGGAACTAAATAAAACTATCTGATGGTAATTTGTATAAAAAAATACTCACAAGAAAATAGATAAACAACCATTTTACTAGGTTCACCACTAATGTATATTCCAAGAAGCGTACTCCACCAATTTTTTAGTCATACCAAAATCCACTCATCATTAATAATAGTGGATTATAAGAGATTAGACATAGTCACTATATGTCATAATTAATGCCCTTACATGATTTTTATGGATAACACATTGCATCCCTTGTAACGATTCTGTCGAATCCACCTTGATCACTACCTTCGGTAATGTCTTACTCATTTTATCTACTTGATGTCTTCTTCAAGAGATTTTCATTTATTCATTTTTCTTTTAAAAGAAAGAGGCACTTCTTACACCATTATCCTAACTTAATTCACTTGACAACATTGATAAATAAACCAGATATATAAACCCTATTAGGATCTCTACACAACACTTGTGTGTGGAACCTCTTATTCTGAACAAGTTTTTGGAATTATCATGAAATATTTATTTTCGACAACCCCTATCTTTCATGCAATCAAACATTGAGATTCATATGGTATTTATAGACTAAAGTAACAACATGCCTGTAAGATTTAGTATGCTTAAGTCTTCTTTGTGCAACACTGTCACATAATAGATTCATTATATCTTCATTAGAAGAAGATCTAATTCTTGAATAGTAGTATCCATATATTTATAGTCCTCGACAACCCTTTTTGTATGCTTACCCCTTATTATCCCATTTGCATACACCATTTCTCTATGCGTGGAAAATAAATTTTGACATCACATTTGAGCACATACAACTCTCCAACGAGAAACAACACCTTCCATGAATAAATTATATCTTCAACATGCCTCTTTAATTTTATTTATTTTGATAAGATGATATCATAACATATCATTTAAGAAACATTCAAATCCATGTTCAGTATTGTGCGAAACTTCATCTTCCAAAAACACTTTTCATCATTCTCCAATAGGTGGGCCTAAATATTTAGAAAACACTAGAAAATAATCCACCTTCAAAATTATTTTCAACATTAACCGTAAAAATACATTCAATACAAACACCTTGATTAACCTAGGGTATATTAGAAAAAAACACAAACCAAACTCCTTTTAAAAAAAATAATAGCCCTGTTTCTAATAATATACCCCTTTATAATTTTTGGAAATATACAAAAAAATTCATTAAAAGACAATCCATTATCAAAATATAATATGCATGATACAAATCATCCAATACTCTAAGTCTATGTCTGTAATGATTAGAGTATAAGACAATACGGGAACAATTAATTTGGTTCTTATGTTTTGGAATGCTCAAAGGTTTCCAATATAATCTTTCAACAATTACTTGTTACATTGAATTTTTACCCCAATTATTAGTATCCACCATGGTTAAAATATCATTCTCCCCCTATTAAATCATCGAATTTCTCGGTTTTTTAGTTCTCCATTCTCCATTCTCCCATTTTTTGAATTAAACCCAAAGAACGTAATTTTAATTTGTAAAGTTATAAAACACACCCCCTAGATCGTATCTCCCCCATAAACCAGTATCACTTGCACAAACATATTGAAAATGTAAATTAAAATGGTAATATGAGAATATTTATTACCTCCTCATGCACTAGGACGTAGAAAAACACAAATTTTTAACCGATATTTATAAAAAAAAATGTGGGCAGCCAATGGCTTCATTATAATATCAAAAACATGGTCATTAGTTCCAATATGATCAATTTTAATCACACATTGTTCAACTCTTTCCTTGATGAATTGATATTACATTTAAATTTGTTTCATACAAGAATGATGAACAAGATTCTTAATAACATCGATTATTCTCTTGTTATATCATTGAATTACCATTGGTTGTTAACATCATCACCAATATCAGTTAGTTGCTGATTCCTCCACAATTGGTGAGTGAATGCCTTTGTAGTAGAGATACACTCTACATCTATAGTGCTAAGTTAAGTACATTTCTATTTCATACTCAACCATCCCACACATTTCATTCAAATAATTAATGATACACAGTTGTGGTCTTTATATCTACATCATAGCTAGCCCATCCAACATCCAAAAATACTAATAGTTAATTATTTATTCCAATAGAAACGTGTAGACCATAATTTTGACTATATTAAATGTAGCTCATTATTATTTTTTCTACCTCAAAATATTATTATTTTAGACTAATTTGACGGATTTATTCCAAAAAGGTTACAAACACAATATTTGATTTCATTGTAGTAAATTATAATTGGAATCCAATGATTCACTTGTATATGGTGGGATCCATTGATGTCCCATCCTCATATTTTACAAGTTTATTCCAAACTGAAATCAGAGTATATATTGGTTTAGAGTCATTCATATTTAATTTCTTCAGTAACCCTAATGAAAAAATTTCCTCGGAAATGAAGGTTTGATATTTCTGATAAACAACATGTAGCCCCTTGAATAATGTGAGTTCAGTAATCAATGACATTTATAATTATTATATCATTAGATTGGAAAATTCATCCACTAATATCTTCCTACTTTTACCAAATAGAATATCATCCACATATACCAGCATCAAAAATTTATCATCCTTGAAATTATTCATATAGAGATTAAGGTTGACACATCCTCTAGTGAATTTGAGCTTTTTTAGATATGAATCTAGATGATAACTCCATGCTTGTGGTTCCTGTTTTAGACCATAGAGAACCTTTCTCAACCTAAAATACATTAATTCATCATTACCAATTATGAAAACCAGTGTTCATTCAATGTATACTTCTTCTTTAATAAGATCATTTATGAATGTTGTCTTGACATCAATCTTATAAAATATCTCTTCTATTTCATTTTCCATGGAATGGAAAATTGTGATCGACTCCAGTATCACTATTGGAGAAAAAAGTTCTTTCAAATCAATTCGATCAATATGTACATAGTCTTAAAACACTAGTCATTCCTTATTTCTGATCATATTTCCATGTTCATAAAAAATTGAAGATCTATTTGGTGTCAATAAAATTATAGTTTTCAGATCTATTAACATGACCCCATGACTGTTTCATGTCAATATGGTCGAGTTCTTCTTTCATGGATTTAACCAATGATTCATATTTTATATATTCTTCAAATTTGGTTGGTTCCACAATTGATAAAAGGTAGACTATGAATTATTAAACATTATCCTTATCTATGTGGGTGTCGTACAATCCCCAATGATGTTGGATTGATCAATTTATGATATTCTATTTCTACTATTATGTTCAGGTAAATATTCTTCTAGAATAATTTCATCTTATTATTCTTATTCTAAATCATCATCATTTTGTGTCATATAAATGTTTTTCACAACTTAATCCACTTCAGCATTTGAATACGTTCAATGTCCAATGTCTTCTTTATCTTCTATTATATCAGAATAAGAGATCCTTTAAATACTTTTGGTCTTATATTCAATTACCTTAAAATCGAGACTTTCCACAATTCCAAAAATTTTATTTATGATGTATTTGTAGGATATTTTCTTCATTTAATATCCATGGATAATTCCTTGTTCTACACAATCACCATAAATCCCTTTAATTATTTCATTCTTTTGGATGAAACATTTAAATTTAAAAACACAAAAAAAAAATCAAAGAGGTCTTCCTTAAATTCCACAGATCATATGGGGACTTCATTTCTCCAATAAAATTACCTATTAAATATGGAGTATATACTACGGCATGAACAACCACTTTTTATTAATAGCAAGAGACATGAATATCAATCAGTATAGTATTTTCCATGTTGTTCACTTGTTGATTCATATGCTCAACTACATCGATTTTATTGTGGAGTTATTATAGAAACCACCTAATGTTATATTTCATGTTTCTATACAAAATTCCAAAATTCAATGGATGTTTATTCACCTCAATTTTTAGACCATGTAACATTTATTGTTCTTCTAGAATAATTTTCTAATATTCAGAGATATGTTTTCATGCAATAGATAACATTCTTTTTCCTATTTATAACCATCACACAATCCATTCTAAAAAATTAGTCAATTAATAGAATTAATTTCCTTTCTCTATATGATAAAAATATATTTATCATTCCAAATAAATCAATATGGATGAGGCTGAGAAGATTTTATTACATTTTCTTCTTTGGCTGATATCAAATGAAGAATAACATACCTCATATGCCTGAATCAATTGTATTTTTCCATTCACTATTTATATTAGGGATATCTATAGCTATATCAATCTTAGATATCTTTTCCATGTTTTTTATTATTTTTCCCCAACATATAGTGCCAAAAGTGATTTTATTATTCAACAGTTATGTAGAAAATATTCGATATATTATCAACCTTGTATAAGTTTCCATTTATTCTACAACCTTTCATGGGTCAATTACAAGTATTTACTTTTATAGTGAACCATGTTTCATTGAATGTCACTATAAGTCCCGATACATATATTTTACTCACAATAAGGAGATTATGAGACAAACCATCCAAATATATAACTTAAATTTCCTTAATCTCGTTGCTCTCCAGTTCAATACTCCCACTACTATTGATCTTATGTACAGTAAAATTATTGAACATAAATTTTCCATAAAACATTTTATATACCTTCATAAATATATATTCATTTAGAATTTTATGGTTTTATTATATTCTATAATTAATCAAGGTGATTCTATTATTTTCACCTTGGAGTTATACTTCTACAAGATTGGATTTCTGGATTTTGTTCTATTACTTCAATTAAATGTTAGATTGAGTGAAGGATAAATATGGCCTTTCAGATCTATTATTTATGTTCATGGGTTCATCGTAATAATTCTCTTCCACTAGAGGTTAAAAATTGTTTTTTAGACAAACACCATCTGGTTGGTGAGTATTGACATGTTTATGTGTTCTGTATTTATTGTTCCTGCATTTTCTCTATTTGAAATAAACAGAATTATGTCCAAAGTTAGAATAATGAAAATAGAATCCCTAGAAACTATTTCTTCTATAAGTTTAAGGATATTAATTCATTATCTTTTGTTAAATTCATGTCTCTTCCCCATTCAAATAGCTCTTATCTGCTTCACTATATGACATGGTATGGTCCAGATAACCAGAGAATTGATATTTTATAAGAGGAAATTTCTTCTCATTTCTATTCCTCCACATGTCTCCTTACTTATGAGAAGGCATTGACAGCTGATCATTTTTAAAAATTGAGTATAGTTTTCAGTTCCCCTTTTAGTTTTATATAAATAATTCATTGTTATGACATTAGGTGACTTTGTGATATGTCCAATTTTCAGAATACCTTTATTTTAGACAATTTTATTTCTAGCATTTGATGTTTCATCAGAACAACCAACTACACTATTTTACATGCATGTGAATATTTTATCTTTCAAAACATTTCCCACTCCATCTGAACCACTCTTAGATCTCTCTATCATCTCAACATCTGATAATCTTCTCAACGTTATTTTATTGTTTTTTTCTTATGAATTTGTATCACTTTCATGTTTAATCATAAGAGTAACCACTCATTTTTGAAGACCCTAAATTGTATTGGACATCTCCTTTAGTATGTATGTTAGTTCATTGATGACCTTCTCCAATTCATCAATTATTTGATTAAGTTCTTCAACACCTTCAGTGATTTCAATGGTTGTTGAATTTTATTTTAAAACTTCCTCTAGTAATCCAATGTCATATTCATGTCTATCAACATATTATAATAACTCTTATACAACTTATAAACACTTCTTTATTTTGTTAAATTGATTTTGAAGATTACCAAGAGTATCCTAAAGTTTCAAATTGAGATCGAAATGAGCAACTAACCTATTATCTATAGCTTAATCTTTATATGGTTATGACTTTTCGACTATAGCCATCATAGATTATAGGGTTCAAAATTTAATCGTTGGTTATTCTTCCTCAAAAAATTCACTTTAATCGCCTTTTTCATTACATAAGAAATTATTTATCTATAATTTCTTACAATATTAGAATTTTCCTTTTTTGAAAATATTTTTTAAGGATTCTAAGAGTTTTTATATCCACTTTCTTCATCATTGAACTTCCTTGAGTGCAGAGGGTCAATATTACCAACAGTACAACATCGAAAACATGCCAAGGGTAGCTTGGCATAAAATATTATTTTTCCTCTCTTGAATTTCATTAATATAATATAAATTAATTCATCTTCATCCTTCTCATTTTAAACACTATCTTTGAAAGTATCATGTTTTTTCTTTGGCCTTGATAGTCATCTCATTTCTTACTCAACTTGTTGCATCATCTAGTATTACTCTCAGTCCATGTGCCACTATACTTCTCAATATATCATCTAATGAATTTTTGGAAATATGCCTTTCGTCAAGGGATAAAATGTCGGTATTATAGTTAATAAGAAACCTTTTACATATTTTTAAAAAATTGTCATTATATTTTGTTTCTTCAACATTTATTTGTATTGTTGTAACAATATCAGTTAGTCGATTTAAAAATGTATATTGATTTTGATTATAATAAATTTAAATATCATCGAATATATTGTATAAAACATGGAGTTTCACATCCTTCACATTGTTTTGACCATCATATATATTTTCTAGTTTTTTCACGTACTAATGGAGGAATTGAAGTTCATCACCTCTAGATAGATTAAAAATTATAGATATGTTGTATGGAAATTATGTGGTTTGAAATATGCATCAACAATTTTTCTTTTTGTTTCAATCAAATATAGTAATGTCATATCAGTGACCAATATCCCTTGTATAGTTGCAAATAATATTTACATTCCAAGAGATGTAATTTTTCAACTCTTCTTCTTATTAAAAATCTATATGTTTTGTCCATCTATGAGGGGGACCCCCTGAAATTTACAAAATTCCCCATGATATAAATGAAGTAATGATTAAAAACCATCAACCTAGAGGATATGATGCCACTTCAAGAACCCCATGAAACCTTGAGAGGGGAGCGAAAAATAAATTTTTCAAATTTTTCATTTAACTTTATGGATATTGATCCTATGTTGGACAGAACTAGTTAAACCCATCTGATTGTATTTGCATAAAACAAACAATCAGATAAAAATGGATAACAAAACAATTTTACTGGGTTCACCACTATGGGATAGTCAAAGGAGCATATTCCAAATGTGATTAAGATGTACAATAAATACACTAACATTAACTATATTTTAGTACAATAGTTCAGACTCAATCACTATTTTCCATGGTCACTACCACAAAAAATTTTGGATAGAACACTACATCCCTCAAAACACTTTAATCAACTCCTCCTTACTCACATCTATCGATATAGTCATAATATATTTATCAAATTGAAGTTTGATTGAATATAATATAATTTCTTTCTTTCTCTTTATCAATCATGAGACTCTTCTTTCACCATTACCCTGAATTGATGGTCTTGAGAACCATGATCAACCAGATATCTAAAACCTATTAGAATATTAAAAATGCACATTGGTGTAACAACACTTATTGCACACAAGTTTTGTAATTGTAAAACAATATTTCCTTTAAACAACCCATATATTTCATGCAATCACACCACGATATTCACATGGTTTTATAGACCAATTGAACATCCTGGACGTATGATTTATTGGTCACATGTTATCAACGTGCAAATGTTGTGGTTGATAGAGACAATATATCTTATTTGGAAAAAATGTTATGTCATTAATGGTGGTAGCTGCATATTTATAGCCACCGATGACCATACACGTAATAATATTACTCTCTAACCTCCTTGTTCAAACAATTTCCGCGAACATGGAAATCCACTTCTGAGGTATCATTGGGTGCGTAAGTGCCTACTGTGTAGAACCGCATCATTCTCATGAAAAGAGGAACTTATACGTTCCACTTTCCTTTAGAGTATTTTTTTGATCTGACCTCAGAACATATCATGCATGAAACATTAAAATCCACAAATATTCATGTACACATCAGTTTTTTCCAACAAAACGTTTCCCCATTCTCACGTTTTTGGACAAAAAAATGTGGAAAACACAAGGACAAAAGATACCTTCAACACTATTGTCAACATGAATAATAATAATACAATCCCTCTAAACTCCTTGATTGACCCATTGTGGGTTTTCAATAAACACAATCAATATTCCATTTATTGGAAAAAATACCATTGTCTCTAAAACCTCCTTATCTTCTTAAGAGTCTAACCCCTTGAATGGAAGTTAATGAGCAATTTTATAGTCATATGGGGTAGGAAATTACCCTATAAATAGTTCCATCAAAATTTGACACGCATTTAAAAAATATTATGGAAAAATATAGAAAAATGATCAATTATAATTTTATTTACCTCCATCGTAATGGAACTCCCAAAAAATTTGATTTCATTGGACAATTTTGGCCAATGTTAGGCCTGAAATTGGAAATCAAACATTTTAGCCAGATAGACTCTTAAAATTAAAAATTCAATATTCTCTGGATTTTTTTACCTTGAAAATGAATAAATATTTATATATTACAGTTAAATAATCTATAGGAAAATAATTTATCTTCACACAATTTTATTTGTAGTTTTGAATGATATTTTAGGAGATATGGTCCAAACACAAAGTATTTGATACTTTTTGACAGATATTGAGGCCTTCATTTAATTCTTTTATTTGGACTCTTACTAAAGTAATTTAACCATTTTTTAAAACAATTTAGGCCCACATGTTTTCATGATATATACGGTATTTAAAATCAATTAGGGTTATGGATATTTCCTAGTAACAAATACTTCATAATTGTTCCATAATGCTTGACAAAAATATTGAGAAAAATTTCATGATAAAATTTTCCTTCCAAATAACCAATAAAATAATAGGTGTATTTAAATAATATATAGAAAACTATTCTAGTAATATTGAGAAACAAGAATCGAATGAATTGGTTTTGAGTATAACATTTTATGATCAGAATAAAAAACTACAACTAGAATGGATGCATTCGAAAAATTATCTCATGTTTAATTCAATGTAAAAGAAAGAACAATTAGATTAAAATGTGAATATTTTAAGATAAAATCAATGTAATTTTTTATATAAATTTTTTTAATGAATTTGATTTATCAAAAATAATGATTGAAAAACCTACGTAATCATGAATGTGTAATCCATAACATCATTCTAGGAACGATATACATTTTTTAAAGAATAGAAATTAAATCAATGGATTTGTGGAGGGAACATCATGAAACTAAATATCACATATTAATGTGATACAATCTGTGGACGAGGAATATAAAATGAGTAAAATGGTACGTATTAAATGTTTTTCACACCAAAGAATAGAGTCTTGCATCTTAGTGGTGGTAAGACAATTAAAAATGTTTTTTCTCACCATGGTGGTTGGTTTTTTCACATTAAAAAATTATAGATTCCAAAACAGGGAGAGCATTAACACCACACTATGGTACTAAGTGTTTTAGGAAAGATAATTATCCGTGAAAAGCGATGAACCGTTTATTTCATGACGATGATAATTTTATATTCCCATATGGAAAATATTTAAATACCAACAAATATTATATAGAATATCATGATGTATCCATGTTGCATGAAGATGAAAACTCTATGTTTATAGGGAGATTTTAATTAATTCATTGAGTTGAATTATTTATGGGTTTAAAACCCACCAGATTTAATCAAATTCAATTTTAATGTTTCTCTTGTTGTATATTCTGTGAGATGAGAAAATAAAAATATCTATCCTTTAGTATATTTATAACTAAAAGAATCAACAAAACCCCATATAAGAAATCTATAATCCTTCAACAATTTTTCAATATGATGAATCATCTTCCGAAGCAGAATACTAAATAGAGTATAATATCTATTTTTTCGTTCTAGTTTCAAAGGAAATTTGTGTGTAAAAACAATTCATCAACTTCTGTACATCTAAGAAGATATATCAAAGGTGGAAGAGTAAGAAAAATCAATATGAGAAGCATCTGACTATGTTTTTGTTATTAATGATCTGGTTGTTGATTCCATTTTGGATTTGTAAGGATGTTGTATTCATTAATGTAAGACCCTATACATGTATAGATCATCCTAATGATGTTTTAGAGAGTTTGGCATGTAAGATAAAATTTGGAAGATATTTATGTTCTCAAAGCTAGTTATAAGAAATATATTTTTCTTCATATTATTTAATCCATTGATATAGTAAAGGATTTGTTTCATACCAATGTAAAGGAGGGAGTCCTGAAGAATAGGTGGTACATATCTAAATAACTCCATTTAATGATCAATGGTTATGGTATAAACAATCCCATAGATTCATTAATTTTATTGTTCACGTATTTAGGTACATGGATGATATCAAAACAACCTTTATAGTGACTTAATATTTAACTTGAAATCACTATAATACTATATTGATCAAAAAAATTGTGTTCATGAAAAAAAATAAAACATCTTAAAGGGAAATCTCTCAAATAAAAGTCAATAATTTTTTATATTTTTTATATTTCTTATTCTATTTCATTAATTCATGGTTATATCAGGTTATAGAAAACAATTATTTCACCATCAATATTAATTGGGGTAGAGGTTTGATACTAAATTTTTTTTAATTAAAATAAAGTAAAATGTTGAAAAAGATGACAACCCTGATTCACCCCCAACCCATCTTAAGTGTCTTTACATGAACTAATGTACTAAAAATGTTGTATCATAGAATAATTATACCTCTAATTGGATCTATTTTTTCCTTGTTATTTGGATAAAGATTTGAACGGAGTGAATATTTGAATAGAATATTTATGTTTAATAGACATAAAACTCATATTATATCCCTGTATAAATTGAAAAATATATTTCATAAAAAACCATAAAAAATAGGGAAGAAAAAAAGGCAAATAGATTTTGAAAAAAATAAATAATGAAAAGAAGGATCAATTTCCATTTGAAGATAAAAAGGGTGAAAATTTATAATCTCCTAAATCTTTTAATATTGATCCTTTTAAATAATTAATTTCAAGGTATGGAGAGTATGATGTGAATGAATCTATTAAAACCATTAAAGGATTCTATCTCAATCTTAAATTTTTGTAAATATTGTTCATGTTGAATAATTCACATGTATACATGGTTTTGATGAGGAACTACTATATAGAAAAGCATATCTATAATAAGAAATTAATTAAATTAATGACGAATTATGAAGGAAATTTCAAAGGTGAAATGATCTTACAGATATTATTATAATAAACGTAGAAAATGTAACAATTTTTAGTGAAACATTGTTTCTATTTGAAGAAAAATTGAAAATAAATGGTAGTGAGAATGAAGTTATGGTTACTGTTCTTGATGAAGTAATACATGAATTAACATAATTACATAAATTATCTTGGATTTTAAATGATTCCCCAATGGAGGTCAATGAAAATAAGAATAAATTATCCTAATAAATTATTTATAGAATAAGAAACATGGATAAATATATTATTCAAAAGCTGAAGAGAGAATGGGTAGAAAATATGAGGTCATTTGATGTTGATAAATATACTCCTAAAATGATGTGTCTTGATCTTGGTATAAAACTATAAGTTCATGAAAACTATCAAAACTCGATCAGCCTACATTTTTTAGAAATGGGATACTTCTAAAACGGATTAAAAAGAGTATCTTTTTCCAAATTAGGATTATAATAGTGGAAAAGAGTCCTGATATCATCATCAGATTCATCCACTTTTTTATCAGGGAAAAAGTTAGAATCCAAATCAACATCAGTTGATCATGCTAAATCTATTTTATTCAATAGTACAATTTTTAACTTAAAATTTCTATAAATAAAGATAATGAAAAGTGGTGTGAAGCCTACACTCAAGAAAAGGGTGGATATGATTATGTATGAATGATATGGTTCCCCATGATAAGATTAAATGGATGAGAAAAAAGTCCTAAAAATATCATATTTTAGATTTAAAATTCATGGAAAACATGAACTCCAATGAAGAAAACCAAATATAGTTTATCATTACAGGTTTACAAATAGATTATTATATTGTTGTTATAATATACGAATTTTTAATGCTCAATTATGTTATTTATCGATTGGGTGAAAAAATAGAAGAATAAATAAGATATTGAACATTTGAAACATCCATATAATAGAAGAATAATTTAATAATTAATATGTTTGATTATATGAAGAAATTATTTGATTATTTTCTATGATTTTTAATAGCTCTGAGTAATTCCAGGATTCACCGACTAGTTATAACTCGTGTGTCAAAGATAAATGAGTACCATAACTCAGAAAAAATAATATTATAATTTATGGAGTTAAAGGTGTAATAGGATAATAATATATAAATGAATGTGTTCAACAAAATATAAGAATGGGAAAAACCACTCCAAATATGTTTTCAAAGATGTTTGAGGATCTATATTTGGGAAACACGACCAGAAGTCCAATATAAGTGATCAAACCTACGTAATGTTCTATTTATATTGTTTTAAGATAGGTCACATCATGGATTCATTAAATAAATCTTTGAGTGTTCTTTTAAATAGAAACATGCCAGGGAATAATTTGAAAATAGTCTATGTAAAATATAAAAGTGAATATAAGACAGATTTTTGTGAAAGCACTCATAAAAATGCATGTGGAGATTCCAAATATTCTAAATCAACTTCCAAAGTAAATTTTATAATATCAGAAGCTAATTTAAAAAAGGATCTAAAATGGAATAAGGATAATAAACATCTAGTGTTAAAGGTAAGTAAGAAATTCCACATTAAGAACTCAACTTTCATTATAAGTTATCTGAAAATGAATCTCATGAGATTCCACAGAGCAATATGGGAGGTTTCCTATGGCTATAAATTTTTTGATAAAATATTTAACCATATTATTAGCCCATGATGTGATGTTAATGATAATGAAGATAGAATGAGGAGATTCATGTTAACTAATTACTGGTACTAGGGTGCACATCAAAAGACTATGGGATAGGTATTTAAAATTTTATCCATCATAGTGATGATGTTTCATTGTCTCTAGTGATCTAGGTTCTGGTATAGGTATGATGATATCAGGTGAATATTCTACAAAAAAAATTAAAAATACTTGTACCGCATTTTTAATGATAACGTGTTCTTATATTTCATATTACTAATGATAAACACTAGAAGGATTCTCTCTCAAACCCCTCTACATCATTCAAACAGACATAAAAAATATGTATTGATGTTTATCATCAAATTCCCGGTTCTGTCGTGGAGCTCTGAGGATTCCTTCAACATCACAATGATCACCACAATCGGTACCTTTTATTTTTGAATGAAATCAAATATTCAAAGAATGTAAAAGACCATTTTGTCTCTTAGATGTTCAATGGAGGAAGGAGGAGCTCTCAATTTTTTGAGTATGAATAGTACCCATGAAAAGATCCCCCTCTTACTAATACAATGGGTTTTAATTAGCTGGAAATCGTTCCGTGGCCCCTATATAAGTAACATCCACTTAATAAGTAATAAATGACACATTATTAAATCTAACTATGTAATATATGTAATTTATATTTTACCACCTACTTGTAATATATAATAAATTTGTTACAAGATAAAACATTGTCATTAACCCAACTTGTATTTCCACACAATACTAAATGAACCAAGAATATTAAAATAATATCCATTCATATAATATTTTCCTTTTATTAACATGAATACCTATAAATTATTATAAAAACATAATTCAGAAAAATTATTCTATTATTGAATAATAATTTTTTTATTTATTTTTAGGGGACCATTAACTCATAGAAAACCTCCAAACCCTATGGTTGCGCCCACTATGTCCTATAAACATATTCACGCAATTATGGAAGACTCTTAAATACACTATTATGTTGACCCTCTAGTCCATTATCTTGACAGTATGAATACTATTAAAGGGCCAGATGCAGAGGATAATAACTCATCAAGAGCCCTAAATAGATAAAGAATAGTCATAGTGATGGAAACCTTCATTCTAACACACTGTGTGTAATATAATCTATTTATCTCGTGATATCTCAAAAATAAGGATGCATATCTAGTGTCATCATAAATTAATGCATTATTATTTGTTTACTAATGTATACATACTTACCTTCTTCAACCATATTAATGGATTTAATGAAGTTATTACTACCCAAATAAACTAGTCCTATGATATCACTTCTTCAACTCATAATTGAAAAATTCTATCTTGATCATTAAACTATTTTCATACCAGCAATGATGCACCGAACACATATTACCTCGCTATGAATTAAATGTAATTTTTTTTACATGAAATAAAATATTCGATAAAATGATACACATTGATAATAATATCAATTCAGGATACCAATACACAATTTTTTATATAGGGATAACCAATGAAACTAATAACATGCAGTGTGCCAATCAGTGGGTATGTCTGCAAGATATCATCTAATCAAAACTACCATGTGTGAACATCATGGGAAGAAGTTTCAATTCTTTTGAACTCCCCACATCATAGTCACACATCATTTGTTTCATATGAGTGTGATGTATCTGGATAGGAAATAACTTCAGGATTATTTTCAAGATACCTCTAGGTTCTCATTATATCATAGGAACTACTATAAATATTTTATATGACTTGTAATATAAGGAAATAAACATAAATATAATGGGAACATATGTATCAACCCTATTATGGACAGATAGACATATGTATATATCAAAATGTATACATGTAATGGTAATCAAGGTACATACATATGTTGGTTGTAGAAAGGAAACTTATAAAACTCTCAATTGCACTATATCCAACTACTAAAAATTATCCACCCAATAGCCCTCACATGAGAATATAGCTTCTCATAAGAAATTGATTTAGTCATGGGTTCTTCAAAACTATTCTATATGGATTCTCTACCAACTATGAGCTAACCTCTTTGAGTAAAACCACTAACTATATAATACTTTCATTGTATATGCTTTTTCTTCTGGTGTTACCAAGGCTCTTTGATAAGTATTGATGCCATAGTATTATCTCCATAAACAAGAATGTGGTATTCACATATAGGTATAACACCAATATTTGAAATAGTTGTCTCTATCCAAAATACCTTCTTAACTGCATCAAAATCCACAATATACTCATATGTAGATGTAGAGTTGGTGAACACATGTTTTTTAGAATCTTCAACTGAATACGAAACCATTAAAAAAAAGAGATAGCCTAACTATTATTTCAGATCAACATGATCTATTTGGAAAGTAGTTTTAGTGTATCCACTTACAATTATTTAATCATACCCTATTAAACTATTAACATATCATTTTCATGTCTTAATTAATTTATAATAGTGTTTATTTCATCTTATGGAATCTAATTTGGATTAACTTTATATCTTTCCACCATTATTCATGGAAAAAAATATTTAACCTTGTACCTAGATTGAAATACATGAAAAATCCCACTACTGAAGTATAAGGTATTCTATTCCTTGATTTAATATTTTCCACTGTTATTGAGACATTTTCATGGAAATAGTAAAACCATGTGACATTGGCCACACCCCTCTATTGGATTGTTCAATATTGTACCTTTTGAATACCTTGTCAATATATTTACTTTGACAAAGACCAAACAGCCTCTAATATCAATCTCGATAGAAATTAGTCCCTAAGATATAGGCAGAATAACCCGTGTCCTTCATTGATACTAAATCATTTATCCTTTTCTTTACGGACTATAAGACTTTCATTTCATTTCCCATAATTAATATTTCAACCTCACATATTATAATGAACATGATAGAATTCTCATTAACCTTCCTATAAAAACATGACTTTCATCCATTCATGAAGAAACCAAATTTTATTTTGGCCATGTAAAAATTAACATTCCATGATAATGATGTCTTATTTAATCCATAGATTGACCACTTCTACTTAGACATTTTATTGGTATTATTTGAATTAAAAAATGCATCTGGTTGATTCATATAGATATCTTCATCCAAATTCCCATTTAGAAAAATAAGTTAACATTCATTTTCTAAATTAATAATCATGGATGCTTGATATTACATGTAAGATTATAATGTATTTAAGAATCAATATCGGTGATAAATGTTTATCATAGTCTATGTTTCATGTAATATTGTGTGAAAAACCAATCCCACATCGATTTCATAAATGGATGGTGGATCACATTTAATCATTCATTGGAAATTACACCTAAAACCCATGGGTTTTAAGATAAAAACCAAAAATGGATTATATGTTTTGTCGGGATGACTTAGGAATGAAGTAAATAAATAATAATAAGTTGTATCAAAGGCTCAATGCATCCCTAGAGGGATGTAGGGTGAATTATTTCATAAACCAATATGATATTTCTTATAGTGGCTCATTTTAAGCAAGTGGATCCATTGCTTCCTGTGTAAAAATTCTTCTTGATAGTTGTGGTCAGAAAGAAAGTCCCTATGATGAAAAAAATTAATGTTCAAGATGGTTAGATCTGGTTGATTATAATCAATGGGGCTACCTAATTTTGTTCTCTTTGGTTTGGGAGAGTTACTTGGTGAAAACTGAATCCCTCATTGGTTTTCTCAACGGTTGGTGGGGAATATATAATAATGGATAGGAAATTCATTCCAAAACCCATGGGTATTAGGATGGAACCCCATAAGTGCTTGTGTATTTATCCATGAAGACCTAGGGATGGAGGATATTGAACCTAACATAGAAACCATTACTACTAGTAATTAATTGTAGTTTTTCACTTTAACATACATGTAAATTTTTTTATTCCATACTCATTTGAACCATATGGGTTTCACATTAGCTAGACTGTAAAAAATATAAAAAATTTATTTTGGTGCACGGTCACCTTCTCAAAATGCATGGATTATTTCCATTTAGCGACATCCATTATTTATACTAATTTTATGTAGGTTTTAAGATCATTTTTCTATAAGTATAATTGGTCATCTGAATTTGTGATAAGAAAACCATAATTGTCTTCTTCTCTAACATCTCGAGTAGACCAATGCATAACTTATTTCTCGGGATCTTCTTTGTCTCACAATGTCTCTTGTAGAGATTGTTCTTTTACCAAATAACATGTATCTAGAACATCACCTTCGTCGAATAAAATATTAGTCTCTCTATTTCGATCTGAAATATGAACCATTTCTAGTAATATGGCCTATCTTTTGATAAAATTTTTATTATTTGAAGGTTTATATATCTAATATTATTTAGTTTATTTTTAATGATTTATAATGAGGCACTTCGTAGTTTAGGATTTAAATTTTTCACTTTGTATAGTCATGGAATATTTCTTACATCCCCATATAGGTATGTGTGATTAGAAATGATTATTTCCATACCAAAACTCACTTGGCTTATCATTTTTTTTCTTTAGTTGATACTCATTCAAGGTTATATGTATGTCCATAAAATAATAATGATAGATTTTCATAAATCTTCATTCATATGGCCATGTCAAAAAGGTTCTATTCCTCCTTTAACTAATACTAGTCCAACGAGGTGTATAAGGAGGAGTGAGTTTAGATATTTCCTAAAACCGCATTAAGTGATAAATGAATGACCGATTAAGAAAATCTCTTCCTTGATCTAAGAAGAGTCCTTTATTCTTCATAATAATTTTTTTTTGAACTTCATGTTATTATTCATTAAACATTTAAAAGGAATCTGACTTATACCAAATTAAGTATATATAATGATACCATATATAGTAATCAGTAAAAGTAGTGAATTATAAAAATTCACCTCTTTCCTCTATAGGAAATAGACCTCATAGATCAGTATGATCTACTAATAGTAAATTTGTTTCTCTTTCTCCTTTCCCAGAAAAGGTTTATTTGTGAATTTTCCCTCATAAAAAATATCCACATACAACCATTGGTTTTAACTCAATTTATTATAAGAACCATTCTTGATGTAATTTATGTAAACACTACTAATTTACGTGACTAAGCCTAAATCATCATTGGCGGGTGTTATAGTATTCAGGTTCCTTACCTCTGTTATTTATTGTCACTGCTCGAAATTTGAGTTTGAGTATATATAAATAAATTTTAAGATGATTAATTCAAAAACATACGTTACACTAATAAAAAAATATAGCTTTTATTCAATGAGATTATTTTTTTTGTTACTGAAGTAACATAATAAGTATAGTTCAATACAAGAACCAATCCACTACCGAATGTTATTTGATAATCATACTCTACCAAGGAAACTAGAATCACAGCATTCACAACTGATATATCTACCTATACCTTTACAATATTATGTAAGATAAATGGTTCTTATATGTTAATAAAAATGTCTGAGAAACATGTTGTATCTAGTTCCTGAAATGTACATAGAGACATATTGTATTTTATGAAAAAAACACCTGAAGTCGAAGTGTTGGCTTGCTTATTTTTCTTATCACTGAAATTACTCTTATAATGGCCTTTATTTCCACATTAAAAGATGAAAATGTCCTTCTTATTTTCCCCCTAATATATATTTTTCCTTTTGGCCAGATGGTGCATTGGTGTCGTCATCTGGGACTTAGACTTACACCCCTTATTCATTTCCTTCATTCTATGGTTCATAATAAAGATTGAAGAAGTTTTATTATTCATATAATTTTCATCTTGGAGAACTAAATCCAAAAGTTATAGGAGTTTATATTTCATGTTATTCGGGTTTTAGTTAATAATAAAAGTAAAAAATATGGTACTAATGATATCAGGATAAGATCTATTGCTATTTCCAGATTCTTCATGAACCTAAGGTTTTCATGTCAGTCCATATATGAGATCATATCGAGTACAACAGTTCCTATTTGATTATTGGATGCTAATTATATATATAAAACCCTTATTTAATGGATCAAGTCAAACTTTTATAACTGAAAAATCTATTGTGGGGGTTGTTAGATGAAGGATTCATTTTTCCTAGGACTTCACAATGTGTTGCTTCTATTTTTTGTTAAAAAAAATATTGTTTGATGATATTATACATTTATTAGAGAGACTTTAATAAACATCATTATTAACAATAAGTATCACATCCCTCATATAGATTGTTGTTTTGATCAGCACAAATTGGAATAGTATTTTTCAATGGATGATCTCAATTCAGGGTACCATTAGTTGAAATTTAAGGATGCAAATATTTAGAAGAATATTTTTTTGACTAGTTATATGAATTATAATTATGTAGTTATTACCTATGTGTTTTTTCAATGGTCCTTTTTGTATTTATGGACATTATTAACAGATTTTTTCATGAGTTCTTGTACTAGATTATGGTTGTGTTTATTGATGAAATTTTATTGTATTATAAAATCTAGTAGGAATATGAAATACACCTAAGGATTTTTTTGAATTCGTAAAACTAAAATAAAATGTATGGTATGTTTTTAAATTTATAATTTTTATTCAGAATTTTTTTTCATAGACACAATTTTTTTAAATATTTCATAATTATTGAATCTTCTAAAATAAGTTTTGTGGAATAATTACCAAGACCCAAAAATATCAGAACGATTTTTTTATTGGATTAGTGGGTTACTACCAGAAGGTTGCTGAAAAAAAATTGGTTTCATTTCCCATTGACAATTTAAATTGTAAATGGATCTAAATTAGTCTGAACAGAAGAATGTGAAGATTGTTTTTTGGAACTAAAAAGAATATTACTGAATTCTCAAGTCTTTTTAATTCCTTCCAAAAATGTAGAAATTTTAATCTTTAAGGATTAATCATTGAAAGGGATTGGTTTGGTCCTAATGCAAGTTGAGAAAATAATTTCTTATGATTCACTTCGGTTGAATCCACAAGAGTTCAATTATTATACACATTCTCTTGAAATAGATTTTTAGGATTTTCATATTAAAATTTAAAGGAATAATTTGTATTGAGTGAAGTGTTAGATATATATTGATCACAAAATTTAAATATATATTAACTTAGAAATAATTTAACATGGGACATGGAAGAATTTTAGAACTGATTAGGGGTTATGATTGTAAAATTAATTATAATCTTATAAAATCAATTAATGTGGTTGAATCATTGAGTTAAAAAATAATGGTATAGTAGCTATGTTTAACTTGGAATGTTTCACTTTTGTTAATTATTTGATAAATTTTCTACAAGATGTTGTGGGTGTAGTTACATACTATGTTTTGTTTAAGGTTTAAATGAAATTAAATATTTAATTATGGAATCAATGGAAGAAAATCAAAAAAAACTGACCTTACATACTATGTATTATATACACAATGTTTATTCCTCATTCACATCACAAATTTGGGCCATAGAATAACCCGTAAAGATAGTATATGATGTGAATATTTTACAAGATATGTGTATTCATTAAAGGATGTGAGGATTTAATGTTAAAATCTTACTAGAGTTGAATCAATTACATGACATGAAGAGGTTACATGATCTTCAAGGTTCAATGTTCCACCGAATAAAAGATACAAGATGATATTGTGGAGGAAATTGAGGATCTCAAATACATGATATAAATGATTTAGATGTCATGTATTTCTCAAGAAAATTAATTTTCTAACAACAGATACACATAGATTGTGCTTAATATACATTCATTTTCACTTGATGTTTTCTCCCATTTTCACTTACATTCATTCTATATTAGGTTTAAATCATTCATTTGATCATTTTATTATAACATTATTCATTTTTTGTTAATGTAGACATGTTCTTCATCCATTGTGAATCTATCATTATTTTCAACATTCATTTCAACATCGTTCTCCATTTTTTATCAACACCTACAACATTATTAATTTTTTATTCATGATTTTTGATTTTTTTTAAAATATTTACATTGCTTTTATTTTTTTACCTTGATTATAAACTCTTTTAATCCTTTATATCTTATTTCTCTATAATCTCATAATTAAGTGTAGCATGTGTAATATTTCTCCCCTTTTGATCAACACTATCATGGATGGATAATCCACCAAGGGATAGGAATCTAGAGTAGTGATGTTTCTGAACATACATAATCTATACATTTAACCCTAGTAACTCTATCTCTAGTAATTGGGTTTATAATAATTGTACATAACATTTTTTTTAAAACCTTGACCATGGAAAGTGAAATTGAAAAAACCTAACCAAATTGAAGTTGAGCATTACTATGACCACTATCCTACTGTGACATCTATATAGAAGATAGATGTAATGAACCTAGGTTGCTAGCTATACCCTTTACATGGAAAAATTTCATCATCGTTAGATCCAATTGGTTTTACCAAAACAATTCGATTACCCTAGAACTTCTTCATAGCCTATGTCATAGGATTATTCCAAGCTAAATCAAAGATTTTCTTCCGCCAATAGCCCTAAAATTGACCTCAATCCCTTCATTATTATCTTTCAAAAATTCAATATACCTTGATTTATTAGAAACCAAACCTAAAAAGATAATGTGACAGATCCTTTAAAAAGGTGTTTTCAAGTGGTGGCTAGCCTACTAGTGATCTCTATGGGTGAAACCCTACACCATCACTTTACTATGACCTAGTAATAAGTGTATTTTGGGACTATAATTTTCTACATGGTAAATAATTGCATGAATTCAATGATTTATGTGGGAGAGTCATGTTTTACAATTTTGAAAAAGACTATGTTCTTCTAGTCATTCTTAGTTGAATAAAGAGTTGTTGAGTGAATCTCATGGTCCTTTGTATCCATGGGAATCAATAATATGTATAGAGACCATCAAGAGTACTATTAGTTGGTTTGAATAAGAATATATATTTCTTAATTTACCATTAAGTGCTTAAATTTCCAGTATGTTAAATAATAATCAAAATTACAAAAGGGAATGATTAAACTACATCAGTGAAAAAGTGGAAATGGGATAATATAAAAATGGATTTTGCGGTGTTATTACCATAGACTCTATGAGGTAACAATGTGAATTGGTTTATTATTGATTTATTAACTAAATATGCACAATTCATAACTATTTTTGACATAGTGTCTTTAGATCATCTTTCTCGACATTATATAATATAGGTAGTCATGTAAAATGGAGAGCCTCCATATACTATATCAGACCATGATCTGGGATTTATGTCTATTTTCTATAAATGACTTCACAAGTAATTGGGCATAGAATTAAATTTCATCACCGTTTTTCATCCTCAAAACAATTATCTATCTAAGAATATAATTCAGTCCAATGATGGTATGATCTATTCGTGTTCTTCAGATTTCCAAGGATGTTTGGATCAATATATTTATTTGGGGAGATTTCTTATAATAATAGTTTACTTCCAATATTTAGATAAAAACAGTTGATGAATTATATGGAAAGAGGTTTTTAATGCCAAATTATTGGGATTATGTAAAAAAATGTATGTTGAATGGACAAGAGTTAGAAGATTAATTGTATGAGTAGGTGTAGTTGATTTGACAACATATGAGGAGGGATCAAAGTATGTAGAAAAGTAATGTGGATAACCGAAGGAAATATTTTTCTTTCAAGGTAGGTGATCTTGTCTTTCTCAAAGTTACTTTATAGAATATTGTTATGTGTTTTGGTAAAAAGTGACTGTTAAGTTGGTGGTACATTGGACCATATGAAATCTGGGAGTAAGTTGGATGAGTTACCTATCTAGTGGGTTTTCCTCTAAGCTTATCTTAGGAACATAATGTATTTCAGGTTTCACTATTAATTATGTATGTTCCGGATTATCTCGTGTTTTGATTTCATAAGCAGTTTAGTTTGATCATAATCGTTATTATGAATAACAAAGAGTTTAGATTCTTGACCTTATAGAGAATATTTTTTAGAATAAGGTGATTAACCGTGTTATGGTTTTATGAAAAACCATATGGTTGAAGAGCCAACATTGGTATCTGAAAATACAATTAAGGAAATATTTCCCCACTTTATTATGAAGTAAATAAAATTGAAAAGTCATAATTTCTAAAGGAGGGATATAACCGAGATAATGATATAATAAATCACTTTTTATGTTTTATTCTTCATAAATATATTAAGTAATTTTTAAATCAAAATGGATTTAGTTTTAACTAATATCTGTTCTTATATGGTTTTATTTAAAAAATTATTTTTAGAATTTTATAATTTTAATAAGAAAATAATAATCTTTTAATATGTTATAATTCATCCCTTAATGATATGTATACACCATCATTTTTAGATTAAGGAAAATAAATAAATATTTCAGGAAAACAATGTGGGACTCTTGAATACACTTAAATGGGTCTAACCCCCCTCATCATGATGGACATACATAACGTAAAAGAATATTCCAACAAATGTAATGTAAAAAGACACACAAAAAGACATGACCACACATACTCCCCCCTCAATCTGGGTTGTTGGAACTGTGGATTCTCATATTTGTGCATTGATAGTCAATTCGAGATCCAATTAATCTATTGGTGAAGATTGAAAATAAGCTGATTTTTTGTTAATGTTGCTAAAACTTATTTTCTTTTCCCACGGTGATGGAGATAAGAGTGAAAATAAATATCAATATGCTTCATGTGTTCATGGATGATTGGATTAGAATAAATATATCTAGACACCTAATAATCATACCACATATGAGTAGATGTTTGTAAAATTAATCCAATTTCATAAAGAATTTGACAAAGAAAAAGAATTTTAGTAGTGACCATGTGCATTGCACGGTATTTAAAATCAACCATGGATATGTAGATGATAGTATGTTTCTTGGGTTTCTTGTAGATATAGTTACCATATAAAAAACTAGAAACAAAGAAGTAAACTTTAGGGTAGATAATGAACCATCATAGTCACCATCACATAAGCCCTCGATATTTATAAGTCCAAGATGTGAATATCGAATACAATAAGAAGGGTCTTTGAAAACATATTTTAAAATATGAAGAATAAAATCCCATTATGATTTTGTCATCTGTTCTATGATTTTTCTATCCTTTATGACAACATGGACAATATAAAAATGATTTATCGTATGATAATTTTGTTTTCTCAAAAGACTGTGAAACCTATATGGATATGAATATGGATCAGTGGAATCATGGAGATATTGTTCTCCGGGTTCAGGATGATTTTTAATTGTAGTTTATTGAGACAATCCTATGACCTACATGATATCCAATGCATATTTTTATTGTTAAATAATAATGGTGGTTGGATAATGGGATACATCAATGATAGAAAATATGTTAAAGGACTCACACCATTGATATGGAAAATTAGTTGAAGATATACATTGAGATAGTATATTTCATGTGTGTCTCTACCAATAATAATGATATCATTAAAATAAACAACCAAAATTATTTATCCAGTTTATATGTTTTTATAGAAAATATCGTGGTCCTTTATACTCTGAATTAGACCAAATGTATTGATAATAGTGAAAAATATTCCAAATAATGTACTAGGAGACAACTTGATCCAATAAAGATATCTACAAAGATGATAGACATGAATATCGTCCCCTAAGGAAATGAATCTAAGAGGTTGTTGCAGATATACCTCTTCTTATATAAAACCATGTGTAAATGAATTCATGACATCATGTTGATGATGAGGACAATGGTGAGAGGCTTTAAGATATGTATAATCTGATAGAGTACATTTTCGAAACTGGAGTGAATGTTTCAAATTAATCAACACCATATATCTGATTGAAACCTTTTTCTAAGAGATGTGATTTGAGGTGATGTAGAGTCCAATATATATATAGAGGGGTTGTATAAATCCATTTTCTACCAAAAACTTGAATACATACCATATGGGGGACTAGATCAACTGTGTGATTGTCTTCCAAGTCAGGTAATGCATCCTACATTTATTAAATCAAACTAGGTAGAATTTTATCCTCAGAAACTGTAAATGGAACAAATATCGCCTCTATAATTGAGAAGCCGTTTTAGGACTTTCTATATATTGGATTATTCTAAAAAAACGAGAATGTTGTGTTTTCCTAGATAAAGAGAATCAATCAAAGTTAGGGGGATTTTTTCCTCATTATAGACAGAGGCACATTCAATTGACAATGAGATTAAACTTATTCAAATAAGTGATAATCATATTGGGATAAAGAAGGAAGGGTGGGTGGATGGTGAAGGGAATACAGTCATAGATAGTTATGTATTGGTGGAAATAGGGTGGATATAACAGAGAGTTCTCAATAAAGTCGACATCAATGGAGGATATATAACACTAACGTCTAGAGAGAAATAATGATATCCATGCAGAGTTTCAGAGTAACCCAAGGTGACGTGATAGTGTGAATTTGGGGAAAATTTACATAAATAGGGATGACGTAACAAAAATAACAAAGACTCGAAAACACATTTAGTTTAAGAGGGTGATGAAGGAGAGAGGGGGATAAATCCAAAAAATGATTCTCCCCCTAAAGAATATATTAATGAATGTGATTTATAAGTTTTATTATAGTAAGAATAAAATATCCCCAAAAATAAAGAGTCACAAGATTTTAACATATAAGGGAAAAATATGACTCTAGAATCTGATGATGTTTACACCCATACACTTCATTGTGATAAGATGTATCAGGGTATGATGATTGATGATTGATTCCATGATCCTCAAGAAACTACTTAAGGGAAGAAGATAAATATTTCCATCTATTTTCAAAGGGCATACATTTAACAGGATTGGAACACTGAATGTGAATTTCATGGTAAAAATTATTAAAAGTATCAAACACCTCACAATGACCAAAAAACAGATAAATCTGTGTAGTTTGATAAAAATAATCAATATAGGATATATAATAATGGTACGATAACTAAATTTGGACCATACAGGGACCCCATACATTATAATGAACTAAATAAAAAATTTTATATACATGTTTCACTAACTGAGGAACATAAGACCTGTAATGATGCTTTTTGAAACAAACAAGACTCAAAATGAATATTAATTTTTAGACAAAAATGTGGATAAATATGATGTAATGTGGGGGTAGGTGGATGACCAATGAAAAATTGTCAATCTAGGTCATGAGTAGAGATCGTCGAGAAGGAAATGGACACCAGAGTATCAAATATGTACACCCCATTCTGAAGATGATATCTTGTAAGATCCTAATTTTTTGACCATTCGTAAAGAACATTAGATTGTGTAAAAATGGAGACATGGTTCAAGTACTTGGTGAGAATACTGGTAGGAAGAGGATAAAAGGACTTATAGGAAAAATGATCCATTGAATTCCGAAGAATACATGGATTAAAGGAGAACATATTAAATACCACAACAAATATAGTGGAACTATAAAAAAAATTAATTGCAGTGGTTCCAGTATACTAATGATAAGTAGATAACATACGTGCATCACTTGGGAGATAATCAGACGAACCAAAGTCAATTATCCAACTAGGTTGGCCATGATTGACACTATCAGTAGGTCCACCAGTATGAGAAACGTATTCTAAAGAGGATCTTATAATAGATGTAGCCTAATGAGAGTGTATAATTTCAATCTCATCCATGGTGAGGTCTAGGTTGTGATTGATATTGGATGGTGTTAGGGAGGACTTCATGAGAGATATCTAAACATACCGACGGTGTTGAGATGAACATCCAAGTTGGACGTAGAACTGAACAATGAAATGTCTTAGCTTTCCACAATGCTGTTAGAAAGGACGATTATGTCCCCCACCATGTCTGTGCCTATAAGTACCTAGAAAATGACTTCCATGATGACTCGGTAGTGCAATATGATCTACAGTGTCAATAGGTGGGGAAATCACCTGATTATAATTTCCAAAGCGATGGTGGACAAGTGGAATATCAAGAGAGGAGGGGATGAACAAAATTTCTATAGTGACATCTCTTTGAATACATTAACATAGCATATTTTCTTACATAATACATAAAAAATGCAGACATGGATGCCAAAAGACCGTATTGATTTTTTTCTTTGGAAACATAAACACTGGTATATAAGTGAGATATAATATATCCCACTAGGTTTTTAGTGAATATCACACTTCTTATACACACCATAAATAATACATATATTCAAAACCTGGGGAATGGAAACATAAAAATGGGTGAGCTAAGATTCCCAGTAATGGTAAAAAATGAATATAGGTAAGAATAAAGATGATCCTAACGGTATGAGAATGTGATCATGAAATTATAAGAGCATGCCCTATTTATCAAAGATCATAAAAATAAATCATAGATTAATGATTGGAATATCATAAGACATGAATTATAATGGAATCATGTGCGTAGTCCATGAATTCATAACACAGGGATAATACATAAAATTGTGGCAGACACATAACCATGTCATTTCATTCCCAATAAGTCAAGGTGAATTTATAAAACTTAATACATAACATCATGGGAACTACACCTACATGGAAAGACATACCACTATCCTTAGTCATTGTCCTTTCTTTATAAGGGATCAGTTTTCCCCATCTACCCATATTAGATTGGGTTTCCCCGTATTCTATAGTGGATATAGCATGTTGAATTGAATCACACCATTATATCATGATATATAAATCTTTATCCAATTCATTTGAGGTAGATATAGGTCTCAACAATTTCATAATTGTCATGTTCGATAAGATCAAAAACTGTTTTATTATAACCCATGAAATGAAATGATATTCATAAAAAATTAATCATCTCATAACCTGTAGAGAATTTCATGTTTCATAACAATCTCATCAAATCATAACCCATCAAAAGAATCGGGTTTCACAAGAATATAACTCGTGAAATAGGAACGAGTTTCAAAAACATCATGCCATCAAAACATAAACCATTCAGAGAAAATAAATGAATGGAACCGTTGGATAATTTCACTATAAAGGCATGAGTAACTGTGATGGATTTTAGTTTTTATGTAAAATAATTTTGTGTTATCATTTAAAAACATTTATTACGTAAAATAATCATTCTTCTTTGAAAAATCCATTTTTAAACATAAAACATTATCCAATAAAATTCATTGAAATGGATTTATGAACACAATAAGAAATATTGGAAACTAAAAAATTATTAAAAACCTTTATTCATGTAAATTAACGTAATATATCATTTCTAAAATATTTTTTTAATGAATTTTTTATAACATGGTTTTGGAAATTCATGGCATGTGTCTCAAAGAAAGAAAATGGAGACAAAACTACTTTACTGATTGAATAATTTTGTAACTAAACCCCGTGAAATATAGATAATAAAATTGATATTTAAATTACCAAATATTTAAGGATAATATTCATATAATATATTAATGGGAAGAATATACATTGAAAAAATGATTCGAGTGGTGAATATTACATAAATATCATAGAAAGAAAAGGAAGATTATAAATCCCTTTACCATATATATTAAATATCATCATACTCATTCAAAACAATTATATAATAAATATAATTTTATTATAAATATAAAAAATAACAATATTATTATATCTAATACCAAATATGTCTTTATATTACCCCCTTTTTAACACATCCATGTTAAGGATACGTTTCAGGTAATAACTTCTTTATTTTTCACATTTTCTTTAATTTGTTATATTTATTGTCCTCATAAATATATATTGATTTACCGAATTTAAAACATCATATAAATATCATTTATATTTAGTATATATTTATTTATAACAATCTATGAAATATATAAATATGAACTAGAATACACCGTTCCAAGAGATGGTTGTCCGTACGTACGGATGAACATTATTTCCATTTAAATATCAAATTGATAGAATGAAAGTATATGAAATATATGTATATATGTATATACTAAAATTATAGTATAATTATTATGTAATATATATCATATAAATTTACTGAATAGATCCTTAATAATTTCCATTATATTATGAATAAATAATATCTCTTTGAAGAGGTTATAGTCCACACATCCCCAAACGAAATTTTCAGGTTTACACAAAATGGAAAAATTGATGTTACGGTTTATATAATAATTACAGAAGAATAAATACATCATAAATAATATATATATCATATAAAAAACATTTTCCATCATAATTACCATCTATGAGAGGTGTTGAAGGAAAAATGAACAACATCATTTCATGAAGTGATAATTTATCCTACATAAGAACTGTGAGTACATTACCCATTAAATTGTATGTGTGTGTAAGAGTAGGTCAAACCCTTGGAATACAAAAATTTATATATATTAACGATATTGAAGTTATTATATAATTGTGGAATTATAAGAGTTTAGGGGGTGGAAAATTAAAATAAAATAAAATAGCTTAAGGAATGATGATACATCATATTTGGGTAAATATTTTTGGTTTGAAAAAAATGGATTCGTTGGATGGATATATTACAAAATTGAGGATTTTAAGATTATTTCAAGTATTTTGGGAGGAGATTTAGGTATGGGTTTTTCATGAAAAAGTATTGGATAGTTGTGACTATGTTTTAGGGGTGGGTCTCTTTTTATAGTGGAGGAGGGTGGCGTTCTTATAAATTTGAATGGGAATTACACTAATGTTTCTCATATGTTATGGGGAATCAATAATGTCACCAATATAATAAAATGGAGTATAGTTATAAAATAATTCCAACAAATATCTTTTTAAAACAAATAAGTCATTTTGTCCCTTAAGATTTTGGTTTAGTCATTTGTTAAGATATTTTTTATTTCTATGTGGTCCTGCTATTATTCAATAATAATAATTTTAGGTTGATGATTATGATCCATAAATGAAGTTTTTTAGAAAAATCTTAAAATTTTACACTATTATAATTTTTACATTATGAATTTAAAAAAAATTATTTTATCAGATTCAGTTTCTCAAACACTCTAAAATTAAATTTTATTATTTTTCTCAAAAGGATATAAAAAATATTCCTATTAATAATATAGTATTTCAAACATATAAATACATTACTAAAATTTTATTTCTTATTATCAATATGATTTATTTATATATACCCATTATAAATATTGTTTAAAAAATAGTTATTACTATTCATATCTATGTTATAACTATCCCATTAAAATAATTAATATAATAAATTATTGTTCAATGGAATCTCAGTGTTGCTGAAATAGAATAAAATTTTCTATTCCATGTAGCGCATGATTCACATGGTATATAATATAAATAATGTTTTAATTAGTATAGTGTAGAATGTATGAAATCGAATAAAATTAATTTATTAAAAAATAGATCATAAAAACATGGGGTGTTACATTCTACCCAAATTAAAATAAACTTTTTCCCCAAAATTTGACATTATGATACAAAAAATAATGATACTTATACCTAATCACATCCTCATATTCCATTTTATATTCCTCTAATAGGTGATTTATCCAAACAAACATTTACAATGTGAGTCAACTTGATTTTATAACCTGCTATGTATGGTCTAGAATTTCAACTGGTTTTTCCTCAAAATAAAGATCATTCTCAAATGATGTGAATTTTATGTTTAGTACACATGAAGGTTCGGGTATGTACTTCCTCAAGAGAGATACATGGAAAACATCATGGACTTGAGAGAGATTTGGATTAATTTTCAATTGATATTCCACCATTTTTATTTCATCATAAATTTAAAAGGGACCGATATACAATGGGGTTAGTTTCCCTTTCATCCCGATCCTCACAACCTTATTCTATCGAGAAATTCATAAAAAACCTTCTCACCAAATACAAATTATTGGTCATGTAAAAAATTTTCAACATAACGTTTCTACCAACATAAATATTCCTTGATATGATTTTGAATGGATCTGGCCTTCTCTACCATTTCTTCAGCTATTTCAAGTCCCAATATATTTCTTTCTCAAACTCCACCTTAATACATTAGAGCACTACATTTATTCCCATAGAAGAATTTATAAGGATCCATTTGAATGATCCGGTGAAATATATTATTTTATGAAAACTCAACTAGAGTATGGTTTTGATCACGAACACATTTGTAATCCAATGAACAATATCTAAAAATTTCATATAGGGTTTGAATTATTCTTTCAGACTGACAAACTGTCCAAGGATGATCAGTAGTTTTAAAACTCAATTATGTATCACGTACTTTATAATGAATTTTCCAAACAAATTAGTAAAATACAATACCTAGATTATTTTAAATGTAATTTGGTTCTCCATTAAACCTTAACACCTCCTTATAAATTTTTTCTTTCATCATTAACTTGCTGGCATACCATGCACCAAGATAAAATCTTTGCGATATCCCTCTTCATGTCTTCCCATCATAATTATTACATAAAATATCTATACAGCTTCATACTTACAAGGTGAAAGGAGAATGAAAAAACATTGTTCTTCTTCTATAATATCATTGTTCAATTATTGTATTGAAGGAAGAAACACACAATTCTTGAACCTTATCATTTCATTATCATCATTGTTAAAATCAAAAACAGATTCAACCTTCTATTGTAGCTCTACATCTTCCCCATATTCGTATTTAATTTGACATTGATATAGGTTTGAACATTAAATTATGAAAGATAATATTTCGTACCCTCCATTAGGAAATCTAAATCCATACATTACAACTCTTGAAATATTAGATCATTTTTTATCCTCATTATGGATAATATTTCATGATCATTTTGACTCAAATCTTGTTCACATCCCCATGGTGGTAATCTATTAATTAGTCATCACCCTTTATCACATCTAACTATATCCTCTATCACATGTTCAAATCCATCAGTGTGAATATATATTTTATACTTTTATGATCAGTACATATATCTCAAATTTCTCCAAAAAATATAATGCCTCTATAAATTTAATTCAAAAATAACCATTGATAAATCCAAATGATGAGTTTTGTAGTTTTTTCTCATGGATCATCATTTTTTAGGAGGCATAAGAGATAACCATGTATTTATTCACAATAATAATTCAAAATACCTTCATGAATACATCATTATAGTTTACAAACACTTATCCACTACAAGATAATGAATGAACCAGTGCACCGACCAACCTTTTCTCTAGTTCCTTAAAAATTTCCTCCAATTCATCTATCTAAAGGAACTTGGAACCCTTCCAAGTTAACTTGTTCAGATGATTTAATAGTCATGAGAAATTCCCTATAAATTGTAAATAATATATATCTAACCTATGAAAACAATGGATCTCAGTCATTGTGGTTGGTCTGAGAAAATAATCAATATCCTTCAACATTGATGGATCTACCATTACACCATCTCGTGAGATTATGTGATCCAAAAAATAAACCCTTTTCAAAAAAAATCATGCATTTTAAATTTTTCATAATCATTATCCTTTAAAATATTATTTATGAAAATTGTCAACTGGAATTCATGCTCTTCCTTTCTCATTAAATCGATAAGAATATATTCTATAAATATGACCAAAAGATGATTGAGGTAATTTAAAGAATCTAATAATCAAATCCATGAAGATAGTAGAGGAATTAGTAAGAACAGAAGGCATCATCATGTATTAATATTTCTCATACCTTGTGTAGATTTTTTTATTGGGTATATCCTATTTCTGAACCCTTAATTAATGATATCCCAAAAAAGTTCAACCTTGGAAAACTATTGAGCTCCATGCAGTTCATCAAACAAGTCAACAATATAGTGGAGAGGATACTTGTTCTTGATCATTATCATGTTCAACTACTAATAATCAGTGGAGAGTCACATCAATTCATCATTATTTTTCATAAGTATAATAGGTGTACCCCCTGGTGAAACACTTGGATGAATGAATCAGTTATCAAGTATTTTTTGGAGTTCTTTTTTCAAAAAATCTAACTCAATTGGGTCCATTCTATAAAACTTCTTTGAAATTTATGTGGACCTAGATATGAGTTATATCAAGAACGTACCTTCACTTTTTAGAAGAATAATAAGAAACTATTCTTGGAAAACATCTAAAAATAAATTAACAATGGGAATATCATCAATGTCGAGTTTCTACCCGATGATTAGATAAAAACAAGGCTTGTGTTTGGTAAATTAGACCCATATGTTGGATTAAATCTCTATAGGATATTAATACTTATCATCACATTAATAGACAGTCATAGGGTAGTTTGAAATAAAAAATGTAACTTCCTTTCCTAGGAAATTGTGGTGGGGTTTATATAGAGATATCCAATCCATGCCTAAGATGAAATCAAATTAAACCAGAAGAAGATTGATAAGATTTGTAGGTAGCACATTCCCACAAATAAAAACTGAAGAGGAATCATAGACATTATATGTAATCCTCATACCATTAAGGGGTTTACATACTAATTCGACATATAATCATTTTGGTGGAATCATAATACCCATATAAAATTATTTTTATATGAAAGAGTGGGTTGATCAAGAATCCAATAAGGTATTATTACTTAAATAGTGGGTGGTAAGTGTACCTTTCACCACATGTTTTTCGCACCCCTAGTAAAAAACAATTATCACTTAAATTTACATGCATCCCTCTATTTAAGTGGATAATATTGTCGATCATCATCACCAACCCTAATGTTTGGGTATAGGTTAGCATAATTCCAATCCTCCTCACACTTGAAGAATGAATGTGCAGAAGGTTAATTCTATTAATCTTTATATATATTTTCATCATTGGAGAACTTATTACAATTAGTTCATCAATCAATTTCCCAATGGCCTTCCCTATCGCACATAAAACATTTATTAGACCCCATAAGACAATTTCATCCATAATTTTTTCCACAATTTGTACATAAAGGAAGGAACATATTCTTATCTTCATCATTTTTAGATTTTCCTTTGAAATCTATCTTGTTTTTCTTATTATGACCATGGTATTGATATGTAACTCCAAACTCTATTTCATCTTTGATTGCACAACATTAAATATCATCATAAATATTGATGTATCTTATGGAAAACACCCTTATGATACTTGTAATTAAGTTACTAAAGAACCTATCAACCTTACATTCTAGTTGGATGATAATTAAAGAAGTGTACCTCACAAGTCTTGTGAAATTAGCCTCATAGGAACCATTGTAATAAATATCATTTTCCATTAAATCAAGGAAATCCATTTAAATATTCATATGAAGAACATGGGAAATGAACTTATTTAATAATAAGTTATTGAACATGTCTTTTTCTATGGATTATATTTTATCTTTATTTATTATATTTTATATTAGATTCCACCACTAGTCTGCTTCACCTTCTAATAGATAAAAAACCAGAATGGATTTCTCATGTTCCAATCACTAAATAATAGAGAGTATCTTTTTAGTGGTACTAATCCACTATTTATCCACAAGTTTATTAGAAGACCCACTAGAATAAGGTGTAAATTACCTCAAGAAGGGATCAATAGAACATTATTCCAACCATTTTTCGTTTTCAAGCTCATCATGATTTATATATTGAGAAATTTGGGGGAGCATAAAAACAAGAATTGTCATTCAAACTACAATGAAATTCAAATTCATTGGATAGAAATCATTTCATTTCCTATTGAAATCACCATTAATATGGTTCCTTCAGGTTATATCCAATGAATTAAAAATCATTGAGTATGAAATATTTTTCATATTGATAAACCACATTATCCTAAAAACCAATTATAGGATATCTAAATTATGAGACATTCTTTAATATATATCAAATTAGTTTTATCTTTGGTTGCTCATAAAAAACTCATATTTAAACATTTCACAATGGTTCATGAATATTTTATAAATTCCCTGATCCCATCCCATAGAGTGTCAAATCAAGTGTGTATCAAGGCATGTTATTGTGCACCAGTTCCCGTTCAATTATAACTCAATACATTGTATTGGGGATGTACACCAATTTAAATCCTTACTAGATCCACATCCACTTGTTTTATATATTCATGGATTTATTTATAGGAATCCACTCACTATATACATTTCCAAAATTCTAATACATTTTGTTATTTTTTCCTTATCCTAAGAATTATCCATTGACATTTACATAGGGTTCTCACTAAGGTTTTATCATCCTTGTTTCCAAAGGATAACTAAATATTTATTATGATACCAACTATAGAGAATATCATTTTTCATACATTAACATTACATCAATTTCTGGGGAATACTTAAAAAATTATAGAAATTGACAACCAAATACCATATTAGTTTATTTCTTTTAGAAAAATGGAAACATAAACCCTGCTTCAAAAGTGAGGTTTATTATCTTCCACTAGGTTTTTCATGACTAGAACCCATCATAAACACATCATATATAATATATATCATCATAAATCGGGGAATTTAAACATAAAATGAGGTGATATTAGATGACAAGTAAGGGTAAAAAAGGGATATATATAAGAATAAACATGAGCATAATTGTATAAGAATGTGATCGTGACATTTGAATACCATACCCTACATATCAATGAACATAAGAATGAATCATGTCATAAAGCTTGGTAGTTCATAAGACTTGATTTATTCGATAATCAAGAGCACAATACATGAAATCATAACACAAGAATATGGCATTAAATTATGGTAAAAAGATAAACATGAAATATCATTCCCTATAATTCAAGTCACATTGAAAAACCAAAACATGTCACTTCATGGGGACTACAACTATTAGGTAGAAAACACTACCATCCCTATTTTCAGTCCTTTTCTTATTAAAGATTGTGCTTCCCCGTCTTCCCATAATGGAACATGTTTCCCCTTTTTCCCATAGTTAATCATGTTTCCCCATCTTCCCATAGTGGATAGTGTTTCCCCATCATCCATAGTGGATCAATCTTGTAAAATTTAATCACATCATTATCTAATGAGATATGAATCTTTTATCAATGCATTGGAGGGAGATATAGGTCCCACACATCTCATAAAGAAAATCATACATACAGAGACACATGATCATAAATAGTAATATAATAACCCATTAAATGAAAGGGGTTTCATAAAAATATAATCATTACAAAAACTGTTGAAAAATACAGATATCATAATAATTTCATCAAATTATAACCCATGAAAAGAATCTCATTTCATAAGCATATAAACTGTGAAATAAAAACGGGTTTCATAAAAGTAATTCCATAAAAACATAAACAATTTAGAGTAAGAATATGAATGGATCCTTTAGATAATTTCTATATGAAGTCCTGAATAACACCAATGGATGTGATAAATAATTTAAGAAGTTATTTTAAAAAAAATTCTTATGTAAAATATCCCTTCAGCTTTGAAATATTCTTTTTATAAAATAAAATGATTTTGAGAAACCTTTTCTTTGAAAGAGTATATAAAAACATGTAAAGAAAGAATGGAATCCATAGAAAAAATTAAATTAATTATTACTTGAAAATGAGATCAAAATTTCATCTTTAAGAACATTTTTTAAAACATCTTTGAAATCTATTTCAAAATCATGGTTCTTGAAATTCATGGAATGTGTCTCAAGGAATGAAAATTGATAACAAACTACTTTATTTACTGGGTACCATTTGAATCATAAAACCAATGAAATATAGATCATAAAATGGATATTAAAATACCAATAAATTTATGTATAATAATTAGAGAATATATTCTTGGGTATTATAAAAACCACAATAAATATTCAAGCCGTGAACAAATCATATATCTCGTATAAATAAAAGTGATATTTTAAATACCCATACCTTACGTCTTGTCTCTCATCATACTCATTCAAAACTATTATATTATAAATATAATTTTATTTTACATATACCATATAACCATATTTATATATGTAATACCATATATGTCTTTATATTTCGCACTTATTTACACTTCCATGTAATGGTTATGTTTTGGGAATTATATGATTTTTTTATGTGCCTAAATTTGTTATATTTTTGTCCTTAAACATATATAATGACTTCAAAAAATTATAAAGTTATATAAAGATCATTTATATTTAGTATATATATTTATATAATAATCTATGAGAGTTAAAAATATGAAATGGAATACACAGTTCATGGAGATGGTAGGTTTTACGGACTCATGAATGATGTATCCATTAAATTATAATATTAAATAATGAAATTATAGGAAATATATATATTAGTTAATGTAGAAATAATAATTCATATATATCATATATTTTTACATAATCCATTTTTAACACATTTCATGTAGAGTGTGAACGAATCACATCGCTTTGAGGAGGTTGTTGTCTACACTTCCTCAAACAAAATTATTATATTTACACCAAATAGAATGCATGAAGTAATGTGATATATAGTAATTAAATAATATTTAATATATCCTCACAATAATATAAATATATATTAAAAATTTATTTTACATCATAATTCACAACCAATAGTAGTGGTATGGGAAAAACAAACAACATCGTTTCTTGAGTCGATAGTTCACCATACAAAAGAACAACAAGTTTGTTACCCATTAGGAAGATATGTGTTTAAGTGTATGATTAAAACTTATAATAAAATCATAAAATCATATTTAGGATTGTTGTTTTATTATAAAATACTTGAATAATAATATTTTATTGTATGGAGAAAAAATTTATACAAACCTTCTTGAGGAAGGATGCTACCTCTTCTTTGGGTAACTCCTTTTTGTTTCCCCAAAGAGCTTAATTGAATGGATTTCATACTAGAGCTACGGTTATAGGATAGAGGTGGGGATGTTTTAGGGATATTTAGTCTGAGGTTTATTATCCAATGGTTTTGAAAGGTTTGAATAAGTGGGATTGTTGAGATCCTTTTTATAGTGGAGGAGGAGTGATATTCTTGTCAATTTTTTAAAAGATAATTCCATAAAAAATTTTAACATGTAATATGGATAAATTAATGTTCAAAATCTGATAAAAGGGTGTATAGGGTATAAATCAGTCAATAAAATTTCTTGTTTACATGTTTCTAGTCTGTTTTGGCCCTTAAGATTAATATTTCTTCCGTTCTTAGGCTATTTTTTCTCTTAATCATTGTAATTAATTTTAATCAGTTTCACAAATTGTTTTGGACAAAAACAAAGATGAAATTAATATTAATTATAAATTATTATGATACTATATATGAAATAAATTTTTCAAAATTATAATCACATAATTTTTAGTAATTAATTTTAATTTAATCACATATATGTTTTGTGACAATGACTTTTTTAATAAAAAAAGATTAAAATTTTAAATTGTTTTAATATCAAATATCAATGTGAAATTTATTCCAATGACCAAAAATGAATTAATTTAGGTTAATTAAACTCAATAAAATTTATAAAAAAATAACATATAATTTAACTATACAAATAAATTATACAAAAAAGCGGTTTTGAATTAAAATTCAGTATTTTTTCACTATTCATCTAAAAAATGAAAATTTTTTGATTAATCCCAAAAAATAAACCTTAGATTATTTTTAAATAAAGAACGAAAAATGAATTTTGTTTTATGAAATTTAATTTTTAAATGTATAAAATTAGTTTTATTATTTTTCATTGAAGGACATGAAATATTTCTTTTATGAAAATAGTATTTTTGATCATGTAAATAATTTACTAAAAATAGTACGTATTATTATCAATATTATTTATTTGTGTAAAAAATTATAAATTATATTTATAAATTAGTTAAAACTATTTATTTGACTATGTTTAATTTATTTGTTATAACAATCCTATTTTAATAATTAATAAAACAAAATTTTGTTTCAGAGAAACTCAGTGTTGTGTGTAACACAAGAGAAATATTTTTTCTATGTTGTGTAAAATTTGACTAGTCTATAGTATAAATAGTGTTTGAATTGGTGTACCTTTCAATTAAAGACATCAATACAAATTAATTTATTAAAAAAAGTTTTTTTAAACTCGATGATTTACAATTTCTGTGGTAGTTGTTTCTTACTCTGGATCAAGGACATGAAGAAGACTAAAGAGACATACTTGATCTAGTTTGACCAAATAAGACTCTAGTGTTTGAGAATGGGGCCAAATATCAAGTATATCATTACATAGATATTTTGGTTTACTAAAATAACAGGTAAAATGAGCGTGGTGCTGGAGGATTGTGGTAAGGAATTGAAGAACATCCGACACCCGATCTAAATTATAGGTTTTGGAATACATGGCTGCAAATCATTTTTTTCATTTCATAAAGCTGGTTTAATGGTGACCGGTGCCCCACATCCAATGCAAAACTAATTCAAGAAAACAGAAACAATAAAAGAGGAAAACAATGAGTTACATATCATAGTACCCATAGTCATCCACGCATCCCATGCAGGATTCTTCATCCCCAGTTGCCGATTCACACTTTAGATGACTCCAAAATCCTACACTTTGTACTCGATTCATATGATGATCAAGAACACGCATATCCGGGGGTGCCTTCTTAACTCTTCTGCCCTTCTTGACTGCAAGAACCACTCCACCATTCCGTTTGGAGGCAGACCTAGTCTGCATCAGCCGCAGATGATAGGAATAATCCTTCTTTGGCCTCCTTCCCAGCGTTGCAAATAACGATTTTCCATCAACAGACATCTTCTAAGTCCAACATTGAACAATTTCACTGAATGACCTATTGAAAGAGGGACTCATGTTTTCCTTTCCTCCCCCAAACATCCCCTTCCTTCCCCGGCCTGCTCTCTTAAAGGAGACCTGATGCACTCCGAAATATGCCACGGCCCCTTATCAGTAGAGATATCATCTTCCCCAGTAATAGAATCTGGATCCATCCCCTTACCCTCAGATACCAAACCCTCCACGTCATTACCACTACCAATTCCATTCTACACTTGATCGGCTTAAACCATAGGAACATATTCATTCTAACTGCTTCCATCTCCTAGCCTCCGGTCAATACCTTCCAATAATAGATGAGGCCTTACAACATTATTTGGGTCGTCCCCATAGCCTGAAACATGATCATGCTCCAGGGAAATCACCTACAGATCTCCCAAGGCCTCTGCCTCCCCATCATCTCCTGCACAGTCCTCCTTCTCTCGGCCCACATTTAACCAGTCCTCAACAAGCCCTTCAAACCTGTTACTTATGGGTACAATAGGTCTGTCAAAGGAATCAAGATTATTAGAAGTCTTAGCCCTATCCCTATTAGACACCTCTATAAAGTTAGATCCTTGAACATCTCTCACCTGTTCTGATTCCAATGAAATAGCAGGCCAAGAATTCTTCTCCTTCTCCTGAGACCTTCAGATAAAGTAGCGATGGGGGAGGAGCAACCTATTCAGAGTCTATATCCATATCGGGGAGGGACATAAGGAATGTCATACACCAGACAGAGAGTTTAGTTTCATCATGGTTCTCATCTACATGGCTTGTAATAGCAGTGATCAAATATAGAAGGACTGAGGATGTTGAAATGGAATCTATCATGATAGTAGGGATGGTGTTAAGAGACTACAAGATCTGACCAAGATGATATTGAATAGTGAGAAGTCATGCAAGAATGGATGGAAACTGAAACATGATCTTTTTTAGGAGAAACATGGAATTATATTACTAGGTGGGATAATAATTAAAGTGTGAGGAATATCAAAGACTAATCAAAATTGTGATGTATAATGAGACATTGAATACATTCTGGGGACTCCATGATTCCAGATAGAGAAGTTCGAATGAGATTAATATAAGGGAGAGGTGCACATCTTCAAGCGGGTTGATGGGGGGCACTCAATTTCCCTAGAAGTGCTACTGTGGGAACTTAGTGGCATATGTGGGTGTATAAAAATCACCTCAAGAAGATTAACCAATGTATAGGGTGGATTTTGAGAGGATACGAGTAAAGATATGCCCAACATGGGAGGGAGACCATTCATAGGGAATTCAAAGGGATGGATGACATCATCTTGGGTGGAAAGGTGCACCTGAAATGGTCAAATATATTAGGGGCACTGGGGCACATATGGTAGGAGGTAGGTTGTCATGTCTATACATGGTGGCAGGTAGTTCTTGTGCATGGATGATATCGGTGAGGGGGGGGGGATATATGGAGGACGATGTGAATCTCATGGGAGAAGTCAAATGCTCACAAAAGGGATTGAAAGGGTTGAGGGAGTAACATGGACCTACGAAGGAGCCAGGGAAATAGAGTGTAGTAGTGGGGAAGAAAAAAATTTGAGCAGTGCACAACTAATGTGAAAAATTATCAGACCAGATATCTGGTTCATACCATGTTGAATAGTGAAATTTATCCCTCAAGGAAAGGTAGAGACCTCCATTTATAGATAGATGAAAATAAATATATATAGGAGGAAACTGATGTTGGAATCTAAAATAAACATAAATGGGGCTATCAAATTTCAATTTTAAAATCAATGTATTAAAATTTACATTGGGTGAAATTTTGGATCTTTCTAGATATATTGATTTTTTTCAGTGAATAGTGAAAAATAAAATTTTTTGTAAAAATGTATTTTATTTTCAATAAATGTTTTAATTTAAAAGTACCAATATATTTTAAATATGATTTAATGTAACATAATTTTTATTTATATATATTTAATTATCTTAATTACTTTTTATTCTACTAATAATAGAGTTTCGTATAACTTTTTTTTGTTTCAAAAAATAGGTTTAAAAAACTAGTTTAAATTACACAATGTTTCTCTATTTTAATTATTTAAAATAATACATAATATGGAATAGAAAATAATCTTGTTCTTTAAATATACTCTTCTTGATATCCATCATTTTTATCATCTCTCTGGGTTTTGTTTTAAATTGAATTTTGAAACCTATCTGAATTGAATTTGATAGAATGGATTTCATATTTTTATTAATAATAATTTATATTTCATAATATTTTTACCTTAATTGTTGACCGTAATGAATTATCAAAAGACTAAAAATTAATTACCAAAGTTATGGTAAAATGGGTTTAATGTTGGTTAAACTAAAAAGAAATGGGTTAAAATGACCTAGAAACATCAATAAAATATATTTACCGACATTAGTTTTACCTTAAAATTTGAAATTCTCAATAATACTCAATTTTTTACCCTTCTAAAATGGTAAAAATGTTGTTAAACATTTTTATTTTCAAAAATATACAAATGTTTCATTCACCTCACTTATAAAAGGTCGCCACCTCTCTACTAATATTTACACAATCAACCCCATTTTTTCAGACAATAACTACCCAAATCACTTCCCAATTCCTTTAGTATCATCCTAGAATCATTATTTTGGTCATAACATCATTACAATAATACTTTATGTATAATTCTAAAGAGGTTATCCAAAAAAAGGTAAACATTCATACTATGCATTTTGGTTTTAATTATTCTTCCACCTCCCCCAAATATTAATAAATTATGATTATATAATAGAAATATTATATACCATAGACTAAGATTTTATTATGGTATTTTCATAAACTATATCCATATAATAATAATTCAAATAGGAAATGACAATGTCACTTGTGTGTACGGCAGACTATCACCTTGTGAATCGATGGGACACATTTTCCATCATAACCTCTCATGGTTTAGTACGATTATTTTTATAATGAATATATTTATATATGATATTCCTAACATAATTATACCTCTATATTTATTATACCATATATTCATTTCTTACATTCCACTCTTTAGGGGATACAATAATGTCGATCATGTGTAAGACCAACTACCACCTCGTGATGTGGTATGTTTAATTTTTCACAAACACTTTTCATAGAAGGTAATAATGATAATGTAAACGAATATATTTTATATAAATTACATAATTATTATATTCACATCACATTTTTCATTCTAAAAATATAATATACTTATTTTAATTCTTATAATTTCACTCTCTAAAAATTTAATATGTTTTTCATGGACGATTGTACCACTGCCTTCAAGAAGTGATCTGAATATTTTCATCACCACACAATATGGATGATATATATGTGTATATTTAATGTAATAATATATTATATATGATATTATAATCATTTTGAAAAATATAAAATACATATTACCTCATTTCCATAAAATATTTTGAAAAATGGAAACATTATTCTTGCATATGTACGACCTATCGTCACCATGATTATAACATACATCATTTCACAAATCCATATTTAATGATTTTTCATTTGAGTATAATTGATTTATACATAAAATAATTATTTCATGATTATTATTCCTTATATTTTTAGATAATTAAATCTTAGAGAATTGTGAATTGACCAATGTTGTTTTTGACACATAAGCAAAATATCATCGAAATATAAAATGAAAACATAATTGATTAATTAATCATATATTACATGGTAATAATTGAAAAAAGTAAATATTAAAAAGTTAATTAATTATTTAAATATTTAAAATAATATTATTATTTAGGAATATAAAGACTATACGTGACGTGTCAAACTCTTGTTAAGAGACTTCGTCTCAATATCATTTCATTAAGGAATATATTGATATTATCGACCTCTATTATTTCACAAGGTGTATACATACTTACTTTGACATATTGTATCATAAATTTCTCTATTCCCAAGGTATTTAATTTTTTTTAATATTATTATTTCAAGTGTCTTGTGATCCAAATGTTTTTGAAGTGACAAGAAAACATTATTTAAAAGAATTATCTTTTAACGTGTTCGTTTTATATTTTTCATCCTTTTACATGTTTATAAAAAATTTTATTTCCAAATGGGAGTTTTAAAATGGTATGTTTATTCTTTTATTGAATTTGTTTTAAATAGAGTACTATTTTTATGGAATTTTTGACTTTCCTTACAAATGAAAAAAGGAACATTGTATATTAACATATATAACTACAACTACATTTTCCCAATAAAAATATTTATATTATATTTCACTTACATTAAAATGTTTTATATTTTATTTAAATGAACACTATCATTCCTTTTTCTAGTTTTTTTTTCAATTAGAATGAGTATTTAGAAAGGGATGAATCTTTGAATATTTGAAAAACATTTATTATGAGTGAAGAGAATAGTTTATGAGTGTGAAGTGAAAATTGGTAGATTTTATGTGTTATCATTATGTTATAGTTCTCTGACATTATATATTTTTAAGGATTTTTATGTTATAAACCATGGAAAAGAGGTTATGTTACAAACCAAGTAAGGTCAGTTACATTATAATTCAAGGATAGGTGGAGTTATGATAGTCATCAAATGCATTGGGTATGAAAGTTTTCCATATGGTTAATCCATTTATAAGAGGGATATATATAATGATGTCCAAATATACCTATATTATTTAAATATAATTGATATAGGATTTAATTATTTTCTTTTTGAAAAAAATGTGTGTTTTTATCATTTAAAAATGACTTTTTTATTTCACTCAAATAACGTTGATACAAAGGTAAAAATTTCATGGGATTTAATGTTTTCATTAGACTAAATGTTTGCCATTTTTGTATCATCTATTGAACAGGATGGAGGTCATTATAGCCCTCAAAATTACACTTATTACTCCTACACTAGTACAACAGTGCAGGGTCGATCCACAAAGAATACAGATGAGTGATTTATAAAATTTATGAATATTAAAACCCCATTGTTATCAGCATTGGGGAAAACAACATCATACTTTTTATATATATATTTTATTGTTGAAATGGAAACAGGATGATCAAATGTTATTTTCTTCAAAGAAAATAAAATTTATACTCTGTATTGTCAAACTAAAGTATTATAGAAAAATAACATTTAACACCAAGGACAAAGGAACACAAATAAACAAATGTCACTCTGGAAATCTAATCTACTGGTTAAAATAATTGACTTCTTCACATTTTATTGAGACAATCCTCAAAACATGCTGAAGATTCCCCTTCGCCCTGAAATTAAATAGTCAGATGATTAATTTTTGGCATTCGCCACACCAAAACTTAATCGAACTTCTAAGAAGTCTAAAAAAAGTTAAAATTGGAAATATACTCACCATAAATTTCCAAATATAATGACATTAATGTTCTGAAAGATTAATTCAAAAACATCCTCGCTAGTAGAATTTGAATTATTAATTTTGAAATCAATTGAGAGGTGAGTCAACTGAATAGAGAATCAAAATTCAATATCACTGAAAGTTGATGATTCCTAAAAATATAAAGTAATTGAAGAAGTTTTAATGATAAACCTGCATAATTTAATTCCAATGCTAAGAAAATATTAACCTATGGTCATCTTTATTAATGCTATGAAAGATAACTGAAAACCGAGTACAAGATTATGGAAAAAGGGAATGTAAACTCCCCTTGAGATGCTCTGCAGTTGGGTTCCTTAGCCTCCTACCCTGCTATCTTCCACGAGTCTCCACTCTCCAAAAATATGGCGTGGACTCAGAATGAAAGTCTTCGACCTCATCAGATGTGATCACGGAATGATGAATTAATCTCTTTAAAATGTTGATGCATGCTCTGTTTTATATATTCCATGATCTGCTGCTTGTCACCGAATAATTCAATCGACATCAAAAAGTCCCTCAGTTGTGCACCACAGATGTGCGTTATTTCGCGATAGGCACGTCGCACTAGAGACTCCCTTGCAACTAACTCCTAGTGAGTTAGATAGATCAATATAGACTTGAGTTATCCCCTTAAATGAACCTGCAATGTTATAACATAAAAATAAAACAATTAAGACACAAAAAATTTAATTAAAATTTTAAAGTTATTTATTAAATTTACTGTTAAAGTAATTGATGTTAATAAATAAATATCTTAGAAGATGGTTATTATTAAATATAATAATTATTAATTTATTATAAAGTCATTGATAAAGTGTAAGAACCTGGTTCTTAGTTTTGAGGTATGGGCTTCTTCTTTTTCCTTTTCCTTAAGTGTTTTTGAGAAAATATGGAAAATGAGGAAAAATCCCAAATTTTGGAACTACACGCCGTGTACTTTTTCCACATATCGTGTACTTCTGGCCGTGTTGGGATGAGTAAATGGGGCGTGTAGCCATGCCAGAGACAAAGGGTGTAGCAACCGACTACACATCGTGTAGTGGTACCTTACACGTCGTGTAGTGAGTCGGCAGGCTGGAATAGTAAGGTGGTAGAGTCGCCGCCAGCCAGGAGACAGTACACGCTGTGTACTTGGGAGTACATGTCGTGTACTCATGTCAATGGTTGAACCGTGTGGCGGTGCCGCCAAATGAACAGTTAAATGAAGGGAGTACACTTCGTGTACTCAGAAGTACATGTCGTGTACTTTGTTGTTTTGGCTTAAAATAGGCAGTAGCCTCCTCTTTTGGTAGAGGAGACGTTTGAGCCATTTTGGAGCCAAGGAGGATGGCTGGACCTTTGAACATCTGTCAGGTGTTCGTCTGGAATCCAATTCGGCTTCGGACACTCTCGTTGTAACCGCACGTGTAATCCCTCTCCTCTCTTGGTACCATTCTTACCATTTCTTCTCCTAACGTAAGTTATTTACGTTTGAATGGGTTTTGTTCTTCGTCAGATCTACGCCATTCTTGGGCGTTTCAGGAGTCAGTGTTCAGGTATAACGCTTGTTGACTTATAAGGTAGGAGGATTTGTGTTATTTTCCAACTGTCGTGCATTTTTGTGTGTTTTTGTGCCACGAACCTATGTTGGGGGTCATGTGGCTGAGGCCGTTGCTATATTTAATGCCTATAATTGCATAGGTGATTAAATTCTGATAATAAAATGTTGGTTGAGATTTTTTCTTGGATCTGGAACCACCCAGGGGGTGTGTTTCTCTATTTAGCTGTTTGGCCAGGATACCCGAGGGTGTGCCTTTAATGTAGTAATTATAGAACTTCCTTGAGAGGAATTGATTATTTATTTCATTTGATATGTTGGGCATGGCCAGTTTACCTGTTTATCCTGAGGGCGTTGTTGTGATTAGCTTGTGGGAACTGCACTATTTATCCTATGGGCAGTAATTATTTCGCCCTGAGGGAAACATCTTCCGTGCCTGTGGGCAGCTGACTCTATGCCTATGGGCGAGACTACCTACACCTGAGGGAAAAATTCCGTTATTCCTGGGGGCAGATTCTTGTTTTGGATACTCGTTACCCGATGGTAGGAGTTTACGTGTCTGAGGACATTAGTTTTTTACTAGAAATTCACTATGGTGATTTCTTATATTAAATGGATTAAATGTATAATAAAATGGAAATATAACTGGTAATGAGTTACTCATGAGTACTGCTTAATTATTTTCATTTTTCTGCTACACACTATTGTTGCATGCTTACACGCAGTTGGGCACGAGCCTTTGGTGGGTGCCTACTGAGATATATTTCTCACACCCTATTTGGGTCACGCTTGTCGGCCCAAACAAATTATGTTGCAGCAAGTTTAGATACGGGCAAGAGTACCTATACAAGTACTTGACTATTGCAGAGGAGTAGGAGGGCATGGGACCGAGCTTAGGCTCACGATGTCGCTGCCTGCTTTTTGCTTTGTTTTGCTGTACTCTGCTATTTGTTGTACTGTACTGATGTATAACATGTTTTCGCAGCTTTCTTATAACTTGAAACATGTATCATCATCATTTATATACTGTTGGGTATATTCAGTGTTGTAGTTTATTTTAGTTGTGTATGCTTTCCATTTCCACTTTTTGTGGTTTGTCTTATTTTGTATTCCGCTGTGCTACACTTTGAAAAATGAGGGCATAGTTTCCCCATTATCAGACCTGGGCCCTCGCTGCTAGTCAGTAGCCTCTGGAATTTGGGGAAATGCACTTTAGGTCATGTGGAGAACCGGGTTCGGAGCACCTGTTGTGTGGAACCCGGATCTGGGACGTTACAAAGTGGTATCAGAGGAGTTTCATTTCTTTGACTTACTATTTGGAGTCGTAGACAGGGATAGGACGGAATGGTAGTTGGTAATAAGCTTTTCATGGGCGTAGCTAACTCGTGTACAGGGAAAAACCAGTCTACCTCGTATTTTGCATTCTTTTGATTTTTCAATTTTACAGTTGATATGTTTTCACCATCGGGTGACACACATTGAGATTGTGCTGTTTATAATTTATCTATGGGTTCTCTTTAGTTGCAACCCGATGAGATGAGGGTATTCCATCTCATGCATCATATAGCCACATGCTAGATATCACATTCCATGCATAGTTTCCATGCCATGTAGGTGCATTAGAATTTACATGTTGTTGTGATAGTTGGTGGGCTACTAAAGTATACTATTGTGATAGCTACTTGATACATACCTTCTCTGTGATAGGGTATTCCTTGTATGATCTTGTTTAAAGAATGGATGCCAAACTTTTGTTTTTGGGGAGTATGGGCCCCCACGGGTCGGAATTTGACACTTAGGTGTTGGTTTCAGTAATTTCTGGGTTCCGGGGATGTTTCTGAGGAATACTGTTTGGAAACCCAGTATACACACCCTGTAGTATTTTTATACACACCGTGTATGTTCTTCTGTTCAGGACGAAAAAATGAACATTTTCAGTACACGCCATGTAGTCTCTTCCTGTGTCACAAACTGTGTGGGCGGCGACACGGGGTAAGGAAAGGCTTGGGTAAAACACTCCCTATAGCTTTTATACATGACATGTAGTGTTGACCCGACGTCCATCCATGTAAATAACAACACGGGTCGGTGAACTCCTTGATAGAACACGCCGTGTCAATAATAGACACGTCGTGTAGTGTGACCTGGGGACTCGGCCGTGTAGCTAACGACACGGGTTGGTGTCACCTCTCCCTAGACACGCCATGTTCCTGTGGGACACGCCGTGTGGTCTTGTCAAAGGAAAGACCATGTGGAGTTAGCCATGTGGCTGGGAAACGGGATGGTGTACACGCCGTGTGCTGGTGTAACACACCGTGTGGTGTAAAGACTGAGTAGTTAGACGTGTCACAGAAGACACGAGCAGTTGGAAAATAACACTATACACACCGTGTAGATATTATACACGCCGTGTAGTTTTGTTCGATGGAAGCCGTGTGACTTAGCCGAGTAGAAGGACCCTGGCAGGGGAAGGGAAGTCATGTACACACCGTGCAGTCATTGTACATGCCGTTTAGTCTTGATTTGCCTATTTTGAATGCTTACTTCCTCTCGTTTACTTTGTTGTTCCTTCGCTTTCTAGTCTTAATAATCTTGAATCTAAGGCGTGCTTTTGACCCTGTAGTGTCATGCCACCGAGACGACCGCGAGTTGTTCACCAGGAGAGTGGCAACGATTATACTTTGGGGATGGTGGGCCATGGGATACCAGTTGATCCTTCAGCAGAGCCAGATGCGGTACCAGCTACTATACCAGACATAGGCGCAGAGGCATAGTTCCATGAAGGCTTTATGCGGTTCATGCAGAACTTTTAGGGATCACCGCAGGCTGCTACATATATGGACGAGCTAACACGTATCATTCAGCATCAGCATCTGACTATGTTTTCAGGGGATGCCTGACCATATGCTGCGAAGTCTTGGCTAGGATCGATGCAAAATATTTTTGAGCATCTTGAGATGCCTCCAGGTCGGAGGGTCAAGCTTGAGACTTACATGCTGCGTGATTCCGCAAGAGGTGGTGGTATGTTACCACCCAGACAGAGAATCACATGGACATGGCGTGGGATGATTTTCAGGCAGTCTTCTATGAATTCTTCTTTCCCGAGATGTTGAGGGAAGATAGAGCTCGAGAGTTCATGAATCTGCAGTAGGGCGCCATGTCCGTGATGGACTATTCTGCTCGTTTTACGGAGCTTCAGCGTTTTTTACCCGTGCTAGTGGGAGATGAGACGTTGAGAGCTAGACGTTTTGAGGATGGTCTTTGGTATGACATCCGAGCACTGGTGAATGTTTTCAGGTTCCCTACTGTACACGTTCTTGTGAATCAGGCGCTGATTACAGAGAGGAACCTACGAGAATCTGTTAGTGTGTGCTAGGGTGGTTCAGCACCATTTACTGGTTTTTTTTCTGATAGTAAGAGGAAGAGACAGATGGACTTCTCTTAGGGCAACAGTACCAGTCAAAAGAATGCTTCAGGTGGCCAGGTTATGTGCTACCAGTGTGGTAGAGAGGGGTACAAGAGACCGTAGTGTCCACGAGAACCAAGGTAGGGTCGAGCTTGCGGCAATATGGGTCATCTGCAACGCTTTTGCAGGGCGTTTCCACCAGCTAGTGAGAGGGGTTCTGGGCAGACTCTGCATGCAGGAGCAGGACCAGTGGATTTTTTCTAGTCGGGTAACTGGAATACTTCAGGGCATACAGGCAGAGATGGTGGTCGTGGATGTGGTAGCCAGAGACTAGGATCTCAGAGGCAGTAGGGAGGGACAGCTCAGGGTAGCTAGGCTATGTCGCAGGGCCGCGACACTGGACATGCATATGCAGTGCGATAGACCCAGCAAGAGCAGGATCCCAGACCTTCTACAGTCAGAGGTACTATTCTAGTAGCTTTTGTCTTGTCTTCAGCACTTTTTTATACAGGTGCTACATATAGTTTCATATCTTTACCCGTAGTGGAGAGCCTTGGGCCATGTGTTTCTACTTCTTTTGATATCATGACGCTAAACACTCAGTTGGGGACTAGGACGGCAGGTGTGCGTCATTGCAAGGAGTGCCCCCTTGAGGTTGGAGGGTGTCACTTTCTTTGGGACCTCTTTTTCTTGGAGATGATGAGCTATGATGTCATTCTCCGGATGGACTGATTGGTTCCCTTTCGAGCCATTGTAGACTGCTATCGTCGCAGGTTGTGTTTCACATCACCAGTGGGTAGAGAGTTACTATACAAGGACGAATGGGATGTTCAGGCGAGTCGAGCTGGACCTGAGCATCATGGTCGAGGTGGAGTCACAGCCCAAATTGTGAGCTTATATCTGGATGATCAGGGGACTTGTTAGATGGGTTTCCCTCCTGTTTTTGATCATTTCAGGGATGTCTTCCCGGACGACTTTTCAGGTCTACCTCTGGTGCGTGAGGTGGATTTCTCTATTGAGCTAGTGCCAGGAGCAGCACTGGTGTCCATTCCTCCTTAAAGGATGGCCACGCCTGTGTTGCAGGATCTCAAGAGGCAGTTAGAGGAGTTACATGCAAAGGTATTTATTCTACCTAGTACTTCTCCTTGGGGTCACCGGTCCTTTTTGCGAAGAAGACGGACAATACCCTTAGACATTGTGTGGATTATCGGAAGCTAAACCAGTTGACTGTTAAGAACTGATATCCCTTACTGAGGATAGATGATCTGTTTGATCAGCTTCATGGAGAATGAGTGTTCTCGAAGATTGATTTGAGATCTGGATATCATCAGCTGCGCGTTAGACCATTTGATATACCTCTCACAGTTTTCAAGAGTAGGTATGGTCTATATGAGTATACGGTTATGCCGTTCGGACTGACGAATGCTCCAGTAGTTTTCATGGCTCTGATTAATCATGTGTTCCATCTGTATCTTGATACTTTGGTGGTAGTAATCATGGATGACATCTTGGTGTACTCTCACACTCGACATGACCTTGCCACCCTTCATGAGATCGTATTGAGTACAATGAGAGAGCATCGGCTGTATTCTAAGCTCTCAAAGTGCCACTTTTGGAGGGACCAGATTCACTTCCTAGGTCATATCATCTTAGAGGTAGGAGTTGCAGTAGACCCAGAGAAGGTGAGAGCAGTAGTTTCATGGGATCATCCTAAGAATGTGTTTGAGATACACTGTTTCTTGGGGCTGGCTGGTTACTACAGACGCTTCATAGAGGACTTCTCCCGCTTCGCAACGCCTTTGATAGGCTTGACTAAGAAGGGTGTGATGTTCGTTTGGTCGGAATATGCGAGGCAGCTTTTCAGGACCTGAAGGGCAGGTTGACATCAGCACAGATCCTGATACTCCTAGAGCAGGTGAATAGCTATACAGTTTACTGTGATGCATCAGGGATTGGGCTGGGAGCTGTTTTGATGCAGGGTGATCGAGTTGTTGCGTACGGGTCTCGGTAGTTGAGGCCACATGAGAGGAATTATCCGACGCATGATCTCAAGTTGGTAGCAGTTGTTCATGTGTTGTGTTGTTGGTGACATTATCTATTGGGGGAGAATTTTGTGGATTTCACCGATCAGAAAAGCCTCAAGTACATATTTACACATCGTGACCTGAATCTGAGGCAGCGAAGGTGGGTCGAGTACCTACAGACCTTCAATTTTGTGATTTCCTATACACCTGGTAAAGGTAATGCAATAGCTGATGCACTGAGCAAGAAGAATCTGATACAGGCAGTGCAGGAGGCCAGTGGTGAGTGGCAGCTCATGGCTTTGTTCTCTGAGATGCATCTGGAGGTGCAAGATGGTCAGGGGAAGACTTATCTTTCATCTTTAGCTGTGACTTCTACCCTCCTTGATAGAGTGAGGATGAGACAGCTATCGGATTCAGAAGAACTAGTTCTACGGGAGTCGATGGAAAGTGAGGACCCTCCTCTTGGTTGGACGATAGGCGATGATGAGGTTTTTCATTTCCAAGGACGGGTATGGGTTCCAGTGGATATACGCGAGGAGCTGTTGCAAGAATTTCATGCTTCAGCTTGGGAAGTTCATCCTGAGGATACCATGATGTACTAAGACTTGAGACGTCGGTACTAGTGGCCGGTTATGAAGAGGGAGATAGCTGGGTTTGTTACGAGAAGTGACACCTGTCAGCAGGTGAAGGCAGAGCATCAGAGACCAGCTGGGATGTTACAGCAGTTTCCCATTTGAGAGTGGAAATGGGATAATGTCACGATGGATTTCGTGATGGGCTTTCCAAGGTCACCTCGAGGAAATGATGCCGTGTGGGTTGTTGTAGACAGACTCACGAAGGTAGCTCACTTCTTGCCAATCAAGGAGACCTTCAGTGTTGACGAGATCGGAAGGCTGTATATCCGAGAGATCGTACGTCTTCATGGGGTCCCTTGTTCTATCATTTCAGATAGGGACACCGGCTTTACGTCTCATTTCTGGTAGAGTTTTTAGAGGGTGCTGGGTATACAGGTGCTTTTGAGCACAACATACCACCCTCAGACAGATGGCCAGTCAGAGCGGACGATACAGGTGCTAGAGGACATGTTGCGCGCATGCGTCATATACTATGGGGGATCTTGGGAGAAGCATATACCCTTGGTCGAGTTTTCATATAACAATAGATTCCAGTAGACTATTGAAATGGCACCATACGAGGCTTTATATGGTAGGCAATGCTGATCACCTTTGTGCTAGTTAGAGGCAGGTGAGGCAGCTTTACAGGGGCCACAGCTCGTGTAGGAGACATATGAGCAGGTCCAGTTGATTCAGAAGAAGATGGCTACCGTGCAGTCTCGTTAGAAATCTTATGCTGATTGCAGCAGACGACCCTTGTTGTTCGTGGTTGGGGATCAGGTTTCTCTACGTGTTTCGCCGAGGCTGGGACACAAACGGATCAGGAGACAAGGTAAGATTTCTCCGAGGTATGTGGGGCTATTCGAGATTCTGGAGAGAGTCGGGCTGGTTGCCTATCGGTTGCAGTTACTGCAATGGTGATGAGCCATGCACGACGCCTTCCACGTGTCTCAGTTGCGTCGCTACCATTCAGACCCGTCTCACACCTTTCAGCCAGAAGAGGTTGAGCTTCAGCATGATGCATCCTTTGAAGATCATCTGATCTGTATCGTTGACAGTTGCACGATGGTTCTCCGAGGTCGGTCAGTTCCTCTCCTACGGGTGCTATGGAAGCTTGGCCTAGTGGAGGACGAGACCTGGGAGCGGGAGGCCGACGTACGTGCTCAGTGGCCAGAGCTGTTCTGAGCTTTATCTTCGCCACTCTTGAAAGGGAAATTCGGGGATGAATTACTATAATGGGGGAAGTTTGTAAGAACCCGGTTCTTATTTTTGAGGTACGAGCATCTTATTTTTCCTTTTCATTAAGGTTTTTTGAGAAAATATGGAAAATGAGGAAAAATCCAAAATTTTGGAACTACATGCCATGTACTTTCTCAACACGTCGTGTACTTCTGGCCATGTTGGGATGAGTACACAGGGCGTGTAGCCATGCTGGCGATGAAGGGTGAAGGAACAGACTACACACCGTGTAGCGGTACCTTACACGTCGTGTAGTCAGTCGGCAGGAGGGAATAGTAAGGCGGTGGAGTCACCGCCAGCTGGGTGACAGTACACACCCTGTACTTGGGAGTACATGTCGTGTACTCATGTCGACGAATGAACAGTGTGGCAGTGCCGCCAACTGAACAGTTAAATGAAGGGAGTACACGCCGTGTACTCAGAAGTACAGGCCGTGTACTTTGTTTTTTCGGCTTAAAACATGAAATAGCCTCCTCTTTTGGTAGAGGAGACGTTTGAGCCATTTTGGAGCCAAGGAGGGCAGCTGGGCCCTTGAAGATCCGCCGGGTGTTCGTCTGGAATCCGATTCGGCTTCGGACGATATCGTTGGAACCGCACGGGTAATCCCTCTCCTCTCCTGGTACCGTTCTTACCAATTCTCCTCCTAACGTATGTTATTAAGGTTTGAATGGGTTTTGGTCTTTACCAGATCTACGCCATTCTTGGGAGTTTCAGGAGTCGGTGTTCGGGTATAATGCTTGTTGACGTATAAGGTATGTAACACCCGAGACTTTTATGTTATATAAATCATCAAAAGAATCTTTTTCTACACAACACTTTCTTGGCTTGCTTTACACGCAATCGCGACCTTCCTCGATAGCTTGCGTCGTACGCAATACCGAGTTTCACTAAACAACAATATGCTATTAAAACTAGCCGTTATGAATAGTAATAACCACTTTTTGAAATTTTATAAATTTTATTTTTCAAAATGGACTTCATTTTTGGACTCAGAATATCGAAATTAGCCTAGGGTGAAATTTTGGTATTTTTCTGAAAACTTTCAATTTTTGATGAATAGTGAAACCACTAAGTGGTAGGTTAAAAACTGAATTTTGCATAAAACTTAATTTTACGCTTCGGTGAATGGAATTTCAAAAATCCGAGAGGCACGGTTAATATCAAGGACTAAAATGTGGTTCAATGAGATGAAAATAATTTTTTGGTGAATAGTAACTTTTTACTATTTTTACCGCGGTTAATAGTAAATAGGGTAACTAAGGGTAAATATGATATTAATATTACCCTAACACAAGTCCTAATTCTATTGGACAAGTGTAATTCGACCAAAAACAAACTTAGGAATAAAATATGACCATTTAGGCCCACTTGGATTAGATTAGGACATTTATTATTAATTTATTTAAAGAAGGGTTAAAACAGTTAAAATCAAAGTTTAATAAGTAAATCATTTTTAATATAGGGTTATACATAAGATAAATTCGATTGTAAATATTCATTAGAAATCTAAAAAGATTTCCTACATGATGATATTTTATTTGTAATTTTTAGACATCAAATAATTTAATTTATTTATGACACAAAGATGATGCAGTAATTTTCTTATTAATGAAATATTGACATAATTGATGTTATAAACACCAAAATAAATGTAATTTGAGACTTTTTATGAATTGAACTAATTTTATAGGTTACTATGATATATTAATGTTGATTTAATCAACTTGGTTCGAACATATAATTATTTTATGACTTTCACAAAAATCATATATCAAATAGTGTCAAAATTGACACAAAATAGTTTTTAAATCAAATATTATATTATTAATTGTTATTTTATTCCTAAAAATCTAAGGTTCGGCCAAATGACTTAGATAAGGATATATATTTTAATAATAAACAATTTTGGGTTCGTTTGGCATGTTATAGTATGTGTATTAACCATATAGTGAAAGAAAACAAAAAGACATGGTAAAAGTAAAATTATTTAACTTAGAGTTAAATCTAATTGATAAGGTTAAAATAATACCCTAAACTTGTCTAAATCCTATTGGTTGATAGGATTTCGACCCTTCCCCCACTTTATCTTCGAAATAAGACCCTTTGGAACCATTATAAACCGATTTTGACTTTAATATAAAATAATATTTCGAGATATTCCTAAGGTGCCCCTCTCCTCCCTTATAAAAGGGCACCTCCTCCCCCTCCTCCTCACACCAAATTGAGAACTCAAGCTTGGCCAACCCCTGCCATTTTCCCTTCTCCACTTCCCTAGAATAATCCTAGAGGTACTGGTCTTCTCCAAAGACCAATCTTAGTTCCTTAAGTGGAGGATTCAAAAAGGCGTTCCAAAGAAGAGGTAATATCCATTACCGATCTTTTCAATTTCTTTCTTCTTCAACTTCTTCTTCTTTAGTTGTTTCATGATAAAGTAATAACATCAGTATTACTTACATACTGATATGTTATTATAAATATGAAACAACCCTAATTCACCTTCTATCCATCCTACGGAAAAATGAAATCACCGCGCGTGCGTACGTACGGAATACCGTCTCCACGCCGTGGTGTAATCTATTTTCCACCATCACCTTACAAGGATGGGTATAATGGTGTAATGAGTAACTATATATGATTATTATTAAGTAATATTGATACTAAAATAATATATATATATACTCCAATACAATTCCACGATCATAGGAACGATATCATCACTCGTGCGTACGTACGGAATACCGTCTCCACGATGTGATGCGACTCGTTCTACATGATCTTCATTTCATAATGATTGTATAAATGAATTGAATGAATGAATATGGTATATAATACACTAATACCATTTTGGAAATGAATTATCTATAACCTAAAGATAAGAATAAGAATTTATTCGACAAAACACGCATAAGAACAAAAAGTTATAAAGACCCGAGTAACAAGTAACAATGAAATATTACTAACAAGAAGCTAATAATATGACCATATATGATCTCATATCAATATGTATGATTCTGGAATAAGTCAATAACATTATTTAAACCATTATACAGGAGCTTCGGACACGAACAAAGCAAATCAGATCTAAGGTAAGGGAAATATCACAATCTCATTTTTATCCGAGATTGTTTATTCGTAAGTATTTACTGGGGTGTATTTTATCATCCACATCCATGTTCCCTCAATATGTAATATTGTTTCCATCCACTTGAAATATTTTAAATCCAATTTTACCCTTAGGTGAGTTTTTAGTAAAGAATATGAAAGGAATCTTTTGTCGTTTTTCCGTACGAGGTACTTTTTGACTTTTCCGACAAAAGTACGAAGAATGTTTTTTTTAACTTATACGGCATGAATGGATTTTTAAAACATTATTTCCAAGAAGCTTCCTTTACAAGTTTTCAAGTTTATTTTTAATCAACTTCTTTTAGTTTAAAGTTGTATGACATGTTAAGAAAGGAAAAAATGTTTTTGAAGTAGAAAGGATATTTTCCTCAAGAATAAAGTTCAAGTGTTTTATCAAAATTATTTTCCATCTAAGATAATAAAGGGTTCTGTTTTTATCCCTATTATTACATTGATTTGATCATGTTGTGATGGAATTATTTTTATGAATTCCATTATCTTATATGAATTGATTTATGATGTCATGATGTTTCAAGAATCCCATTTTTGTTACATGTGTTATGTGATGATGTATGTTTTATGATTATGTGGCACACATAAGAAAGGATTCATTATAAGATGGGTGGGACCTATATCTCCCTCCAATGCATTGGGTAATGATTTTATATCTCATGAGATAGACATGGCTGGAACGGAAGGTTATTTCGGTTCAGTGATACAGGACTGAAACGAGGAGTGAACTCGGTTCAGAAAGGGACTTTGTCCACTAAGATAGTCTTGGCAATGAGTCATGACTAACAAGAAATGATTTTCCATGATTATGTGTGCATGCCACAAAGTTTCAAGTTTTATGTTATGATTATGGGGATCTCATTTTCACTTCTATGATTTATTCCATGTTAAGATATTATGATCTCTTTTGCAGGTTTTGATTTTCATAAAGATATGATATGATTTTTATTTCCTTTATTTGCCCTTGCTGAGCATTTGAGCTCACACTTTTATGTTTTCTTTTCCCCAGGTCAGGAAGATGGATATTAAGTAGAATATGCTAAAAGGGACCCTAGATATGATGAAATAAATGGGAGACACTGTAGAAGATTTATGAACCAGTTGTTTATGTTTCCCCAGTTTCTAAAGACACTATACCTATACGGTCCTTTGTGGTTTTGTCATATGTTGTAATAAGAGTGCTTCAATTTTGAAGTATTAACAATGTATGTAAAGTGTGGGTCGTTATAGTTGGTATCAGAGGAAAGGTATAGTCAACCTTTGGAAACTAGGATGTGAAAACCTTAGTAAGAACCCTAAGGATAAGTCTAAGCATAGAACACAATCTTAGTGTTTTAGAAATGGCCTTGAATAACCTAGGATAAGACCTTAAGCATGAAAATTTTATTCTTGAATTATGTGGTTTCCTATTATAATTAGTGTTGCTCACACTATTCTTCTTGGTTTTAGTCAATGGCTGGAACCCGAAGGAACCGTGTTAATGCGGAATGCGATGGGCAATGCAATGATTGTCCCCCTGAGCAACCAAACGATATGGGAGCTGGAATGCAAAATCTTGTAGCCATGCTCACACAACTTTCTCAAGCTATGAATCATGCAGGATTTCCAAACGAACAAAGAAGGGAGCAACATTCTGTTGAATCCTTCATGAGGCAGCGTCCACCATCTTTCAGCGGGTCTACTGATCCATTAGTTGCTGAACAATGGATTAGTACTACTGAAAAGATATTTTCAGTTCTTCAATGTTCTGAGCATGATAAAGTCATCCTAGCAGTGTATCGTTTGGAAGGAGATGCGGATCAATGGTGGAATCTTGTTAAGAATACGAGGCAAAGGGATGAAATTGAGTCTATGGAATGGGATGAGTTCAAGAACTTATTTTTCAATAAGTACTTCCCTCGTATTCTCCGAACAAAGATGGAGAAAGAGTTCCTTGAACTGAAGCAAAGGGATGATGAATCTGTTAGTACCTATGAAGCAAATTTTACAAGACTTGCAAGGTACGCTTCTGGTATTATTATCCAACCTGAGAGTAAGATCGATCGATTCTTTAGTGGCTTAAAACCAAGTCTTCGAAGGGCGTTAGCCATAAGGGACTTCAATAGCTATGAGGAAATCGTTCGATGTGCTCTCAAAGTCGAGATGGAGATTGGAGTAACCCATCAGTCACATGGGTTTGATAAGAAGAGGAAGATGGAATTCAAAGGAAACTCTAAAGAGCACACTGAAAAGAAGATGAACTTTCCCTTATGTTCAAAGTGTGGAAAGAAACATGGAGGGAGTTGTCTTAAAGGGACAAGTAAATGTTTTAAATGTGTAAAGGAAGGTCATCGGGCATTTGAATGCCGTGATAATGGGAAGAAGATGTCTAATGATGCAAAAAAAGGAAGGGATACACAGAATGAACCTACTACACTTCAATGTTTCAAGTGCAAGGAGATGGGGCATTATGCCAATCAATGCCCAAATCCAAGGGTTGATGATGATGGTCGACGTCAACAAACTCTTAAGGCTAAAGACAAAGGAAAGTCACATGCAATTTCTATCAGCGATGTGGAGTACGATAACGATGTGGTGAAAGGTACACTTACCATCCACTCTAAAGTAGCAAATGTTTTATTTGATTCTGGATCCACCCACTCTTTTATTTCTGAAAACTTTTCTAAGGGTATCACCGTATTACCTCAACAATTAGATGTTGAGTTAGCTGTGACAATACCTAATGGCACATCAATCGCATCAGAAGTTTATAATTCTTCTCCGATCGAAGTTTGTGGGAAAGTGCTTCCTGCAAATCTTGTGATCCTTCCTTTAGTGGAATTTGATGTGATTCTTGGCATGGATTGGCTTTCTCTACATGGAGCTCATATCAATTGCCAAAGAAGGGAAGTCACATTTCATATTCCAGATCAACCTACGATCGTCTATCAATGCAAGGATGAACATAACCTTCCAGTGGAAATTTCTTCCATCTTATGGGTATTGATTCCACTAAATGAAGGTTATTTATCTCAAATGGTTGGTGAGAAACTCACGATTAAGAATATGCCCATTGTACGGGAGTTTGATGATGTCTTTCCGGAGGAATTGCCGGGTCTTCCACCAAATCGTGAAGTTGAGTTTTCAATAGAACTCGTACCGGGTGCTTTGCCTATTTCAAAGACACCTTATAGAATGGCCCCAATTGAGTTGCAGGAATTGAAGAAGCAACTCCAAGAGAATCTTGATAAGGGATTCATACGCCCTAGTGCGTCACCTTGGGGAGCACCTGTTCTATTTGTTAAGAAGAAAGATGGATCAATGAGACTCTGCATTGATTATCGAGAACTTAACAAGATCACTATCAAGAACAAATATCCTCTCCCACGCATTGATGACTTATTTGACCAACTACGCGGAGCTCAATACTTTTCCAAGATTGATCTTCGTTCAGGGTATCATCAATTAAGGGTCAAAAGGGAGGATATACCAAAGACGGCTTTCCGTACAAGGTATGGACACTATGAATTTATAGTGATGCCATTTGGTCTTACTAATTCCCCTGCTATCTTCATGGATCTAATGAATAGAGTCTTTAGAGACTATCTTGATCAATTTGTGGTAGTCTTTATAGACGATATTCTTGTCTATTCAAAGAGCAAGGAAGAGCATGAAGATCACTTGAGAATTATATTGAAGACCCTGAGAAAGGAGAAGCTTTATGCCAAATTTACCAAGTGTGAATTTTGGCTTCAAAAAGTTGCATTTTTGGGTCATATAATCTCAAAAGAGGGGATCTCTGTGGATCCAGCAAAAACAGAGGTTATCGAATGATGGTCAAGACCAACAACAGTAACTGAGATCCGAAGTTTTCTTGGTTTGGCTGGATATTATCGACGTTTTGTAAAAGATTTTTCACGGTTATCTAATCCAATCACCAAGTTGACTCGGAAAGGAGTTAAGTTTGTCTGGACAGAGGAATGTGAAGAGAATTTCAAGGAGTTGAAAAGAAGGTTATCCAGTGCACCTGTGCTCACACTGCCTTGTAGTGGAGAAAGGTTTGTGATCTACAGTGATGCATCCAAGAAGGGATTGGGGTGTGTTCTTATGCAAAATGATATGGTGATAGCTTATGCCTCACGACAGTTGAAAATCCATGAGCAAAATTACCCAACACATGATTTGGAGTTGGCTGCGGTAATCTTTGCATTAAAGATTTGGAGGCATTACCTTTATGGTGAAAGGTGTGATATTTATACTGATCATAAAAGTTTAAAGTATATTTTCACACAAAAGGAGTTGAATATGCGTCAAAGAAGATGGTTGGAGCTGATTAAGGATTATGACTGCTCAATCCATTACCACCCTGGGAAAGCAAACAAGGTGGCAGATGCATTAAGTCGACAAGACCATGCTAGTTTATCCATGATGAGGATCACAAAAGATCCAATATTTATGGATTTACAAAGGATGGATCTTGGAATTATAATGGAAGGGGAAAAATCTTATCTTTCTCAAATGAATGTTCAACCATCTATACATGTGAAGATTAAAGAGGCACAGAAAGAAGATGTCGAGTTACAAAAGAAGGTGAGAAATGTTCCTGAATTCAACCTTGATTGTGATGGGATAATAAAGTTCAGGAATCGGGTTTGTGTTCCTCCCATCCCCGAATTAAAGAAAGAGCTGCTGGATGAGGCTCATAGTTCTTCATTCTCTATTCATCCTGGAAGCACGAAGATGTATAGGGACCTGAAAGAGTACTTCTGGTGGGATGGCATGAAAAGAGATGTTGCTGAATATGTCTCTCGATGCTTGGTTTGTCAACAAGTTAAAGCTGAGAGACAGAAGTCTAAGGGGATGTTACAACCATTACCCATACCCGAATGGAAATGGGAAAACATCACTATGGACTTTTTCACAGGACTTCCTAAAACATCCAAAGGCAATAATGCTATCTGGGTCATAGTTGATCGTCTTACAAAGTCTGCACACTTCATTGCTATTAGAGAGGATTTCTCTCTAGATCAGCTTGCCAGGATATATGTAAAGGAAGTGGTAAGATTGCATGGAGTACCACTTTCTATTATATCTGATCGAGATCCGAGATTTACCTCGAAGTTCTGGCGAAGTCTTCAGCATACTCTGGATACAGAGTTGAGTTTCAGCACTGCTTATCATCCCCAGACAGACGGTCAGTCTGAGAGAACAATTCAAACCCTAGAAGATATGTTGAGAGCTTGCTCTATGGATTTCAAAGGAGGTTGGGATCAACACCTACCTTTGGTAGAATTTTCTTATAATAATAGCTTTCACTCCAGTATTCAGATGGCTCCTTATGAAGCTCTCTATGGAAAGAAATGCAGGACTCCAACTTGCTGGGATGAAGTTGGGGAAAGAAAGCTATTAGGACCTGATCTCGTTGATGAAATGGCAGAAAAGGTCAGATCTATTCAACAACACATAAGAGCAGCTCAGAGTCGACAGAAAAGCTATGCCGACAACCGAAGAAAAGACCTAGAGTTTGAAGTGGGTGATAAAGTGTTCTTACGAATATCTCCCTGGAAGAGGGTTATGAGATTTGGAAAGAAGGGGAAGTTGAGCCCTAGATATATCGGTCCTTTTGAAATACTGGATCGTGTTGGGAAGGTAGCTTACCGATTGGCGCTTCCACCGAATCTCTCTCAAGTTCACGATGTGTTCCATGTATCTCTCCTGAGAAAGTACATACCAGATCCTTCACATGTACTCAGCTCAGAAGTTATACCGCTGGAGCAAGATCTTTCTTATGAAGAACAGCCGATAGAGATTCTGGATCGTAGCGAAAAAGTCCTACGAAACAAGACCACTCGCTTGGTGAAAGTTTTATGGAGAAACCACCAACTTGAAGAAGCTACATGGGAGCTTGAGGATATGATGAGGGAGAAGTATCCTCATTTGTTTGTTGCAAAGTGATGAATTTTGAGGGCGAAATTCTTTTTAAGGGGGGTAGAATGTAACACCCGAGACTTTTATGTTATATAAATCATCAAATGAATCTTTTTCTACACAACACTTTCTTGGCTTGCTTTACACGCAATCGCGACCTTCCTCGATAGCTTGCGTCGTACGCAATACCGAGTTTCACTAAACAACAATATGCTATTAAAACTAGCCGTTATGAATAGTAATAACCACTTTTTGAAATTTTATAAATTTTATTTTTCAAAATGGACTTCATTTTTGGACTCAGAATATCGAAATTAGCCTAGGGTGAAATTTTGGTATTTTTCTGAAAACTTTCAATTTTTGATGAATAGTGAAACCACTAAGTGGTAGGTTAAAAACTGAATTTTGCATAAAACTTAATTTTACGCTTCTGTGAATGTAATTTCAAAAATCCGAGAGACACGGTTAATATCAAGGACTAAAATGTGGTTCAATGAGATGAAAATAATTTTTTGGTGAATAGTAACTTTTTACTATTTTTACCGCGGTTAATAGTAAATAGGGTAACTAAGGGTAAATATGATATTAATATTACCCTAACACATGTCCTAATTCTATTGGACAAGTGTAATTCGACCAAAAACAAACTTAGGAATAAAATATGACCATTTAGGCCCACTTGGATTAGATTAGGACATTTATTATTAATTTATTTAAAGAAGGGTTAAAACAGTTAAAATCAAAGTTTAATAAGTAAATCATTTTTAATATAGGGTTATACATAAGATAAATTATATTTTAAATATTCATTAGAAAGATAAAAATATTTCCTACATGATGATATTTTATTTGTAATTTTTAGACATCAAATAATTTAATTTATTTATGACACAAAGATGATGCAGTAATTATCTTATTAATGAAATATTGACATAATTGATGTTATAAACACCAAAATAAATGTAATTTGAGACTTTTTATGAATTCAACTAATTTTATAGGTTACTATGATATATTAATGTTGATTTAATCAACTTGGTTCGAACATATAATTATTTTATGACTTTCACAAAAATCATATATCAAATAGTGTCAAAATTGACACAAAATAGTTTTTAAATCAAATATTATATTATTAATTGTTATTTTATTCCTAAAAATCTAAGGTTCGGCCAAATGACTTAGATAAGGATATATATTTTAATAATAAACAATTTTGGGTTCGTTTGGCATGTTATAGTAAGTGTATTAACCATATAGTGAAAGAAAACAAAAAGACATGGTAAAAGTAAAATTATTTAACTTAGAGTTAAATCTAATTGATAAGGTTAAAATAATACCCTAAACTTGTCTAAATCCTATTGGTTGATAGGATTTCGACCCTTCCCCACTTTATCTTCGAAATAAGACCCTTTGGAACCATTATAAACCGATTTTGACTTTAATATAAAATAATATTTTGAGATATTCCTAAGGTGCCCCTCTCATCCCTTATAAAAGGGCACCTCCTCCCCCTCCTCCTCACACCAAATTGAGAACTCAAGCTCGGCCAACCCCTGCCATTTTCCCTTCTCCACTTCCCTAGAATAATCCTAGAGGTCCTGGTCTTCTCCAAAGACCAATCTTAGTTCCTTAAGTGGAGGATTCAAAAAGGCGTTCCAAAGAAGAGGTAATATCCATTACCGATCTTTTCAATTTCTTTCTTCTTCAACTTCTTCTTCTTTAGTTGTTTCATGATAAAGTAATAACATCAGTATTACTTACATACTTATATGTTATTATAAATATGAAACAACCCTAATTCACCTTCTATCCATCCTACGGAAAAATGAAATCACCGCGCGTGCGTACGTACGGAATACCGTCTCCACGCCGTGGTGTAATCTATTTTCCACCATCACCTTACAAGGATGGGTATAATGGTGTAATGAGTAACTATATATGATTATTATTAAGTAATATTGATACTGAAATAATATATATATATACTCCAATACAATTCCACGATCATAGGAACGATATCATCACTCGTGCGTACGTACGGAATACCGTCTCCACGATGTGATGCGACTCGTTCTACATGATCTTCATTTCATAATGATTGTATAAATGAATTGAATGAATGAATATGGTATATACTACACTAATACCATTTTGGAAATGAATTATCTATAACCTAAAGATAAGAATAAGAATTTATTCGACAAAACACGCATAAGAACAAAAAGTTATAATGACCCGAGTAACAAGTAACAATGAAATATTACTAACAAGAAGCTAATAATATGACCATATATGATCTCATATCAATATGTATGATTCTGGAATAAGTCAATAACATTATTTAAACCATTATACAGGAGCTTCGGACACGAACAAAGCAAATCGGATCTAAGGTAAGGGAAATATCACAATCTCATTTTTATCCGAGATTGTTTATTCGTAAGTATTTGCTGGGGTGTATTTTATCATCCACATCCATGTTCCCTCAATATGTAATATTGTTTCCATCCACTTGAAATAGTTTAAATCCAATTTTACCCTTAGGTGAGTTTTTAGTAAAGAATATGAAAGGAATCTTTTGTCGTTTTTCCGTACGAGGTACTTTTTGACTTTTCCGACAAAAGTACGAAGAATGTTTTTTTTAACTTATACGGCATGAATGGATTTTTAAAACATTATTTCCAAGAAGCTTCCTTTACAAGTTTTCAAGTTTATTTTTAATCAACTTCTTTTAGTTTAAAGTTGTATGACATGTTAAGAAAGGAAAAATGTTTTTGAAGTAGAAAGGATATTTTCCTCAAGAATAAAGTTCAAGTGTTTTATCAAAATTATTTTCCATCTAAGATAATAAAGGGTTCTGTTTTTATCCCTATTATTACATTGATTTGATCATGTTGTGATGGAATTATTTTTATGAATTCCATTATCTTATATGAATTGATTTATGATGTCATGATGTTTCAAGAATCCCATTTGTGTTACATGTGTTATGTGATGATGTATGTTTTATGATTATGTGGCACACATAAGAAAGGATTCATTATAAGATGGGTGGGACCTATATCTCCCTCCAATGCATTGGGTAATGATTTTATATCTCATGAGATAGACATGGCTGGAACGGAAGGTTATTTCGGTTCAGTGATACAGGACTGAAACGAGGAGTGAACTCGGTTCAGAAAGGGACTTTGTCCACTAAGATAGTCTTGGCAATGAGTCATGACTAACAAGAAATGATTTTCCATGATTATGTGTGCATGCCACAAAGATTCAAGTTTTATGTTATGATTATGGGGATCTCATTTTCACTTCTATGATTTATTCCATGTTAAGATATTATGATCTCTTTTGCAGGTTTTGATTTTCATAAAGATATGATATGATTTTTATTTCCTTTATTTGCCCTTGCTGAGCATTTGAGCTCACCCTTTTATGTTTTATTTTCCCCAGGTCAGGAAGATGGATATTAAGTAGAATATGCTAAAAGGGACCCTAGATATGATGAAATAAATGGGAGACACTGTAGAAGATTTATGAACCAGTTGTTTATGTTTCCCCAGTTTCTAAAGACACTATACCTATACGGTCCTTTGTGGTTTTGTCATATGTTGTAATAAGAGTGCTTCAATTTTGAAGTATTAACAATGTATGTAAAGTGTGGGTCGTTATAAGGTAGGTGGCTTTGTGTTATTTTTCAACTGTCGTGCATTTTTGTGCATTTTTGTGCCACGAACCCATGTTGGGGTGTCGTGTGGATGAGTTCGTTGCTATATTTAAATCCTATAATTGAATAGGTGATTAAATTGTGATAATAAAATGCAGTCTGGGACCATTTCTTGGATCCGGAACCACCCCGGGGGTGTGTTCCTCTGTTTAGCCATTTGGCCAGGATACCCGAACGTATGCCTTTAATGTAGTAATTGTAGAATTACCTTGAGAGGAATTGCTTATTTACTGCATTTGATATGTTGGTCATGGCCCGATTACCTGTTTAGCATGAGGGCGTTGTTGTGATTAGCCTGTGGGCACTGCACTATTTAGCCTGTGGGAAGTAGTTATTTCGTCCTGGGGGAAACTTCATTAGTAACTGTGGGCAGCTGACTTTGTGCTTGTGGGCGACACTACCTACGCCTGAGGGAAAAATTCTGTTATACCTAGGGGCAGATTCTTGTTTTGGATACTCGTTACCCGGGGGTAGGAGTTTATGTGTCTGAGGACATTAGTTGTTTACTAGAAATGCACTGTAGTGATTTCTTATATTAAATGGATTAAATGGATAATAAAATGGAAATATAACTGGTAATGAGTTACTTTTGAGTACTGCTTACTTATTTTCTTTTTTCTACTGCACACTATTGTTGCATGATTACACGCAGTTGGGCACGTGCCTTTGGTGGGTGCCTACTGAGATATATTTCTCACACCCTGTTTGGGTCACGCTTTTCGGCCCAAACAGATTACGTTGCTGCAGGTGTAGATAGGGGAAAGAGTCCATATATAGGTACTTGACTGTTGCAGAGGAGTAGGAGGGAATGGGACCGAGCCTAGGCTCGTGATGCCGCTGCCAGCTGTTTGCTTTGATTTTTTGTACTCTACTATTTGTTATATTGTACTGATGTATTACATGTTTTGGCTGCTTTATTAGAACTTGAAACATGTAGCATCATCATTTATATACTGTTGGGTATATTCATAGCTATAGTTTATTTCAATTGTGTATGCTTTCCATTTCTACTGTTTGTGGTATGTCTAATTTTGTATTCCTCTGCACTACACTTTGAAAAATGAGGGCATAGTTTCCCCATTATCAGACCTGGGCCCTCACTGCTAGTCAGCAGCCTCTGGCGTTTGGGGAAATGCCCTTGAGGTCACGTGGCGTACCGGGTTTGGAGCACCCGTTGTGTGGCACCCGGATCCAGGACATTACATAAAGTTATTAGATTATTATTAATATTTAAGTAATTAGAAAGAAAAACATAATTATATTACATAAATTATATTAATATTAATTACATTATTAATATAATTATTCTGTTAGAAATAATATTAAGTATTAAAATATTTATATTAATTAATAAATAAGTTTATTTTTAAATTATAAATTTTAATTTGTTTATCTTATATTTTATTTTATAAATTATTTTTTTATTAATATTATAAAATTTATAAATAAATATTCATATGTATTATATTATATTTATTTGATTGATTTATTAATTATTTTTATTTTTATTATTTTTCTTTATTTTTATCTTTTATTTTTATTTTTATTTACTCCCCTACATCCCCCAATTATCGTTGCTAGTACAGGGGAGACTCTTCTTCCTCGGTTCCCTATCCAGGTCCGCAGTTCCTGTTCAGCCCTCCTCCAACACCGGCTTCGCCTCATCCTCTAACAACGGTGAAAACTGCTCGAGCGCTGGCAAACTCTTCCAGTGTTACTCCTCAAGGTGGCCCCATTATTCATCGTGACACATCAATGGCGGACAACAACAAAATCTTGAATTCCAGATCTGAAAAATTGAATGTGGCTTGACCACTTCTTCATTCCATCAAATCATTTACGGAAAGCTCTAGTTTCAAGCACCGCGATCCGAGTTGGGGTGCAATGTGTAGAAGTAAGCATGTGATAATCCTCCTCGGTGCAGCCTAACTCAAACCGCAACAAAAAAGCGATGAACAAGGTGAATTTAGGGGAGGGGTCAAAAAAATTATTTTAATGGCTTTAGGTATGGATTATTTAGGTATATGGGTGACTTTAGTGCCACTTGAGGTGGCGCTATATAATTCTTCAAATGGCGCCACTTCAAGTGGCGTTATTGTTTTTTTAAATTTTTTATATTTATTATTTTACATTTTATATAATTAGATAATTTTTGTATTTATTATATTTAATATAACTATTATATTTATAATTATATTTCGATAATTATATATTCATTATAATATTAGAATTATTATAATTATATATAGATAATTATAATAAATTTATAAATATAAATATAATAATTATGATAAATATATAAATATATTAAATATATAAATATAGTAAAAACAAAAATATAATAATATAATAATTATAAATATAGTAAATAAAAAAATAATAGAATTATAATAAAAATAATAAATGTAATAAATATAATAAATGTAGTAAATGTAATTATATATTTATGTATACAATATTTTTTTTGCTTTGTAAATATGAAATTCTATTTATATATAATGTATATATAATGTATATATAGATATATAATAACATAATGAAAATATATATATAGATATATAATTAAATAATGAAAATATATAATTCTATATATATACATTATATATATTTTTACATTAAAAATATGTAATTATAATAAATATGTAATTATAATAAATATCAGGCTATAATAATCATTTATTTTAATTATGTATTTATTATATTTAGAGTTATAATTAGATATTTATTATATTTATTATTATAATTATATGTTTATTATAGTTATATATTCATTTTAATTATATAAATATAAATAGAATTAATATATAATGTATACATGAAGATATAATAATTTGTAATAATCATATATTAATGAACTTTAATTTGTAATTTAATTTTTGAAAATTAATTATTTATAATTAATTTTCAATAATAATAACTTATTATTATATTAATTTGTAATAAATTATAATTTAATTTAATCTTATAATTAATTTACAAATATATCTATTTATAATTATAATAATTTGTCATAATTATATTTTAAATATATAACAATGAGTTGAAAACAAAAGAAATTTCATAAAAAATGTCGATGAAAAATAATTTTTAAGCAATTAAAACCACCTATTTGAAACTTAAAAATGTTTCAAATATGTGTTTTTGAATAACTATAATAGATAGAGTATAACACGGATATAAAGGCTATTTAAATCATTGATTAAACATATAATAAATATTTAAAAACAATATTAATTTAATGAAAAATATCAATGAAAAATGTTTTAGAAGCTTTCAAAACCAGCTATTTGAAACTTACAAATGTTTCATGTACATCAATTTGAAAGACTATAAAACATAAATTATAGCATGAATATAAATTAAACATTAAACATTGACTAAAAAAATAATAAATATTCGAAAACAAAATGAATTTCATAAAAAATGTTGATGAAAAATAATTTACATGTTTTCAAAACCACCAATTGAAACATACATATGTTTCATGTAAGTGAATTTAAAAGACTATAAAATAGAAACTATAACACGAATATAAATGAAACTTGAAACATTGATAAAAAATATAAAAAATAGTTGAATATAAAAGGAATTTAATCATAAATTTTGATGAAAAATAATCTATAAGCTTTCAACATAAAAATGTTTAAAGTACACAGCATTGAAAGACTATAAAACATTAAATGGATGTGAATAAAGGCTAAATCCGCCTTTCGTTAAGGGAATCCTTGTCACACGGGTTTTCTGAAATTTTGACATCCAATTCACTACAATAAAGGCCAGAAGGTCCATATAAACACACCATGTTTGGACCTTCTGGCCTTTCTTGCAGTGAATTGGATGTCAAAATTTATATTGGATATAAAGAAAGGCTGAAGCCACCCTTAGTTATGTGGATAACACCACCACATCTTCCTATATATCGTTTAATCATTCAATTCAGTTTCATTAAATTTGGACAACCGCTCATTTTTAATGAAATTCTTTCTATCTTCGAGTATTTTTTATATGTTTAATCAATGTTTCAAGTTTTTTTAAATTATTTTTTATATAATATATATTTTATTTTCTAATTATTTGTCTAAATAACAATCATTTATCTAAATAAATAAGATTTTTAACATATAAATCATTAAAAATGAATAAATCAACGTCGATGCCCCCTAGTACCACAACGTGGCATCTGAATCTCATGTCCTCCCCACGTCCGACGTATGCGTCGCTCCGGTGTCGTAGCAGTGGGATCCTCTACTTCTTGTGCATCTGGTGCCTCCTCATGATGCTGTGTAGAGGGATGACCAAAAAAATGTGTGGATGATGGCCCAAAATCATACGTGGATGACGGCCCAAAATCATGCGTGGAGCCAGATGGTCCTGGGGCTCCTAAAAATGGTAGAAAGGGCATACTAAAGAAGTCCTCTCCGAAAGGAGAGGGGGCTGCCACAAGCTGTGTCACCTGATCCAGCTCGTAGTCCATAGTAGTCATCAGAGACAACAGATGTGGTATATAATCATCTCCCTGTTGTGCAAGCTCATTAATAAGCTAGGAAGTATCATCTCTATGTGGAGCTTCCACATCTCCAGGAGGCGCTCTTGGATGTCTATCTCGCCGCCTCTGCCCCTCCTGAGGTACTCGTCTCCGTTTCCCAGCTGGCGGCGGTGGTGGTGGTGCATTTCATCAGTAGGCATAGTAGGGACATCCTCACCCTCAGGATCTCTAGGTGGAGTATATGGATTAGGATATTCATGTGGCTCCTTGTCATAACAATTGTCCTGTATCATCTGAAGATCATCGTAGAGAGCCAACACATCTCGATGAACTACGTCTCGTCTAATATATGGCTCCTCCTGAGGATGTGTTATATCTACATGATGATCAATTCTATCTGTATGCAAATGAAATGACATTCATATTAATACCACAAAAGTGTTAATCAAATATAATATACCTTAATAAACATACCATCCGCTGAATGCCAATCCCCTAACGTGTAAGAAGCATGATTGTATGACGTCGATACCAGTCTGCATAATCCCCCTAGGTAGATAACTGATATTGTGTTGTGGGATATCCATATCGAGAAACACCATATCGGGCACGCACGTCCCACAGCTCAATATGAGATGCATGAAACTCCCGCCATTCCGTCGACTGTCTACCTGTATGTAGAATAGAATGCAACCCATCAGGCTGTCCTAGTGCCATCGAGTTATGTTGTATATAACCGAACTGGCACATGACCCAGTCTGGCTGGTGCCACTCAATTATATGGAAGTGGATGAGTGGCACCACTGTAGTACGATCTCCAATCATAGTTGTGCAGTACGGTGGAAGTGACTCATAGACATAACCTGTATATGGATTCCATGAAACCTGAAATGTAAACTCAAAAATTAAGTGACATATTAACAAGATAATGTTAGTAATATTACATTAAAATAACATAAAATAGTGATAACAAAACATATTGTTATATAAAAAAGTATTGCTTGACTTACATTAACTGGCACTAATGTATCGAATATTTGTCGAAAGCTGTGCACACTATGTCTCGGTGTGTGTGCATGCTTATGAGACTGACTCCACTTGGTTTCAAAATAGTAATATACTGTAAGTTTATAAATAAAAAAACAAAAGTAATAAATAAATGAAAGTAATGTAGTAAACATGTCATCGTCCCCGAGGATAATCATGAAATAGCTCTGATGCAAGTGGTGTGATAGCTCGAGGAGCGATGCATGGAAAATGATCCCAAGAACAGATCTGGAATAAAACCATACAACATGAAATCTGTTGTGCATATGCTTGACAAATGGTACAAAGAGATTTATACATATGTGCTAATACAGCGGATCCCCAATTGTATGTAGCTGTCTGATCAAGATCCACAAGTAATGGGAGGTACATCATGTGTACCAAAAGGGTGGAGTAGTCGATGCATAACATGCCTCTGATCAGTCACAGAATGTATGCACGTGTGTGCCTAATAAGTGTCTCCTTGTCTACATCATCATGAATGACAGCGAAATGCTCATCAATCCATGTCATGCGCAATCGATAAACCACAAGGACACCTCGTATGCCGACGACATCAATGCATAATAGTCGTTGTATGACAGAAGCCCAGTTGCCACTTGTGGCACCCGTAACTGCCTGTCCATGGATGGGAAAACCATGCATGTAAATGACGTCCTCTAAAGTAATGGTCATCTCCCCCTCCAGAAGATGAAAAGTGTGTGTCTCTGGCCGCCATCTCTCAACCAATGCCGCAATAAAATGATGATCAATAGTCTTGAAATCACACATAAAGACTCCATATAATCTCACTTGTCTAAGGTATGGAGAAATAGCTGTCGGGGGAACCTCGTGATGAAAATGATGTGCTCTCCGAATTGCAAGCTGTCGGACAGGTCGTCGAGACAACATAGGATACGACACATGTTCCTCCTAACCAGATAATTGTGGCAGCTCCATCTGATTGTACAAATAGTAAAACATTAATTTCATGTTAGTCATCACATTTATCATTTACGGTATGAAATTTATCATGTGATGTATTGAAGAAGCATGTAAGTAATTTAGGATATGTTCAATATATAAATGAATTTATGATATGTTCAACATATAAAGTTGGTGATATATTCACTTTGAATGCTTTCAAAATTCAACAATGTCATTGGATTTTGAAAGATGTCGACGTCACAATAATTGGCCAAAATTATTAAAGGAATAAATGATATGTTCAACATATAAAGTTGTGGATTGATTCTCCAAACTACCATGTCTATCGAATACTGATGATATTATATGAAATATTATTCGTTGTATATTTTGATTCATACATGTCATAGATGACTCATGGATCAATTTCCTAAAGCATTTGAACATATTTTAAGTACATTTTTCTACCTGCAAATCAATGCACCCTTGCCTCTGAAACCTAAAATAGAGAGTTGGCCAACTCAATATGCTCATTCAACATCATTTAACAGTAATATGAAAAAACCTTTGATCCATGTATAGTTGACATGAAAAAACATCCTCCTTCTGCATCGTAGCTTTAGTCGACCCAGTAAAAAAAACAACTGTCACATATTCACGACATCTGAATGAATATATGATAGTTGGTTCTTCACTAGGTCGACTAAAGAGGGGAATTTCCAATGTTGCAGAATAAATCAATGTTTTTTTGGAGAAAACCCATTCGCGTGGTTGAAAACATGGGGCATAATGTTTTAATAATTTTAAAGAATATCAGTTATTTATGTTCATCTTGTATTTAACACTTTTGAAGAAAAGTATGAGAGGGGCATAATGTTTGAGACAGGTTGATTTCTCAACTTATTTTAAAATATTTCTTTGGTCTTTCCTTTTTTATCTATTCTCACTTTATTTTCCTTGGATCTTTGGATTTTTTTAGGTGTGGGTTCATCACGCTTTTCATGTTGACCCTTGTTTTCCTGATTTCTTTATTTGTCATTTTCTAGGCTAGTAGTCTCAGATTCAGTTATATCCTGAATTTATTCATCACTATTATTCACATTAACTGATTCAAAGATTCTGTTAAATGCTCGATCTTACATTTTATATTTTTTAAAATTTCTTGTTATTTTTTCTAAAACAACAACCACTTATTAAAATTATGATGATATATTAACTATGAATGGTATCAAAACTCATCGAAGGACAAATATTGATTACATGTAAAATGTGCTTACAGTAACTAATGGAGTACAAAAAACATTAACCATTATATGATTTCCCAATGTGTCTAGGGAAACGTGTCTTCGTATGATCCTCTTGGTGGCATATGCTGCACCTTCGTCCAAGTGCCTGTTCACTAGGCCAATCCATCTAATTCTGAATACGATTTGACTTTGGCATCCATTTAGGGCGAAGTCTACTATTTTTGGTAGAAGAATTGGTGTGTCATCAGAGAGTTGAAAATTTTGATATTCTCCGATCAGCATCTATAGAGTATTGTAGTAGGAGTTGATACTGTTGAGTCAATAAACTGGTTCAACAAACTGCTCCCAAGATACGTGTACGTAAGCACATGCTGCAATCACATGGCCACAAGGATATCTCAATGCTTGGAAGTTTTCACATTAACAGAAATACTTCTCCAATAAAACAACTCGGATGTGACCATTACTGCAAGCTACATCATCACCGGGCTCAGCGACCTCAAGTCATTGCTCTGGATGATTAAATGCGGTGACATGATAAGTTACAGCTTCCTGAAGAATTGCATCTAGATCATGTTGGAAATGGTGTCCATAGTGCATCCCTCTGGTCAAGCCCTCTTCTGCTTTCTTTCCTCATTCGAGAAAATACATGACACTACGATAGAAGGTCTCTTGTACCAAACCTATAATTTTGATTTAAGTCATTATACTAATATTATATTATAATTTTGATTTTATGAGAAACATATAATAAAATATTCATATTTACCTGTGATTGGTAATTTTTGAATGCCCTTGAAAACTCCATTTATGAATTCTACAATGTTGGTTGTCATATGGCCATATCTCCTCCCATCATCATATGCCAACGACCATTTTTGTTTTGGAATTTGCATCACGTAATCATAAACTTCTGGATTAACTCTATGAATATCTTGAAGACGCTCCTCCATTATTTGTTGCTGAGGCTCGTATGCTATCATACAAGAAATTTTATGAATAGATAGGATCATAACTATGACATAATTTTTTAATAGAAAAAAGGATATTCATACCAATTTTTAAGATTGCTTTCTTCATCGACTCATTATTCAATCTCTTTCGTAAATTGCTAGAAATGTGTCGAATACAATATCAATGATGGGCATATGGTTCTCTCCATGAAATTCCCTCAGAGTGTACTGCCTACTTTATTTCAAGGTGATGATATGAGATAAGACAAATCCCTTCCGCACCCATAAAAAACTCTCAAAGACATGCCAGAAACCAACTCCATGATGAGAAGTTCTCTTTATCCACAATTGCAAATGCCAAAGGTAGAGGGGCTCAATTTACATCTTGTGTGGCAGCAATCAATAATGTTCCTGTATACTTTCCATATAGAAATGTTCCATTTATTTGTATAAACTGCTTCCAATGCTTGAAAGCCACCACACATGGTAATAATGCCCAAAACAATCTATCAAAAACAACCATCGACCGGTAAACTTGGTTGTGTTGGTTAACATATTCAGTAGTATATAACCGATAGATCACTTGATTATTGTGGCATAAAAGCTCCAAAAGTTGTGTAAAACCCGATATGAATCGTCCCAATCTCCGTACACTTTTACAATAGCCTTTTTTCATGATGCCCATGCCTTCCAGTAAGAAATATGTTACCCATTAAGTTGTTGGATTCGCTCCTTCACTAGAAGAATAGAACATCTTGACATGCTCTAATAATTTCAACAATAACTGATGAAACAAAGTCAACATCTAATGAAGAGTGTTCTTGTAACAAGCTTGGGTTCACACATGTGTGTGGAATAAATCTTGTGATGCTCCAGCTATGAAAAGTGTTATCAAGTATATCTCGCAGACATATTTGATAGTTCGAATCATATTTGTCACAACGGATAAAATAATAATATCTTTTTGACTCTTCTACAACATAAGAGTAATGTCTTTCAATGTGATATTGTTTTATCACATTTTTAATTGCATCTTTACTCTCAAACTCTCTTCCAATATACAGAACACCTTCATTTGTCACTCGATTTGTGCCCCCAATGTTTCCTGAAAATTCTGAAGTAGGAGTAATAACTGGCCAATCGAATTCTGGCAAGTGATTCATGACTTCCGTCCACCATGAACTCAATGGTAGGGGATGGTTCACTGGTCATTTAAACCTCACATGAGTGGGAACTGACTGGTCTTCCGAATGCACTTCCTCTTCATCTTTTAAATTGTCATCATCCTCAAAATCATCGACCAACACATCTACAGTATGCAGGGGCTATCCATTGAAATTCTAACCGAGGGAAATGACGGTACCATTGCAGATGGGACTTCTTGAAGTGTTCTAACAGAAGCATATGACATTGTCTCGTGACATTGTGATGACCCAGGTTCCAATGTCGATGGAACCTCCATTGTAGCTATAGTCACATACAACTCCATCATTTGATTGGGAGGTAGGAATTTGACCAATGACAGTACGTATTCCCATTCTTCATCCTCTGTTATTGGATAAGACACATTCCCAAACCTATCAATATATTGTAGATTCCTATATATGATAGATTCTATCGCTTGATTGCTCCTCAATTCCATCTTTCGATGAATTTTCCTCTGAAGAGTTCCCAAAGTTGTACACCCTCCAAGCATTACAATAGCTTCTAGTTGTATACTATAACTACATCCTTGTTCGGTCTGAATTATTTGTTCGTTGCAATAAATATAAGAAGCCATATTTTTTATCTAAAATAAACCCTCGTTAATAATCACATATGGTCAAACAATCAATTTATGTCTGCATGGTTCTAGAATTTATGTTGGAATCCTAGTCCCTCCACCAAATCAATATGTTCAAAACATATTGATGTGTAACTCTCTTTACACAACCCACAAGTTTGTGTTATTTACCCAAAAATAGTATGTTAAACATATTCATACATATCCACATGCATCGTATGCTTGAGGTACATGAACACGTCATGTAAAAGAATAGAGTTATATGAACTTGAAAAAATCAACATGAATATACCTGGAGGGATAGATAGCCAGCCCCATTCACTTTCCTAGATAAGGCAAGCCTCCAGGAAAGTAGATGGTCCGACCCAAATCCCCTCTATCTGGGGATACATTACTCAAACAAGAATTTCAGTTCATGACAACTATAACACTTAATATGTAAAAAAATATATTCAATTACTAAATTCAAGTTCATAACTACAATTACAAACTGAGGTCAAGGTAGATGACAAACTAAATTAATTATCATACTTAGAATGTAATACAATTATATATTATATAAACAATTCATAATATAACTACTTCCCTATTTATTATAACTACTTCTCTAATTATTGTAACTACTTCACTAATTATTGTAACCACTTTGCTAATTAATTGACTAACTAGATTTAATTAATTGGCTAACTGTAATTAATTAATTGGATAACTATAATTCATTAATTTCCTAATAGTAATTCATTAATTGTGTAACAGTAATTCATTAATTTCCTAACTGTAATTCATTAATTGCCTAAGTGTAATTTATTTATTGCATTAATTAATTGTCTAATTGCATTAATTAATTGACTAATTGCATTAATTATTTGACTAATTGTAATTAAATAGTTTACTAATTGTAATTAACTAGTTGACTAATTCTAATTAACTATTTGACTAATTAATTAACTAGTTGACTAATTGTAATTAACTAGTTGACTAATTGTAATTAATTTATTGACTAATTGTTATTAATTGATTGACTAATTTTAATTAATTGATTGACTAATTGTAAATAATTGATTGACTAATTGTAAATAATTGATAGACTAATTTTAATTAATTGATAGACTAATTGTAATTAATTGATAGAATAATTATAATTAATTGATAGACTAATTATAATTAATTGATAGACTAATTCTAATTAATTTATATACTAATTATAATTAATTGATAGACTTAGTCTAATTAATTGATAGACTTATTCTAATTAATTGATTGACTAATTCTAATTATGTAATTGACTAATTCTAGTTAATTAATTGACTAATTCTAATTAATTAATTGACTAATTGTAATTAATTAATTGACTAATTGTAATTAATTAATTGACTAATTGTAATTAATTAATTGACTAATTGTAATTAATTAATTAATTAATTATAATTAATTAATTGATTAATAATAATTAATTAATTGACTAATAATAATTAATTAATTGCCTAATTGTAATTAATTGATAGACTAATTGTAATTAATTAATTGAATAATTGTAATTAATTGATAAACTAATTGTAATTAATTGATAGACTAATTCTAATTAATTGATAGACTAAATGTAATTAATTGATAGACTAATTCTAATTAATTAATTGACTAATTATAATTAATTAATTGACTAATTATTATTAATTAATTGACTAATAATAATTAATTAATTGACTAATACAAATTAATTAATTGACTAATTGTAATTAATTAATTGACTAATTACAATTAATTAGTTAACTAATTACAATTAATTAGTTGACTAATTATAATTAATTAATTGACTAATTACGATAAATTAGTTTACTAATTACAATTAATTAGGTGACTAATTGTAATTAATTAATTGACTAATTGTAATTAATTAATTAACTAATTGTAATTAATTAATTGACTAATTGTAATTAATTGATTGACTAATTGCAATTAATTGATTATAAGTAATTGATTGAGTAATTCTAATTAATTGATAGACTAATTGTAATTAATTCATTGACTATTTCTAATTAATTCATTGACTAATTCTAATTAATTAAATGACTAATTCTAATTAATTAATTGACTAATTCTAAATAATTAATATACTAATTATAATTAATTAATTGACTAATTATAATTAATTAATTGACTAATTTTAATTAATTAATTGACTAATACTAATTAATTGACTAATACTAATTAATTAATTGACTAATACTAATTAATTAATTTACTAATTGTAATTAATTAATTGACTAATTTTAATTAATTAATTGACTAATTGTAATTCATTAGTTGACTAATTACAATTAACAAATTGACTAATTATAATTAATTAGTTGACTAATTACAATTAACTAATTGACTAATTATAATTAATTAGTTAACTAATTACAATTAACTGATTGACTAATTATAATTATTTAGTTGACTAATTACAATTAACTAATTAACTAATTATAATTAATTATGTACCTAATTATGCATACTACTAAATTCACCAGATTAAATTAATTATTTGACTACTTACAATTTATTATTTTTTAAACTAATTCTATAAACTAATCAATTAAACTAATAAAAAAATTCTATAATCTAATTACATTAAATAAACAATTTAATATACAATTTAAAATATTAAAGAAATGTAAATGAAAACATTCCTCAAATTTGCAGAACGGTCGGGGATGGAGAACGGTCGGAGATCGGCGCCACTTGAAAGAGAGGACGTTGAGAGCCGGATGAAACATGAAAGAGAGGAGGTTGAGAGCCGGATGAATGAATGAGGAGGGGTGAGGGGGTGAGGGGGTTTTATAAAGGGCGATGGAGATCGACACCAATTGAAGTGGGGCTGATCCGTGTAATGGGAAGGGATCAGTGCCACTTCATGTGGCGCTGATCATTTGCGAGAAAACAGATCAGCGCCACTTGAAGTGGTGCTGATGAAAAGAATGGACAATTCCGCCAAGCGCCACTTCAAGTGGCGCTTTGGTGTTTTTTCCATTAGCACCAATTGAAGTTGTGCTAGGCTGCCCCATTTTCTTTATTAAGAAAATGGGGAACCCATTTTCGAAAAAAAAAACCCTTCCTACCCAAATTTCCGATGAACAACGAGGCCCTCTTCGGAAAGGGAGAAATATATTATTGTTTTCATGGATAAATATGTGAGTCCTAAAGCTAGTAAATTGATTCCACATTGTTTCTTTTCTAGATTTTCTGAGTAATGTTGGTTCAAAATTTTCTATTTAATGACGAACTGGAAAATGTTGTATATAAAAAAAACAAATACTCTAAGAGGAAAAGAGGGAAGTGAGGTGTTGTGAAGTTGCGGTGCTGAAAAATGGTTTTAAAGTAGTTGTCAGGGGTGGTGATAAGGTGTGGGCTATGGACGTCAGCTACAGGCGGTGTCACGGTGAGAAAACATGGAACAGAACCGATGCAAAGGGTTGAAATGGTGTGGAAGAAGGATGAAGAAACAGTGGAACCATTATATCAAGAGGAGACGGGAAGAAGGGTGGATACAGTGATACTGTGAATTGGAGGTCACAGTGACAGCATGACTGAAACAATGTTAGCATATTAAGCAGTTACGGTGTAAGGGAAAAGCAGTGGGACAGTAAAAGAGATTGACAGTGGCATCGTGAGTTGGGTTACAGTGAGACCGTGAGTCAAACTGGTGACACCATATTAATCGGTTACGGTGCATGTGTCACCGTAAAAGGATTATGGTGAGACATTAAAAAGAACTGGTGGTGCTGTGACTAAAACGGTGAGACCGTATGAAGCATTTAAAATTCCACCATAGACCTAAAAAATAGACAGATAAAATATGATAAATTAAAACTAAAATAAATCGTGAACAAAATACTTAATAAAAACTAAATATGAATTAAAACAATTGAAAACTTATTTGCAACATAAAATTTAATAAATTTATAAAACAAATAAAACAAAAGTTAAATTATTAATTACTTCAACTCGCATAACTTAAATTATTAATATACTAAAAATGGAATTCAGAAACAATTAAATTATTAAAAGTTAATATAAAACATAAATAATTATAAAACAAAATAAAATTAATTTTTCTATATAAAACTAAATTAATTAAATACGTAATTAATTTATCATCTTTTTGAATAGTTGAGTTGGATTAGAAATTTAAATTATAAGGCTTGAATAAATTTAGTTTGTTTAAAACATTAAATTAGTAATTAATGATTTATTAAAGGACCAATAATAATTAGATTATATTAATTTTTTATTATACATGAAATGTTAAATTAAGAGTTCATTATCTTATTAAAAATGCAGAATTAATTAATTAACTTATTACAGTTAAATTATTAACAACGAAGAACAAAAAAAGCAGTCTAAATATACGGTTAATAGTAAATAAATTTAAAGTAAGAACTAAATTATTTATTATATGGATTATAATACACAATTAATTATAAAAATTGATTAATTGATATTTTTATTTATAATAATACATATGTGTAAATATATAATACAGAGAACTAGAAAAAACAACTAAATCATTAAAAATTAGTTAAAATGATTTGGCAAAACAAGTGTTTTTAAGGCCACATCATCTACATATTTTTTTCTCTTCCTATATTTTTAAAATGTTTTTCATATGGTTTAAGGATAGATACAATAAAATTATATTCCATTTCTAATATCATAAATATTTTTAATTAAAAATTCATGTTTTATATTTGAAAATTCATATTGTGAAAAAATTAGACGACGATCAGAAGCATCTTCTTTGTATTATATGGTTATGGTATGAAGGAATTAAGGATAAATTATATAAAACTATAAACCTTAAAAGATCATGAAATATATGAAAATGAATTATGGACTTAAAACATAATATTTTGTATCTTTAAATGTAAGTTATTTAGAGTCAAATATAATAATAAGAAAATGGGGGTATGAATTAATAGGGGTGTGGAACCCTATAGGAAATAATATCAATTAAAATAATATCTATTTTTGTGTAAATGGGTTGATGGCCCACCCATCTTTGAAATTTTGTGTTCTTTCATCGTGCTCTATCAACTTCCCACCATATTAGGCATGAAACCCCATCGGACAACCTTTAGTATCTTTGTGTGCAGCTGCTACCCTGTCACAGATCGTCCTGCCACTTCATGTCATCGACAAGATGTCATACCTAGCATCACCCCCTTCATTAGTCGTACCCATTATGTTATCACCTTACCCCCTTTAGTAGACTATCCAAATGTGTCACCCATTCCCACATCCCTCACTACACTGTGATGCGCCTCCATCCAGATCTATCTGTGTTGTCCACCTACATGTCATACAACCCCATTTCACAGCCATCTACTACTCAGCATAACTATCATAATCTAATTCTGGTGTTATCACTCATGGAGTTGGGATTGAAAACTAGATCGCTCAACCAAGCATGGTCGGCCAGCCCCAGGCCGAGGTGGGTCGGGCCCTGATTGACCTGCCTAGTCCATTTCAGATCAACATTGGACCAAAAACCTTTTTCAATGTTTTATAGGCTATTCGGGTGGCATGGGAACAAATATGGTAAAATAAATATATATTTCAGAATAACCTAAATTTTTTGGAATATATATTAATTAAATAAAAATAATACTTTTTAGTACTCATATGTAATTTATTTGAATTAAAATTTAACTGAATTATTCTGATTCATTTATTACTCTTGACATAATTTTATTGCATATTTAGTTTTTATTTCACTTACATTGAATCTACTGACTGATCTTGAGAAATATAATGACTAATGAATGTCTGAAATTTAATATATTTAATTAATTATCCCAATATCTTACAATATGTAATAAATTATTTATTTTAGATGGGTTTCGCAGAGTCTGTATTCAACATTATATGTATAAGGGCATGGACACACAAATAAAAGTTATATATAAGTATTAAAAACTCATAAGACTCCCTTGCTAGCATGAAAGTATTTTTGTGTTATCGAGAATATTGAATAAGATTTTGGCCACTATTAGATGAGGTGATATTGAAGATGATATGGTGATCCATTAAACTATGGTTCAATCTTTGAAACGAGTCAGAGAAGGCTCGGTTATTTTACCCCTAGATTCAAGATTGATCCATTGAGAATAAATTGATAAACCAATACAAAATGATTAAGCTTGTTTTTATTGTTTAGTTAATATTTTGATTGTTTATTATTTTTATGAATATTCCATATTACGTAGTCACGGAAAATAATAAAAATTATTTTATGAATTAAAACAATTAAGTCATGACAGATGTTTTTCTATTTACTAAATTTTTCATATTGTTGTGAAGTCACATAATACTTGAATATATGATAGAAAATTAATTCATTCATCAAGTTATAAAAAACCCCTCGAATAAATATTAATTCAAAATCCTTCATTTTAATTTAAAAATACTAGGTATATGTAGTGGTCATCATCAATAATTAAGGGTGTCTCCTATTATTGGTTATTTCTTATCAGAGCGACATTTTTACATAACTAAAATTTTAATAAAACAAGTATTCATGGATAACATTTGTAAATTTTAAAGTCAAATCATTGAGTAAATGAATTTTATTATTTTCTAAATCTTTGAAATCAATCAACTATTCAAGGAACCATGAGTTAATGTGATTGGTCAGTCAGATGCCTTCCTTGAAACCCATTCAGTAGGATCATAGACATAACATGGATTGTGAGGAGTGATTTCAGGGATCTTTTCCACTTGAATACTAAAGTGAGTAAGTATTCTGAATCTATTAGCAAGGGATACTAATGTTTAATATTATATTGGGAGTCATTTAAATATTTTATTAATAAAAAATGTCTAATTCGTAATCAAGATAATATACAGATTTTCTAAAATTTTATTTTTTAGAAAATGGGTAGTAATATTATAGATAAATTATGATTTCTATTGAAAAAATAACATTTCCTCAGTGGCATAAATTTCCAAGATTAGTATACGTTCCTGTACAAATTAATACGATATAAAAATTCTATATGCCAGAGTCCCAACAACCTATCAAGCCACCTCATGTACTGAGTGTGTGAAAATAATTCTAGGAAATAGATGTATACTTCATCTGAGGTTTACATCACAATCTTTTCATCAAATTCCATTGATTTTTGGATACATCTTGAGTACATGATGATTTAACATATTCCCTCATCTCTGATAAGATTGTGAGTAGAATGTGAATTGATAATTGAATGGGGTGATGGTTAAACTAAATATTTGTAGTTAGAATGATGGATCATAATATTTCTATAAAATCCTTTCTAATATAATCATTAATAATTTACTATGGTTTAATTTAATATAAAAAAAGTATTAAGAAAAACACATCATTACCTTTTTGGTAAGCTTCTATAGGTAGATAATAACTTAAACAAAGATTAATATTAAGTTGTTATGGTGAATAAGATGAAAGTACAATGTAATGTGTGAAGCCAAATTACCATTAGAAACATCCTATAATGAAAAATATAGATCATCATACCAGATGTTATTATATTTGAATGTCCCAAGATAAGCCTGTGGAATATATAATGCAATGAATAGAAGTATACGTAAGAAGAGGATTCCACGTAGTGTATATTAATCATTATCTATGATGATTCTATCAATATTTTGGAGTATTAAATACAATATATATATATCACATGTGTGATTTTAAATATAGTAACCATGTAAGATAATAAATTTTATTGGTACTAAGTTGAATTAAAAAATTGTTTCTAAAAGGCTGTTTTCAATGTCAGTTGTGAGAAATGAAGAACATTTAATTGTCATGATTTTTGTTCTTGTTGAACTATTGTTAAGTATTACTAAAAAATTTTATAACATGTCAATTGGAAAAAGGATAAATTATTACACTTTGTAATTTAATTATTGAATCATTTTAAGTTCATGATGAATATAAAATGTAGGAATCTAATACCCAGTTATGGTAAGAAAATTAAATGTCTAATAAAACTAAAATCAGTAAAAGATATACCCAGTATGGTATTTAGAATAATTTAAGATAAATAACTTAGTTTTTGTGAACATATTAACATGTTTAGTTTTGAAAAATAAGCATTTAGAAATAAATTTAAGCAACAGAACTTTCAAAATTTCTCCAAATTTTGGGCATGAAATATTCCAAGGATATGATAGAGGTAAATATACTTCATTAGATTATTTTATGTGTTTTTAAGGATTTTGAATTTGATTTATATAATATGAATGGTCATAAAATATGATTTAATTTAGTCCCTTATGCGAAATTTTATATTTACCATGAATTCATCGATCATTGTAATGTATCCTGGAGTGATTTCTAAATGAACATTTCATCATACATATTGAATCTATGGTGTTTGTAAAGAGGGTAGATGAATATTTTTAAATGAAAAATAGTGAACATCAGAATATAGAGTGTATTAATTCCCAAAGGTACATTTATTTGTACATATCAGAGTCATGATGTATGTAAAAAAGAGAATCAATGTAAATATTAAAACCCATTATAAATACTTCCATATGTTTCATGAAGTAATTTTAAAATAGATATTTTATCTCATAACCACTTACCAACTATAATAAAAACTGGATATCATATGATTCATTAGATGATATAAATCCATTATGCCATAAGAACATTTTTTTAGTTGAAAACTGCTTGTTACACATATGAACAAAAATGCATCCTGAAAAACAAAGTATGAATAAATGTAATTTTCCATATTTTTTAATGATATTACAGAAATATCTATGATTTAAATGTTATATTTATGTGATAGATTAAGTTTATATAAAATGGTGTTCTTGCCTATTTTATATAGTGGGAAAAAATTGGTGTTTATTTATTCAATGCTTAATATGCACAAGTTGTTTTAATGGGAAAAAGATTCAAAAGACCATGTTAAAAATGAATATTTAGAGACAAAAAACTGTGAAGGAAGGTTAAAATCATGGAAATGGGTTTAGATTCCCCATATTTGGTGATACATTATTAATTTAGAGTAATGAATCCCATAAGTAGTAAAAAATATTCTATTGAAAAGACCAATTAAAATTCAAAAATTGATTCCATGTAGCAAAATACAGATGCTAATTATCTTGAATACTATTGTGGGTATTAAATTAAGACTATACATGGGTGGTAGAAGAGTAGTACAAATAATTATAAATTGGTTATACCAATTCATTATTCCTAGGTCCATTATATCTTTACATACAATGACTTCATTCAATGATCATTTAATTGGGAATTGGATGAAAAATCGACTAATACTATAAGGAATCTATATAATGAAACCAAAAATATTTGGTGACACCATTGATTTCCAATATGGAGTGAAGCTTAATAAAATAAATTATTGGATTAAATTAAAAAAAAGTATAAAATAATAAGAAATTGGAATGATTTTACAATGTTTCTACAATAGTTATTGTGAGTACCACCACATTTCATGAAATAATATGTATTGTAACGTATAGAAAAAAGTTATTTGTCTTATAGTTAGTTAAGACAATAATTAAAGTAAATATTTAGATATTGATATAATGTATTAACTACAATTTAAGTGAATAAGAACTTTTTAGGGATATCTAAATATTTTCTTTTCTTAATTCATATTATATATATTGAAAATGTATTAAAAATAAAATTTGGAATAATTCGAGTGAGAATAGTTTTTAATATCACATGGAATAAATCTCTCCAGGAAGAAATGTGTCAGACACAATAGAAGATTAATGTGTTTTGTATAATTCAATAATATTAAATTTTGAATTTTTCACATATGTCATGTTATGTACTAGATACTATATTTACAAAATATTCATTATGGTAGGAAACTACTAGCTATATCTTGGAAAACATCACAAGAAGATGTCAATACTATCAAACTATACTTGAGGAAGTACAAAATATATTTTCCTACCACTAGGAGAGTTTGTGACACTAATCATAATGGGAGAAGAAACATTATTTATTTTGGTCAATATGTTCTAAAATCATAGTGATGCTAAACTTATGAGCTAAACAAGCTCATTCAATCTAGTGGTAACTATATCTAAAAATACACAATACATTGAAGATTCTAATGCGGTTGAAAATATAGTGTATAATACAAAATAATTTGATCCAATTCATGGAGTCACACCTTGTATGTTTGGTTTTATCATAATATAAATAATAATAATTCCACTACTTGTAATATCCAAATGTAATGTTTTGATGGTCAAAAAATGGTATATAATTGGGTTCAGTCACCCTGCTCCTTGACATAGTTGTCTTGAATACACCTCCCAACCATCCTATCATACTCTTATTGTGTATTTATTTACATTAAACCCTTGTAAAATAATTATTAATTAAAATCCATGATTGTTTACCACTAATTACTCTCCATCAATTCCTTCCAGGACTAGTGAATATCCGCTTCAATAGTCCTTATTTCATCATTTTCAAAGTCAATGCTATATAAGGCCCCTGCTGGTTGAGGAGGATACTAAGAATAGTTAGTCTCTACATCTTTGGTAACCTTCGTATAAATCTTCCCCTTACTTGATTATCTACTAATAGGTTGAAATGGTATGAAAGAATATTCTTTCCTTGTCCACGCCCTCCGAGATTGCATAATAAATCCATCTAAATCACTGATGGTGTTTATCCCCTACTTCAATTGGATGTAATGTATTCCTCTGGAATGTCATCTTCCTTGGTCTCAAAAGGGTATTCCAAATCGAAATCCCTATCCTCCTGAGAATGATATGATCTAGGGGGATATCTCCATGGGTATCCTCCACTTTATCCCCTTCATTCACCGCATAACACTATTTGTCTCCAAGATCTACGAATCGAATTTGAGAATGGATAGCCATTCCTCCATACCTCATCCTGTCTACATAGAATGGTCTAGCATAAAGGTCACACTCTATTAAATTTGGACATTGAGGATGAAAATAAATCAGCAACCCATAAATTTAGTATTCTTGTTTATGTGCTCCCAAATACAACTTTCAAGATGTAGCTAGCACATGTGTTGGATGAGACCGATTAACTGCACAAATCAGCTTCTTCGGGGGTTCCTTAACTCTTGGACAACATTTTTGAATAATGTCCCCACCTCCCATGGCCTACATGACATAGGGATGACAACCAAATATCACCTCAGATGAGAAAAAACAACTATGACCCACGTCCAAAAATATTTATGATTTCGGACATCCACTATGACTGATGTGAACCCCAACACAATCCCATGTGACCCTCCAATGGTGGAAGGAAATCCGCACCTAAAGGATCAGGGGAGCCCCTATAGTTTAGTTATGTTATCAATAGTGTCTCTCCAACATGTAAACCTGAGACAACCCCACACACCCTCTTTATCCCATTATATCCAAAACCTCCCTCATACTGTGATTTTGTATCAGGATAGTCATAAATCTCTCTCTCTAATGGTGTTGGGATAGAGGACACTCCTTGCTAGTCCCTATAACCATGATGACAATATGAACTCTGTTGACCTTTCTACTGGTAGTTCAATCAAAATAATGTTCATGAATGAAAAATAAACATTTTTTCCCATATGATTACCTCCCCAAATGAGATCCAAATATTTTCCATATAAGGTTTAAAACCATCAACTTCAAGACAAATACAACAGCATATTAGATGAAAAACAATAGTAGTTAGACTATATGAACACTATATCAGCCTACCATGTTCTTCATCGTACCAAGAATCTATTGATTTTGAATAGGGAAAGGATGATATAGAATGATTACCCATACCTCCATATAAATAAAATCATGTTTAATGTTGAATTTTAAGGACCAATGAAAGTGGTAAAAAACACATCCATTGAAGGAATGATGAGCATTAGAGTAAGATATGACGAGGATAGCCTATAAAGAAAATCAAACCCTTAAATTTTTCCTTTTGAGAAGACCCACCACCATGCATTCTTGAATCCTCCATGATTCAGAAAGGAATATTTCAAGAGAATACATCAGAGGATAAATATTCCTGATTCTATCCACCATGGTCTGCCTATGAAGATCTGAAGCCTCGTTGAATTCATTCATCAAAATTTACAGGTGGGGAAAGCCATTGAAAAGGCTAGAGACCTTAGGGGAAATTGGAATTTATGGAAAAGGAGGGCATAAATTGGGGTTAATGAAAGGAAGAAAGGATTGGGAGATGATATCATGTATCGTTTTGATTGACTGTCTCATGTGTATTTGTATGGATTCCCAATTTTTCCTTAAAACATCGTTTTCAATAAAAGCATAAAATGATGATGATGATGAGAGTTTTAAAATAGTGGGTTCCCTAGAACAAACATAAATATTATATTTAGATCACCAAATCATTTATGTAATGATATGTTCATGATGTACATTAACCATTATAGTGTTAATATTTTTGTGATCAGTATTTACATTATATGTCTTAATATTTTGTGTTGTATAACATGGTTATAAAGATCCCATGTTATGATGAGAACCTTGATATTCTATGACATTAATCATAAAATTTTATCTTATAGTATAGAGACATATCACTAACTTGACTTTAATTATTTCTTAATATCATGTGTCGGGGCTCAGAAGCATTGATACTTATTCTCATGAAGTTCACACATGGTGATATTTCATAGATGTGATTGTGAGGACTGACATGCCAATAGGGAAGCTGCATCATTCAGGTGTCATTGGAAATTATGTTATGAGAACACGTGTAATGGTCTTATAAATTGAGATTATTATTAGCGAATATTAATTCATGCCATAATTTTATGCAAGACCAAAACTATGGTATTAATGTTATAGAGATTCAACTTATATTGGGTGAGTCATTGGTTGTATAAAATTGAATATGTAATAAAGATAGAATTTTTCACTTATGATATGTTGTGATATCTTAGACATCATTGATCATTATGGTATCATTTTTTATAAATAAATGTCTATTGTTGAATAAGTTAATCTCATCCAATTAGATCAATTAATAATAAAGAAAGAAAGGATGCTGACATGAAGTGTGTTTATGTTGCTTTATGAGATATCATGAGACAAAGAGATTATATTACACAACATGTGTTCCTATGAATGGTTTTAATTGTTAAGACTTATCCTTATCTCTTTAGGGGACTTGATGGGTTTCTATAATCCACTAATAGATAATGAATAATATTCACTATTATTGCGATAAGGGCCTAGGGGGTCACAAATTGAACATATTCAAAATTTTACCCAATTTTAATGAATATTAGTTTCAAACATGGTGGGAACCATGATTCCGACACTTTCTCTAGGGTGCGTGCATCCGTCTTTTCGAGGAAGACGAGGAAGAGCTGGTGGTTTCCATGCATTCCCTCTTTTCAAATGCGGGAGGCATCAGACACTTGTTCAAGGTCATTTGTTCCTTGATTGAAATGAGATGATGGGATTCCAGAACCTCCTTCAGTGGATTCCCCCTCAGAACTCGTTACCTAGTCTGGGTCTACCTTATAGACTAATTGGTTGTTCGTGAAACTCTTCCCAGTTCCATATCTTCATGGATTCTAGTTAATTACACTGCTTCTGTTGGGACATTCCAAGGGGTCCGGTCAAGGCAGCAACCTTCAGTTGGGGGAGTAGCCACATTAGGCATCACTAGCATGTCTAGATGCTGGAACACTAGCGTGTATGGGATTCTTCCCCTTATTATAGGGATTCTCAAGGGTACAGATGCCCGAGGCATCCCACGTCAAATGTGGGTAATTATATTCCATGGGAATTTCTCTTAGGTTTTTCTCAGCTTCCCAAGTTTAACATAGGGTATACCACGAGTTTAAAATCTAGTGGCGATGGATCAGACTGATTGGAACACTTACTAGTGTGGATCAGATGGGTTCAACCCCTAGAGGGAATACTGATGCCCGGGCTAACATGTGGTTAGATACCCAGTTACTTCTAGGAGTAGTGGATAGGTTAATTGACTTGATCTCATCGGGAAGTGGCGGCCCGGGTAAGAATCAATATGGATAATGGATGGTTAAGTGATGTGGATAGAGAATTGGATAGATTCGGCTCGAGGGTGATGATGATGTTGGGCTTGATCCTAAAAACCTCCTACGTATCCCTATGGTAGGGAATCAATGTCTACGTAGTTCATGCTGGGGTATAGGATCGGGTTGTGCCAAGAAGATAGCGAGCCGATGATATAATAGGTCTTACGCGTGGTTAGCATCCCGAAGTTAGTATGATCCCACATGGATGGACTAGAGATATGGGTCTTAATAGATGGGATGATAACATCTTACCACTGGGTGAGTTTCATAGTGGCTTACCATTGGGTAGGGAATCACAATGGCTTACCGCTGGATGGGTCACAACATGTTACCACTGGATGGGGTCACAATGGCATACAACTAAATACTAGAAAATTTAGTGTCATCCGGGGAAAAAAGGGTGTACATTTTAACAACATGCAATATATGGGTGAACTAGCGTTAAATGGTCGGGACCAATGGGTGATGTGCTTGATCCTTTGGGAGGAATCCTACGTAACATGGATTGTCAAGGATCAAAGCCCACATAGTTCAGGTTGGTGTGGGTGAACCAACGTGAAGACGGTTATGACCAATGGATGGTGGGATTGAACCTTAGGGAGGCTTCTTACGTACCTTGCCTTAGCAAGGATCAACGTCCTTGTAGTCTGAGATGGTGGGAACTGACGTGGAGATGGTTGGGACCAATGGATGGTGAGGTTGAACCTTTGGGAGGCTTCATAGGTACGTTACCTTGGAAAGGATCAATGTCTCTGTTGTTCGTGATGGTGGGTACCGATGTGAAAAGGGTTGGAACCAATAGGTGTTGGTCTTGAACCTTTGGGAGACTTCCTACATACCTTTCCTTTGCAATGATCAAAGTACACGTAGTTCGGAATGGGTGTTTGGTGCGCCTACGTGAAGTGGTCGGGACCAATGGTTATTGGGATTTAACATTAGTGAGGCTTCCTATATACCTTGACATGGAAAGGATCAATGTCACAACCATCATCTTCAAATAAGTTATTTCTTTTATTTTCTCAACGTCGGGTAGTCCGGGGTTAAGCTCGACTTAAAAATTGAGGTTTTTATTTAAAAACGCTTGTAATGGTCTTGAGTGCGTCCAGCACATCGTGGTCGAAATTGTGCAACCTCGCTCCGGTCGACATTCGACCACGCTCTGTTAGCCGCACTACCAGCACTGTGCAGGATTAATTAATTAATTATCCAATTAATTAAGTTAAATGGTCAATAAAAGATTTAAATTAAAAGGTACTAAATATGATAATTTTATTAAGTTTATTATTGTTATCATCATCTTTCAGTTAAAAATTTTATGGACCGCGCGGAGTAACCCCGCCATTTCCCAACTCATTAAAAATATAGATAATCAAACAAAGTTTAAATAATTATTTTAACGATAATGAAAATATTAATTTTTTTATTATTATTACAATTATCAATATCATTATTATTATCAATATGTTCACTGTGTTTATTAATATAAGGTATATTATTATTAAGATAATTTGAATGACTTATTTTTATTTAATTTTTTATGCTTATTATGTTTATTTAAATCATGTCAAGTTTATTCTAATTATTATTATTATTATTCTTCTTCTTCTTCTTCTTTTTGTTAATGGTTAAATTAAGTCATTAGGGGTATGATTAAAATTATTTTTATTGGTTTTATTTTTGGTTTTTCTTTTTATTTTATTTTTAATTGATTTTTATTTTATTTTGGTTCTTTTTTTTTCATTACTTAGGGTTTTTCAGACCTCCCCCCTACCCCTCTCAGTTTCTATTGCGTGACCCCCCCTGGACTCACTTGGGTCGCACCTCCCTCCCTCCCTACCCTTCTCCTTTCCTGCGCCGTCCACCGGATCAGCAACCCCACCCCCACGTCTGACGCCTCCTCTAGCGTTGCTCACCTTCAGCACCCCACACTCCCTTGACGCTGCTCACCTCCAGCCCCCGCACCCCCTCCGACGACCATGCCCCGATGCCCCGACCCCCCTCGCACCGCCTCACGCCGCCCCCATGAACCCCCCTTGCATGTTCGTCCGAGCCCCCGACGAAGCGGCGCACCGAACCAGTCGTGCCTGCAACTCCTTCCAGCAGTTCTCCACTATATTATGGTTTCTAATTTCTTCTATTTCCCAATTTTAAGAGTTTTTCTTGCTTTTAGGGTTCATTTCTAATTCGTTTTTTGTGTGAATTCTTGTTTTGGGTTCACAATAGGTTTCTTGAGGTGCGGTTGGGGTGCGATTGCGATTTCGCACCATTTTACAGAATATTTTTGGATTCTAGGTAGGTGGTTCTGTGTTTAAACATTATTTAATGAATTAATTTGCTAGATTATTTAATTTTTGGTGTTCTTGGATTAATTATTTTGGTTGAAATTTTGGTTTTCCTGAAGTTTTTCATGTGTTAAAATTTGTTTGGTAGTATGTTTATATGGGTGGGCATGTTCATTCGATGAAATCTTATTTTTACTCAATTGTTAGTGTTTTATAGTATGTTTAGTTAGCTTTTCATTCATTAAAGTGGTGTTAATTTCGTTTTCGATATAATTTTTTTGTGCTTGGTCATAAATGAAGTTGTTGTGTTGGTTGAGTAGGTTGTTTCTGTGAAAACCCATTGTTGGGCTATCTCCTAGTGTTTAATAAATTTTATGTTTGTTTTGTGAAAATGTGAAAAGTGCAATTTTTGTGTTCTAATGTTTTTATAATGTTTGTGATTTTTTTGTCAAAATATGAATAGTGTGTAATTTGTGTTCTTGATGTGGCATTGGGTGAGTTTGGTCATGAAAGAGTGTTGAGTTGTTTTGTGTGTTAAATCCGTGTTATGTTTCTTTTTTAAAGAATATGTTTACAAACAATTTAATATTATTTAATAAAATTATTAACGATAAATATTTAATATGTTTTTAATAAGCAATTATCAGAAATGTACAAATTGTTTTAATTGAGTTGGGTAAAGTCTTCTTCCGTGTGTACTTTGTCAAATGGTTTTCTGTGTGTGCGAAAGTGTGGCGTTGGGTTTTTGTAACACCCTATTTGTATTATTTTTCGGCCATTGACATGAAATGAGAAATTGGAACATCTTGAGCACCAAAAACGGGAAGCCTGGGAACTAGGTGGGCGAACTAGATCTACCATGCTAGTGATTCATAAGTGGCTTTGGCCCGGTTTCACTTAGCTGGTTTGACGATTACATCACTAAATAAACATTAGATGATGATTGGAGACCACTAGGTTATGGATGTGTTTCCCTACTAGTGGCTCGTTCACAAGAACATATTTTGTTATGTTTCCTATACTATTTAATGAGATGTGGTGTTCTAGGGTCCCATTCCTTTTTCTGGTACCTTTAGTGCCTCTCCCACTTCTGGGGCTCCTGGACTACGATACACTCACCGTCAGCATATGGTATAGATTTTGGGTGTTTCCTAAAGGATTGTTTTTTCTTAAATACAAGGGTGTTTTTGTTTAATTATTGAAGTGGTTTTCTTTTAAAGTGTTTTCTTTATAGATACTATTTCATTAAAATTTTAAAAGCTTTGGTTTCATTTCATTTATTTTTCCTGTAAATGTATTTTTCATTTAATGTTTACATGTGGAACATTTTTATTGGGTGACGTCCTACTGGGATTTTCACACACACCCTATATAAACCTTCAGGTGTATGTAGACCTTTTTTCTTGTGGTCTCCATGTTGATGGCATCGTGCTTAGTGATGGTGTTTTGGATTGTTGTCAGTCTCCTCATGATGGTCGGTGTGGGTTGCATGGTGGTATGACTTCTCATATCGTTTGGAGTCTTGAGTTAGAGTTTTTAGTTTTCTGCCTTTTTTGTAGTTCCCTTTTGGGTTTTAGTTGAATTGTAAACTCTAAACTGTGTTATTGTTTAAAGGTGTGTTTGGTTTCTAGTTTCCAGTTTTAGTTTGTTTATCTTGTTAGTTGTCTTTCTATACTTTTTTGGGTAATTCTTTCCCATGTAATTTCGATACCCAGGCACTTGTGCCAGCCGATGGGGATCAGGAACGCCCTTCAAGCCACGTCGTGGACCGGGTCGAGCACCGGGTGAGATGGCTACCCGTATAGGTTCATAACAAAATGGTATCAGAGGGGAAGGTTTTCTCTCTTGGGTCATTTTCATTTGGGATATAGTCATGGAAGACTAGAGTTAAGGTTTTCAGGACTCAACGTCTTGGCTATGAGTAAGGTTCTGGGCCAGCACACCTCGTGGCGGGACTCGAGTTACCGAATAAAGTTGAGGTGTGTCTAAACCATTGGTCGAGGTGGTAAATTTCATTTAGTGTAAATGAAAAAGGAGAAGGTTCAGTGGTCACAATGATCTCGCAAGTTCTAGAAATCCATTCAGAGCTGGGGACACTATCCTAGAATACCCTTCGTGGCAGTGGCGTGATTGGTGTATGGCCGCTAAACATATGTTCCATTCACCCACTAACACTAGTTTTGTCTTGAACCATTCCTCATCTATTTGTTTTGGAATTGTGGACATTTGGGTTTTAAGTAAAAATATTTGGACTTGGAAAATGTTTTGGAAAATGTTTTGAAATAAAGCACTTTAAAAAAATGAGGTATGAGATTTGAAAAGTTTGGGTTGGATTTTTTGGTTTTTAAAAATGGAAAGATTTAGTTTTGACCCTTGGTGTTCTCGTGGGAATCCACATGCATGAGTGTATATGGAATGATAAAGGGTTAATGGAACAAGCGGACGAGTGCCTGGATTGATATGAGGTGGGTGCTGGTGTTTCACGGGAACGCGAATGTTCGAGGCCCATAAGTCACCATTGGTGTTTGTGCAACCCACTAGCTTTACTTATTTTCAAAAGATTTTGTTAAATGAGAATTTGGTGTTTTAGTAAATGGTGATTGTGTGGTGTGTCCTTGTGTTTTTGAGATGTTGGATGTGAGGTGTTTTTAGCCGAGTATCCTTTCTGAATGATTTTTTGTCTTGAGTTTGAATTCGTATTCGTGAGTTGGTGTGCAGACATGTAGTTAATGGTTTCTTTCAAAAAGTGTTTCGGGAATCCCTTGCAGTGGCTCCCCCTACACGTTTAGTGATCGCTTGCGGTATTTCTTGGCCATTGGACCAGTTTGATTGGGTCTATTGATTTCATTCTTGACTAGTTCATGCCCCACATTAAGCATTTACATGCGATTGATGTATGGCCACTGGTAATTCGATGTTGGCCAACCCTCCCGTGGAATTAAATAAGGACTCTCCATTTTGAGAGATAGTTATAAGATTGTCCCTTGTCATTTTCGGTTAAGAGGATCCTCTTCCAGTGGGATGAATGATGTGAGATGAGTTGAAGGGGACATTGTTCTCTTTAAGTTGTCTTAGTTTTCAGGTATGATGTTTGACGTCGTTGCGTCTGAAGGATCCCCCTAGAAGCGGTGAAACGAATTCCAGCGGGTAAGGGTGAAGGCATTTCAGAATTATTAGTGTTGCCTAGTGTCTTGAAGGGATTTTTAGAACTTTCATCAGCTGAAAGGGTCGTGTTTGGTGATGTCTTGTAGTGTGAGGTCCCTTTTATAGTCAATAATTGTATAGAAGAGTTATAGGAGAATCCAATGGAGAAAAGGTTGATGAAACCCAAGGTTTTTTGTGTGGTCTATTTTTTTAAATGGCCTCTGGAATTTGGTTTTTTTCATTTAAAAAAAAGTTCATGTTAGGCTACTAGTTTGGCAGACACAGTCGTATGAGGCTGCAATGGTCACTTGTAAGAATCACGTGTTGTTCAAGACACGGTTTAAAGTCTCTCTTAGCATAAAGTTTCTCTCGACAATAATGATCGTTCTTGGTTACGATTTCTGGTTTCATGTCCACATTCAGTGTAACAAGGGGTGATGCACGTTTACCATCTAAGCTCTCGTTCTGGTGACTGTTCAGTGTGAGAGTAATTATATATCATGGTGTGTTGTCTCTAATGGTGTTGCCTTGATTGCAGTATGATTGGGTGTGGAACCAAAAGGAGAAGCTCCGATCGGGAGTCTTCAATACCCGACTGCAAGGCATGAGATTCTTTAAACATCAGGGCTCTAGCCATAGGCCTCGGAGTGAAGCTGGTGCATGGTCAGGAACCCCGGGAGTGTATGGGACCCCAACCTTTTTTTGTTGTTGTTGGTATTGAAGGTGAATGAGGGTTAAGTTGTTTTCTATGATTGTTCCTTTACGAACGACCCATTTGGGTGCATGGGGTTTCCCGTGGCTATGAAGAGGCGTGATCTTCATCTCACCTAAAAGTCATGAGGGTTTCATCCCACAAGATGTATCGCTCTTAGTGGTCATTATGGGGTCGGTTGGGTTAAGTGTTCTCAAATTTGAATAGTTCTCATCCAGGATGTGAAGATGCTGGTCTGTTATGGGTTGTGTGTTTAACACCCCGGTAGTTGGGCCCCTCCCTCTCTGCCCCTTGTGGTGGGGTGTTTTATCACTGTTGTAGAATTTTTGATGTTTTGTAACCTCTGTCAGTCTTAATGGTGGAGAGACCTGCGATGGGTCTCGCACAAATGTCTCTAGAATGATTTGGTGTTGGCCTTTCCCATAATGGTGGGGAGTCCACCCGGGCCTCCTCGTGTCGATTTTATAGTCGTCTCAGGAATTGGGATGTTTTTAATGGTGGGGAGCCCCATCGGGCTTTCCCGTGTTGGACCTTTCAGTTTTGTTCCTAGAGATGGTTTAGTGGTAGGTTATTATAGTATTCTTTGTATGTGGGATGGTCTTGTTTCTTCATTCCAGTAAAATGGTGTGTTTTTTGTTCAATAATGCTTGATGTGTTTCAGTTTGCGAATTTGGTTTCCATGTGTGTGAGAGTTCCTTTCCTACAGAAATCAACTTGAGGCGTTCTAGCACTCTAGGGTGGGTGAATCATACCAAAAGGTGGTTTATGGGTTCCTTTAGGTTGTCTTTTGAGTCGTTATCTCTGAGCATAGTGTATTTTCCTCTATTCACCTGCTTTTCATGGGGATACCTTCTGAACCCCAAGGGGGTTTCGTTTCTTAATTTGGGTTTCAGCCTTAGTGGTGGATTTCCGAGGATGGAAAGCATTTTGGTGGAAAGAATTGTCACACTCGTCATCTTTAAATAAGTTATTTCTTTAATTTTATCTGCTTCGGGTAGTTCAGGGTTAATCTCGACATAAAATTTGAGGTTTTTACTTAAAAACCCTTGTAATGGTATTGAGTGTGTCCAACGCATCATTGTCAAATCCGTGTAACATCGGTCTGGTTGTCGTGCGACCTCGCCCGGTTAACCGCACTACCTTCCCGATGCACGATTAATTAATTAATTATCGAATTAATTAAGTTAAATAGTAAAAAAGTATTTAAATTAAAATTTGTTAAAGATGATAATTTTATTATGTTTATTATTATTATAATCATCTTTTTGTTAAAATTTTTATGGGCCGCGTAGAGTAACAGCGCAGTTTCCCGACTCTTTAAAAATAAATACAATGAAACAGAGTTTAAATAATTATTTTAATGATAATAAAAATATTAGTTATTATTATTATTATTAAAATTATCATTATTATTATTATTATCATTAATTTCACTATGTTTATTAATATAAGTTATATTATTATTAATCTAATTTGATTGAATTTATTTTTATTAAATTTTGGTAAGCTTATTATGTTTATTAATATGATGTTAAGTTTATTCTAATTATTATTATTATTATTATTATTATTATTAGTATTAGTAATACTTTTTTTAATGTTTTAATTAAGTTATTAGGGGTATGATTAACATAATTTTTATTGGTTTTATTTTTTTTCATCTTTTTTTAATTTTTTTTATTTTTGTATTATTTTGGTTCTTTTTTTTCTTTCCTAAGGGTTTTTCGAACCTCCCACCTACCACTCCTGATTTCCGTCGAGCGACCCCCCTTCACTCACTTGGGTCACGCCACATCTCCCTCCCTTCCCTTCTCCTTGCCCGCACCGTCCGTCAGATCAGCACCCCCCACGGCTGACACCTCCTCCTACACTGATCACCTCCGACACCCTGCACTTCCCCGACACTGCTCACCTCCAGCGTCCCACACCCCCTCCATTGACCATGCTCTGATGCCCCAACCCCCCTCGCACCACCTCTCACTACCCCCATGAACCCCCCCCCCCCCCTCGCCTGTTCGGCCGAGCCTCCGGCGAAGCGGCGAACCCACCCAGTCGTGCCCGCAACTATTTATGATAGTTCTCCACTATAGTAGGGTTTATAATTACTTCTTTTTCCCAGCTTTTAGAGTTTTTATTTCTTTTAGGGTTCTATTTTGATTCTTTTTTGTGTGAATTCTTGTTTTGGGTTCGTGCTATGTTGTTTGTGTTGCGGTTGGGGTTCGATTGTGATTTCGCACCATTTTACAAATGCTTTTTGGATTCAAGTATGGGTTTCCAATTTTAAATATTATTTAATGAATTAATTTTCTAGCTTAGTTAATTTATGATGTTATTTGATTAATTATTTTTTTTGAGAATTTGGTTTTCATGGTGTGAAATTTTTTTTGGTAGTATGTTTATATGGGTGGGCGCATTCATTGGCTGAAATCTTATTTTTAGTCAATTGTTAGTGTTTTATAGTTGATTAGTTATCTTTTCATTCATGAAAGTGGTGTCAATTGCGTTTTCGATATAATGTTGTTTGTGCTTGGTCATAAATGAAGGAGTTGTGTTGGTTGAGTAGGTTGTTTCTGTGAAAAACTATTGTTAGCCATCTCCTAGGGTTTAATAAATTTTTTGTTGGTTTTGTGAAAATTTGGAAAGTGAAATTATTGTGTTCTAGTGTTTTTATAATGTTTGTGTTTGTTTTTTGAAAATGGGAACAGTGTGCAATTAGTGTTCTTTCTGTGGTGTTGGGTGTGTTTGGTCATGAAATAGGGTTGAGTTGTTTTGTGGGTTAAAGTCGTGTTATGTTTCTTTTTTAAATAATTTGTTTACAGAGAATTTAATATGATTTAAAAAAATTATTAACGATAAAAATTTAATATGTTTTTGATAAAATATTTCCAGTAATGTAGACATTGTTTTAATTGAGTTGGGTAATGACTTTTGTCGTGCATACTTTTCAAATCATTTTCTGTGTGTGTGAACGTGTGGCGTTGGGTTTTTGTAACACCCTGTTTGTCTTATTTGTCTGAGTTTGACATGAAATGTGAAATTGGAACATCATGTTCACAAAAAGGGTATGCCTGGGTACTAGGTGGCCAGACTAAATCTAGCATGCTAGTGATTCGAAAGTGGCTCTGGACCGGTTTTATGTAGCTGGTTTGATGATTACAACAATAACAAAACATTGGATGATGATTGGAGACCACAAGCTTATGGATGTGTTTCCCTAACAGTGGATCGTGCACAAGAACATATTTTGTTGTCTTTCCTATACTGTTCACCATTACGCGATGTTCTAGGGTCTCATTCCTTTTTCTGGTAACATTAGGGCCTCTCCCACTTTTGGTGCTCTTGGACTACTATATACTCACTGTCGGCATACAATGTAGATTTTGGGAGTTTCTTAATGGATTGTTTTTTTCTTAAATGCAAGGGTATTTTTGTTTAACTATTAATGATGTTTTCTTTTAAAGATTTTTCATTATAGAAACTATTTCTTTAGAATTGTGAAAGCTTTGGTGTCATTTCATTTATTTAGCCTGCAAATGTATTTGTCATTTAATGTTTACATGTGGAACCTTTTTATTTGGTGATGTCCTACTGGGATTTCCTCTCACACCCAACATACACCTTCAGGTGTATGTAGACCTCGTTTCTTGTGGTCTCTAGGTTTTTGAAAACGTGCTCAGTGATGGGGGTTTGGATTGTTGTCAGTCTCCTCATGCAAGTTGGTGTGGGTAGCTTAGAGGTATGACTTCTCATGTCTTTTGGAGTCTTGAGTTAGAGTTTTTAGGTTTCTGTCTTTGTTGTAGTTCCCTTTTGGGTTTTAGTTGAATTGTAAACTCTAAACCTTGTTATATTTTAAAGGCGTATTTTGTTTCCTGTTTCCAGTTATAGTTAGTTTAACTTGTTAGTTTTCATTCTATCTTTTTTTTCAGGTAACTCGTTCCAATGTAATTTTTGATACCCAGCAACTTGTGCCAGCCCGTGGGGATCGGGAACGCCCTTCGGGCCATGTCGTGGACCGGGTCGGGCGCCGGGTCAGATGGTGACCTGACCTGGTTCGTGAAAATCAAAGTCCCCATAGTTCGTCATGGGTTTGGTGCGCCGATATGAAGTGGTCAGGACCAATGGTTGTTGGGCTTGAACCTCAGTGAGGCTTCCTACATACCTTCACTTGGCATGGATCAAAGTCCCCATAGTTTGGGATGGTTTTGGGAATTACACAATTGGATTTCCAAAGTGGATTTCATGGGTGATGCTTACTCCAAGCCCACACGAGTCATGCTCTATATGAGAAACAAGAGGCAGCAAAGGCATGACGATCACATCGTGAATGGTGCATCCATGGGAAGTGGACTGCGGCTGACATGTAGTTGGCGGTCCAAAATGGAATGTGGGCTTACGCGTGGTCCGACGCCTAAACAGGAAACATGGTCTTAATGCATGGTTAGAAGCCCAAAGAGGCAATAGGGGCTTAAGCCCGGTTAGTAACCTAGAGAGGAAACATGGGCATGCATGTGGTTTTCAGCCCAGGGAGTTGGAGAATGGCACTTACTCCTGGGTGGAGGCCCGATGGTGACAAATCCCAATAGAAGAGGGATTTAGAATGAATAGACTTGATCTACCAAAGTATCTTGGAACTCATATGGTGGGATGAGGCTTGTTCTCATGATGTATCTTGGAACTCATATGGTGGAGAACTGTTTTTATTTAATTAATCAAAGATTTTATATATAATACGAATAACATAAAATTATACCAAATAATTAAAAAATTATATTAGTATCCTGATTTTTGAATGAATAGACCTGATCTACCAAATTATAGGTGATGTTATAGAAATATATTAGTTAATGGTATGAATAAACCATATCAAATATTGTAAAGATGAAAATATAATTAATGTTTCCAAAAAATTAATAAGAAACATAAGAGTTTATGAGTTCAATAGAACTTCCATAATTCTATCTACAACATAATCAATGAGACATATATATATATATATATGAATCTATATTTATTCCATATATATCGTAGACCAGTGACCAATATGATGATGTTGTCAGACTCTGTAAACTAGATAGGATAAAAACTGAACCAAATTTTTTTTACCCAACTAATCATGTTATATAGTATATAAAACTATAAAATATCAGATTCTGTAATTTTAACCAACAACCATTGTATTAACATTCTTATGATGATGTCACATTTGGTTTCTCAATTATTAATTAGATGACATCATATAAATGAATTCAAGTGAACATGATGAAATATAAAATATATGTTGATCATGTCCATGAAAGATGAAATGTATGAGTAATTTAAAGAATAAATTTTAATTTTTTAAACCTATAATTTGAATACCATTCCTTGTTGAACACTAAACAATAACATACTCAATATTATACTAATATGTGTGTGTTTGGTTTGTGTCAAATTTTTAAATTCCATAATAGAATGCTAATTTTTCACCATAATCTATATAAGTTTGTATAATGTTGCTAATATTAAAGCATACTATATGTTCATATATAATTAAAAGGATAATAAAATGAGTGGATAGAATAATTTTGGACAAATATTTAACATTGATAAAATGAATTGTTACTTATATTGTTTATATATATATATAATGTGTATTTAATTTGAAAAATACTATGACTATAAGAAGTAATTATAAATAAGATATTATATGAAAATTTAATGGGTTCATATTTTATATCTCAGCACACATATTGGATATAATAAAATAATTAAATTATAATGTACATGGATGGAACAATTTAAATATTCTAAATTTTCTTGTGAAGAAATAAATTTAGTACAAGTAATCTATGTAATAAACTTGGACTACAACATTTATAGTTGAAACTTTAATAGTGAAATTATAATAATAATCATAATATGAAATAGATTTAAGGTTTAAAGAACCATGTAAGTGATATTTTATATTACAGGTCAACATATAATTATATGGTATGTATAAGGCTGGGGAGCTGACATTGAGCTATAAGTAGATGATGTATTAAAGGTTCCTCCAGATGAGAAAATAAATGATAGAGAGAAGGAAATGGCTAGAAAAATAAAAATAAATCTTATAATGTAATAATGGACAGTATTAAAATTATAAGAGAAGTTATAAAAATAGAGTTGAATCAGACAATGTATATAGTAGTAACTCACATATTTCCATCTATATGCATGAAATGGAATGGAAATTAGAAACATTTATGGTAACTCATTAAAATAGTGTTTTACAGTGGTTATAAAAAATCTGATGATTCCATAAATAGGAAAGAAGAAGATTAATAAGACATTATTTTTAATACATCGGTTTTTAGCTTGTTTATTTGCAAAAATTCAAACCCATATCAACTATAAAAATATATCCAATGAAATTACAATGATTGAATCATAAGTAGGGTATAAACTATGATGAAATTGAGGTATTTATATCTACGAAATAATGTTAAAAAATAATGTACTTCATTGAAAAATAAATATTTGTTCTCTAAAAAGGAAGGGAACTTATTAAATGTGAAATATATTAGAAATGAATAATGGTATTTTTCCCATTATATAAAATAATGATGTCCATAATAATTACATTACAAAATCATAAATTAATATTGTATATTTTTGTCAATAATCCATATATATTCACTGATATAAAAAAACTGTATGATTTCATGGGAAAACCTTCTTGAAAATTTTTTATCAGTATTATCAAAAATGATAATCAATTTAATAATTTTTTTATTATAATACAATTTAATGTAAATCCATAGGTCACAAAAATTATTTAAATTAGATATAACACTTTTCACTTGTGATAAAAATATTATGGGGAGATAAATCTTGTTTTTTTACAAAATATAAAATAGTAGTTGAACATAATATTTGAATGAATAAAACATAAAAATTGGTTAGAATTATTTTTTAAATATAAAATCAAAATGTTCATACATAGTTTTTCAAATTGTTCTAGAAAAATTATTTTCAAAACAAAACTGATTAAATAATGGTAGGAAAAAATATATTCTGATCATAATTTATAATAAGAATGATAATTTGCAAACTAAAAATATTATAATCCATCTAATTCACTATTTGAACATTATATTAAATTGAAAAAATGTTTGTAGTTATTATTTAATGATATCATTCACAAAATTATAAACTAAAAAAACTATAATGGTTTCATGATATAGTATGTCAAAATAACATAAATAAATAATTATATTTCACTCCATACAAATAGATAGTAATATTAAGTTGTACAAGACATCTCATTTGAAAGTGAACCATTATTTTAAATGAATTATATTTTTTCATAATAGAAAGAAGTTATATAATAAAAAATTAAATATTAATCAAATGATATGAGTAGATTATTGGGTAATAATAAATAAAAATATTATCCTAATATGAATGTCAGTCACCTAGAATTGAGACATGTGAACAGTGAAAAGATTTAATTATTTATTAGAAAAGGGTAATAATTTTAATGCATGATATATAATGAACAATATATTAAAAAATATAATATAGAAAAATTTGGGATAACAAATAAAGAATGAGAAGTGGTATACTTTCTATAGTGAAATTTATGTTAGTGAGGAAACACTGACATAGAAGATTGATGAAATTTTAGAACTGATGTGAAGAAATTTGATGAGGCAATGAATTTTGGGAAAAGGAAAATTATGATTAAATAAACTGAATGTTACTATCACCTCAAATCAATGACATGAATGAAAATATATGAACAATTATACCAGAATATTGAACGAAAAAAATCAAATGATGGGGAAAGATGATGGAGGTGCTCTCGGTTACCATGATAAACCACTTCGTACTCATTAAGAAGACCATTTCATAATTATGAATGAAATATTCAAAATGATAAAATATGATATAGAGTTTGGGTTTCGAATTGGGGGTTCTTGTGTTATGGAAAACCAAATAGATACCTGCTAATGGTTAATTTGGATCAATGGACAGTAGTAGAAAAGGAATATGAGGTAGTGAAGAAGAGTCGAGGTGGTGAGGAAGCCGATCCAAAGACCAAAAGAATGGAATCCATAGAATCAGTGATGGATATATTAGATGGTTTTCTAGGAATTGGACGTCATAATTTAATAGTCATGGAGGATAATGGGGTTGTTGTTATCTTTGGGAGAATGGTAGAGTTGACATGATGTTTTGGAGACTGGAGAATGAGGGTAGGGAAAGAGGGTATGTCGATCGACTGTTTCATGGACATTCAGTCTAGGGTTGAAAAATAAAATCAACAAGCCAATTAAAAAAATTGGAGGCCCACAAAACACCTTCATGATTCCATTCCAGAATAACTTCATGAACCCCTCATATTCCATGAGTGAACGACTCTATGATTCTTTTAGCGACCCTATCGGTGAATACTAAGGCAAACCCCTAATTGAATCTCTAAGTAAACCCTCTATGATACCAGAAAGATGAATCCTTCTATTAAACCCTTGATTAATCCCATCGTAATCCCAATATGATTCCATTGGTGACCCACTCAGTGAATCGTTTAGCGAACCCCTCAAAAAATCTCACATCCAATCCTTCTACCACCCTTTCCGCATAGTCATTTCTAACTGTTGTTATACCAATTGAAACAAATATTTTTAAAACCACTAATAGAGATGAAAGGTGGTTCATGTTATTTCTATTCACCAAATTTTTTACATTTAATCGTAGTCACTTTGATAGGCTCGTATTTGTTTGATTATTTTTAAATTTTTTGAGCTATGGTGATAGAGAACATAATATTATTTCATTTATTATTGGTTTGTCCATGTTTTGGTAAGTATGTTCATGTTTATATGTGTTTCCTTGGTTATGAAATGTAGGATTTTTTTATCTTGAATGTAAATAAATAAAACAATATGAATTTGATTATTTGTTTTTTTCTATTTGGATATTAAATTAGAAATTTTCATTTCGTTTTTACATTGTTTTCCAGTTGTTGTATATATACAGAATTTCATTGGAACATCTGATTATTTTTCACTATTGATTTCAACTAAATATTTACACTGTTATTCAAATAATTTATAGTGGTCGTTTCTACATCCATTTTTTGGGCCAAAACAAATTAGTTAGTTCAATTTATAGTTATAATTTAACAATGGTATTTAACAATATTTTTTATGATTTTCATTAAATAATTGATAGTTTCAATTGGGATTTTCTAATTAGATTGAAATTTTAAATTTTAAATAAACTTCTTTCATTTTGGTTTAATTATAAAATATTAAATTTCTGTTCGACATTTTTACAATGATTATATAGTGAAAAATTTTAGTAACATTATTTTTCCTCTTTGAATGTTTCATACAATATATATTCTTAAATTCCAAGGGGAATTTCTTGTGGGAATCATTGTTGGGAATTTACTACCCATAATTTTAGTATAAATTCTTAATGTAAATTCCCACAGGTAATTTGGATACCATTCAATATAACTGAGTTGTAATTTCTAATTGATTGGAGTTGTAATTGAAATCCAAAAAATTTAAATTTGATTTATGTGTTGTATATATTTTTATATTTCATCTAAAACATTTCACTATTTATTTAAAATGGAAATTTAGTATAGGTGATGAAAATATCTAAAAATACTTTTTTATTGATTTTTAAAATAGCTAAGACATAGTCACAAACCCCTCAAGGAGGGAGAAAATGTTGAAGACCAAAGGCATACACTTGAAATATACCATTACACTCAATATGAAGAGAGTCAAAATCAACATTAATCACAAGTTCCTCTTCTGGTCTACCCATGCATGCCAAAAAGTCCGCCACATGATTATCCTCCCTCCAACTATGAAGGATAATCCGCCCTTGATTGGTTTCCCACATGCATCTATGAAGAAGATTTATCACCTCCCAAGGCACTGAATGACATCCATGTGTAGCCTTCGTGAGGATTATTTAATATGTTTCGATCATAGCCACCCGAATGACCAACCCCCTAAAAACCATCAGAACTAAAAGGAGACCCCACACATCCACACACAAGGATCATCCCAATGAATAAAAGGAACTGAACCCCATGTGAGAAGAACCCCAAGAGTCCTTAAGCACCCCACCATCCCTCATGACCCCCTCTATATAAGATCCATCCATATTCCACTTAAGGCCACCACTAGGAGGCTTCCATCTAACCTAATGGACATTCACCACACCCTACATGTGGGGCCTATTAAGAAGATTTTAGATCATGACAGTTGTTTTGACCACCTTCAATAATGAAGTTATCTCAGTAATAAGGAATCTTAACCGCATCTGCATGAATAAAAGTGAGCGAATGGAGCCTAGACATACATGGTTTTGATCTTCCAAGATAGTCCAGCAAATGGAAGATAGGATAAATTCCTGCAATTTACGTTCCATGGTTCTGTTCTTGGAACCATAAAACCAAGAAGCCTAAAATCCCTGTAATGACAGATGATCACTATCAATGCATGGGTGGGGTGATGAAATACCATATGTTAGTAGACCAGCAACTCTGAAAAAACAAGTTAAGTGTAGACTCTGCCTTTGGAATCACACAATAGTTGTAGTGAGAAGCGATAGAGATAACTTTTCATTGAATTATTTTGTCAGTTGGGATTTCCTTATTTCTGATACATCAAACTAGGAAGTTCAATTTAGTAGTAATCTCATTGCACCTTACCTTCGGTGACAACTCATCTGAAACAATCTATGCATGGAGTAGCCTCCTATAATCCCATGTTTTGAACATGCCCATGCTTTATCTGATGAAGCAACATCTATCCGGGTCATCATTCACAACGATGCTTTCCAAGACATTCATTTGACTGGGATTTAGTGACTCTTGAATGAGGTCATGTTGTCATCTTTACTCACTGAATGAAATTTCTGGGAAAGGGAAGCCTAGATATGCCATCCTTTCACCCGACCAGTTGGCATACCAGAAGTTAATGTTCCTTTGAATAACAATCCACCACATATAACTACAAAGATAATCGAGGTGGAAAAACAGGCATTGCGCCAGGTCAGAATAGGTTGCACTGTGATATTCAGCCACCTCCCAAGGGGAACCATACCACACTCTAAATAACACCACCCATAGAGCCTCCCTAATAGTAACACCCCACACTAACTAGCCCTGCATACCCAGGATGGCTTCATTAATATATCATAGGCCCACACCCCCTTCTACAACTGGCTTTTCCATACTGTTCCAGAAGGCCCAGTGACTGTGCATGACCTAATTGAAATCCCACATAAATGAATTGATAATTCTCTCTATCTTCTCACTGAATCCTTTAGGTGGGTTAATAGCCGAGATGACATGCATCAGTATAAGTGAGAAAACACTATTGATCAACATAACCTACCCTCCAAAAGACATAAACATGTTTTTCCAATTGAATATCCATCACAATGGAGGATTAATGATATCATCAAAATTATTCCTCTTTATGCGACCACATGAGATCAGGACACTGAGGTATTGAATTGGTAGCTACTTCTTATGACAACTGAGGAGATCTTGTAAGTATCTACAACATCTGTCAGAGAACATATTTTAAATTAACATGTGACATTATAAGGATTTGATAATTTGGACAATAAAGAAACAACATGCTGATTGTATCTCTATGATATTAAGTAGGTAATTACACCTTCCATTAGTAAAAATCAGCACATTATCTTCAAACATTAAATGAGAAATGCATTCCATACCCCACCGACAACGAAATGGTTTCATCTTACCTCCTCCAAATTCCTATTCATGTTACGGGACAATGGTTCTTGTGAAAATATAAAAAGACTTGGGGAAAAATGATCTCCTTGGTGGATACCCCAAACTAATTTAATGTTACCAAAACAATTCTCCATTAGAGATAATTAAATCAATGGTGAAGAATATCACCAGAAATAGAGATCGAAAAACCACTCTTGAAACCAAAACATACTCATTACTCGAATATTTATGCTCTTGTAGATCATTTTATTGGCCTTGATCATATAAACTTAGAAGATAACATTAGATCCCATTGAGATTTTTTTTAAATCATTGAGAAGTTCTCTAGAAATACGGACCACCCCTTGTATGATCTGACCCTAAATAAACATATGTTGCTCCGTCGAAACCATCATTGGAATGATCCCACATATCCTTATTGGGATAAAAGTTGTTTGGATCTTATATGAAGTGTTTAAAATGAAAATAGGATGATAATTACTATTGATAGTGGGATTATTTTTCATTATAAGGAGAAAATCCATCGAAGAACAAATAATCTTGTTAAGTTATCCACCAAAAAATGATTATTGCACTGTTTCTATGACCTAAGGACTGACTACATCCCATGCCACCATGTAAAATGAAACTAGAAAACCATCCGGATTGAGTAAACCGTAAGGTGGAATTCTCCTAATTGTCTCCTTTTTTCACCCTCCATAGGTAAGTCTATAAGAAAGTTATTTTCATAATCCCTCACCAGATGATCAAGATAATTCATAAATTCATTTTCATCTACTTCACCCCAAGAGTACTCAAATTTTGAGGTGGCCTCCTCCACCAAGAGACCATGAATGTGCTCCAAATCCATTCTGCCAAAAACATCCACTTATGAAATTAAAACCCCATTTCTAGGGATCAGGTTGATCTTCATGCTCTTCTTCTCCTTTATGCATGGGTGAAAGAATGATCGGTTACCATCTCATTCACTAAACATCTCACATGAGAACATTTCCTATATATTCTCTCAATCTCCAAGAGCTACCCAGTATGATCAGTATGCATATCACAATGACTGATGAAAATGTTTTCATCTGAGTCATTCTGAAGGGCCTTCTATAGCCTATCAACCTCTATATGAATACTATCCTCCCCAGAAATATTATCGGGTCTATTGGACAACCATATTTTAATGTCCTTCTTGATGCATTTGAGGAGATTTTTGAAGCCACACCTTGACCTTCCAACCTCCCCTTATTCCCATGACTCTTTCAATAACTATATGAAGGAGGCGTTCTGGTTCCAAGAGCTCAAATACAATACTTCTTGACTTTCCATGGTATATCACTTCCGCTCCACATGAAGAGGATCATGATCTGAAAGAGAACAATAAAGGTGAAAAACTGACAGCTTAAAGAATAAGACCAACCCCTGAATATTCACAAGTCATTTATCCAGACGTCACCAGATGCAGTTTGACCCTCTTTGGTTGTTGCACCATGTATACATGGATGCAATGAACCCCAAATCCAGAAGTCTTTTGATGACATATAACCCTGAAAAATATTCATCCCACCTTGGATCATGGTAGAATCGCTTCATTTATCTGATAAATACAATATTGAGTTGAAATCACAGTGGATGAACCATGAGAGGGATTCTGAATTAAAAGACACCAGATGTCTCCATAAGTCCCAACTCCCAAGTGGGTCACTACAGTGATAAACAAAGGAAAATAAGACTTCAATCCCATTAGAGGATATATTTTTATTGATAAATTGGGTCTGGAGACCCACAACCTCAAAAAAACATGATTTTCCCACTAGTTCCATATCTAATAATTGGAAGGGAATCCATGAAGAGCATTCTAGAAATACATCTTCTTTGCGATCCATGGGAGCTTTCTTGGGTTTTTCTTAGGTTGGAGAATAGCCAAGAGAGAAGAATTATGTTTCTTGGATTCATAGGAAACAATAAAATGATTAGCTTAAGGCCCCAATCCGTGTGCATTCTAAATAAAAAGTGCGAATATTACAGTAAGATCTTCTAACCTTTTTGTCTAGAAGAGGGCGATAGAGATAGAGGAGTAAAAAGACCTTCCTCATTTGATTTAGAATGACTAACTGGTCATATCGTTCAAAAAACTAAGTCACCACCCTTTAGAGAGCATACTATCTTCTTGAACGAATAATCCAAGTCTTCCAAAAGTGGCCTCCTGTGGGTTGGAAAAGGACACTTTGGACTCAACACCATTTCTCCTCTCATTATATTGAAAAACATGAGATGTTCAAATGACAATCAGGAAGATTGAATATCCTTTCAACGCCTTCAGACATAAAGACCGGCTTCGATAACCCCTCAACAATATTTGTCACCTTACTCACCAAGGATCATTGAAGGAACTCTAGAGAGATATTAGAAGAGATAAAAAACGACATAGATAGAGGTGAAAAATTAATTCCGGGACTCGAGAGAGAGTAAGAAAGAATGTCATCGAAATCCTGAGAAACCATGAAGCCTTCCAAGGAAGAAGGAGCGTTTGAAAATTCTTGTTTGGTAGAAACAAGTATTGGCTATAAAATCCAATAAACAAGATAGGACAATAGAAATGGAACACATGAAACAATAGATATCTTTCCATCCTTTTTATTGCACATCTATTTCCATGGAATACATTTTGTCTAATTTATAGGATAAGACAATCCACAAAAAATTGTCAGTGCATAGCATTTAAAGGAGGAAAAAATGCAATAATAAATATTTCCATATATATTTAGAATAGATGCCTGGGAGAGTAATGAGCCGCATGGGGAATACCTTGCATGTGAAGGTACTGCTTAGGGAAGAGCATCGGCCCGCTTAGAAAACCAATGGGTTTTGGGTTTTCCATTTCCAACACTCCCCTTCAAACCAAAACCAGCTTCATTCCAAGGATCATTTTTAGTTGTTTTAATGCATCTATCGGTAGTGCCATTGTGAGAATATCTGACACCTATTCTGTAGTATGAAAATATTCCAATTTTATCATTTTATATTTCCATTGATCCATGAGAAAATGAAAATGAGTATCAATGTTTTTTCTTCTCCTATGTGGCACCTGATTTTTGGCTAGTTCAATAGCAGACTTGTTATCCACATATATCACTATGGATCCATCCTATGGATGCTTCATCTCATTCAACAAATTTCTCAACCAAATTCCCTCACAAATAGTAGAGGATGGTTCCACAAACTCTGATTCACATGTGGACAAAGAAACCACACTCATCATCCTTTAATTCCATGTGAATGTAGACGATCCAAGAAAAAATACATACCCAGTGGTGCATTTTATTTCAACTTGGTCACCTCCCCAATCACTACATGAGTTTCCATATAGCTTTACTTCTTCATTTTATGGATAAAGGAGACCAAATTCCACCATTCCTTTAATGTACATTAGGATATAATTTGCCGCAAGACAGTGTGACTCTTTCGGAGCTTCCATATTCCTACTTAAAATCCCAACACTATAGAAAATATCAGGTATTTTGATTGTGAGATAGATCAAACATCCGATCAGAATCGTGAATAGATTGGATTCAATTCTACTTCCTTATCCATCTTTTTTTAGTTTTAAGCTTGTTGCCACATGTGTGTTTACAACATTGCAATTGGCCATCTTAAATTTTTCAAGCAACTCCCTTGCATAACTCTTCTATGATATATAGATGCCGCCATGTTGTTGCTTTACATAAATGCCTAGAAATAAGGACATGAGACCCCCATCAGTCATCTCAAACTCCTTGAACATGGCCTCCTTGAAATCATAGAACATCGATCGACTATTACCTGTAAACAACAAATCATCAACCTACAATCATGCAATAAGTATATCACCACGATCATTCTTCTTAACGTAAATTGCATGCTCATATGGGCATTGGGGGAAGCTATTCTCTCAAATATAGTTGTCGATGCATTCATTCCAAGTACGAGGAGCCTACTTCAACCCATAAAGTGCTTTATTTAGATGATACATCTTCTCTTCCTCCCCTTTCATAACAAATCCTTCAGGCTAGTCAACATAGACCTCTTCTACTAGAATTACATTTAGGAATGAAAACTTAACATCCAGATGGTAGATCATCCAACTGTGATTGAAAGTAAAGGATATGATCATCCTTAATGTATCAAGGTGAGTAACAGGGGAAAATATTTCTTCATAGTCCACCCAATACTTCTGTTTGTACCCCTTTCCTATGAGCCTTTCCTTCTATCGATCGATCTCTCCATCAACATTTCACTTTGTTTTGTACACCCATTTGACACTAATACTCTTCTATCATTTTTGGGAGTGTAGTCAGCTCCCACGTGTCATTTCTATCTATGGAAAAAATTTATTCTTCAATATCCAGTCTTAAACATTCTCCCTTCATGGCTTCCAAAAATGTCAGAGGCTCATGATCTACATATAGGAAAAAATGATTTATCTCTTCGGTATGCACATAAATATCACTCAGATTATTCATCTTCATAGGAGCCATAGGAAAGGATGATCTGGCCAAATTTTGGTTTGTTGTAGTGCTTTTTGGAGTGATGAAATTCACTCTAGGACTCACGGGTGCTGACGATGTTCCCATGGAAGGTGTTGTGGGTGTATGATCTTGATAATCATGCCTTTCTTTAGGAACCTCTATCTCGACTGGAAGATCCTTGTTTGATTCTTCAACTCCCAAATTCCATGCTTCTTCCTCACTAAAGTCCATATCTCAACTCACCACAAATATATTGGATAATGGGTTGTAAAGCTTGTAGGCTTCAAAGGCTTCTTAATATCCAAGGAAGATGAACTTTTCACCATGATGAGCAAGTTTCCTTATTCTCGCTTTTGGAACATGAGCATAGGCGACACACCCGATGATTCTTAGGTGTGTCATGCTCGGTTTGTAGCCACTACATGCCTCTTGTGGTGTCATGTTTCTGACGCGCTTCATTGGACACTGATTGAGAAATTAGGCAGTACATGCCACGACCTCTTCCCAAAAACTCTTTGGCAGCCCTATATCCTTCAGCATGGTCCTATTCATGTCGAGGATAGTGTGATTCTTCCATTCAGTGAGGGGATTTTGTTGTGGCATGTAGGCTGTAGTATATTGTTGTTTGATGCCTTGTTCCCTATAGAAATTTTTAAATGCATTTTAGGTGTATTCTCCACCTATATCAGATATGAGTACTTTGATTCTGTGGCCACATTCAGTTTCAACTAGGCCTTTGAATGTTTTACAGATAGTGAAAGTGGAAGATTTTTCTTTGATGTAATACCCCCACAAATTTCTGCTGAAGTCACCAATAAGGGTGATAAAATACCTATTACCTCCAAGTGGGAGTTTTTCCAGTGTTCCACAGATATCATTGTGAACCAACTGAAGTGGTTACTTTGCTCTTTTGGACACTCTACATGGGATGGAGTTCCTATCTTGCTTGTCAAGAGTACACGCCACAAACACATGATTAGGAGATTCAATCATGGACAAGCCACACACCATGCATGATGAGGATATAAGTTTAAGCCTGCTAAAATGGAGATGCCCGAAGTGTAGATGCCATCTCCATGAATGATTCTTCATGTTCCCAAATAGATTCCCCTCAGCCTTCATGTTGATATGCAGTGGAAACATGCGATAAATTTCCATTTAGACTTTAGCAACAAGTATCCTGTGAGAATCACTTATAGACAAAGATGACTTTTCCATGTGTATAACATACCCATTCTCAATGTGTTGGCTGAGATTAATGATATTGTATTTCTGGCATGGTACGTAATACACATTAGAAATGTAATTTGACTCACCATACATCATATATATTTTGATTTTACATTTTCCAAGAACCAGGTCCTTTGATGAGTCTCCAAAAATCAGATCGCCAAAAACTTCTTCGTTCAGTTCCTTGAACGTCTCTTTGTTACCACTCATTTGGTTGCATGCACCCATGCCTAGATTTCATACATCAGGGCGTTCACATTCATTTTCTTATGCAAAATGAGTGTGGTACCCTCTTCTTCATGATGAGATTCTTCAGCATAGTTTGGATATTTCATCATGATCTACATTCCTCTAACAATCATAGGAATAATGGACAAATTTATTACACATGTGGCACTGAATATTCCTTTAATTTCCACAACCAAGCGTGAATCGGCCACCACCATGTCCTATTTCATGGAAGATAGTGAAATTTTTATGCTTTCGTTGATAGCTTGGATGGTATCCACGACATCTGCCTCTTGCATGATAACTGCCTCATTGTGATTGGCCATTCATTGGTTCTTGTAGAGTAAACTTGGACACTAGGACATTCTCTATTTCTAAACATGCATTCTTCTGCATTCACTGCTCTTGTACTTTCAACGACCCCATGAATTCTTCAATGGATAATTTTTCCATGCCTTTTGATTCTTCGATTGCCACAACCACATGCTAGAACTTGGTTGTGAGATATCGAATTGTTTTTTCAATCACTCGAATGTCCTCTATTTTTTCATGATTTCATTTTAATTTGTTAACAATGAGAATTATGCATGAAAATTAATCAGAGATACTCTCACCATCTATCATATTCGCCGCTTCGAACTCCCATATTAGATTATAAAGATGAACCATAATAACTCGATCAAAACCATTGAAGATGGTGGCAAGGGTATCCCAAACATGCTTGGTCGATGTTGCTTTGAAAATATTTTTGAACGTCGATTCATCTGAGGAGGAACAACGGCTTGTTGGATTTATTCCTTTTACATTTGATGGATACCTATTTTTCATTCATGAAGCTGGATTCTTCCTCCATAGTGGATACGATATACCCATCGGTGACGATCTCCCATAATTCGTGCAACTCGAACAACGCCTTTATTTGGATGAACCACCTTTCGTAGTTGTCCTTAGACAGATTTGGAAGTTGTAGCTAAATTGTGGCATCCATCTTCAGAAATTGGAGTATGCTTTGATACTACCCTTTGATACAAAATTGTGGGCTATACAATCCAATAAACAAGAGAGGAGAATAGAAATGGAAAACAAGAAACAAAAAATAGCTTTCAGGCTCTTCTATTTCACATCTATTTCCACTGACATCAACTGTCTAATTTATAGGTTCAGACAAACCACATAAAATTGACAACACATAGCATTTAAAGGAGGAACAAAAAACAATACAATAATAAATACCTGCATAGCAATTTAGAACGGATGCATGGGAGAGTAATGAGCCGCATGGGGAATAGGCCGCATGGGAAAGCCCTACATGGGGAAGAGCAGTGCCCACTTCGAAAACCAAAGTGTTTTGAGTTTGCAATTTCCAACAATAGGAACAGCAAAAAATGATCAGGTCCAATGGAAGATCAAACAAGCCAAAAGCCCTCAAAAGAGGTCCCCATGGGGCTGAAGCCTAATACATATCCTGAACATGACGACTATCACTTGAATTTGAATTTGAAAACGACCTTCCAACAGTTAAACCGTATGGCATCCTCTTCGTCGAACTAGGTGGGCTCCTACCCAGACAGCCGGGGGAACCAGAGTGTGAAGTCCCCAACTCTGATCTTCTTCTCTATAAGGTTTCTTTTGAATGGCCATGAAAACCACAAAGCACACAAAACCTCAGGATCAGTTGAAATAAAATCTTTTTCCAAAAACAGAAAACATCACTCACCCCTAACATGACTCTTCAGGGTTGATTCACTAAAATATCCAACTATAAAAAGATGAGGGGGTTGGTTGTATCCTGAAGGCAGCTAGTGCTCTCGTCAGCACAGAGGATTGAGCCCATAGAGTCACACATTTCAATCAGGACCACAGGGTTTGGAAAAGGCAGGGGAGACCTGACAGACTAATATAGACTGCATCCAAGGAATATTCACCACTGAAGTGGCAATCCCATGACCATCGAGACAATGAGAAGATCCATGAAACACATCTACCATCCTCTCGTGACCAAGCTATCAAAAACTCCTCCCTATAAAACAAATTGATACAAGAATACACCCTAGGGAGTTCAGAAACTAATACGAAATGAATGAGACCCCTTGAATCCAAAAAACACTTGAAGCATCTCATAGAGGTTTTTTGTGACCAAAATGGGCCTCTAGAGAGAGGTCGTTATAGGAAGCCACCTCTGGAAGTTCTTGAGTTGATATTTCCACTATGGGAAAGTCATCCACATGGATGGATGCCTTGGATTACAACACAATCGATGGAATGTTTGACATGCCCCTACTAGTCACAGAGGATATAACACATTCTAACTAAGTTGGGGATGACGACACACCACATAACACATCCGTTAAAGAAAAACTTGAGTGAACCACACCTGATGCCCTATCCGACTCCGTCCTCGGAGGAAGAATGGTCACCACCATTGAGGAGAAAAGTCCATCAGAGGAATGGAGAACAAAAGGTAAAAGAGGAACAGCGACCGAAGAGGAGGCCATCGTAACCTAAATCCAGTCAGAATATCATGTGTGTGAATAATGGTTGTTCCTGGAACATGACTCAATTAATGAAATTGATAGTTTATATAAACTGATATTTTATGGTACTAAATTTCAGTGATAATTAATAATAAGAATTCAAACTTGTAATTTCCCACTAGTGTATCCCATTTTCATTTCTAGTTATGAATTTGTAGTCAAACATTTTATGAACTTGGAATTTATATTTAATAACTTCATTAGGATTACAAACAATAATTATAAATTTATTTTAGCTAGAAATTTCCTCTAACGATTTTAATATTATTCTAAAACCTATTTTTAATTTTGAATTGATTGGTTATCGTAAGTCATTTTGTAGATGATGTTTTAAATGAAATTAAAATGAAAATTTAAGTAGTTAACTTTTCTACATGATATTTTTCTAGTAAAATTTCTACTTTCATTATCTACTATAAATTACAATGTTGAAACAACCATTGATAATTTCATAAATCATTATTTTTTATGGAAAATCAATTGGAAATCCTAAGAGAAATTCCTAGAAGAAATTCCATGTTATCTTCACTAATAAATTCCAACTAGTAAAATATTTATAATTGGATGAATATTTATACCAAAAATACCTAGTGGAAATTCTCAGTGGATATTTCAAGTGGGAATTCCTAGTTGACATTTCCAGTGGAAATTCCTAGTGGAAATTGCCATTGACATGTTCTCATCACAATTACTTGTGTAAAATCTCATTGCACATTCCCAGTGAACATTCCCAGTACAAATTCAAAGTGGAAAGTATAAATCACAATTCCCAGTGAAAATATCTAGTGGAAATTCAATTTATAAATTCTCAGTATATATTTTCAGTGTTAATTCATAGTGGTATTTACCACTGAAATTTTCTAGTGAAAATTCTATGTAGAAATTTCTAGTGGAATTTTCCAAAGGAAATTCCCAGTGTAATCCCCAATGGCTAATCCCAATTAAATTCAATTCTAATTTCCAACTACAATAAATTTTACTTAAATGAGTAGATAATTTCAAACATTTATTCAATGCGGAAGTTTCCATGTGGTCATTCCAAGTGAAAATTCCAAGTACACTTTCTTTCTTAGAATTTTTATCCACTAGTAGTTTCTAGTTCATCTATTAAATAGGAATCTCCAGTATAATTCCATATTGATTACAACTATAAATTTATATTAATTATTTTCAAATTATTCCAAAAAATATTAGTAATTTTTAATTTATTATTGGTGAGCTATCAACATCCATATGATCTTTTCAATGAAATACAACTTGAAATTTTGGCAATCAGATCTTGCAATGGAGATTAGTTTAGTTATAATTTCCACCACTATTTTCTATAAGAAATTTCATTGTGTGAAGTTCTGTTGAAAATTACAGTGGATGTTTATAGTTCACTATCCAATGTCCATTCCTAATTAAATTGTATTATAATTTCCAAACACAAAATTAATAATATTACTACAATGAACTGATAATTTATAAAAAGAATTATTAGTGAAAATTTATATGCGGATGTTTCCATATGGAAATTCCACTAGAAATTCTCAAATATCATTCCTAGTGTAAATCCCCACTAGAAATTCATAGTGGAAACATCTTGTGGGAATTCAAATTGGTCTTTCCTTGAGGAAATTCCCACTTAACATTCATATAGAAGCCCCCCATTAGAAATTTATTGTTGATATTCCAGTGTCATTTCAAAGTAGAATGTTCTACTGGATACATCCACGATAAATTCTTACAGGAATTCAATTTTAATTTCCAACTATATAAAAATTGGTATAATCCTATGAAAACTTCAACTTCAAATATCCATTGGGAATTACAATCTAGAGAAAAATTTAAAGAGTCCTTTATCATTATTATATATTGAATTTCCACACCCTATTTCCGGATTTCACCTTTTTCACGATATGCAAATTTATTAGGGATGCCATTTTTAATGACATAAAAAGCCTCTACATCGATTGTTGGCCATTAAAAGTCATTAATGATAGGGATTTGAAAAACATTAATGATATTATGAGAAATATTATTGATAATCACATTATTTGTTTTAAAATTTTTCAACTTTGGTAGTTTTTTAATGTGTTTCTCCATAAAAAACAACCATTTGATGATTTTAAAAAACGGTTGGCTCTAATTTATTTTTTTACAGAGGGGAAATGCCTTTTTTCAAATATTTGATATAGAAATAAGGATAACGAGGGTAATATCTTCCATCATCTTCCATTTATATGGAAATAGGGCTGGTGACATACTATTTTTCGCTACCTATAAATTACATCGTAATTGATCATCACTATTGAAGAGGTGGTTTGGAATTTTTATTTTTCTATTATCCCAATGAGTGTTACATAGATCCTTAATTTAAAATTTTTAATCTAGTTAAGAGAAATATTTTTTATTGATGTGACATGTATAATTTACCTTTTTACATGTCAGACATCATTTTCCCCCACTTTTGGTTGCTATGTGGGTAGGAATTTCATCACATATTTTGAAGACAGATCATAATTGAAGAGATATTATTGGAATTTCGATATTCCTGATAAGATAATTTCATCATTTAAAAAAAATTAACCACTCCTTTAAAAGTTATAGGTTGTGTTGTATTTTTATTGGTATGGTCATAATGGGTTTTTAAAAGTTTTTATCTTCTGTAATTTACTTGAGTAATTCCAAACAATATTACCTATTATAGTATGGCTATATTGATAACTCTAGGAATGTGAAACCAAAAAATAAAGGGTGAACCATTATTTATTACGTGGAGTTTGAAAGATATTCATGCTTATCTATAATTAATTAATTAGGTAATGTTACTAGAATATGTTTCAAAATTGTTCTTTATTTAAAAATTAATTTCTAATGTTTTCATTTTTGAATCAAATATTTCATGTACACTCAAATCTCTCAAATGCTTCAATTAATTCATTCTATGTGTAGAAAAAATATTTAGGTTGTTGATGATGAAAAAAGAAACCAACCATTTTTCTATTGGGGATGAAACGAAACAAACATTTCAAGAGTTTTTTTATAATAAAAAAACAACAATTTATATTAAAGAATAGCTGAGAGTAGTTTCGGTTGAAGAAAATATTATTTCTTATATGTAGAATGTGAAACATAATATAATTACTTAGATAATATAGTCCCAATTAACATTGAAGAATTTATAAATAATGACTTTGAGAGAAACACTAAAAAGATGTAAGATCTTAAATCAGTTCTCGATGAGGATCAAGCCAATGTTTCAATGGATATTGCGATTAGAGATATTTACAATGAAAAAAATACATCTTATGTTGCTGTTATGGTGGGGAGAACAAAAAACATACTTGATATTAAATGAGGGAAACTACTTGTATAGACGGAATTGACAGAGATGAATAAGTTGATGAATATTTATGTATGAAAAAATTAAAAGGTATTTAGCGGTGCACTGTGAACTCTTCTGCCTAAAAAAACCTCATTAATCAGAGGTGTCAAGAGTAGGGTTATGAAATAGAAGAATAAATATAATTATATATGTCTAAATGCAACTTTAAAGATGAGACATAAAGTTCCCATAAACTACCCCAGTAACATCATGGGTGGGTGAAGTAGTAAAGTACTATGATGAGACTTGATATAAGGATATTGCATATGCTACTTAATGCCGGTGATGGGGAGTGGTTATATAACATAATTTATATAGTTATAATTTCTATTATTAATTTGTACTACTTACTAAGATAGCATATGTCGTCCATGATAGAAGATGTTTAGTTTGGTAATGAACATATAAATCATATTTGATCAATTTCGAGGACATTATCGATTTGTTCAACAGGAGGTTTACATTGAGTATGTTATGTGGCATATAAGTTTACAAAACCACCCCTATTTTTTTCCATTATTATATATTTTTTGGAAAATTATCATCGAAGTGTGCACTTTGATAATTTAAGAGATATTCCCTCTATGTACTATGGATCACATTATCAAAAGGGAATGCCTTTTCATTATGCCTATCAACTTTATTGTATGATTGGAGTTCATTTTTTACATGATGAATTATCCAATTTTTTCATGATTTCTTTTAATTTAATGGATTATAATAGGTAATTATGACTAAATTATTTGATATTTGGTTGTTATAACCTTTTAGGGAGTTTTTTTTTTAAAAAATGAGGATTTGTAGGATGTATTTGTGAAAGGTTTAGTAGTTCCAGTATTAGGTCTGATAAATATATACTCTACCAAATAAATTCAAAAAATATCAGTTTGAATTTATTAGTCATGGATATTAAAATATGGGTTTTTATTTATTTTTATTTCATTAAAACCTCTTCATGGAATAGGTACTAGAGACCGTTAAATTAAAGAATCAATTAGTGTGGTATGAAGTTTTCTAGTGTATGAATGTTTTTTGAGTAAATTTCAATATGGACTGATTATTTTATTTTTTGAAGAAATCAAATATTGAAAATGTTTTCAATTTATATTTTTTATATGATGTGTAAAAATAAAATTCATACATGATAATTGAGAATGATGTACTGCATGGAGATTTCGCATTAGATTGTGGTGTCATGATTTGTTGTGTAATGGAATGTTTAGCAATATATGATGTAGTTCTAGATCATTTGAGTGAATAGGAAGCCAATGAGCACAATTTTTATATGGATCATTATTTCCATAATTATAACATAAGGAAAACATCATAAGTGGATGATGATATTGGAATGTATCTGGTTGTGGAATGAAAATTTCAAGGTATTTGAATTTTTTATTCAATAAAATTTATATTCTGATATCTTTTAACAAACTTAAATAATATTATTTGTTTCGAAGGAATGGGAGGAAATGATATTGGAGGTGAAAATGGTTATGATGTAATAATTTACTATATGTTAGTTTTTATATTTTTATTATAATTTGTAATTTCCACTTCCTAATCCTTTAATCAATTAGAAAAATACAATATGTACATATTCCCACTGAAAAATTCCATGAAATTCCACTGCAAATTTTCATTGGAATTTTCTACTAGAAAATACCATTATAAACCATCATTGGATGTTTCCTATTTGATTTTGATAGCTGATATTGATGAAGTATGTGACTGTATGATAGTTTTTAAACTGTAATCTAACATTGTAGTATTCAATTTATTTTCCTGGAGTAAATTGTAAACATGTAGTACATATAATTTCCACTGGGAATTATCATAGGAATTCTCCACTATAAACTCCCATTGTAGACCATATCAATAAATTTCCACTTTCATTTAGATCATTTAGTTTTTAGGTACATAGGGGTGTGAATAGTTATTTTTTGATTTGGATGAACATATTTATATAGCTAATATTGATGTAATATGTGATTGTATGATAGATGTGAATAGTAATTATACATTTTAGTATACAATGTCTATTATTTGAATCAAATTTAATGATGTACAAAATATTATTTCCACTTGGAATTATAATTTGATGTTTCCACTAGAAAATTCTATTGTAATCCTTTATTGGAAAGTTCCACTTTGATATAGATCATTTGTGTAGGTGGTAGATAGGGGGTTGAAATGGTTATTTTGTGATTTTCAAGAATATATTGATATTTATATTACTGATTCAACATGTGATTATATTCTAGATGTAAACTATAACATAACATTTTAGTATCCAATGTCTATTATTGGAATCAATAAGAAACATTTACTACATAAATTTCCCACTATGAATTATAACTAAAAATTTACACTAGAAATTCCCACTGAAACCATTACTAGAAATATCTACTTTGACTCTATTAAAATTTCCAATAGAAATTTCTAGTACTATAATTTGGAAATAAAAAATTTCGTTGTAAATTTACACTGTAAATGAATTAAGACTTTTTAGTGGAAATTACAATGGGATAATCTTACAAGATTAATCATAATACAAATATGTATTTAACCATCAAAGGAAAAAAATTGTAATTTCCCATAAATGTAATTATAACAAATTTCATAAACCTTCCTAAAATGTATTTTATGTTAAAAATATTAACTTAATAATAATGGAAACAATTTTATAAATCATCCAGTATAGACAACCACATTATAATTTATAAAAACTGGTTTTCATAATCAATTGATCATTTTGATTACATAGGTAACTGAATCAATAAATCAACTGAATGTTTGGATGTTTCTATTGACATGTTGGTCCTCAAAAGTTTTTTACCATTCTGATTTATAGGGCATGATTTCGAAATTTCTCAATCACAGTGACAGAATGAACCACTTATCCCTACATTATTAAATTAAATTTTATCTTCATTACATTTAGTTCCAGATTTTTTAAATAAACAAGATGACCATGAAGAACATAGTTGTTGGTTTTTATGAATCTACGAAATGATTCCTTAGTATAAAAACTTTTCCACTCATAATGGATGAAAATTGGTCTTTATGGCCTCCCAATTCTAGTAACAATTTAATATTAAAAACTAAAAAGGGAAAATAATGTAATTTTTGTTTAATATTAAATTATTATAAATTCAATGATTAAAATATGTGATTTTTGAAATTTGAGGTTTTTCAGCCTGACTGACTAATAATACATTTTTTATTTGATTTTATAAATAGTCACATTATGGTTGAGTGGTAACTGGTGGGATAAAAAACCAAAGGCACCCAATTCAAAATTCTAAATTCAAAAACCCAAATATTTCATTGAACCAACATTTGATATTTCATCAATAGACACCAGCAAAAAAATAACACTATTTATTCATTATATCAAAAGCTATATTATTTCATTAACATAATCTTAAGATACCATTTACATACAGTATTTTTTGTCTCTTTATTGGTGATATTGTTCCTATTATTTTTTGTGATTCCTTACATTCTCTATAAAAACATTGAACCCATCACCACCTTTTATTTTATCATTATAATTGTAATATTTTTTAGACTTTTACCGATGTTCCCTACTAGATTATTCTTGACTATGTTTTAGGATAAATTATTTCTAGCTTCCTATAATTCCCTTTCATAATTGTTCATAGTTTACCTCATAATCATATATCCTTTTTGAGACTCACAGGATTCCATTACAAGATTTATTGACAATCATTCCAACTATTTTTAACATTTATATTTTCTTACTACCAAGTATTATTCAACATGATTAACTTTATTGTCTTCCATGTGGACTTCATATGAATTTATTGTCCATTTATTATTGATACATATAACTATGGAAAGCACTGAATATCAAACCTATCTTATATTTGGAGTGCTTGAAAAAAATACCTGGAACTCTCAAATTTAATTCAAGTAAAAAAATTCTCATAGGTGATTATTCATATAGTACAAATAAAAAACACATTTTATGGACAATTATTTCTAAAAAAGGTTCTTTTTGGGCAGTAGTTTCATTATAATACTTCTGATAATAAGAACTAAATATATGTTTATCAAGATAAAAGAGATAAAAAAAATATGGTTTGTTCAAATTATTAGCTTAAGACATGATTATTTAAAAACGAAAATGACTATGTGGGAGTTTACCCATTCCATAAAATTTAGTACTCATTTCCAAATACAATTTCTTCTCTAACTCATGGTCAAAATGATGGAACTTGGCATAACACTTGAGGATGTTAGTGGTCTCTCTCATACCATGTCTTTTGTGTCTACTTATTCTACCCTACCTCTACCCTTTAAACAAGAACTATGATATGAAGAAGTAGATTATAATTATGTTTCAATGAGTAATTATGTTGAGGAAATAACATGAAAAGATAGTGACTCATGTGATTCCAAAGGAAATGGAAATATTTATGAAAAATGTACTTCCTAGATTCTGATCATGGTCAATAATAAAAGTAAACATGGAAAAGAATAAACTCATTTGGGGGAGGAATATAATGATGATGATTATCACTAGGTCAGTCCACATGGGATTAGTACACCAAGTCTCACATCTACTCAGAGAGTACTCAAAGTGTCTCTAAAACTAATATTTATGTTTATGTAATTGTTGAGGTATCTTGTACAATGAAAATAATAGACCAGATACAAGATAATATGTTTGTTCCAACAACTAAAAAAATTGATTAAGAACCAGTTTATAGAAATATGACAACATCTATTAGAATTATCCATTTAGATATTTCTAAATTTGATGGGGAAGAACCTGAAGTAGTACCAAAATTTCATTCTTTGATATTAAATCCTATCATGATTGAAGGTGAGGTGGATGGTAGCTTATTTATATATGATCCATCGTCACCTATAAATTCATTACTCTTTCAAGATCCTTTACATCTAAATAAATTTTTTCCATTTTCAAATAACCTTTTATAGAAGTTTTCAAATATTTTTTTGATGTGTTTGGGTACACAGAGGAACCCATTAGCAAGGATGATATCTACAATATAGTCACTATGATAATATCTCATTTTCATCCAAAGATTTATCTCAATATGAATCTCAGAAAAAAATCAGATTGAGTATTTAAGAACATAGGTTGCGGGTTTGTAGGAATATCTTCAAGACAGGATTATAATGTTGATCAGAGGTCTCTAAATGATTTGTTTCAATCTTCTATATTTGTTGCTCCTCCTTAATCCTCCTCCGTTTTACCTCCTACTCATATGAAAGTTTTTTTTAATTAATTTTAATTCAAAAAACATATGAGAAGTGAGTTGAATGTGATCATGTATGATTTTTATATGAAAAAAGATATGGTGTTAGAGGGATTTAAAATATATGCAATAAAGATTTTGGAACTAGTTAAATGGTATGTGAAGAGAGACGACAAATATAGGGATAAAATTCTAATAGACATTGATTTTTATCTTAGTTGGATCATTAAAAATATTGATATAAATACTATGTTTAGATACATATCTTGTGATCTCATTATATAGGCTCTTAATTAGGCCTCCAAAAACTCAAGTCTAGAAGTTAAATGTTACTACTTCTAATCTAGAAGACTTTTTGGAAGACAAGAATGATTATTTTAATTCCATGGATCATGGTTCTATAAAAGTGAAGTATATAATATTAATAGTCAAACCATACCTTTATACAACCGATATTGAAATTTTGGCACCTCCAACCATACATATTCCTTCATCCCATAATTCTACAAGCTACAATACCAACCCTTTTAGCTTGAATCTTATTAAAAAAAATTAAACTATTTGACTTTTTTCAAGATGATTGGTTAATAAAGATCCATATTCCATCCAATAAACACAAGCTACACCACTTTCCATAATATCCATAACGAAATAAAGTGATAATATTCTCTCTTCTAACATCATAGAATTTGTGTCGAATTCTATTTATGATTTTTGTATTTGATATGGTCTTTTTGTAATCATTTTTGAGTTATAAATTAATTTCTTGGTTTATTTAATGTATTTTATTTTATTTATATGATGTTATCCATTTAATTTTATGACAATTTGAACATATTTATTTTACAATCTCAAAATTTTTAGAAATGATTTACAAATTCGTTTCATATACTCTAACAATATTTGTGATCATCAAAAATGGGAGATCGTTGGTTGTGTCCAAGAACTCAATATTTCATGTCCACATATCAAATTTTATATATTATTAATTTACATTATGTTTGTAGATAGTGAAATATTGTTCTTAAAAATAAAAAAAATGGATAATTCATGATGTGGCTCTATCAACCTACCGTATGAAGATGTTAAACTGACCATATAGGCCACATGACATTATAAATTTTACTAAGAATTGAAAACTATGTGACTATGTGAACAGACAAGTTACTATGTTTCAAATGAGAAAATAATCTATCTATATTTAAATGAACACTTTTATATTGAACTGACCTCATGTAAGTGATAGTGTAATGTGACCATAGAATGTGACCATGTCATGTGACCATAGTAAGATACCATATCATGGGACCGAAAACAAGTGACCATCTAATTGGGCCATAAGCGATTGAATGTTCATAGAGACAATAAGAAACTGAAACAATCAATTGAACTCAATATCATGTAATCGAATGATAAACTGATCACAAGACAGAGTGACCATGATTAACAAATTTCTGAGTGAACATATCTAACTGAACCAGTGAGAAATATTTGAAACACATACAACAATACTGTGAAGAATTTAATAATGAGTCAAGTAATATAATTATGTTAGACAATACTAATGAGTATGAGAATTAATTAATCAATACTATCTAAAAAATAATTTGAAAACCCATCTTTAAAAAGATGTACTACTCGTTGACAAAAATCAGAGAGGAATTATGATGGAATACTATTTTGATGGAATATTTCACTTAGTGTATCCATAATACTCCATTTTTTACCTCTCATCTCTATATATATTTGGAGAATTTTCATGTATAGATTTATATACAGTTGATAAACCAAATATGATTTAATTACTCTACTTCTATCTCAATCTTTCTTCATATCTTTGATCTCACTTTTTTTAGAATACCATTGATTTGTGTTTACTTTACTATGTATATTCATTAGTATATAGTTCCTCACTATCTTGGAGAATAATAGATTATCTCTATTAATTTTTTAAACTTTTTATGTCTTGAATACATATGTAATATGTGGTGTCTAACTTGGATTACATTGAATGCTGTTGTAATTATAAAACTAGATCCAATTTGTTGATCTGTTTGTTGTTTAATTAACATTGATGGGAGTTGATGATTTTCTGGTTTATATGACTATGTCTCTCATTTAAATAAATATACTTTCATTTACTTCTCATTCTGTGAATATTTATTTTTCATACATTATTTTTGAAAAAAAAAATTATTATTTTAAAAAATATATCACAAATAAATACTCTAATAGTTAACATTAATAAGCTCTTTATATATTGTGATTGATGTGAATAAATTCATTTAAAAAGTAAAAGTGATTTAAAAATAGTTATAACAAGGTTGTCACAAATATTTTTATAAATATTTCAAAAACATAAAATTATATTTTTGTATTATTTTAATTATCTATGTTAATTTTATAATTCAACAGATTTAGATATGAATTATTTTTAAAAATAATTTGTTATTAGGAAATCTATTTACCCCCTCTATATTTGTCCACTCCCACCAACATATATGAATATATGTATTTATTTATTTATATTTATAATATATATATATATATTGGTAATTCATATTTTAAAAATATATAAATATTTATTAAATTTGACTTTTTTCCCCACTGTTGGTGGTGGGGTTGTAATGGTTTGGGGGTGAGGGGAAGGTCATAGGGTCAAGTCCCATGACATGTATGTTTACTGCAATTTGTTTCCTTAAATTGTGTTCTACAATGGAAGATGTAATCAACCATACATTATACAGGTGTTTGTATGTATTATATATTCTAAAATGAATATTTATTTTAAAATCATCTGGTGTGTAATTTTTTAATGATTTTTATAAAGATAAAATTCTATAACCTTTTTATTCAAACATCATATAAGGCCCAAGCCTTAAACCTTACTTAATCTTGAGCTATTACAAGATTACACATTGAGGATCTTTCCAGGTTTAGAGTTTTAGAGAATTAGATCATGAAACTTGCATTACATTCCATATTTAGACAAAGTGGTTACATGAAAGACAGTATTCATTCTTCCCATCAATGGAAACATATTTAAAATAAAACTTGGATTCTTTATTGACTCATCCTTGACTCTATCATATTATCATGTACCTTTCCCTTGACCTGTGAAAAACATTTCAAAAACTTGGGATGAGCATAAAAAGCTTAGTAAGAGTTATAAAAATATGGAAAGGAAACATGAGTTCATATATACATTAGAATGAAATCACACTTTACCCATAAAATATAGGCATATCAAATCATGAATAAATCATAGAAAACATAATACATAAAGGTAACTTGAGGCATTCATAACATTATTACGTAGGGAGTAACCCTCTTGGTTACGTTTGGAATACCCATCACAGTATATTCCCTAAATCTCTTCGGAGAAACCTTAACGTTTCACTCCTTCGCGTTACCCAATGCATTGGAGAGCTATATCGGGCTCACCCGCCCTTAGTTTATCACGGAACCACCCGTTTTCATAACAATGCCCAAGAACCATAACATAAATGTGTCACATAAAACATGCACAAAGTAAACATAACATTTCCACATTTCAATCAAAATATCACATTTTAGTATATTCAAATAATGAATCCATTCAAAAAGAAACCATTTCCAAAACCATTTAAAACATTTAATAAAGAGATTTTTGAATCAAAGTGTCCCATACCACCTTGAAGCTTAAAATTTTAAACCATTAATATCCATATAAATAAATCCTTAAAACCATTTTGAAAACATGGATATTAATAAGAACAAATAATTAAAACATTTAAAACAATATTTTGGTTAAAAGGGGTTTTACCAAAATTAGAGACACTGGAATACAATAATTGAGGAATAACATTTAGTCAGAACTTTATAATATCATGAGAATAAATGGATTCATGATATAATACTCCAAAGGACAGTATATACACCATATAAGAGTGAATTGCTGCATAACAACAATGAACCCTCAATAGAGAAGTCAAATGTGATGAAATCCCTTATAAAGATGGTATCCTTAAATTAAGGACAAATCAATCTCAAAAATATGTGTGACATATATAAATACACCCAATATAAGTGGATATTAAGTGTACAACAATAAAAGGTCATTCACACATATTCAATGGATGACATATTCAACGACTACATGTTGAACCCAAAGAAATCGAAATTGGGTTAAAAAGTTCCTTTGACAGCCTAACAGCATCACATCAAAATGAGTTTATGAGAGATAAAAAGAGTATCTCATCACTTAGACATAAAATTTACATCAATAAGGATATATGAGAACATATCCCATCATAACAATATGTAAATTAAAAGACCCAACAAAATAAGTCTTTTAAAAAAGAGGAGGGTGAAAGGTTCCCTTACCGACTTGGGTATCTTTCAAAACATACACCCCATGAAAGAAGGACAATAGATCATTGATGTAAATACTCATAAATGAAAGTATATTACACAAAGAGTATAATAATGGGCAGTACATACACCACTAAATGGAATTTGTGGCAAATGTAGCATAAATATCACGGGAATAAAAGTGAGATGAAAATCCCTTACGAAAACTCGGCAGCCTAACGGCGCCACATAAAACATCCGAATATGGATTGATGAGATCAAATGGGGTATCTCATCACATTACAATAAAATGTACCACAATAGGAATATAAAGGAACATCCCCCAACATTACAAAGAGGAGCTTAAAAGAAGTGACATAAAGGAGAGTACGTAAAAAGAAAGAGAGAGGTTAGATCTCTTACGAAAGTTCGGCAGCCTAACGGCGCCACTCAAAACTTCCAAAATGGATTGATGAGAGAGAATAAGGTCTCTCATCACATGAACATAAAAATTACAGTAAGTGTAATATAAAAGATCATCACAATAACAAGAAATATGAGCTTTAAAAAGAATGACATAAAAGTGTGTACTTAAAAATAAAGAGAGGAGTAGGATCCCTTACCTTGGGTCCGACTTGACTCGATCGTTCTTTAATCTCCTGAATAATAAACTTGAGTTAATTTCTACTTCGTTAAGAACCTTTTTCAAGTTCATTATTCCTTTTATATCACTTATTACCATGTCATAAACATTATGTAATCATTTATGTTAATAATATTTGTTTTGCCGATATTTGGTTCTTAAGTCGAAAGTGGACTTCTTACAATTACATGTTGTTCGTGTAGAAAAATGATTATTATATCCAGAATTGTATTCATGATGTATATATCATATATGTCATATATATCCAGTACATGCATGCATTTATAACATTACATAATCATTTAGAGGTAAGAAATGAAATGCACCGTTCATGGAGACGGTAAGCCGTACGTACGCATGAATGCTACTTTCATTTCTATTTCGTATTTTATAGAATGGAATAATAATGATATAAAGTTATATTATAATTACAGTATAATATCATATATAATATCATAGTTCCATCCTTTATACGTCCCACATATGGTATTTAACGAATCAAATCACTTTGAGGGGGCGGTAGTCCGCACTTCCTTAAATGAAGATATCGCGTTTACACATAATGGAAACCATAAAGGTATTCCCAAAATGAAAAAAAACAGAAGATTAAGGAAAACATAAACATATTTTATATCATATATAAAAATAGTGACATCATAATGGCCACCTTGGAAGGTGCTAAATGATTATTGAACAATCATCGTTTCGGGAGGCAGAATTTCTCCATCCACGGAAACTGTATGTTCTTTAACCATTTGATGTAGTTGTGTGAGAGTGTAGCTCGAATAAATCTTATAAAAACATCCTACTATATTAAAGATACTGGTTTTGTTACAAAAGAAATAAATAAAAAGAGTTTATGGGGTTGGAGAAGCAAAATAAAACAAATGAACATGAGAGAATGAATTACCTTTAAAAGTGTAACTCCTTTTGATTTGAGCCTAAAGGCTACCTTTGAAAGGATTCTTCCCAAATTGGAATCTTCTAGGATGTGGATAGGGATGTGGAGAGAGTAAATGGGCAGGGGTTGTCCGAGCCAAAGGCTTGAGGAGTGTGTGAAATGAGGTATAGGTGGGGGCCTTTTATAAGAGGAGAGGAGGGGCACTTTTGGAAAGTAAGAAATATTACTTTATTTGAAAATGTTTTTCGGTTTCAAAAGGTCCCACATTGATATAATTCGTGTATAAGGTGTTAAGGGTTTGAAATCCTCCCATCCAATAAGTTTTGGACATGTGTAGTTCATAGAGTTTACATTATCTTTCCATTTTATTTAAATCGTTAAATAATGAGGTCATCGCTGCATCATCATGATGTCATAAATAATTTAATTTATTTAGTGTCTAAAAATTATAAAAAAAATACTATGATGTATGAAGTCATTTTAGCTTTCCAATGACTATTTATAATCAAAACTATGATCTTTATAACCCCATGTAAAATTTTTTTTCGTAAAACATATGATGTTTGTGTCATTTTTACTTTTACATTAAATAAAAAGTTATTTATGTAATTTCCCAACCAAATTTACTCCATGGGGTCCTCAAGTTGAAACATGGCTTGTCTTGGTCCGCCATGACACAACCAATGAGGGTAGTACATGTTTCAAGCTCATCTTATTTTATTAAAGCATTATTTTTACCTTAAACTACACTAATTATCACTAATCACGATTAAAAACTTAATAAGTTACTATTCACCAAAAAATTATTTTTATTCCATTCAACCACATTTTACTTCTTAATGACAACCATGTATGTCGGATTTTTGAAATTCAAAACCCAAAGATGGCAAAATTTCATTTAAACGGAAAATTCAGTTTTTATAAGTACCACTTAGTGGTTTCACTATTCATCAAAAATTGAAGTTTTTTCAGAAAAATCCCAAAAATTCACCATAAGCTATATTTGATATTCCGAATTCAAATATGAAGTTTATTTTAAAAAATTCAAAACATATAAGTCAGATTAATTAATTTAATAATTAATTCCCACTGTCAGATCAAATAGCGTGTTTTTATGAAACAATAAGTATCAAAAGATTGACACTGGTTTAAGTCTCATTTCAAAGTGAAATTAATTCCAACAACCACCATTGGATTTACTGGTAAAAATATATTCTAATTTCACTTTAAAACCAATTCAAAATATAATCTAATCATATAAATAAATTAGATTAAATAGAGGTTTTGAATTAAAATACAACATTTTACACTATTCATTAAAAAAATGAACTTTATCGGAAAGATACCAAAAATTTACACAAAGTAAATTTTGATGTCCCGATTCTTAATAAGAGTTTTATTTGGTCCAAAAGAATGTTTAAGAGTAAACAAAACTATATTTAATGATGGTTCAACATCAAAAGGCGATAAGTGAACCTTTAGTGAAAACTAGGGCATATACGCCTAAAATTGAATTCTTTCTGTATTTTATGCCTTTATCTTCTATTGGATAAATGTAAAAATATTTAAAAACATATATAATCATATTTTAGTTATTTTTATCCATTCCCTCCAATACAACGGCTACATGTTAACTACCATTTAAAATAATATTATTTTATTATTAGAGTGCAACGTAAGATTCCCAAAAAACTCATTGTTGCGTATTGGATACGCCATCGAGCATAGCGTCCCCTTTAAAGACATATTAATATTTTATTCACAAATATGGATAAATATGAAAATGTCATATTCTTTATTTACCTGGGGTGTTACATCCTTCCCCCCTTTTGAGAATTGCGTCCTCGCAATTTTTAAAATTGAGCTTGGAAACATCCTTGAAAGTCCCACATCGGAACAAGAGTCAGTAAAACAATCACTTTAAAATAACGAAAGATGAGTACAAAGGTCACCCGAGTTAACCCATACTAGGATTCCAAGTATGAAAATATGAACATGGAGGGAAAAAACAAAGGGTAATGTTCTGATGGAGAGTGATAGAAAACATGTTTAGGAGAAAGTTAACCACGAAAAAATCACAAACTTGTGATGGGTTAAACGGTATTCGATTCCCCAGTAGGAAAAGTTATTAGACAACATTTTTGTTTTAAGTTACTTTTTATTGAGGAATTTATTCATAAGGAAACATAATCACTTATCATGTTGACTTTCAACTTTTATTAGATTCCTTACAAAAAATCATATTTTCTCCAAAAGACGAGTATTTAGGAAGACTTGTTCCCATTAAGAGTACTATAATCAACTTCTAGAGAATCACCTAATCCACAAAAGAGAACTATATACTTCCCATGTCTTTAGACTTAAACCAAAACCAAAACCAAAAAGGCTAGTACAAGATCAGATAATCCAGAAAAGGATAACCCTTTATAAAAAAGAAAATCTATGCTTAATCTCCAAAATTTGTCCAACAAAACCCAAAGTTCAACGAGGACCATTAGATAAACAATTTGCCCATAAAATTATTCAAAGTAACCAAACTAAGGTTGAAACACAAATATTTGAAGGATTTAGTCACATAGTCTTCCAAGTTAAATCGTAACATTTATCTCCAAACAACATCAGTTGCTCCTAAAGTCTCGTATTGAAAAGTAATTAACCTAATCACATATCCTCCATGATAGGTTAATCATTTTCATAAATAACCCAAAATAAACTTACTCTTAATTCATAAAATCATATAACTAGAAAGAATCAGTCAAACTAACCAGGGACTTCACGTAGTCCAGTGGTAGGTGATGAATACCAGTCGCACTTTGGTTGTGGGTTCAATTCCCGCAGCTTTGTCCGACGCGACGGGTTGTCACACGGTCTGCGTGTTGTCCTTTTTCCAAAACTATATAATTCTTAAAACATTCCTCAAAATGAGATAAAATCTTCAAAAATAATCATAACAGATTTTAACCTCAAGTTTATCTCATGCCCTTCATTTTCCATCATATCATATAATAACCCATAATTACCTCAAGAGTAAGGATCATATAAACCCTAATGGTTACCTTAATAATTATTACCTGAATTTCCACATCGAGTTGGCCATCTCGTACATGATCCATTAGAGAACTCACCAAGGTTGAAGTGATTGATCATGACTCCTTGATAGTTGGTTTAGAACAACTATGAGATTCCTCATTGAATCCCCCATCTCATCCAGTATCTTAATCAGAGAACCACCACAGTTTCCTTCAAACCCATTGTCACTTTGGTGCCTGCTAGATCCATCTATTTACTAAAACCAAAAAGTTTAGTGTGAGTATATCAACAAAACCATCATGTACTAATGAGGAAGGTAAACACTAAGATATACTTACTCATTCACTTTATCTAAAACTAGGACTCTTACTGAAATCCTAACCATTATGGTAATGTCACTTATGCTTAAAGAATACCCTAACCTCTAAAGTTATCTAAACCGGCCTCTGATACCAACTATAAGGCCCCAGCCTTAAACCTTTCTTAATCTTGAGCTATTACAAGATTACACATTGAGGATCTTTTCAGGTATAGAGTTTTAGATAATTAGATCATGAAACTTGCATTACATTCCATATTTAGACAAAGTGGTTACATGAAAGACAGTATTCATTCTTCCCATCAACGGAAACATATTTAAAATAAAACTTGGATTCTTTATTGACTCATCCTTGACTCCATCATATTATCATGTACCTTTCCCTTGACCTATGAAAAACATTTCAAAAACTTGGGATGAGCATAAAAAGCTCAGTAAGAGTTATAAAAATATGGAAAGGAAACATGAGTTCATATATACATTAGAATGAAATCACATTTTACCCATAAAATATAGGCATATCAAATCATGAATAAATCATAGAAAACATAAGACATAAAGGTAACTTGAGGCATTCATAACATTATTACGTAGGGAGTAACCCTCTTGGTTACGTTTGGAATACCCATCACAGTATATTCCCTAAATCTCTTCGGAGAAACCTTAACATTTCACTCCTTCGCGTTACTGAATGCATTGGAGAGCTATAACGGGCTCACCCGCCCTTAGTTTATCACGGAACCACCCGTTTTCATAACAATTCCCAAGAACCATAACATAAATGTGTCACATAAAACATGCACAAAGGAAACATAACATTTCCACATTTCAATCACAATATAACATTTTAGTATATTGAAATAATGATTCCATTCAAAAAGAAACCATTTCCAAAACCATTTAAAACATTTAATAAAGAGATTTTTTAATCAAAGTGTCCCATACCACCTTGAAGCTTAAAATTTTAAACCATTAATATCCATATAAATAAATCCTTAAAACCATTTTGAAAACATGGATATTAATAAGAACAAATAATTAAAACATTTAAATTGATATTTTGGTTAAAAGGGGTTTTACCAAAATTAGAGACACTGGAATACAATAATTGAGGAATAAAATTTAGTCAGAACTTTATAATATCATGAGAATAAATGGATTCATGATATAATACTCCAAAGGATAGTATATACACCATATAAGAGTGAATTGGTGCATAACAACAATGAACCCTCAATAGAAAAGTCAAATGTGATGAAATCCCTTATAAAGAAGGTATCCTTAAATTAAGGAAAAATCAATCTCAAAAATATGTTTGACAAATATAAATACACCCAATATAAGTGGATATTAATTGTACAACAATAAAAGGTCATTCACACATATTCAATGGATGACATATTCAATGACTACATGTTGAACCCAAAGTAATCGAAATTGGGTTAAAAAGTTCCTTTGACAGCCTAACGGCATCACATCAAAATGAGTTGATGAGAGATAAAAAGAGTATCTCATCACTTGGACATAAAATTTACATCAATAAGGATATATGAGAACATATCCCAACATAACAATATGTAAATTAAAAGATCCAACAAAATAAGTCTTTTAAAAAAGAGGAGGGTGAAAGGTTCCCTTACCGACTTGGGTATCTTTCAAAACATACACCCCATGAAAGAAGGACAATAGATCATTGATGTAAATACTCATAAACGAAAGTATATTACACAAAGAGTAGAATAATGGGCAGTACATACACCACTCAATGGAATTTGTGGCAAATGTATCATAAATCTCACGGGAATAAAAGTGAGATGAAAATCCCTTATGAAAACTCTGCAGCCTAACGGCGCCACATAAAACTTCCGAATATGGATTGATGAGATCAAATGGGGTATCTCATCACATTAAAATAAAATGTACCGCAAGAGGAATATAAAGGAACATCCCCCAACATTACAAAGAGGAGCTTAAAAGAAGTGACATAAAGGAGAGTATGTAAAAAAGAAAGAGAGAGGTTAGATCTCTTACGAAAGTTCGGCAGCCTAACGGCGCCACTAAAAACATCCAAAATGGATTGATGAGAGAGAATAGGGTCTCTCATCACATGAAAATAAAAATTACAGTAAGTGTAATATAAAAGATCATCCCAATAACAAGAAATATTAGCTTTAAAAAGAATGACATAAAAGTGTGTACTTAAAAAGAAAGAGAGGAGTAGGATCCCTTACCTCGGGTCCGACTTGACTCGATCGTTCTTTAATCTCCTGAATAATAAACTTGAGTTAATTTATACTTCGTTAAGAACCTTTTTCAAGTTCATTATTCCTTTTATATCTCTTATTACCATGTCATAAAAATTATGTAATCATTTATGTTAATAATATTTGTTTTGCCGATATTTGGTTCTTAAGTCGAAAGTGGACTTCTTACAATTACATGTTGTTAGTGTGGACAAATGTTTATTATATCCAGAATTGTATTCATGATGTAGATATCATATATTTCATATATATCCAGTACATGCATGCATTTATAACATTACATAATCATTTAGAGGTAAGGAATGAAATGCACCGTTCATGGAGACGGTAAGCCGTACGTACGCATGAACGCTACTTTCATTTCTATTTCATATTTTATAGAATGGAAAAATAATGATATAAAGGTATATTATAATTAAAGTATAATATCATATATAATATCATAGTTCCATCCTTTATACGTCCCACATATGGTATTTAACGAATCAAATCACTTTGAGGGGGCGGTAGTCCGCACTTCCTTAAATGAAGATATCGCGTTTACACATAATGGAAACCATAAAGGTATGCCCAAAATGAAAAAAACAGAAGCTTAAGGAAAACATAAACATATTTTATATCATATATAAAAATAGTGACATCATAATTGCCACATTGGAAGGTGGTAAATGAGTATTGAACAATCATCGTTTCGGGAGGCAGAATTTCGCCATCCACGGAAAGCGTATGTTCTTTAACCATTTGATGTAGTTGTGTGAGAGTGTAGCTCGAATAAATCTTATAAAAACATCCTAGTATATTAAAGATACTGGTGTTGTTACAAAAGAAATAAATAAAAAGAGTTTATGGGGTTGGAGAAGCAAAATAAAACAAATGAACATGAGAGAATGAATTACCTTTAAAAGTGTAACTCCTTTTGATTTGAGCCTAAAGGCTTCCTTTGAAAGGATTCTGCCCAAAGGGAATCTTCTAGGATGAGGAGAGGGATGTGGAGAGAGTAAATGGGCAGGGGTGGGCCGAGACAAAGGCTTGAGGAGTGTGTGAAATGAGGTAGAGGTGGGGGCCTTTTATAAGAGGAGAGGAGGGGCACTTTTGGAAAGTAAGAAATATTACTTTATTTGAAAATGTTTTTCGGTTTCAAAAGGTCCCACATTGATATAATTCGTGGCTAAGGTGTTAAGGGTTCGAAATCCACCCATCCAATAAGTTTTGGACATGTGTAGTTCATATATTTTACATTATCTTTCCATTTTATTTAAATCGTTAAATAATGAGGTCATCGCTACATCATCATGATGTCATAAATAATTTAATTTATTTAGTGTCTAAAAATTATAAAAAAACTACTATGATGTAGGAAATCTTTTTATCTTTCCAATTACTATTTATAATCAAAAATATGATCTTTGTAACCCCATGTAAAAAATGTTTTCGTAAAACATATAATGTTTGTGTCATTTTTACTTTTACATTAAATAAAAAGTTATTTATGTAATTTCCCAACCAAAGTTGCTCCATGGGGTCCTCAAGTTTACCCATGGCTTGTCTTGGTCGGCCATGACACAACCAATGAGGGTAGGACATGTGTCAAGCTCATCTTATTTTATTAAAGCATTATTTTTACCTTAAACTACACTAATTACCACTAATCACGATTAAAAACTTAATAAGTTACTATTCGCCAAAAAAATTATTTTTATTCCATTCAACCACATTTTACATCTTAATGACAACCATGTATGTCGGATTTTTGAAATTCAAAACACAAAGATGGCAAAATTTCATTTAAACGGAAAAATCAGTTTTTATAACTACCACTTAGTGGTTTCACTATTCATCAAAAATTGAAGTTTTTCAGAAAAATCCCAAAAATTCACCATAAGCTATATTTGATATTCCGTATTCAAAAATGAATCCTATTTTAAAAAATTCAAAACATATAAGTCAGATTAATTAATTTAATAATTAATTCCCGCTGTCAGAGCAAATAGCGTGTTTTTATGAAACAATAAGTATCAAAAGATTGACACAGGTTTAAGTCTCATTTCAAAGTCAAATTAATTCCAACGGACACCATTGGATTTAATGGTAAAAATATATTCTAATTTCACATTAAAACCAATTCAAAATATAATCTAATCATATAAATAAATTAGATTAAAAAGAGGTTTTGAATTAAAATACAACATTTTACACTATTCATTAAAAAATGAACTTTATCGGAAAGATACCAAAAATTTACACAAAGTAAATTTTGATGTCCCGATTCTTAATAAGAGTTTTATTTGGTCCAAAAGAATGTTTAAGAGTGAAAAAAACTGTATTTAATGATGTTTCAACATCAAAAGGTGATAAGTGAACCTTTAGTGAAAACTAGGGCATATACGCCTAAAATTGAATTCTTTCTGTATTTTATGCCTTTATCTTCTATTGGATAAATGTAAAAATATTAAAAAACATATATAATCATATTTTAGTTATTTTTATCCATTCCCGCCAATACAACGGCTACATGTTAACTACCATTTAAAATAATATTATTTTATTATTAGAGTGCAACCTAAGATTCCCAAAAAACTCATTGTTGTGTATTGGGTACGCCATCGAGCATAGCATCCCCTTTAAAGACATATTAATATTTTATTCACAAATATGGATAAATATGAAAATGTCATATTCTTTATTTACCTGGGGTGTTACACATCACACTTAAATTATTTTACTAATCCTAACTAATGAATGCTCACTACTCACTATTGGAATATTGGGCTATACCCACAAACCTATACCACTGATTTTTATAAATCATTTTGATAGAAGGTTCAATCCTAATGGTTCAACATAACAATTGGGATAGGTGGATTATTTCATGCCTGTCCAAATAGTTTTAAAAATCATTTTTATAGTATTTTAAGTACACATACCACACTGGTTCCCTTCCTCCCATCGCATTCACATCCAGAACAATAGAAACATTCAGTGTTTTAGTTTCTTCCCCACATGTTGTGATTGCTTATATGTTAATTTGTTAAATTCCATTATTCTTAAATATTAAATTAGGGGCTTCTTAATCATTCATATATTCTATTAACCATTAATTTCAATTTTAATTAGAGGAATAAAACACCATAGTAGATTATGTTTTTCTTTTAATTTAATTTTATGTCTAAATATTCTTATGGCTCTTGAAGAAAGGGTTTTACATACGTTTTTTAAAAGAGAATTTGTTAATTTATTTCTTGTTAATTCCTTATTTAACTATTTTTTCTACATGTACTACAGTGATATATAATTATGAATTTTTAGTGGATTGCAGTTCTAGATCAATCCCTCCAGGGGAATCATTAGTGATGGGTTTCTCACTGTAATTATCAGCCATGTGTTTTTGATATGTGGAACCTAATTTACTCTCTTGGTTATTTTTTCACTTATAATTTTTATTTTTTAGTTTTTACTAAAAATGTAATTTTATTAACTTTAGAATACCTAAATGTGATATTATTTTTTCAGTATAATTATCCCCATGACTGTAGTTTTTCACTTATCTATGGTCTATAACTATTCCCTATTGAATGATGTCTTAACACTATCTGTGTATCCTACTCTCCTTGTGATATGGTTCCTTACTAGTATTTACACAGTCTCTCTCATTTTTCCCTTTAGTTTGAGAGGTATTCTCCTGCATTATTTTCCTTCTATCACTCTCTTACCCTTATTTTTTGTCATGGTTGATGCTCATCTCCTTTTTAAGATTCTTTGTCTTTCAAAGAGATACAGAACATCAATAATTTCTTCAAGGAAATCATTCATTTCAACTATAAATATTTTTTTGTAACCATCATAAATAAAATACATATTAGTTTAATAAATGGAACTCTAGTTGTTTTGGTTTCTGTTGGTTGTGGAATTAAAAAAGGGTTTTATCTAGTTTTAATTAATCATTTCATTTTTTTTGTTATTTTGCGGCCATCCTACTACTCCAATATATAGGATTCATGTTATCTATATTCAAAATGTTATTATGGTTTTCTTTATGGATTTTTGCTTTAGATTTTTTTTATTCATTTTTCTTTTAATATTTCTTCGATGGGACATGTTGCAGATGGGTTTTTGAGCTGGGTTCATTCTTTTTTTAGGATACAGTGATTTGGGAACTGTACATTTTTTTTATAGATAACGATGGTTTTCTAGTGCTGGTTTAAGAAGGATTGGAGTAATGTTAGTCCAGGAAAAGTTCATGGATCTTGGGTAAATCCTCGTTCACATTCAACTCTACTCGGGATTTATCTTTCTTATCCCCTCTCCCTATCATTCTAGTTTGTTGGTTACAATGGATGTTTTAGGATGTGATGTGAATGATCTCGTTGGGGTTCATGGAGACTTGGCCAACATATGATCAATCCATTTAGTTGTTCAATGGTTGTATATTATGCTTCTTCATCATGGATTGTTTGGTGTATCAATGATTCTCTCTATGAAGACTGATGTTCTAGGGAGCTTCTCTCATAGGAATTTCAAGATAAGATGACAACGATAGAGGGTTTGGATTTTTGGAACATAATAGATCTCATGGATTATTGAATTGCATGATCATTAAAATGCTTAGTTTATCATTTCATTATTTCTCTAATATTTTTTGAATTTTTAATTATAATATTATGTTGTTGTGTCTCATGGTATGGTTGTGGTTTATAGATGTGAATTTAAAATATAAATTTTGAATTGAATTTTCCAGGGGTTTTATTTCTTCTTGGATGGAATTTTTGTGTATAAAAGGTAATTGATCCCCTTTTTGGTCTTTTTTAAGTGGTTCCCACTTTACCATAATGTGGTTTTATTAGAAAATTCATAAAAATAATATTTGTAGGCTACTCTCTATTGAAGGGGAGATTCTCTAAGGCACCAATCTATAGGTCGTTTATACACCATCAATTTATTCAATAAATTACACATCATTTATATAAAAAACCTAAGTATTTATAATTCATAAATAAAATTATCATTATTAAACTCTTTACCCTTGATGGATTAGGAATAAAGCTTGTGATCTTGTTCTCCCATGGATTTGGTGCAATATTCAATTCAACTCCATATATATCATCCTAAATTATATATTTTATTAATTTTAAAACGAATAAATTTCACAATGTGGATAGACCAAACATACCACAATAAATATAGAAAACATGTATAAAACGAAGGGGTAGATTTAAATGTCCAATTGCCTTCAAAGAAAATCAATTACCTCTTCAAGATCCATCTGAAAATTAATTTTTAGGAATGTCCATGTAAACTAGTTATTTACCTCACACATGGGGCCCTATATCCTTCCAAGAACTACTAAACATTAATATGTAAATATATAATAACTATTAAATTTATTTTAAATTGTCGAAAATACTTATTAAGTCACAAAGTGACAATACTAACACAGATATTGTGACTAACCACCTACAGATGGTCTATAACATACCATATGAACTGTCCCAAAGAAACCCATATTAATAAAGAAGGAATCCATAATCTATTTAATTCAATTTAATTTAAAACAAAAAGGAAAAAAACCAACACACAACATACCTTTATTGAAACATCATGTGATTGCTTGGAAATATAATCTCAGGATATACTCTACCAATGGAACATTTAATATATATCGAAATTGGATGACTCCACTATACTATAGTGTCTTAATGAAATAATATATTTCCATATATCATGAAACTCACAATAAGAGGCCTCTTCACACATGGTCTAATTCATATCTATAACACCTATTTCCATTGGAATTTTCTATAGAAACTCATTCTTAGTTCTCAAATGATATGATCTAAAGAGTTACCATGTAACTACATTCAACTCCATGTAATAATAATTGTCAAAATTTAGTATCATACCTCATAAAAATGATGAATGATTTGGAAAATTTTCCACTACCCATGAATGATACCCACCCATGCCAACAATTCCTCAAGATTCTAGATCACATTATTAACAAAATAGTAACATTCAATATCATTTTTGAATATTATTTTTTAGATAATGATGTTTAATTATTTTTAAAATAAATAGTTATAAATCCTATATATTACCTTCATTAAAATATCCAATGCCTTTCAATTACTCACAAGTAAATAAACCAATGATTATTTCATAACACCTAAAGTAATCTTAATGTTCTTCAATAGACACATAGATTTCTGAACCCAACGTTATGTATAATCTATATTGTTTTACCACTACCATCCACACAAATTATTATACTATCACCATGAGAATAAAATATCCTCTGATCGATCACATGGTCATTCCCTTCTTAACTAATTTTCATCTAAAATCATCAATCTGTTAGCAAAGCCTGAATGATGGAAAAAAATCCTTTGAAACATAAAAATTAAAATTCTTAATGATATTTATAACATCAAATAGATAATTATGTGCTCCCCACCATATGTTTCTATTTATACTACCCCATGAGTTGGAAATATATGGTTTCATCATTTCATATGTGTCACTTCTACTGGGCGAAGGCAAATGTTCTATCAATAATTATTTTTGATTATCTCCCAGACTGATCTATCCATCACACTCGACTCATAAATTATTTCATCCCCCACCATGATGACATTCCGAACTCATACAACTGGATGATAGGATATATGAATATAGTAATACTTGTTAAAAAAATCAGTCTATATACCATATATAGATTCAATAACACATAAAAATCCTCATTTAAAAACACATGCATCATCGACATCAATTAATCATTAATCATTTACACTATCATAATACCCAATCTATATTCCACATTAAAAAATGAATTTTAGGTTTCTTATTTATAATTTTATCACATAAAAACTCAACAGTTTCACACTCTTATGTATCTAGATAAGGAATCTAGTAATATGTTCTATTAGTGACATCAAAATTAACATAGGATCACTCTATTAAACTAATAAAAATGGTTACCATTCATGTTAGTCCTATTTAAAAAATCATCCACACTCCTCTACAAAATTATATCGCTCACACATAAAAAATACAACCACATACACACACACACACACACCACCCTATTAACATTTCAGAATCCATTACATCTACCCACACATTCTCCACCTGAGATTTTCCCATTTATATTTATCATCAACCATCCCATTGAAAACCAAAAAATTATATTGGGTTAGGCGTCCAAATTATCCTTCCCTAAAAACCATCATTGATACTAAGGAACTTCTACTGAAGGTTCATTTTTCAGATAAATCCAAGGAATAATAATGTCTATAATATATATAGAAGAAACATTTTTTCATTAACCACACGGTGAGGACGGAATCACTTTAAAATACCTCAATAAGAAAAATATATAATTATGGATTTACCCAAATTCATAATTCATGTGTGATATAGAATATGCTTACCTATAAATAATAATATTTTATTCATGAGTGTACATAATTATGATAAGATAAGATAAAAAGTTAATAAAATAAAATAAAAAAATTAATTATCAACACATTTTTGTGTAGTAGTATGTATAGTTATTACTCGTGGATGTAATGAAATGTAATATCATAGATTTAATTTTATAGTATATGTTTATATATACAATATTTATTTTAATTTATTATGATTATAATATAAATTTGTGTGTTAGTTATAGTTTCGTATAATGTGATCAATTCTTATTTCCTATATGTTTTTGATTGACATTAAATATTATTTTATTGATTTTACAACATTACATATAATTTTTTTTATAGAATTGATAGATGTAAAATTTATGAAACTAATTGGATATCAAGTAATTTAAAAAATGTGTTGGAGATATTATAATAATATCCATTTAATAATTATTTTGATAACGTTCATATATACTGCTCACATCATAATTGTGATGGAATCCCTTGGTTATGTCATGAAAAAGTTAGCAACCATATAACAAAATATGGGTTTGAAAAAAATGATATGTTTTGTATCAACATGTTGAGAAAATTTCAATCTCAAAATGATTATGATCTGAATGATAGGACTGGATAAAGGAATTTAATAGATCACTAGATTCCATTTATTCATCATCAAGATAAATAAAGGATGTCAAAAAATAAGACTTTGATATGAGCCCACATTATGAATGTAATGAAAATTTTGATGTTGACTGGGTGAAAAAATTTAATGTTGTTGACCTGACTCAATTATTTTGGAAATGTGGTAAAATCAAACAGATTTAATTTTTAATTTGATAGTATGATGGGAAATACTGCATGGGATTTCTAATACATCCATCTATTATATTCTTACCTTTTTTGAACGAATTACTTCCATATGATACATATATTCCCTCAAACAATTATATGGAATATAAGTTAACTGGGAAACATGGATTTCCTAAAAATAAAATTCATGATTTCATGAAATATTTTAGTTTATTATTGGAGGAAATTTATTAATTAAATGATTATATAAAATGTCTCACATCTCTATATAATCTCAATACTAAATGAACATCATCCCATGTTCCATAGAATGTAATATTTAACTTTTCATTAATTAAAAAACTCCATAATATTTTCATGTCTGTTGAAATATCAATAAATATGTAATGAAATGATATCAAGAGAGTGGATGATAATAATTATATTTTTCATCCTACAAATGAATTTTCATGGTGGAGATTTGATACATGATATCATGATTTGAAATATAATGTGTGTAATAAGAGGCAGGGTCTATCATGTTATGGTTTTATTTTTTTTGGGATGATGATCAATTCACACAACACATGGACAATTTTCATACACATTTATAACCTTCCATCTTGGATGTTTATGAAAAAACAATACACTTTCATGAGTATACTCATAACATTACTTTCACATTTCATCTGTAATCTCATCCTCATTGGTAATATAACAATTACTCATACCAACATGATGATTCTATTTAGGACTTTTCCACTTGGAACCTTGATTTTTATAATGCTTATTTATTCCACACTGAAAACAGTTAACGTTAAATGATGTCTTAGGGAGGCTAACATTCTCATCTGTTTCATTAACTGAACTTTTCAGTTTCCCTTGTAGTCACTTGCTTTGAGACATTATTTTCCACAAACAAAAATTATTCTAACTACTCTAAGGCGTTCAGTTAAGTGATTATTTACCCATTATTGACATAATGTAAACCAAATCTTATTTCCATTATTTATCGATTACCCAAACTCTCATAAAACTCCTTTTTTATCTACTTGGTTTATTCTGAGAGTTGTTAAGGTACATGTTGTTAATCATGATTCATAATTAATAATTAGGCATGATCACAAAATCATTCAATAAAGTGATCACCCCACATAACTTATGATCATAAAATCTTCAAAAACATTTGATGGTAACCCAATTCCTTCCAGATCTCTCTATTAACAAAGACCAGGAGCATAGTTTGAGCATTGCATATCATAGAAGAAAACCACATAGTCATGAAAAGAATTACATAAAAGATGTCTAAATCATGAAAACATACTTATTATATGACACCATAGTTTCATCCATTGTTATTCAAAGAAAACTTATATACAAATCCTTAATAATGTTTTTTTGATGAGTTTGGAAATTACCAAAGAAAATCCCGATGTAGTGTCAAACCAGGTGTGCAATAAGGCATGTTGTCATGTACCAGATTACCCTGAGTAAGGCCCAAAACTTTTTTTCAGAGTTTTTTCCCCTAGTTAAATATATTATAAGACCACATCCACTTGAAAAAACTTGATAGTGATTTACTAATAATAAAACACTCACTCTATTATTTAGAAAAATTACAGGACATTTTCCTAAATATTAACACACCATTATAATTATACATAGAGATATCCCTATAAATATACTGATAAATATACTTAGGGATATCATTAATGTTTTATCATACAAGTTTAGAATGGTTAACTAAACATTTAATTTGATAAAATCTATAGTGACCCAGGCTTAACATACATGCATATTGCATCTTTTTAGATGAATATTCAGTATATTACAAAAACACAAGCTTGGGGATTGTAATATTTTAGTTCCCTTGGAAACATGGAATAAAAGTATTCAATCCTAGTAAAATACATCCAACATGTTCCATAATGATCTAAACCATTATTAATTCTACATATTTCATATTATTATAACATGGGGAATGGAAATATATGAAAGGGGTGAGCTTAGATGTTTAGTAAGGTTAAATAAAGAAAATGTGTAATAAACATAAACAAAAGGGTATGAAACTTTATCATAAAATTTGAAGATCATTCAATACATGTTATAGAACATAATAAATATTTTAATTTCATAATACATAGATTGTAATAGAATTAAGAGAATATTTCATTAAATCACAACATAGGAATATGACATGAAATTTACTATATGCACATATGAATAGAAAATATCTTGTTAAGGATATCTATAATGAACATTATAATATGATAGTCTTGGGATATGACCCGTTTACCATATTCATACATGGGATAACAACCCTTTTTCCATATTACATTTAGGTTCCATCTACAACACAAGTACCTTCTTGATTGCGGGCTTAGGCTACAACCCATGTACCCTCTTACGTTTATGCTTGGGTACAACTCATGCACCTTCTTACTTTTGGGATTGGGATATAACCCATATACCTTTTTATTTTCAGGCTTGGGATACAAACCATGTACCCTCTGAGATCATATATAACCTATCCATACCCAATTCCTTATAGGGAGATATAGGTCCCACACATATAATTTGAAAATCATTCATTCCTGTACCACAATATAATAAAACTTTCCTAATATAATAACCCATAAAAATAGATATATTTTGTAAAAAATAAAATCCTAACCCATGAAATGAAATGGGTATAATTAACATTTAATCGCATCAAAACATATGAAAATAGATAGGTTTAATAATCACTTTATGGAATCATAACCTGTGAAAATAAGCAGGTTTCAGAATAATACAACCAATGGAAGTGAAATTGGTGTCTTAAGAAACATTCCAACAAACCATAAACCATTAAAAGAATAATGAGTTAAACCATTGGATAATTTATAATAAGGGAATGGGTAACGTCAAAAGATGTTATCTTAGATTGAAAATACCATGAAATGATATATTTAATACATTTCGTGATGTAAATATCCTTTCTTCTTTGAAAAAGGATATTTAAAACAAAAACCCTTTTGAAAACCATTTCCTTAAAAATTAAAAAATAATGACAACCATTTCATTGAAAATATATTTTTAAAAATATTTCATAAAAATTAAGGTTTTTATATTATACGAAATATTCAAATGATTGATGATGGATAAATATGTACATGTTTTATGAGGTAAAAATGAAATTCATTTTTCAGGGTAAAAAGGTTTTAAAAAAAGACTCATTTATAAAGCGATGCGAATATTCTTTTGAAAATATGATAAAAATAAAAAATTGTAAAAATCATTTTAATGGTCACAAGATATTAGTATATTATTCTTTTAATCCCTTTTTAGAAAACATTGTTTTAAAGGGATATATTTTTCTGACTAGGGAGAGGGTTATGTTGGGCTTTACTAAATACCCTTTATTAACTATCTTATGTATGAAGGAGTAGGAAATAGTACTAATAAATGAAATATATTTAATAAATATAATACAAAGAATTTCCTGAGTTTTCTTGAGATATGGATCAAAATATTTTATCAAATAAGCCTAACCATTAACAATATCAAAAAGCGTTGACACTATTTCAATAAAATCTTACAACATTATTACAAGGGATCATAAATTACATGTAATAAAATGTAATTAAATTAATATTAAAATATCATGAAAATAATTATATTAATTTTATAACATTAATAATTTAATTATATACACCTCAAAAAATAATTTAGGTGTATAAAAAACCATGACACTTTAAGAAGTAAAATTAAGAAAAAACAATTTTACTGGTTTATTAACTCTTAAATCTTGAACCACATTAAATAAATATAGTAGAATTGATATTTAAATACCCATAAAGTGAATTATAATTATCATTAAATAAATCCATGTCTAGTATACACACCCCAAAAAGGAATGGGTGGTGAATATGGCATGTATCTTGGGGAAATAAAAAGTATGATGAAATCCTCATACCTAGTGTCCTAAATCTCGTCGAACTCATTCCAACCACCTGAATAATAAATATAAATTTATTCTAAAAAATTAATAAAACAATATTATTTTATATAATAAAATATATGGTTTGATTACGGCCTTGTATTACATGATTTTTGATCATCCTATGTCAAGGCATTACTTTGGATACTATATTCCTTTTTTTTGCATGTGTCATAATTTGTTACGTCATTGGTCCTTATACTTATATCATTATTCCATAATTATAACCATGATATAAATAACATTTATTAAAAAATGTGTTTTTTTATAATCTATATAAAATATATGTTTGAAATGAAATACACGGTTTATGGAGACTGTAAGCCGCACATACGTGTGAACGATGTTTCTATTTTTATTATCATTTTAAAAGAATGATAGAAATTGAAATATATGTATATATTTTTATAATATAATTAAATTATAAATAATTATATATATATATAATATAATTTAAATAAACCCATCCTTAATAAATTATATTTCGTGTGTGAACAAACCACATCGCTTTGAGGGTGCGGTAATCCACACTTCCTCAAACTAAATTATCATATTTACTCCAAATGGAAAGTAAAAAAAGATATGTGTTTTAAAATTAATATATAAGATTAAATATAAAATAAATATAATATATAATGATTATAAATATAGTTTCCATCATAATTTCCTCTACGATAGGTGTTAAGGGTAATTGAAAAATCATTGTTTTGTGAGGTGGAAGTTCACAGTACACATAAGCAGTATGTTCATTACCCATTAGATGAACGTTTTTGTAAGATTATGTCAAACCATTAGCATAAAAACAACTTATTATATTTAAGACACTATTTTATTATACAATAATTGAAAAAATTTATTTTAGGGGTGGAAATGGAAATTAAAAGAAAGGAGCTTGGGAGAAGGTGTTACCTCTTAATCAAGTAACTCCTCTCGATTTGTTCGAGAAGGGTTTCTTTGAATACATCTTAACAAAGGATAGAATTACATGAAGAATGTAGGTATTTTGGAATATTATTTAAGAGTATTTAGGGTGATACAAGTGGCTTCATAGTGAATAATTAGAAAGAGAGGTGGTGGCCATTTATAGGGATGAAGGGGTGAAACACTTGTAAATATTTGAAGAAAGAATTACACCCACGTTTTTTATGTTGAAAGTGGATCTAATAATGATCCAAAGTTGTCCAAAGGAGGATAAAGTTGGAATATGACCATCCAATTGATTTTGGAAAAGTGTTAAGTTGTTTTGGGTCTTAAATTTAAGGATTAGTCCTTAGTTAATCTTAATTTTAGCTTAACCAACGAAATTTATTTTAATTACATTCACTACTATTATTAGAAAAACAAAATACTAATTTGACATTATTATACATTATAATTTTTTCTTATCCCAATTATGGAATCCATTTATCAAAATTCCAATCATATATGTGGTAGAAATTAATTTAAAATTAATTTCATACTCGGGTCGACAATGCATGTTTTCAAAGTAAAAATGATTAAAAGTTTGTGAAGTTTTCATACAAAAAATCAATGTGGAATTGGTTCCAATTACCCAAATTATATTAATTTATAGAAATATAATATTATTAAACTTTTAAAACAAATTAAAATACAATTTTATTATATAAATAAAACATATGAAAATTAAGCCTTGAATTAAAATACAAATTTTTAACTACTCCTTAAAAAATGAATCCTTATAGAAAAATACTGAAAAAAATAAAATAAATGTTTTATATTTTTATTAAAATTATAGGGTTTATTTTGACATATTAAATCTATAAAAGGTAAAAAAAATTGATTTAAAATGCGTTATCAATTAAAAGGCATTACAACATCCTTTATAAAAAATGTAGTGTTTTAGGAATAAAATTATGTATTCTATTATCTTATGCATCTCCAATATATTGGATGAATAAAAAATATTTTATTAAATATATTTCATATATATTACATTAATATAACTCACCAATTTAATTTAATTGAATTTATTGGGGAAAAATAATTGTGACCATAAAAAAAATTACATTTTTTATTTAATCTGCATTAATATTTATTTATAAATAACTGGTAACCAATAAATTCATATTATATTATTTTACCCATATATTTTAATAAATTATTTTATATTATTCATAACATCTAATATTTATTCTAGGTTATATATTGTTGTAATAAATAGAAACATTTAAATGATATACTATTGTTCGGTAAAAATCAACCATGTATGTTATGCTAGACATTGAGGAAATTCATTATTTCAGGTAACATAATTTATCCTCACTGTTCCATGAGAAGCGAGATAAAATTTATATTTCTCATAGTGAATGATTAACTTGGTGTTTTGTATAATGCGTGGAAAACATTGTGATTTAATATCAAATAAACTATTTTTAGAAATATGAGAAATGAAAGATATCAAAAAGGTTATATTTATTCAAAATTAATAATTCACAAAATATCAGGGTGTTAAAAACATATTTAGATAATGGAACCCATGTTGTCTTTGGTTTACCTTGGGATTTATTTAGTACCTTCATACACTATCTGTTTAGACTGCATATTTGGTAGACACCATTCATGGTGGCCTACTGAGTTGTACTCACACCCTACTCGGGAACCTTCAGGTACATGATGAAACTTTAGGGTTTCATTTTAGGTCAAGGTTAAAGGAAATTTTCTAGAGGAGATTAGTAGGGCATAGTATGTGCATTTATTAACACCTACACATGGGGTTATGACCCATTTTGGTGATTCGGTTGTTGTCCTTATTTTGGGTATTCATCACTTTGGAATATTTAATATTGACATAGTATATTTTTTTGGGTTGTGGTATACCTCATTATGAGAAATTGTTAGTAATTCATGATTATATATTATTTTTCATTATTTCACATTATTTGATATGATGAATTCTATGGATTACTCTATTATGGATGATATAGTCTTCCCCAATTCATTTATCATACAATATCTACTAATCGTCAACCTCTAGAATATGGGGAGGCATGCTTGAGGTCATGTGGTACCTCAACTCGAGGAATAGGTTAGTGGATCCCCGGACAGGGACGTTACAATACCAATGTTTTAAGGATTATTTTCTAGTATTTTCAATCTATGAGTCATGTTTGATATTACACACTATATCTCATTTTATTTGGTGTTTTATCTACCTTATTTCATTCATGTATAATGAATATATTTTATTTCATTATATTGTAATATTAATTTCATGGTAACCCTATTTTGATCTTTTGATTCTTATGTTATATGGGTTTCTTCCTCAGTATCAATTTCAAATAATGATTTTTTAAAGATAATTCATCCGGTGAATTTGTATACTATTTATTTCTAAAACTCCCAATAATTTTATTCTCTTCTATGATTACGGGGGTTTCATATATCTTCTAAATATTTAATTTCCCCTTTGATCAATTCTTACCAATTGTATGAGTAATAGAACACATCTCCAATTTTAATCTGGAGTCTTTTTTTCCATAACCTTGTTCATTGTGTTCTTTTCTATATTTCCTTATTTATGATTCATTTATAAAGAAGGTAATTTAATAATATTTTCAAAATTAATAAAACATTTTATAATTAATTTTCAATAATTTTAGTATACATAGTTTAAGACCAGAATTTGAAGAGTCTATTCTAAATGTCTATTTGTGAGCACCTCTTTCTAGAATATTGTCATTTTCTATGAAACATCCTTTACACACTCTCAATGTTTCTAAATTGAGTCCACATTATCCATGTTTTATAAATAGTTCTATAAATGTTATCAGAAGGATGTAATTATTTCTCATTATCAGAACAACTTTTCAAAAGCACATAAGAATTTTTTTCATCTAAGTCATCATTTTGACAAATTTTACACATGACCAAGAAATTAATCAAATGATACCATCCATTTTATTTATTTAAATACCATATATAATGGTCATATTGATTATGGGAATGATTCATCACCTCTACTTTATTTCCAAATAATCAACTATGCATAAATATGAATTTTCTATAAATGAAATTCCCCTAAAAACAGTTTATATTTTCTTATTTGACGGAATGGTGTTCACGTAAATTCCATATATTAACTGACTTAAGAAATTATTGAATTAACAGTATACCTGTTACTATAAAATTTTGTAGTTTGATGGATGATTACATATGAATTTATTATAATTATAAATTGGATAAATTTTCATAGTTCATATACATATTATTTTAATTTTGATGTTTTTTGTTTTAAGGTCTGTTTTTTATTTATTGTGTAGTATAATAATTTCTTCACATTGTAAAAACCCACCAATTATCATTGGCTTAAGATATCATCATGTCATTACTAGGCCTTAGGAGACATTCCCAAGGCACCGATGTCTGGAAATAAATGCTTAAGGGTTTCAAAATGCAGGGGGGACGATTTACCCTTTAACTAAAAACAACCAACAAATAGAGCAAACTAGATAAACATCTCCAAGAAATCACTATATGATGCATTTTTATGACAGTTCCATACTCTTGAGCGGTCTCTCGTTGATATACAAATTAATCACACGGTAATTATTCCCCATGTTTCATTACACTTTCGGCACTAAGCACAAGGTGATATTTCAACCAAGCCTCATAAATGCAATATGAACACACACACCAAGTATGCCCAAAAACTACACCATATCAACCTGGCCAAAACCATTTCAATAAAACACTCTTTTTTTGAAATATTATTTCCCACACACCATTTTCCAAATCTAGAAAATCCATATTTTAAAATCCCTATTTTAAAATCAAGAAAACAAAACACTTTTCACAAACCATTCATTCAATTTCCACAATTTCATCGAATACCATATATCATCACTAAAAAAGATTTATAACATGCTTTGCACGACAATTTAAAAATCAAAACCCAATGAATAAATCAATTTGAACTAATCCTTCAAGTTCTATGAAATATGAATCCAGAGTGAAGCCACCTACATCAAGAAAAAGGCGAAACCAAGCAACAGATGAAGAACGCTCAAGAACACCGGGTCAAAAACTCCTAGAACCTTCCATAGATCTCTTCTCCTAACACAACCTGGACCAAATATTGTCATATTTGGAATCCACACCCTTAGATATACCCATAACGGGTGTAGATCTAAGAAAAAAATAGAAGAGGATAAGTAAATCTAAGTAGATCTATGAAACCGATCAAGAATGATCACATACCTTAAGAATCTAGCTTCGATTCGCCAAGAGAAGTCTTCAGATTGCCTCTAGAATGCTTGGGAGGATCTTCCAACCTTAAATGGAGAGTAATCCTGAGTTAGGGACACTTATGAGTTTTAAACAAGTAAATTAAAGGCAAAACGAGTTAGATCCACAATTTTAGGATCTAACTTTATGTGACTGCACGGTTATTCGACATGATTTGACAAACTGTGTGATAACTGTGCATTAACTTATACCTAGGCCATCCTTTATGCATGGCGTCATTGCTTGGTTTCCCTTAACCGTGTGCCAACCGTGCAGAATCCACTGCCTCCTCAGTCAGAGATTCATGGTTTGGCCGCACGGCTTGACAAATTGTGCGCCACCCATGTGCCTTCACCTTTGCTTCAAACTTCACTCCATGATCTCCCAATTCTCCCATACGTCACGCATAACTTTTAAAACCAAGAAAATAATCATGTAAGGGTTACATACCAGAAACCATGGGTACTAAATTCTCCCCACCATTGGCCTTTATGTCCCCGGAAAGTAAAAACCCATTGCTTTACTGAAAGAGTTCTGACAACTACTCCTTCATTTCTTTCTCGCATTCCCAAGTGTCTTCTTGAATCTGACCAAGATGCCACAAAACCAGCACTAGGTCGATGCTTTTTCCATGCAAGTATTTTTCCTACCTATCCTCAATCCTCGTCAAGATAAGTATCAATGAAGCATCCGACTCTAGGTCCATGTGATCCCATCTGATCACATAGTCAGGATCAGGCTGATAATCTTCAATTGAGATACATGGAACACATTATGCACTACACTGAACCGTCGTGGTAATTCCAACCGATACTCCACCTCTCCAACCCATTCCAGTATCTCAAAAGGTCCAATATATCGAGGAGATAATTTTCAATGCTTCCCAAAACAATGTTTTCTATGTCTTGGAGAGATCCTCAAGAATAAATGACCACTCAATGCAAACGGAAATGGTCTTCGACGATGATCCACATAATATTTCTGACAACTCTGAGCCATCTCCATCCTCTTTCTAATCAACTAAATCTTCTCCGTTGTTTCCTAGACAAGGCTTCGCCCAACTAGTGAATTTTGACCAGTTTCCACCCAGCATAGTGGACAACGACAAGGACACCCATACAATGCTTCAAACGGAGCCATGCGTGTCGAGGCTCGATACCTGTTATTTTATGAGAACTACACTAAGGGTATATGCTCCTCCCATGCGCCACCAAAATCCATCACACAAGCCCACAACATGTCTTCCAGTGTTAGTATCATCCTCTCGGATTACCCATCCATCGGAGGATGATATTCTGTGCTCATAGTCAACAGAGTCCCAAGGGCTTGTTGTAAAGATTTCCATAAACGAGATGTGAACCTCAGATCTATATCTGAGACGATAGGCACTGGTACAACATGTCTTTTTACCACTTCTCAGTTATAGATTTTTTAATGATGACCCACCATATGGGTTTCATGAATTGGGATGAAATGGGTCGACTTGGTTAGATGATCCACTATCACCCAAATTGCATCGTGATTCTGGACCATTCATGGAAGACCTGTAACAAAATCCAATGCTATCGGCTCCCATATCCATACTGGGATAGGTAAAGACAGTAACATACCAGTTGGACTCTGATGCTCTTCTTTAACCTCCTGACATGATAAGCATCGCGAGGCGAACTCAGCCACCTTCCTTTTCATGCCGCTCCACCAAAACTGTGACTTTATCGCCTTATACATCATCTATGAACCCTAATGTATAGCCCATCTAGAATAGTGGTAAGCATGAAGGAGTTGTTCCTGACAAACCATAGGTACAACCATCTGATATGTGAAACACAAAACTGAACTCCCATTCAGCTTCCATCCCTCAATGGTCTCCCCACCATTGAGTTTTGAACTCATTGCAACACAGTCTACATCAGATGCCTGTGCCTCCTTTACTAACTCCACCAAATCAAAAAACAACTATAGCTGAAAAGAAAAAATCAACATCGCCTCGATTTTCATATTCCAAATTCATGTCGGCTAAGACCGACATCAACTACCATTCATCTGAAGATTCTTTTTCCAACTAAGCATACAAATTCCTGGTTAATGCATCGTCCACCAAATTTCCCTCACTCGGTGTATACATTAATTCAAAGTAGAACATTTGAAGATACTCCATCCATCTCCTCTGCCTCAGATTCAAATCTCGCTGTGAGAAAATGTGTTTCAAGATTTTTTGATTCATAAACACAGTAAATTTCTCACCAAAGAGATAATGTCTCCATATTTTCAATGCATGGACGACTGCAGCTAACTCCAATTCATGTGTTGGGTAATATTTCTCATTAAATCTCAAATGCCTTGAGAAATAAGAAACTACATTGTCCACTTTCATGAGAACACAACCCAACCCTATTCCTAAAGCATCACAATACCCCCACATACCCCTGTCGTGATTCCGGAAAAATCAAGATGGGTGCTGATATAAGGATAACTTTCAACTCTTGAAAAGATCTTTGACATTCCTCGGTCCATTGAAATGTGCTGTTTTTATTTTTCAATGTTTTCAAAGGAGAAACTAGTCATGAGAATTCACGGACAAAGCTTTGGTAATAGCCAGCTAGACGAAGAAAAATTTGTATTTCAAAGACATTCTTGAGCAGTTTCCAAGAAAGAACAACTTCTATATTTTCTGGATCCACTAAAACACCTTTCTCATAAAAGACATGGCCCAGAAAATGCACTTCTTGTGTCCAAGAATCGTACATTGACAATTTGTCCTAAAAATGATGGTCCCTCATGATTTCCAACACTATCACCATGTTTTCCTCATACTCAGCCCTTGTTATTAAATACACCAATATGTCATCCACAAACACCACAACAAAAGAATCTAGATATGGCTGAAATATCTGATTCATCAAATCCATGAAGACTGCTGGTGCATTCGTAAGACCAAAAGGCATGACTACGTATTCGTAGTGGCCATATCTGCTTCTGAAGGCAGTCTTTGGAATATCCTCCTTCTGAACTCCCAACTGGTGATATCCTAGCTGTAAGTCAATTTTAGAGAACCATTGAGCTCCCCTCAATTTATCAAACAGGTCCTCAATGCGTGGAAGTGGATATCTATTCTATATCGTAACTTGGTTAAGTTTACGATAATCCACACATAGCCTCAAAGTTCCATCTGCTTTCTTTACAAACAAAATTGGTGTTTCCCACAAAGACATGCTTGGACGAATAAAAACGTTTCTTTTCCAACCCCTCTGACTTCACCTTCAATTCCTTTATCTTCGTTGGTGGCATCTATTAATATGGAAGTGATATATGAATGGTCCCCGGAAGGAGATCAATCATAAACTCCACTTCTCTTACAACTGGAAATCCTGAGAAGTTTTCAGGAAAAACATCAGGAAATTGATCCACCATATCTAGAAGACTATTTTCCATGATCTCTGCCAACGATAAATGTCTTTTAATTAATTTGTGTTTTTTGTGGACAACAATATCATCTAGATGCATTAGTAGGTCTCACAAGACAAAATAGTTTGATTTTTTTGGTGTATTCCTTCCCCCAAAAAAATATATCCTACTCACATAGCCTTTATGGAATGATCATGATGTCTAATATCATGATGTGTGTTCATAGAGAATGAAACTGACATTATGTAAAACATCTCTAGAAAACCATGTATTGTTATCAATGAAATTATTTATTGATATATCATCCATTGATATATTATGTTAAAAATTAATTTTTTTAAGAAGGTGGTGACATGAATTGGTTTCCCAATTCATGTCTCCAAAGGAATGTATTAAAAACAAAAGGTTACAATACAATCTCGAGGTGTAAATAGCTTACACCAGTAGGGTGTTAAAGGGATAAAAAGTAAAAAAAGATCAATAAAACCAAAATCAATATTTGAAGCACATGTGGTCACCAGAGAAGTAGCAGAGCCTTCCTTCAAACAGTATGTTGATTATCCAGATCCAGCCTTCACATTCTCCAACTCTGAAACTTCATGTGGATGGTCAAACTTTGAGTGGAAAAGTAGTGCATCTTGTCTATGATATCAAGTTATCAAGATCTTCATCATCTCATCAAAACACGCCATCATCAGAAAAGAGTGTGTCCCTCCATGAAGGTCCCACAGCTCTTCTTCAAAACAAGAAGAAATCAGCACAACTGAGTAACATATTCCATGTTAATACAATCCTCTAGCACCTCTATACAACATATAAAACAAAACATGATGCAGTAAAATAGGTATAACAATTTAGAACAAGATAAATCAGGAGAAGCGGTGTCTTTCCTTCAAACAGTGCATAACCATCATTAATCAGAAATTATGCTAGACAGTATATACAATCAGGTGCAGGTAGAACAGATTCAGCACAGACATCCATCCATATGTAGCTGACCTCTTTTGAGGAAAAAAGCCATTAGAATTCAGAACAAATCACCAAGAGATCCCCGATGAAAAGACCATCATTTGAGTAGCACGGAAAATATCAAAGAATAGGGGCACAAACATCCAAGATACATTAAGAGGATTTTTGAAACTCTTTCATTATTCTCTCATTAAAAAATTCCAAATTAATAGATAAATAGGTATCTTTTGAGATATCCCCTTTTCTAAACGATTTAATACGAACTTCATACCTAAGTTTTCAGATGAATCAAACTCCTCAGAAATAGGATCCTTCTTTTTTTCAAACTCTTCAGTATTATTATTTCTCTCTACCTGTTGAAATGTGGTAGTGGTAGAGCCATCTCTTCTTGAAATGTCAAGAGATCATGTGACTATAGTTCTGTCAGTCTGAGAACAGTCACATTGTTTCCTCGTCTTCTTGGGATTGGGGGCGATGAATCCATCATCATCTATTATAGATTTGTTTCCTTTCCTTCCCATTGCTCTAAGTTATTCCTCTTCCATATGTGTAGGTATATCCTCATTTTCCTGGTGGGTATCACTACCATCAGAACTGTCACACTCTTTATTCTCAAGGTCCTCCTGAGCTTCATCATCAGATTGCTCACTTGGAAATTCCACAATAGGAGGAGAAGAGCTGTGGGAGTCTATAACCAGAGTAGGAGGAACAAGGTTAACATTGCCCTAAGGTTTCGAGACATTAATAGGGTTTATATTTTGCAGTCCGTCAACACAATTATAGGGAGATACAGTGTGTAACGCCCCGACCCCAGCTACCCAGAGTCGGTGCATTACTTCGTAACATTGGCATGATCACAAAAGATCAAGTCTCGAAAGACCGATTAGTTTAGTAGCCTTGGAAACACTAGATACATTCTTAAACGTTACATTACATCATAAAGTGAAAAACTACAATAACAAAGTCTCCATAGTCCACACTCATATCCTCTTCTCACAATCCCTGCAGGACATTCATAAAATACTTCTTCACATCCTGGAAAATATTAAAACATTGAAAGGGGTGAGCTCAGATGCTCAGTAAGGATAACAATATTGCGGAAGCTTTCATAAATAAACATAAAAATTTAAGGCAGTGTATAACTAAAACAAAAGCCTTTTAAACTTGAACATCAACATAATATGGCAGAAGTAAAATGAGATAATGCCATTCACTTCTTCACATGGATATTCTACTGGTCGAATAATCACATGCAATATCAATAACCACTTTCATAATGAGGGGATGTATAATGCCGGACATTCTGAAACATTTTGTCAAGGCCTCGGCCAAGACGTCTAAAATGATTAAGTCCTCGGCCAAAACCATAAATCAAATTGGGAAAGGGCCTCGGCCAATTCCACGTCTAGTTGTCTCATGAGACCTACCGATGCATCGAGGAGCTATAGCGGGCTCCACCCGTCACTTATTAAGTCCAATACATTCCTCATATGAAAAGGTTTAAACATATCATAAACCATAACATAATCGTATCACATAAACATGCATAAAGGAAACATAACATTTCCACATTTCAATCACAAGATATCAATACAACACATTGATATAATAAAAATGCTTTCAAAACCATTTTCAATACCAACATAAAATAAAGTTAAAACTTTGTATTTATTTTTCATTAAAAAAAATGATGGCTTTTAGAGGAAGCCGAAACTCAAATAATGGTCACGGCGGTAGAGAAGTCGTTGTCGCCGCATAAGTACGGAAAGAAATACATTCCCTTTTGTCGTTTAGCAAAATTCTTCGTATAAAAAAGATTCCTTTTGAATAAACGTAAAAGTCAAAGGGGTTTATACACCGTATAAAAGAAAGTTCTGTATAAAACCAAATATGCCTCAGTGAAAGGAGATTGAGATGAAGTCCATAAAAAGATCATTTTTAAAATAAAATATATATATTATGTGTATTCACTATAGGTACACATAAAGAACGTAAAAATACAAAATAGGTCATAATAATATCATGACATAATTTGAAAGTAGGAGATTAACCCAAAGAATGGAAGTTGGGTTAAGAAATTCCCTTACCTTGCGTCTTGTCCTGACTCGACCGTTCTTTAACCTCCTAAATAATAAACTAGAGTTAATTTATATTTACTTAAGAACCTTTTTCATGTTCATTATTCCATTTATATCACTTATTACCATGTTATGAACATTATTTAATTATTTAAGTTAATAACGGTCGTTTTGTCGATCTTTGGTACTTGAGTCAACAATAACCTTCTTACAATTACAAGTTGTTCATGTGGTGAAATATCCATTATATCCAGAATTATATTAATGATTTAGATATCATATATATCATATATATCCAGTATATACATTCATTCATAATATTACGTAACATCTAGAGGTAAGAAATGAAATGCACCGTTCATGGAGACGGTAAGCCGTACGTACGCATGAACGCTACTTTCATTTCTATTTCGTATTTAATGTAGTGAAATCATAATTATATAAAGGTATAATATAGTTCCAGTATAATATCATATATAATATCATTTACTCCATCCTTTATACATCCCACATATGGCATTAACGATTCACATCACTTTGAGGGGGCGGTAGTCCGCACTTCCTAAAATGAAATTATCGCGTTTTACCCATAATGGAAATCATAAAGTATGCCATAAATGAGAAATACAGAAGCATAAGTAAAACATAAACATATTATATATCATATATAAAAATAGTGACATCTTAATGGCCACCTTTGAAGGTGTTATATGAGTGTTGAACAATCATCGTTTCATGAGGCAGAAATTCGCCATCCACAGAAACCGTATGTTCTTTAACCATTAGATGTAGGTGTGTATAAGTTTAGCTCGAATACTTATTATAAAATATCCTAGTATATTGATTATACTGGTGTTGTTACAAAAGAAATGAATAAAAAGAGTTTAGGGGGTTGGAGAAGAAAAATAAAACAAAACAACATTAGAGAAGACATTACCTCAAAATCGGGTAACTCTTTTTGATTTGATCCAAAGGCTTCCTTGGGAAGAGGTCTTCCCAAATTGAGGCTTCTAGGAGTAATAGAGGGATGTTGGGAGAGTATTTGGGCAGAGTTTTTCCGGGCCAAATGGCTTGAAAGTGTAAATGAGGTGGGAGAGGTGGGGGCCTTTTATAAGAGGAGAGGAGGGGCTCTTTTGGAAAGATTGAAATGTTACATTATTACACAATGCTTTTAGGATTCTAAAGGTCCCACACTTATATAATTAGAGGCTAAGGTGATAAGGGTTCTAAATCTCCTCATCCAATTGGCTTTGGACAAGTGTAAGCCTTGGATTTCGCATTATCTTCCCCTTTTATTTAAATCATTAAATAATGAGGTCATCGCTGCATCATCATAATGTCATAAATAATTTAATTTATTTAATGTCTAAAAATTATAAAAAAAATACTATGATGTAGGAAATAGTTTTATCTTTCTAATGAATATTTATAATCAAAATTTGGACTTGTTTAACCCCACTTAAAAACTGTTTTAGTAAAACAACTCATGTTTGTGTCAATTTAATTTTAACATTAAATAAATATATATTAATGTCATTTTCCAACTAAAGTGGCTCAATGGGATCCCCAAGTAGACCCATGGGTTGTCTTGGTCGGCCATGACTCATACAATAGGAGTAAGACAAGTGTCATGCTCATCTCATATTATTATAACATAATTTGTACCTTAAACTACACTAATTACCTCTAATCGCGATTAAGAACTTAAAAGTTACTATTCACCATAAAAATTATTTTAATCTCATTGAACTACATTTTACTTCTTAATGACAACCATGTATGTCGGATTTTGGAAAATCAAATCACAGAAGTGGTAATATTTCATTTAAACGAAAAAATCAGTTATTTAACTACCACTTAGTGGTTTCACTATTCATCAAAAATTGAAGTTTTTCAGAACAATGCCAAAATTTCACCTTAAGCTATAATTGATATTCTGAATTCAAAAATGATGTCTATTTTACAAAATTCCAAACATATAAGTTGCATTAATTAATTTTATAATTAATTCCCGCTGTCACAATAAATAGCGTGTTTTTAAGAAACAATTTATATCAAAAGATTGGCAATTGTTTATGTCCAATTTCAATGTTAAATTAATTCTAATGACCACCATTGGATAAAATGGTAAAAATATATTCTAATTATACTTCAAAACCACTAAATAGTATAATTTATCACTATAAATTATTTTGATTAAAAAAGTTGTTTTTAAGTAATTTTCACTATTCATAAAAAGTTAGAAGTTCTCAGAAAAATACCAAAATTTCAACATAGGCTAATTTCGATATTACGAATACAAAAATGAAGTCCATTTTGAAATATAAAATTTCTATAATTTTAAAAGGTGGTTATTACTATTCATAACGGCTACTTTGATTAGTCGCGGTGTTTTAGAACTCGAACTTGCGTACAATGAAAGCTATTGCATTATAGAAAGAGAGGCATATCGTGGAAGCTCGGGGTGTTACATTCTCCCCTCCTTCAATAAATTGCGTCCTCGCAATTTGATATTTTTCTTTGAAAATAAAAGGTTGAAAATAGAAAATACCTTTGTGGAAAACCCACATCGGAAATAAGGTTAATAAAATTTAGCCTTAATAAGAGGGGAAGGGAAATGAAAAAGTCACCACCCAATTATGATCTTGATTAGGAGAACATTGGTGGCAATTAGAGACATATAATTGGAGGAAAAACGTAAATATTCGTAGAGAGTGATTGAGGTCATCAATCACAATCAACTGTCAAATTGAGGGCCTCAAAGCCTTCAATCTATGTTGATTTAAAATATCATCAGTTCAACAAGACATAAGGTATTAGGATAACACATTTTTTTGTTTTAATATCCCTTTACTAAAGATTAAGAATTAATTTATTCATTGAATAATAGATAGGTATATATATATTTATGCCTGACAATTAGAGTTTCAACCTTCAACTCACCTTTCACTCAAAAAGATAACATAACCCAAAAATATTATACTTTTCCTAGTTGTATAAGGTTCCAAATGTTAACACATACAATTTAGATTAGTAAAATTATTTTCTAATAACCAGGGACTTCCTGTAGGCTAGTGGTAGGAAATAAAGGCCTGTCGCACTATGGTTGTGGGTTCGATTCCTGCAGCTTTGTCCGACGCGATGGGTTATGCCCCACCCTGCAGATTGTCCTTTTCCTAAAAATATAGTACTATACTATTCCAAAAATAATCTTCAGAAATGCTTTAACCTTAAACAATACTATCCAAAGATAAACTTAATCCACTCCAACCTTTATAGTTATCCAAAATACCTCTGTCCAGACTTTCTCTATAAGGTCTCTTAATTCCAAAATCAATTGTAACATCAGATTCCCCAAACAAAGAAAAGTTCCTCTTATTGTCACATACTAAAAATATGATTACCTTAATCATATTAAAACCTTACTGAAATCAAAAAGTAATGCAGTACAATCCACATATATATATATCACATTATTCTTATAACCAGAATATAATCCTTGAGTCCAAAAGCACCAATACATTAATTATTCCACTTCAACTGTAGTTACAGCATAAGATTGGCCTTGATCCCTTGGCCTTTTCTGAGGTAAGTTTCCTTGACGCTTAGGACATTCATTTGCATAATTCCCCATTTCCCCTACAATTGTAGCATTAATCTTTGGCAGCATCTTTCTTTCCCTTGCAATCACGAGCCTGGTGACCCTTTTCTCCACATTTATAACAAACTCCCATTCCTTTTAGGCACGTACCAGGGTGATTCTTCCCACAATTATCACATAATGGAAAATCCTTCTTTCCCTTTTTCCCTTTATCTGTCTCTTGTTCCCCCGTTCTCTTCTTCTCTTGCTTTACTTTGTTGTCATAAGACTTAGAGAATTCCTTTTCTGTCTTGATAGCACACAAGACAATATCTTCGTATGTTGAGAAAGATTGTGATACTAAAGCTCGACGGAGAAATGGTTTTAACCCATCAAAGAAACGATCAATCTTACTCCTTGGGTTGCGTATATAATCGGCAGCATGCCTCGCTAACCTTGTAAAGTTAGCCTCATACTTTGCGACATTCTCATCCTCCTTCTGCCTCAGACTCAGAAATTGCCTTTCCATATCTTTTCGATGGTCACGAGGAAAGTATTTTTCTAAGAAAATCTCTTTGAACTCCCTCCATTCCATATTTGATACATCATCATCTTCCTTTGTGTTTTGAATCAGCGACCACCACTGATCGGCATCTCCAGTGAGGCGGTAAACTGCCATGACAACCTTCTCCCTTTCACTACTCCCCAAGGCAAGGAATATTTTCTCTAAGGAATTTATCCATTGCTCATCTACTATAGGATTTGTACTCCCATTGAATGTTGATGGTTGTTGCCTCATGAAACGATCTAGCATTGATCCTCCACGTTGCGGATCAGGGTGCTCCATACGAGTAAGGTTATTATTCATAACCTGAGTGAGTTGTCCCAGTATGGTAATAAGTTTATCAGCACCAGTTGTATCTCCAGATCCACAATAATTATCTTGAGAAGGAGGGAAATCCCTACACAGAGTGCGTGCATTGATACGGTTTCCATTCCTTCCACTAGGCGTCATTTCTAAACAATGGCATAAACTAGATTAGTTTATGAATTAAAATACATAATTCCATATTTGTAAAACACTTTACATAAATTGAACTATTTATGGATATAATCCATAATCATAAAAAGAAATGTTTTCATTGGTAAAGTATATACTCATAACCCTTCATAGTGGTTTGTAAAGAAAATGAGAATTATCCTAAGCATATCCCCCGGGAGTGTCGTAACCAAGAGTGCAGCAAGGCCCGTTGTCGTGCACCAGTTCCCGTTCGAGTCTAGCTCAAAGCGGTGTTTTTGGGTTTTACCCCTTGGTACATCTGTGCCATAGCCGCCTCTACCTGCTCGTATCCAGACAGGGATGTATTGCTCGAAAAACTCACAACATCTCTACAATACCAAAATTCTAGGAATTTCTTCTATACTAATCCTCAAAGTCTATCTTTGGGCTATGTGCTCTTAATCAGAGTTTATCTAAATCTAGCTTCCTAGGTTAGTACTAAACTGCCTCTGATACCAACTGTAACGCCCCGACCCCAGCTACCCAGAGTCGGTGCATTACTTCGTAACATTGGCATGATCACAAAAGATCAAGTCTCGATAGACCGATTAGTTTAGTAGCCTTGGAAACACTAGATACATTCTTAAACGTTACATTACATCATAAAGTGAAAAAATACAATAACAAAGTCTCCATAGTCCACACTCATATACTCTTCTCACAATCCCTGCAGGTCATTCATAAAATACTTCTTCACATCCTGGAAAATATTAAAACATTGAAAGGGGTGAGCTCAGATGCTCAGTAAGGATAACAATATTGCGGAAGCTTTCATAAATAAACATAAAAATTTAAGGCAATGTATAACTAAAACAAAAGCCTTTTAAACTTGAACATCAACATAATATGGCAAAAGTAAAATGAGATAATGCCATTCACTTCTTCACATGGATATTCTACTGGTTGAATAATCACATGCAATATCAATAACCGCTTTCATAATGAGGGGATGTATAATGCCGGACATTCTGAAACATTTTGTCAAGGCCTCGGCCAAGACGTCTAAAATGATTAAGGCCTCGGCCAAAACCATAAATCAAATTGGGAAAGGGCCTCGGCCAATTCCACGTCTAGTTGTCTCATGAGACCTACCAATGCATCGAGGAGCTATAGCGGGCTCCACCCGTCACTTATTAAGTTCAATACATTCCTCATATGAATAGGTTTAAACATATCATAAACCATAACATAATCGTATCACATAAACATGCATAAAGGAAACATAACATTTCCACATTTCAATCACAAGATATCAATACAACACATTGATATAATAAAAACGCTTTCAAAACCATTTTCAATACCAACATAAAATAAAGTTAAAACTTTGTATTTATTTTTCATTAAAAAATGATGGCTTTTAGTGGAAGCTGAAACTCAAATAATGGTCACGGTGGCGGAGAAGTCATTGTCACCGCATAAGTACGGAAAGAAATACATTCCCTTTTGTCGTTTAGCAAAATTCTTCGTATAAAAAAGATTCCTTTTGAATAAACGTAAAAGTCAAAGGGGTTTATACACCGTATAAAAGAAAGTTGTGTATAAAACCAAATATGTCTAAATGAAAGGAGATTGAGATGAAGTCCTTAAAAAGATCATTTTTAAAATAAAATATATATATTATGTGTATTCACTATAGGTACACATAAATAATGTAAAAATACAAAATAGGACATAATAATATCATGACATAATTTGAATGTTGGAGATTAACCCAAAGAATGGAAGTTGGGTTAAGAAATTCCCTTACCTTGCGTCTTGTCCTGACTCGACCGTTCTTTAACCTCCTGAATAATAAACTAGAGTTAATTTATATTTACTTAAGAACCTTTTTCATGTTCATCATTCCATTTATATCACTTATTACCATGTTATGAACATTATTTAATTATTTAAGTTAATAACGGTCGTTTTGTCGATCTTTGGTACTTGAGTCAACAATAACCTTCTTACAATGACAAGTTGTTCATGTGGTGAAATATATATTATATCCAGAATTATATTAATGATGTAGATATCATATATATCATATATATCTAGTATATACATTCATTCATAATATTACGTAACATCTAGAGGTAAGAAATGAAATGCACCGTTCATGGAGACGGTAAGCCGTACGTACGCATGAACGCTACTTTCATTTCTATTTCGTATTTAATTTAGTGAAATCATAATTATATAAAGGTATAATATAGTTCCAGTATAATATCATATATAATATCATTTACTCCATCCTTTATACATCCCACATATGGCATTAACGATTCACATCACTTTGAGGGGGCGGTAGTCCGCACTTCCTAAAATGAAATTATCGCGTTTTACCCATAATGGAAATCATAAAGTATGCCATAAATGAGAAATACAGAAGCATAAGTAAAACATAAACATATTATATATCATATATAAAAATAGTGACATCTTAATGGCCACCTTTGAAGGTGTTATATGAGTGTTGAACAATCATCGTTTCGTGAGGCAGAAATTCGCCATCCACAGAAACCGTATGTTCTTTAACCATTAGATGTAGGTGTGTGTAAGTGTAGCTCGAATCCTTCTTACAAAAACATCCTAGTATATTGAGGATACTGGTGTTGTTACAAAAGAAATTAATAAAAAGAGTTTAGGGGGTTGGAGAAGAAAAATAAAATAAAACAACATTAGAGAAGACATTACCTCAAAATCGGGTAACTCTTTTTGATTTGAGCCAAATGCTTCCTTGGGAAGAGTTCTTCCCAAAGTGAGGCTTATAGGAGTAATATAGGGATGTTGGGATAGTATTTGGGTAGAGTTTTGCCGAGCCAAATGGCTTGAAATTGTAAATGAGGTGGGAGAGGTGGGGGCCTTTTATAAGAGGAGAGGAGGGGCTCTTTTGGAAAGATTGAAATGTTACATTGTTACACAATGCGTTTCGGATTATAAAGGTACCACACTTATATAATTCAAGGCTAAGGTGATAAGGGTTCGAAATATCGTCATACAATTGGCTTTGTACAAGTGTAAGCCTTGGATATTTCATTATCTTCCCATTTTATTTAAATCGTTAAATAATGAGGTCATCGCTGCATCATCATGACGTCATAAATAATTTAATTTATCGAATGTCTAAAAATTATAAAAAAAATACTATGATGTAGGAAATCTTTTTTTCTTTCTAATTAATATTTATAATCAAAATTTGGACTTGTTTAACCCCACTTAAAAACTATTTTAGTAAAACAACTCATGTTTGTGTCAATTTAATTTTAACATTAAATAAATATATATTAATGTCATTTTCCAACTAAAGTGGCTCCATGGGGTCCCCAAGTTGACCCATGGGTTTTCTTGGTCGGCCATGACTCATCCAATAGGAGTAGGACAGTTGTCATGCCCATCTCATATTATTATAACATTATTTGTACCTTAAACTACACTAATTACCTCTAATCGCGATTAAGAACTTAAAAGTTACTATTCACCAAAAAAAATATTTTCATCTCATTGAACCATATTTTACTTCTTAATGACAACCATGTTTGTCGGATTTTTGAAAATCAAATCACATAAGTGGTAATATTTCATTTAAACGAAAAATCAGTTATTTAACTACCACTTAGTGGTTTCACTATTCATCAAAAATTGAAGTTTTTCAGAACAATGCCAAAAGTTCACCTTAAGATATAATTGATATTCCGAATTCAAAAATGATGTCTATTTTACAAAATTCCAAAAATATAAGTTGCATTAATTAATTTTATAATTAATTCCCGCTGTCACAACAAATAGCGTGTTTTTAAGAAACAATTTATATCAAAAGATTGGCAATTGTTTATGTCCAATTTCAATGTTAAATTAATTCTAATGACCACCATTGGATAAAATGGTAAAAATATATTCTAATTATACTTAAAAACCACTAAATATTATAATTTATCACTATAAATTATTTTGATTAAAAAAGTTTTTTTTAAGTAATTTTGACTATTCATAAAAAATTAGAAGTTCTCAGAAAAATACCAAAAATTCAACATAGGTTAATTTCGATATTACAAATACAAAAATGAAGTCCATTTTGAAATATAAAATTTCTATAATTTTAAAAGGTGGTTATTACTATTCATAACGGCTACTTTTATTAGTCGCGGTGTTTTAGAACTCGAACTTGCGTACAATGAAAGCTATTGCATTATTGAAAGAGAGGCATATCGTGGAAGCTCGGGGTGTTACACAGTGGATTCAAGAACTACATTCACATAATCTGAAATTTGTTTTTCTTCAGTATGTAAATTATTCAAATCAGCATTCAAAACAGTGTCTGTAGCTTTATTAGTGACATCAGAAGATCCAGCCATATCTTTGTGTCCTTGGGTGACCTTTTCCACCCAAACATTTTTACAGTTTTTAGTGTGGACATGATATTTTCCACAGCTATTTCATGAGTGTCCAAGCCTAAATCATTTTTTACAATAATTAGGAAATCATTCATAGACAACCTCCTGATAAAAACCAAATCTCCCACTTTTGATCCAAATTTGTTCGGATAAATGTTGTGAAACATCTATTTATATACAAATCCTAGCAACATGGGGTCTAGAAATAAATTTTGTAGCTGAATCATGTTTCAAAGGGGCACCAATTAAACTGGCAATGGGAAAGAGATCTGCTTTCTTAAACAGGTGAAAATGAAGATCCGGAAAGATAACCCATATAGGAACAATTGGAGATTTAGCATGAGGGTCAAAATCAGGAGTCCAATTTAGTATTTTCATGTAACATCCCCTGAATGACCAGGATCTTCTTGCCGAAAGTCTATAATAATCATAATCTAAGCTTAACCGAAGCAATATATGTGAGCGATTAAGGAGACCTAGATTGAAACTTGAAAATCCAATTGCTTTTAATAATGTTAGAAGGTACTTCAAAGAAGGCCGACGATTCTGGAATTTACCAACTAAAACCATTCAAAGATCAGAAGATAAAGCAGTTACCTCATCCTCGGTAAAAGAGATCACGAGCTGACTTCGATGTCGAAAATGTTTAGGTTTTACTTGAGCCTCATGGAGCGCATCGACAAAAGGAACATGACCCTCTCCCAATCTTGCCGCAACAACATCTGCAAACGATCGATTATCTAAGTTAGTGTTTGGGTAACTCGTCGGGTTTCTTTGCACTGCACGTCGGGTCTCCATTCTCCCCTTTTCATAGTATTATTATGTTAAAAATTAATTCTTATGTTGGTATTATTTAGATCATCTATTCATGTTATATTATTTATGATCATATTATGGTATCTTATGATATATGAAAGTTATCACTTATGTTTACCCTTACTATCCATTTAATCATTCCCTACATATTTTTCTATTCCACCATGTTATAAATGAAAGTATTATATAAGATATGTTTAAAAGAATAACATGCATGGAGAACATGTGAGAGATGTTGAAGACATATTATGTATTAATTATCATCATATTCAGTTAGGAGTTTTTCCATCATGTGATAAATACATTGGTTTTTTAGTTAACAATTTGTCTACATTTTCTAATTATCTAAACCTAAAAGGTCCTAAAATTATAATCCATGTAATATTTGATATAAATCATGTAATTATTGGATAGTTACATTCATGGAATCACATATTTAATCAGATTAGGGATTATATAAATTTAATGGTTAATATGTTATCTGTTGGGGATTGTTTAAGTGTTATAAATTTCCTCAAAAGGTGAAAATTTAGGGTTTATCATAATTTCAAAGGTATAAATAACCCGATTTAGTTAGGGAAATATTTAATATTTTTTCTATTGGAATAAAATAATATTATTAAATATATATGGATATGAAAAAAGGATATGTATAAGTACATGATAACATCTTGATATTTTTTAACGTATATACTGTTTGGTTCACCAAGATATTACATCCCTTTTTCGATACTTGATTGTGGATGTGGATGTGGAATAAATCCATCTAAGTTTAATAATGTTGAATTTATGGTTGAGTATCAACTCAATATTCCCTTTGCTTAATGATCAGTGGACCTAATAATTCCTACATGGATTGAAAATCCCATGAGGTATTCATTTCATTATGAAATTATCATTAAAATCCATTTTGACAGATCTGGCATGTTAAATAAATAAACTATGTAATATGAGGAAACCAAACATAATGATACCAATATTGAAATGAGAGTGGTTTCGGAAAAATTAAAGATAATATAGTAATTTTAAATAATAAGGCATTTCAATTTTGAATTGATAATGTAATTATCATGCAATAATTCTCTTATGGTGTTAATTATTCATCACTAATCATTAAATACAATTTCATAATGGTTGAATCCTAAAGAATCCAAGATTATAATGGATTCCATGGATAATATGGAAATTATCTCAACAAGAAACATAATGGGATAATATTTGGATTGAGGAATATTTTGTTTATGTCTAATATGATCTCCTAAATTGTGAATAAAAATGTGTAATTTGTCGAATCTCCAAATACACCAAAGAAGAGAAGGAGTCTCATGGAATTTAGGTTGTGAAGATATTTAAGGGAATAAAATTCAATTTCTTTCATGTAAAATGTTGTAAGAATCACTAAGGGGAATGTATTAATGTAATTGAGTCTTTATTTATGGAAAAGGTGGAAATATTGAAACTATTTTACAAGGGGTTTGATCCATGGGGGCGAGGTCCTTCAATGATTCTCTCTCTAGTACCCCTTATTTGGTATTATCAATCCATTTTCCTATAACTCTGAGTATTCCTATAGGAACATAGTGCTCATATTATAATGTTTGGGAAACAACATAAGTAGTTATCTGTTCATAAAAAGGTACTCAGATTTTGTAGAATACCTTGGTAGCCCACATTATTGGGGAGCTAGGATAAAAATTTCCTTTTTCCTCACATGTTCTAATTCATACTAAAGTGGATTTCATATAGTGGAAAATGGGTTCCTATCAGGCATTTCCTAGATTTTTTGAGAAATCCCACCGTTAGGTTCAATTGGTTGATTTTTGCAGATGCAAACATTTTGGCTTCAAGGTAGTGAAATTGTATTCTGGTTTTTGAACTTGTGTGGTTTTAAAAGGATATTTCCTCTAGAAACTCTTGTGTTACGTATTGTTCTAGTGTATTATCTGGTAAATATAATCCCAATTTCATCATCGACTAATGCTCATTCTTTTTCTCTTGTAGTCATCTAACCTTACCCTAAGGAACATCTTCATGGGAGTGTTATACGATCATTCTTGTATGTTTTAGAGTTATGATTATTAAGAGTTGTGGTGGTCAATGTCTAGGAAAATTTTATTATGGACTTGATGGTTTTTTCATAGGCATTTCCTTCCTCTCTTACCTCCCCTAAGGTGAGGTTATTCAATAGAAAGGAGTTGGTTGTAGTGGATCTTACAATGATATTGATCCTATCAAAGTGGATTACCCCATACAAGGATGCATTATCTTCTCTAGCCCAATCATTGTACACGTCGAACCATTTTTATTATTTAGGGGACCCTGAGGATGATTTATATAGTTTGTATTCTCTAAATTCTTAGAAGGGAAATAGTATAATGATATTCTTATCGACTGTGGACATCAACCAAATCACTCACACCAAATGAGAATATGTTCTCATCTAATATCATTAATTTACTAAACCTAATGAGTCTTTATTTCACAAGTCCACCACACCTATTTCTCATTGATCTATATACTCATATGGAAGGTCAAGGTTCTTAGGGCTTGGGTAAATTGTTACTTTCTAAACAATGAAGTTTCAATGTAATAAGATTCTTTGTGGGTTATTCTGAAACAAAATAAAAAAGTATAACATCACATCTTTCTTAACTAGGAATTTTTTTTTATTTTATTTCATAGATAATAATCAATAAGAATATCCCATATGGTTGTTTTTTAAGAAAAATGATCCCATTGAATGAGTGCATTCATCACATTATAACATATCAAATAGATTAACTATTTAAAGAATTATATTAATCTTCACATTTATTTATGAAAAAATTAAGGCAATAGAAAGGATAGAATTATAAATTTATATGTCTAATTTTATACTAGAAAACTTGAAATAGTTCATCGAAGGGTGTTTCAACACAATAGAAGAGACCTCATAGAAAAAAGGATAATCTAGGTATTCCAATAGGGAAATTCACAATTTCAGACAGTTTGTGACCCTTAATAATCTCATAGACATGGGGTTTTTTGGAGACATGTTAACTTGGATCAACAATAAAAAATAATTTGGAGAATAATGATCCAATTGGACCGATTTCCATCTGACATTCAAGGTATCAACACATTCCCATAATCCATCTTTACACATCATACACAGTTGATGTCAAATCATTCACCACTCATGGTGCAACCAAATAGGGGGGAAACGAAAGTAATTTGTCCTTTTATACGACTATTTGGTCTTATAATGAAGGATTTATGTAGATGTTTACTATCTCTTAGGATATACTGGTGTTAATATCCTTATGGTTGGGGTTACCAATCATACCAAACAACTAAAGAAAGACCTACTTGAATTAAACTCCAACAGATCCAAAAATGAATGCATCCAAGAAGATATCGAAAATGATATTTAGGGGATAAATTAGATGTTTAAGGAGATTTGGGATATTTATTTCATCATGAATATGGTTAATAAGAAAAATATGTCATTTATAAATCTATTGGAAATAGAAAGCTATACCATAGAAAGGTGAAGGACTTCATGGATCAAAGAGGGGGATAAGAAAACATCATACTTTTAGGTGTGTGTGAATGATAATATGGTAGTATAAAAGATTAATATCATGATTGTGTATTCCTCAAATATATGGGATCTAGATTTGGAAGGGAAGCTCATTGTAAAACACTTTGAAGCGATCCTATCAGGAATGTCCAACAAATATGGAGGGAGGTTAATGTGGGTGTAAATAGAGAATTATTCCGTGTGTGATACACCTAGACCCCCATATGATAGGGATACTATGTAAATGGACATTATACTGGGAATGAAGGTGACCAATGATACCCTTACAAGAATGAATATAGAATGTGCACCGGATACAGACGGTTTCCATGACTCGTATCACATGGCTACATGGGACATCATAAACAACATGTAACTAAAGGAGTGTAATATTTATTTAAAGAAAAATATATTCTATAGGAATTTTGTGATCCCACAACCATTTTAATTATAAATGTTAAATATCCCACTATAATCAACCAAAACAGATCTATATTCCTTGAAGCATTTTCTATAAAATACTGACATTACTCATGAATTGAAGTCATGGATGGCTTATTCTAAGGCTCATATTAAATGAATAAATAGTCCTTATACAAGAATGAATAATTAAATGGGTGATTGGGATTTCTATTTAAGTGGTGGATCACATTAAAATAACAAAATTTGTTCAAATATTAAGAATAAATTGTATATTGAAATAGAATGTGACCATATAGAGTGGGGTTTCATTGTGATGATAATGATACAATTTGGTACCATAGATCGAATATGTGAACTTTCATTCAGATATTAAGTTTATCTATTTATTTCAATTTCAACCATGGTGAGGGGATTTTGTTTCTTCAAGACATTGTGGGGATTAATAACAAGATATCCACTGTTACCAAATTTTTTATTTTGGTACGAGAGGCTCTCACTAGGAACATTAAATCTGACATGGATGAGTGGAAGATCATGAAAAAAATAAATAGGTCCCATGATAGAATACATTATCATCATTTTCTATTCAATAACATGTTTTCCTTTAATAATTGTAGCAATATATCTATCAATTTTTTAAAAAAAAATTATAGAGTTTTATGCCAAATAGATATGAAAAACTTAACCAGGGAAGGAGTAGTGTTAAAATTTCAAAAAATTGTCAAATAGGAATGATAAAATAAAATATGATAAGGTAGGAGTCTAATAGAGACATCTTATTATAGAGTATATAAGGGTACCCATTTCAAACCGAAAAATATGGATGGTTTTATTTTATAGAATCATCAACTCAATAACTAAGTTTATTTTCAAAAAGAAGAATCCCTTCCTCTCATTCAAGTTAATGATAACAATAGTGAATAGTTTCCATATATCAATTCCATTTCACATTATCTTGGTCATGAAGGGTCCAAATGGAACCATAAAAACATGAAAAAATCTTGATGGATTTCATTTGGTATTCCAATAGAGGAGGAAAATTCCATTGGGATTCTTGGAATAAAATGGTAAATCTGATTGAGAAAGGGGGTATCAATTTAATAAGTGTGTCGAATCCCATGCAGAGAATGATGGAATGTCTGTAATGGGATATTTTTTAAGACAATTTCTTATGGGTGATATTTTGAAAAACATTTATATTGATTAATTGAGACACTAGACAAAAAAATAAGTAGAATGTTTTTCCTTGTGTGGAAAAATGATTTAGTAGATGGAAATACTGATGGAGAAGGTGCGGTGGGTGGTGGTTCTTCAGGATATTTGCAACTAGAAGAAGAACTAGAATGGATGTATCCATTTAATACATGGGTGTCTAGTCCCCAATATTTTCATTAGATAATACTGATCATATCCTTACCATAACAACATGGCCATTATTGAGGAAAAAAGTTTTCTGTGGGAAAAATATCATGGTGGATTATCCAGACATGTGTGTTTTTTTGGGTTGGATGTTCATATGTATTATTGGGTGGTACATTCACTCCATTATTTATGAAAATTATGAGCTCTATGAGTGGGTGATCAGGATATGGCCCAAATAAATTCTGATAAAGATGACATTTTAGGTTTTGTAGTTAATGAACAAGGAAACACCCATGGATCATAACATTCAAAATTAGGTTATTTATATGGCCATAGATTGTCTGTGTTGTGAATATCATAGTTCATAAATGGCCCAAAACCACATATTCAAAGAAGAATGGGATTTTTGAATCTATATTAATATCATCTAGAGTATAGGGATTTTAGTACATGGGGATTTGTTTTTGGATTTTATCTTGGATGGGTTTCATGGGGATGGTTAGCATGGTATAAAAGTAAAAATATATATCAAAGTATTTGAATTAGAGTGATTGGTGATATGGTTAGCTTGAAATAATGTGATATATGGAATTAACTACTCTAGATTATGCATTTATGTTTTTCTAAAATAAAATGTTGCATATCTTAGTGCTCTGATTCCAGGTGGGGTCATCAGTTTTCTTATTGGGGATCCTCCGAAGGATCTCCATATTCACAAAGGGAGGAGGTAGGGCTAACAAAGGGTGGTGGGAAAAATAGAGGCCACCTATTACTAGTATGAAAAGGAATATTTATGGTTTTTTGTGCTTGGTAGATGATATGGGGTGGACTAGTGTAGGATCAAAGGGGTTCTGTGATCTTTAGTTTATGTGATTACAATGTACGAGGTAACTCCCTTATAGAAGATAAACAGGATATGTTGTGAGGTATATTTTTAAGTATCCTTTAGAAAGTATATATTTTTGGGTGGTTTTCGATAAATAGTTGTTGTTTTATTTCATATAGATAAGACCTATAACACACCAAAATAATAAAGGGTCAAATGGCTAAATGATATGACTCATGTCAACAAAGTGAACCATCCTTTTCGGGAGCCTACTAGATTAGAACTCCACAGTTAAGCATGCTTGTCCTAGAGTTGTGATCAGGATGGGTGACCTTTTGATATTTTTCCCAGGGTGTGTATGAGTGAGGAAAAATCACACTGTAAAGGACATTTGTTGTCTTGCAGGGACTGTCATTAGTCAGATGTCATGTTCGGGCATGTGGGTGGGCCCCTAGGGTGGGGACCACATGTCTTCAGGGAAACTGGTAGTACCTGGTGGTCTAGGACTCGAGGACCATGATAACGTGGGGATTCTATGCTTTCATCGGGACCCAGTTGTTACATTAATGTAGTACCCCCAATTTCAGGTAAATAACCTCTTTCCTCATTTTTTTTAAATAGAGAGTTTCTATAAAATAGAGAGTTTCAAAAAAATAGAGTTTCCATAAAAAAGAGTGTTTCCATAATCTAGGGACTTTCCATATCATTGGGTGTTTCCATAATGTTTTTTGTTTCCATAAAGTGGGTTGTTTCCATAATGTGGGGTTTTTTCCCACAAAGTAGGTTGTTTCCATAATGTGGGGTGTTTCTATAAAGTGGGATGTCTCAAAAAAAGTTTTCCTTCCATAAAAAGGGTAATGGTGAAGGACTGTAGTTTTTTGGGGTTTTATAAGGAGTGTTGGGACCAAGAGTTAGGTCACACGATCCAAACACGGTTGGCCCGAACTGTGTGGTCAAACCTAGCACAAAGGTAAAATCTAGATCCTATTTTCTATGAGCTTACTCGTTTTCTCTCTATATATTTTATTTTGGATTCAAAATGCCTTTATTTAGAGGTTAATATCTTATATGTATGGAGAAATCCCCCCCCCCCACACACAAGTTATAGCCAACCTAGGGCCTTCCCTTGGTGATTTCAAGCCTGATTCTTGGGGTAAGTGACGATCTTCTTGGTTCTTTTCCATTTAAAGAAAACTCCTCCTTCTCTCCAGCTAGTTTTAATAGATACACACCTCCTGTGGGTAGATATATGTTTATTGTTGTCATGTATTTCAAAATATGATGTTGTTCATAATATAATAAGAGATCTAATATTCTTTCATGTAATCTTGATCTGATTCTTGAGGCATGTCACCATTCTTTCCTGATTTGTCATGTTTTCCTAGATCGGCGTAGATATACATCTCTAATCTACATTATTTCTCAGATATTAACCTTTAGTGGGAAGATATACGTTTTTTGGTGACAATTAATTCAACGTTGAGTCATGATCTTGCTAGGATAAGAGAACTAAGGAGGTTCTTGGAGAATCGACCTGTCTTCTTGTGCGTTCTTCATCTGTTGTTGAGTTTCGTCAAAACCATTGTGGTATGTGCCTTCACTCTCATATCCACTTTCTATAATAGATATTCTTAGTTTCATATTGATTTAGTTAATGGGATTAATTGTAAAAATCATGGAATAAATACTATTCAGTGATTGTTTATGGTTTTAGTGAAATTTTGAAATCTTGCTGAATGGTTGTGAAATGTGATTTAGATTATTGAATTTAAAATGATGATTTTATATTATTTATTTTTAGTAATTTTTAAATGTTATGATGATTTCTTTTCAATAAAATGTGTTTTTTATTGAAAATGTGTTTTGTCATGATCGTTGGGCATATTGGTGTGTGAGTTCATATTGAATTTCTAGGGCTTGGTTGAAATACGACCTTGAGCTCAGTTCCAAATGTTAAATGGCACATGGGATATAAATTTCACATTTCATATATGAGGCTTGGTTGAAATATAACCTTGTTATTAGTGAGAAATGGTTAATGGCACATGGGAAACAATTACTTGTGACAACTTGCTGGATCGATGAGAAAATGCTAATGAGTCCGAAACTATCATAAAGTAGCATAAATGGTTGGTTGCATGGGTTTTTGGAATGGATGGATATGCCAAGAAAAGGATATTCTAAAAAGAATTTAAATAATGTTTAGTTATTTTTCTGTAAAATATCCTATTGGGAAAATTGGTTTCAATTTCACTTGTATGATTTTTTTAATGAATGGTTTTGGAAAATATTTTATATTTAGTTATAAACTATTTTTTAGGAATAGTTTTATATAAAATATTGTATGTAATTTTTTCTAACTCTTCTATCCTTGTGTCTTGAGTTGGAGAAGTCATTAGGGAAATCCTATTGATTTTTATACTCACCAATTCTTTGGAACTTTGGTGCTTTGAAGATTTTATGTTCTAGGACAAGGAAAATGGTAATGTTTCACACATGTTTAGGACTACCTCATTATGTTTGGGATGCTCAGAGATTGTGGAGCTTGGAGCTTATAGAGCTAGAGTCTTGAGGTCATTGGAGATTCTTGTGTAGTTTATCTGTTGTGTACATTGATACTTGGTTATTCTTTGATTTTTTCTTACATTGATGTGGTTTTGAGATACATGAGATTTTTGAGTTGTCATTCATTAATTCATGCATCATATATGAATTTGTTGTTATAGGTGGTTGGTGTATTGGTTTATTTCATCAAGGGTAAACCATTAACCACATTTATTTGATACTGTTCTTCATTTATTTCAATCCTTTGGCGTCTTTTGGGTGTTTCTTAAGGCCTCGGAATGACTCTGTGTACTCTCAAGCCAATGAGAATTGGCGGTTAATTACAAATGGTATCAGATTGTTCCACCCATGCCTAAAAATTAGTCATCAGTGTTCCTATTTTTGAAGATAAAATCCATTCTTTTCTATTCCTTTGGAGGGAATCTTAGAAAGGAGTAGGATTGTCAGAAATTGAAATGTATAGCATAAAAGGATGTAGATTACCCTTTTATGATTAACATCATGTTACCTGGGAGTTGGGTAAATAATCATTTGGAGACACTTCTTGGATTTTGAAATCTCATTGTTATGGCTTTAGCGAATGATATGAGAATGAAATGAATTGTAGAGGAATGAATTTCCACTATGAGTGCATACATAATTTTGAGGAATGATGCATTTTGTGAAAAAGTGTTAATTTTTTAAAATTTAAGGAATTGATTTTCAAATGAATGATTATGAAAAAGTTAATGCTTGTTGTATTTTGAAAATGGCTTAATTTTAAAAATTGTGGGAACTATTTCAAAAAATAGTTGAACATGAGAATATTTTTGTTTTTGGGAAAAATTTATTTGATAGTTCATTTGATATAATTTGAAATGCTAAGACATCGGTTGAATGAGAGTGATACTTATAGAGTTTGTTGTTGGTTTAGAAAATGGAACCCAATATGTGTCATATGAACTTGTAAAAAGGGGCTCTTGAGAATTTGGTTCCAGTTAAGCCATGGGTGAAACAAAAATTGGTCCAAAGCATCACTCAGGATTTGCAAACCATTGATTTTGGACTACAACACGATAATCCATTTACAATATATGTCACAGTTGGAAATCCAAGTGGAGGAAGTATATTTGTTTTCACTAGGGGGGATGAGAACTCTAGCACATAGATGTAGAGGAAGTGGGGATCCTATTTGTTATGATTAAAACTTGAAATTATTCCTTCTATGTTAAAAATGAATACTATTCTCAGTGAAAGAGAATATCAAGGCTTTATGTGTAGATCTTTTGATATAACTATTGATGGAGTTCAGCTAAAATGGGAATTCTAAATGTTGGATGTAGATGTATATGATGTAATCCTATGTTTGGATTGTTTGAATACATTCAAGGCTCAAATAAACTTCTATAGGAGAACAGTTAGCATCATGACTGAGGACGACATCGAGGATCTCTTTAGAGGTGAGAGGATTGTAAAGAAGGGTGAAAAGAGGTTATTGGAACCAATGGTGGGAATGTTCTCATACCAGTTGGAAGCGTTGTCTTCAGAATCAATGGATGAGATTGAATTAAATACTTTTCCAGCTATTTTGGATCAACTTCTAGATGTCTTTCCGAATAACTTCTCATGGTTACCACCTCTAAGGGAAGAAGATTTTATGATTGATCTACTTTTGGGGACCAGTTCTATTTTCCTTCCATCTTATAGGATGGAACCAAAATAATTATGGGAATTGAAAGTATAGTTAGAGGATTTGGAATGAAAAAGCTTCATTCGACAAAGTACATCTCTCTGGGCAGCAACAGTTTTGTTAATTAAGAAGGCAGATTGAAATCTTCGGCTATGTGTTGATTATCGTATGCTTAACCAACATAATATTAATCAACATATATACCCTTCCATGCATTGATGATATATTTTATCAATTAAGGGGATCTTAGTGGTTATCAAAGATTGAATTTCCATATTGATATCACCATTTGAGAGTTTGAAAGGAGGATATTCCAAAGGCAGCTTTCTGAAGTAAATATGGCCACTAAAAATATGTAGTGCTGCCTTTCGGGATGACGAATGCACCAGTGGTATTCATGGCATTGATGTATTTAATATTTCAACAATATCTTGATTCATTTGTTGTGGTGTTTTTGGAAAACATTTTGGTCTATTCAAAGACAAGGGATGACCATGAGGTGCACCTGGAAACACTATTACAAATCTTGAGAGATCCTCATTTGTATGCAAAATTATCAATGTGATATTTATTTATATATGATGTACATTTTCTTGGCCATGTAATTTCTGAGAAAGATATTTCTGTTGATCCAGAAAAGATATAATTCTTTTTCTCTTGGAAACCACTAAAGAATGTTTTTGAGATACGAAGATTTCTTGGTCTAGATGGTTACTACCGATGCTTTGTGCACGATTTCTCAAGACTAGCTTCACCAATCACAGTACTGACAAAGGAAAATATTTCATTCCAATGGATAGAGGAATTTTATTAGCCTTTCCTAGAATTGAAATTCCGGATTACATCAACATCTATCTTGATCTTTCAAAATCAGGTCATGGGTATGTGGTGTATTGTGATGCTTCGGGATTATGGTTGGGATGTCTTCACATGAAAATAGATCAGGTGGTTACTTATGGTTTAAGGCGCTTAAAGGTGCATGAGAAGAATTATCCAAAACATGATTTGGAGTTAGTTGTAGTCATACATGTTTTTAATCCATTGATAAATTATCTCATTGGTGAGAAATTTACTCTGTTTACGGATCAAAAAATCATAAAACACATTTTATCACAGCAATATTTGAATCTGATGAAAATGATATGGGTGGAGTATCTCAAAATTTTTCACATTGACATGACATACACACCACATAATTAATATTCAGTGGTGGATTCGTTGAGAATAAATTCATATGCTCAGTTGAAAAAAGAAGCCTAAGATGAATGTATGTTGATGTCCGTCTTAGATGACGTGCATGTTAAATGTTAACACTAAGGTGATGTTACGGTTTTCTTTTCATCAACGCTTTTCTTGATTTTGTATAAATTCTCTAAGAGGAATAAACATGTGATGAAGAATGTCTGGATGCAAGTTTAAAACTTAATGGTATGGAGACCATTGAGGGATGGAAACATGATGGGGGTTTAGTTTTGTGTTTCCGAGATCGGATGGTTGTACCTATGGTCTTTCAGGAACAAATCCTTCATGCTAACCACCATTCGGGATGATATGTACATCCAAGTACATATAAGATGTATAAGGGGTTGAAGGCACAATATTGGTGGAGAGGCGTGAAAAGGAAGGTGGCCGAGTTCATCTTGCGGTGCTTAACATGTCATCAGGTTAAAGAAAAGAATCCGAGACCAGATGGTTTGATACAATCATTTCCCATACCAGTGTGGAAATGGGATCCTATAGATATAGATTTTGTTATAGGTCTTCCTAGAATGGTCCATAAACACAATTCTATTTGGGTGATAGTGGATCATCTAACCAATTCATCCTATTTCATCCCTATTCATGAAATTCATACTATTGAGGATCGTTCAAAAATCTATATCTGAGATGTGGTAAAGAGAAATGGTGTAACATTTTCTATAGTATCACATAGAGATCCGAGGTTCAAATCTTGTTTCTAGTAATCCATACAACCATCCCTTGGGACTCATTTTTCTTTGACCCCAGTGTATCATCCTTAGACGGATGGGAAATCCGAGAGGATGATACAAACATTCAAAGACATGTTGCATGCTTCTGTAATTAATTTAGGTGGCACATGGAAGGAGAATATACCCTTATAATAGTTCTTATACAATAATAGCTATGAAACCTCGATACAAATGGATCTGTTGGAAGAATTGTATGGGTGTCCTTGTCGTTCTCCACTATTCTGGGTGGAAATGGGTGAACCTTCACTAGTTGGCAAAGCCTTGTCCAAGAAACAACAGTGAAAATCTAATTTATTAGAAAGAGGATGGAGATGGCTCAAAGATTTCATAAATCATATACAGATCACCATCGAAGACTGTTGTCATTCGCTATGGGTGATCATGTCTTCTTGAGGATCTCTCCAAGGCTTGGACATAGTCTTTTCGGGAATAAGGTCCAGTTATCTTTTATATACATTGGACCAATTGATATACTGGAATGGGTTGGAGAGGTGGAATATCAGTTGGTATTACTACCATGGTTTAGCTTAGTGCATAATATGTTTCTTGTATCCCAGTTGAAAATGTATCACCCTGATCCTAACCATGTGATCATATGGGATCAATTTTACCTAGAACCAGATGCATCATTGGTAAATATCCCATTGCAGATCATGGATAGACAATAGATAATCATTCATAGGAAAATCATTGGCATAGTTTGGCTTTTATAGAAACATGTTATGATCTAGGAAGAGACTTGGTAACGTGATATAGAAATTAAATATTAGGGGACAGAACTCTTTTTGGCTAGCTAGTGTTTTCTACTTTCTGAGGACAGAAAGACCAATGGTGGGGAGAATGTAGTACCCATGATTTCTAGTACAATACCCTTTTCCTCATGTTTTTTTAAATTGACAGTCTCCATAAAACAGAGAGCCTCCATAAAGTAGAGAGTTTCTATAAAATAGATAGTTTCCATAAATTTGGATGTTTCCATAATGTTGGAGGTTTACATAAAGTGTTTTGTTTCTATAAAGTGGGTTGTTTCCATTAAGTGGGTTATTTCCATAAAGTGGGGTGTTTCAATAATGTGGGTTATTCCATAAAGTGGGGTGTTTCTATAAAGTGGGATGTTTACATAAAAATGTGCCTCCATAAAAAGGGTAATGGTGAAGGATTTTAGTGTTTGAGGGTTTTATAATGAGTGTTGGGCCAATAAGGAAGGTCGCACGATCCATTCACGGTTGGCCTTTACTGTGTGGTAAAACATTGCATAGAGGTCAAATCCAGATCCTATTTTCTAGGAGCATACTTTTTTTATCTATATATTTCATTTTCTCTTCAAAACGCCCTTATTTAGAGTTTAATCTCCCTATAAGTCTGGATATCCCTCCCCACCCAAGTTGGATCCATCCTAGATAATTTCCTTGGTGATTTCAAGCTCGATTCTTAGGGTAAGTGCCGATCTTCTTGGTTCTTTTCCATTTTATTCAAACTCCTCATTCTCTACTTATCATTTTGTTAGATATAAACATCCTATGGGTAGATATGAGTTCTTTATTTTCATGTAAAAAAACATGTGGCGTATTAATGATATAGAAAAATATCTAAGCTTCTTTCTTGGAATCTAGATCTGATTCTTGAGGTATGTCACCATTATATTCCTAATTTGTCATGTTTTCTCATATTTTCTTATTTTTATTTCTACGATAACCATTATTTCTTAGATATGAACCTATAGTTTGTAGATCTATGTTTTTTGATACCAAATAATTGAATTTTTAGTAGTTATCTTTCTAGGATAAGATAACTAATGCATTTCTTGGAGAATCGACATGTCTTCTTGTGTGTTCTTCATATGCTGTAGAGTTTCATCAGAACCATTGATGTAGGAGACTTCACTCTCATCTTCAATTGCTAGAATGGATTTTCTTAGTTTTATATTAGTTTAATTTAATGGGATTGATTGTGAAAATCATGTACTAAATCTTATACAGTGATGATTTATGGTTTTAGTGAAACTAAGAAATCTAGGTGAATTGTTGTGCAATGTGATTTAACCTCTTGAATTTAAAATGGAGATTTCAAAATATTGATTTTTTTGGAATTGTTAAATGGTTTGATGAAAATTTGGGTTTTAATAAAAAGTGTGTTTTATTGAAAAGGTGTTTTGGCATGATCATGGGGTATATTGGTGTGTGAGTTCATATTGCATTTCTAGGGTTTGGTTGAAATAGGACCTTGTGACTAGTTCCAAATGTTAAATGGCCCATGGAATATAAATTTCATAGTTCATATATGAGTATTGGTTGAAATATGACCTTATTCTCAGTGTTAAATGGTTAATGGCACATGGGAAACAATTACTGTGTGACGACATGGTAGATCAACAATAAACCGCTAATGAGTATGGAACTATCATAACATAGCATGTATGGTTGGTGATATGGGATTGTTGAATGGTTGTTTATGCCAAGAAAGTGATATTCTGAAATGATTATAAATCTTGATTATTTATGTTTCTGGAAAAATATATCACTGGGAAAATTGGATTCAATTTTACTTGTATACTTTTTCTAATGAATGGTTTTGGAAATGTGTTTATATTTAGTTGTAAAATGTTTTTGAGATTTTTTTATATAAACTGTTTTATACAATTGTTTCTGACTCTTCTATCCTAGTCAAGTGAGTAGTTATGTCATTGGGGAAATCCTACTGAGTTCTTTACTCACCCCTGCTTTGGAACATTGGTTCTTTTGCAGATTCTATGTTCCGGGACAAGGGAAAAGGTAATGTTTCAAATGTGTTTAACAGTACCTCGTAATTTTTGGGATTTTCAAAGATTATGGAGCTTGGAGCTTATGTAACATAGAGTCATGAGATATTTTGAGAGCCTTTTGTAGTTTATCCACTATATACTTTGATAATTGGTTATTCTTCCATTGTTGTTTACTTTGATGTAGTTTTGAGATACATGAAGTTGTTGAGTTGTCTTTCATCCATTCATGCATCATATAATGAATGTTTGGTTATTTTTGGTTGGTTTAATGGTTTATTTCACTAAGGGTAAGTCGTCCCCCACTTGTATTTGAAACCCTTAGGCATTTATATCAATCTATTGGCGTCTTGGGGATTTCTCATAAGGCCTAGGAATGACTCGTTGTTCTCTCATGCCAATGAGAATTTATCAGGTCATTACAAGACCAACTCCCCATTATATCCAACGTAATATATTAGGATGTGCAAGAAGATTCCTGAACATGGAATTTTGGTTAGTCACACTTAGAGGAAAGGAAACATTATAGATTACATATTGGATAGTAAATCATAATCTTGATAAATTATCATTTTTTAATAATATACTAGATCATTTCCTCATGAATAAAACCTCATTGTATGTGGTAATGACCTTGGTCATCACCAATTCCGCACCCTGATTTTTAGTTCATTAAAATTTTAAATTTCATTTTGAGTATGTGATGTATGATAGGAACCCACAACTTCCAGGATAAGGGAAATCCTATAAAAACATAATAATGAAATTGGGCATTGAAAATGGTATGGAATGTGTAACATTGATCCCCCACTCAAGAACAATGAATGGTGTATTCATATGTTCTTCAACCTACTCCTCTATACTAAGAATTGTTACTAAACAAAAAACATCAACATGATGTCTAGTTGTTTAATTATCAAAAAAAAACATATAGTAGTATCATTATTATAACCCATTTATATAACTCATCACTAATAGATGTTTATAAGAATTCTATTCCTATAAAATCTTGTTATATTTCCTTTGGTAAAATTTGATGTGTTAATTGGTATCTATTAGATCTCTTGAAAATGATAATTGTCAATATAGTAAAATTAAATCAAAAAATTAATCCATTATCACTTATTAATAAAGGGATTTCTAAAAACACCCTATGAAAAATTAATCACATCATATTTGGGTATTTAATAAAAATGGTTAATGGAAAATCTCATCATTAGTTATATTCCTATTATGAGGGAAAACATGAGTTCACTAGTCATACCAAGGATAGTGTGGGGGAAACATCAATAGAAATTAAATTTAGATTATATTAAATCCTATGGAGACTGATAACTATTTAAGTTGTAAGAAATATTTAAAATTTTAGATAAATAACTTATATAATGGAGGAAGAATGTGATGACATGAAATTTCACTTTGTATTTTCCTGAAATAAATATTTTGTTAATAAATTATTCTACACAAGAAATCTATATAAAAGAGGCACCCCATATTAAATTAGAATTTATATGTAATATAAGATTAATAATACCTCTAGTAAATAAAAATATTGTAATTAATAATAATTTATTACGATTTGAGTATAAATAATAAATATGAATTAGTATTAAAGAGGAATTTTCTTTCTAAAATAACTGTTTAAATTATTATTAAATAAAATCAGTAACACTTAAATTATTATTAAGATAATATATGGTATTATAATATATGAAAAAATACATTATATAAATTATAAATTGGCATGGAATAATATCACAAACACTTAATGGTCAAAATTTATGTTTTCCAATAAAACCAATTTTCCATATATTTTTTACTTTACATGGTAAGACTAAATTTATATATTTTATTTATATAAAATGATTTAATTTTTTGAAGACATGATATAAAAATTATATTAGTATGATGTTTTGAATTTTTTTATAAAATAATTCAATTTCTAGTCAATAATGAAAATTAATGTTTTTATTAAAACTATAGAATTTATTGAATTGTCGAGAAATAAGGTATAATGTAAAAACATAGAAAATATATTTCATTATGAAATATGTATCTATGGAATAAAAAAATATATTTTTAATTACTATTTTTAAATTAATCAAATTATGTTTAATATTCTATTACTTAATACATATTTTCCAATAAAAGAATTTTTTTGGTCATTTATATTACATAAATAATTTTTTTGTTAAATAGGTTATAACCATATTTTGAAGTGAAAGAAAATTTATTTGTTTTAGGATATTTAAATTTATAATATATAAATCAAATACATTGATAATTTCATCTTATAAATAAAAGTTAAGTTTAAATTAAACTTTCTCTATAAATATGTTTTGATGCAACAAATGTACAATGTTAAAATTGATTTTAATAACACGTTGATTCATTATCTAATAAAATTTATTTAATCTTTTAATTAGTACATAAAAATTATTTAATGATGGTTTTTTATTTTTATGAATAAAAATTTTATAACATAGGTAATTACTAGTTACCACGATAAAAGACAAAAGAGTAAAATGGGTTAAACAAAGAGGTAAAATGAATACCATGTCTATAAAATGGTTATAATTGATTGGTTCAATTTTTGATTGAAAAACTATATCAAAAATCCATTTTATCCATTTTGGATTCTTCTTGACATGTGAAACTTGTTCTCTAATTAAATTATTATGAAATATTTACAATAATGCTAAAGTCACCCTCTATAAATGGGCCCCTCACCGCCTCTTAAATACTACACCAAATTCAGATTTTATCATGAAAATATAATATATTTAATTACCCTATATTCATATTTCACTTGATTAATCTCATGGACATAATATTTTGGCATAGTGCCTCTATTTCCAAGAATTCCTCCAAGGGAATCTCAATGTCCTCAATGTGTATAGTTACATTTCCCTAATATTGTTTTTTATAAAATTCCATATCAAATATATTTTTCATATTATTATAAAAATAAATCATTGTTTTTATTATATTTTTTTATATTTTGGGAATAATTATTAACCACCTTTCTACTTTTCTAAAAAGAAGAACACAAACATCATTCATTCGTTTTCATTGATTACCACCTTCACGAAGTAACTTATCACAGTTTTTATGTAACACCCCAACCCCTCTATGCTGGAGTCAGTGCAATACTTGTGATATTGGAATGGTTAGAAGGAATAAATATCAAGAAGGAACGATCAGTTTAGTAGTCTTAAAGAAACTAGATACATATATGTAACTCAAATTACAATGGAAAATGATACAAAATACAATACATAACAAAAACTAAAAACTGCATCCACAAGAACTCAATAAATTATATCCTCTTTGTCACTTGTTGAAAGTAAATAATGAAAGGGGTGAGCTAAAATGCTCAGTAACGGTTAAAAATATTGGAATCATGAATACAATAATAATTGAATCATAATCAATCTGACATATCAAATACTTCATGGTGAATAAATGAAAAACTCGTGAAATTAATAAACTGAGAATGAAACTGCATCCATAGATTTTGTCATAGTGAAAACCTCATGGATAGTAGAAACTAAAAATGAATAAAAAAATGATTATTAATTGGATGTCATGTATCTGGCACAAGAAACCATAATTCCATTAAAACGGTTTCGACTTATGGGTAGAAACCTATCAGATTTATGTATACAAAATCAAAGGGTTTGCCAACAAACTAATTTGTCTCATGAGACCTACCGATGAATCGAGGGGATATAGAGGGCCCAAACCACAAATTCATGTCCAAATAATTCTTTATTAATTGATTCAATACAAGTGTAATATGACTTTTCAATATTTTTATAGTGTAGAGTATACAGATTCATCAATATTTCCATAATTAAAATAACTTTTCAAATAAACACCCTATGTAAAATGGTATAAAGTTTAGATAACAAACATACCCATGATATGAGATTATGGATATTTAATATAAATATAATTTCAAAATTTAAAAAGATCTAAAATGGGGAGTAGGTACACCACATAAGGATTATTAGGTGCACAATACAAAGTTAGTCACAACAAAATAGTAGTTGAGACAAAGTCTCTTACCACAATATAATCGGTCGAATCATATGAAATGAAATTAATAACCATAAAATGAGTTATTAAATACCATAAATATAAAAGGAATAATGTTATTATATACTAAATGGATGCACACATATTCCACAAACTAGAAATAATTGGCGAACAATAGAAATATCACGGAAACGAAAATGAGATGAGAAACCCATTACAAACATTTCAGCATGGAAACGAGTGTGATTGTGAGGGATTAATGAGAGATAAAGGTGTATTAAATGATTTATATATTATAAGGGATGTTTGGGGGAGTTTAGAAAACCTACCCCCTCATTTAATATTAAAAATAAAATGGCACAACAAAGGGTAGATTCTTGAACAAAAGTGAGAGAGAGGATCCCTCACCATATTCTTAAAGGTGTTCTTGACTTGTTATCAAAGACTAGAATAAACAATTTAGGATTATTAATTCAAAATTAAATAACCTCTACTATATTTAAAGGATTTATCATAACCCTTATTGTTCATTAAAGGCCTTTTTGATTAGTTATAATGTTCAATTTCATTTTTTGGGCTCATTCGATTACATGATTTTAAATGATTGGTTCACTTATATTAAAGATTGGATAAATATGAATGATGTAAGAGGTTGTCAAGAAATGAAGTTATATTCCATTAGAGATATTCCAGGAGATTAAAAGGCTTTAATTTTAATTTGGTTACTAGAGTGAGGTGAATTATTACATATATATAACATTAGTGACAACCGTTTTCGTTAAATGGTGAGTATGATTACAATGAACAAGTTTTTCTATATAACATAATACCATTTGTAAAAAATGATTACAGAACTAGAAATAGGATATATAACATATATAATAATCTGGCTCAACTATAACACAAATGGTTTCAGGAACACAATTATATATTATAATAGAAATTGATAAATTTTTATCCTTGAATGTACCAAATTATCACATCTCAAACGGTGCTTTCATTTCTTCCACATAAAGGGTGGGGAAAAGAGAGAAGATAAATAAATATACAATTAGAATAAAAACATTCCAGTAAAAATGTGTTACTAGAGTTATCATACTATTTGGGTGAAGGGAGGTGAGGAAAGAAACAAAATGAAAAGAACATAAAAGAAACGAAGGAATTGGAAAGTGGAGTTTACCTCTAGAGACTTCCTCCTTTGAGAACCTCTTATGGAGAGAGGTTTTGGAACTACGAATATTCTATGATATTCTGGATGTGGTGGAGGATCTTGGGGGAGATTTGGGCAGAATATTGGCATGGAACAAGTCTTGAGGGGACTGAAGAGAAGAGGGAGTGACGGGGGGTTATAGCGGAGGAGAGGGGAGTTTTCTTAATATTATAATCATTAGTTTATTATATCCCCTCATGACAACCAATAGTGAATAATCCTTGACCAAGAACTGTAATATATTCATTTGACATCAAACCAATTGGGATTCAATCATCATATCATCATCAATGACTCAATAAATTCTTTATTTATCATTTATTGTAAATTTTCACATTTTCCTATTCATAAAAACTGTAAGTATTTTAGAGATATCCAAAAAATTCGCCCTAAATAGTTTTCGACGTGTAGAATCCAAAAATGATGTCCATTTTTCAAAAATAATTTTCTATATATGATTAATTAAATATTTAATTAAAATCAATATTTATTCTAAAAATATAAACACTTAAAATAATCTTCTTTTTAAGGTTCCTAAATTCACTTATACACTCATGGGAATGGATACCATTCATAAAAGTAATATTACTATTCCTAAGGGTAAGATACTATTCATAAGGGTAGGTTACTATTCACTGAAAATTTAGTTAATTCTATCTGACTCTAAATATCATCCTAAACACAACCTTGTATGTCAGATTTGTAAAATTCAAATTGAAGAGTTGGTAAAAATATGTTTAATGGCCAAGTTATGGATATCTCCAGTATGTAATCATGTTTTGTCTCATATAGGCTTAGTGATTCCTGAAATATAGGATATACCTGGAATTTATTTAAGAGAAACATGTTATGAGGTGTTTGGGGTATTAAATTATTCCCTCCTTTGGAAATTTCATTCTCAAAATTTTATGTATGAAACTCACCAAAATGATGTGGGTGATTCTTCCTCATAACATTCCTAGGTTCCCATGTTTCTTACTCTATATTATAGTTCCTCCAATGAACCTTTACAAAAAGAGTTGTCAGATTTCTCAATACCTTCTCCCTTGTGTCACGAATCCCGATAGGCTTTTCAAAGTATGACAAATCCGGTTCCAGTTCAATTTCATAACAAGTGAGTACATGCATTGGGTCTGGCATGTATTTTTTAACAATGACACGTGGAACGCATCATGAACTCTGGAGATATTTGGCGGCCTCGCTAAATGGAAATCTACAGCTCTGAATCTTTCCATAATTTCAAATGGTCTGATTTACCTAGGGCTCAGTTTCCCTTTCCTACCAAACCTTAAAACGCCCTTCTATGGAGATAACTCCTGAATTACATCACCTCCCACTTGGAATTCCAAGTCCTTTATCGGGTTTTCAGCATAACTCTTCTTCCTTGTTTGGGCTGCTTTAATATGAGCTTGTATTTTCATCACCTTTTTCATGGTCTCTTCAATACTTTCTAGGCCTATAGGTTTCCTCTCAACAAATTCGTCCCAAGAAGTTGGATTTCGACATCTCGTTCATATAATCCTTCATATGGAGCCATTTGTATACTAGAATGGAAACTATTATTGTATGAAAATTACCCCAAAATAAATTATTGATCCCACATACCTTGGAAGTCAAGAGAGCATGTTTTCAAGATGTCTTCTAAAGTTTGAATAGTCCTTTCAGACTGTCCATCGGTTTGGGGGTGACTAGCAGTACCCATTCGAAGCTCAGTATTCAAAGATTTTTAGAGAATTTTCCAGAATTTTTATGTAAACTGAGGATCTCAATTGGATACAATCGATAATGGTGCACCATGAATTATTACAACTTCATTAATTTAAAGTATTTCCAATCAATCAAGTGGAAAATTTTATATTATAGGATGTAAATGTGTTTTTTTATGAGGTGATCAATAATTACCCATATTGCATCATTCCTTCTTGGTGTCCTTGGTAGTCCGGTGACAAAATCCATCGTAATGTTATCCCACTTCCATAGAGGAATATTTATAGTTTGCATCACTTCTTTGGGGTGTTGTCTCTCCGCCTTCACTTGTTGACAAACTAGATATCTTGACACGTAGTTAGCAATTCTCCACATCATATTTACCAACCAAAAATATTCTTTTAGATCACTATACATCTTGGTACTACCCTGGTGTATAGAGAAATTTGAGCTATGAGAATCATCTAATAGTTCCCTTTTTATCTCATGTACTGATGGAACACATAACATCTTCCCAAATTTCAGAACTCCCTCTTCATACACGAATTCAACCAGTCTCACATCCATGAAGACATTAATTTTCATATGATAATTCTCGTCATCAGATTGAGAGATTTTTAACATCTCTAATAAATATGTTTTAGAAATCATTTGAATTAAGAAAGATGTTTCCCTTTCCCTATCAGTTCCTATACCTATCATTAGTAAATCCAAAAATATAGGATCTCTCTCAATCCTCAATTGAGACAGAAGTCCATGATCAATCCTTCTTAATGCACCGTTCACCTTATTCGCCTTCCTTGGGTGGATGTTTGTTGGATAATCGTGATCTTTGAGTAACTCAAGCCATCTTATTTGCCTCATGTTGAGTTATTTTTGTGTGAAAATGTATTTCAAACTCTAGTGGTCTGTATAAATCTCACATCTATCTCTAGTGGTCTGTATAAATCTCAAATCTATCTCTATAGAGATAATTCCTCCATATTTTCAGTGAAAATATTATGACTGATAACTCAAGATCATGAGTTGGATAATTTTTCTCATGAATCTTAAAGTGTCTTGATGCATAAGCAATAACTTTATCATTTTTCATAAGGACGCAACCCAATCCATTCTTTGATGAATCACTGTATATTACAAATCCACCACTTCTAGATGGAAGAGTCAAAATTGGAGCATTAACCAATCTTATTTTCAATTCATCGAATCATTCTGTACATTATTTTTTCCACAAAAACATAACTCTTTTACCTGTGAGCTTGGTGAGAGGGTTAGCCAGTCGGGTAATGTTCTTAAAAAAATGCTGATAGTAACCTGCAAAGCCAAAAAACCTATGTACCTCATATATTTTTGTTCGAATGGTCCATTATTGGATTGCCTTTGTCTTTATAGGATCGACTAGGATTCTGTGCTTAGAGACAATATGGCCTAGAATATAAACTGATTGAATCTAGAATTCGAACTTGTTGAACTTCACATATAATTTATTTCTCTTAAGAGTTATCTGAATAACTCGAAAGTGATTTTCATGGTCTTCATAGATTTTTGATTATACAAGGATATCATCGATGAATACCACAAAAAAAGATATCAAGATATTCCTTGAGAACTCTCTTCATTAAATCCATGAAAATAGAGGGTGCATTTTTCAGTCCAAAAGGCATCACTGTAAACTCGTAATGATCATACCTGGTCTGAAATGATATCTTTGTAATATCTTCATTCCACACACACAACTAATGATATCCGGATCGAAGGCCAGTCATCGAAAATTATTGACCTCCATGAATTTGATCAAATAAATCATCAATCCAAGGCATATGATACTTATTCATTATTATAATAGCATTAATTTCTCTCTAATAAATGCAAAGACTCATGAATCAATCTTTCTTCTTGACATAGAGGACATTGGTTCCCCATAGAGAAACACTATGTGGAATAAATCCTTTTTTCACTCAAATCATCTAGTTGTTTAATTATCTTTATTAATTTCACAATGGCCATTCTATAGGGAGTATTTGATATAGGTTTTTCACCATAAATTAAATCAAAAGAGAGCTCAACATTATGCTCTAGAGGGTTTCGTGGAAAATCCTCTGGAAATACATCATTGTAGACTTTCACTATGTGAAAATCTTCTGTTTGAAAATTTTTTTCCTCTCCTATAGATATTGGTTTATCTTACTCTCCTAGTATTGAATTCAGTAGAGCTATTGGGGATGGTTCTAGATAAGAATCAGGTGGCGAAGTTTATTCCCTAAAGGCCCGAAATTCTACACCATTTTCCAAAATTGTAACTTCATTCTTCTTACAATAAATCATCACATCATAATTTGAAAACCAATTGATACCGAGAATTATATCAAATTCAGTCGCTGGTATGATTACCAGGTTATCAACTAAATCATGTATTGGTGTCTGGAGGGGGACTAGTAAACATCAATTTGTTGCAATGATACATCCCCTATGAGTTTTGACTAACAAATCTATTATTAAAACAAATTGGTCATATCTAATTTTCTTGGAAAACTGAGAAGATATAAATGAATGTGATGATCTAGAATCAAATAAATTGTTGGCTATGTTTGAGAAAAATAAATAAAGTACCTACCACCACATCATTAGGAACGTTAACCTCCATGGTTGTAATAGTATAATCTCCCCTTTCTCTCATGGCATTTTCTGAGTCATGTTTCCTTGGAGCTTAGGAATCTCATTTACACAGTCTCCCATCTCTCTACAATTGTTGCATTGAATATCCTTGAATTTCTTTGCATTAATCAAATCAATGACTATTTTATCCATTTTTATAGTTGACTCCAATGTCTTTCAAGTATTTCCCAAGATGTTTCTTTCCAAAATTCTCACTTAATAGAAATTACTTTTTTCCCATGATCCTCTTTGGTGCTTCCCCTTTTCCTTTGTTATCAGAGTACCACTTCTTATCCTGGTTTCTTTTGAAAAGATTTGAACTAGAAAATTCCTTCTCTATTTTTGTGGCACTTGATACAATTTGATCATATGATTAAAATTATTTAGAAGTCAATTACCTTTGAAGAAATGGCTTAAGACCTTCAATGAAATGATCAGTCTTGTCTACCGAGTCATGTACGTAATCCATGACATAGCTAGCCAGCCTTGTTAATGTAGCCTCATACTCTGCAACATTGTCTTCTTCCCATTGTTTTATGCTAAGGAATTTCCTCTTCATTTCAGTTTGTCTCTCATGAGGGAAATATTTTTTGAAGAATATTTCCTTAAAATTATTCCAATACATATCTTCTATTTCTTCTTCCTATGTGGTATTCTGCATCAAATACCACCATTGATACGTGTCACCCTTGAGACAATATATTTCCAACATTTCCTTATCTTTTTCATCGCATCTTAATGCCATGAATATAATTTCAATTGACTTAATCCACTTCTCATCTACTATTGGATTAGTAGTCACACTAAAAGATGGTGGCTTCTGCCACATGAAACGATCCAGCACAGGTGTAACATGGTTATTTGTAATGACCTGGGTAATTTTTCCCAATATAGTCATAATATGATATGCTCCGACATTGATGGTGTTCACTTTCTCAGTGGGGAAATCCCTACATTTTCCACTAGTATTGATTCCCCTTCTTTCATTAGGTTCCATTTCTAAATAATGGCATATAGTAAATTAGTTTATGAATCTAAAATAGAAATATCGTAATATAGATTGAAATTCAACGCATAACTAATCTCATTAGCTCAATTTCTATGAGGAAAAATTTAAATTTCAATCATTCATAATGGATTGAAAAAAAATATGAATTATCCTAAGAATATCCCCCGGGAGTGTCGTAACCAAGAGTGCATCAAGGCCCGCTGTCGTATACCAAGATACCCCGGGTCAAGCCCAAAACTACTTGTCAGAGTTTTCACTCCTAGGTACATCTGTTCTAGAGCCACATCTACCTGCTAGTATCCAGAGAGAGATCTATTTTCTTGAATGATTCACATAATCTATTCCTTACCAAAAAACCAGGACTATATATTACATTTAACATCAAATAATACATTAGGTATTTGTTTTGTAATATATATTTCCTACTCTAGTTTCCAATAATCATACTAAACTTCCTCTATTACCAACTGTAACACCCCAACCCCTCTAGGCTGGAGCTGGTGCATTACTTGTGATATTTTCATGCATAAAAGGAATGAAAATCCTGAAGGAACGATCATTTCTCCACTCTTGAAGAATCTAGATACATAGATGTTACTCAAATTACATTGGAAAAGGTTACAAAATACAATACATAGCAAAAAATAGAAACTGCATCCAAAAGAACTCAATATATTATCCCCTCTTTGTCACCTGTTGAATGTAAATAATGAAAGGGGTGAGCTCAAACGCTCAGTAGGGTTACAAATAGTGGAAGCATGAATATAATAATAAGTGAATCATAATCAATCTGACAAAATCAATATGGAATTGTCAATAAATGAAAAACTCACACCAATAATAAACTGAGATTGAAACTGCATCCTTTGATTTGTCATAGTGAAAAAATCATAGACAGTAATAAATAATAATGAATAAAGAGAATTATTATTAATTTGACTCCATGTATCTATCACATGAAACCATAATACCGTTTAAAAGGTTTAGTTCTATGGGTAGAAACCCGTCTGATTTTTGGAAACAAAATCGAAGGGTTTGTTTCCAAACTAATTTGTCTCATGAGACCTATCAATGCATCGAGGGGCTACAGCAGGCTCCACCCACCACTGTGTGTCTGAATAATTATGTATACATTGATTCAATAAAATATTATTATGCATTTTCAATATATGTATAGATTAGAGTATACATATTCATCAATATTTCCATAATTAAAATAACTATCTAAATAATCACCATATGTAAAATGGTATACGATTCAGACAGCTAACATATCCATGATTTGAGATTATGGATATTTAATATAAATAAAAATTTAAAAATAAAAAATTGATCTCAAATTGGAAGTAGGTACACTATATAATTATTATTAGTTTCACTATACAATGATAGTCACAACAAAATAGTAGTATAGACAAAGTCTCTTACCACAATGTAATTGGTCGAATCCTATGGCAAGAACATAATAACCCTCAAATGATGCATTAAATACCATGAATATAAATATAATAATGTGATTATATATAAAATTGATATACAGATATACCAAATTAAATAAATAATTAGAGACCAAAGGAAATCTCACGGAAATGAACGTGAGATGAGAAACCACTTACATACATTTCGGCATGGTAACAAGTGTTATAGCGAGGGATTAATGAGAGATAAAGTGCAATTCCATTATTTATATGTCACAAGGGTAGTATGGGGGAGGTGATAAAACATAACCCCTCATTATGAATTTAAAATAAAAGGGCACAACAGAGGAGAGATTCTTTAAAAAAAGTGAGAGAGATGATCCCTTACCTTATGCTTGAAGGTGTTCTTGACTTGTAATTAAAGACCAGAATAAACAAATTAGGCTTATTAATTAATAATTCCAGAACCTCAAATATATGTAAATCATTTTTTATAACCATTTTTGATCATTCATGGCCTTTTTTATTTATTATAATGTTCAATTTCATTGTTCAGGCTTGTTGGTTACAAGTTTTTAAATGATCGGTTCACTTATATTAAAGTTCGGATAAATATGAAAGATGGAAGTGGTTATCCATAAATGAAGTTATATTACAATAGTGAACGTATAGGAGAATACATGGTTTTAAATTTAATTTGGTTACTTAGAGTGAGGTCAATTTATTACAAACATATATATATATATAACCTTAGTGATAATCGTTTTGATTAAACGGTGGGTTTGACTAAAATGAACATGTTTTGCTTTTTAACTTAATAACATTTGTACAAAATGATTACATAACTAAACATAGGATATATTACATATATAATAATCTGGTTCAACCATAACACAAATGGTTTCATGACCATAATTACTGATTATAATAGAAATTGATAAACTGTTGTCCTTGAATGTGGTAAATTAGCACATCTCAAATGGTGCTTTTATTTCATCCAAATAAGGGGGGGAGAAGAGATAAGAAAAGGCCCCATTATCATAAAAAAATTAAAATATATGTATTTTAATGGAGTTATCATACTATTTGGGTGAAGTAAGGTGAGGAAAGAAAAAAAATAACTTAAAAGAAATGAAGGATTTGGAAATAGTATTTTACCTCTTGAGACTTCCTCCTTTGAGAACCACTTAAGGGGAATGGTTTTAGTATTTTGAAGATTCTAAGAGATTTTGGACATGGGGGAGGATCCTGGGGACAGATTTGTGTAGAATATTTTCAAGCCACAAGGGTTGAGAGGAGTGAAGAGAAGAGGGAGTGAAGGGGGTTTTCATAGTGGAGGAGAGAGGGGTTTTCTTAATATTACAATCATTAATTTATTATTTCCTCTCGCAAAAAACAATAGTGAGTAATCCATGAAAACGAACAGTAATATATGCATGTAAATCCCAACCAATTAGGCTTACATCATCATATCATCATCAATGACTCAAAAAATTCATTATTTAGAAATTATCGTAAATTATCACATTATACTATTAATAAAAAATTTATGTATTTCAGAAAAATCCCAAATATTCACCATAACCATTTTTAGACCTGTAGAATCCAAAAATGAAGTCCATTTTTCAAAAATAAATTTCTAAATATTTATAATTAAATATTTAATTAAAATAATTATTCAATTGAAAAATATAAACACTTGAATTTTTTTTCTTTATTTTTAAGGCCCCTAAATTCACTTATACACTCAAGGGTATGAATAACTTTCATAAAAGTCATACTATTATTCATAAGGTCATGTTACTATTGATAATGGTAGGTTACTATTCATTGAAAATTAAGTGAATTCTATCAAACTCTAAATATCATCTTGAACACAATCGTGTATGTCAGATTTTTAAAATTCAAATTGAATAGTTGGAAAATTAAAGTTTAATGGAAATGATATGAAGAGATCATATAAGTAAACATTTTTTGTTCCATATAGGCTTAGTGATTCATGAAATATAGGCTAAAACTAAATTGTATTTAAGAGAAACATACCATAAAGTGTTTGGGGCGCTACATTTTATCTATTTTATCAATTATTTATTAACATTAAATAAAATAGGATTTCAAAACATTAAAATATATAAATAATTTCATTATTATTCTATAATAATGATATTATTATAAAATAAACCACTAAACATTTCATAATCATCCATTAATTATGGTGTATTCGTATATAGGTATGTCTAACCACTATCTAAAACAATGATATAAAATACTATCATGTATGAACATGAGAAGTTAAATGATATTAATATATGATATAAATAAGTATATAATTATTTTATTTCGTTTTTCTATTTATAACCTTCATTTTAAACTCAATAATCTATATACCAACGTTCATTCATTGAACATCACTAAAACATGCTCATCATCAAATTTATTTATGAGGATTGTAACAAATAATAACATAGAATTAAATTATAACATTATAAATAATATTAAATATAAATATCCATTACCTTTAATGATCATGGAATGATTAACTATTGGACAATAAAGAAGAAAAACACCTCTCTTACAGAACTAGTTCAAAAAGATCATGATTACTCAAACCCAAAATTAAAAATGAATAATATAACATATAACTATAAATAAAGAAAATAATTATAAATTAATTCAATAAAAGTTTATATATATTTATAGGGTTTTGAAATTTTTCATTAAGAAATTAATATTTGTTATACAAGAGATTCAATCTCTTTTGCAGATGTCGGAAATAATGGTAAAGATTTATTTTCCTTCAGTTATTTTTCATGATATATAATTATTAACATGGAAATTTTTCTTTAATATGGTTTCATTACTATAAAATTATTTTATTTTACCATATTATATATATTTACTATGTTTGGATATCCATATCATATTCTTTCTGCAAATGTATTTTGAATCAACAGATGACAACGTTGTAAGAGTTATTTGAATCTATTCAAATTAAATGAGACATGTTTAATATTGTGAAAAATATTTCCCCTTATATGGTGAATTCACTACCATAATTACTTCAATTAAAATTAATATAATTCATTTTATCATATTGTAATGTCCATTTCATTTAATCCCTCCTATATTATTTTGATTCTTATATTACCATTATTGTAATGGTTTCTTATTCAATATAATTTTTAAATCTGAAATTTTCTTTGAATGAAAACCCCTCTAGGGATTTTTTTGTAATATAATATAATACCGTCCATAATTTTCTTCCACTGTAGTACTATTTTGGTTTTACATATTGTATTACTATTTCATTTTCCCCTTGGATCATATTTTACTTGTTTTATGTGAAACCGACTCCTCCTCTTCTTTTTGGTCTAGTATCTTTACCATATAATCCATTATTTATTAGAACCTTTTCCAAAGGTCATTATATATGGATAAATTATTTCCCTAGTTGATTTTTTAATATTCATTAATTTTTTACAGTGGGTTTAACAAAATAGTTAATAATTTACATATGGGTTGTTTTTATTAAATGTGAGAAAAATATATTTTAAATGTTTCCTTGTGAACACATATTTTTAGAATATTATATTTTAATGTTAATAATTTTCTCTATGTTTTCATGGGATTTAAATGGAAAACATATTATCATTGTTTTATATATATTTTTGTAGATTTTTTAAAAATTAAAGGATATTTCTTATCTCTGAAACACTTTTTCAAATGCTCTTAAAATGTTTTTTTCATCCAAGATTTCACCTTTTAATATATTTTATGATTGTCAATGGAAATTATTCAAATGATAACATGCATATTTTTTCTTGGTATTTATTATGTAATGTTATTACCTATCAGAGGAATTATCCACGACTTCATTTGTCTTTCCAAATCCCCACTATGTATAGAAATGAGTTTTCTTCCAATTTCATTCCAATCAGGACATTCTATTTTTTATTTGTTTGAATGAAGGGTGTTCACATATATTCGATACATCAATTTATTGGTGAAATTATTTAATTAAATGTATACCCATTAATATATATAATGTTATATTGACGGATTATAACATAAGAATCTATTGCATTTTTCTATTGGTGAAATGTTGTCAACTCAATGACTTTCTATTTAAACACATATGTTTACTATTTCCTAAGGCATGTTGGTTATGTATTTAAAATATTATTAATCCCAAAAAAATATGTATAAATTAACATAATTAGATGTGTTTTTGTCTCACAACTTCTCCTTGATTCAACATTATTTCTCCTGAGATAAAAGTTTTTTATTTTATTGGTGTATATTGACCCAAATAAAATTACCTGGTCCCATGGAATTGAAGGTATGATAATGATGTACATGATCATTATGTCTTGCATTCAGGAATGTTATTATATATTTGAAATTATGAATTTATTTATTTAGGAGAAATAAAATTATTATCCACTCACTTATTTATTGATATGTTAACCCTGTCTATGTTATGATCAAAAATTCTTTTAATTTTGGTATTGATTGAATTATCCGTTTATTCCATATTATTAATGATCATCTTATCCTCACCTATGATCTTTGATAATTATCACTTATTATTACCCTAACTAAGAGTTTTATCCCACCATTCTTATGTTTCCATTTACTCAGGTTTTAAATAAAACCATTAAACATCATATATCTCAAAGAAAATCATTCGTTGAGAAATTGTGGGTGGTATTTAATACATATTATGGATTAAATATTTTCTTCTTTAGTGTAAAAATATTTCCAATTGAAGAGAAACTAAATATATTTGTTAGAAACTACTTTTTTCCTAATTATCTAATTCTCTAAACCAAAATGGTCTTGGGGTTGTATGTAATGAAATATTTGTCATAAAGCATGTAATTATTGGAGGGTTACATCTTTGAAATCACCCCATTATTATTCATTTTTATATTCCAATAATTTAGGGTGTGTATAAGTTAGGGATTTAATGAAAATCAAACTAGATCATGGTAGTACAATATGGAAATGTTTAGGATTTTCTATATAGTGCATGGAGAAATTATTAGAATATGAAATCACATCATCGTTCTCCATTTCAATTAAATTATATTTTCTGAATTTTTTGGGGTTTTTGAGAAAATTCTTTTAAATAACTTGTTTTGTAGGAATAATATGATGGATATTTTTTCATAGAGGATTGATGGGTATGAAATAGACCTTATATGTGATATTGGTTTTGGTTTTTGCGGTTCAATGTTTCCAGAAGAGATATTAATTTATTATGAATCATTGGATTATGGTGAACAATTATTTATAAATTTTTATAATTTATTATTTGAGAATTTTAGTTGATAATGTGGCTCTTATAATGGTGGGATCATGGTATGGTTTCATTCGAGACTAGGTATGGAATGATGGGAACATTATGAAGATTGTTACTCTATAAAATATGTATGTGTTCCTTATTAAAATAAACTATATAGTAGTTTACACATGATTGTGGGTAATTTCAAGGAGATTGTGTTTTGGAAAATTTGAAAGTGATTGAGAGTACCCTTAATGGAGAAGTCATGTGGAAAAATTAATCCATGATTATAAGCGAGTGATCAACTGGGTGGAGAGAAGTTGAAGATTCCTATAAGTTTTCTTATAAACGGGGTTCGTTGATGATTGAGATTATTGGAGGCTTGATATATGTCTTGGTACTGAGATGTGTCGGTGTTATAAAAGGTATTCTTCCGTAATGCTAATGTGGAATACATGTGGGTCTTAGTCCTAGGTATTTATTGAGCGATAACCTTATGTCTCACACAAGATTAATAATATGCTCTTGTGTTTGTTTTATATTCTATGTGTGTACTATGACTTGTATAATTCTTCTAAGATTAATGTGGTATATCAAAGAGCATTTCCTCTAGATGAAGGTCTCAAGATATTTATTTTTTGAACTATGAGATTAAACAATAGTGTGAGTTATTGCAGATTCCCAAACGACATTGTATTTAGTTTCCAAGTGGAATAAGGTGGGGGTGGGCCTGACATGGTCCATAAGTTGTAGGATTAGGATATTGATATACAAATTTGAAAGGGGTATAGAACCTCACTCTTGATTCTTGTCCCATGTATAACCTTAGGGTATTGGGAATATCAGGGGGTGTTGGATGTGGGTAAGTAGCAATAATAAGATGTATATATTTGTCTTATAAATACAATAGGTTCATTTATAGGTGATACATAAATAATTATTTGTTCAATATATCATGACTCTATTTTTTAATTTTTCTATAGGGATTTCCTTGTGATGTTAGGTTTATGATTTAATATTCCTTTGGGTGTGAGGAATGTCAGGGGTGTCTATAACCATGTTATAGTAATGTTATGGGATTGGATAATGGCATGGGAGGTTATAAAATATTTATGGCGTGGAAATGTGACCATGGTTTTAATTTTGGATATACTATGTTACAAGGATAATTATTATTCTCTTTTTTCTATTATGATCTTTCTATTAGTGATGACAATTGATTATAGGACCTTCTTTGAAGGAGTGACCGATGTCATGGACCACCTCAAGTGAGTGAGCATTATTCTTGGATATGATAGTGAGACCCAAACATATTGATATGGGAACTATTGATGTGATATGGAGTAGAATAAGATTTTAGGTCTCGATCTAACTGAGAGGGTGTTATCATGATCCACTATGAGTGAAAGGGTATCGATCCATGTCATTATTGTAAGATCAACCATATGTGAGTGGGGAGTTTTGAATATATTTTCGAATGATAAAAGGTATTGGACTCAGATTAAGTGAGAGTTTTGTGGTAAAATTTATGATATAATATTTTTTATGCGATTATAACATAGAACATGACTTGAACATGAGTGAGATGGTAGAGGTAAAGATATGAAACTACATCATATAATGAGTTGTAGAGTATGGTTTTATGCTTATGAAACAAGATGAATTACTTTTCTATAATTGGATGAGAAAGGAAATGTTGGGTGTCATGTTAGCATGGTTAGCACAGGATAAAATAACCCACATTCTGTTCATTTATATATTATATTATTTATTTTCCTCTTATAGAAAAATTTATATGATGATGTATATTAGACACATATATTGAGACCCTATTTTTTTCTCACACATTTGCTAACACCGTGTTGTAGGTGTAGACCTTATATTTTAATTTTACAATATATTTTATGGTTTAATAGGATATAAAAACTCTATTGAAATAGGTATTGGTTTAAGTTATGTTTGAGGTTATAGTAAATCTTTCTTTTATGTTTTTTCTGTTGTTTATCTTGTGTAACACCCATATATTTATTTATGAGATATTTTCTTTAAATAATATTTATTCTTTAGTCTATTTATTTTCACACAATATTGAGTTTAAAATATCCATAATTGACCTTATTATAAAATTACCATTATATCATAGTTGTTAGGTTTATGGAAATAATTATAAATAACTCATGAATTAAATCATTGGATATCAATTATTGAAGAAAAATTTAAAGAAATTATATATTATTATTTTTGAGTGAATTAATTTTTTTATAGAAATTAATGAGATATATATGTGTTATATACATAATAAAATATTTTTTATATTCATCCAATGGATATTTTAGTCATATGGTATGAATAGTACTCTATTTGATGTATAAAAACAAATTTATCAAATTTATCACCTTTGAATGGAGAACCCATCATAAAATAATATTTTAACACATTAATAAATTTTAAATGAAAAATTTAACATTTAATTTTAAAGCAGGATATAAAAATTTAAATTGGATAAATTTCTGATATTGTTCAGATAACTTTCATGTTTTGATGAATAGTAAAAATACGATGAATTTTAGATACAAAACTTTTTTCATCGAGATAATTTATATAATTAAAATATAACATTTAGTGATTTTAATATATAAATATAAAATATTTTTATCATTCAATATAATATATTTCACTATAATTAATTTTACATTTAATTCATATGTAAAAACATTTCAATATTTTACAATTTTTTAACTTTTAAAATCCATTTTTCCATTTCAACAACGTGATTAATTTTCAATTTTTTACTAAAAATTATGTGTTTTGAATTTTGAAAAATTTATTCCATATTTGGAATCAGTTGGACCAAGTTATTTTAAAAGGATACTTTTTTTTGTAATTATGAATAGTATCTTTGGTAATTATTTTAATTACCATGGTTAATGGTAAATATGGTAATTAAGGATAAAAATAATATTATAAAATTTCCTTAACAAATTTTAAAAATAATAGTGGATGACTAAATTCAACCCTTGTCATCTATTTTATGAAATGGAATCACATTATGGCCACGTACATATGAATATGACATGAATGTAATAAAAAATATTAATGTGACAAAATGAACAATATCATATTATATAAGTAGATTAATTTTAATATATGGATAACTAGGAGATAATATCAACTATAGATTGTGTCAGGAAATATAAAAGAATTATCTATATAATAGGAATTTATTGTTAATTTTTAGAGATTACAAATTTACCATTAATGATTACACCGTAGTGATGAAAAATTAATTTATTAATTAAAATATCAAATAATATTTTTAAAAAATATTTCAATAAATATCATATGAAATAATTACTATGGTCCGTGAACTATATAGGTTCTTATGACATTTTATGAGTGCATTAAATTGTTTTTTTAATTTATCAACAGTGAGGAATTTTTAATGTCAAAAAAATGAAGAGTGTTAAAATTGACATTATTGGTATTTTATGAAAATAACATTTTATTAAATTATTTAAAAATCATTAAAAATTAATCATTAAAAATTAATATTAAAAGATGTAAAATGATATTAAATATAAATTTATATCCAATTAACACCATTTAGGTAAATAGTTAAAGACATTAAATATGTAGAATGTTATTGACACAATTAAAATTAAAAAGAATTACTATGTGCCAACTAAAAATATATGGTTAAATAGATAAACTAAGTTGTAAAAAAATTTATATTACAACTCTATCGCATATAAGATTAAAAATTCAGACACATTGATTGTTTTTTATTAGGGTTTGATTTTATTATAAATTATTATTTATGGAGTTCCAAAAAGTGCCTCTCACCTCAATTAGAAAAGGTAACCTCCTCTTTCACCTATTCATTTAATTTTGAGCCTTCAAACTTTGAAATACCCTACCATCTTTCCTTATAAACATTTCTATTTACATTATAGTGTTTTTTACACCTTCAATGACTAACTCTAGTGTTCTGAGAGAATATTTAGAGGTGGAACATCGATGAAGAGGTTATATCATTTACCGATTCTCTCGAACTTCATTCTTCTTCCACTTACTTTTCATTAGTTGTTTCATTATAAAGTAATAACATCAGTATCACCCATATACTGATATGTTATTATAAATATGAAACAACCATATTCCACATTCTACCAAGACATTAAAAAAATTGAATCAACACGCGTGTATACGTATGACTTATCGTCTCCACGCTATTGTGTAATATGTTATTTCACGACCAACTAACTTTTCTGGGTATAATGATGAAAATAATAACTTTATATGATTATTATAAAATTATATTGATTCATAAATACTATAAATCATCCTGTTAAATAATATTCAACAATTTTGGGAATGATATCATCACTCAGTCTTACGTACGACCTACCGTCTCCACGATGTGATGTGATTCGTTCAATATGATCTTCATTAAAACATGATTTTTTACATGAATTTAATTATTAAATTTGAAATATATTATACTAATATCATTTCACAAATGATATAAATATAACATAAAAAGAGGAATAATCACTTTTATGAAAAAACATTCACAAGAACATAAAGCAATTAATACCTGAAGAACGAGTAACAATGAAATGTTACTAAATAATGGATGAAAATATGATCATAAAAATTATAATAAAAAAATTATGAATATTGAATAAATTATTAACATTATTAAAATAATTATTCAAGATTTTCATATACATATGATGCATATTCAACCTAAGTTAAAAGATAACTTTAGAAATCAAGTATTTATGCGAGATTGTTTATCCGTAAGTATTTACTAGATTATAATTTTCATCCACGTACATTTTTCCTAAATATATATTTCTAAATATTATTTATATACTTATATAATTGTTTAATGTCAATTTTACCCATTATTGATTTTTTTTACTAAAAGGAATGAATGGATTCTTTTGATGTATTTTGGTAAGAGTTACTTTTTGAATTTTCCAGAAAAATTGTGAGAAGAATGTTTTTTTAACTTGTAAAACATGAATATATTTTTACCTTTTAATAATAAATTATTTCCTTCAATCATACCATACAATATTACAAGTTTATTTTCACATAAAATGATTTTTTGTTAATGTTTTGGTAATTTTATGAAGGAAAATGTTTTTTAAGAAGAAATGAAATTTTCCTTAGGAATTAATTTCAAGTGTTTTATCAAAAATATTTTTTGTCTAAGATGACACTATTTAAATAGGGTTATATTTATATCCACGTTATTATTATTATTTTATTATCTTTTGGAAGCGATTTTATTTAGTAAATAAATTCTTTTTATATCAGTTTGGTTGGAAGGATGTTTAAGAACCCCATTTTACTTCCTGGGTTATGTTATGGGGAATATTTTTATGTTTGTGTTGAACACATAAGAATGGTTTCATTATGAGATAGCTAGGAAATATAACTCACTTTAACACATTTGATAAAAATTAATATCTTATTATATAGGCATTACTGCAATACAAAATAAATGTGGTTCACTAATACATGGTTGGAACGAGGAGTGAACTCTGTTCAGTAGTGGACATTGTCTGTTATGATGGTCTCAACAATGAGCCTTAACTATTATGATATTTTTTTTCTATGCATATGTGTGTATTACCAGAAATTTCATGTCTTATCTTATTACTATTTTTATTATATTTCACTTTAAGGATTTATTCCATGACATGATATTATGATCTATTATACAGAGTAAAATATTTTTAAATGTTACTTTCTTATGATTATGATATGAATGATATTTCCATTGATTAACCTTACATATCATTTGACCTCACCCTTTCATAAGATTATTTTTTCCCCAGGTCATGAAGAAGGGTATTAAGTAAGATATGTTAAAAGGGATTATAGTTATGAAGAAATAACCTGCAAATAATGCAGATATTTTATGAACCAATTGTTTACGTTTCCCAGTTTATAAAGACAGTATACTTATAAGGCCCTTGAGAGGTATTTGTTATTTATTTAATAAATATTCCTCAATGTTCATGTAATATCTACATCTAAATTAGGGGATGTTATAGTCGGTATCAGGGAAAAGTTATAGTTTACCTTTGGAAACTAGGATGAGAGAACCTTTTTAATAACCATAATGATATGTCTAAGTATAGGTTACAATGCTATCCTAGTGTTATAGAGATCATAATGAATAACATAGGATAAAAACTAAAGTGTATTGAATTGAAATTTTATTCTTGATTATTTGTTTTTGATGTTATTATTATTGATTCTCACACTATGCTTCTTGGTTTTAGTCAATGGCTAGAACCCGAAGGAACAGTGTTAACATTGAATGTGACCGGAAATGAAATGATTGTCTATCTAAGCAACCAAAAGTAATGGGAGTTGGAATGAGAAATCTTGTAGCAGTTCTAACACAATATTCTCAATCAAGTAATCTTATAGAACATCCAAACAAGAAAATGAGGGAGAAACATTCTGTTGAGTCCTTAATGAGACAACATCCACCTTTATTCAGTGTGTCTTCTGATGCATTGGTATCTAAACAATGGATCAGTACCCCTAAAAAGATATTTTCAGTTCTATAATGCTCTGAACCTGATAAATTCATATTATAAGTCTATCGTTTGGAGGGAGAAGTTGATCAGTGGAGAAATATTATTGATAAAACATGGAAAATTGAAGAAATTAAGTCCATGGATTGGGATGAGTTCAAGAATAAATTTTTCAATAAGTAAATTCCTTATATTATTCAAAAAAATATGGAGAATGAGTTCCATGAACTTAATCAGAAGGATGATGAATCTGTTGGTACCAACGACAAAAATTTAACAAGACCTTCAAGGTATGTTTTTGGAATTATTATCCAACCTAAGAGTAATATTTAAGGATTACTTAGTGGCATAATAACAAGGTTCCAATGGGCATTAGATATAAGGGACATAAATAGATGTGAGGAAAGTTTTCTATGTGATCTCAATGTTGAAATGGATATTAGATTATCCCATCAGTAATATGGGTTTGATATGTAGAGAAAAATGGAATTCAAGGGAAAATCTAATGACCACACTGAAAAGAAGATTATTTTCCCTTATTCTCAATGTTTGGAAAGAAACATGTAATGAATTAAATTAAAAGGACTAATAAATATTTATGTGTTGAAAAGAATTTAATTGGTTATTTGAATGTCGAAGTGATGGGAAGAAGATGTCTAATGATGTGAACAATTAAAAGGCTACACAGAATGTACCTCCAACAATTCAATGTTACAAATACAACGAAATGGGGCATTATGAGAATAATTTATTTAATCCAAGGGATATTGATGATGATCGATGTGAAAAAAATATTAAATCCATAGTCAATGGAAAGTAACATTAAATTACTATGGTGACATGGAGTATGATAATGACGTGGAGAAAGGTACACTTACCATCTACTATAAAGTAGAAAATGTTTTATTTGATTCTGGGTTCACCCAATCTTTTATTTCTAAAGAATTTTCTAAGGGTATCTCTATATTACCTCAACAAATATATGTTGATTTAGCTATGAAAATTCCCAATGGAACTATAGTCGTATCATAAGTTTATAATTCTTCTCTGGTTGAAGTATGTTGGAAATTGATTCCTACAAATAATGTGATCCTTCCTATAGTGGAATTTTATGGTATTCCTGTCATGTATTGGATTTATCTATATTAATATCATGTCAATTTCTAGGGAAGGTAAGTCACGATTCATATTCAAGATCAATCTATGATAATCTATCGATGAAAGGATGAATAAAACCTTCCAGAAGAAAATTATTCTATCATATGCGTCTTTATTCCTATAAATGCAGGCTATTTATTTGACATGGTTGGGGAGAAAATCATGAATATGAATAAATTCATTGTAAATGTATTCTATGATGTATTTAGAAAGGAATTTCTAGGTCTTCCACAAATTGTGGAGTAGAGTTTGCAATAGAACTCATACCGAGTGTTATACCTATTTTAAGGACACCATATAGAATGGTCCCAATTGAGTTTCATGAACTAAAGAAGAAACTCCAAAATAATCAAGATATGGGATTCATACAACCAAGTACATCACCTTCAATAGAACTAGTTATGATTGTTAATATGAAAGATTGATCAATGAGACTCTATATTTATTATCAAAAAAATAACAAGATCACGATCAAGAAAACATATTATCTTACCCAAATTAATGATTTATTTATCCAACTATGTGGAGTTTAGTACATTTCCATTACTGATATTTGTTCAGGATATCATAAATTAAGTGTCAATAAAGAGGATATACCAAAGATGACATTCTATACAAGGTATGGACAATATAAATTTATAGTGATGCCTTTTGGTCTTACTAATTTCCATGATATCTTTATGGATCTTATAAATAGTGTCTTTATAGACTATCTTGATCCATTTGTGGTAGTCTTTATAGACGATATTCTAGTATATTCAAAGGGAAAAAAGAACATGATGATCACTTGAAAATTGTTCTAAAGACCCTGAGAATGGATAATATTTTTTCCAAATTTACCATGTGTATGTTTTGGCTTCAAAAAGATTTATTTTTGGGTCCCATAATCTCAAGATAGGGGATATTTGTGGATCCCGCAAAAACTGAGGTAATTGAAGGATGGTCACGACCAATAATGGTAAATGTGATCAAATTTTTTCATGTTTTGGTTTCATATTATTAATGTTTTTTAAAATATTTTTCACGATTATCTAATCCATTTTCCATGTTTACTCATAAAGGAGTTAAGGTTTTTTCGACGGAGGAATGTGAATAGAATTTCATGGAACTAAAAAGAAGGTTATCCATTGCACTTATGCACAAACTACTCTGTAGTGGAGATGGTTTGCGATCTGTAGTGAAGCATCCAAGTAGGGCTATGATTTTTTCTCAAGAAAATGATATGTTGATAACTTATACATTACAGATGTTTGAAATTCATGAGAAAAATTACTGAACTCATGATTTGGAGTTAGATGCGGTACTCATTGAATTGATGATATTGAAGCATTATCTGTATGGTTAATGGTGTGAGATTTATTCTGATCATAAAAGAATAATTTATTTTATCACAAAACAAATCTTAATATGAATCAAAGATGATGGTTGGAGTTGATTAAATATTATGACTACTCAATACATTACCATCCTGGGAAAGTAAGAGAAGTGGAAGATGCTTTGATTCTAAAAGACCAATCTATCTAATGCATGATGATGATCACAAAAAATCAAATATTTATTGATTTCAAAAGGACTGATATTGAAATTTTAAATGAAGGGGATAAATATTATCTTTCACAAATGAATGTCCATCCTTCTATACAAGTGAATATTAAAGTGGAAATTAAGGATGATGTAGAGTTATAAAGGAAGGTGAGAAATTATCCTAAAATCAACCTTGATTGTAATTAAATAATAAGGATCATGAGCCATGTTTTTTTTACTCCCATAGCAGATATAAAGAAGGATCTATTTGATGAGAATCCTATTTCTTTATACACTATTCACCCAGGAATCACAATGATATATAGGGATATGAAAGAGTATTAATCATTGGATGACATGAAAAGAGATGTCACAGAATATGTCTCTTAATGCTTGGTTTGTCAGCATGTTAAAGATGAGAGTCCAAGGTATAATGGGGGGGTGTTACAACCATTACCTATATCATAATAAAAATGGGAGACATCACTATGGACTTTTTCATTAGAAATACCAATACATCAAAAGAATAAAATGCTATATGGGTTATATATGATCGCCTTATGATGTCGGAACACTTCATTTCTATTAGAGAGGATTTTTCTATTGATAATATTTATAGGATATATGTAAAGGTATTGGTAAGGCTTCATGGAGTAGAACATTCCATTTTATATGATTGGGATATATGGATTACCTCGATGTTCTTGAGACGTATTCTGCATACTATGGATACAGAGATAAATTCCAGTAGTAAATATCACTCTTAGACAGATGGTTAGTCTGAGTGGACAATTCAAACCCTGGAAAACATGTTGAGATCTTGCTCTATGAATCTCAAAGGTGGTTGGTATCAACAACTACAATTGGTGGAATTTTATTTCAATAATATATTTCACTCTAGTATTTATATGGCTCTTTATAAATCCCTATATAGAAAGATGTGAAAAACTCCAACTTGTTGGGATGAATATGGGGAAGGAAAGCTATTATGACATGATCTTATTGATGAAAAGGCATAAAATGTCAGATCTAGTCAAAAACTCATAAGAGTAGCTCAGAGTCGACAAAAACTTTATCTTGAAAACTGATGAAAATATCTAGATTTTGATGTGAGTGATACTGTTTTCTTATGAATATCATTATATAAGTAAGTAATGATATTTCTAAATAAGGGAATGTTGAGCCCTAGGTATATCGGTCCTTTTGAAACTTTGAACCGTGTTGGGAATGTAACTTACCGATTCGTGCTTCCACTGAATCTCTCTCATGTTCATGATGTGTTATTTGTATCTCTTATAATAATGTACATACATGATCCATCACATGCACTAATCTATGAAGTTATACCACTAGAGAAATATATTTCTTATGATGAATAGCCGATATAGATTATGGATCATAGTGAAAAAGTTCTACGAAACAAGACCACTCACTTGGTTAAATTATTATAGAGGAAACACCGATTTGAAGAAGCTAAATAGGAAATTGATGATAAAATGAGAGAGAGGTATACTCATCTGTTTGTTTCTATGTGATGAATTTAGAGAGTGAAATTCAGTTTAACGGGTTTAGAATGTAACACCCAGATGTTTTTATGATATATTTTCTATAAATAATATTTATTCTTCAGTTTCTTGCATTGCACAAAATTTTTACTTTAAACAAACCACGAGATTTCCTTACTATAAAATTACCATTTTAGCCTTTCCATTAGGTTAGTGGGAATAATAATAAGTAAATTATGAAAATGAATTATGATTTCATTAGCTGTCAATTATTTTGGAAATATATTAATTAATAAGATATTTTTATTTTTTTAGTAAATTACTTTTGGTAATGAAATTAATGAGATATTTATATGTTATATACACAATAATTTTTTTTTATATTCATCCAATTTAAATTTTATTAATAGGGTATGAATAAAACCCTATTTGATGTATAAAAACCTATTTTAAAAATTTTACACCTTTGAATGGACAACACATTTTAAATTAATATTTTAAAACGTTAATAATTCTTATATGATAAAATAAAAATGTTTGTTTGAAGAAGAATATAATATTTAAATTTTGATAAATTTATGATATTTTTATGATAACATTAATGGTTTAATGAACACTTAAAATATAGAAAATTTTAATTAAATTTTTTTTATTGAGATAATTTATAGGGATAAATTATAATATTTAATTTTTTTAAAGTATAAATAGAACATATTTTAATTATAAAATATAATTTATGTCATTAGAATTATCTTTAGGTTTAATTAAGAGGTAAAAACTATTCAATATTTTTGCAATGTTTTAACATTTACCTAAATGGCCTGAAGGTATTCTTTTTAATATTGAGTTCTGATATCCTCCCTTTGAAGGGATGAGGGAGAACCATTAAAAGTACCACCGGCATACTGATTACATTTCCCATAATATTTAGAGACATTACCAGACCCGTAGGTCTTATGGAAATCATATAGAGTATGACTACTTGAATCCACCCCTGCTCAACATCGGCATCGTGATCGAATCTCCACTTCTTCATGGCCATTCGGCTAGTTGTCATGTGCATGGGTGAATATTCCCGATACCGATGGAAAATTCCATAGCTTATCATTCTTCAAAATATGTTTATCCCTGCTCTAGTGAATGTTCCCTTCCCTTTAATCCTTCCGTCGAGCTAGTTCCTTGTTTATTCTATCTGGCCATCTACATATCAGGTGGCCCTGAAAGCCTTTAAGGTAGACTGAAGTCTTTGAGGTGGACCGAAGGCCTTAATGGTGGCCCAAAATTCTTACTTAAATGATGCTATAGATGGCATGAAGGCCTTAATTACTCCAAGCCCAAACTTGTGGCCCAATGGGAATAGTTATGGATGCAACAGTAACGAACAATACCTACTACTATAACTACTATAGTACTTGATATAGTACCCAAACAGTGCCCACTACAGTGTCTCCTATAGTGACTTCTATATTACTACTGTAGTGGCTACAACATTACAACTATAGTAACTCAGAATTATGCCACTTCCCGGTTTCGAACCTGGGTCCCATGGATGCACCTCGAGATACCTCACCAACTAGGTTGAAGCTCATAGGCAATGTTTTAACTTTTAAAACTTGTTTTCTCATTTGAGCAATAGAATTAATTTTAAATTAATTATTTAAACTTCTATGGTTTGAATTTTAAAAAATGGATTTCATATTTTTAATTAGCAGGTCGAAATTATTTTAATAGGCTACTTTTATTGTTGGGCATTATGAATAGAAACTTTGGTAGTTATTTTTATTACCATAGTTAAAGGTAAATTTTTGTAATTAAAGGTAAAAATAATATATAATGTTACCTTAACACTATTAAAAGTTTAATTGGATGACTTAATTCAACCCTTATCATCTATTGTTTGAAATTGAATCAATTTATGTCCACAGACCTATGAATATGACATGAATGTAATAAAAATTAATGAATATGACAAAATGTCACAATATTATTTTATATAAGTATATTTATTCTCATACATGAATAACAGGTAAATAATAACAACTATATATAGTCTCTAGGAATCTGAATTATTTACCTACATCATACGATTTTATTTATAATTTTTAGAGATTAAATAATTACCATTAATGATGACACAATAGTTATATAAAAGTTATTTTATTAATGAATATATAAAATAAATGGTTTTTAAAATATTAAAGTAAATAACATATGAACTAATTAATTAGCTCCAATAATTTCTATCTAACTGAAATTTTAGGTGTGTATTGAATATTTATTTTGAATTTATCTCTTATCTGTATTTTTTAAAATTCAAAATAATGAAAATTGTCAAAATTTAAACTATTTATACTTTATAAAAAATATATTTTTTTAAATTATTTAAAAGTAATATTATTATTTAAAAATGAAAAGGTGATAATTATAATATCTAAAATGTAATAAAATATCTATTTATGGTTAATTAACCCCATATAAGAAAATATTTATAACAATTAAATATTAAGAATGATATTACCACAATTAAAATTATATAGAATAACTAAGTTTCAATTAAAGAGATATTTTTTAAATAGAGAAAATAACATGAAAAAAATTTATTGATTGATTATATTATAACCCTATCTCATCTCATTTATAAACTGGGTCATTTTTTAGGTTTCTGGGAGGGTTTTATTTTATTCTAAATTATTATTTATGGAGTTTCCAAAAGTTCCCCATACGTCAATTATAAAAGGGCACCTCCTCCCTCAAATATTCATTATAATTTGATCTTTCAAGCTTGTCCATACCCTTTACCTTTTCCTTATGAAAATACCTAATTTAAATATAGATTTTCTGGTCATCTTCAAAGGCCAACTCTATTGGTCTAAGAGGGGATTTAGAGGTGAAACATTAAAGAAGTGGTAATACCATTTATCGATTCTTTCAAAGTACTTTTTTCTTCCACTTCATATTCATTAGTTGTTTCATTATAAATTAATACTTGAGTATAACACATATAATGATATATTATTATAAATATTAACCAATAATAGTCCCCTATTTACCCATACTATGAAAAATGAAATCACCACACATGCGTACGTATGACTTACCGTCTCCACATCATGGTGTAATCTATTTTCACCACAACCTTACCTGGATAGGTATAATGTTGGAAATAATAACTATATATGATTATTTTAATATTCTATTAATTCTGAAATATTATAACCATCCAATTAAATACCATTCAACAATTTTGGGAATGATATAATTGTCCGTGCATACGTATGACCTACCGTCTCCACGATGCGATGTGATTCATTCATCATGATCTTAAATTAAACATGATTATATACATGAATTTAATGAATAAATATGATATTTATTATAATAATATAATTATTTAAATTATATAACTATAGCATTAAAAGATAAATACAAACTTATATGAAAAAACATACATACGAACATAAAGCAGTTAATACCCAAATAACGAGTAACAATGAAATGTTACTAACAACCGGATTAAAATAAGACTATAAATTTTATCATAAAAATGATTATGATTATGGAATAAATTAATAGTATTATTTAAATCATTATACAGAAGTTTCAGATACATTCAACTCATATTAGAAATAATGTAATTGAAAATTTTTGACATCTTGTTTTTATACGAGTTTGTTTATTCGTAACTATTTACTGGAGTATAATTATCATCCACATCTATGTTTCATAAATATGTATTTAAAAATATTATTCAAATCCATATATAATTTAAAAGTCAATTTTACCCATTAGTGAATTATTTTACTAAATTGTATGAATGGAATCTTTTTCATTTTCGGTATGAGGTACATTTTTTCATTTCTGGCAAAATTACGAGAAGATTGTATTTTAACATGTAAGGGACAAAAAGAATTTTAAGCATTCACAATACAATATTTACTTTAATATTACCATAAAATATTTCATGCTTACTATCACATAAAATGATTTCTTTTAAAATTGTGTGGTATTTTGAGGAAGGAAAACGTGCTTGAAGGATAAAGGACATTTTCCTAAGTAATTAATTTCAATTTTTTTCTCATAATTATATCATATATAAGATGACACTATTTAAACAAGGTTATATTAATTTACCTATTATTACTATAATTTTTTTTGTTTATGATGGAATGTTATTTTGGAAATCCATTTGTTTTATATCAATAATGATGCAATGATGTTTAAGAAACCCATTTTATGTCATGTGTTATGCAATGGGGAATGTTTTTATGTTTTTGTGGCACACATATGAAAGGTTTTACTATGAGATGGGTGGGACCTATATTCCCCTCTAATGCATTGGGTAAAGATATATATCTCATAATATATATATAGATGGAATGTTATGTATATCCAGTTCAGTAATATATGGTTGGAATGAGGAATGAAATCGGTTTTGCAATGGACTTTTTCAACTATGATGGTCTCGACAATGAGCCTTAACTAATATGAAATTATCTTCTACGTTTATTTCTGTATGCCACGAATTTATTGTCTTTTATTATTACTATTGTGATTACATTTTACTTTTATGATTTATCCCATTAAATGATATTATGATCTTTTACATGAAGGATAGGATTTTCAAATGTTATGTTCATATAATTATGATATTATTGATATTCCCCTCGATTACCCTTACTGGGCATTTGAGCTCACCCATTCGTATGTTTCTTTTCCCCATGTCATGGAAAAGGGTATTAAGTAGGATAGGTCTAAATGGATTCTAGTTATAATGATATTTCTGGGAGATAATTTAGATGCTTTATGAACCATTTATTTATGTTCCCCTGTTTTTAAAGACACTAATAATATATGGTCATGGTGTGGTCATTATTATGTTATGTAATAAATATTATTCAATGTTGAAGTAATATATACTTGTAAAATATGGGAAGACATATTTTGTATATATTAATAGCTTTATGGGTGGTCCATTGGGATGTATTCCTCAGTGAAGCCATTATTTGTCTTTTATATAATGGGTGTACGTTTTCTTGTTTATGATTTAATTATGTTTTAATCTCATACAAAAATAATATGATATGTATTTTATGGAATATATATGGTTATTTATGATTATTATTTATACATCCCTTAACAATATAGTCATATTTACATTAATTTTAAACTTTCATCATTGTGTGGAACCCTTTGGCCTATATTGAGGTAGACATGAGGTATTGTGGTGGCATTGGCTATGTTTCCATTTGAGGAGTGAGAATGGGGTATAAAAGTATATGTTATTCTATATTACACTTTGGGTACTTATAATTGAATATAGGAATGTGATAAATCATATGATAGACCACGATTTAGTGATTCATGATCTGTTTTCCAATGGGAAGTCCATTTTTCAGGTCTGTGATATTGTTGTTATCATTTTAATTGTTATAGTTGAGATATTTAATAATTAATTACATGATGTTTTCAGATTTTTTTTTCTTGTTTTATCTTATACAATAGTGGAAATATTCAATTGTATATACATCAAATTTCTCATATTGGAGTCACATGATATACATATTCTTCAATGTGGATTATTTTTCTATGGATTTTGGGACCAATTGATTATAATTATTATGAAAAAACACATAGTGTTTTCATACACAACACTATAGTGGAATTCTACTAAGTTAATCCATAATGTTGTTTGTTAATTGGTCCTATTGATCATATTCTTTTATTCTGTAATATGATATTTATATAATACTTGGGTATAAGGGATGTATAGTAACCATTGGTTGTTTTTTCTAGTATATCATACTATAGTGATGGTTTGATTCAAGTAACACATTATTTAGAGCTAGTTTTGAATGGTCATGGATTACCTTGATGAATTTCAAACCCATGGGAGGGTAGATGGAAAGGTATGTGCAATGAAATTTGATTTTAGAATTATAAATAAAATTTGGTGGTTATGGAATCATGAATGTATTTATAATATTTAATTCATTTTAGGATTAACCTTAACAGTTTGATGTTTGGTTTTTTATGGAAGAGTGTATGGTGAAAATAGATTATATGGTATAGGATTTAACATCTAAATAGTTTATTAAATATATTGTAAAAAATTTATTTAATTTATTAGGTATATTATGTTACATGGAATATATATATTTTATCTTACATCACATGAAACACTAAGGTTTTCTTATATTTCACACAACATCAAGTTCCTTTGATTACTTATGAATAACAAAAGCCCAAGTCTTACTGGAAAAAAATATAATACAAATATTATCATTGAATATGAAAGATATCACATTTCCGTTTTACTGTGGGGCATGAATATGAAAAAATATTTTATATTTAAATTTTTTTTATAATTTTTTTAGTTTTATCCAATATATTTGATTTGAAATATATATTAATAATTATAGATTTATGCTTAAAACTATACTTTTCTGAAAAGTTATTTTTAATGCCTTTCAATGACACAGATGATTTAAAACAAAATTTTAACACTTAATTTTTTTTTAAAAAATAAAATTATTTACTTTAATTATAATATAAAATTGGCATGAGGTGAATTTATGGTATTTTTTTGAGAATTTTCATTTATTAGTGAATATTGTAAAAAATGAATTTTAATTGAAACATTCATTTTTTCCAATTTTTTTATGTAGATAATTTATATTTATAATTTTTTAAGTTATAATAACGTTAATTATTTATATATAAATCCAATTTAGTCATTATAATAAATCACACATTAAATTGGATGTAAAAACATTTCAATCTTTTGATATTTTTACATAAAAACCAGATTCTCATTCAGTATGGGATACGGGTTTTAAATTAATATCTGCCATATTTAGGATTAAAATTTAGAAAAATGGATTCCATATATTCAATAATTATTATTTATAAATTATATTAAGTTTAACTTTTTTTACAAAAAATATTAGTGAAATAAATTACAATTAATTACATTTATTGACGTAAAAATGTGTTTACATAGCGGTTAAACATTAATCTAAAGGGGAAAGATCACCTAGAAACATTTCCAAAACTCATTGGATGGAAATATTTATACAGTTTAATATATTGGGTCTATTTTATCATTATTTTAGGAACATTATGTAATTGATACCTACCAATAGTGTTTATATTTATTTATTTACGAGAATGTCACTTGTCCCACAATAAAAGGAAACTCACCCACTTCACTTATTCACACCTATGAATCCCATTTCCTCATCATAAAATAAAAACATATTATTAAAAAATCACTCATATCATCCAAAAATCCATTATTTTGGATTAATGAAAACAAATAAATCCATTTGTTGCAAATCAAAAGGATTTAATTGAAGAAGAGGTAACATTCTTCAACGAGAACTTTTGTTTTATTTATTTATCCAAAATTTCATTTATTATTATTAATTTATTTCATAATAACCACAATATAATAAATATATTGATATGTATTTATTTAAATGGTTTCACATACACCTACACACCCTTCCATCAAATGGGTAACGAAATCCCCATTCATGTGTACGACTAACTACCACCTCATGAAGCAATGTTGTTCATTTTTTATTTACCACCCCTCATGGATGGAAAATATATTGAGAATAATTTTTTCATTTTCTATATATGATATGTATGATTTATTAATACTTTCTGAATATTTATATTTTTCATACCTTCATGTTTTCCATCATGTGGGAATATGATAACATTGTTTGTGGATGTGTAGACTACCGCACCCTCAAGACGAGGTGATAAATTCAAAATTTACATGAATTTTATTAAGGATGTGTTCAATAAAAATATGTGGTATAAATGAAATATATATGATATTTTTTAAACAATTAAATCACTATAAATTTAACATATGATTTTCTTTATTACATTTCAACACAATGAAAAAGTGATAACATCATTCATGTTTGTGTGTACTACCGCCACGTCGAAGCAATGTGATTTCTTCAACATCACAATAATTAAAAATATAAGTACATATTAATTAATAATATAGTATTTATGATATATATATCATTATATAAATATTAATGTTACATACCTCATTTTCATATTGATCATTGATAAATGTGAGCGTTGCTCATTTGTACGTACGACCCACCGTCTCAATGATTGTAACAATTGTTCGTTTGTCACATCTATCATTAATGATTGATTTTAAAAGTATAGTTGAAGTATAAATATGATTATTATTTAATGATTAATATTATTTATATTTATATATAATACCTTCCATGACCATACACTACCAACCTTAGTCTTTTAGACACATAAGTCCAATATGGTCAAAACATCTGATGTAAACTTCATTAATTATGTAATTGTATAAAAAATATTATTAATTTAAATAAATGTAATGATAAAAATAAAGAAGGTTTTGAATAATGTAATAAATTAAAATATTTTTATTATATATGATGATAAAGACACATATGATACGTCAGACTCATTACAAGGGACTTCATCTCAATTTCTTTCAATTAAGGCTTGTTTTGATTTTATACACCTATCTTATTTTAGGAGGTGTATATAAAGACACTTTGAAATATCATATCATGAATTTATTTATTATCGTGTTATTTAATGTTTTGTAATATGTTATTTCTTTATAGGAAATATAATTTAAATATTTCATAGTGGTATTGGAAATATTGGTTTAAAGACTTCTATTTCAATGTTTAATGATTTATTTCCAAAAATATTTCCTCTATGATTCTATTTTATATGTTTATTAACCTAAAATGATTATAAAGTAAATTTTATGCCATTTTTTAGTTTCATTCAAATGGTTTAAAAAAGAAGTTTTTACATATTTTATAGAGAACCTTTTGACAAATGATAAAAGGAAAGTTATATTCTTAACGTACACCATGATAATGACTCTTCTCCTTAAATTTATATTATTTCATTTCTGTATTCCTTTGAATGTTTTCATGATTACATAAATAAAAAACCATATTAATATTTTTGTGTAATATTTTTTGAATATGGTTTTACAATGAATATGGGGTTTTGGTATTGAAATATGGTTCTTAAAAGAAATGAGTATTTTTACCTGAATATGTTTTTCATATGGGATTATAAAAATTTCTTAAATGGGTTTTATGATGAGTTTTCATTACAATTGATATTAAAATTGAGAAATAGATCCAACATGTAATCCTCGTATAGCTTATAAGAAGGTTTTATTCCCATTTTAGCTCATGGGTGAGCTTGATATTTATTATATGAAGGGTTGATCCCCATTATACCTCATGATAAATGGTGATCCTGATATAGATTATACGAAGGGTTGGGCTCCATTATTGATCACTAGTTTGATAGATAAGCCATATAAAATGGGTTATCACCATTATAGTTATGCAATTCATTGGGTAATAAAAACGATTTAATCTAGCCTTAAGTTTATTTCAATTAAATGGGTTTTAAAAGGGTCCTATGAATATAAAGATCTAATTCACCGAAAGGAGTTTTAATTTCATTACATGGGTTTTAATGATATTATTTTTGTGAATTATATTCATGTTATTTATTTAGATCAAGTTAATTACTATAAGATTATTCATGTGTTCACTGGAATAATAATTTTCCTTATTTTGTATATATTACGGATCATTTTGTGCTCTTCCCATGCTTATAATAGATTTCCCAACAACTTAAACAAGGGAAATGGAAGGGAAGATTTCATGTGGAAATTCAGGGAGACACTCCACAAAAAAAATATTGATTTATTTAAAATGTTAAATATTATGGGATAAATGGATATTGATCAGATACATCCAATTTATATTTAATGAATTTTTTATGTATGAGTTATGGACTAATTCTCCAAAACTGACAATTAGAAAAGATAATCCATATGAAATAAAGTAAAATTATTTACATAAACTGAATATAATGTAAAAATTAAGGTCAGATTATTATTTTTGGTATCGAAGGAAATGTTTGGACAATGTTAGAGGTTAAGACAATTTTAATATCATGCCTTTACAATATTTTACATTATTATTAATTTGAAATGATATAGATTTTTAAGATTTCCATGATGCTTCATCTAAAGTATAATGGTTTAGAATAAATTTTAAAAGAAAAAATAAGAAATATTTAGTGGGAAGGAATTGAGATGGAAATATCATTCTAAACTAGCATCCCAATATTGTTGTAATTGGAAAAAAATATTTCTTTTGTCACAAAGATTAGTTGATACAATCCATAAATGGTTGTGGTATCCAATAAAAACTGTAACCAAATATACCACAAGGAAACATTCTTATCATGGGGTATCTAATAAGGAAACATCACCTATAATTCAATATATTATCTAACCTAGATGTAGATAAAGGGTGGATAAATTCCCTAGAGATTATATTTTATGTCATGGGAGGTTTAGAACATCATGATGTTTATCTTTCATTCTATTATTATGAATTTGATGTTTATTGATGGTGGTATTTTGTTAATAATAAAAATGAGACATATGATCTTGATTCAATGGAATGGGAAACATTCATATATATTTTAAATGATAAATATTTACCTAAGGTTATTTATTTTGGGATAGAGATACAATTCTTGGAGTTGATGTAAAAAAGAAAAATATTATCGGGATGAATATGAAGCGATCTTCATATGAATGGATAGGTATATACCAAAACATATTCAAAACATTGATAGTAAAATTAATAAATTTATATTAGGATTTAATCCATCTTTACTAATATATTTTCCCTCTATATAATTTAATAGTTTGGAAATGGTGGTTTCTTGTGCTAAGAAATTTTAAATGGAGTTTTATGTTAGTTACATTCTAAAAAATGAAAAGAGAAATAAACAGTAAAGGTGGAAGAAAATTGAGAAGAGACAAACTAATAATTCAAGATGTATGCCCAAAACATGTTCCATGCATGGTGAAATTCATTTTGGTCATATATAAAAGGATATACAATGTGTTACTGGTGTGGTACGTTCAATCATTTCTTGTACCCAAAAAATATAACTGACTCATTTTGTCGTTTAGTTTCACCATGATTCGGGGTCGAGGATGATATTTCCAAACAACTGATTGAATGGGTATGGATCTATATTGTCAAATTATTTTTGGTTCAATAAAAATCTCATCTTTGAATCATGCATAGATATTTATTGTATAATGCATGTTATTGGGTCACATATCTTCATCCTATCAGGGGTACAAGTATACTCATGGAATGTATTCTCCCTCTTATTAAATAGAACTACAGGGCATAAATCCTCTTTATTATTCAATTTATTCTAAAAATAATATTATTTTGGATCATCACCTTGTTAATATTATATATAATAATTGGGAACTATGAATAAAGGATATCTTATCAAGGATTACTCATTATTCGGGTGCTCCCAAGTTGACTGAGCTATCCTTTGGAGGGAATTTATTCAAGATTATTCCCACTTTGTGGGTATACTTAACTCAAGAGGGGTGGATAAAGGCTAGGGGATCAAGAAAAAATCTTCTAATATTTGTTATGCAAATAATTCTGAGGTAATCGTTCTTGGAGAGATACAAAACACTTCCAAAATGAATTTGCCTATGACTCTAGTCTATAATGTTTCTGTTTAGTGAAAAGCATCAAATCCATTTAGGATCCAAAATATTTTCTCGTCAATGAATAACATAATAATTGATTAAATGGACACTAAAGGATGGGATACTATTATCACCATATATAAGAAAAACTATTTTTGGTTAAGATATATGTAAAATGACGAGCCTAGTGGAAAAGAGGGGTACTTACAACCAAATTTGTATTATGAGCATGCTTATCTGGTTTGGACTGGCTCAAGGAAAGGTAAAAATTGTAATACCAGTTTTGGGGATTTTCTACTCCAAAAAATGGTGTGCAGGGGGTATCAAGACCCTTAAATGATAATTCGAACACCCCCAAAGACAATAGTAACTAGATCGTTATGCAAGGAAAGGTGTAAGGGGTAGAAGTTATATCAGGGGGATCTACATTGGTTGAATGTTTGAAATTAGTTTTAGGAATGATGGTTAAGAATAATCATACTAATTATAGTAAAGAACATATGGTAGAATCCAAAGTTCAAGAGTGTATAGTGTTGGATGAATGCCCAAACATGGTGGGCGAAAAAATGGCAGGGGAGAGCAAGAAACACCTAGAACTTCTACTAAATTTCAAGTAGGAAATATAGAATAATCCTTTATATCAATTATAAAAAATACATTGTAAAAAATATATATGAAATAATTATACATGTATCCATAAATGAGTAGAAATGTAATTGTATTGATATGAAAGATCATATTTTGGTTTGAAGATTCAATGAAGGAAAGATCACATTGGGGGGATATATTAAAACATGGAACAAAATAAAATATCAGATTTAAGATCATTTACTAATCAATCCAAATATCCAAGAAATTGCATGGAATTGTGGGTAATTTATAATAGTATACTCTAGAATCATTATCTTTTTCTTTGATGGCTATTTTTTCTCCTTTTGCGATATGTTTTTTTGTGAAGGTCCTATTCCGTTTCACACTTTTCCATTAAAGTATTTTTTAAATAAAAAATTTAATTTTTAGTAAATGAACTCTTCCACCCATATTTGATATGTGGTTTTTTCTTCATTAAAATCCTATTAAACACATTCTATATCAGTTTCAATAAGTCAATGGGAATATGTTTTACCTCCCAAATCCATATTTTAATTTCCCAATAATGATCTCCCTAGGTCGAATCATATTTATTCATAACAATCAGTGATATTTATTTCTCCCACTTTCCCATTTTAAAATGATAATTTATTAAACCTTTTTATTATGTGGGTTTCAATAAATTAATTTTATAAATGTCAATCATTTGATAACCATGATGAATTTTGGGGTGAAATTTTATTTTAGGGGGGGTAGGATATAACATCCTGATATTTTATGAAATATATTATTTCAAATTAATTTAAATAATTTGATATATTTTTTGAATGAAATACATTTAATATACTTCATCAAACATATCACCAGTTTTATCTTTCATTTCATACAACATTGAGTTATATTGATTAATTATGTTACACACAAGCTTGCATCTTTCTGGACAACAATATAAAATTAATATTATTTTTTAACATGGTTGTTTTCATATAGCTATTTTTTAGTGGGTATGAATCAAAAAAAATATATTATGTCAACTAATATTTATAATTTTTTTACATTCATACAATACATCCGATAGGCATAAGATAAGAGTAAATATCATTTTTCTCATAAAATAGTGTTATTCTAAAAATGTTTTTCAACATTTTAATGTAGTAGTAGTTTTAAAAATAAATTTATAAACTATTATAAATATTTTTTAAAAAATAATCTTAAATTTTTTTAAAATAGAAATATAAAAATTTACCAAGGGTGAATTTTTGGTATTTTCTTTGGAAGTTTTATTTTTGATAAATAGTTTAAAATACTGAAATTTAATTGAAAAATTCATTTTTATCAAATTTATATATATAGTTAAATTAAATTTTTAAATGTTTTTATGGTATATTTACTTAAATAATACATCAATCAATATAGTTTAGGTAATTGTAATCAATTTCACATTAATATTAGATATAAAAACATTTCAAACATTTGTACTTTTTTACTTACAAAACATGCATTATCATTCCGTCTATAGGATGAATTATAAATTATTATTTTTTCTAATTATGTTAATTGAATATGTAAAAATGGATTCCATATTTACAATAATAATAATTTATAATGTATATTATGTTCAAATTATTTTTTTACCAAAAAATTTAGTGAATTAAAATAAATTTGAATACAACGATTAAGGTAAAAGTGTGTTTACTTAGAGGATAAACATTAATCAGATGGAGACAAATCACTTAGAAACGTGTCCAAAACTCATTATAGGAAAACATATAGACAATATTTTATATTTATATAATTTTTTTTATTATTTTAGGAAAATTATATATGATCAAACTCCCAATGATATATTATATTACCTTTCTAGAAATATAATATATCATTTTCTTCATTTATTTTCACACACTAAAAAAGTGTTAATGTCATTTGTGGAGGTGTGGACTACCACCTCTTCTAAGAGATGTGATTATTTTTACATCACAATAATTATATATATAATTATATATTATTAAATAATATTTTATTTATGTTATAATTATCATTCTATAATGATAAATTTTACTTAAATACATTTCATAATGACCACTGAAAAACATGAATGTTACACATGTGTATGCACGGTCTACTGAATTCCAAACTTATACACATGGAACCATGGTAGGGAATGAATTTGGGAACAATTAGAAAAACCCCAACCATTTACATAGATCCATTGTGGAAATAATTGTAGGGTGTGAGAAACATATTTATGTTCGTGGAGACTCAAATCCCTCGACACACATCAATCCAAATAAATTTTGACACAAAGGCCTTTCTGTGATATCATTATCAAAGGAAGGGGTTAGGATATTGGATTCCAATTTACACTTTGTTATGGTTGTAATGTTTATCAAGTTCCTGACATCATTATTATTCCATAGAAAAACATTAGAATCTCTTGGTTTTGCAAACATTCATTCTGGTCTTTTAAATTCACCGTGTGTGATGTTTCATTTAACATATGAAAATTATTATTATCGGATATATATGAGAGGTTCATGGTCCTTAGGTGGTTATTCCATGAATGTTTTTAAATGGTCCTCTATTTTCCACACTATTTTTGAGCCTTCAATTTCCCCGATTTGGTTAGTATTCAAGGGTCTGTCAATTCACTTAATTAAGAAAGAAGCACTTTTTTCTATTACTAGACTAATTGTGAAATAACTAAAGTTAGAAACCTGCACTAGAATCTTTTATCAAGCATTATATTCTCATATAATTCATAAATATATATTTTCCAGTCTTTTCCCTCCCACATTGGGATAAAAATTGGTGATAATGGATTCCTCAAAGGGGTTGTTTTTGAAAACCTCCCATAATATTGGATTGATTGACTTATAATTTTTCATTATTAAATTATTTTTGAAGTAAATATTATGATTCATGTCCCCTTAAAAGACCCAAACCAATATGGGTTGAAAAAAGAGATCACATGAGGATGACCAATGCTTAAACTGAACACTTTGGTAATAAGGATGTTGACCATATGCCCGTATTAATGAATCTTCTGGACTTCTGTCTACTCCCTAGAATATGCATCCTCTTGATGAGGATAATACATCCCTCAAATTAGTTTATAAACTCTCCATAAAATATAGATCACAATCCTTGAATGAGGAGGATAGTAAGGCCCACTTAGATTCATGTGAATCTATGCATGATGATTATGAGAAATATTGTATGAATGTGGAAGCTAATTTTAAATAGAGTTCATGGAAAGGTAAAATCCCAATGATTTATTTGGATTGATGCATTATTCTGAGTTCCAAAAAGATTCAGAGACATATGGATTACTCTGACCTCAATAGAACAATATTCACTAAAGTACAAGAGGCCTCTCAAAAGAAAAAATCATGATTCCATTACAACCGGTGGTTACAGAACATCCCCAAACATCACTCCATGAATGAAACCTAAAAGATACTAAATACATTGAGCATGATTACCCAGTGGTGAGGGATGAATATCAGAATAATTAGTATCCAAATGATGAATTCGAATCTTGGATGGATGTTCAGGATAAAATAGTTTTTTAAAAGATATATGAATAGTGAAATCATTGTGGATACATACCTAAAAATCAGAAAGCGACTGTACATGAATATGGTGAATGAATTTATAAAACAATCAAATTTTATTTTCAAGGATATTCCTTAAAAATAATTTGTCGTATGATTTCCTTGGTTTGATGTTTGAGACCAGTTATTTGTAAAATTTCACTTAGGATGAGACCAATATGTCCTTGAAGGACATTTTTTCTTTATTAATGTATGACATAAACTGAGGATCATGGTTCAACAAGTTATATGGATGGTTGAATTTTTGGGTTTGGATTTTCTGGTTGGTGTGTTTCTTTTTCCTAGATTTGTAGTTGGTAGCTCTTCACACTTGCATGTCTACTTCTTCATGTACCTATGAAACAAGTCTTCTGAATAATATCACCTAAACTTTGATCATACACTAATTTTTTCTACATATAATAATCTGGGTGTGTTCTGCTAGTTTTCTATTTATTTTTTATGCATTCCGTTGGGCCTTTAGGTTCCATGCTCTTGATGATCTAAACCAAGAAGAATCATTTTTATCATTTTGTTTGTTGTTCGGCTTCATCCATGCTGAAGCATGTAGTTTTTGAGTTAATTAGCCTTGTATAAAGATGATGTAATGTTGGTGACCAATGTTATTCAACTTCATATTATTTTTTGGATGCTTTTAGGTTGCGCTTCCACATCCCTTAAGGGTATATGTATTTAAAGATCAATAACAGGGTGTCCCAGACCCCTCTCATGAAATCAGAGATTTTGTTTTTTTGGAAACCTCATATTGTATTCCCCTTAACCTCTAGATAGTGTAAGATATTTACACTTCCTATTTGTAATGTAACCCTTTATTTTAATAAATTCACTTGGGCTGTGAATTAGGTGACCAATTCAATTTTACCTCTAAAATAAAAAAATACATGACCTACCATCTCCATGATTTTATCATTGGTCTAATTTTCATAACCATATTTCATGATTTTTTTTATAAATTATAATTTCTGTGTTAATAGGATTAATATTTCACTATTATTTTTCATTATATGTTTATATAATTATGTCATTTACCTTAGTAAACTAACCTTAGTCGGTTTGATGCATTACTTGAATATGGTCAAAATATCCAACGTAAAATTATTTGATTAATTACTTGTACACAAAATTGCAATAAGTTAAATAGAATAAATGATATACATGAAAAAGGTTATAAAGAAAGTAATTAATTAACATAAGCTTATTATTAAGGAATATTAAGACAAATGTTAGAATTCATATTCAACGTAATGAACTTCATCCCAATCTCATTTCACTAAGTCATATTTTGATGTTATACACCCACATTATTTTATGAGGTGTATGTAACTCCCCTTTGCAAAATCATATCAAAAATTTATTCATTCTCATTTTATTTAATGTTTTTATATGTTATTACTCCATAGCTCTTACGATTCAAGTATTTCAAAGTGGTATGAGACACTTTGATTTGAAAATCAATTTTGAAGTGATGAAATATTTAACTTAAAAATATTTTCCTCCATTATATTTTAATATATGTGTATTTACAAAAAGTATGATAATGTAAATTATATGTTTTTTTTAATTTCATTTAATGGGTTTCAATGATGATGATTTTTTTGTTTTATACAAAATGTTTTGGAAAATGAAAAAAACAAATGTAAGATTCTTAATGTACATGGAGACAATGAATTTTTTACCATAGTGGTCATTTTTTTATTCCATTACAATATTTCTTGTTTCCTTAAAAAATATTTATTATTTTAGGTATTTTGATATTTAAAATTCATTTAAAAAGGGTGTTATGGTATTGAAACTATGTTCTTAAAAGAAAATGGTATTTTTTTCCAAAATTGTTTTTAATATGGGTTAAAAAAGGGGGTTTCAATTTTTTGTACATGATATTTTTTTACACTCAATATAGTACATTAAATTTATATAAAAGGGATGAGCCTGATATAGCTTATATGAAGTGTTAAGCCTAGTTATAGCTCACAGTTGTGCCTGATATTGTATATATTAATGTTTGAGCCCTATAATAGCTTAAGATGGGGCCTTGTATTTCTAAAAAATTGTTTGGTCCCCATAATAGATATCTAAGGCATTAGGTAATGGTAATTTTTGAAGTCTACCATAGGGTTATTCAAGCTAAAAGGGTGTTTAAATGGTTTTATGAATATAATTCTCTATGTCACATAATGGACTATTAATTATTTGTTATCGGTATTAATGATTTTATTTATATGTTTTTTATTCATATGAAACTGTTTTCTTTGAATATCAAGGTAAATGATTTATGAGTTTTCATGTTTTCACTGGAATAATGGTTTTTATTGGTTTGTATCCCTCACTAATCTTTTGTGTTAATCAAAATTTTTAAATTTATTTTCTTAGTATTTAAGGGTAGTTATGGGAATTAATGAAGTCATGTTCCAAGTCACCTATATTTTCCCTAAAAATAAATAAAAATGTATTTTAAATGATTTATATTATGGGAGAAATAGAAACAAATGGGGGTTTCCACTTTTTATTTCCTGGTTTTAATTATATATATGTTATGGATTAATTCTTTAAAACAGTATATCTAAAAAGATCATCTACTAGAAAGAAATTAAATTAATTTACTTAAACACAATATTATGTAATGATTATTGTTAACACCTTATATATGATATGCATAATTAGGGTTGATGATTCATTGTTTTAGAATGGTACTATGTACTGGGTGATCATGAAGTGGGCCATGGAAAGCGATATATACGATGGGATTGTTTGGAAGGAATAAAACAACAGTTATTTAGGGACAATGTGTTAATATACTAGGGATTAATGGGTAATTAATTAGGGGTTTTCACCAATTTTAAAAGAGTTAAGGTTCATGTAATCATTAGTTTGGCTATGTTATCAGGTGATATGAGACCATGTACATTTTCCCCTAACCATGATCAATATGGATAACTGATAATAACCTAATTGATGGTCTATATAGGAAAATTTTTGTAACAACCTGGAATTTAAAATGTCGAAATTATATTTTATAGTGTGTATGACATTCAACACCACACTTCTAACGAAATATAACATCCTCAGACTTGGTGATATATTTATTATTTCAAAAAAATTAAATATATTATATACCATGAAATTCACAAAATACTATTTTATCATAGGTTACACATAAGAATAATTTTCAAATATAACAAACGTGGAACGCAAGATAAATTGTTACCAAAAAATAATATATTATTAGTAATATTATTTAATATGATAGTTATCACCTAGGAAATTGAATTGCAGCATGAATACTATAAAAGAATTATGAAATTATGGTTTAAGCATGTATGTATAATGAGTTCCTTGGTTATCAATTAATTATAAATTAAAATAAGAACCACATGAAAGAAAAAAAGAAATGTTTCAGGAATAACTATATTTTCATAAAAGGTAGTTTAATCAGGCTTTTTGAACATAATATAAAATTAATTTGTAATAATTTTACAAAATTTATCTATAAAAATTTATTTAATTTCTTAAATCAAAATAATGAAATTATATTAGCATTAGTTTTTGATATTTTTTTGCAAATGATTCAATTTTTAATGAATAGTTAAAAATACTGAATTTTAGAAGAAATAATCCTTTTCATTTAAATAATTTATTAATTCAAATTATATTTTTAATTTTATTTGATATGAAAATAATTCAATTATAAATATATTAATCTAATTTAGGTCATTGTAATCAGCTTCATATTGATTTTAGATATAAAAAAATTTAAACATTTAAACATTTTCACATTAAAATCAAACATTCCTATCATGTATCTAAGATTAATATTAAACTGAAATATTACATTTATTTACATAGAAATTGGATATATGGTTTCCATATTTGTATGAATAATAATTTATAATTTATAATAAGTAAAAAATTATTTTGGGCTATTTTTATTAGCGAAAAGTTTAAATATAATTAGAGTGATTATGGTAAAAACTGGATTACATAGTGGTTAAACAAAAAATATAAAGTTTAAAATGGCCTAAAAACATGTCAACCACCCATTTTATAGATATATTTATAACATTCATACATTATTTTAGATTTATATGAGTTATTGGGATACTATTCAAATAAATTGACATATATAATTGGTTAAATAATAAAAAAGACAAAAAATGAACCTTCGTTGCCTTTAATATTTATAAAGCATTCAAGTAGGCACAAAACATCTTGTTTTTGGTCATAAATATTATTTATATAATTAATGCATTTTTTATCATGATAATTTATTTAATTTTTTATAGATAAATCAATTTGCTCAAATACATTATAAAAACCTAAAAAAGGTTTATTTAGTTAATAATTAACTAAAATACATGATACTAAAAATATTAAACGTGATATAAATTGAATGAATTATTTTTACCCATTTATTTTAATGATTAATATATCATGTTACACTATTATTAACTTAATATATTCCAATTACATCGTCATCTATATATTTTTTAACTCAAATTAAATAAATTATGTTAAAATTCAAATTATTGTTATTTTAGAATAAATGATAATTTATTAAATGATTTAAAATTAGAAAAATTCTTATATTATTCCAAGTAAATTTTAAATGTTCAGAAATATAAAATACATTCCCTTATTGGACCAATTAGTGTTTTATAATAAACATTATAACCCTTATATTTTAAAAACATTTTCAATGTTGTTTGTGTTAATTCATGGTTTTTTTCGCATTTTGTTCACTTATGTTAAAATAAATTTCCAAATCTCATGGGATTTATTTATTTATAAACTAGATTTCATATTTAAAGTATTTTATTAAAAATGTTTTATTAATTATCACTTTATTTATGTCTTAATGAATAAATTACTGAGGTTATTAAAGTAAAATACTTTAATAAACTAATATATAAAAGTGTGGAAACATAGAAGTTAAGGGTAAACAATATAAAAATGAACATATTTTTGGGTTTTGGATGTGTTTATTTACCAATTAAACCCCATCATCCGTTATTGTTCAATTTTGGATCCACAAGAGGTAAGGTAGTCTTGCCAATATAGAATACTTTTGAGTATTTGCTCGAATGCTACTCCTCCTCAATTATTTATGGGAACTCCCCCTCATTCACAAATATCAAAAAACATTGGTTAGGAAATTACGTACCAAAATAATTCCCCAAAATACACCCCTCACCCTAGAAGAATTATATTTTTCATAAATCTAACTTATTAAGACATCAGTTCAATTAAGGATTTTTTTTTGATAATAACAGTTTGTTAATCATTACAAAATTACATTTAACATATTAAAAATTACATGATAATTTATATTTATTATGAATTATTAAATAATAATATTTAATTATAATATTATTTATTAACAAAATACACTAATTCGTCAAAATAATTTACTCATTTGAATTTGATTGTTACCCAAATATACTACTTGTGTTTTATTATAACTAATTAAAAATTAAGTATAATGTTACATAATTGAATGAAAATATATAAATTATTCAATGAAAAATTTACAAAATCATAATATTAAGGTATTGATACATATCCGTTTAATACCCCAGTAAACTCCCAATGATTAAGGCAAGTGATTGTGAGAATTTCATTGGGAGTTTCGAGATACATGGTCTCGGTCATGACCTTGATGAGCTTGAACTTATCCTACAAATGATTTCTCTCATTATAAATTTTTTGGATCTCAACATGGGATTAGTCGAGGGAAAAATATACTGATGTTATATCCCTTGTATGATCAAATAAATAGGCTTCAAATGGTATAATTCTATTGGTTGAGTCCATCACTTCCTTTGTGTGTGTTAATTTAATTTGTTAAAACCCTATTATTATTCTAATTATAGTATCTCTATTCAACATCTATATTATAAATGGTAAATATCCTTAACCATCATTTAAATATGAAAGGATATATTAAAACCAACTATGTGAATGTATTTTCTATCCCAAACAAATAATATGGCAATTAATAAATTATAAGGGGAATTTTATTTATTATAGGCTCAGTCATGAAAATATCCCCCATTAAGAAATTGTACACTTAAAAAAAATTCCCACACCAAAACCAATGATGGTAAATTTGTCTCATCACCACCACTAATTCCAATGTTTTTCTTCAATCCTATGGTTTATCCATTTCACTTTGACAAGGTGCATTGTCTTATTTCATATAATTTTGTCTCGATGATCTAATATCTTCACTGGATTCTCGGCATAGAAAATTTCATTCTCTAATGATTCTACATATGGATTGAATACATGAGACAGATTGGTAATTTAGTTTCTCTAGAGGGTTATATGGAATAAATCATATACTTGAGATGGGGTAGGTATGAGTTCAAGTCAGTTAAAAACCACTCAGAAGTGATCAAGGATCAGAAGGGGTATTATGTTTCTTGGACTACACTTTACCTTCTTCTCAAATCCCATCACATTCTTCCATGGAGATATACAGATGAATTTCATTTCTCTAACCTAAAACACTAGGTCTCTTCAAGGATTGTCATAATATCAATTCTTTCGACTATGAGCATATTTAATGTTCTACTAAATGATATTAACCTTTTCCACCAATTCCTCGACCATTTTAGGACCTAACTGTTTTCATTCCCACCATGATCCCATCATGGGAGTTTTTTTCACCTCTTCCCATAATGGGATTCAGAAGGATACACTTTGATTCTTGAGTGGAAACTGCTATTTTGTGGGAACTAAACCCTATGAAGATGTTGATCCCATTCTCATTTGAATTTAAATAATTATTTTATCCACATTTCATCTAGTGTATAAATAGTCCTCTTAGATTGGACATCAGTTTGAAAATGATAGGTTATACTGAACATCAGACAGTGTTTCATGAATATTAGATAATCTTCTAGAACATGTAGGTAAATCTCAAATATTGATTAGATAAAATAGATAGTGGTAATCAATGCAGCCTTACCATATCTCTGTTGTATAACTGAGAAAGTGCATCCATTGATAAATATTATAATATCAAAAATATGTATGTGGTCTCTGTATGATGATCCACCCCATCCCAGATATCATAGTTTCCTTTGGATGTCATTGGGTGTCTGGTGACAAATTAAATGGTGATGTTTCCTCATTTTCAAATATGTATGTGTAATGGTTTTATCATCTCCTTGGCCTTTTTCCTTTCAACCATCACTTTCCATCATACAAAACATAATGATGTATATTCATCAATCTACTTCATCATTTTTCCCCAACAATAGTGCTCTTGGTGATCTTGATACATCATTGTGATTTCTTGGTGGATGGATAAGGTTGAGCTATCTGAATCATCAAGTTGTTTCTTATTTAACTAAATATTTGATAGAACACACAGTCTTGACCCAAATCTCACAACTGCTTCTTCATTAATATTGTACTCCAAGGATAACCCTTTTCTTATAGATTCAAATTTCTTCTAAATTCCCACATCATTTCTCTAAGAATTATTTATCCATTTAATAAGGTATGGTTGAAAGAAAATTTGTGGAAGGATTGATTTTTCTTACATTCTGATTACCATGTTCATCCTTTTCAAATCTATGAACATTGGATCCCTCTCAATTATTATCGATGATATAATTGCTGGATACTTTCCACATAGAGCATATGTCAATTTATTCTCTTTCTCGAGATGGTAGTGGATTGAGCAATGATAGTCCTTGATCAAATCTATAAATATACATTGTTTTATATTCAATACTTTTTATGTGAAAATTTACCTTGAAATTTTGGAATCCATATATATTTCATACTTATACCAAAAGAGGTAATGTCACAATATTTTCAAAGTGATTATCACTACATCGAACATTGTAACATGTGTTGGGTATTTTTGTTAATGAGATTTCAATATCCTTGAAGCATAGGATTTCACATTCTCATATTTCATTAACACACATCGTAATCAATTATTTTAAGAATCATTCAATATAAGGAAATGTTCTCCACTTATACATACTATAATCATCGGGGTAGTGAAATTCCACCTATTCAAATCCTTGGATCTCCCTTCAGATTCAAAACTAAATGCAAACAACCCTCCCATCATAGTTATCATGGTTAGAGGGTTTGAAAATCATGATAAATTTATGAATAATCAGCGAAATTACCCATCTAATCAAATAAAACTATGGATATATTTCCTTGAATTCCTCCTCAGACTACCATAAATTTTATATAGTTTTGAAGGGTCAATAGATATCCTATTTCTTTTAATGATATGTCACAATTATGAGACATACATCAACTAGAACTCAAGTTTTTTGTACATTTCATAATTGTTTTCCATTCACAAGGATTCCTAGCATTGTGATCAAATTATCCTCTTACTCCTCGTTGGATTTGGAGTATATTATAATATCATCTATAAGTACTACTGAAAATTTGTCGATTTATTCTATAAAGACTATATTAATCAAGCCCATGATTATTTTTTTGGAATTGGTGCATCTCTATTGAATTTCTAGGAAATTAGAGTTCATGTACATTATATGAAAAGATGTGTTTGGGATATCCTCCATCATTACCATATTATTTAATATCCCGATCATAGATCCACCTTGGGGAAGTTTTGTGCTCCACTTAGTAGATCAAAGAAGTCATAAATATGTGTCATATGATATTTTTCCTTCATTGTGATCATGTTGATCTCAAAATAATAAACAAAATGTAAGCAATTTTCTATCCTTATTCTAGATGAATAGGATCAGATCTCCATATAGTGAATAACATTGGTGTATGAACCCCTTGTCCATATTATCATGCAATTTATTTATCAGCCTTTTATACTCTACAATAGCCATTCTATATAGAATCTTGGATAATGTTAATGCCCCATGTATAAGATCAATTGAAAATTCAACCTCTCATCTAGGAGGAAGACCAGTAAATTGCTCATAAAAACAACAATGTATTACATCAAAATATGCATGACATGTATGGTGATTTTTCATATAGTCAATCAATTGAGATAGATACACTATCATTGTAGGGAAATAATATCCATTCTTCTATTATTGTTTCTAAATAAGATTCACCCTCCTCCTCACACTTGTACAAAATTGGTGGGTTGATTCAGGATGTGGAGAGTGGTTTTATCCTCATATTAATTTATGTTGTCTAATTATATGGAAATCCATTCCAAGCCTATAATTTCTTCAAATTCCACCAAAGGGAGTATAAAAAGCATCCCTGGAAACTTCAACTCGAAAATTTTTGTGGGGAGGAGTTATATACATAGGATGAAATAATTCCCCCATTTTCCTTTTCACCTATAACTATACTTCTATGATTTTTTGGTGGTGTTAGAATAGTTCTACTTAACATTCATAATATAAAGGAAAGAATGAAACAAGAATCAAAAATTAAATTCACTATTATTAAATAAATAACTTCTGTTCCAATCACCACATAGTTTTTTAGTATCCACCATGGAAATTGTCGTTGAAAAATCCATCCCTTGCAGCCTTCCAGGCTATTGGTTATCTTGGAAAACCCTAGTCGTAGGGAATTAATATGAAAAGTGGCTTGGTAACATGATGTTGAAGTAATGAAAAAATCATTTAGGGTTGATTGGATTAGTATTTTCTTCTGCCCCATCATTGGGTTTATCATGTTAGTAATCTTTTTCTTGGGGACCATCATTCCTATACCTATAGAATTTATTTATCCCTCATAAGAAATATCAGGGTTTATTTGTTTAACACAATTGACAAGTAGAATGTAGAAATTTCTAAGAAACTTTAGATTTATCTATCAGATCTTTAAAATTAAACACCACTTTTTACATCTTATAACTATGAATCCCTTTAGATTTACCGATATCTATTTTGACTTTGACGGAACATCAGAAAATTTCATGATAGCTATCAAATTCAAGGATCTATATGTATTTTCATAGATAAGGGTTTAATTCACATTAGAAGTGGTCAGCCATATATTTGGTGGAAATTCACAAGATAGACACATATCATGCATTTTTTTGATGTTTTCCTTATACACAATGATGGAATCATCAATTTTTTTCTTTGTAGTAAGGAAGTTCATTTAGATTTTTGTGATAGAGTGTGGGTAAATATTTTATCAAAAAACATTTTTTGGAATTCCTTTCATCCCATAACTTCAATATCTTCCTCTGGTTTGTTATTCTTGACCATTGTACACCACTGATAAACTTATCCATTAATACTATAAATAGTAATTATAACCTTATCTTGTTAGAAACATTGAATGATGTTAAAGATTATCTCAATGGAGTTGATCTATTGTTACATGATTAAGGGATCAAATAATCCATTGAAATTCATAGGACTTTATCACATAATTGACTCCACCAAATCTCATTCTCTATTATGGGTATTAGGGAACTCCTCCAAATCTAAAATTTTATTTAGAACAAGAGTCAACTGGGAGATTTTCTTCATAAATTTCATGATTCCTAATCTGATCATGTTGGGCATCTCATTGGGGAATCCATCACATTTCCCATTACATTGATTGCATACCTGATTCCTCATTTTTCTATCCACTATCTAGAATAATGGGAAAATTATGGATGAGTATTCAAAAACTATTAAACATATTTAAGGGAATAAAATGAAATTAAATAGATAAATTATAATTTAAATTTATTAAACATATTATCGGAGGAAGGAAATGCGGGAGACCACTCCTTTGACGATTCTCTAGTGGTTTTTAGGCTGATTCAATGGATAATCCTCTGGAATGATATTTTTATGTGAATGATGTATTCATTCCCCCCATCGAAGGTGGTGGTTATGGGTGGTGGGATTTCTTCGAATACTATGGATTCGGTGAAGGAAGATCTGATGAACCTTAAGAGGAAGTCAGAGGTTTTGCTTCCCATAATAGGTTTTTTTTCCGAATCTCAGCATAAATCATCTTCTTTACATAAATGGATTACCAGGAAGGGCTCAATAGCATTTTTGGAAGCAAGTCCAAAAATTATAGAATATTGTCTTGATGAATGTTGTATCTCTCTCCACGCCAGATTATCAGGAAATTGGAGTGACACCCCTCTAAGTGTTGAATATGTGTGGGATCATTTATCTCAGAGGTGGGGATTCACTGACTGGAGTTTGATATCAATTGGGAGAGGTACTTTCCATATTGTTTTTCCTTAAAAGGAGATTCAATATGTAGCATGGATTTTTGGAACGGTTTCGATGAAACCTGCTTACATCATGGTGGAATAGTGGGATCCCTTAGTAATTCCTCTTGTAGTTAAGAACTCCTCCATTCAAACATGGATTCGAATTAGGGGTCTGAATTGGTTTTTCTGGCACCCGTTAGTTTTTTTGGAGGATTCCTCTATTGTTGGTTGCCCGATAAAGGTGGACAAGGAAACAGATCATCCTAGGTATGGTCAATTTGCTCATGTTTTGGAAGAGATTTATTTAGATCATGTTCTGATTGACACAGTTTTTCTTATTGCAGGTGAAATTTAAATAGAACTGGATATACAATATGAGTGGTTTCCCACATTCTATATGTATTGTCTGTGCATTGGCCATGCTCTTGAGGATTTTCACAGGAAGATGAAATGTTCATTATGCAAATCCTTGGGTCATTCCCCAGCTTAGTTAAAGAAGAAACAAGTTGATCCTCATGGTATTAAGCTGGTTTTCAGGAGGAAGTATCCCCACAATTCTGGTATCTCTACATTTGTTGAGGGTGTCCAACAAGGTCTGCCAATGTCTGATGCATTTCAGAAATCTGATAATGCTGCTACTATGCCAGTGAATGTAGTATCATTGGAGCAGGGAACTGTTGGAGTTACTGGGGGTCTTGATAACAAGTCCTGGGATGATGTGGCTGAAGAGGATGAGGGGAGTCAATCTGAGCATGAGGATTCTATCAAGAATGAAGTAAACCAAGAGTTGGAGAGAGCTGCAATAGCCTCTACTTGCAGGAAGGGTAAGATAAACATTTTTTATGCTAATGGTTTCTAGTTGGTGACGCCTAAGAAGCCGAAGCCCTATCCAGTTAATGAAGTGCATGTGGCCAATGTGGATGCTCAGTTGGAATTAGATTTGAGGATGGATAATACTACTGTAAAAGAGGATCCTGGTAAATGGGGGGTTCAGGATGAGGTGCAGGTGGCTAATGTGTATGCTCGAATGGAAGTGGATCTGATGATGGATAATACTATTGTAGGTGTAACGCCCCGACCCTAGTTACCCAGAGTCAGTGCATTATTACATAACATTTGCATGATCACAAGAAAGATCAAATCTCGAAAGACCGATTGGTTTAGTAGCCTTGGAAACACTAGATATATTCATATGTTTTACATTACATCATAAAATGAAAAACTACTACAACAACATAATGTCTCCATAATCCACACTCATATCCCCACATAATATCCCTGCAGGTCATTCATAATTTACTTCTTCACTTTCTGGGAAAAATAAAACATAGAAAAGGGGTGAGCTCAAATGCCCAGTAAGGATAACAATATAGCGGAAACTTTCATAAATAAGAATAAACATTTAAGGCAATGTATAACTAAAACAATATCCTTTTAAACTTGAACTTTTAACATGGTATGGCATAAATAAAATGAAATAATTCCATTTACTTATTCACATGGATATTCTACTAATCGAATAATCACATGCAAAAATCAATAACCACTTTCATAATGTCGGAATGCATAATGCCAGACTATCATAACCACATAGTCAAGGCCTCGTGCCAAGACTACAAATACGATTTTGTCAAGGCCTTGTGCCAAGACACTAGTTTGTCTCATGAGACCTACCGATGCATCGAGGAGCTATAGCGGGCTCCACCCTTCACTTACTAAGTCCAATGCATTCCCATATTAAAAGGTTTAAACATAACATAAACATTCGTATTAAAACTAGCATACGAAATGTAAATAATTTCACCATAAACTATGAATGGTATAAAAATAGCACATCCACAGTCAAACATATCACAAAACCTTCAATACAATATAGAAGTTTTTTTATCATAATAAATCAACTTCAAATAATCTTAAAATCCATCAAAGGATGTTGACATAGATGAAAACAATATTCTTTTTAAAGAAACATCTCCTTTTAATTTGAAATCATTTAAGATCCATATTAAAATAAAACATTTTCTTTGAAAATATTCTTATAAGCTTGTAAGGGAAGCTTTGAAGATTTTATAACGACAGAAAATAGCCGCACCCGCAGTATAAGTTAAAAAAACATTCTTACCTTAATTCTGTCGAAAAGGTTAAAAAGGACCTTGTTTTGAAAACGACGGAAAGATTCCTTTATAAACCACTTATAAAATTCAAAAATGGTATAAATGACTTTAACTCATACTCTAGTAAATAGAAAAAATGTTTTGAAATACATTTTTAAGAAACATGGATGTGGATGATAAAGAGATCCCAGTAGATTATTACATATAAACAACCTCGGATAATGAAGAGATTGTGAAATAACCCTTACCTTGTACTTTTCTTTGGTTGGGGTAGGTTAACCTCCTGTATAATGGTGAAATAATTGTTATTAAATTATACAAGAATCATATATATTAATATGATATCATATATGATCTTTTAACATTGATTTGTTAATAATATCTTAGAATTATCGTCGTTTCGGGTGTTAACTTACTCATTTTCTTTTATATGTTTTGTTACATAAGCCATGTTTTTTGTATCTTATTCATATCCAGAATGATATCAAGTCCTTAAACATCATTTTTAAATCATCAAATGATAATTATACTTGAATGGATACGATGGAGAATGAATCTCATCGCGTTCGTGGAGACGGTAGTCCGTACGTACGCACAAGTGGCAATATCATTATTTTGATAATAAAATAATATATAAATGGATGGTATATCATATATACAGAATCATTAACATGTTATATTTATTATTTACATGAGTTAAACATCATTATTATACCCATCCAAATAATATTATATTAAATAACAATTACACCACGACGTGGAGACGGTAAGCCGTACGTACGCACGTATGGTGACATGTTATTCAAAGGGTGGATAGAATACTGAATATAGTTGTACCATATTTATAATAACATCACAGTATATATATGATACTGGATTTATTATTTTAGAATGGTAACAACAAAGGAAGAAGAAGTGGAAGAAGAAATGAACTTAGAAAAGGGTGGTGAAATCATTACCTCTTCTTCGGGTTCTTCCTTTTGATTTGATCAAAAGGGCTCCTTAGGTTGGCTTTCTGATCAAACTAAGGCCCCTGGGTTGTAGTGAGGGAAGTTGGGAGAGTATTTGGGCAGAGTTTGGCCGAACCAAAAGGCTATGAAGGTGTGAAGAAATTAGAAGGAGGAGTGCCCTTTTATAAGAGGGGTGAGGGGCACCTTTGGAAAAGCTAGAAATATTAATTTATAATAAATTCATATTCGGTTTCTAATGGCTCCAAAGTTGATTATTTAAATTTTAAGGTGGTGATGGGTCGAAAACAACTCATCCTATAGAATTTAGACAGGTTTGGGTACATATATTAACCTTATCTTTAAATATTAACTTTAAGTTAATTAGTTTCACTTTTACAATGTCTCTTTGTATTTTTATATAATATGGTTAATAAACATACTACATACATCCAAGCGACCCCAAAGTGGTCCATTAATGATGAAACTATCATGATATAAGTCTCTTGGCCGAACCTTAGATTTTTAGGAATTTAATATCAATTAATAATATAATATTTGTTTTAAGAACTCTTTTATGTCAATTTTGACACTATTCATTAGTTGATTTTTGTGAAACTCATAACAGATTTATTACTTCGAAAAAAGTCAATTAAATCAATACTAATATATCATATTATCCTAGAAAATTAGTTTAATTCATTAAAAGTTTCATATTATATTTATTTGGGTATTTATAATATCAATTATTTTAATTTTTCACTATTATAGTAATTACGGCATCATCATTGTGTCATAAATAAAATAAATTATTTAATTTCTAAAAATTATAAATAAACTATCATTATGTATTAAATCCTTTTATCTTTCTAATGAATATTTATAATCTAAAATCCAACATATATAACCCTATGTAACAATTGTTTTTCTAAAAGATATATGCTTGTGTCATTTTTGTATTCATTTTAACTTAAATAAAATAAAGTGTCATTATCACTTACAAGTGGATCCATGGGGTCCCAAAATCGACCCAAATATGCCCATGGTCGACCATGTATCAACCAATAGGGTTAAGACACGTTTTAGGGTAATTTAGTATTATTATAATATTATTTGTAACCCTTATTTACCGGATTTACCCTTAACCATGGTAAATAAAATATTTACCGCAGTAATTATTCAAAATGTCTAAAAATAAAAGTTACCTATTTACACAATTTGAACATCCTTATTCCAAATATGGAATCTATTTTCCTAAATTCAAAACACATAAGTGGCAGAAATTAATTTAAAATTAATTCCCGCTGTCAAAACAAAAAGCGTGTTTTTAAGAGATAATAACTATCAAAAGATTGACACTTGTTTATGTTCGGTTTAATTGTAAAATTATGTCCAATGAACAACATTATATTAAATGGTAAAAATATATTCTAAATATACTTTAAAACTAATAAAATTCATAATTTATCACTATTAATTATTTTTATTAAAAAAGTTGTTTTTAATTAAAATTTAGTAATTTTCACTATTCATCAAAATATGAAAGTTATCCGAAAAGTACCAAAATTTCACCCTAGGCTAATTTCAATATTCCGAATCCAAAAATGAAGTCCATTTTGAAATATAAAATATATATGATTTCAAAAATTAGGTATTACTATTCACAACGGCTAGTTTAATTAGTTGTGGTGTGTGTTAGAACTCGAGGTTGCGTACAACACACGCTATCGCATTATTCGAAGGGAAACGTACCGTGGAAGCTTGGGGTGTTACAGTAGGGGAGGAAGTTGTTCAACAGGGGATTCGGGAGGAGGTGAAGGTGGCCAATGTGGATGCTTGGATGGTTCCGAGGATGGATAATATTGCTTTAGGGGATGATGCTGCTAAATAGGGAATTCAGATTGATGTGCAGGTGGATAAAATTGCTTCTGTGGAGAAGTCTGGTGGTCTGCAAGTTATTTCAAGAGAAGATGGCCTACTCCCATCTTCTTCCTCTAAGAAGGGTGCTAGTCTAGAAGGATTCCCCCTACTAACATGGATAATGTTACTACATCTAGTCATGTCCTGGACCCAGTGCGATCCCCCCCAATGGTTTCTGATCAGCGGGGAATAATGTGAATGTCGTCTCAATGGATGCATCTAGTATTATGGAGTTGCAAGGACCTGAAAATCCAGCTGTCAATTTATTTTCAATGTTAGAGTCTATTAAAACTCATGAGTTTGATTTTCCTAATCTTGAAGGACTCAATAATGCAGTATGTAGTAACCGAACATGCCTCTCCTTGACACCTGCTATGGTTGATGGTTTGGAGATCCCAAAGGTGGTGGACCAGCCTTTTTGTGTGGCTGCACAGGACTCCAAGGACCTGCATGAGGCATCTCATGAGCATGAGGAGCCTACACATGATGCTGCTCACCAAGATGTTAGACCATCTATTGATGCTACGCATTCAATGCTGCATAGGGAATCTTCTCATGAAGAAACTGATTTTAACACAATAGAGGTTTTGGAGATGAATGATGCTTCAGTGATGAAAAGGGGAAGTTGGAGACATCCAGCTAATCGGGGAGGATCTTGGGGTTGAGGTCGGCCGAGAAAAAGGTAGTAGTTGGGGTTCTGGTGTGTCTGATCAGTTTTCTATTCGGGTGTGGTGTTTCGCATGTAAGCATTTCCATCGGTCCATTATACCTTTACACTTTTTTAATAAATTTGTGGGTTCATGGTTTTTCGAACCCATTTCTGAACCTCTTTTAGTATAAATTAAATTTATTTCTTAGCTTATGAATTTATATGCTTCAATCTATTTTATCCATGATCTATTTCATAACATAGAAACTTATGTAAATTATTTTGTTCGCTTAATAATTTTTTTATGAGCTTATAAATTTTACAAAGAATATTCCCTAGAAGTGTCAAAAAAGGTTCACAATAATTCCTATTTTGTTTACCCTGTCACATGGATTACGGCCTAACACACCTTATCGATGTTGTTACCCCAAGGTACAACTATGCTAGAATGACGTCCACTTGTATTATCATGATAGAGATTCATATTCTTGATAAACCACTTACTCTATGCTTTCCAAATTTTATGGTTATTTTTATATACATAGCCTTATTCTTAAGTATTTTTCTATAGTTTTTAATCATAATTTCACACCCCGACTTCCTAATTTAATTTAATTTGTTTTCTCACCTCCGTATTCTTGAGTCAGGGATCAAGTTGGTTCCTAGGTTAAATATTTCTTATGTTTAATGTTTTGGTGGGTTCTAGACCCGTGCACGGGCACCGCATGATTACCAATGACCATGTGGTCGCCCCATGTGCTTGTGCAGGTGCCCAAGCAAACTACATAGAGGTGCGCAATTTGTGTGTGTGTTTTTTTAAATCCATGCGACGAGCGTGGGGGAACCCGGTTGTCCTGATTTGATAATTAAATGAATTATGTTTTAAAAATAATTTTTGCTAATAATAATAATATTATGTTGTTATTATCATTATTATTATTATTATTCTTTATATATTATTGTGATTATTCCTCATATTTGTTACTTTTTTATTATTATTTATATTTGTATCATTATTAAGGGATCATCATTAATTATTTAATAAAATGAAAAAATAATAAGAGATCCTAACCCTAAATTTCGGCGGCCCCCATCCTCCCATCTCCATTCCCCTGCGCCGCAACGTGCACTCCACCGCGCACAACTACCTCGCCCTCCGCTATCCCCACCCAGCCCTCAACCTCGCTGCTTCCTGCTAACCATGTTGCGCACTACGCGCTCGCCCGAGACCCTGCACCCTGCCTCATGTCGCACCAGCCACCCTTGCTATAGGACCCCACCCCCTCGTTAGCTCTCCCTTCTCAGCACCGCTAGAAAACGCCCTCGCCTAACGCCCCTCCAGCAGCACCTCCGCCCTGACCCCGACCAGCTCCAGGATGCCCTCTCCCTCGCCCTCTCCCCTTATCACTGCATGTGCCTCCCCCTATCATCCTCTATCCTACTCGCCGCCCTCTCATCTCGGATCCCCCATCATCTGACACACCTCCCCACTGACTCCTCTTTGCACGGCAAGCCTACCCCCTTACCTTCCTAGCTCGCGCGAACTAGCTCCCTCTGATAGCTCCTTGTCGCGCGCCCAACACTGGAAGAGGCCTCCCACCGCGCCTCCTCCCTTCTCGCCGCCGTGCCCCCGCTTCCTCTCGAGGGAGGCGCTTCCTCCAGCGAGAAACCTCCCTCTGTCCAAACCATCCTATTCCCTCCAGTAGCCCTTTTCCTCTTAATTAGGTTTTTGGTTCATTTTTATTTGGGGTTTTGGTTTAGAGCACGTACGATATTGGTTTTGGTATAAATTCTTGATTATTTATTTTTTTCTATTGTCTGTTTTAGGTCCCCTAGAGTGCGTTGTATGTCTGGCGGAGTTTGCGCACTACGTTTGCTGCGTTTCGACACCGAAGTTAGGAATTTCTGCATATAAGTTTTGTTTCATGAATTAATTTTCTTATTTAATAAATTTAACTTACTCATTGATTAGTTTTATTGGTTTGAGTATTGTTTTACTTGGGGTTTAATGTTATTTCAATTTTTTTAGTAGTATTTTTATTTTATATGAATGTTTTGATTTTTTGAAAACCCATGATGTGCCTTTCTTTGTGTTTTATAAACTTTTTTGTTGGTTTATTATGTCATGCAAGGGCCGTAAACTCTGGTTTATCATGTTAATGGGTGCGTAATCTGTGGGTTACTATTTGGAATTTGTTTTATAAATTTTAAAATGGTTTTTTAAAAGGTACAGGTGATGCGAGTTGTGTTTTGAAAATGGGTCTTGGTGGTTCTTTTGCGATGTTTGTTCGTTTGAATTGTTTTAAGTCCGTGTTTATGTATTTTATTTATCTTTGCAGTTGCAGCGCGTTGACACGGTTTTTTTTCACGCTCATGAAATCGTCAGCTTGTGCGTGCTTGTGCGCCTGTGCGAGGTGGGTCGCGTTGTCACCATGTCTCATTGTCGCGTTTGAGTTGCGAGTTGAGGTACGTTCCCATTTCACTGCTTTTAAAATTTAAGCTACATTGATTCTTGTTGTTTTCTCCCTATATATATATATATGTGTTGAATATTATTATGCAACTAAGTATTAATTCAATTATTATGAAAATTTATAATTCATTTCTTTTGGTGTAAAAATGGTGTCGTTTCGTTGTGTTTTCGCACAATAATTATTCAAAATAAATATTTTATCAATTTTAATAATTGTGAAATAATCTACAATAATTAATTTTTAATATAAGATAGTTAATTTATAAATCATTATTTGGTGTCAAAAAAAGCCGTATATTTTATACATAGAATTTGAAATATTTTCTTGATGAGCGGACAACCTGTAGTGAAGGAATGCCCATTTGGCTTTTAAGCATAATTCACAGAATTTCAAATGTAGTTCTGGTTTGAATGATATATGATTTCTTCTGATAAATTATTCTGGTTCTCATGAGAAATTGCACGGTTGGCTCCTACAGTTTATTTGGAACAAATAAAATGGTTTGTTTTGTTATTATAAAAATATTTGGCGGCCTGCGAAGTAGTCCTTTGGGGATCTTTAAATGGTTTCAAACTAGTTTTGGTCCTATAAAAAAGTATAATTATTTAAGTGGTGATTGTGAAATATGTTCAATGCTCGTTTGTCACTTTACGGAAAATGATGGATTTTTTTTGATGAAAACTTTCACAGGATAACTCTAATGCCTTGGTTTCAACTAGTTGTTTGGGAGGCCCACGCTTAGAGGCACCCGGGAACTTGAGTAGTTTAAAGGCAAGAGGATGTCCCATGTAGTGGATCAGGGTGATGTCTATTGAGCATTATTATTATTATATATGTATGTATGTGATTGGATGCCCGACTAGCATCAGTTGGCTCACCCCCTTTCCAAACACTTGAGTCATGTGAATCTGGAATATTGAGAGAATATTCTAAGAATGATTGCTGCACTGGTATGTTGTGGTACTGACCAGTGTCCCATAGTAGGTGGATATATTGGGTTTATTACTATGGGATCTACCCTTGACCGGCTTGAGAGAGGATGGTCGAGTGTATGTGGGTTTTGATTTCAACGTGACATGTCATCAAGAATTATTTCTCATGTATTGGTGTCTTCTCGTTAATTATCTATCTCCCAGGCTCACCCATGTCTGTAACATTTCAGTTACTTGCTGTGATGAATATGGTACTTGTATATATTTTCTTTTCATTTTCTTTACTGTGTAACTACTGTAGCGTTTTTGTGTGTAGTGTTTTTACTAGGAAGTGATGTGTGGTTTTAATGTGGTTTATGAAAACTATTTTCAAAGAATGGTGTCTTTAACTTTTGTGCAAATTGGAAATGAAAACATCACTTCCCCTTTGAAAAATGATAATGTCTCACTAAAATAATGACTTTGGTTTTGAGAAATAAATAGGGTAAATGACTCGTACTTTGATTTTGAGTAACATGTATAAAAACATACTTTTATAGATTTTAGTTCAAACTTGAAATGATGTTTCTTTTATTTTTTTAGGTCGTTCATTTAGAATAGATATCGGGCTAGCCTACTGAGTTTTAATACTCATTCCTATAGTGTTTTCTTGTTTTTATTTCTGTTACAGGTTCTAGCTTCAGTTGTTCACTTTGAGCGACATTGATTGTGGTATTGGAGGGTGACCCAAGGGGTCGCGTGGAGTTTTGGTCGTTGTTAGGTTACTGGCATTATTGGTTTCTCTTTCTTTATTTGCATTTATTCTATTTATTTCTTCTTCTTAATTTATTTCATTTTGGGAAAAATCTATCCCACCCGTTTACTTTTCATGTCTGGCACTAGTTTCCAGCCTGTGGGGATCAGGAATGCCCTTTGAGCCATGTCGCGGGCTGGCTCGGGAGACTGGTTCAGGGTCGACCAGGGTTGGTTCATGACAAAATAGTACTATATGAGGCCCTTGTTATATGCGGTGTCTGGTAGATGGAGACTAGGATTGTCATGAATCAAGAGGTAGGTACGAGAAGGACGTCCTGAACCCTCACTCGTTCCTCACCCCGAGTCTCCAAGGATGGTCCAGGAATTGAGTCTTTGTTTCGTTCTGGTTTGTTTTGGATTGAGGGATGACAATAGAGGTAAACCGATGTTACATCATGATCTCACATAGAGTAGTGGCCCATGTTGAGTCCGGGTACATGGTTTGAATTCCTCCTAGTTGTTGACGCTTACTTGGGTCATTCCCCACTACCATATCGCCAGGTTATGTTTGACTACTGGTCCCTCACTCCAGTGGTTTTATGAAAGTCGAGTGTCATTTTCATTATGGTTGGTGTAAGTGCGTTTTTGGAAATGAAAATGGGTTTTTGAAAATGGGGCTGATTTCTTTTAAATGACTTCAAATTTATGAAATGGGTTTTAAAACTGAAATCCTTTGGATTGGAAAACTGGTGTTTGCTTGAAAATTGGTCGAGAATGGTTTGGGGTGAAACCTTAGGTACTCCTTATGAACGTTTGCACATTTTGTAGGATGTATGGAAAGTGTGTGTCAGTGCGTATGAATGAATGTGGAGGAAGGAATGTGTAATAGTTCATGGGATTATATGGGCGTGTTTGAAAGTAAAGGCTTGAACTTGTTTTCTAAATTGTCTTTTAAAGAGGAAAATGGTATTGGAAAGTGATTTTGGTTTGAAAAGTGGATTTGGTTTATGAAAAGTAGTCTTGAAAGAAATCAGTTTTGAAAAAAAAGAGGGGTGGTTTTGAAATCTAAAATGGAACAAGAATTTTGGACGGGGAATATTGGGTTGTTTTTGTGGTTGGTTGGTTTTTTTTTTGAGCTGGTTGTTTTTGGATGAGGGTTTTTTATTGATTTTTCTTCGATTGAGATCGGTTTCGGCTTGGTGTTATATATGTTGTTCAGAAATGCCGCCTAGAATGGTCCCTAGAGTTTTGATGAGTCATGCCCATTTTTTGGTCTTTCTCAGATGCTGACTATCCTTCATGGTGATTGGAGTCTGTTGGAGATAGTGGAGTGGCTTCAAGAGGTCGAGTGCGTCTTCAAGGTATTGGGAACTCCCGAAACGATTAGAGTGCATGCTGTTTTGGGTCTGTTCAAAGGTCCAACTCTGGACGAGTAGGAGTTGTTTTCCTTGCCATTACTGCAAGTTGGGATGATGTGGGATGTCTTTAAAGTCATCTTCATTCAATGGTTTGTACTTGTGGAGGTGAAGACGATGAAAGTGGAAGAGCTCATTCATGCTTAACATGGCCAGCAGATGGTGAAAGTGTATGTTGACCGTTTCAAGGATCTTGTGTCTCTTTTTCTGGGGATAGTGTCGCAGGACTGGATGAAGACTTGTCTCTTCATTAGGGGTCTTCATCTAGAGATCAAGGCGCGAGTCCTCCCTTTTAGGGAGAATCACTTTTGAGAAGTTGGTGCATGAGGTGTTCTTAGCTGAGTTGGTCTCCAGAGCGCAAACAATTGGCAATCCACCGTGTCCGGTTGCTCGTGAAGGTCCCCCATCTGACGAGCAGAGTCTGTCAAGAGATTTGTTTTCTAAAGTGTTCTCTTCAGTGGATCTAACTTCCAGTTCTTCGGACCGTCTAATGGTGTACCATCAGTATGGACTTTTAGGGCATATAAGTCATCATGTCACACCCCTCCGAAGACGTACCATCATTGCAGGTGTCGAGATCATCTTGAGAAGCTTGGAAGGATGTGTTTCCTGAAGAAGACACTATTATTAGAAGATTCCAGTGCCTGATTGTGAGGTATGAGATGCTTCAACCATCAGATCCCCCACCATAGGTCTTGGGGTGAAGCTCACGCGCAGTCAGGAGTTGTTGGGGGTGTGAAGCCTCAGTTCGGGTTTTGGTGTTCCGTGTTGCCAACGAAATATTTAATGTCCTTCCGTTCTCATTCATCCACTGTTAATGTTTTGGCATTGTTGTAGGTTCATTGTGTCATAGTGGGGTTGGGATGAGCATGATATATTGTAATCCAAACAGTCTCTTTTGTCTGATTATGGTGTTCTAGATAGTGCGTCTTTCTCAAAAGTATGTTTGAACCTTACGTGGGTTAATCTTGGTTTAGCGGTGTTCGTTTGGGGATATAAGTGCATGCAGAGGAATCTATGTTTTTTGATGTGCTCGGGTTTACTACTTGGGTTACGTTCTGTTTGGAGGTTTTTCTCTAGTGTTTAGGCTTTCTTTGGTTTGAGTCGAGAGTTCCAGGTTATGTTGGAGATATTGTTTCACATATGCTTTAGAGGTTAGTCTGGATCGGTTGGGAGTTCCTGCGTCTCCCCCCTTCCCTAGGTGGTATGTTTGAGTGTTAAAATTTCCACACTAGTTGAGTTATTTTGGTGGGAAGAACCCTCTCGTTTTCTCCCATTCTCCTATGTTGTGGTTTCTTCTAGTTTTATTTGGGCAGGGATTCTTGTTTGGTCCACCGTTCGGCTCGGTGAATTTTGGGGGGCAGAATGTGTCTGTGGTGGGGAGAATTTCCACACCCTGACCTCCCAATTTAATTTAATTTTATTCTTTCTCAGCACGACATTCTTGTGTCAAGGTTTGGGTTGGGTCCTGGTTTAATGATTTCTAACGTTTAATGTTTTGGTGGGTTCCAGACCCGTGCACAGGCACCTCATGATTAACAATGATTGTGCGGTCACCCCATGTGCTTGTGCGGGTGCCCATGTAGACTGCGTAGAGGTACGCAAATTCTGTGCACATTTTATTTAAATACATATGATGATCATGCCGCACCCAGTTTTCATGATCTTATAATTAAATGAATTGTGTTTTAAAAATAATGTTTGTTAATAATAATAATATTATGTTATTATTATTATTATTATTAATTATATATTATTGTTATTATTCCACATATTGTTACTTTAATTATTAATATTTAGATTAGTACCATTATTATTGGATTATCAGCAATTATTTAATAAAATGAATGAAAATAAGAAGATCCCCTAACCCTAAATTCTGGTGCCCCTCCATCCTCCCAACTCCATTCCCTTGCGCCGCAACGTGCACCCCACCTCGCACAACCACCTCACGCTCAGCTATCCTCACCCAGCCCTCAGCCTCGCCGCCTCCTACCAACCTCGTTACGCGCTGTGCACTCGCCCGAGACCCCGCACCTTGCCTCCCATCGCACAAGCCACCCTTGCTGTAGGACCCCACCCCCCTCATTGGCTCTCCCTGCTCAGCACCCTCGGCAAACACCCTCACCTTACGCCCCTCCAGCAGCGCCTCCGCCCTGACCCTGACCAGCTCCAGGTTACGCTCACCATCTCCCTCTACCCTTATTGCTGCGCTAGCCCCACAATCATCCCATGTCCTGCTCACTGCCCTCTCCTCCCGCATCCCCCATCATCCGATGCACCTCCCCACGGACTCCTCTTTGTGTGGCCAGCCTACCCCCTTCCCTTCCAAGATCACGCGAACCACCTCCCCCGGATAACTCCATGTGGTGCGACCCACACCAGCTGAGGCCTCCCACCGCACCTCTTCTCTTCTCACCTTCACATTCCCTCTTCCTCCGGTGAGTGGCGCTTCCTCCAGCGAGTGTCCTCCCTCTGGACGAACCCTCTTATTCCCTGCGGTATCCATTTTTCCCCTTAATTAGGGTTTTTGTTCATTTTTATTTGGGGTTTTGGTTTAGAGCACGTATGATATTAGTTTTCATATGAATTCTTGATAATTTCATTTTTTATTGTTGTTTGTTTTAGGTCCCACGTAGTGTGTTTGATGTGCGTCGGAGTATGTGCACTACGTTTGCGGCGTTTTGACACCGAAGGTAGGGGTTTCCACATATATGTTTTTTTGTTGGATTAATTTTATAATTTAATTAATTTAACGTACTCATAGATTAGTTTTATTGGTGTGAGTATATTTTTACTTGAGGTTTAATATTATTTCTATGTGTTTAGTAGTGTTTTTATTTGATATGAATGTTTTGATTTTGTGAAAACCCATGTTGAGCATTTCATTCCGTTTTGTAAACATTGTTGTTGGTTTATTATGTCGTGGAAGTTCCGCGAACTCTTTTTTATCATGTTATTGGGTGCGTAAGCTGTGGGTTACATTTTGGAATTTGTTTTATAAAATTTAAAATGGATTATTAAACGGTACAGGTGATGCGAGTTGTGTTTTGAAAATGTGTCGAGGTGTTTCTTTTGCGTTGTTTGTTCATTTGAATTATTTTAAGCCCGTGTTTATGTATTTTATTTATCTTTGCGGTTGCAGTGCGGTGCCACAGTTTTTTTTTCCACACTCATGCGATCGTCATCTTGTGCGTGCTTGTACGCCTCTGCGAGGCCGGTCGCGTTGTCGCGTTGTCAAGTACGATTTGCGAGATGATGTAGGTTCCCATTGCACTGCTTTTAAAATTTAAGTTACATTTCTTCTTTCTATTTGCGTGCTATATATATATATATGCTGAATATTATTATGTAACTTAGGATTAATTCATTTATTATGAAAATTTATAATTCATTTCTTGTGGTGTAAAAATGGTGTCGTTTAGTTGTGTTTTCTCACAATAATTATTCAAAACAAATATTTTATCAATTTTAATAAATGTAAAATAATATATAATAATTAATTTTTAATATAAGATAGTTAATTTTTAAATTATTATTTGGTGTAAAAAAGAGCCGTTTATTTTATACACGACATTTGAAATATTTTCTTGATGAGCGGACACCCAGTAGTGAAAGAAGGCTCTCTTTTCTTCTAAACATAATTCTCAGAATTTCAAATGTGGTTCTGGTTTGAAAGATATATGATTTCATCTGAACAAGTATTCTGGTTCTCATGAGAAATTTCTCGGTTGGCTCCTACAGTTTATCTGGAAAAAATAAAATGGTTTGGTTTGTTTTTATAAAAATATTTGGTGGCATATGAAGTAGTGTTTTGGGTATCTTAAAATGGTTTCAAACTAGTTTTGGTCCTATAAAGAAGTTGTATTTTTTGAAGTGGTGATTGTGAAATGTGTTCAATGGCCATTTGGAACTTTACTGAAAATGTTGAAAATATTTTGATGAAAACCCTCATAGGATAACTCCAGTTCCTTGGTTGCAACTGGTTGTTTTGGAGGCCCATTCTTAGAGGATCCCGAGTACTTGAGTAGTTTAAAGGAAAGAGGTTGTCCCATGGAGTGGATCGGGGTGATGTCTATTGTGAATTATTATTATATATATATATATATATATGTATGTGGTTGGATGCTCAGCTAGAATCAGTTGGCTCACCCCAATTCCAAACACTTGATACATGGGAATCTATCATATTAAGAGAAAAATTATGAGAATTATTGCTGCACTGGTAGGTTATGGTACTGACCAGTGGCCCATAGTAAGTGGATATATTGGGTTTATTACTATGGGATTTTCCCTCAACCATCCTGTGAGAGGATGGTCGAGCGTATTGTGCATTTTGATTTCATTTTTTACATGTCATCAATGATGATTTCTCATGTATTGGTGTCTTCTAGTTTATTCTCGATCTCCTAGGCTCACCCATGTTTGTGAGTTTTTAGTTACATGCTGTGCTAAATATGGTACTTTTATATATTTACTTTTTATTTCCTACTGTGTATCTACTGTAGTGTTTTTGTGTGTAGTGTTTTTACTAGGAAGTGATGTGTGGTTTTAAAGTGGAGTATGAAAACTATTTTCAAAGAAAGGTGTCTTGTACTTTTGTGCAAATTGGAAATGTTAACATCACTTCCCCTTTGAAAAATGCTAATGTCTCTCAAATGGAATGACTTTGGTTTTGAGAAATGAATAGGGGAAATGACTCGTACATTGTTTTTGAGTAACATGTAGAAAACCTTACTTTTATGGATTGTAGTTCAAACTTGAAATGATGTTTCTTTTATTTTTTAAGGTAGTGCATTGGGAATTGATATCGGGCTAGCCAACTGAGTTTTAATACTCACGCCTATAGTGTATTCTTGTATTTAGTTCTGCTACAGGTTCCAGCTTCAATTTTTCACCTTGATCGATGTTTTTTGTGGTATTGGAGGGTGACCCAAGGTGTCGCGTGGAGTTTTGGTCATGGTCAGGTTAGTAGCATTGTTGGTTCCCCTTTCTTTATTTTCATTTGTTTTATTTATTTCGGATGATTAATTTATTTTCTTCTGGTCCAAATTGTTCCCACCTGTTTCTTTTGATTCTCGGCACTAGTTGCCAACACTTGGGGATTCGGAACTCCCATTGGTCCATGTCACGGGTTGTCTCGGGTGACCGGTTCAGGGTCGACCCGGGTTGGTTCGTGAAAAATAATCCCAAAAATAACTAAACATTTCATCTTTTACCATGTATAACAACCATATTATTTATTAAACATTAATTTGGTTTAATTACATTAAATTAAACATAATAAAAACTAAAATATAGATAAATATATTATCTTTTTGATTTTTTTACATAGACTAACATCATGAACACTGGATACAACAAAATTTTTAAATACATCCTTACGATGCTTCTAAAACTACATATATTTTAAAACTAAATGGGATAACCTAGGGAAAACCCTATGAAATGGGTATGATATAATTCCCAATAAGGGAATAAACATGGAATAAGTGGATACATGTTAGACAGTAGTTATATCAATTGTTTATATAGAGTATTAATCTTAAAGATGAATAATGAGACATGAAATAGCATGATAATCATAACATGGGAAATGTGGAAGCCACATAAAACAAACCATCAATAACCCAGCTTAAGGATAAAATAGAAAGACATCATAGTGGGAAAAGTCCAATAAAGTAATTTATTTCACTCTATATCCTGACATGAAATCTCATGAGATTGACATTACCCAATTCATTGGAAACAATATAATTCTGGGTGCACCCATCACTTTCATTTCATTCTTATGCTTATGCGTTCCACATAGATCATTAAACAAGAATTACATCATCATAATAATTTATTCCCTGATAAATTGTGTGGACAAAATATATGTAAGTCCCACTTAAATGAGTAATTGTGTAAATAGGTGAATACCCTTGATAGGAAATGGGTATGGTATTCACAAAAAAGTTGTTTTGACATGGAAAATCGTGCTGAAATTCCAGTAGCATAACAACATCAAATAAAAATTCTTAAAATGGGTTAATTAGAGAGAAGAGATATCTAATCATTTGGATAATAAATTTACATTAAGGGGTATATGGAAAAAAATATACCATTATATGTGTTGGCGCCAAAATATTGGATGAAAAAGGAAGAAGGAAAAGAAGCCGGCGCGCTGCCTCGCGAAGCACATCCGCGGAGTGCACCCCAGCAAACACGGTCGTCGTGAAGCTCCAGAGGCGGTAACGCTCCGTGAACGGCCTGACGTTCGCTAGCCTGCCGCGAAGCTCCAGAGGCGGTAATGCTCCGTGAACGGCCTGTCATTCGCGAGCCTGCCATGAAGCTCCAGATGCGGTAACGCTCTGCGAACAGCCTAACGTTCGTGATCCCGCCACGAAGCTCCAGAGGCGGTAACGCTCCGTGAACGGCCTGCCGTTTGCGAGCCCGCCATGAAGCACCCGCCGCCCCTTCGCTCCGCGTGAGCTCTACTTCATGGCGCCCCATGCCTATAAATACTAGGCTCCCTTTGAGTCAATAAGAGGACGATCCGACATTTCAGCTTCTCATATCCCGAATCGCGAAGCACTCTTCGCCCCTGGGAATCATGAGATATGTGAGGTACTTATACATCATGAGATGCCTTCGCCTTGTCTCGTCTTGAGCCCCTCTTCCGATAGGGATGCCCTTCGCAAAGCCTAAGGTCATTCGCAAAGGAAGGGGATTCCCAAAGGAACCTGGGAAGCCACTGAGCATTTATTCTTCACAAAACACCCATCTTGTACTAGTGATCACCGTGCCAAGGTGGGGTCGTTGTACATCGCGAAGCACACTGCTTCCCAGAACCGTGCTTCACGAGGCACCTCTTCTTCGCGAGGCAGTGCTCCACGAATACTATTCCACTTCGCGAAGCACCTCCCATTCACACCCATGCCCCATGCTAAGGCCGAGGCACTCCACTTCACGAAGCATACTCCTTTGCTTGGAAATTCATCTTCCCGTGCGACCCTCCATGTTTGCACGATGTGATATCAAAATCCCATGGACAAAACCACCCGTAGAGTTGCTTCACCTAGTGCTTCTTCGCATAGACATGCTAACGACTATTGCTTTTTCACATAGCCACGCTAACGTGGACCCCTCGATTGTTCGCTCCGCGACCCCCTTTCCCATGGCCTTGCCAGTACCTTCACTCCCCCAAGGAGAAGAGGGTAACGGTCATGTAAGTCCTAGGGGTGCGGAGTAAACCCACCTCGTCCGAGATGTAGGACGTTAAACTGCCAAGCACCTCATCTTCAACACATGACGTTAAACTGTAATCTGACCCCGTGCCTCGCACGTGGGGTCCCCCCATCTCAGACATTCATTAAGCTTCTCTTCTCCACAGAGATTGGATCACCCCCTCCACTGGGGATGATATCCGCCTTATCAGAGCAGTGTATGTCCATGGGAGAAAAGAAACCACCCTGGTATATGCCCCCAAGACTCTCTTGTGGAGGGTAGCACCCATTCACCTCTGTACGTCCCCACTACCAAGGCCAATGGAGGGCATGATAGGGAACAAGGCACCTTCCATATTTGGTCCCAAATCCCTCTCCCGCCGCTCTTTGTTGCACCATGGGCCTCCATTTTGGAGTAACTCCCAGCACCGTGGGCCTCCCAACGTGTAATCCTCTCTTTGTTTCCCACAGACGCATCCTTCTTGACGTGATCGTCAGGTCCCTACAACCTCTTGTTTCTCACATCGAGCATGACTCACGTGGGCTTATAGTGAGCACCGACCGTGACCCCCACCTTAAGCGAACTACGAGGTATTTGATCCATGCCAAGGCATGGTACATAGGAAGCATCCACGAGGTTCAATCCCACCACTCAGTCATTTCATCACGTCGAGTTCTACCCTCATCCAGCATGACGTTAAACTGTATTCCCCTGTCCAGCATGATGTCAAACTATATGATGTCCCGCATGACATTAAACTGAACACCCATTTGAACTATGAGGCCTTTGATCCATGTCACTACATGATACATAGGAAGCCTCCACAAGGTTAAAGCCCACCCGTCATTTCTTCACATCAGCTTCCACCCTCGTCCAGCATGATGTTAAACTCCATTCCAGTCTGACAGCAAGCCGTTCTGACCAACCCGAACTACGAGGACTTTGATCCATGTCAAGGCACAATATGTAGGAAGCCTCCATGAGGTTCAAGCCCATCTCTCATCAGACCAAGGTCATCACCCCCATTGGTTCACCGACACACCATTATGATTTACGGTGTCTTTGATCCATGTCAAGGCATGGTACGTTGGAAGCCTTCACGAGGTTCAAGACCATCGCCACCTGGACCCCTGGTCCTTCTTCACGTCGGCCTTCCAGCGTCTAACATAAACTACGTGGTCTTTGATCCATGTCAAGGCATGGTACGTAGGAAGCCTCACGAGGTTCAATCCCACCACTCGTGGACCCCAGGGTTCACCTTCACGTTGGTTCACCGACGAAGCCCTTTGAACTATGAGGTCTTTGATCCATGTCATGGCATGGTACGTAGGAAGCCTCCCAGAGGATCAATCCCACCACTTTTTGGTCACTCCGCCCCTCTTCATGTCAGTTCACCAACACTTGGGAAGCCTAGTGTGTACGCCCCACACCATCTGGACCAAGTTCCTCACTCACGTCAGTTCACCGACACACCCTTTGAACTACGTGGCCATTGATCTGTGTCAAGGCATTGTATGTAGGAAACCTCATGAGGTTCAAGCCCAAAACCCAGTGGACCCAAGGTCCACCTTCACATCAGTCCTCCGGGGCACCATCCCGAACTACACAGACTTCGATTCCCTACCACGGGTATACATAGGAAGTCTCTTCGAGGCTCAAGACCAACTTTACCATTTCCCTTGTGATGGTCCCATTTAATTCCTCCTCCACTTCATTCAACTCTCCATCACCCATCCTGATTCTCCCCCGGGCCTCCACATCCGGATGGGATCATGCAATCCACCCTCCTCACTGCACCTAGCAGTATCTGGGACGCTATCCACACGTAAGCCCCAGTATGTCTCTGGGTCGTTGTCCTCTGTGTACACCCCGATTCATCACACCTTTGTACTATGTGGGTTTTGATCCCAACCCTCTACATAGGGTACGTAGGAAACCTCCAAGAGGTTCCGTACCAGCCAATGGTAATCCATGGTGTCCCCCATCTTGGGGCGCACTTCCCCTGATTCGCCCTCATTTGTGTTAAGATCATCCATTACGGTGTGACATCTCCCCTCCGTGGAGTGCACCACCTCGGATCCATCCTCATTGGGCGTTCTGATCCATCCATCTTCTAGGTATTCCTACCTTGGGATATTCCAATATGATCTGTCTCTAGGGGACATTCTGATCACTATCATTCCGTCTCCGAAAGACGTTAAATTCGCGGCCTACCTCGTGATAAACATGAGATGCCTGAGGAAAACCTCGGATGGGATGCCTTTAGTGAAACCATCTCCACTGGATGTTAAAACTACGGCATACCCTTTTTAAAAAATTGGAATCTGAGGAAAACCACAGATACATGCCTATGGCATATCATTCCCCACGCTCGATGTGAGATGCCTTGAGTTTCTGCGCCCTCGAGAAGCCCTGTGACAAGGGAAAAGGGCAGACACTTCAATTCCCCAGCGTTCAGACATGCTACTGATCCCTCGACGTGACTAATCCCCTGAATAAAGGTTGTTTCCCTGAACAGACCCTTTGGAATGTCCTAACAGAAGCAGTGTAATTAACCGGAGTCCATGAAAACATGGCACTAGGAAGAGTTTCACGAACAACGTATTAAATCTACGAGGGAGACACGGACTAGGTGATGAGTTCTATGGAGGAATCCATAGAAGGAAGAACCAACATCCCATCATCCCTGTTTTGATCAAGGAGCTGACGTCCTTGAATAAGGAACGGATGTCGCCTACCTTTGGAAAGCGGGAATGCGGGGCACAACAGCGCGTCCTCACAGATAGATGCGCGCGCCCCGACGAAAGTGTCGAAAACAGAAATGGTGATCTCGATGTGAATCTCTTCTCCTCAATGTGGAGATTAGTAGAGTTCGAGACACCAGTAGATTGACATGACACCGGATCCAGATATCTGGCACCGGGTCCCGCCAAGCAAATAGCGGGCCTGGCGTGAAACTCCCCGGAAGTTGGGGAAGTAAAACATGGGGAATTCTGTTATGTAATGTTGTCGGAATGGATACCTATTACCAGATAAGAAATATGGAATGACGTTGGGGCCCTAGATGTCAAATTGTTTTCCACGTAGTGCTAACGAGTTAACCTCTCTACTTCCAGGAACCAGGTAGATGCTATGGGGACACGAACACCACCCTCTCACCTACGCAGGGGCAGGGGCAATACCAGGACAGCCACTCTGCATGGATCCAATACCGTCGTAATGGCCTCTACATCTGTGAATACGGGATGCCCACGTCCCCTCTCCCCATCAGAGATCATCCAACGAAGAGTGATCAACAACCTTGTATGTAGGTACGAGGTGGAAGGGGTCATCCCAACTCAAGATATCACCCGCCTAGACCTGGAGGCATCCAGGCCCCGCCGTCCACGCCTCCCTCAAAGTCCGCGTAGGGAGCCCCTGCTCCCCACCCCAATTTTCAATCGTTTCGGGAGCATGTCCCCAGAACGCCTCGATGACTCCTCGCCTTACGCTGATGAGGCGGGTGATGTTCGGCTCAGCCCGGTCAGAGTCCCAATCCAAGGGCTCTAGGAAAGGGATCCCATCCGGCCACGTCAGCACCGCCATCCAGCTTCTACATAAGAGCAGGTAGGCTATGCCCCTACACCACCTGTGCCAGCTCGTCTGACCTGACGTCAGCGCCGGGCCCGAGCGTAGGATGCTCATCAAGGTGCGTCGACGTCAACAGCTACCGTAGCCCGATCCACCACTGACGTGCATCATGGAGTCCCTGTATACACTGAGCATGGCACTACTTCACCCGACCAGGATCAAGGCCTCAGCCGCCCCATGGGCAGGCTGGGTTGACTCTTGGGGACGTAGGCCCGAGTGGTGATTTTTGCGAACCAATCCACCGTAACGTCGCGCCATACAGAGGTCCTCTCCGTACTGCCATTCCACAGAGTGTGGGCCTTCCCCACTCCGAGGCTCATCATGGAGGAATGCCTCGTGCTACCCCCATCCCGAAGGAAGACCTGACCCGTGGTAGTGATGCTCGGCGCCGAAACCACTCTTGCGTCCACCATAGAGGGTATGGAGTTACTCCTCCTCCTCTCGACCGTCGATGTGAAGGCACCACCCATCTGGTAGCTCTCTAATGTGGGGGTCCTCCCTACATCCTCTATTCTATTGGCGAAGGTCCTCTTCACCCCATAAACCCAAGGAGTGAAGGTCAGCCTCGCTCCACCCACATAAAGCATGGAGGTCCTCCCCGTGCTCCTGCCGGTTCCAACAGAGGTTCTGCCCACATGGGTGCTGTCCATGGAGGTCCTCCCCATGTACCCTTTTACATTTTTTCTAGTTCCCCTCGCACCCATGCTATATCAAGAGGGATTCCACCCCGCCATGGCGACGACGCCACTCCGAGACTACATGTCAAGGACCAACTTTGTCCCGAAGAGCCACCTAGGGGCAGGAGAGCGGGTCGTCACCACCACAAGAAGGGTCCTGGGGGGTGGAGATCAAAACGTCCCGTTTCTCGGATTATGAAGTGAAATGCGACTCAGCGATGGAACCATCTCCCCACTCCTCCTCGTCAAGGGATGGGGCATGAACCAGGCACGTCAGCCTCATTCTCCCAGAATCCGAGGTCCACCGGTTCCCCGCCTCCCTCTGCAGGTACATCCAGGAGGAAGAAATTGTGTAAATCCTGCAGGTCCTAACCACGCAATCACCACCGTCTTCACCAGAAGCACCCTCTACCTCTACTAGTGATCACGGAGAGTTTTTTTTGGGACCAATGACGGTAGAGCAATGGCGTGACCCATCGTCGGTGGTCGTAATTCTTGCGCCATAGGCTTTTGCTATCAGCCCATCGTATTGTGATATTGTGGTCAGGTCACCTCACTCTTCATAGGATGGCCTAGAATTTGGCGGCCAGTCAGCTCGGTCGTCGTATTCTCCACCACCCAATTTACTATCCCAGCGGTCCGCCACAATACCGCTACCGGTCCCTCAGCCGCCTTCGGTTGACGAGTGGGGAAATACAGGGCCGGAACCTGAGTCCGATCCCAGGAGCTTTAGTAGAATTCTCGCAGTGGATCACTTCCCGGAGAAGTTCTGGCTGACGACAGTGCAGAACTTTTGTGTGCCGGAATCCTTTACCCCAGAGGAAGTAGGGTGCTTCCGCCGAACCCTATGTACAACACACTTCCACCTTCCTCATGAATGGGAAGTGTACCCCAGGAGACGAGATCACTCCGAAGATATCGATGAGCAATGTCGCCTGATCGATTTGGCTGCACTCCCTGTGGCCCAGCGCCCTAAGTCGCCAGGCTGCCAGAGCAGCCTTCAACAGAAATGCGTTCAGAGTCTCAATGTACTCTGCAGAATCATAAGGGAAGCTACCCACCATGTGAACGTCCATGGTTGGGGACAGTATGCCGCCCTCCTCTTCAGTCATGTCTGATGGCAGCCTGACTCATTATGCGACATTGAAGAAATGCCCCAAGGAGGGTCGCGGTCCACATGGATGACATAGTAGAAAATGAGGACGAGCTTGAATTCCTCGATGGAGACCTAACCCCTGAGGGTGTACCACCACTGTTTGACCCATCATAGAGGGTTAACCATCAGTAGAGAAGCCTTTTAGGCCTCCCTGTATCCACAGAGTCACTGGTACTCAGTTGAAATGCCGGTAAGGGTAAGGAGCATGTCAGAACCGTCAAGCACTCCGACCCGTCCGCCTTTGTAAAGAAGACGGACGAAGATCCCGAGAAGACCGTGTTATGACAACAACTTGCTAAGAAGAAGAGGCTGGTTGACAAACTCCTGGCCGAGTGCGCTGCATAGCGGTGACCCGACTACGGTAATCCCATGCCGTGGTAGTAGGGGCAGGGACAGTTTCCCCCCGGCGAGATGACTCTGGGAAACCCTTATCATGCTACTCCCACAGACAAGGCAGAAGCCAGAACTCATGGCAAGAGGGCGTGATACATCTCGCCAAACCCTTTGGAACAATAGGGCAATCTGAGGAATCCAGCACGGGTCCCCCCAACCGCCACACAGGTTGTTCCACCGGTCGCTCCACGAACATCTGAAGCCATCTACTATATCGAAGAACCTGGAAACGCATTTGTCGTTAGGGATCCACATTATGACAGGGACCCCCACCGAGATGATCTTATAGCGGCACTCATCGTCCGCATGGAAGCATTGGAAATGTTCCAGGTGGCAGTCCCACCGGATGGAAAACCACATCCCGCGTGGGTGGATGATATGCTCGCACCCCCGGTTTTTGGGAACCCCACTTTTTCTCCCTTCAACGGGACAGGGGACCCGCCGCAGCACTTGGCCCACTTTTCTTCTAGGTGTGTCCCCATGCTGGGGACCCTGGCCCAGCAATAAGCCGCCAAGCACCGATGTTTCATACAGACATTGGAGGGCCCTGAATTCGTCTGGTATAGCCTGCTCCCTATCAGATCGATGACCGGCTGGGAGGATATTTTCCGGCAGTTCATATACCAATTCATCTCCACTATGTGAAATACCAACATCGCAGACCTCTTCAAGTGCAAACAAAGTCCTGAAGAGCGAGTCGTAGACTTCATCACCTGGTGGAAGGGACTTACATACTCCCTTGAAATGCCAATGACTCAGGAGAAATTACTGACGATGTGTGTTGGGAACATCAAAACAGAGATGGTTCCTTCCTTGATCATCCAGAACTACCATGGAGGGTTCCATGATTTCTCAGATAAGAAACAGTTCCTCGAGGAGGCTCTGAAACAGGCTAGTCAAGAACATTTGCTGCCCCCTGTGATCCCAGCCAAGAGGGCTGCCAGAGACGAACCTGCTGCGGTGGCCCAAATAGAATCCCCCAGGCAGCTGGAATTACTGCTGGCGGCACCAGCCCCACAACCCCGTAGAGGTCCTCCACCTCAATCCCAGGCTCCTACCCAGCAGCGACCGCCTCAGAACTGACAGGTTCCCCAACACAACGTGCCACCACCACCTAAACAAGACAATCAGGCACCGCCTCCTTGGAAGGCCCCTCCGGCCCCTCGTCAGAGCCAGGATCCCAGGGCCCCCTATCCGGAAAGAAGGCACCAGACATAATCGTTCAATGAGAATTAGGTTTCCGGTTACTTCTGAAGTGCTCTAGAACAAGGGATTGTGTGCTTACCCAAGTGCAGAAGGCCAGAAGAGGTGAATCTCACCGATCACCCCAACTACTGTCCCTATCATCAGATTCTGGGGCACACCCTCAAGCATTTCTATTTTTTTAAAGACTAGATTCAAGACCAAGTCGACAACAACATAGTCAGTTTTGGTCCAGCACCGACACAAGTTTTAGGTGTCTTTGTAGGGTTAGAGATCGGTAGCGACATCGAAGGCAAGTGGCAGTAGGTTCCCAGCCGTGGGTCCCAGAAATACAACGAATGGAAGGTTCAAAAAACCTTCGCCCATGCCCAAGTTATCATTCGGTCATGCCTGAAACAGCCAAAGCCTTCAGAGGAAGTATCCATTACCTCTGCATCGTCATCACAGCCGACCTCTTCCCAAAAGGGTAAGCAGCGACGGTGCAAGAAGAAGCAACACGCTCCACCTCTGCCATCGTCATCCCACACTCTTGGCGACATTATGCCCCCTGAAATGGGGATTCCTCCTAGAGTCCGCCCAGTGGAGGATGACTCATCGAGCGATAGCCAGGGGTATGCTTCGGTTAACACCGTGGAGTTGGTAAATCCCTATATGGCTCCTAACGAGGGTGAACGCCAGGAAAACCTCCCCAATGTTCCCATCTGACATCAATGTCAGTGGAAAAGCAACCACACAGGTTGTCAAGGCAGGTCAGCAGATGCTTTTAGTCATGTCGTGCATGCTACGGAAACCAGACAACTGGCTCAGCACAGAGCTCAACATGCACAATCTCATCTGATGCCCTCAGATCTACCTCCACCTCCATTTGTGTTACTATATCAGGTAGAGCTGCCTCGTCCGTATCGCGGTTAGTCTTTCCCTACTGCAGGCCAATCTCCGTTTCCCAATTCCAATCCGGCGGCTACTCTCTAGGCTTCAACTTGTAGGCAGCGGGATGTGCCCAGTACTATCCAGTCGCCGGTTCAACCATTAGGACCCGCTTTGCCTCCAACCGTAGAGCGACCTCCTGTAGGTAGAAGCTCAAGTCTAGCATGAAAGTACGATGTCTTGAAGAACCTATCCGGCATTCCAGCAAGGATTTATATCCTTGAGCCTCTTCTCCTATCGTCTGAAATGTGTGAAGCACTTGTCAAGGCCCTAAGGATCCCCCTTTGGTTGGAGACGGAGGTAGCAGCCGCGGAAGCCTTACACGCTGAGGCAATTGAGAACATTGAATGCCAGGTTGTTATCTTGTTCTCTGGTGAAGAAGAGTACCCTCCCATTCAGGGTAATATTCTCCCATTGTACATCACTGGCCACTTCAATGGCGTGGAAGTCCGCCGCTGCCTCGTTGCCATGGGTTCCGGGATCAACCTAATCCCGACTCGGACACTACGAAAGTTGGGTCTGTCTGAAGATGATTTAACTCCCTCTGACCTCAGAATCCATGGATACGACAGGACCGAGTAATCCCTAGTCAGCAAGATCCTCTTGAAGACCCAGTTCGATGGCCTAATTTCCAGCCCTGAGATAATGGTTGTCTCCCATTACACCGCATACAACGTATTGATGGGTAGGCCATGGCTCCATCTGCACGCAGCGGTCCCTTCGTCATATCACCAATGCCTCAAATACTCCCTCAATGGTCGAGTAGGCGTGCTCCAAGGATATGTGTTTCCTTTCACCTCTTTTGAAGCCTGCTATATGGATGTCGATTATTACAAGAGCAAGGATAATCAAATCATACAAGTGAGGATGAACGCGCCCCAGTCACAAGTGATCCATGGCCAGGCCTGGATGACGCCTACATATTCCCGATCCATCGATTGGAGTCCACGACCCCTGACCTGAGGCAGTGTTTTGTTGTTTCAGGTATTCAAGGAAGGCATGTTCCCATGTCCAAGAGAAGATGGAAAATCACCTCTTACTCCTACACCAACCAGGCTCAGGTGATCTCGGAGGATCCTACCCCTATGCGGTATCGGAATGTCAAACTTATGACAACGGAAGTACATCATACGTGTCTCTTCCACCAGGCTGGAATCGAATGACTCAGGCCAACACGTCACCACTACTTTGATGTCATCAAACGTGGTACCTTAGGCCGAAGGCCAGATGGGATAGGATCGACTTCCTTCATTGTTATGGTATCAGTGGCGGATGGATCTCCTGATATGATGACCACTGCTGCCCAAGCCGGCACAAGCTGCCCGTCAGGGTTTGACACCTCAGAAGCAGCTCCCCTTGCGGGAAATCCCTCTACAGGTAGAGAGGAAGACTTGGAAGATGCTCCCCCCTCCATTGAGGAAGGAGTATCTACCACGATTGATGAATTGGTACAGGTGAACATTGATAGCGAGGCAGATCCATGACCTACATTGATCAGTGCTTCAATGTCCCCCGAGGAGAAGCGGAGGTACGTAGACATTCTCAAACAACACTGTGATGTGTTTTCCAGGAGTTACGGCGAGATGTCAGGACTAGATCCTCAAGTAGCTGTTCACCGCCTGGGCCTCTCGTCAAACCATCGTGGGTTTAAGCAGCCTCCCAGAAAGATGCATCCTTCTCACGGTTCCATGGTTGAGGTCGAGGTTGATAAGCTTATCAAAGCCAACTTCTTCAAGGAAGTCCAATACCCCAAGTGACTTTCCAACATTGTGCCAGTCAGGAAGAAGAACGGGCAGATCAGAGTCTCCATTGACTTCTGCGATCTCAATTTCCACTCCGCAAAGGATGATTTTCCCCTTCTGTTGACCGAGTTATTGATTGATGCCAAGGCCGGGTTCCAAGGCCTCTCCATCATGGATGGGTATTCCGAGTACAACCAGATCCGGATGGACCCCAAGGATGAGGAGTCCACTGCCATCAGGGCTCCCTAAGGTACTTTTTGTTACCAAGTTATGCCCTTCGGCCTAAAAAATTCTTGTGACACTTATCAGCGGGGCATGCATCGCATGTTCTAGCCGATTCTCTGGACGTTAGTGGAATGCTACGTGGATGATCTTGTGGTCAAGTCTCACCAGCGACAGGATCATCTCAAAGACCTTGAGAAAGTGTTCGGCTTCCTCCGTTCCTGCCACCTGAAGATGAAATTGTTAAAGTGTGCCTTCGGGGTCACCTCTGGGAAGTTTCTTGGATTTATTGTTAGATACAAGGGCATTGAGATCGACCCAGAGAAGATCAAGGACATCAGCCCAATTCCTCCCTTGAGAAATATTCGGGAACATCGAGGTCTCTAAGGCCACTTAGCCTATATACTCCGATTCATCACGAATTTGGCCGGTAAGTGTAATCCCTTTTCTCGGCTCATGAAGAAATGCACCGCCTACTAATGGGATGAAGAGTGTCGGACCACCATCGAGGAAATCAAGCAGTATCTGTTCCAACCTCCAGTTCGAATGCCACCCATCTTTGGAAATCTGCTGGTCCTTCATGTGACCGCCCTGGAACGATCCCTCGGTGCGCTTCTCTCCTAGAGGAATAAATAGGGTATGGAGAACAGTCTATACTATCTCATCTGCATGCTTCTCGATACAGAGATCATATAATCCCCTATCGAAAAGAGTTTCATGGAACTCTTTTTTTCCATACAGAAGTTGCAACATTACCTGCAACACCATGAGGTATAGTTAGTCTCTTGGGTAGACCCACTGAAGTACATCCTGAAACTCCCCATGTTGACTAGCTGACTAGCGTGGTGGTCAGTGATCCTCCAGCAGTTTGACATCAGGTTCGTTCCTGAGAAGGCTATCAAGGGATAGGCATTGGAAGACTTTTTAGCTGCCCATCCAACCTCTGCAGATCAGTCCCTGGACTTGGATTTTCCTGATGAGATGATCCTCTCAGTCGATCATGACGTGTCATGTTGTAAAATGCACTTCGACGGTGCCTCCCGGAGCCCCATCGGTTGGAGGCTCAACGATCCTAAGCTCAATAGAGTGGGTCTGGGTATCGTCTTCATTACCCCGACGCAAGCTGTCCTTCCATACTTGTTCCTGTTGTTATAAGGATATACCAACAACGAGGCAGATTACCAGTCTCTCATCACCGGCCTTGAGTTGGCCCTCGAGATCGATGTGCCCCATATACATGTGAAAGGAGATTCCGAGCTGGTAATCAAGCAGGTCAATGGCAACTATGTAGTCAAGAAGCCAGAGCTTGTACCATTGCTGGAGTGCAGCCTACATCTAATGGCCTAGTTCTCTTCTCAACCAAAGGTTACACATGACCCTCGGTCACAAAACGGTCGACCAGATTCATTGGATGGATTAGTTGCGTCGCTCGCAGAACCCGAGCAAGATGATTTGATTATAAATGTGGCACACCAGAGAGTCATTTCCCCCATCAACCAAGAGGAAAATGATGGCATGTGGGTAAGTCATCTCATCGCCGGTCCTTCTATGTCAGGGGTCCCGGGTTCATCAGAAATAGTGGTTGAGGCCACTTTCGACTGGAGGGCACCTTTTATCGAGTATCTCCAAAATGGTTGCCTCCCGGATGACCGGGCCAAGCACGAGTGAATCCGATGCTGCGTGCTGCAATTTACCCTCCAGAGTTTTCCCAGTATTGAGAAGGTCCTCTATAAGCAGAGCATCGATGGTGTTCTCCTCCGTTGCAATCAAGGAGTCGAGATTTCTCAGGTTATTCAAGAGGTTCATTCCGGTTTCTGTGGTGCCCAATAAGCTGGGCCAAAGCTGTCCCATCAAATACGAAGGTTGGGGTACTTTTGGACCTTTATGATCCATGATTGTATTGAGTTTTCCAAGAGATTCCACACGTTCCAAGTTCATGCCAACTTCCTGCATCGGCTGTCGGAGCCCCTTCACTCCACCAAGTACTCTTGGACATTTGTGGTGTGGGGACTTGATGTAGTTGGACCATATCCTCCGGGGACAGCTCGCCAGTGTAGGTTCATCCTAACTGCTACAGATTTCTTCTCCAAGTAGGCAGAGGTAGTTCTGCTCAAAGAGGTCAAGTCCCGTTCTATCTTCGACTTTGTGAGCTCCAACATCATCCACCAGTTTGTGGTCCCTCACGCTGTCCTCAATGATAATGGCACCAACTTCTGAGCAGCCGAGCGGATGAAATTGTACGCCAAGTACAATATCCGTTCGAACCATACCTCTCACTATCATGAACAGGCAAATGGAAAGAACGAGGCGTTCAACAAAACCCTCTCTACCATTCTGTAGAAAATGGTTTGTCATAATAAGAAAGTTTGGTTGGACAAGCTCCCCAACGCCCTCTGGGCTTATCGGACAATGACTCGGAATTCCACCCAGGTGACCCCATATTCCCTGGTGTATGGGGTTGAGGCCGTCCTATCCATTGAGATCCAGCTTCCATCGTTACGCACTACAGTCTATGACCAACAAGCGCCAGATGAGGTGGCCAAAATCTGTCTAACTGAATTAGAAGCACTGGATGACAACATGCTTCGGGCCCTGTACAATCTGGAAAGGCATCAGAATAAGATATCCAGAGCCTTCAACAAGAAGGTTTTCCTTCTCTCTTTTCTGCAGTACGACCTAGTTTTGTCCCTTCGAGCGCCAATGATCCCACGTAAGAAACCGCCCATGATAGAGCCCAAATGGGAAGGACCTTACGTCATCCATATGGTTTACCCCAAGGGAGCATACTCCATGGTGACCACGGATGGTGAGCATGTAACTCCTTCCACCAACGCCAAGGCCCTCAAGCGGTACCTTGCCTAAGCATCATTGGTCTGGCACGAACTTAAACTGTACGGTCCCGCCGGACCCTAAACTGCATGTTACGGTCCTACACGACCCTAAACTGCATGTTACGGTCCCCCATGACACTAAACTGCATGTTACGGTCCCGCACGACCCTAAAAGGCATGTTACGGTCCCGCACGACCCTAAACAGCATGTTACAGTCAGCACGACCCTAAACTGCATGTTACGGTCCCGCACGACCCTAAACTGCATGTTGCGGTCCCGCACGACCCTAAACTGCATGTTGCGGTCCCGCACGACCCTAAACTGCATGATCCGGCCCCGCACGACCCTAAACATCATGTTGCGGTTCCGCACGACCCTAAACTGCATGTTGCAGTCCCACACGACCCTAAACTGCATGATCTGGTCCCGCACAACCCTAAACTTCATGTTGAGGTCCCGCACGTCCCTAAACTGCATATTACGGTCCTGCATGACCCTAAACTGCATATAATGGTCCAGCAAGACCCTAAACTAAACCATCATCCTGCAAGACGATAAACTGAAAAATGGTCTGAGCTCTATGACCTTAAACTAAAATCTCCCCCGTCCTTACTGTAAGATGTTAAACTACAAGACGGTCAGGCCTCCCTGACCGAGGCATAACCTTAGGCCCCTTGGCCTCTTTGGGCCCCTGGCCCCCATCATTATTGTAAGACATTAAACTGCAAGTCAGGTAGGCCTCCCTGACCAGGGCTCAGCCTCAGGCCCCTTGGCCTTCGTCGACTCAGGTTCTCTTCTGGGATTGTACGGTGTGGTGCGGGACACGTCCTCATTCACGCCGGGCTACCCGCCGTACCATTCATATCCCCAAATGAGATGCATCTCTTCTAGCACGACATTAAACTGCACTTCAAGAATTACGTATGGCTTGATTCCCATCCTAATGGGATACGTAGGAATGCTCGGACGCTTCGTCTTGAGCCCAGCCCCGAGATCTTCTCTTTCACTGTGCCCCCTGGGTATAGTTTCCTCGGAGGATCCTTGCATGATGAGGAGTAGGATTCCTTAGCCCCTCTCATACAATGATTATAAGGGTCACACCATGTGTCCAATCCCGTTCTTCTCTCCAACCACGTCCTGACCGCATGACGTTAAACTGCATGGCCTTAAATAACTGTGTATGGATCGATTTCCATCCTAATGGGATACGTAGGAACACCCGGACATTTCGTCTGTTGGCCCAGCCAAAAAGCCAAAATCTTCCCCTCGGGTCAAGACATAGGGCAGGGTGCACATTTTTTCCCCAACTTACGTCGAGCAAGCGTCGACCCGGCTGCACGTCCCCCTGGAGATGTTCACCTCGTTCGTGGATGGGTACAACTATGCTCCACCCACTCCTTTACTGGGATTCCATTACTTTCCTCACCTGGAGGGACCCTCAAGAACGTCTTGGATACCATGCCCAAGGGCTCTCCTACTAATATGGCCCAATGCCCCCGAGGGTTTCCAAGAAACAAGACGATACAAGTAAAGCGTTGCGAATTTGGTCAACAGTCGATGCTCATTTGTTGCTCCTATATTAGGTCACCATAAGGACGCTGTGTTTCAAACACGGTCAACAGTGTCCTGGATCTTTGGGTCCACCCCGAGATGTCCCAAACATCAAGTGCAGTGATTCGTTCTGCACCATCACAATGTGACAAACTTCCCTCTGGGTGGTGCCTGCGGTCGGGCCCATGACCCCGACTCTCTTATAAGGGATGTACGACGGGGTGAAGGATTACGTCCTCATTCACACCGGGTTAATTGTCATGTCGTGCACATCCCCAGATAATATACAATTATCTCTTTCCTCATCCTCATGTAAGACATTAAACTTCAAACTGGTCAGGCCTTCCTGACCGATTCATAACCTTAGGTCCCTTGGCCTTCTTGGGCCCTAGCCCAAGTTCTTACCCGGAGTGTATGGTGTTTTGAGGGATTATGTCCACATTCACGTTAGTTTGTTCACAATACCACACACCTCCTCCGTCTAGGGGTTCCTATTCCCTGACCATCGTCCATACTGCAAGACGTTAAACTGCGAGTAGGCCAGGCCTTCCTGAACATAACACAAATATCAGGCCTCGTGGCCTTTGTGGGCCCCCTGGACCAGGTGCTTTCCTACGAGATTGTGCAGAGTGGTGTGGGATTATCTCCTCATTATTCGCTACGCCGCACATGCCCTCGATAGGGTATCCTTCCCCTTGGGTATATTTTAGAACTACATGTGTCTTGATTCCCGTCCTCATGGGATACGTAGGATCACCTGAATTTCTAAGCTTCGGGTCCAGCCCCACCTATCGACAATCTTTATCCCACCTTGGCCTCTTGGCCTACCCTTTCTACACAAGGGGAGTATATGGTGTGGCGTGAGATTATTTCCTTATTCACGATGGTCTTGGGATGACCATGCCATGTACCTCTCCCTCCCGAGCTGTTTCTTCGACCCTCTTCAGCGGTTCACCAATGTTCCTAGAGGTACTCTAGTTTATTACCCGGAATGTCGGACTTTACTCGGACACGTTCGCACCTGCTTTTCAGGATTTGTGTGTCCCTCCATCAGGGCTTCCATTATCTTTCTCACCCGGATGGACCCCCATGAACGGCCTGGATACCATGCCCAAGGGCTCTCCTACCGTTACGAGCCAACACCTCCGAGGGTTTCGGACAACAAATCGATAAAAATCCAACATTGTGAATATGGTCAGCTGTCGATTCTCATTTATTGTTCCCACCTCAGGCTAACGGGATATAGAGACTGTTTTACACCACGATTAACGGTTATCCTCTATCACCAAGCCAACCCCATTAAGCCCAATATGTCGGTTACACGATTCATGTCCTTCTCCATTCTCATTGCGTCCAAGTGATGATTCAAAATTCTTGGTATTATTCCTCCGTGTACGTCTGCGCGTTGGGTGAATAAAGCCGTGTCAAAGGTGTCCTTTGGGGATATTCACCAACTTCCCCTCGATGGATGTTTCGAGTATTGCAATAGGGATCTTCCCCCCTTGTTTCCAACACCGAGTTTAACTCACGTGGGCTTGGGGATAGGGTCGAGGTCTGCGCTTACCTGGAAAGTTATCGTCCACCCCTAGTCCGAGCTCTAAGACCATAATCTAAGATCTCCTCGGAACTACGTTCATCTTGATTCCCATCCTCATGGGATACATAGGACCGCCCGAACATCTCGTTTTCGGGTCCAGCTCATTTGGGAGCTAGTCTCTCCTCTGTTACCTTTCACCTCTATGTGGGCCCCTCGGCCTGAGGTTCCTCTTTCGGAACTGTGTACGGTATAATTTGGGATTATGTCCCCATTCACATCGGTTACACCGCACGACACCATACACATTCCCCGCCTAGCATCGTCTCTGCTACATATGTGCTACATGACGTTAAAATGCATGCTTGGTCCTATCACACGACCCTAAACTGTGACATTATCGTCCTGACCGCATGACGAAAAACGGAACTGCATTGTGATGACCTCGTTGTAGAGAACATCATGTTGGATATTGGTCATGTACCATGCCATTTTTCAATACCTATCACGGCTTGTTTCTTGTGGCGACACTAGGTCCTACTACCCTAGGCCTATCGCTTCACAAAAAACCCACTCACCTTAATGGACAAACAAGATTTATCAAATTCCGCTTCTTTTAGTTCAAGGGATGTACCCGCACTTCCCTTTTTCCCTGGCACTGGTACCTTACCGTGACACCCTTTCAGAACTATGTACGGCATGATTCTCAACCTCACAAGATATGTAGGATCGCCCGGGCTTTTCCCCACAGGCCCATCCCAACCTTCATGTTCGGTCCCTTGACTCGAGCATTTCTCTAGAGAACACATGGTAAGTAGGGCTTAGGTCCTCACTCACGTCGGGTTTTGTAACCGCCTTGCCATGTGTCCCCTACTCCCCTTACCCATTCATGGTCTGAATCCTACGACCCTAAAATAAGATCTATTTATAGTAAAAGACTCTACTCCCTCTATCTAATACGTCTCGTTGTCGTATTCAGATGTGTTTGGACAAAGAGCCCAAAGTGTGGGATTCTCATGGGGACATTCCCCTCATCCCACGACCAAGCTTCATGATATCGCTATTTGGATCCTCATCTTATTCCACATCCAAATGGACCCTTGGATGACAGGGATGTTGGGCTTAAGGGATCTTCATAGATGCTGGACCTAAGGGCCCTCCAATCGTTTCAGGCCAACGTCCCTATGGATCTCTGACAACATTTGTGACATGGTTCCGTGTTTCGAACATGGTCAATGGTTGACCCTCATTTGTCTATCCCCATTATAGTCTAACGCGATATGGGTTATGCGTTTCCACCACGATTAACGGTTATCCTCTATCGTCATGCCGCCGTCATTGTGATACAAATTTTTAGCGTCATGATTCACACATTTCCACTTCCTCATGTTCAAGTGGAATTCCAACATGTTCGGCTATATCTCTCCATGCATATCAGTGCGACACATGGTCATTTTAGTATTAAGGGACATGTGTTCACCAAGAATCCCCTCAGCCTAACCTGCCCCCTTTCTATGTCGGGAAAGTCCCACCACTACTTCTTGTTTCCCACACCGAGCATGACTCATGTGGGATTAGTAGTTGTGGAAGGATGTGTACCAACACGGCCAGGCTTCTAATCGTCCCGCATGATGTTAAACTGTGCTTTCAGAACTACGTATGGCTTGATTCCCATCCTCATGGGATACGTAGAGATGCCCTGGTATTTTTCCTAGGGTCCAGCCCATATGAATTTTCTATTTTTTCACACGAGTGTTGGATTCTGTTCGGAAAAACCATCACTCCATATTCCACGCTTTGCATGCCCCTTATTCGGACCCTCGTCCCCTTCCATGTCTAAGGGGACCACCTAACGTCCTGGTCTCATGACGCATCGGTTCACCTACCATCCTGGGCTAACGTTCCAGAAGTCTGGTCATGTTTGGAATGACCCCCTAACAGTATGGGTGCTTGACCTAGGGTCCACCTACTGTCCTGGGCCAACGTACCTAAGGATTGATCAAAAACATTTGTGACATGGTCCTGTGTTTCGAACATGGTCAACGGTCAACCCCCATTTGTTGTCCCCATATCAGGCTAACGCAGTAAGGATATCGTTTCTTCGCCACGGTTAATGTTTGTCCCTTATTGTCACGCCATCCCACAGTGTTCCGAATAATGGGTATCGTGATCCACACTTTCCATTTCAATCTGTTCGGACCAATTTCAGTTCCCCTGGAATTGCACCGTTCGTGCATAAGATCACGCTAAAGAAATGGTAATTCGGCTGTTCTGAGAACCTCCTTCTCCGGCCAGGCCTCTCCCATCTTCTGGAAATCCGGACTGCTTATCCAACCCCGAATGCCTGAAGCTTGTTTTCCACTCCCAGGTTGGGTGGGATGATGAGGCAACTATCTCTTGTTTCTCACATCGGGCATGACCCACGTGAGTTTGGGTAATTGTCACTGGACATCCCGCCAACATTATAGGGATGTAATGAACCGATGCAAACAGTGGACATCATGCGTGCTACGGCATTCAAAAGAAGAAAAAATTGAAGTGTGAAAGTACCATTAAAAGGATTGTATTTTGTTACAGTTTCTGGGGGTCGACTCCCCCCATGGACGGGTTGACCCCGTCAAAAGAGCGTTGCAGCTCCGCCACCCTTCGTCTTGTGGAATCAATGAATTGATGCCACTAACTTAGCTCCCGCTCCTCCTCAGCAGTGGTAGGGCGCAGTTCATCAGCCTTTGCCCTGGCCCTCTCTATGCCAGCTTGAATGGAAGCCCTATTTCCAGAAGCCTGCCTCATATGCCCCTCTACTTCTACCAGCTGGGCCTTCAGTCATGAGATCAGCTTAGATTGTGTGTTAAGAGAGTTTGAGTGCTCATCCTCTCGGGTCTGCAACTATTGGACTTCACTTTCAACCTCCTGGAGCTTCTTGATGTTTTTCGCCTTCCTCCGCTGCCATCCCATGCTAAGCCCGCGATCATACTCCTAGCTCGTCTCGACCATGAGATCGCGGATTAGCACATGAGGACGTTCGACATCCACTCCCCCAACGCACAGTTCATGCACCCGCGAGCGAAGTCTATCCATTTTTTCCTGCCATAGCGCTTGGGGGGTGTCCTTGATGAAGCGCGTGATTAGCTTCCACGATCGGCAGCGGACTATGCTGTTGTCTTCTTCGTCGGAGGCCGTTTTATCCCAGTATGCGCGATTGGCATGCTTGTATGCAGGATACGCCCGTAGGAAGTCCTCGGCAAGATCTTCATCTAGCATTGAATCCGGTGCGACATCTGGCGCCAGAGCAGGCATGACGGGACTTGGGTCGGCCGGTTGATCCTCTTCATCAGAGTCCACCTCAATAACCTCGGGCACGACCCTGCTGGTGGTCCTGCCGATGATGGTGTGTGTTGCAGCTCTGGGTGATGGTGGAACTATATCAACCATCACCGGTATCCCCTAAGAGGGATGCCACCAGACATCCTGACCAGCCTTGCCACAACAGCCCATTCCAGTCGGAGAATTGTACGATAGAGAGGGACATAAATGTTATTTGGCACAATCTACATGTGACAGAAATGAATCCAGTTGAGGAGACTTACATAGATCGAACTCCTGGTGTTGCTCTTGAGTCGATGCTGACGGGACCCCGGGGTGTGGCCCTCCATATACTGTTGGAAGTACTGGAGATTCTAGTGGAGCCACCTTGGGTGCTCTGGCACCACCAGACAAAGAACTGGACGCAGCCATAGGCGCGGGTTCTGAAGGTCCTGCATCGTCACCTGCCAAGGGGCAAGAGCGAGGCCTGCATACAAGTTCCTCCTACATGGTTCAACCATCCGTGAGAAGTCTGTGATGGCCCGAGAACGGACCATAAGGAAAGAAGTTCAGAATGCTACCTCGAGAGCCTCTGCTAAATCATCAGAATCTGAGTCTTGGTCTTCGACTTATCCCTCCTCCAACGGGCTCCCTCCGCTAGCCTCATCCTCCTCAGAGGAGTCCTCTGATTCTTCCGGTAGGGGGAAGTGCTCCCTCATATCGGCAGCTGACAACTATGGGGGTACCGTCCGATCTAGCAGTACCGTCACCCAGTCTGTCATTGGGAGTGGGACACCACTGGAGTGAACGTAGTCCCCCATCTCATCCATGTATTGCTTCGCCTCCACCAGAGACGCTGTGAAACCAGCCCGAACTGGGCCTATGCCCAGTAAGTCCATCCCGAGGTGATTCAAGTGTGCCCACATCTCGGGTGGAATGAGGAATTTCTATTTGACATCGCAAATGTCCCAGGCCTCCGGGAAGACGGCATCCTCGGCCATGTTGATATGACGCAACCGCTTCCCCAGAGTCTGAGTGGATATCCTTCGAAATCCCCACGGTGGTTGCCCCTCCGGATATCCCTGCTCTTCCGTAATCACCGGATCTGCTGCTGTTGCCACACCCTCTACCGGTGTGGGCCTCACCGCCATGGAAGCCCCGCCACAGCGAGAGGCCCTTGCTACCCTCCGGCCCTAGCCTCATGATAGGGGAGGCATGCTGTCACCAACTCGAACGGATGGCTGCCTCAGCATCTCCCCTGGATAAGCGGCCTCCCAACTGATGGAAGACTCCCTTAACAATCCAAAAGTGGCAGTGGATGGAGGTAATGCAATTCACATCTTCCCGTCTTCTCGTGTGAACATGAGCCACAGCTGCCTCATCACACATGGGTGCTCCTCGTGATGCACCTCCTAGTAGACCTGCGGGGTCAGCCGCTGGAGGCACTGGAACTGCCTCGTAAACTGATGCAGTGTGTACGGTTCACAGAGCGGCTCACAATCCACTTGTGCCACAAAAACTCCACCTCGAAAGGTCAGGAGATAAGCCCAGTACTCTTCCGTCCCCTGCCCGTCATCCGTGAGTACCCCCGTCGGCAACGAAAACGGGTGGAAGATGAACTCATCCGCCCTCCACACCCGATTCAACACCATCGGTACGGTTATTTTGAATGGGATGCCCCCGGCCGCATTCAGAATGGAAGGGTGGAAGTTTGATCCAAGTGGCGAGATAGGGTTTGTATACTCATAAATCCCCCTAATGTGCGCTGCAATCCACCCATACAGAAGGTGGAAGGGCCCGCATATCCTTGGCGGCTTCTTGCCCTCGCTAACATGTCGCAGTATCCTGTATAACTTGTCGAGCATTGGAATCCCCAGATTGACCCGTTTCCCCATGGCTAGCATAGACGCCATGATGAATGAGCTGGGCCAAACCCCCATGCAGGTATCTCTCACCAGTAGGATCCAACCATAGATAATGGTCGTGATGAACGCCACCAACCTGACTATCAGCTGCTGAACAGTGCTGACCCTGAAACCCCAAGACATCCATTGGCTGTCCCCCAAGACCTGCCAGTATGAGAGCTCTTTGCCCCGTTGTGCCGCCTTCGGACAAGTTCGAGGCCTTGGAGGAAACTCTCAATTCTTAGAGATGTTCAAGAACTGCTCAAACCACTTCTTAAAGTGGAAATTCCTCACTGCCTCCTTGTCCTCTCCAGGGACCAGTGCCATCAGCGCTGACGCCAGTCGCAGAATCTGCTCTGTATCCTCCCACGGGATCATGACGGGGAGGAACTCATCATATATGGCCCCCCAAGATCGGAACCCCCGAAATCTGGTGGACATCTCACAGGCTGATGCCCACCTCCCCATGGTGCAGGTGAAAAGTATTGGTCTTAGACGACCATCTGCTCACCAGCTCCGGCATCAGCTGTTTCTGTTGGTAAATGTGGAATTGCGAGGACCCTGATGCCTCATACAAACCCACTCTCCTCAGCTCGGCCCAAAACTCCTTGCATGAGGTGCCTACCCAGTAGGCTTAGGCCCAGTCATTGGTGAAGTTTCAGCCCTGGCGCAGGTCCCACTCTTCGGACCACCTCTTCGTCGAATCCTGCAAAGCTGCCTTCAGCATAGTTCAGTACAGAGGAGGGGACGTCTCCTGTTGCATTGGCTCCCCGTCAATATTTTTCACATGGTTGTATACATAGTCGGCGGTGACGGGTGTGAAGTCCTCCCACGCATGACCATATTCCTCCCTGAACCACTGGCGCTGGCATGGCATGCTCCTGAACCAGCAAACTGGTTCGTCCCTACTCGCCTCAGGGATGGATACATCATCCCTAAGCCCGAAGCCATACAAAGGCAGCTTCTTGCACTGAGGGTAGTTATTCTGACTCTCTGATAGCAGTGATTTCAAAGAATTATGGTCCGAGTGACTTCAGACAATCTCTCCATGTCCCAAACACTTAGCCATCTCATCCCTCCGAGTGGTGTCTGCAAGCACCCCCCCAACAGAGCTTCACTATGGGCCATTTCGATTTCAGAACAAGAAAAAAAATTCAGGTCGGGTTGCAAAGGATGCTCGCGAACAGGTCTCACGAAGCTCGGACGTGAAACCAAGCAGTGGAGCCTGGCCTAGGCCGGAAAATAGAAGTTCGCTTGGCGCGGTCGCGGAGTCGGAGACTCACGGTTTTCCATGAAGGTTGATTCGCGGAGAGGAGACGTGGAGTACGAGGAGCTTTGCAATGTCGAGAGAGAAAAAGGACAAATGTTGCGAGAAGAAAAAAGAGAGGTCATCACCTTATTTACAAGCGGTGACCCCAAACCTTCGCGGCGCATCCCACCCGCGCGGAGCATCATGGCGCGTCCGGACAGCACGGCCGCTGGCCGCCCCGCGCGCACTCTTCGCGGGGCTCCTTCGCTAACCACCGATAAATTTTGGAAATTTTCCCTCAGACTTCGACCCTTCATCCCTCCGTGGCTCCAAGTATGAGGGTAGAATTTGTTGGCGCCAAAATATTGGATGACAAAGGAAGAAGGAAAAGAAGCTCGCGTGATGCCCCGCGAAGCACAGCCGCGGAGTGCACCCCAGAAAACACGGCCGCCGCGAAGCGCCAGAGGTGGTAACGCTCTGTGAACGACCTGAAATTCGCGAGCCGACCGCGAAGCTCTATAGCCGGTAATACTCCGCGAACGGCCTGATGTTCGTGAGCCCACCGTGAATCACCTGCCTCCCCTTCGTTCCATGTGAGTTCTGCTTCGCGACACCCCTTGACTATAAATATTGGGCTCCCCCTAAGTCTAGAAGAGGTCAATCCGACCTTTCGGCTTCCCAGCTCCCGAATCATGAAGCACCCTTCTCCCCAAGGAATCATGAGCTCTGCAAGGTACTTTTATATCGTGAGATGCCTTAACCTTCTCTCTTCTTGAGCCCCTCTTCCGAGAGCGATGCCCTTCGCAAAGCATAAGGGCATTCGTGAAGGAAGGGGATTCCCAAGGGAACCCGGGCAGCCGCGAAGCGTTTATGCTTCGTGTAACACCCATCCTGTACTACCGATCCACATGCCAAGGCAGGGTTTCTATACATCGCGAAGCACACTGCTTCCCAGCACCTTGCTTTGCGTGGCACCTCTGCTTCACGAGATAGTGCTCCATGAATACTATTCCACTTCGCGAAGCACCTCCCATTAACACCCCTTCCCCTTTCTAAGGCCGAGGAACTCCACTTCGCGAAGCATAATCCTTTCTTGGAAATTTCTCTTATCGCGTGACCCTCCAGGTTTGCACGATGTGATTTCAAAATCCCAAGGACAACACCACCTGTAGCGTTGCTTCACCTAGTGATTCTTCGCATAGGCACGCTAACAGTTATTTCTTATTCGCAAAACCACGCTAACGTGGACCCCTCGATGGTTCGCTCCACGACCCCCCCCCCCCCCCTTAACATGGCCTTGCCAGTACCTTCCCTCCCCCAAGGATCAGAGGGTACCGGTCATGTACATCCTAGGGGTGTGGAGTAAACCCACCTCATCCGAGATGCAGGACGTTAAACTGTCAAGCACCTCGTCCTCAACACATGACGTTAAACTGTGATCTAACCCAACGCCTCGCACACGGGGTCCCCCCCGTCTCAGACATTCTTTAAGATGCTCGTCTCCACAGAGATGGGATCATCCCCTCCACAGGAGATGATATCCTCCTTATCAGAGCGGTGTATATCCACGGAAGAAGGGAAACCACCCTGGTATAATCCCCCATGCCTCTCTTGCAGAAGGTAGCACCCATGACCCTCCATACTTCCCCACTGCCAAGGCCAGTGGAGGGCACGATAGGGAACGAGGCACCTTCCATATTTGGTCCTAAATACCTCTCCCGCCGCGCTTTGTCGCACCACGGGCCTCCATCCTGGAGTAGGTCCCAGCACTGTGGGACACCCAATGCTTAAGCCCCTCTTAGTTTCCCACGGAAACATCCTTCATGACATGATCATCAGGTCCCTACAACCTCTTATTTCTCACACCGAGTATGACTCACGTGGGCTTAGAGTGAGCACTGACCATGACCCCCACCTTAAGCGAACTACAAGGTCTCTGATCCATCCCAAGGCATGGTACATAGGAAGCCTCCAAGACGTTCAATCCTACCACTCGGTAATTTATTCACGTTGAGTTCTACCCTTGTCTAGCATGACATTAAACTGTATTCCCTCGTCCAGCATGACGTTAAACTGTATGCCCCCGTCCAGCATGACGTTAAACGGTATGATGTTCTGCGTGACATTAAACTGCACACCCATTTGAACTACGATGCCTTTGATCCATGTCACATCATGGTACGTAGGAAGCCTCCACGTGGTTCAAGCCCACCCATCATTTCTTCACGTTAGTTTCCACCCTCGTCCAGCATGACGTTAAACTGCATTCTAGTCCGACAGCAAGCCATTGTGACCAACCCAAAATATGAGGACTTTGATCCATGTCAAGGCATTGTACGTAAGAAGCCTCTCTGAGGTTCAAGCCCATCTCCCATCGGACCAAGGTCCTCCCTCGCGTCAGTTTTCCAACACACAATTATGAACTATGGGGTCTTTGATCCATGTCAAGGAATGGTACGTAGGAAGCATTCACGAGGTTCAAGCCAATCGCAACCTGGACCCCTGGTCCTTCTTCAAGTCGGCCTTCTGGAACCCAACCTAAACTACCTGGTCTTGGATCCATGTCATGGAACGGAACGTAGGAAGCCTTATGAGGTTCAAGCCCACCACTCGTGGACCCCCAGGTTCACCTTCACGTTGGTTCGCCAATGAATCCCTTTGAACTACGAGGTCTTTGATCCATGTCATGGTATGGTATGTAGGCAGCCTCCCAGAGGTACAATCCCACCTCCTGTTGGTCACTCTGACCCTCTTCACGTCAGTTCACCAACACCTGGGCATCCTATTGTGTACGCCCCACACCATCTGGACCAAGGTCCTCACTCGTGTCGGTTCGCTGACACACCCTTTGAACTACGTGGCCTTTGATCCGTGTCAAGGCATGGTATGTAGGAAACCTCACGAGGTTCAAGCCCAACACCTAGTGGACCCAAGGTCCACCTTCACGTCGGTCCTCCGGTGCACCATCCCAAACTACGCGGACTTTGATTCCCTTCCACGGGGATATGTAGGAAGTCTTTTCGAGGCTCAATCCTAACTTTACCATCACCCTTGTGATGGTCCCATTTCATTCCCCCTCCACTTCATTCAACTCTCGATCACCAATCCTGATTCTCCCCCGGGCCGCCACATCCTGATGGGATCATGCCATCCACCCTCCTCGCTAGTCCTAGAAGTATCTGGGATGCTATCCACGCGTAATCCCCAGTATGTCTCCGGGTCGGTGTCCTCTATGTACACCCTGATTCAACACCCATTTGAACTACGTGGGTTTTGATCCCGGTCCTCTACACAGGGTATTTAGGAAACCTCCGATAGGTTCAATCCCAGCCAATGGTAATCCATGGTGTCCCCCATCTTGTGGCGCACTTCCCCTGATCTGCCCTCAATAGTGTTCAGATCATCCATTACGGTGTGACATCTCCCATCTTTGGAGTGCACCACCTCAGATCCGTCCTCATTGGGATTTCTGATCCATCCATCTTCCCGGTATTCCCCCTTTGGGATATGCCAATATGATCTGTCTCTATGGGATGTTCTGATCACTATAATTTCGTCTCCGCAAGATGTTAAACTCACGTCCTACCTCGTGATAAACATGAGATGCCTGAGGAAAACCTCAGATGGCATGCCTTTGGCGCAACCATCTCTACTGGACGTTAAACCTGCGACATACCATGTGTTAAATATGGGAAGCTGAGGAAAACCATAGATACATGCCTATGGCATATGATTCCCCACCCTCGATGTGGGATGCCTCAGACTTCCGTGCCCTCGAGAAGCCCTGTGACAAAGGACAAAACATAGACATGCCAATTCCCCAGTGTTTAGACACGCTACTGATACCTCGACGTGACTACTCCCCCTACAGAAGGTTGCTGCCCTAAACGGACCCTTTGGAATGTCCGGAAAGAAGTAGTGTAATTAACCGGCATCCATGAAAACATGGCACTGGGAAGAGTTTCACGAACAACGTATTAAATCTACGAGGGAGACCCGGACTAGGTGATGAGTTCTGAGGAGGAATCCATGGATGAATGAACCGACATCTCATCATCCCGGTTTCGATCAAGGAGCAGACGTCTCTGAATAAGTAACGGATGTCGCCCACCTTTGGAAAGCAGGAATGCGAGGAAACAGTAGCGCGTCCTCACAGACGGATGCGCATGCCCCGGCGAAAGCACCAGAAACAATATGGAAATAAAGATAAAATATATAATTTAAAGAATATACTTGAATAATGTGGAGAAAGGAAAGGATCCCTTATATTAGAATGTGACTCCAACTACATGGGTGGGCCTTATTTAGAGATTGGGGTGACTTGGGAGGACTCTATATATAGGCAATCGTATATAAATTATCTAATGATTTTTAGTGAATATAAATGGGAGCTTGGGTGAATTTATATTAGAAATGGGGGGGATTTCTATTTTTTTAGTGTTGGAATATACGTAATAAAATAACCCAAAACACAAACAATCAAATGGTATTGTAGATAGATCCTACCAAATGATACTCATTTTCATTAAATTATAAGGCTATGGGTTGAACGTTATATAATAATACACTTTCTTATGTGGAGGTGAGTCATACTCTTATTGCATTGGTTTTAAACTGATAAAATAAATTATTATTTTTGGGGAATTCATAAGTGATTTATTAAACTAATAAAATAAACAAAAAATCATATTATTTTAAATTTTAAAAATATATATGCTCTATGATACCATATATAGAATTTATAACATTACGTTTGGTTATTATGATGTCATAATAAACAAAGTATATTTGTAAGGAGTTGTATTTTTACAAAAAAAAATCAACTATCTAAAAAACTAATGAAAAATTCCCCAATTGATAATTTCACATTATGTTTCTAAGAATAATATTAATTTTATGAAATAAATTTACTAAATATGTGAATTTTCAATATTAAAATAGTATTTGATATTTATTGAGAAATGATTGTTTTTTTTCAATAATAGTTTTCAGACCCTGATAAAAATTACATTTGACATCCAAAAAAATATATGATAATTCATATTTAACAAGAATTATTTAATAATAAAATTTAATGAAAATAGTATTTATTTCAAAAATAAATTAATTCATAAAAAAATTCCATATTTGAAATTTATTATTACCCATAAATCTTGTTTGTTTTTGATAATATTGAAATAAAAATAATTTTTAATGTAATCATAATTGGATGAATATATATTCATTGTTCTTTAAAAAATAATATACATACTCATAAATCTTGGATCATGATAAATATCCATTTAATAAACCATAAAACACCCCAAGAGTAAGGTGTGCGACGATGAGACTTTCATGGGGTGGTTCTGTGTACATGGTTTGGGTGGTGATCTCAATGTCCTTGATCTTCTCCCATAAACGGTTTCACTAATGCATAACTTTTGAGATCCTAGAATTGTACTGGTCAGTGGAAAATGCCAGTAAATCTATATCCCTATGATTCTTTGATAAATGGTATTTGTAGGGTATTATCCATCTAGTTGAGGAAATCCTTTTCTTTTTCTATTTCAATTGGATTTGTTAAAAAACTATATTTTTAATAATTATTTCATAAATGTTCAATGGAAATATTTTCAATGATAAATATTCATAATGGTCATTTATATATGATAGGAAAAAATAAAAAAAATAAGTTCATGTGTTTTCTATATCGATATTACATAATAATATATTTATTTAAATTATAAGGGGAATTTTATTTATGAAAGTCATGTTGTTACACGTGGCACGATCCCTGCAAGGATGGGTTATGACAAAAACAGTGTAAAAAATAGGTAGTATTAAAAAACAGAGTAATAAAGGTTATTTAATGATTTAATTTATTTCAAGGATATTCATCATATTTTTATGATCCTTTTAGGAATTCTGTTAATTTAGTTTATAAAAAGGACAACCCACATGAAGGGAGACAACCTATCACAGATAGGAAGGACACGAGGCTTGGAAACCACATCGAATGATAATAATGGTTTAGTGCCTATAACTAGCATGCAAAAAGTGTTGGTTAATATGTCATTATTTTAGTTAAACAATTTGATGAATAAGCATTAATGGGGATCCAATAGTATTAATTTTTATATTTATAGACTAATGTATTTACCATATTTTATTTCGAATATATTTAGAGTCTAATAGAAAGACATGTACCTTTTTATGGATCTTTCAATCTGTAAATAGATAATTTTAGTTTTTCATAAATAAAAAATTCATTTTGGATATTTATTTCATGGAATATGTAATGAATTAGAATTTTTTTGATAAACAAAATAATTAAATTGTTCATATAATATATAAATATATCAAGTAAGTATATTTCATCATATTCTCATATAGCAAAATAATTCCTTAACTTTAGAAAAGGATCTTGACATAAAATTCTATCATATTACTATCATTTCTGATGATATCAATGACCTTTTCACACATATTATATTTATGGATTTGAGGCCCATATATTTCTATTTATACTTAATTTTCTTGTGATCAGTGACCTCATTTACTATCTATAATTATTTACACGCTTCCTCCATGTCTATATCTTCACCTAACAATACTTCCCTTAAAAATATAAACTTATTTATATGTTAGTCTATATGAAAATTGAACATCTCAATATAACCTATTAAATAGGTATTTTATTTAAACTATTATTATTTGTGGGTTTAAAAAAATTTCAAATACAAAACCTAATATTACAAATATCAAGATTAAATTGTGAGGAAACAATTTATTAAAGGTGGGGATAATTTAATACCCCAAAGTTTTAAAATATGAACCTCATATTCAATAGAATGTATGAAATGAAACACAAAGTGTAAAAATGAATATGTAACACCCAAATATATCATGTTTTGTTATCTATAATAGTTTATATTTCATGCAACACCGACTTGGCTTGTGTAAATCGCCAGATTGAGTCTCTGCGAAACAACACCTTAAGGTTAAAATTATTTAAATGATATATTCCAAAAATGTCTATTAAATATAGTAATATAAATGGTAATAAATATTTTTTAAATTTTATTTATAATGATTTCATATTAATAAAACATATTTATAATGAAAGGTACATGTTTCATTAAAATAGTTATATGTTCAAAAATTAAATTTTTATAAAGGAATTGTTTTTATGGCATTTTGTGAACAATAATAAAATTAATTGTAGACACTCATATAAATTGAATTTGGTAAATTAGACTTCTTTATTAATTTGTAATATCAAATTTATCTTATAGTGATTTTTTAGTCATTTTCTAATAAAATTCAATTTTTGATCAATTTTGAAAAACACTCATTATTATTAAAAAGGACTTCTTCATTTAAATAGTTAATTAGCATTAAATTTATTTTAAAGTCACAATATATACATAATACATATATTTTTTCAATTTAGTTCATTGGAATCACATTAATAATAATATTAGATTAAAAAATTTCTTGAACTTTTTAAAAACTTTTACCTGGCATTCATAGCCACCTTTGCATATTAACAATAAACATAAGTTTACCACCTTGGTGAATTGAATTTCAAAAAATGGTAATACATGGTTGTAATAATTATGAAAAATTCTGTCTAATAGGATAAAAATAATTATGGGTGAATAGTAAATATTGAATTTTATTTACCATGGTTATAAGTAAATAGGGTCATTAAAGGTAAAAAGTATATTATAATAATATAAAATTATCCTAAAAATTTTCAAAATTTTTTTGGGAAAGTTTTTTTAACCAAAATATTTCATTATTTAAAAATATTACCCTTTTTAGGCCACTTGTATTAGATTAATACATTTATTAAATTTTTTAAAAGACGAGTTAAAAGTGTCATATTAAAAATTCAATAAATAAATAATTTTTAATATATGGATATGAATAATATAAATTCTACTATATATTTTAATTATAAATAATAATAAATTTATCTACATCATGATTATTGTTTTATAATTTTTAGAAACTAAATAAATAAATTTATTTGTGATATAATTATGATGTAGCAATTGATTTATTAAAGGATGAATAAAATAAATGATATTAATAATATTAAAATAAATATAATTAATATTAATCAATGACACACAATATTTTTTTATAATCCATAGATATGTTAGTGAAATATTAGATGTATTGGTTTGATGTTATCATTTTTAGTTTGATATTTTTTTAATCAAAATAGTAAATAATATTAAAATTCACTTAAATGGTACTTTAAAATAAATAATATTTTATTAAATGATATAAATGTAATAAAAGTGAAAGGATTTTCCAAATAACTTTTATAGTGTTAAATATTTCATAAATAATCTTATTTGGGTGCTTTTGTCTGAATGGCCCGAAGGCCTTAATTTTTATTGATTTTTTGATAGCCCCCCTTTTAAGGGATGAGGGGGAACCCTTACAACGCCCATAGGCTCATATATTACAAGGCTCGTATGATTAGGAGATTACATGACCTGAAGGTCTTAGGAATTCAACCAAACTGTCGACAAGGAACTTCCCCTACCTAGTATCGACATCATGATAGAAGCTCTCCACCTTCACATGGCCATCTGGCTAGGCTTCTCATACAAGCACAGGCTGGTCCCGATGGCATAACAATACCCTTTCATTCTGACAAATCCATTTGGCTCTGCTCTGGTGAGTGCACCTGCTCTGAATCCTCTTCTCGGGATTCTCATTTTTTGTAGTCTGTCTGGGGAAATATCATGTGGCATGAGTCCTTGAGGTGACCTGAAGGCCTTAAAGGTGGCCTGAAGGCCCTACTAACCCGAATGCATGGGTGGCCTGAAAGCCTTAAGGACTCCAAGCCCAAACTGGTGGCCCATGGTGAATACTTTCAGCTACTACAGTACCGAATAGTATCTGCTATAGTAACTGCTACAGTGCCTGATATAGTACCAGCACAATGTACACTTCTACCAGAGTAGTTGTACAGTGTAAAGTTCTGCTATAATTCCCTCGTAGTGTACAGTTCTGCTGTAGTACTACTATAGTGTCAGCTACAGTATTGCTACTGTACCCCCGGAAATATGACCCTACCTAGTTTTGAACCTTGGTCTTGTGGATGCTCTTAAGGATACCTTCCCAACTGGGCTGAGACTCATGTGCTTTGGGTACTTTTGTCATTTTATTGTAACAATATTAAACCTATAGTGTAAGAATTGAATAAGACATGATAAGAGTAAAATTGTCTAACTAAAGGTTAAATACAAAATATAAAGTTACTTTTATGATCCAAACATGTATAAAATTTATTTTTTTAGGTTATTTAGACTACTACTAAAATTATCCTAAAAAAATTACTTGGGATATATTTGGAAGAGAAAATAAATTTATAATAAATTAATATTTTAAAATTTTCTTAATGTTCCCCTAACATCCCTTATAAAAGGGAAGTTCTCGTCATTATTAATTCATAGCTTCAAAAACCTTTGAATCAGCAAAAACATCCTAATATATTTTTCCAAATTATATAACGACCTCATAGAGGCTATACATTGGGCCTAAATCCATCCTATAGAGTCATTTTGTGTAAATCAAATGAAGACGCACGAAAAAGAGATAATCGTTTTATCACCTCTTTTGATGTTATTTTCTTCTTATACATACTCATTTTAGGTTGTTTCTATACCAAATTAATAAATACATTATCATCCATATACTTAGATGTTATTATAATCATATAAAAATATATTATTCATTTTATCCATTCTATGAATAACAATATCACTATGTGTGCATACATACGGCTTACCATCTCCACACCGTGGAGTAATTTTTTATTAATTAATTTTTTTTATAATGGGTATGATGATGAGTATAATGGATATAAATAATAAATATTAATTTATATTTTTTATATAAAATTAATATTCTAGCCAATTCCATACCATTTAAATATTAAAGAACTGATATCATCGCTCTTGCATACGTACGGCTTATTGTCTCCACGATGCGGTGAGCTTCATTTTCCACATTAAATATTCAATAATGATTATATAAATATATATTGAGAATTAGTATAAAAGATATGACAGATTAATTATTCTTTTATAATACATATATATACTTATTTATTTTATTAACATCCATTCAATATGATAAGAAAAAAGAAACAACATTCATGCATACATACGTCCCACCATCTCCATGAATGGTGTGTTCCATTTCATTTATCTGCCGATTATATATATTTATAAACTGAATATATATGATAAATAAATCATTATTTCTTTATTTTTATTATTTAAATTATGATCTATGTAATAATATCAAGAAAAACAATTCGAAACTGGTATGATATAAAAGGATATTATTACCCGAAGTGTTGCTTTAATATGGAAATTGTCAATAAAAGGGTTACATAAAGACATAAATGAGTCATGTATGATACCATAAATTTTATTATGGTTATGGTAGAAGTTAATAATATGGTTAAAAATATTATACATGATTTTTAGATATGTAAATACAGTATTAGACCCATGGTAATAGAATTTCGTCACATATTTAATCTTTATAAGATATAACCCATTTTCACCACTTTTGTCCTGTTTGTGGGATATGTAATGCACCTATTATAATTAAAATCATAAATATTTTAATATTAATCATATAAAAAGATAATCTTGATGATAATGAGTTTATTATTTAAATTTTTAAATTAGTGTGGGATTCTTTGAATGTTAAAAGAAATAATCCTTTATCAATTTCAATATTCTTGATATTATTATACATAACTATTTATGTGGATATAGAAGGATTATATTGGATATTTTATGTATAATTTTATGTTCATTCAAATGTTTTCAAAAAAGAATATCTTAAAGGATTTATGTATGGGATAATTTCTCCATCTCATTTTTATCTAAGGTTGTTTATACATACGTATATATTAGGCCATCTTTATCTTCAATGCCAATGTTTCTTGAAATTTATTTCAAAATATTACAAAAAAAATTTAATGTAATTTTTAACCATGATTGAATTTTTATAAAACATTTTGAAAGAAATTTTTTGTCATTTTTTTTACATGAGGTACATTTTAACCGTTTTGAAAAATTATGGAAAGAATGTATTTTTCAATTTATTTGGCACATGCAGCTAATTATAACTGCATGACATCTTAATGTTTTGATTCTCCCTTATAAGAATACAAGGTTATTTTTTTAAAAAAAGTTTTTATATAATTTCATAGGCTTTTAATCGATTTCAATGTAAAAAATAGATATTTATTACAATGACTATAATTTTTTTTATATTATTTTCATCTATATCAACATCCTTTAATGGATTTTATAATTAATTGATCTTGATTTATTATGAAACAATAATCCATATTTCATTGAGTATATGATATTATGGACTATGGATGTGATATTTTTACACCATTCATGGATTATTCTTAATGTATTAACATTTCATTTGCTAGTTCTAATATGACTGTTTATATCGGTAATGTTTCACCCTTTTAAGATGAGGAATGCATTAAAATTAGAACGAAACGAGATGGGGACCGATTAATGACATCCATACAGGTTGGGGACCGATTTGTGAAATCCCTACTAGATGGGGACTAGTTAATGAAATAAATATGGGTTGGGGAATCATTATTGAAATCCCTATAAGTTATGGACTAGTTAATGGAATCCTCTTGAGGCATCGATAGGTCTCATTATACAAACTAATTTGGGTTTTGACTAATGTCTTAGCAGTATGGTCATAGAATGAGTCCTTGATGGTATGTCTAGCATTATGCATACCTTCATTAAGAGATTATTTATTGATATAACATGTGATTATTCTACTAGTAGAATATCAATGTGTATGATTTAATGGGATTACTTTATTTATTCTTGCCATATTTTGTTGATGGTTATGTTAATAAGGCTTGTGTTTTAGTTTTATACTCTCCATAAAAGTTAATGAATTTTTATGAAATATTCTTCTCTATTTTTTAACCTTACTGAACATATGACGTCACCCATTTATTATGTTTTATTTTCCCAGGATTCAAATAAGTGTTTTGTGATTGATATGATGGGTTAAGATAGGATAATAATGGAATTATCAAAGAATTATCCATTTTATATTTTATATGTTGAATTTTAATGAATGGTTCATGAATGAAATAGATTTTCCATTACTAATAAACTGAATAGTCCTTCAAGGTATGATTCCTTGTAATAAATATAATATATTAAAATAATCCACTGACTCTAGGTATATAGGGTAGAGACATTACAGTTTGTATTGAATGAATTTTAACTCTAACATTATAATATTGATTTAGAAAATATATAATAGGGATCATAAACATAATATATACATTGAGGATATGTATAGAGTAACATCAAATTTTTTATATATATATTACATGGGTATTCCTAGATAATAAATACACGTATGCATACTACACGTTGATGTGGTTCTTGAATAGATTTACCATGGTGTAATAACTTCGACAAGGTGTTTTGGAGTTGACTTGAGGTAACCTGGTACATGAAAAAAATCATTACTATACTTTAGGTTTTGCACTCCTAGGGAATATTCTTAGGGTAATTCACATTTTCATTAAAATAAATATGAAATATTTTAATTTATGTTGATAATGAATAAAATTGGTGAAACTGAAGGCGTTTTAGATTGAAAATAATTTGTTTTGATATTCATTAAATGAATTTACGACTATTGTTGCTTTCACTCTTATTTCTGGTTTCTATAAATGTATGGATCCCAAAGAAGTCATACTAACATGAAAATGATGGAAACGCTAGACAAGGTGGTGGAGATGGGAAACCAAATGCAATAATAATGGGCTTGAAAGATATTGTGTTGATGCCTATTCAGTTTTACAAAAATATTATTATCAATATATACATTAATGAAATCCAAAACTCACCAAATAAGAGAAAGGAAGAGCATGCTAAAAGATCCAATAGTGAAGACCATAGAGAAATGAAATCTCAATTTCTATCATGGAAAATAATGTGGATCAAGACACCAAGGAAAGTTCCTCAATAGAAAAAATAAATTATTTATGTGTATGAAATAAGGATATAACTCGAAGGATTTCCAAGGCAAAATGAGGATTACAATGCAGGAAAACTAAAATTGATTCTAGGAATCCATTTGAGGTCATATTTCATAAATATATGGGATATGGGAATTACATGAGTCAATTCCCTATTCTATATGATATATACTTGGATTGGGAAGGAAGTATATGGAAATAAATGGATGATGAAATTTTTAAAACTCTTAATGATCTTTTGATAATGGTATTACATTGTAATATTTTCTTTCCGTCTGTTCAACCATTATGTTTATTATATGATAGTGTTATTTGAGGAAGAGATTATCGTTTCTTATGTGGAAATAATTATATAGGTATAAATAACCTTTAGGGTTTAAATGATTTGGATTTAATTATAGTATATTAAATTTAAGGATGCAAAATTAAGGGATTAAACTATGTTATGGTAATTTTTCAATATTTTATCTCATTTTTTGAATTTTATAAAAAATATATAATTTTAGAAAAACAACCACCCACAAGAAGGGTGAAAATTTATCATTTCTGGAAAGGTTGTGGGTCTTGAACCTAGAACTAAATGGAAAAAAGTGTGAAGTGCCTACCACAAGCCTACATGATGTCCCTAGTTAGTATTACATTTAATTTTTTGTTAAATGAGTTGATGGAATACGAATAAGATTATTATTTGAACTTATGTTTTATCATATAGATATCAATGGTATTGGAAAATGATTTGGGAACTAAGTGATAAATATTATGTTGAAATATATTAAAATATTTTGGGAACATTATATAATTAAGGTAAATACAATACAATTGGATTTTATTTTAGGAGTAGTGTTTAAATTTTGAATTATTCAATGATTTTGTTGTGGTCTTGTATAAATTTGGTTTATTTATGGAAGTGATAAACCTATCTTGGGTAATATGTAATTATCTTAATTACATTTTTCAAATTAGACAATAATAGTAACAAATTTACTTTGATATAAATTATATAATTTATCCAAGATGACTATGTGGTCAAATACTTCAAAATTTTTTGATTTAATCTTTGAATAGTTTATTTTTTAAGAAGGTTTGTAATTTTTTTAATGATCAATGACAAAAAATTTGGGTTTTTGTAGAATCATAGAGATTTTTTTGGAATTCATCTTATATTGTTCTAACATTTTTTTAAATGACTTATTATGTAATCTTAAAGTAGAATATGTTTATTCGTGATTTAAAAAATCATCTTGAAAACTCATAATTTGGAGAAAGAGATGAGTTTCTGGTGTAAATTTATTAAAGGATGAAAATATACTTGTAAATTAATTAAGTATGTTTCATTATACTCTTATTCTATGAGGTAAATGAATTCTTCAACTCTAGGAAAAAGTTCATAAAACAAAAAATGTTTTCCTATTACTTTATATAGTAATAAATTCAATGGTCCCTTAAATGATCATAGATTTATAGATATTTGGTTGTTAACTTTCTCCTAATGATGTTCACTATCAATATCCATCAGAACATGATTTTTAAAGATTATTTAATTTCCATGTATTCTTCTAGGGAACACTAGTATGTGTTATCTCTACTGACCTCCGTATTTCCCATTCGCTATTTTAAAATGGAGGTCTCATTAATCATTTTCTGATTTAAGATTTAAATAATGATATTTTTGAAAATCCATTTCATATTTCCCAATTTCAAGTTTAATTTTCAAGGATGAAATATTTCAAAGGAGGTGAGAATGTAACACGCCAATATTTTACTGTATGTTATCTTCAATAGATTTTTTTTACATGCAACAATAACTTGGATTGTGTAACACACATGATTGAGTCTCTGTGAAACAAAACATTATTGCTAAAATGATTTTAATTTTATATTCATAACTTATCAATTAGTTATAATAATATAAATACAAATAAACAATTTATAAAAGTTATTTATAAGTTTTTCATGTAAATAAAACAAATTTATGATCAAAAGTATAACTTTTGGTAAAATAGTTTTGTGGTTAGAAAATACTATATTCATAAAAGAACTATTTTTAATGTGATTTTTTGAACAATAATAAAATTAATTTTATACACTCTTAAAAATTTAATTTTCTGAAAGATATATCATTTTTCAATTTGGAATTTTAAAACTAGCTTTGGGTGAAATATTGTTATTTCTGTAAAAACGCGTAATTTTTTATGAATTTTGAAAGACACTGAATTATTATTGAAAACATAATTTTTCACTTAAATAATTATTTTAATTCAAATTTATTTAAAGCCACAAAAAATAAAAAATGAATATATTTTTATAATTTAATTAATTTGAATAATTTTTATATTAAAAGTTGGTATAAAAATCATTAAACTTTTTAGCTTCTTTTTAACCGCCTTCTATCCACATTTACAGACTAATAATAAACAAAAAAAATTCTCTTTTTGTGTATTATGTTTTGAAAAACATATATACGTGGTTGTAATAAGTATGAAAACATTTTCCCAATAGGATCAACCTAACTTATGGGGAAAATTTACTTTTGAATTATATTTTCTATAATTAAAGGTAAATATGGTAATTAAAGGTAAAATTAATATTATAAGAATATTAAATTACCCTAAATATCATCATAATTTCATTGGATAACTGTGTTTCGAGCAAAATAAATCATCAGAAAAAAATATGATCCTTTTTAAGACACATGTGGTAAATTAATACATTTATTATATTTTATTTAAAAAAGAGATAAAAGTGTCATTATAAATGAAAATAATTATATAAATTTTATTATATTATTATAAATAAGATAAATTTTACCACAAATATTTATTCGAAATAAAATGAAATTTATATACATCAATATAACTTATTTATAAATTTTTTACATTGAATAATGAAATTTAATTATGACGCAATGTCAATGCTGTAATTAAATTATTAAAGGTTGAATAAAATAACTTATGATAATAATAATATTAAAATAAATATAATTTATATTTATTATTGTCATCAAACATTTTTATGGATAACATAAACAAGTTTGTGGAATATTAGAAGTTTTCGTTCGAATTTATCATGTTGGTTTCATATTTGTTAAAAATATAAATTCTAAATAGTATTAAAATTGAGAAAAATGATACTTTAAAATAACTAATATTTTATTAAATGATATAAAATTCATAAAACAATATATATGGTTTGAAAAAATAACTTTTATAGTGTTACATATGTCATACATTATCCACATGGGATTCGTTTTTGATTTTATAGTAACTGTATTAACCCTGTAGTTTAAACAACATGAAGACATGGTAAGAGTTAAATAGTTTATCCTATGGTTTAATACAAATTTTATGGTTATTTTTATTCCCTAAACATGTCTAAAATATATTGGATGAGCGAATTGACAATCATCCTCATCTTATAATTGAAATATATCACTTTAGATCAGTTAGAAACTCAAAATAAATTTATAATAAATTGGAATTTTAAAATTTTCTTTATGTGCCCCTCACCTCTCTTATGAAAGGGAACTTCTCATTATCTTTAATTCACACCACCAATGCACTTTGACCTGGCCAACCCAAGTCCATTTCCGATCTAAAATTCCCTCAATTCATTAGACAGTCAATACATTGGGAAGAGATCCATTTTAAGGAGTCCTTTTGTAGAAATCAAATGGAGACACTAGAAAAAGAGAAAATTGGTTTATCATCTATTTAAATGTTCTTTTCTTCTTTTACTTTTTATTTCTATGTTTTTACAAAAAAAGGAATAAATAAAATATCATCCATATACAATGATTTTATTATAATAATGGTATAACCATATTCATCATTTTATCCATCCTATGAATAAAAATGTCACCAAGTGTGCATACGTGCATCTTACTATCCCCACATCTTTGTGTAATTTGTTATTCCAGACTAATTTATTATCATTATTATCATTATGAGTATAATGGATAAAAATAAAAAATATATAATGATATTTTTTCTCTAAAATTCATATTCCATCCAATTCCATAGCATTTAAACATTAAGGAAATGATATCGTTGCTCGTGCGTCCACACGACTTACTGTCTCCACAACATAGTGAGATTCAGTCTTAACATTAACCATTAAATAATGATTATGAAAATATATATAATGAATAGGTATGAAAAATATGACATAATAATTCTTTTAGTATAATATATATATACGTACATACATACTTGTTATTAACTTACTTCTATTTAATATTATAAGAAAACAGAAACATCATTAATGCGTATGTATGACCTACCATCTCCATGAACATGGTGTTCTGTTTAATTTTTCTATCAATTATATATTTTTATAAACTGAATTTAATTTATATATAAATAATGTTTTATATTATTGAATGATTTAAATTATTATAACATTAATAATATCAAGAATAAAAATTAAAAACACGTATGATACACAAAGTGATTATTTCCTAAGATGTTGTTTTAACTAGGAAATCATTAACAAATGGGTAATATAATGTAATAAAAGAATAATGTATGATATAATATATATTATTTAGGTTCATTTAGAAGTTAATAATATTTTTAAAAACATTATACCAGGGATTCAGCCATGTATGGAGAGTATCAGACCTACAGAAAGGGAATTTCATTTCACATTTAATTTTAATGAGATATAAACAATTTTAACCACGTTTGACTTGTAAGTGGGGTATGTACTACCCCTATTATATTTTATATCATGAATAATTTTATCTCTGAGATATTTAATGATTAATTTTAAGACATTGTGCTTATTATTTTAATGTTCAATGTGGTATGAGATGCTTTAAATGTTTAATGAATTAATCCTTTTTCGATTTCAATATTCTTGATATTATTTTACATAACTATTTATATTGATATAAAAGGATTATAAAGGAACTTTTATGTCTATTTTAATGTCCATTAACGTGTTTTCAAAAGGTATATTTTAAAGGATTTATATATTGGTAAATTCCACAATCTCATTATTATCTGAGGTTGTTTATATGTATGTATGTACAAGGTCATCATTATCATCCATGTTCATGTTTATTAAAATGTATTTCAAAATATAATATACAAATGGTTAGAGTAATTTTAACCAATTTTTTATATTTATAAAACATTTTTAAGGGACTATTTCCATCATTTCTAATATGAGATAATTTATGACCATTTTCGATAAATTAATGAAGGAATTTTTTTTAATTTATATGGTGCCAGCAGCTATTTCTACTGTCATGATGCCTTAAAATTTTGAAGCATCCCTTACAATCATGAAAAATATTTTCTTAAAAGAAAAGTTTTCTTTTAAAATTACACATGATTTTGAATTATTTCAAAGTAAAAAATATTTATTTATTTCAAAGAGAATTAACGATCATGATAGATTATTTTTATCTATGTTAATATCCTTTGTTGGATTTTATACATAATTGACAGTGATTTATTATGATAAAATATTCTATATTTTATTAAATATTTTAAGTTATTTTTAACTGTGGATGTGATATATTGATACCCTTCATGAATTATAATTAAATTATTAACATTTCATATGGTAATTTTATTACGAACGTTTATGTTTGTTATGGTTTACCCTTTTCATTTGATGAATGCATTTGACTTAGTAATAAATGGGATTGGGAGCGATTAAAGAAATACCTATGCGTTGGGGACTAGTTAATGTAATCCCAACTATTTGGGGACTGGTTAATGAAATCCCTACTGGTTAGGGACCAGTTAATGAATGACCTTATAGTTGGGGACCAATTATTGAAATCCCCTCAATGAATCGATAGTTCTCATGAGACAAATTAATTTGGGTTTTTTCTAACATCTTACGCATGTGTTGTTGGCACGAGGCCTTGGTGATTTATCTTGCATTATAAATTCCCTCATTATGAGATTATTTATTGATATTATATGTGAGTATTCAACTGTTCGAATATCCATTTTAATGATTAAATGGAGTTATTTGATTTATTCGTTCCATATTATACTGAAGGTTGTGTTTATAAGGCTTATGTATCAGTTTTATACTTTCTTTAAAATTTTATGATTATTTATGAAAGATTATACTATATTGTTTAACTTTACTAAGCATATGATCTCTCCCATTTCCTATGTATTGTGTTCCAAGTATGCCAAGAAGTGTTTTATTATTGATATAAAGAGTTATGCTATGATAATAATGGTGTTATCAAATAATTATCCATGTTTAATTTTATGAATTGAATTGTAATGTAATTTTCTGTATGTAATCTATTTTCCATCACTGTTAAACTGACCGGTCCTTCAGGATTTTATTCCTTATAATCATGCCAATGTATTAAAATAATGCACCGGCTGCAGGCATCTGTTGTCAGGGTGTTATAGAATATTACATCTTGTGACATTATAATATTTTAAGGATTTTAAATAAAATAAATAAATTATATATCTTTTAATGGATAATATAATTAGTTATATTTTGTTACACATAAAAAAGAGTTTTTTTGACATATTACGTTTTACGTGACAACGAGTTTTACTAAACAACAGTATACTATTAATATTTTTGTTTAATATGATATTTATCTACAAGATACTGCATTAGAGAGTGTGAATATGATTAAATAATTTATGAGAATATATTTTACGCATGCATTTATAATTAATTCCTTGGTCAAATATTTATTATTAATTAAAATAACAACAACTTGACAGAAGAAAATGTTTTCAGAAAAACATTTTTTTACTAAAATATGGTTTCATCACTCTTTTCATGCGTAATTTAAAATTATTATTTTTTAGAAATTTTAGAATAATCATATGAATATATAAACTTTTGTTTTTAAATTTTAAGATTTTAATTATCTTTGGGTGATTTTTTTATATTTTATTGGGTGGATACATTTGTGATGAAAAGTGGAAAATGTTAAAATTTTTTTGAACCATAATTTTGTCCAATAAATCTATAATGTTAAATTGTATTTTGAAATTGTTTTTAAGTAAAAATATTTCAATGTGTAATCTATAAATAAATTAATATTATTGAAATAATTTTCATATTGAATTAATTTTAATGACCTTTTAAAATTTGGAACCTGTTCACTTTAAAACCCATCTTTATAGTTTCCTCTATGAGATTAATTTAAAATTAAATTATACCATTTCTTTAAACTGAATTTGTAAAAATGGATTCCATATTTGGAATTAGAATAATTTATAATTTATAATAATTCAGAAAACATTTTTGGTACAACGTGATTAGTGAAAAATGTTATCATTAATTATAATGATTAATATAAAAATGAGTCTACTTAGTGGCTAAACTAATAATATAAATTTTCAAATGACCTACCAAATTGTAATACATCAATTTTATTGAAATAGTTATACAATAAAAATGGCATAATGGATTTCCTTGAGTTATTTTGAATCTATTCCATTAAATGCACCAATATAGTATGTTTTGTAAGGGAAAAGACAAAAAGGATCCTTCATTGCCATTAATATTTAAAAATCATCAAGATAAGAATGAACCCATATTTTATATATAAATAAAATTGGAAAATATAAATTATTTTTTATATCAGTATTATTCATATTAATTTTTTAGATATTAAATTATTAATTTAAATTATTAAGAAATTCCAATGTAGGAATTATTTAGTTAATAATTAACTATAATAAATGATACTAAATATAGTAAAATTCATGTAAATTGAATAAATTATTGTCTTAAATTAATTTGTTAGATTAATATTTCATTTTAAACTATTATGATATTAATATATTATAATTAAATTGTTTTATTTATATATATAAATTTAAATTAAATAAATAATGTCAAAATTGACAACAATGTTTTATTATAATAAATGATATTTTGTTAAATGATATAAAATTTAAAAATATTATATATTCCAATTTAATTTTAAATGTTAATAAATAATTTTTTTACTTTAATGGTTTAATTTATCTTTTAAAATGATAATATTGACCTCTAAATACTAAATTCTTTTTTAGTGAGGTTATGGTTAAAGCATTGTTTTTGTGCATTACATGCAGTTTTATTAAAATAAATTTACAAAATTTATGGAATTTTTTATTTAACAAATTAGATATAATATTTAGTATTTATTTTTCTACATTATATAATATGTATCACTTTAATTTATCTTAATAATTTATTTACCTAGGTTAGAAAACTAGTTACCTTAATAAAACCAAAATGGTAAATGTTGGGAAACATAGAAGTTATGGAAAACCATTAAACAAAATTTCACTTCATTTTGTGTGTTGAATGTGTATATTGAACAAAAAAACCTTACCCTACACAATTATTCATTTTTGAGGCCACAATAGTTAACAAACACTTCCCCATAGTAAATACTTTTGAGTATTTACAAGAATCCCACTTCTCCTCTATTATACAAGGGAACTCACTATCCCCCCTTATAAACACCACTCAAACCACATTATATTAGTGAAAAACAACTCCAAATCACAACCCAACATACCTACCCTAATAATATAAAAATTATCCTGGTTATAATTCCCAATTTATATGGAATTAGTGAAAACCTTAAGAGGATACCCTATGAAGATGTAATGTTCTTATAAAAGCGTTCTTATCTTGTTTCCTTCTATGCCTCCTTCAATTAATATTACACCATGATTATATAATAAAATAAATATATAAAATATACTGATATGTATTTATGTTAAGTGTATGACCTAAAAAATTTCTCACTTCTTTCATATGGGTTACAAAATCATCATTCGTGTGTACGGTGGACCACCACCTTATGAATTGATGTCATTCATTTTTCCATTACCACCTTTCAAAGGTGGTTATAATGATGTATTTATAGTTTATATATATGATATATATTATATTTAATATTTTAGTATTCTTTTTAAATTATTAACTCTCACACAACTTCATGATTTCCATTTTGTGGGAACATGATAATTTCGCTCGTGTGTACAACAGACTACCGTCTCCCGGGGATATGTTATTCATTCACACATTACATTGAATTTATTAATTATGTGTTTTATAAAAATATGATATATATTAATGAAATAAAATTTATTCTTAAAAGATAATGTATATATATATCATTTTATTTTCATTCGTTCGATATGTTTTGAAAATGGAAGCATCTTTCATATTGGCATACGCCCTACCATCTCCATGAAGAGAGTGTTTCCTTTCCCATTACCAAATTTTATGTATTAATATAAATAATCATATAAATACTATTTAAGATATTGAAATCATCTATTATATTCTATATATGGTTAAATCACGATCAATGTAGTAGGAATAAAAAAATAAAAAGTCAAAACAAACTCAAAAAAGAGGGTAATTAACACTCAAAAAAAGAATCATTATTAATAAATGGGTGCTAATATGTTATTAAGGAATAATAGATGATATAATATATATTAATATGGATTTAGGATATTCTAATGACTTATTAAAACCAGAATATAAAATGTTAAATCAATTAAGAACAAATGGAAATCATGAGGCAAGGGATTTTATCTCAATTTCATTTCATTAAGGAATATTGTAATGTTATGATCCTAATTACTTTTATATGGTGTATATAATTCACCATTTAAATATAAAATCATAAAAAATTAATTCCTTACGTAACATTACATTAAAAGATGATTTATTTCATCTAATGGTATTTGAGAATAATGTTACCAAGTAGTAATAAAATTTCATAAATCAATTTCTTTTCATTGGGTTATTATTTTTATATGTTGTAATTGTTATTTTATGATTATTTATACATTGAATTTTTAATAACTATTTTTTAATTTACCCCTTTTATGTGGATTTTCATTAAATTCATATAAATGATTCATTGATTAATTCTCACTTCAGCATTATAATCATTTTAAGGGTTTGTTTCATAATCCAATAATAACCAAGAATGTTTATTATTGAATTTACATGAATCGAAAATATATAAACCCTTTTTATAAAAACGTTAATTTTCTTCAAATATGGTTATTCAGGGACTTTTTGAAGTGATATGTATCATTTTTTTCCACCCGTTGCTACTATAAATTATTGAATATTTTTTAAAATAAAATCCGAATTTATTTATATCTTTGTTCTAAAATTAATTTTTGTTCAAAATTTTTTTTCCTATAAAAGTATTCAGTAAAATTTTCAAAATAATTTATGAAATCATTTTTTACACATTTTTCTTTTAAAAATTATATTAATGTAATATTTTTGTCTATTTATGAACAAGACACCTTTCTAGCCTTTTTAATGTGAAAAAAGAATATTATTTACGTCACATATGGAAATACCAGTATACTTGACCATCATTTATCTTTGGATTCCTTGGAATACATGGGGATATATTTTTTAATTAATATTTTTATAAATTTGAATTTAAATTAACAAGATTTTAAAATTGTTTTTCAAAATCCAAAGGACTTTTACCACAAGAATTGTTTAGTGATATTTTTATCGTATTTCAACTCATTAATGACCAATCCCCTACTTTAGATTTTCTACACTACTGGTATTTGGTATTAATACCTTAATTATTCTCATATGAATGTTTTTTTATGATTTTTAATAAGGATATTATTGATATCAACCTCCTTAAATAATTATATTATTCAATAATTTTCCATTGAAATATTAACATTATTGTGATAATTAGACATTATGTTTCCCCTAAATATCCAAATTATTTATCATTTAAGTGATTATTTCCAAACCCATATACCATTTTACATATGGTTTTCACTTTGAAAGTTATCTGATTATCTGGGAAAATTGTAATAAATTATTATTCCTTACTCAATATAGAAATTTTATATGGATTATTGTTTTTGAATTAAATAAATTATTCAATACTTATGAATTTCATTGTACTAGAGTGACATGGGTTCTAGACCAGTTAATGTAAGACCATCAATGCATCAATAGTATCACGGAAAAAATTCGTTATCCAACCTCTACTAAATGGGGTATTCCTTAGAAATTTTTAACCCATCTTGTGAAAAGGTATTGATGGTAAAATTTCCATGTACCTAAGTAACATAGAATCAAATATTTTATAATTTACTTCATTTAGTTTAAAGTTATTACTATACTAGGTATTTTCATGATGATAATATATATGGATTCATTTAATTTTTATTTAATTGATTACGTGACATGTGTTTTTAGTTATTTACCTTTTTGTATTGATTTTTACTTATTCGGTTACTTAAATTCTATTTGTTATTAGTTATTTGATTTTCAATATTGATTTTTATTTATATAGTTATTTAATTTGGAGGTGTGATCAGTTATTTACCTCTCCATGGAGATTATACTTATTTATTCATTATTTATTCCTCTATACATAACCCTTGGTGAGTGTTTGTGCTCAACCTTATTTTTCTTCATTTCTCCTAGATTCCATGATATTTATTATGCAAAATATATAGAGATACTCTAGATGGATTAATATTTTTAACATAAAAACAATTCTATTGTAATTTTTGTATTTAAATTTATTACAAAAATCACTTATGTATGTAGTTTACCAAGACTAATAAATATATCTATCCTTTGGGAAGTAGTTAATTTTGTCATATGGTAATGTAATGTTAGCATGCACCAGCTCTGGGATGCTACAGTTGGGGTTGGTTTAACTCTTCTTTAAAAGATGGATCATGTGGGTTGAATTCAATTCTAGTTTTGTTTTAGAGTTTTAAAATTGGATATATATATATATATACATGAATTTTAATAATTTTATGGTTTCCATAGAAACACAAGGAGATTAGCAATGATGTTATAGTGTGCGTTTCCTTTTTCCTTACTACTTGGGTGAGTTTTTGTACATGATTAGTTTTTTAGGTGATCACCTGTGGATATGATTGGCGATGATATGGGCGTGGATCCGAGAGAGGGACGCACATGTTTGTGGATAAAACTATTTTATCACTATGGTCATGGAGTGGTAGTATTTAATCCATATAATATGGAAAAAATTATTGATTATTGGTAGGTGAGGACCTTATTTCAAGAGAGGTTTAATGAACAATATAGATAACACTCATTGTAAGCCATGAATATAAAGTTAGTATTGCTTTGTGATAGTGATCTAATATGGGCTGTTTTTTATGTATAGTAATTCATATTCGCAATGGTTTGAGAATTTTCATTTAGGGTTGTGTGTTTAGTTTTGGAGAAGGTAAGATATGGATACACTAGTGGTGGGAATCACCATATCAGCCATTGGTATATAAACTACATAAAATAAGGATTATCAGTATTTTGACACTATTTAGTATAATTTCTATATAATTCTAATATATTAATGTATAGGTAGATCATATTTTTTCTAGTTCCTTGGTCAATAAAAAATTTAGAATTCTGATGCGTTGTTGGATAGATACTTCTTGATGATGGAATAAATAATAAAATTTAAAATTATTCTAGAGTAATTTGGATCAATATTACATCAGTAATACAAGGGATTGTATGATAGAGTATTAGTGGTGTTTTTTTCTTATGAAATTACATATGGTGTCATATTTAGACTTCATTGTGGGTGTTTGCGTGATTTTGAAATTCATCCCAGGGTGAAGGTATTATGATCAAGTGATGTGATGTTTCATTCATGTGTAAGGATGGGTGTTTTGAGTAAATACATCCTAGGTAGAATAAATATTTGATTTTAATAAATCTTAGTGTTGTTCGGTGAAAACCATAATAAAAAAATTTATTGGAATTTGACTAACATGTTTCATTGATCAAACTGAATAATTTTTTTGAAAACATTATATATACTGTCTCCATACCTGGAAAGTTAAAATTAATTCAACTAAATATGGGATTTGGCAGGGGGAGTGGTATCAAATTCATATCCATGGATTCAAATTAATGAGATGTCTCTTGATGGTTCTCAAGGATGATAATCATTATGATATGAAATTTTTGTCACTTTGTGTTTCTACAAGTAGTTAAATTAAGAAGGAATTTAAATTTCAATCCTGGAGTAGGGTTGATCAAACAATTGAGGTCTGCATCAGAATTTTAGGAATACCAAAATCTATAAGAGGGGTTTTAATGATTTTTAATCCTAGGATATATCTTGGGTGATTTGGTGAGGTTAGATAGGTATTTTGGTAACTACACAAAAAAAATTCATCTAGGCTAGAGATCATAACATAATCTGGGGATTTATCATTGTGATTTATGTTAAATGAGAATATTTTTAAGATATAGGTATATGCTAGTGCTATGAATGAAGGGTATCATGTTTAAAAACCTTTATAAAATATTGAATTTGTTAAGTATCTTGGGATCACACTATAGTCATAAGTGTGGCACTGCATGGTAGTATTATAGGTGGAATGGTATGTCACAACATAAGTGTTTTACCATGAGGGTAATTTAAGGGGATATTTATCAATCATATAGGTAATTTATCACACTATAGTACCATGTTCTAGTCCCCAGTTATTATTGGGGGTTTTATTTTTGTTGTGACTCGTGTGTCAGTCCATAGTGCATCCTAAGTTGATGAGTGTTTCATTATGAAAAATTTAGGTCACATCATAATGGTCCTCCAAAAAAAATTCATGGAGGGGTAAAATTAAAATTTATAGGTCATTACCTCTCAGTATATAGATAAAATTAGGTATTATGGAAGTTTCATTCACTCGGTTCCTTCCACAATTAACCCACCCATTGATTATTCTTGACCACTAGTTTTTTTGTTGGATTTTATATGGTGATTATATGGATAGAATCTTTATTAGTTCTCTATTTATCTTCTATTTTGTTTTTTTCTCTATTTTCATGAACTCTATGTTCTGGTTTGGTTTTCAATTCATTTGGATCATGGTGTAATAACCTCACTCTTTGGGTGTTTTTCAAACGGTGGATGGAGGACATTCTGTGATGATGCACCCATGTAGTCTTTCATTATTCTAATAATGGCACATATATTAATGAATTTATTTTGGGTTTTGATAAATATTATTGAAATTTGTAAATTAACTAGCATCTCATGCTGTAGATTATGTTTTTAGGTCTGTTTTGGGTGTGACTTGGACCTCCCACACGTTATTGGATATGGTTTCAATGGTGTGAAATTTTCTAATGCATGTTTAGGTGATTATTCATCAATAGATTAAATTTACTAATAAATTCCATATAGTTATAATTATTTTTTAACCAGTTGGATGATATAAGGTCCTGAATCATAGGGGGATATTGGTATCATTGTTTCATGATTTCTCTAGGCTAGGCGAGCATAGTTCGAGGATGGTAACTTCTTTAAAGAGGTACATGGTCCTTATAGAACATAAATTTATTTTTATTTTTGTACGATCATTGCTTCGCACATGGGGATATTGGTTTAGGAAAATTAAAAAGTGATAGGGAGTACATCAAGAGGATTAGTCAGGTGTCTTTGTGCATATATGATTTGGAGTGAGTCTTTCCCTAGCCGTTGAGTAATTTGAATTAACTAGTGCCTTTATTTTTTGGGGGAATGGATAGCGATTGTTAATATTATAGGCCTAAGATATTCCTTAGTCCATAGATTTATTTACAACAATCTAGGTTTCATTACGTAAGTATAGTGTGGTAGTTAGGTGTGGGTTTTAATATGGGATATCCCAGGATATGGTATTACATCTCATGTTTGATTGGGGATACACTCTTAGGGGTGAATTTGAGTTTTGGGGCTTGTTGTGAGTGAGATAAGTTCAATATTTCAGATGTAGTGTATTGGGTGAGTATATTACAATTGATGACCTTTGGAGATCTCTTTCGAGAATTGTATGCAGGATCCCTTGGGTGGGTAATTGGGTTATCCCTAATGTCTCAACAATTATTTTACATGGGGATTAGAATGTGGTTGTCGTATCCCTGTTCTTCAGTATTGATATTTGGATATGGACGTAGAAATTGAATAGTAGAGTTTGACCATTCTATTGAATAATTTACTATTCTATCATTAAAAACATGGGGATACATTTTTATATTGGGTATAAAGGTTTTAGTGTGAAACATAATTGATCTATACTATTTTCAATAATAAATATACATCAACTTATTAGGATTACTCATCAGAACTAGACACATAACAACCACAAAATTAAAAAGTTATTATCATAAAACATAATTTATAGTCAATTTATATATATTTTAAATTACATTCTATCATACATATCAATCAATTATTGAATTAGATTACATTTACACATTGTACTGACAATGAATCAGAGGGTTGAAGAGAATAATCTATATAGAAGTGATTCATACATGCACTAAAAACCTCCAAATGTCACCATAGATTCCCTAGGTACTATGATAGAAGATTCTAATGTTTTATTAATTTATCACTAATAGATATAATATTGATTTTTATATAGAAGTATTCTTCTTATTATTTATAGAGTCGAGATGGTGGAGGTGGATAATCACTCTCTATTCGTGATATTATTCTAGTGGAGGATCAATAAAGGTTATGAAAGGATTCTCTCGTGATCTTTATGGGAACAACAAGACCCATTAGGGATGATAGTGTTATAATTATGATTAAATATATTTAGTGTTAAATAATAATAATATCTTATATGGACTTATTATTCTCATAATTTCAATAGAACCTCATGTCTATGTAATAATATTATTATTATAATTTACTTGATGTTAACTAAATATGAGGATAAATAAATATAATTTCTGAAAAAATATTTTATTCAAATGATATTTAATATATCCTCGTAATTATACCATTAAAAGAGCCCACCTTTACTCCTAAAAATTTATCGCACCTTGAATAATTAATACTTATTTAATAATTATATATCTCCTCTTTATTCACCAATACAAAATAAATGTTATATTTATTAAATTAATAATAAATATTTATTAAATATTTAACTAACATATATTGTATTGAATAACTTATGTCTTAAAATCTATGATAAAAAACATGAAAAATTACTAAACCAAATACAACATTAGTATTTATACTAAAATTTATATTTATATATAATTTAACTATAGTTCCGAATACATATATTGTGTGACTATCTAGGCCCCATTCATTGTGGAAATACTTATAACCACCTAATGTCTATATACAGCATCAAACAACATGATATTTACCCCATAGAGATTGGACTTAATTCGACAATGATATTCATCATCCTAGAAAAATAAACGGTGGAACCAAATCTCATTTTATCAATATCTCTAATCAAGAACATAAAATATTGGTGGTATTAACCTATGTGATCAAATTATGTTTCTTTGAATTCATATATATATATAAATACCAAATGGAATGCATTACCAACTTCCTTTAAAGAAAAAAATGGAAAACACTTTCTTAAATTATTCAATTATTCAATATCACTCATTAAAAATCCAAATATATCATACCTCGCCATGAGAATATTTATTCACAGTTATCATAAAATTATCGATGTAGATAACGGATGATATGAATTTATAATAATCATCATGTCTAAGGAATATTATAAAATTATATGAATATGAAAACAAAATGAAACATATAAATGCATATTTCCTACTTATGGGGTCAAGTTACCAAAAAATCATTTTCATTGAGATTATGAAGGGATAACATCATGAGAATGAGTCTCTATGTATCATACTACACCTATCTCTAATAATTTGTATAATCTATATCATGGTAGATAATATCACACAATAATATGACATATATATAATAATATTCATATAACACTTCTATGTAATCATCATATCAGGGAACTCTTATGATATATCACTGTTATAGATTCCCTTTGGAAATTATCACATTTAATGTCACCTAGAAGAACAATCGGGATGGGATAATAACATTATAAATATATAAAATTTTAAATAAAAGTAACCACAAGGTATATTGGAACTAGTATCTCTATATCCAATTTTACTAGCACCTCATCCCCTACATATACCATGAATATATTTGTAATTTGGCTCAAATAATTATATATATATCCTTAATAGTATTCCAATATTGTTCACATTGGTTACTTAGATATCTTTCCACCATACTCAAGGCATATGAAAAATCATTACCAATACATAACCTTTAATAAATTATAGATCATATCATAGATTTGTATTAGATATTCATAATCATATCTCTCTCCTATTGAGTATAAAGATATATTTTCTTAGAAATATGTATACCATGAAATTCCATAAACACCCCTAATTAGGTTTTTCAAAACTGAATCAATTCAGTATCCAAACAATTAATGTACATTGACATAGCCTATGCATCAACTTTGATCTATCAGTAATGATCATGGTCCCATAAATGAAGGTTACTTCACTTAAATCTTTCATGGGGAAACACATATTTTACCAATTTGAAACTACTTGTAATATCAATATGTTTTTTCGTATATAATATTCTGTCGACATATATTAATATAAAAATTACAACAGTCTAACTAAACTACTTTTATAAACCTGGATCACATTCATTATTTTTGTAAGCAGATTATATTTATATTCATCAAACCAAATGTTCTATTATGTTACATACTTATTCAATACATTAATTGGTACATGTGAATTGTATAATTTTTTAGCGTCCCTTTGTGTTAGAGACCCTTTTTTCCATTCCATATAAATATCAACCAGATGATATACATTAGAGAAATCTATTTTTATTTAAATCTCCCAAATCTCATTTCCATGGAAATGTTCTCTAGTAAGTACAATTTGAAGGATTTAAACCTATAAACTGAATAAAATTTCTTATCATAGTCTACAAATTGATGTTGTTTGGACCCTATAGCCACTATCCATGACTTATAGGTACTCACATTAACTTCCATGTCCTATTTTCTAATGAATACCCATTTTTACCCATCAATTTTTACAAAAATTAGTTGATCAATCATTATATATACATGGTTCTAATATTCTAAATCGATATTAGAATTCATGGTTTTTTCACATATTTCATCTTTTGATCACGATACTACCCCCTTGTATGAATGAAGATCACTAATTTGATCTAATAATGAGTCAACATATTTTGTGAATACAATACCTTGTTTTTCGGTTCTCTAACTCTTGGGTAAACCTATATAGTGTGTTGTCTTAGGAACACAGTCTTACATGGGGACCTTCGAAATGTGTTCCTACAAAAAACTCGTGAATATATTGAGAATCACCTTTATCGAAGTATAGCATTATCCCAATATATATTTTAGATATTTTCTCCTTCTAAAGAAATATGAATGTCTTTGAATAATGACTTTCTATTATAATGTTTTGTATTGATAATATCACCTTGTTTCCTTGGAATAACATATAAAGATAATTTTTTCATAAGGTTCTAGTTTGATTCTAGATCAAGCCTTAAAATTACCTCATATACCCATTATTGAGTAATTAAAATCATTTATTTCATGTAATACATAAATTATTCTATTATTTTATTCGTTTCTTTAGTCTGAACATGGTTTTGAAGGTGTTTTTCAATATGAAATGCATATCTGAAAAAGAATAATAGATAATGAACATGAATCTTAATCAATCGTACCATGTCTTAAAAGGTATGATCCCCTATTAGACTGAAATCATTCAATTGTGATGTATAAATTGGGGTGAGTTGATAAGGAGTCACCAACTCATATAAATAATGAATGTACTATTCATTAGGATAATCACCTCTCCAATCATTTCAAACATTATTTATCATTATACAAATTTGATTATCTACTTTTTTTTTGAAATCATTTGATTTAGTAAATGATTTAGACATATACCTAATTAATTAAACACTATAATATGTACTGAAGTTAGCAGTTGATGTAAGGGTGTTTGAATACTCACATTTATATTTTTTTGGAAAAGGTGTGCATAGATCAGTTTTTATGAATTACTAAAGGTATATGGATCATTTACCTTACTATGAAAAGTGTTTTGGTAAGTTTTACTTATAAAAAATAGGGTCTTATATCATCTGGTTTTAATATGAAATAATCTAAAATATCTATATTAATAAATAATTGTCAAATGCATCTCGTATACAAGACCAAGTCAACAAAGACAGAACTGGTTGCGATATGATTCATGTGAACATCATTTCTTATAAATTTTAAATACATAGTTCTCATAATATAATATATAATTGATAGAATTTATATCATACATACCATAACATATGGTGTATTTATAAAATATACATATTTTATTTCCATGTTTGAAAATAAAATAATATTTACATATGAAATATACCAAAATTATGTTTTTGGTAACACTAGATACACAATAATTTGTTTTAAAATAAAGATCATTCCAATTGGGAAAATAATGTGGTATTCTCCTATTTCCATGGTTCAAATAATTGAACCATTTGAATCTCGAATGTACACCTCTCTTTTGGAAAACATCCAAAATCTTTTTTGTGCATTAATTTGAATTCAGAAGTGATTACCTTAATTTTTATCCAAAATGTAATTATTACTCATGGAATGATTTTATATGGTAAAAAATGCACCATATGATTTCAATGGTTCTTTAAATAGGTGAATTTATTCTTATAGGGGCCTAAAATTCCACATCAAATGAATAAAACATAATCCTCATTCGCAAATCTTTTGATACTTCCTTTCTTATAAGGATGGTGCTCAAGAGAATTGGACATAATTTGAGTATTGTGTCCCTTTTACCTATTCCCCCTCTTATTTACAATAATTAATTTTATTTTTTCATGCCTCGTTACTTTATAAACATGTCAAACGAATCCAATGAGTTCCTATAGTGAATTCTCATTATTGATCATATTATAATTCCAAATGAAATCAAATAATATTTGAAGTAGTTTGGATAATCTGAGACCTGTACTCAACTAATCTAGAATCATAAAGCTAATAATGTTCAAATTCTCCATGTATGCAATAATCATGAATAATTGTGGCCTATCTAGAGCTGAATCTTCAATAATTAACATGAATAGTGTTACCATCATCTGGAATCTCTCATATCTCACATCCTCATGGTGAATATCACAAAGGTGAGATACCATTATATATGCATAAACATCCTCATGTTAATTTATGATATCATTCTACATGGATGATATATTTAATCATCAGATATATAATAAATCATCGAGTGTTTTAGTAGATATATATTTCCTCCTAGATAGTTTTTTACCATTCAATTTAGAAAAAAAAGCTTCCAACACCAATTATTTCCATTCATGTCATAGTATAATGCTCAATATCTTATACTGTTTCTATATGTTATGGAATGTGACAAGGTCATACTTATCTAATATAGATCACAATAATAAATTCAAGGTCATTTGGATTCCCATTTCTAAAATAGAAAAATATTACTTTAATTGTTTATCTTATAAAAAATTATTTTATTAATCTCCAACTATTTTATCAATATCCAATATCCCTCACTATTAGGTTCACAATATCCTATAATATAGATATATTAGGTGGAGAATACATATCCCCTTCTCATTTCCCATATGGTTTTCTAAAAATAAAGTCAATGGCATTTTGGTAGAACCATATTTCTAATTACATTTACTCAAAATTCATTAATTTATTGAGTGAAATCCCCAATACTATAATCGTGTACATTGATATCATAAAATATTCCATACTAATTTCACTATGTCTCATGAAAGTGATTAATACATATGAATTCTAGGTTAATTCAAACCAACAATCATGTTAGTAATTCCCTGATAATTGAAATCACCCCAATGGAGGTTGGTCTAGAACTTTAACCTAAGGTTTAATTTCAACCAAAGTAATGTATAATTTTTATTACTTAATATTTGATTTATGGTATTTTACCATTATACAGAAATTTACCTTTTTATCTTTTTTGATGTTTTTAATATTATGTGGATTTTACAGATTTTATTAACCTTGTCAAGATATAATTTATGCATTATCCAATTTATTTTAATTCAATATTTCATGATATTTAATTTATTTTCTGTATGCAAATTATAAGAATCCATAAATAATAAAACTTGAAAATTAATTAAATAAAATAATTAAATGGTATGATCATGATATTTTCTAATGGTTAATTTATATATATGATCATATTAAAACTAGGAACCTTTAGAAATAACTCTTGGAAATATTATCAGTTTAAGTTGCAGCATTCCACTTGTGTGTCATGTATGTTACATGATGATTTAACCTCATCTATATAATTTGATAACCTCATATCACCTATAATATCAAGTCTTTATATATATTCTTTCACATGTCGGTGAGGGGACCAAGAATACTAGTCAGATGGCTTTATATAAAATAAACCATGTAAATGTAGGTGCTACATAGTATAGAGGAGTGAATGAAATGTACACTATCATTTTAAAACAATAATAATAAATTAGAAGAAACTAATCACATGAATAGTTCTATCAAATATCATGATCGTCCGTATGTGAAATGAATACAAAAATTAAAAGTATATAGAATTAATTTTTTATTTATTATTAAAAATAACTATCTTGATTTCATTAATTCAATTAATTATTTTTCTATTGTAATGTTCATATGAATAGAAATGTAGATTCAAATCATTTGTGGAAACCTAGAAAGTAATTGGGTTCACAAATATTTTTTTAGATAATTTATTGAGTTAATTTTGAAATTTTAATTATATGAACATTCTTAAATAGAAAGAACACCATATTGTGTTGTCCATTTAATATGTATTTAATACTAAAATTAGTTAATTTTCATGAAATTTAATTATTTTAATTACTGGGTGACTATATTGATCGTTATAATGGGATACATGCCACATTTATCGATTTTCATGTGTATGGGAGATATGAATAGGGAGTCTTTATATAATTAATCCCATATACATAATATATACTAATGGGTGGTATTAATTGTATACTGCTGGACCTATCTCAAAAAAATATGTGTAGTATAAGAACCCGGGTTTTCACTCATGCATTGTTCCTTTAAATTGTGGTCTTGTTCATTATTTTGGACCTAAAATCGGTTAATAATGTGTTAGTAAAAATCATAGGGGTGTTTGGGAATTTTTTTGAGATTGGAACACATATTTTTGGGGAAACTGACCATGTTGCATGGTTGGTGGAGGGTTGGCGCATGATTTTCTTAACCATGCAGATAGTCTATTTTCGAGCAGAATTATATTGCACGGTTTTCTCACAGTCGTGTGACCAAATTTTGTGAGTCACCCTTTATCCCAGGTAATCTTTCATGTTTTACACATGGTTTTTTCGAGACATGAAAATAAACTATGCATAGTATAATTTTAGGGTAAGTTTACTATTTTTTCCATAATGATCTAATTTCGCATCATCCTTCATCTCAATATGTTTTTATGCGATATTGACCAATATTTTATCCCATTTATATGTCATTGAATGAATAATATAGGGATTGTAATATCACCTTCTTTTGGGATACCATAGAGCTTTTTTTCATCACATTGGATGTGAAACATTAAGTACTCGAGTCCTTTTTATCCATTCTTCTACTCTCTTGCTCCCATCCTAGTTATCAAGCTATGAGTGTTTTTTAATTTTTCACAGATCTACTATATTCTAAATCGAATTATAGGCCAATATCAGAGGAGGAGGATCCTGCAACACTAATGTGGGTGTTCTATACCTCATACCTCAAGTTCATTGATTTTAGAATTATCATGTGGGGACAACCGATTTCATCGAACGTAGTTTATTGAATTTATATGACATGCTTATAATCATTAGAATTGTATTATTATTCTCCTTCCATATATGAGATTAGTTGTATATGGTTACAACTAAAACTTTATCCATCCCATGTGGGATGATATTCTATAATTTAGTTTTTGTTGTTTTGACACTTTTGAGCCGTTATTCAGATGTGATTGAGCTTGACCACAATAATGGTAGGCGTACTTATCAAAAATAATTGTATCATGTATTGGTGAATAGAAATTACCAGTTCACTTCCACTTTACGTGCATAAGGTAAGTGCATCAAATTGATAATTTAATTTGAATTAGAAATTGTCAGGTATACTAATTATAGGACATGAATGGATTAAATGTGAATGATTAATAGGTTGCACGTCAATAGCACCCCTTACCATGATGATTGAAGGTAGCAGAATAAACCTTATTTATTAAATATTAATTAAATAGAATTTATAAATATTTCATGCTACTTGTCCTTGTAGCACTAATGAAAGGAAATTATTGAACAAAATGGACTTGTTTATTAATTATGACTTGATCTAAAGGATGCATGTTACCTGAAATTATCAAATCAATGAATGGAAAGTCCTGAACCAAATTAATATTACATGAAATTATAATTAAATAGGAGTTTCTTGACTCGATCCCACCTTGCATTCTTATTGGGGAATGACTTGAGAACTCGAGGTCCCCATTTTGATTCAAACATACAACATTAATAGGTTGAAACCCACCTAGATCCAAATACCTATCTATTCAGGGATTCCCCTTACGACACCTTGTGATCCCTCGTATATTATTAAATTATTCCATGGATACACTCATTGGATCCAACATTGAAAAGTATGTTCCATGGTTAAATCCCATTAGGCTCAGTATTTTCTTTTCACCATTTTACCTTGGATGAACTCCTTGGACTCACTAGGCATCACATTGTTGAACTCCTTGGACTATGCTCCTTGGATTACACGCTTACCCCTATCCTGGAAATAGTTATTTCCCAATTGGAGACCCATGGGATCTACATCACCTTGTTTATTACCTTGGAACTTTGGTGTTAAAAATCATTACATGTTTCTTTGTTACAACATAGAACCTTTACTGTTCGAGACATGTTATATATTGTAAACTATTAGTGATAAAACAATGAATTGGTTTTGAGTTCAAAAACCAGATGAGGGATGAATATGGTACATGGTATTTAGTTATTTTTATAGGTTTATTTTACATATAAATGCTTGTAAACTGTTACATTTACATTACATGGGCCATATGTTATTGACACCATTTGTGGTGGCCAATTGGGATCTATTTCACACCCTCTTCAGGCACCGTTTGGTACATGGAGTATATTACAAGAATGAAGGTGTTGATAAAGGGAATCATATAACATCAAACATTATGTTTCTTAGAGTTATTCCAGTTATTCAGTTATTTTTATTTTTTCTCTCTTTTCCGTTGTGGCTTTTGATTACTTTCATTTCTTCTTATATTAACCTCAATTCATATTTATTCGATGTGATACAATTTTTTAATGATGGAATAATCCCCCCTTGAACACACTCTAGTCCCCCACTATTAGTCAGTAGCCTCTAGGATTATGGGAGATGCACATGAGGCCATTTAGACCAGTGGGCTCAAGGCACCAATTAAGTGTCATCTAGGTCCAGGACATTACAATTTTGTATCATAGGAGTGTCATTGTAACACCTGAGATTTTTATGAGTAATATTATGTTTTTTATGTTATATATATATCATTAAAGGAATCTTTCACTACACACTATCTTGGCTTACTTTACACGCAATCGCGACCTTCCTTGATAGCTTGCGTTGTACGCAATACCGAGTTTCACTAAACGACGATATGCTATTAAAATATTATTTAAAATATCCATTATGAATAGTAATAACCACTTTTTGAAATTTTATCTTTCAAAATGGACCTCATTTTTGGATTTGGAATACCGAAATTAACCTAGGGTGAAATTTTGGTATTTTTCTGAAAACTTTCAGTTTTTGATGAATAGTGAAACCACTAAGTGGTAGGTTAAAAACTGAATTTTGCATAAAACATAATTTTACCGCTTCTGTGAATGGAATTTCGAAAATCCGACAGACACGGTTGATATCAGTAAGTAAAATGTGGTTCAATGAGATAAAAATAATTTTTTGGTGAATAGTAACTTTTTACTTTTTTTACCGCGATTAATAGTAAATAGGGTAACTAAGGGTAAATATGATATTACTATTACCCTAACACATTTCCTAATTCTATTGGATAAGTGTAATTCTACCAAAAACAACCTTATGAATATAATATGACCATTTAGGTCCACTTGGATTAGATTATGACATTTAATATTATTTTATTTAATGAATAGTTAAAATAGTTAAAATCAAAGTTTAATAACTAAAACATTTTTAATATGGGGTTATACATAAGATAAATTCAACAATAAATATTCATTAGAAATTTAAAAAGATTTCCAACATAATGATATTTTATTTATAATTTTTATACTTTAAATAAATTAATTTATTTATGACACATCGATGATGCATTAATTACCCTTTTAAGGAAATGTTAACATAATTGATGTTATAAATGCTCAAATAAATGTAATTTGAAACTTTTTATGAATTCCACTAATTTTCTAGGTTACTATGATATATTAGTGCTGATTTAATCAACTTGGTTCGAACATATAATTCTGTTATGACTTTCACAAAAATCATATATCAAATAGTGTCAAAATTGACACATAATAGTTTTTAAATCAAATATTATATTATTAATTGTTATTCCTAAAAATCTAAGGTTCAGACAAATGACTTATATAAGGATATATATATTAATAATAAACAACTTGGGGTTTGTTTGGAATGTTATAGTAATTGTATTAACCATATAGTGTAAGAAAACAAAAAGTCACGGAAAAAGTTAAATTATTTAACTTAGAGTTAAATCTAATTGATAAGGTTCAAATAATAACCTAAACTTGTCTAAATCTTATTGGTTGATAGGATTTCGACCCATCCCAACATTACCTTAGAAATAATACCCTTTGGAACCATTATAAACCGATTTTGACTTTAATATAAAATAATATTTTGAGGTATTCCTAAGGTGCCCCTCTCCTCCCTTATAAAAGGGCACCTCCTCCCCCTCCTCCTCAAACCAATTTGAGCACTCAAGCTCGGCCAAACCCTACCAAAATCCCTTATCCACTTCCCTAAAATAATCCTAGAGGTCCTGGTCTTCTTCAAAGACCAATCTTAGTTCCCTAAGTGGAGGATTCAAAGAGGCGTTTCAAAGAAGAGGTAATATCCATTACCGATCTTTTCAATTTCTTTCTTCTTCAACTTCTTCTTCTTTAGTTGTTTCATGATAAAGTAATAACATCAGTATTACTTACATACTGATATGTTATTATAAATATGAAACAACCCTAATTCACCTTCTATCAATCCTACGGAAAAATGAAATCATCGTGTGTGCGTACGTACGGAATACCGTCTCCACGCCGTGGTGTACTCTATTTTCCACCATCACCTTACAAGGATGGGTATAATGGTGTAATGAGTAACTGTATATGATTATTATAAAGTTATATTGATACAGAAATAGTATAAATACACTTAAATACAATTCCACGATCATGCGAACAATATCATCGCTTGTGCGTACGTACAGAATACCGTCTCCACGATGTGATGCGACCCGTTCTACATGATCATCATTACATAGTAATTATATAAATGAATTGAATGAATAAATATGATATTTGTTACACTAATACCATTCTGGATATAATGTATCTATAACCTTAAAAGAAGAATAAGAATTTATTCGGCAAAACACGCATAAGAACAAAAGGCAATAAAGACCCGAGTAACAAGTAACAATGAAATATTACTAATAAGAATCTAATAATATGACCATATATGATATCATATCAATATGTATGATTCTGGAATAAGTCAATAACATTATTTAAACCATTATACAGGAGCTTCGGACACGTATAAAGCAAATCGGACCTAAGGTAAGAGAAATATCACAATCTCATTTTTATCTGAGATTGTTTATACTTTAGTATTTACTAGGGTGTATTTTATCATCCACATCCATTTTTCCTCAATATGTAATATTATTTTCATCCACCTATAATTGTTTAAATCCAATTTTACCCTTCGGTGAGTTTTAGTACAGGATATGAAAGTAATCTTTTGTCGTTTTTCGTACGAGGTACTTTTTGACTTTTCCGAAAAAAGTACAAAGAATGTTTTTTTAACTTATATGGAAAGAATGGATTTTTAAAACATTATTTCCAAGAATATTCCTTTATAAGTTTTCAAATTTATTTTTAATCAACTTCTTTTAGTTTATAATTGTATGAAATGTTAAGAAAAGAAAAGTGTTTTTTAAGTAGAAAGGATATTTTCCTCAAGAATGGAGTATAAATGTTTTATCAAAATTATTTTCCATCTAAGATAATATAGGGTTATGTTTTTATCCCTATTATTACATTGATTTGATTACGTTTTGAGGAAATTATTTTTATGAAGTCATTTACCTTATATGATTTTTTTATGATGTCATGATGTTTCAAGAATCCCATTTTTGTTACATGTGTTATGCGATGATGTATGATTTATGATTATGTGGCACACATAAGAAAGGATTCATTATAATATGGGTGGGACCTATATATCCCTCCAATGCATTGGGTAATGATTTATATCTCATGAGATAGACATGGCTGGAACGGAAGGTTATTTCGGTTCAGTGATACAGGACTGAAACGAGGAGTGAACTCGGTTCAAAAATGGACTTTTTCCGCTAAGATAGTCTTGGCAATGAGTCATGAATAACAAGAAATGATTTTCCATGATTATGTGTGCATTCCACAAAGTTTCAAGTTTTATGTTATGATTATGGGGATCTCATTTTCACTTCTATGATTTATTCCATGTTAAGATATTATGATCTCTTTTGCAGGTTATGATTTTCAAAAAGATATGATATGATTTTTATTTCCTTTATTTTCCCTTGCTGAGCATTTGAGCTCACCCTTTTTTGTATGTTTTCTTTTCCCTAGGTTAGGAAGATGGATATTAAGTAGAACATGCTAAAAGGGACCCTAGATATGATGAAATAAATGGGAGACACTATAGAAGATTTATGAACCAGTTGTTTATGTTCCTCAGTTTCTAAAGACACTATACCTATACGGTCCTTTGTGGTTTTGTCATATGTTGTAATAAGTGTGCTTCAATTTTGAAGTAATAACAATGTATGTAAAGTATGGGTCGTTATAGTTGGTATCAGAGGGAGGTTATAGTCAACCTTTGGAAACTAGGATGTGAAAGCCTTAGTAAGAACCCTAAGGATAAGTCTAAGCATAGAACACAATATTAGTGTTTTAGAAATGGCCATGATTAACCTAGGATAAGACCTTAAGTGTGAAATTTTATTCTTGAGTATGTGGTTTTCCTATTATAATTAGTGTTTCTCACACTATTCTTCTTGGTTTTAGTCAATGGCTGGAACCCGAAGGAATCATGTTAATGCGGAATGCGACGGGCAATGCAATGATTGTCCCCCTAAGCAATCAAACGTTATGGGAGCTGGAATGCAAAATATTGTAGCCATGCTCACACAACTTTCTCAAGCTATGAATCATGCAGTACTTCCAAACGATCAAAGGAAGGAGCAACATTCTGTTGACTCCTTCATGAGGCAGCGTCCACCTTCTTTCAGTGGGTCTACTGATCCATTAGTTGCTGAACAATGGATTAGTACTACTGAAAAGATATTTTTAGTTCTTCAATGTTCTGAACATGATAAAGTCATCCTAGCAGTGTATCATTTGGAAGGAGATGCTGATCAATGGTGTAATCATATTAAGAATACGAGGCAAAGTGATGAAATTGAGTCCATGGAATGAGACGAGTTCAAGAACTTATTTTTCAATAAGTACTTCCCTCATATTCTCTGAACAAAGATGGAGAAAGAGTTTCTTGAACTGAAGCAAAGGGATGATGAATTTATTGGTACATATGAATTAAATTTTACAAGACTTGCAAGGTACGCTTCTGGTATTATTATCCAACCTGAGAGTAAGATCGATCGATTCTTTAGTGGCTTAAAACCAAGCCTTCGAAGGGCGTTAGCCATAAGGGACTTAAATAGCTACGAGGAAATCGTTCGATGTGCTCTCAAAGTCGAGATGGAGATTGGAGTAACCCATCAGTCATATGGGTTTGATAAGAAAAGGAAAATGGAATTCAAAGGAAAATCTAAAGAGCACACTGAAAAGTAGATGAGCTTTCCCTTATGCTCAAAGTGTGGAAAGAAACATGGAGGGAGTTGTCTTAAAGGGACAAGTAAATGTTTCAAATGTGGAAAGGAAGGTCATCGGGCATTTGAATGCCGCGATAATGGGAAGAACATGTCTAATGATGCAAACAAAGGAAGGGATACACAGAATGAACCTACTACACTTCAATGTTTCAAGTGCAAGGAGATGGGGCATTATGCCAATCAATGCCCAAATCCAAGGGTTGATGATGATGGTCGACGTCAACAAACTCTTAAGGCTAAAGACAAAGGAAAGTCACATGCAATTTCTATCAGTGATGTGGAGTACGATAACGAAGTGGTGAAAGGTACACTTACCATCCACTCTAAAGTAGAAAATGTTTTATTTGATTCTGGATCCACCCACTCTTTTATTTATGAAGAAATTTCTAAGGGTATAACCGTATTACCTCAACAATTAGATGTTGAGTTAGCTGTGACAACACCTAATGGCACATCAATCGCATCAAAAGTTTATAATTCTTCTCCAATTGACGTTTGTGGGAAAGTGCTTCCTGCAAATCTTGTGATCCTTCCTTTAGTGGAATTCGATGTGATTCTTGGCATGGATTGGATTTCTTTATTCAGAGCACATATCAATTTCCAAAGAAGGGAAGTCACATTTCATATTCCAGATCAATCTATGATCATCTATCAATGCAAGGATGAACATAACCTTCCAGTGGAAATTTCTTCCATTTTATGGGTATTGATTCCACTAAATGAAGGTTATTTATATCAAATGGTTGGTGATAAACTCGTGATTAAGAATATTCCCATCGTACGGGAGTTTGATGATGTCTTTCCGGAGGAATTAACGGGTCTTCCACCAAATCGTGAAGTTTAGTTTTCAATAGAACTCGGACCGGGTGCTTTGCCTATGTCAAAGACACCTTATAGAATGGCCCCAATTGAGTTGCAGGAATTGAAGAAGCAACTCCAAGAGAATCTTGATAAGGGATTCATACGCCCTAGTGCGTCACCTTGGGGAGCACCTGTTCTATTTGTTAAGAAGAAAGATGGATCAATGAGACTCTGCATTGATTATCGAGAACTTAACAAGATCACTATCAAGAACAAATATCCTCTCCCACGCATTGATGACTTATTTGACCAACTACGCGGAACTCAATACTTTTCCAAGATTGATCTTCGTTCAGGGTAACATCAATTAAGGGTCAAAAGGGAGGATATACCAAAGACGGCTTTCCGTACAAGGTATGGACACTATGAATTTATAGTGATGCCATTTGGTCTTACTAATGCCCTTGCTATCTTCATGGATCTAATGAATAGAGTCTTTAGAGACTATCATGATCAATTTGTGGTAGTCTTTATAGACGATATTCTTGTCTATTCAAAGATAAAGGAAGATCATGATGATCACTTGAGAATTATATTGAAGACCCTGAGAAAGGAGAAGCTTTATGCCAAATTTACCAAGTGTGAATTTTGGCTTCAAAAAGTTGCATTTTTGGGTCACATAATCTCAAAAGAGGGGATATCTGTGGATCCAGCAAAAACAGAGGTTATCGAAAGATGGTCGAGACCAACAACAGTAACTGAGATCCGAAGTTTTCTTGGTTTGGCTGGATATTATCGACGTTTTGTAAAAGATTTTTCACGATTATCTAATCCACTAACCAAGTTGACTCGGAAAGGAGTTAATTTTGTTTGGACAGAGGAATGTGAAGAGAATTTCAAGGAGTTGAAAAGAAGGTTATCCAGTGCACCTGTGCTCACACTAACTTGTAGTGGAGAAAGGTTTGTGATCTATAGTGATGCATCCACGAAGAGATTGGGGTGTGTTCTTATGCAAAATGATATGGTGATAGCTTATGCCTCACGATAGTTAAAAACCCATGAGCAAAATTACCCAACACATGATTTGGAGTTAGCTGCGGTAATCTTTGCATTAAAGATTTGGAGGCATTACCTTTATGGTGAAAGGTGTGATATTTATACTGATCATAAAAGTTTAAAGTATATTTTCACACAAAAGGATCTGAATATGCATCAAAGAATATGGTTGGACCTGATTAAGGATTATGACTGCTCAATCCATTACCACCCTAGGAAAGCAAACAAGGTGGCAGATGCATTAAGTCGACAAGACCATGCTAGTTTATCCATGATGAGAATCACAAAAGATCCAATATTTATGGATTTACAAAGGATGGATCTTGGAATTATAATGGAAGGGGAAAAATCTTATCTTTCTCAAATGAATGTTCAACCATCTATACATGTGAAGATTAAAGAGGCACAGAAAGAAGATGTCGAGTTACAAAAGAAGGTGAGAAATTTTCCTGAATTCAACCTTGATTGTGATGGGATAATAAAGTTCAGGAATCGGGTTTGTGTTCCTCCCATCCCCGAATTAAAGAAGGAGTTTCTGGAGGAGGCTCATAGTTCTTCATTCTCTATTCATCCTGGAAGCACGAAGATGTATAGGGACCTGAAAGAGTACTTCTGGTGGGATGGCATGAAAAGAGATGTTGCTAAATATGTCCCTCGATGCTTGGTTTGTCAACAAGTTAAAGCTGAGAGACAGAAGTCTAAGGGGATGTTACAACCATTACCCATACCCAAATGGAAATGGGAAAACATCACTATGGAATTTGTCACAGGACTTCCTAAAACATCCAAAGGCAATAATGTTATCTGGGTCATAGTTGATCGTCTTACAAAGTCTGCACACTTCATTGCTATTAGAGAGGATTTCTCTCTAGATCAGCTTGCCAGGATATATGTAAAGGAACTGGTAAGATTTCATGGAGTACCACTTTCTATTATATCTGATCGGGATTCGAGATTTACCTCGATGTTCTGGCAAAGTCTTCAGCATACTCTGGATACAGAGTTGAGTTTCAGCACTACTTATCATCCTCAGACAGATGGTCATTCTGAGAGAACAATTCAAACCCTAGATGATATGTTGAGAGCTTGCTCTATGGATTTCAAAGGAGGTTGGGATCAACACCTACCTTTGGTGGAATTTTCTTATAATAATAGCTTTCACTCCAGTATTCAGATGGCTCCTTATGAAGCTCTCTAGGGAAAGAAATGCAGAACTCCAACTTGCTGGGATGATGTTGGGGAAAGAAAGTTATTAGGACCTGATCTCGTTGATGAAATGGCAGAAAAGGTCAGATCTATTCAACAACACATAAGAGCAGCTCCGAGTCGACAGAAAAGTTATGTCGACAACCAAAGAAAAGACCTAGAGTTTGAAGTGGGTAATAAAGTGTTCTTACGAATATCTCCCTAGAAGAGGGTTATGAGATTTTGAAAGAAGGGGAAGTTGAGCCCTAGATATATCGGTCCTTTCGAAATACTGGATCATGTTGGAAAGGTAGCTTACCGATTGGCGCTTCCACCAAATCTCTCTCAAGTTCACGATGTGTTCCATGTATCTCTCCTGAGAAAGTACATACCTGATCCTTCACATGTACTCAGCTCAAGAAGTTGTACAGCTAGAGCAAGATCTTTCTTATGAAGAACAACCGATAGAGATTCTGGATCGTAGCGAAAAAGTCCTACGAAATAAGATCGCTCGATTGGTGAAAGGTTTATGGAGGAACCACCAACTTGAAGAAGCTACATGGGAGCTTGAGGATATGATGAGGGAGAAGTATCCTCATCTGTTTGTTACAAAGTGACGAATTTCGAGGGTGAAATTCTTTTTAAGGGGGGTAGAATGTAACACCCAAGATTTTTATGAGTAATATTTTGTTTTTTATGTTATATATATATCATCAAAGGAATCGTTCACTACACACTAGCTTGGATTACTTTACACGCATTCGCGACCTTCCTTGATAGCTTGCGTTGTACGCAATACCGAGTTTCACTAAACGACGATATGCTATAAAAATATTATTTAAAATAGCCGTTATGAATAGTAATAACCACTTTTTGAAATTTTATCTTTCAAAATGGACCTCATTTTTGGATTCGGAATACCGAAATTAGCCTAGGGTGAAATTTTGGTATTTTTCTGAAAACTTTCAATTTTTGATGAATAGTGAAACCACTAAGTGGTAGGTTAAAAACTGAATTTTGCATAAAACATAATTTTACCGCTTCTGTGAATGGAATTTCGAAAATCCAACAAACACGGTTGATATCAGTAAGTAAAATGTTGTTCAATGAGATAAAAATAATTTTTTGGTGAATAGTAACTTTTTACTTTTTTTAACGCGGTTAATAGTAAATAGGGTAACTAAGGGTAAATATGATATTAATCTTACCCTAACACATGTCCTAATTCTATTGGATAAGTGTAATTCGACCAAAAACAACCTTATGAATATAATATGACCATTTATGTCCACTTGGATTAGATTATGACATTTAATATTATTTTATTTAATGAATAGTTAAAATAGTTAAAATCAAAGTTTAATAACTAAAACATTTTTAATATGGGGTTATACATAAGATAAATTCGACTATAAATATTCATTATAAATCTAAAAAGTTTCCTACATAAAGATATTTTATTTATAATTTTTATAATTTAAATAAATTAATTTATTTATGACACAACGATGATGCAGTAATTACCCTTTTAAGGAAATGTTAACATAATTGATGTTATAAATGCTCAAATAAATGTAATTTGAGACTTTTTATGAATTCCACTAATTTTCTAGGTTACTATGATATATTATTGTTGATTTAATCAACTTGGTTCGAACATATAATTCTGTTATGACTTTCACAAAAATCATATATCAAATAGTGTCAAAATTGACACAAAATAGTTTTTAAATCAAATATTATATTATTAATTGTTATTCCAAAAAATCTAAGGTTCGGCAAAATGACTTATATAAGGATATATATATTAGTAATAAACAAATTGGGGTTGTTTTGGCATGTTATAGTAAGTGTATTAACCATATAGTGTAAGAAAACAAAAAGTCACGGTAAAAGTTAAATTATTTAACTTAGAGTTAAATCTAATTGATAAGGTTAAAATAATAACCTAAACTTTTCTAAATCTTATTGGTTGATAGGATTTCGACCCATCCCAACTTTACCTTCGAAATAAGACCCTTTGGAACCATTATAAACCGATTTTGACTTTAATATAAAAAAATATTTTGAGGTATTCCTAAGGTGCCCCTCTCCTCCCTTATAAAAGGGCACCTCCTCCCCCTCCTCCTCACACCAATTTGAGCACTCATGCTCAGCCAACCCCTGCCGAAATCCCTTCTCCACTTCCCTAGAATAATCCTAGAGGTCCTGGTCTTCTTCAAAGACCAATCTTAGTTCCCTAAGTGGAGGATTCAAAGAGGCGTTTCAAAGAAGAGGTAATATCCATTACCGATCTTTTCAATTTCTTTCTTCTTCAACTTCTTCTTCTTTAGTTGTTTCATGATAAAGTAATAACATCAGTATTAATTACATACTGATATGTTATTATAAATATTAAACAACCCTAATTCACCTTCTATCCATCCTACGGAAAAATGAAATCACTGCGCGTGCGTACGTACGGAATACCGTCTCCACGCCGTGGTGTACTCTATTTTCCACCATCACCTTACAAGGATGGGTATAATGGTGTAATGAGTAACTATATATGATTATTATAAAGTGATATTGATACTAAAATAGTATAAATACACTTAAATACAATTCCACGATCATGGGAACAATATCATCGCTCGTCCGTACATACGGAATACCGTCTCCACGATGTGATGCGACTCGTTCTACATGATCATCATTACATAGTAATTATATAAATGAATTGAATGAATAAATATGATATATGTTACACTAATACCATTCTGGATATAAGTTATCTATAACCTTAAAAGAAGAATAAGAATTTATTCGGCAAAACACGCATAAGAACAAAAGGCAATAAAGACCCGAGTAACAAGTAACAATGAAATATTACTAATAAGAAGCTAAGAATATGACCATATATGATATCATATCAATATGTATGATTCTGAAATAAGTCAATAACATTATTTAAACCATTATACAGGAGCTTCGGACACGTACAAAGCAAATCGGACCTAAGGTAATGGAAATATCACAATCTCATTTTTATCTGAGATTGTTTATACTTTAGTATTTACTGGGGTGTATTTTATCATCCACATCCATGTTTCCTCAATATGTAATATTATTTTCATCCACCTCAATTTTATAAATCCAATTTTACCCTTCGGTGAGTTTTAGTACAGGATATGAAAATAATCTTTTGTCATTTTTCGTATGAGGTACTTTTTGACATTTCCGACAAAAGTACGAAGAATTTTTTTTTAACTTATACGGAAAGAATGGATTTTTAAAAAATTATTTCCAAGAATCTTCCTTTATAAGTTTTCAAGTTTATTTTTAATCAACTTCTTTTAGTTTATAATCGTATGACATGTTAAGAAAAGAAAAGTGTTTTTGAAGTAGAAAGGATATTTTCCTTAAGAATGGAGTTCAAATGTTTTATCAAAATTATTTTCCATCAAAGATAATACAGGGTTCTGTTTTTATCCCTATTATTACATTGATTTGATTATGTTTTGAGGAAATTATTTTTATGAAGTCATTTACGTTATATGATTTGTTTTATGATGTCATGATGTTTCAAGAATCCCATTTTTGTTACATGTGTTATGCGATGATGTATGATTTATGATTTTGTGGCACACATAAGAAAGGATTCATTATAAGATGGGTGGGACCTATATCTCCCTCTAATGCATTGGGTAAAGATTTATATCTCATGAGATAGACATGGCTGGAACGGAAGGTTATTTCGGTTCAGTGATACAGGACTGAAATGAGGAGTGAACTCGGTTCAGAAATGGACTTTGTCCGCTAAGATAGTCTTGGAAATGAGTCATGACTAACAAGAAATGATTTTCCATGATTATGTGTGCATGCCAAAAAGTTTTAAGTTTTATGTTATGATTATGGGGATCTCATTTTCACTTCTATGATTTATTCCATGTTAAGATATTATGATCGCTTTTGCAGGTTATGATTTTCAAAAAGATATGATATGATTTTTATTTACTTTATTTTCCCTTTCTGAGCATTTGAGATCACCCTTTTTTGTATGTTTTCTTTTCCCCAGGTCAAGAAGATGGATATTAAGTAGAATATTCTAAAAGGGACCCTAGATATGATGAAATAAATGGGAGACACTGTAGAAGATTTATGAACCAGTTGTTTATGTTTCCCAGTTTCTAAAGACACTATACCTATACGGTCCTTTGTGGTTTTGTCATATGTTGTAATATGTGTGCTTCAATTTTGAAGTATTAACAATGTATGTAAAGTATGGGTCATTATAGTCATTTCATACATTACTATTTTGAGACAATAGATTGGAGATTGGGAATTCAATGGGACATAGTCATATGTTGTTCTTGGGCGTTGTCAACCCATGATCAGTGTTAAAGCCAAGTTACCCAAAATATATTTATTGTTCTATTTTTCCAATTAATTTGACATTATTTAACCATTGGATGATGCACATGTTTTGTGGTGTATTTTGTTATTATTATTTTCTAAGATTATTTATTTCATCCTTTTCCTTGTGATAAGAGGGAAAGCAGAATCATTACATTCATCAAATTAGGCACATAGGATTCGCATGTCGTGCATATTTCCATGCCATATAGGTGAATTTCACTGATTTTCATTGCATTATTTTCATGTGTTTGTTATGTGATGCTTTGATAGTTTGGTTATGAATGTATTAATTTTTGTTGCAATTGAGTGATTTCTTGTCTTAATTAATGGGGTGTATGGGCCCTCATGGGTTTGGATGAGTAATTTACCAAGTCTATCCATTACGATATAAATAAATGGGTTTCATTTCTAATGATAAGGTTTATAGGAACTCATTCATGAAAAATACTGATCCATAATAAATTGAATAATAACATCTAAAATGAATTTTTTGCACATACTTATCTGGAATCCTTGTGTTTATGAAAGGTAAAGGTGTTAATATGGTAATTACATTTAAAATAAAATGAAACTTACACTTGATCACTTATTGATTTTTTGTTTTCTAAGAAGGTATTTGTAGTAGAATGAATTGGATAGTGAGTTTTCTAACATTCATCATCTTTTAGTGATTCTATCATTCTACTTAATAATGTTCTTAGGAGTGTTATTGGCATTTTTTGACAAATTCCACCATTAAATCATCATATCATATGCAAGGATGGTGGTGAAGGATATGCTCCGGACGTGGTGGGCCCTGATCTCCCAATCATACAAAAAGGAGTGACACATGAGGCCCCTCCTACTATAACTAATTTGTGCACTGATGCCCATGTTCTTGATAGTTTCATATGTCTAATGCATTCCATGAATGGTGTTCTGTGTATTGTACCTATGATGAATGATCTAAATCATGTGTTCCAGCAGCAACAGTAGACTACCTTTTTAGGGGATGTAAGTCTGTTGGCTATTGTGTCTTGGATAGAAGACACCACATATATCATTGATCATCTATAGATGACTCTAGATCAGAAGGTGAATATTTCCACATACATGTTTCCATATTTGGGCAACTGCTTGAGGGATGGGATTACCTAGGCTGGTTATCATTAGGGAATTTTATTGGTTGACATCGGACTGCCTTCAATGATATGTTTTTTCCTCATATGCTGAGATCTGACAAAGCCATAGGGTTCATGCATCTTTTGTAGGGATCTATATCAGTTATTAAGTAGTCAATATGTTTTACGAAGTTACACTGATTTTCCTAGATTCTAGCCGGTTATGGGATTTAACATACAAGATGCGTTGAGGATGGTCTTGTGTATGCCATCTAGTTCCACCTTTGAGTTGGCACATTTTAGGTGTGGAGGAAAAATGATATGATGGGGATCTTTACCCGTCCCATTTTTATAGTGACAATTTCCGATCAAATTTACCATTTCTATTGATTCAACCAAATTTTCATTGTTATCTATTAAAGGGAGGTTGGATTAACCCTACAGGGACTGGGCAATTCACACAATACACATTGTAAAGGAGGTTCCAAAGTCATATGACCCCAATGGGCGATTGCATGGGGTTATGTAACTATTCAATATGTCCTCCATGGATATAACTTCTTTTGATGGTCTCCCATGGATTTATTTGTGGATCCAGGAATTCCCAACAACCCTGGTATCCATGAATCATGGACCTTTTTTCCAATGGAATGCGCTCGTTGATTGATGATTCCGCCAACGACACTTATGGACTCTATTGGTTGAGAGGATTGGAATGCAAGTACACCGCACCCGTCTGGGGAAGACTATTTTCTATTCTAGTACTCTCTTATGGATTTATGTCATGTTCATATGTTCGTGAATTCTTGATTCATTCCTGAATATTGTGTCCACGGGCTGCCCTTGGTTTGCAAGAACATCGTATTCATGCAAATATTTGATTCTACGATGATGATGATGATTTTAGCCATACGTTAAGGCGCTCTAAAGTTTATCGTTATCTAGGGGGATAGAAGGTGACTTAATTTAGTTATTCATCCCATAAGAAAGGCTTTAAACATATCATTGGGAGAGGATTAAAAAATCTCGTAGTTCAGATCATGTGGGGCTTACGCATAGAAGCTTTCCATTTGATAGACATGACTAGGTGGACCCTTTATGGATGGGCACCCTTTTGAGAACTGGACTACCAGTAGGAATCCTCGGTATTTGGATTTGATCCAGAATTAGAGTTCTCATAGTTCAGATTCATGTGGATGTTGTAATCAGAACCAATCTATAAGACAGAGTGAGTCATGCTTGATGTGAGAAACACAAGGATTTGAAAGATTCAACAAAGAACATGCTTCCTCCACTATTGGAGGGGAGGAAGATCCCATAGAAAAATAAGATTGGGAGACCATGGGTGACGGAACGAAGTGATGAAACATTCCATGTGAAATGGAATTAAAGGTCATGCGGCCCAGACTTATAAGATTGGGGACTTACCTCAGTGGGAGGGCCCAAAAATATCATATAAGGTATACAATATTTTAATGTCATATAGCCTGGATGATGGCATCACAGTTTAATGTCAAATGGATAGGACTATTTGGGGTCTTTCAGTTTAGGTTCATGTGAGGAGGAACACTCACTATATAAACCACGATTAACTATAGTAAAATAATTTTTGGATGTTCCGAAGTTCCTCGATCATGGGAGGGACAAATGTGTAAACCATGATTATGGAGGATATCGAATCTGGTGAAATGATATGAGTCAAGGATGTCGTTGAGGCATATAGAGGTAGGAAAATACTATACTGAGGACGAATTTGTCTTTGGATTACGACATCATTTTGGAATCTTATGGAAAGCTACCGAGGGGAGATGTGAATAGTCAAAAAAAGGTGTCCATAAGACACATGACATCAATTTCTAATGGAATGGGAGGTTTATGAAGACTCAAAATCACATGGTATACTATATTTTAGAGTCATATATTTTGGACGATGACATAACTTTATAATATAGTATTTTTGGGACTAGTACCATACAATTTAACATCGTGTGGTAATGACAAGTACTCATATTTTAAGGTCATAGAGTTTGGATCACTTGTTATCAAATCCATCATTAGATGTAGGAAAATAGGGCTAGGATGTTCAAACATGCCCTGAACATGAGTGGGAAGGAATGTGTAAACCTTTAATTTAGGGATTATCAGATCAGGACAAATGATTTGGTGCATGGAAGCCATCTATGTGTATAGAGGGAGGAAATGACACTATTGGGGATAAATTTGCCCTTGGTTTATAGATGTTTTTATGGAACAAAATATGCAATTCCATTAGGGAATGATGGGTACAATCAAGAAGTGGTGTCCTCAGGACACTACCCATCCACTTCTGATGGCCATGGAGGATTATGACGATCTGTAATTGTCAGAGACAAACTTTTTTATGGATGTAAAGGATGTGTTCGAGCGTTCAATAAACAATTTAGTTGTGATTGTCCATGGAGTTTTGGTTAAACCTAGCATAGGAGGCCGGTGATAGGTTTTTTCTGGAGGTGGATGATGAATTTATCTTCTCATGGTATTTATGGGGTAGGTGTTTGTGCAGCATAAGGGTGCAATAGAAAATGTACTTGACCCAACTGAATCATTCGTTGTGCTACACTCTATTTTTCATGGTGGTCAATTAGGGTAGTGAAGGGAACGACATGGAGGGTCGGGTCTGCAGCTTGGTAGTGATTCCGAGTGGGGGTCTGGAGGCATAGATTTATTTTTATGGATTAGTGGGCATAAATTGTTTTTGTCATAGGGAGTCCACGTAAGAGATGGTTGCATAAGAGTTGGATGCTTAGGTGCTAGCTGTGAACTATCTATTTGCAAAGAATGTTGCTCGCGAATGAGCTGGCCACGTAGGATGGTACGTAAAAGAGATGGCTGCCAAATACAATCTACGTACTGGGTTCCGTATATGGGAGTCCATGTACTATCTTCCACATATGGTCATCTGTATACTATTTTCAACATATGGGAATCTATGACCCGTTTTTATTATATATATTTTTGTTCACTAGTTGGCTGTGGACGGTCTTCCAAATATGGTTTTCTAGAAAGAATTCTGCAAAAATTGTTCTTCATATGGTTTTTGTGATGGATTCTGCGAACTGTTTCAGATGCAATCTGAAGTCTCATGAACTAATTTGGGTGGGGGAGATATTTCTCCCAAACCCTTTACATTATTTGACCACTTTTTTCCCATCCTAGATATCTCTCCCTATATATTTCTTATTAAACCTCTTCTACGCTCCATTTATAGATAATTGGGGAAATCATATCTATGAGAATGTGAAACCATTTTTGGAAGCCAATGAATAGATACCTTGACTCACAAAAGACTCGGTCAACTGGTATTTGCAGAAATGAGGTCTTCAGTTCAGGGGTGGAAATTCACTATGAATAGATTCATTCATTGGCCAATGCATCATGGGCCAGTGCATCATAGAGCATCCATGTACTAGTGGTTCGTAGTTTATTCCTTCTTCTATCCTTTCATGGTGATGGTATTCCACTAGTATTGATTCTTTTGGAAAATTTAATTTCTCCACATTTCTCCTCATTTTTTCAATCAAACATGCATCCATATTCTTTAACAATCCATTGGAAGTATATTCCTTCCCATTACTGATTTTTTTAGGACCCTAAACATTCATACGCAGGTGAATGTATTTTACAATCCGACATTTTATGAAATAGTATACCAGGCTCTTATCTCAAAGTGAAACCTTATGGAAACCAATAGTACCGGGCATAGAGGACATGTGTCGCGTCATACCAGTAGTTCTTCTTGTAGCAGGAAGTGTTCCCAAAATATTTCTCAAAAGGGATGTGATAACAAGAGTGCCCATTTACATATCCACAAATTGTGTCATCTGGGTGGATGAAGAGGGAACATGAAGAATCATATTGATAGAGACCCGATTGAATGTTGTTCGTCCTATCGTATTTATAATATCTCAAATTTTTGTTGAACCATTCCACTAGCTTCGAGTGGTAAAAGATCCACACCATATACACCTTCTAGAGAAGGTTATTTTACTTCACATCAGGTGGGGAGATGGAATAGAATCAGAAGTACGAGCTGAGGAAGAGGTCATTTTCATGGAAGCGAGACCCCTGATCACCAGCAGCACCAAATGAGTAGTTATGATTGTGGTTTTCCATCTATTTCAAAGGTTCGTGGATCAAGTCAATTTCATACACTTCACCTAATTCCCGAGGATCGGGCTATAGGGCCATCAATAAGAATAGATACTATAATTCTGGAATCTACTATATTATCTTCTTTATTTGAAACAGGGGATTCAAAAACTTTTATCTCTATATCTATCATGTAATGTCTCACATTAGAGATACAATATCAGTATGGTTTAATGACCCTAGATATTCCATTGGGGGTATGAATAGAGGGTATACACTAGTGAAGGGACTGTCCTCTAGAGGTATGTATCTACCATTTCTTACGGAACCTCTTCATTCTTGAGATTATGTTCATCAATGTCGTTCATTTTATGTATTTTTGGTTCAGTATCATGCTTTTGTAGATTTCTATCACCGTAGGGTATTGTTTTCATCAGTAGAGGGAAGCATTTATCTAAATAAGGGTGAATATGATGTCTATGATTATAGAGAAGGACTAGAGAATCATGGGATAATTGAATTTATTGTCCATACTGAAAATATTTTCGTAGATGATCAAGGTTTACAATAAGTAAATTTCTCGGTAGTAGTTCTTTTTTTAGGGATGGATTTCCCAACAATTCTATCTACTTATTGAATTATGATGGATTTGAAAATTCCATTGAATAAAAATTTCAAAATCATGAAAGCTCAATATAAATATATTTTAGCGAGTATTAATGAATAATTTTCATTAAAATATGATTCAAATTTCAGGTGACATGAAAAATAAAAAGAAACTGTTTATAGATATTCTGTAAAGTAAAATGAATGCATTTTTTATAAATAAAAGTATACTAAATATATTTTTGTTTTTAAACCAATTTTTACTGATGCTTAGATAGACATTATTAAGAGGTTTTTTAAATCTCTACACACAAAGGTTGTAATAAAAATGTAAAATAATTGTGTATATTACATTATTCCAGGATATACATCTATTATATATTATTTTAAAGATGATATAATATTATTAATGAACAAATATGGGATAGAAAATTATGTGATAATGGACAGAAAAAGACTTGGATATATACATACAATATATTTTCCGACTAGAGATGGTCTTAGTAATGTTTTTTGATGAATGAGATATTTGCATTAACAAGATATATAATATATATCCATTTCACATAATGAATCCATTAATACCACAACATCCACACTGAAGATAGTAAAACTGTTATTCAATTATAGGCATTAGTTTAACATAGATTTTTCTATTAAAACATAATCGGATATAATTTTAGTTAAGAGGATGATCACTAATGAAACAATTCAACATGGAGTATCAATAGATTATCCCAATACTTTATTACCATTAGTGAGAATCATTTTTAGGAAAGCTAATGAACAACCTACTTAAAATGAACCTTGGGATTAAGATTAATAATTTTCAATTTATCTTTTTTTATTTTTATTTACCATAATTAATTATTATATTTATTTTAGTCATTATTTACTCTTATAAAAGTCATTTCCATTTTCAAATACATTTCAGTTATATATTGTCAAATATTTTTATTTCATTGGGAAATATTAATGAGTTATGTCCACAAATTCTATTTACTTTTTGATATCATTAATGATTAGAGAAGTTAATTTAAAATAAAAAATGTTATATTAAATTTACTAATAATTTTTTATATCAATTGTATATTTTTGTATACCCCTTTTCAATCAGTAAAATTTTCTTTTAAAAAATTATTGGTTTTTTATCATCAAAATGGATAGAATATTGTAAAAATTTATCTTCTTCAAAAATATATAATCATAACATATTTTTTTATTCTCAGAAAATTCCTATTAGTTTTACTAATAACGTTATTTATGTGCTTTAAATAGGTTTATATTTGATTTTATATTTTTTTATGATTGTAGATTGTTCTATATTTAGTTGACGAAATGTCATTAATACACAGGACTAATGATGTTTAGAATGATTCTTAATAAGTTATGAATAACACTTATGATGTTTATAATGACTCTGATGATGTTTAAAATTAATATTATGAAGTTTAAATTGACACATATGAAGTTTATTGTGATTCATAAGAAGATTAAATGGACTACGCTTACGAATTTTTTGACTCTAAAACTGTTTCTAGACTTGGAAATTTCACTAAGTATCAAACTATAATAAATATGGTTTACTATTATAGAAATCTATATTTCTTTTATGAAATATAATTTAATCATATGGTCTCAACATTCACTCTTATGAAATATACATTAACTCTTGAAATTTGAATATAAATATTATGAAATTATGATGATAACAGTTATAAACTAAGTATGGATCTTATAAAAACATTCTACTCTTAGATAATAAAATAAATGACCCTTATGTAACACAATAAATTAATCATTCATAAAATAATAAATTTACCACATAACATAAAAGAAGTGATTCTTATGGAATAAAATAATTGAATATTATGGAATAGTTGAAATGATTCTAATAATTTTTGTGGATGAATCTTATGAATATGTCTTATGAATTTTAAATTTTAAATTAAAATATCATCAAGAAGATTCTACCAATTATAATTTTAAGAGATTATTTATTAATGATTCTTACTATGAATGGAATATAACTTTTTAATATTTTTTCCTATGTTTAAAATGATTAATAATTTTTAATAAGACTCATGCTTCTAAAATGGTCGGATGATTACATATTTTCAGGGAGACATTTCCAAAAATCATTGACTGAGTTTATTTATAAATATTGTTTATATTATCTTTCAATAATTAAATTTGAATTTATTTTAAAATAATATATATTATAATATATATATATAAATAAACAAAAACACTTGGGAAGTGATATTCTAACCCTTTATGGAATAAAACTTTCTAACATTTTGTTCACAATATGTTTTTATTTATCACATGGAAGAAAAAGGATGAAATATTTTTTCTTATATTATAATTAAATATTGATTTTGAAATCAATTTCCAATTTTATTATATAAATAAAATCACGAGATATAATTACTCATTTAATTATTTTATCATTTTTCATCTTTTTATGCCTCAAACTGTGTGATATCTACTAGAGTGTCATTTATCCTCCATTCCACATTTGGATTAAGTGTAAAATATTTTAACCAAGTGTAGTCTTGAATCCCACAAATAATCCCTATATAAATAATTATAGGTAAAATATGTCTAATCGAGGTACCATTTAATTACTAATTGCACTAAACTATATAATCCAGAAGAAGAGTATATGAATGAAATTCATAAAATTTACATCTACTATTAGAAGATTACACTAGAGGGGGTTATTATATCCCTGAACCACTATAAAAACATACAATGTAAAATATAAAAATTTCCTTCTATTGGGTATTAAATAACTCATGTTTCAGAATGGCTATTTTATTACATTTTACAATAACAACATATAGAAAGATTAATTAAATTAAATAGAAAATTACATATAAATAAATAATATTTATTATAATATATATGAATAGTTTAAAGATATAAACGTTAAATAATTGTCAAAATACAAGGGTATACTTTATAAGCTCTTCTTTTACCATAAATATCACGCATGATAAAAACGACAAAAAAAATAATTGTTAGGAATACGGTAATCATTTTTATATAAAGTGATGAAATTAAATTTCTATTGTAATAAATGATGAATTATAATAATAGTTGTTTATATATATTTTTTATAGTGGGAAATAATAATTTTAGGATTTGTCTATTGAGGATTATGCACGATGGGAATTATGAAGGCTATGTATTTCGACCGTTAAGAATTATGATCATTTTTAATAATGTTACCATTTGAATTGGAGTATATAATGGAAAATAGATAAATATAATTCATAAAAATTAGATATATGATGGAATAAAATATTATGATAAATTCGTGTAATTCACATATTACATTGATAGGGTTTACCATTGATCAACACTATAAAAAATTGAATATGTGATGATTGAGTGGAATCGACTACAATAGGATTTCATGTTAGTAAATATGACCACCTGATCAATGTCTACTGGGACACCCATTGAAATTATCACAATCACACACCACACTCTTAGGGATTATGATATTGTGATAAGGGGTTTTGCATCTATTTAATAAATATCATTGATCTTTAAAAAAATTTATAAATTAAATAATGGTTACACTAATACCACATTTTAATTTAATATACTATCCTTACGTAAAAAATAAAACACCAATGATTTTATTATAAAGAAAATAAAATTTTATTTTGATAAAAATAAACCATATTTGTATTTTGGGAAAATATATTTTTCAAATTTTCATTAAAATAAATTTTTATTAAAAATTCATAAATTTGTATTAAAATTTTATTTTTATAAAATGTTTATAGAAACCAATATTTTCTTTTATCTAAAAAATAAAAACATTTATACAGTCATATAATTCTTTGATTAAGCAATATAAAATATATTTTATAATAAAATATACAATTTTCAATAAATATGTATTTTATTTAATAAATTTAAATTAAAATAATTATAAAAATTTATAATATTAGAAGCATTTTAAAAATTAGTATGTCATAATTAGAAAGTTGTGAATTGCTCTATTTTTTCTAAGATAATATATTTTTTAAGAGGAAAGTAAATTATTTTATAAATATACCATATGTTTTTTTAAAAAATAATTTATTAAAATTGATATAAAAAATACTATAAAATATTGATCAACCAAAATTTCATTTTATTGTTAGAAAATTTATTTTAATGTAATAAGATTAATTTTTCAAACATATAACGAATATTCTAAAAATGAAGTGACATTTTATGTTATTAAGAATAATTATTTGCGAATAAGAATCTTTTCCTTAATTAAAATAATATATATTAAAGGTGTTTTGGCTCAAAAACTCTTAAAAACTAAAAGCCACTCCCCATTATAATAAATAATGGTCTATAACCATGATATAGCCAATGGTTTTTCATTTTTTATAACTTAAAGTCGAAAATCTACATTTTGAAATTAAGAAATAATCTACCCCTCATCTTTTAAAAAATCACACCTATAATCCCATTCAACTCTACTACAAATCCTTCGAGAACAAATTTTCTCTCACTTACTATATTTAAAGGCCTTTTAATGGTTTTTGAGGTTCCATGAATCCCTTCTCATGCAATGGGAAGACACTTTTCAAGTAAGTGACTCTCTTCCAGTAACTTTTCATTCATGTACTTAATTACAAATAAGATTTCTAATTTTCATATTCATATCACATTATATAGTTTAAATCCTTCCATTTCTGTCCAAATGATATTCTATCAATGGGAAATTTCCATTCACTCTCAGAAACACTATTAATTTAACAATTTGTAATACTTGTTATATTGAATAAATCATCCTCGGAATTGGAATGGAAGTATTTTTCATTGTGGATATACAATCCTATATTAAATCTAGTGTATTCATATAAATTTAATTATTCCACATTGATTTGGGATTTTAATTTAGGAAACTCACATTCCCTTCTCATGGGTTAAAATTGTGAAAGGCACCTTCCTTTAAAGTTTTATAAACTCAATGATTTTTATATGAAACATGTCCACATTATCCTTGGGTTATTAATGAGATGGTTTTATTTGATATATGATCTATATTCTAAACACATGTTTAGAAATATTAAGGAAATACCTCGACAGTTAATCAATTCATTGGGTAATGTTTTAATCTCCTAAGATACCATGTATGGTACATCAGCTATTAGTCTGGAAAACATTGATATGTTGTCCTTAAATTATGCCTCTAATTTGGCTTATATTTTCTCATTTTATATTGTATCCATGTTTTTTCAATTCCACAATATTATGGTCGAACATTTTTTATACCATTTTCATGTTAATATTGTCTTGTTTTGTTATCATGATATTCTTTTTATTCGTATATATAAATCATGATTTCTATTATTAAACTCTTACATGGATTTATATATCACCCATTTTCATTACGAATTCTTGATGATATATTATATAATATTTTACATTTAATAAGATATAATATCAATGGATGGATTTTAAATAAATTTAATATAGTATTTGTTTACTTTTTTTAAGAATCTAACATTCCAATAAAAAAGAACCTAACGATTCTTGGTTTGTGATTAATGAATATTCATGTAAGAAATAATTTATTAAAATCCACTATGAGATTATATTTGTTGTTATTGTTATTATTAATTAATGTTCACATTATATATAGGTATTGTTATTGAAAAAAAATAGTGATTCCATAGAGATAAGTATAAATATTAGAAAATATCCTAAATCATGGAAAAATATATAGTCTGTGATTTCATAGTAATCAAATTCCTATTTGGATAAAACAAGTTGATACAGGATCTAGAATAGATAAATATTGGGGTAATATCCCCGAAAAAGCTTTTTAGGTATTTACATTATCATCTCTAGATGTAAAAATGAGAGGCCCAACTGCACTCTTATTTTGACACTCTTAGGAGACATGATTTGGATCATTCAAATTCACCTTACATACCATTTAGAAGGATTTTAATGTATTTTCAGGGAATTTTATGATGTACTATATAGATTGAAAACATGGTAGGAAAATAAATATAGATATAATATATCATATTTTGGTAATTTAATATATAAGTTATACATGTCATTTAAGAGTTATCCTTTTTAATTTCATTATTTTTCTTTATCAGGATACTTAAATAAAGAACTATCATCCCGATTTTTTTTACAATTTAAAATGAATAGAAATAGATGAAATTATTTAAACAAATTATGGAATTTAAAATGTGATGATTTCCATAAAAAAAATACATAATATGATAGGATAAAGAGTTTATAACTTCATAGAAGTGATTTCACAACATACTGAAGTTTTCAATAATAAAATTAATCATTGGGTAATAATAACTTCTCATAGAAGTGAATATGTTATGAGTGAGTCCTTCATGTGAAATGGCCTCAATATTTTAGTGGATCTTTTGAATAACCATTTTTAAGATAATTTATTAATTTCATTGATAATATATTCTATATTATCTAATAATCTAAACAAGTGAAAGTCACCTTGGATGTTACATTATGGGCCTATGCTCTGAGTTCTGATTCCATAAACACATAATTTACATAATCACTTTGATACTAGATATAAAATCATAGATATAACCATCCATAAATACATAATAATAAATGGTTATTGCATCCATTACATTATAATGATCTTTTTTAGGTTTAGATTTTTAACGAAATAGGAATAAAATAATAACTAACCAAGACCATGATCATTATACGAAGAAGAAAATTATTTCTACTATATATGAAACTATGTTAACCATAATGTATCTATAACATCCCCCATAAATTCTTTCACACTTTTTATCATTATAAACATGTCATGTGTACTAATTTTCTTCATAATCTATGCAAATGGAAAATTACAATTGAGGCCATCATGATATAAAAATGGCATGAAAATTATGGCATGAGTAAGTAATGAAAATAAAGACCTAGTCAAATTGAAAATAAGATCATTTTATATCCATTATAATAATTACTATCATGGATATACATAATTCATATCTTATATCAGTGTAATAATAAAAAACATTTTTTCAATTTCTTTTTACAAGACACTATCTTTTTATTGGAAGATATATATACGAAAACCCAACTTATTTTGTATCCTGAGATGCATTGATCCATGAAGGGGATATATTATTTTTTCCCCACCCATAACATGTTTATGTCCAATGAATTCACCATAATAGTAAACCATACATTTCATACCATTACCTATGGAATATATTACTATATATAAAATAGATAAGCTTATAATGAATGATATGGAATGATAATACAAAATCAACCTTTTTTAGTAATCAATAATAATATAAAATATCCATAATTTCTTTGATTTCCATAAAATGGACAACATGGTCATCAAACATGAATAAAAAGAAGGTTGATTGTCATATAATATATATTATACCTTCCAATAATCATCCATATTTTTGTATCAATAAAAAAAAGTCCAACACATTTCTCCAAGTTAAAATAATAACATTATTTTCATGTGAACATCCTTCAATCACATTACTGTAAAAATGTGACGTTCACACCATATAAAGCAACAGGAATAGGACTATGTCAATAAAAAAATAACCTGATAAAAGAAATCATAGAAATAGGGTGGATTGTTTTAAAAAAAACATAACCCTGGTATGGAAAGAAACATTAAATGATGTTTATATTGATGGAAAACATCCTTGTAAAATAATTATTCGAATTTAATCACAAAATTGGGGATCGTGAATATGATTATTTTATATCATGAGTTGAATCTCAAAAATAATAACATATATATTAGTGGATAAATCATAAAATACAGTTCCTATTATGTTAAATCCTTTGATAATTCAATGGGAAATTGAATTAAAAAATAAAAGATATTTTAAAAATAATTATTAACATTGTTGTAATATAAAAAATTACACGCTGCTTTCAATGGTATATTTTAAGAATAGGATGTGATATCATTTTAAAAACAATAACATTAAAAATAATTTCCAAAAATATATCCTTAAATGGAATATAATTTTATGTTTTGAAAAAGAGGAGATTAAGACAAAACATATGAAATAGAAAGTAAAAAAAAACAAATTTAACATCTTCAAAATACATTAGTTCAAAAATCACATTGTTAGAAGAGTGAAAAAAAATTTGTATTAAAACATAATTTCACCAAGGTAATTAAAAAATATCATATAATAGAGTATTGTTGTGAGAGAACCCAATAATAAAAGTAAAACATTAACAACATTAAAATATAACACAACGAAAGAAGACTTGAGCTATCAAAATCTATTACACACAATATCTCCCATGAGGCATGAAATGTTTGAAAATGATTTTATGTGGTAAAAATATAAAAAATTATGTAATTTCACATAATAAAATGAATCATTATAATGTAATGAATCATGTTTTTAGGGATTTTGATATTTGAGTTGAAATTAATTTTTTGTACTTTTGGGTGCTCGTTGTTAGAGTTAGTTCCACAGAACCAACTTGTTTAGTATTCTATTACTTGGTTTTATTATTAAATATGGTTTAATAACAAATAATTATTTTTTTTATGCATAAAATATTTATGTTTATAATGTTCTCATAATATATGTTTCACCAAAAGGTAATAGCATTACACCAATTATGATGAGAACCTAGAGGTGAAACAACATTACTCTTGAACCTCGATTTTTGGAAAGATGATATTTTATAATGGGGCATCTACAATACATGATATCAGATATTAAATGATTATAGGACATTGATAAACCTTCTAATGGTGTTCGTCATTGGTAATCTGTAATATAGTAGGTTATGAGAATAGTTATGTTAATAAGAACTCCATACTTCCTTTTGTAAGATGACGTTACTATCTACAGATGTGTGTATTGATCCTTAGAATTTAATTTTATCATTAATTTAAATCATGACTCTTGTACATTGATGTATAGATAGAAATCATGATTACATATGTTATAGATGACGTAATAAATTATGTGTACATCATTAATGATATAACATTAACGGAAAATGTGAGAAATTATTTATCAACTTTTTCTCTTGATGAATGTTAATATCTCAATACCATTGATGGGATTGAACTTCCTGGTAAAATTCAAGGACAATTTGTTTAGGCGGAAGAGTTAATTTTTTTAATGTAAAATAAGTATACATTGATCATACATGTTGATGGAACCGACAAGAAACCTTCATGAATAAATATATTATGAGAAATAGATTATATTAAATGGTAATCATTTGTTGATGGTTGTACATCATTGCAACATTGAATTATTTTTCTATAGAATCATTTGATTTTTTCTAAAATATGGAACTATAATTTATGTAATTATACATAATTCCAATATGAAAGAGTTCTAGAGGGTCATTCCTAAAGTGAATTTGTAATATTAATGAAATTATAGTTTAGAATTTAACAAGTTGGAATAAATTATAATAATTCAAATTTTGGTTGATTACCATAATTTAATCATAATTCATTCAAAAGAGTAATTGTTGTAAATAAAAATAATGAATATCATTTTTAATGTTTATAAAATTTAATATTTTTTATATTTTTCTTATAATAATACATCTTTATTTATTTTATCAAATAACTCTTATTTTGAGGGCTTATATATGTCAATGAAAAAATGTAGACTTATATTGATAGTACAAATAGTATAAATTACAATATTTATATTCTTATTTCATAAGTCGTTTAAGTATGTTAACATTATTATTATTATTATTATTATTATTATTATTATTCTTATTTCAAAACATGTTATTTAAGAATATTAAAGATGATTGGGGGATTCTGTGTAAATAGACGACCCTAAACCAGATATAATAAATATATAATTATACCAATGTACTAATTTTATAATTGGCATGGAAAATGGATAGAGTGAGAGTCTATCATGACCAAAAAAGTTATTATGATATCTATAGTTCTCTCCTCCCCTCCACTCTGAAGCCTATGATTGATCATCAAGAGTTAATTCTCTTTGGAGATGATTTCTGTTGTGACAAACCATTAACAATGAAAGCAATCATGATCAACCTTGCTTGTACTCGGTGATTATATAACATCAATTATAGATTTTGGTGCACATGTGAATAAGTAATTGAGTGATTCTATAAATAGATCATGTTTCACAATGATGGTTTGATGAGATATATTCCAACATATTCTCAATAGAATCAGAGTTAAATGTTTGAAGTAATTTTATATATTTTTAAAAATTAATTATAAATTACATGTGAAGATCCTTAACATATGGTTACAAAATTTTAATATAGTCAAGATATCTACTTTTTTTGTTGCACACAATATTTTGAACATGTAAATCCCTAATTACAAAAGATTAATGACTAAAATATGGGTTGGTAATTCCTTTTTTGGATGTGTCCACAATGAGCAAAACATACAAGTGGAATCAGATCGGTCACATTTTTAATTTATAATTATTTATTATTCATTGATTGATTTCATGTGTTTTCATTTTATTTTACTTTATATTATTATTTATAATATATATACATCATTTTTATTTCCTTTCTTCACAATTGAAAATATATCAAGTTACCAGCTACTGATTAAAAATAAAGAATCATTAAGAGAATACCATCTAGAGGATCAAAATTCTCTTCCTAGAGAAAAATAAAGGACACATCATTATCTTAATTTATAAATTCCATGTATTGTTTAACTAAATTGAATGATTCAATGACCAATTTAAGTTTCTTAATTATTTTTTCATACATTGATGTATATGATTCTTTATGGTTTACCACTCTAATATAGTGGTATAGTCTCATAACAGTGCCACTAAAGACCCCTGCTACTAATCAGATGCCTATAGATTATGAAGAGTATATCATGAGGTATTCTTAAAAATCAGTTTAGATACTATTAAAGGAGTTATGTAGGGTGGTAATTTGTGAAAAATTCAGTAAAAATATAGGAATTTTGTTCAAGTGAATGATCATAACACAATGAATGAAAATTGAGTTACCAAAAAATCTTATAACTGGGGAAACAATTAAGTAAAATGATATTTAAATAATAGAAACGGAATTAGATTAGTTTTTCCATTGAATTACAAATAAATATTGTAATGAACATTCATTGGATAATAAGACTATATAACACAATAAAATTTAAACTTATAACTTGTCTCGGATAATCATAATTGAGACCAATAAAAATATTATGGATTGGGTAACACTTTAATCCAATCCACATGAAAGAGTGGGATTATAATTTAACTTGAAAAACAAGGATAAATGTATAATTAATTATATGATATCTCTAATAGTTATTATATACCACATATAAATTAAATTAGGTGCAAAATTCCAAACATGTCTCAAAGAGACGAATTTGTGAAAAAAACTCGTACCCATGTCCTGATAAATTCATCAATTGCACCAAATGTCCTACGTAATTAAATTTTTAAAATAAAATTCATACCCGATAAACTTATTTATAAATATAACAATTTATAGTACCATTTATAATCATTATATTCATATATATACATATATTAGTTGTTTTTTACATATTTTCAACACTGCGTGTAAGTAATCATTATCTCTTCGAAGTATTCTCATGAAAGAGGTATTCTTATCTACAATTTTTCCAAAATTCCAATATAATATGATCATATAATATACATGAATATATGTTGCAATAATATTTTCAAATTTATAATTTCATTCTATTGTTGTTGTTTTTCTACTCCATAGGGATAAAATCAATGATAAACATTTTTTATGGATTATAAATCAATGAATGGTGATTTATTTATTAATGAGTTAAAAGTTCATAAACCATACCAGAACTAAAAAATATATTTACATATTTATATAATGATATAACATTAAATAATTTCTCATATTCATCCATGATATATGTGAATAGTACTCTTTATGTGGGTGGTTAAACCGACCCAAACATAAACCTCCTAGGACTAATGGATGATTATGAGATACTTTAATTGTAATATATTTATAAGAGAAGCATAATGATCATGTTTTTTGACTAGAAATGTGATATATCATATTTAAAATAATTATAATTAGATTATAATTTATATTATTCCATTAATTAGAAATAAGAAAACATTTTCCTCTTAGTTTTCTTGTTTTAAATGATTAAATTAACTATAATCGTGTATTGATAATATCATCAATATGTTCTAATTTTTTTATACCCTAACCCTAATGATATAATAAATATAATATTTTACCCTTAATATAGTCTTTATTACCATTCGTGTATGTTATTGAGAAAAATAAAAATGAAAACGAGTCGATCCATGACTGTAGTAGTCTACACGTATGCATGGATGACGATTTCATTTTTTTCGAATAGAAAAATGAGTAATATGGTTTATTATTTCTGAATCATGAAAAGAATATAAATAAAATAATTATTTAACAAATTCCCATTTTATACCATTCATTTAATATGGAGAAGGAAAAAAACATGATGTGTCATGGAGGCGGTAGTCTACACAATGCACGAATGACAGTTTCGGTTTTAATTATATAAAGGAAAAAAATGTGATTAATGATTATTCACATATAATAATAACATTAACTATACATAAAAGAATTATTTAATTAAATAAGTATTTCCAAATAAGAAAAAATAAATTATGTAAAAATAATTACACACATTACGCACATTACGCACTTTGAGATTTCCCTAGAATATCCCATTGAAATGGATGGAATTGGATAATATAATGTGACCAAAAACTCAAAATATTGAAATTGTATTCTTTATGAATAAAACATATTAGGGGTTTAGTTGGGAAATAAATTTTTACTACTGTCTTGAATGGTTGGAGGGAGGCCCCTTATATAAATGGTGAAAATGACATTTTTTGAAAAAATTTCATCTCAATATAAAGGCAGCACATGTTAAACCTGTCCATTATCATGGAAATTGAGAAATATTTTAGTTTTGGGATATAATTTATATAAAACCTCATAAAATAATTATAGACATGTTTTGGTCATGTTCCAATCCATTTGCACCTATATTATTACTTTTTATATTTTATATTTTTCTGCGGTAACTAGTTTTTACGTAAGTTAATATCATATTTGTAAATAAAAATAATGTGGTCCTTATTAGATTATTTTAACCCAATGATAATAAATTCTAAATCCATTTTATTTTATTTGATTAATAAATGTGATTAAAATTAATTTTAAATGTAAAATGTAAAATGTAATATTTTTTCAGGGAAAATATTACCTATGGTCTAAAATACCAAACATGGGTTTGTAAATTAAAACATTTTTTAAAATTATAAATTCAAATATAAAATTAATATTTCTTTCATAGATAATTTTTTGATCAATTTCAAATTCATACTTAAATACTATAATTTCATAAAATTCATATTATCTATAAAAACAGTATTTTCCACTATTCACCTATCAATCAATCTTTTTTGTAAAAATACAAAAAAATAATCATAATAAAATTATAATAGGATTAAAAAAACATTTCATTTGTTTCAAATTAAAATTCAAAATTTTAGAAATTTTACTTTTAAATAAAAAGGAGTGGTATAATAAACACAGTTTTTATATGAAAAAAACTTTTTAAGAATATTAAAAATTCTAAATAATATTTCTTATTATCCTTTAACTAAATTAGAACTGACATGTTATTTATATTAGAAATTGTTTTTGAATATTATTCAGTTATCTCTTGAAATATAAATGAATATCAAATAAAGAGGTAATTTTCGTAATGCCCCGACCCTATATTCCTAGAGTCGGTGCATTATTTTAATACATTTGCATGATTACAATGAATCATGTCCCGAAAGACCGATCAGTTTAGAAGTCCTGGAAAATAGATTTCATACAAGAACGTTACATTACACTTTCCACCATACAACAAAAAGAAATTATTTGGGAATTCCATTGTTCTCTTAGCTTAACCTTGAATCTTAAACATAAAACAATTCTTGGGATCCTGGGAAAACAAAACATAAGAAAGGGCTGAGCTCAGATTCTCAATAAGGGTAAATAATTTAGTGGAAGCTATAATCTTATAAGGAAAGATGTTTAATAAAAACAACATCCTTTTAAACATTAACTTGAACAGAAAATGAAAAAAATAAAACAAAAATTACCATATTAACTTGCACATGGATATTATACTAGTCAAATTATCACATGTAATAACTAATATCATAATGAAGTAATGTATAGTACCAGACATTAATTTATGATTCAAGGCCTCGTGTCATGAACTAGGGGCTAACTATATTCGGACCCCAATTCGGAGAGCCTCTGTAACCTGACTCCAACCCGGAGAGCCTCTATAACCAGACTCTAACACGAATAGCCATTATAACCGGACTCCAACCCAGAGGGTTTGTAGTATCTGGACCCCAAACCAAAGGGATTACTTTTACCTATCCCCAACCTAGAATATACTAGTCCAACACATTCATCTTAAGAAGATGTTGAAATATAACATAAACATTCTTATTAAAACTAGCATTAAAAATGTCAATACTTTAACCATAATCCATGAATGGAAAAAAAATAACTCATACATAGTCTAAAATATCACAAAACAATAAATAAAATATGGATGATTTGTATCATAATATATCTACTTCAAACAAGTGAATAATATTTCAAAAGATGTTTACATAGATGAAATCAAATGTATTTTAGAGAAATATCTCTTTCTATATTGAAATAATTTTAGAGTCACATAATTATAAAGAAAACATTTATTTTGAAAATAATCTTATAATATTTGATTATCTAATAAAAAATATTTTTTAATAACATTTTAATGGTATTAAATGTTCATTTTTTATCTTATGGTCCTGAGTTAGTGCATATTCATTATGAACATACATTCTCATCATTTGTGCACTTCATGCCTAATATACATAAATTTAAGCCCAATGAGTCATCTGATTATAAGGAATGTAATTATCAATATTTTAATTTTATATTTAGGGAACTATATCTGGACTTATATTTGAACATTTTTCATTCAGGGATCAATGGATGATTCATAAACGATGATGGATATATTTGGAGATGAATGGAAACAATTCTAGAGAATGTAAATTGCACACCAGACCACATATGAGACTGTGGGGACCAACATAAAGTCCCAATGAATCCCAACTTTTATGGGAAGATAGACGGAATGTTTAGGAACAAATCACTTTTCATGAGATAATGCTAATTCGGCCTCTATGGTGGTCATTAAGGCACCCCAAGTTTAAGATACAATTCTGGGCCAGATTCTGCGGCCCAGAAAAACAGCCCACTTATTTGATCATATCTCGGAATACACAACTCCAAATGGGCCCATACATTACAGGAAGTTAGACTACATCCGGAGCTCCATTTTATTCTTCTATGGCCCACTCTGATTCGGCCATCTCCAAGGTCATCCAAATGTGTCTGTTCGGTTGATGAAAGCTGGCTTCCACCTCGGGTCAAATGTGGAAAAGTCCAAATTCCACAAGCTTTCCACCACCTATGGCCTACCAAAATTAATTGATATGCTTTCTACTGTTGGAGAATTGACCCAATGGATCAAAAATTCCTATTTAAGGCAGTGGTGTTGGAAGATTTAGGAATCTTTGGTGCTTGGTTTCATTGTAGTGTTATGTTGCCGCTTTGTGTTTGTAATCACATTTCTTTCTCATGTAAGTTGTTTAATTCACCTTAGTTTCTTAATAAAAGTTCTTCATTTACTCTTATTTTGTTTTTCTACTTATCACGTTGATACCTTTGGTTCAAGGTGTGAATTTATTCACACCATACTTTGTGATATTTATCACACAACAGAGGAGTGATCTTTTTTTGTTTTTGTTTTTACTTCTTCAATTCCACCCTTGTAAGTCTACTTCCCGCTTCCGTTGAAGACATGTCATCAATGGAGGGATAACTCTTTTATGGGTTGATCCAAGGGAGTAGCAAGGGTCTGGATTGGATGTTATTTATCACTCTATTAATGGCAAATTACATCTTTTAAATGATATTTTTATTTGATTATTTTAAAACATCTTCATCCTTTTTGAATTTAAGGTCACACATTCAAGTGCTAATACGAACCTCTACCTTGGAGTGCTCAAAACTTTGATCCTTCAAGTGTACAGGTGATTAGTATTAGGGTGTTTAGGCATTAAACTAGTAAGTGATGATTTCGTTTGATCTTCTTAAATGAATCCATATCAATTATAAGAAATTGAAATCATTAAAAAAGTAATTCATCCAATCCACCCTGAGCGATAACCTAGGATCAACTCATTCATTTAAATTGAATTCACTTAAATATATTAGATATACTCCAAAATCATCTAAAATCAATCCAATTTGGCCACTTAATAGCCGAAAACAGTCCATAGAATGTGCATGTCTATAGGTTACTTCTTAGGTCTCTGTGGATTCGATAACCCAAGATAAACTACAAGGACCGTTCTACCTTCATCTCTTGGGTAAATTTGAGAGAGAATCAAATTTTGGCACCGTTGCTGGTGACCCAAGTAAGTCATCTAAATACCCATTCTATTCTCCCCCATTTCTTCTTTTCTCATCCAAATTCTCTTATCTTGTCCCTTTCTCATTTTTTTTCTTTTGGTGCATGTCCGCCTACACCCGCGATCAATCAAACCGTCTAGTTAGGGTGGATAGTCCTGGGGTTGTCAAGTCAAGTAAACCAAGGGAACTCATTACATTAGATCCTAATCTTCCTAATACTCTAAAGTCCATAATTGAGCCAATTTCAATGGATGGTCTTCAAGGAAACCAACTCATAAACCCGGGTGGAAACCAAAATGGAAACACAAATGAGGAAGCCCCAAATATGGGGAATGCGATGGATCAAACCATGAATGACTACCTCACTCTTTCTTGGACCAATTCCCCATCATGAATTAGACACAATTCCCTATAAGATTCCAACTACCTATTTAAACCCCATGTCCTAAACCACCATCCAACATTCCATGGAATGGAGTCCGAGATGCCATACCTGCACAATAAGGAGTTCAATGACATTGTAGAAACCATGTGTCCCCCACATCAACAAGAATCAGCTAAGATGAGGCTATTTCTTTTTTCATTAAAGGATCGAGCTAAAAATTGTCTAAACAATTTGAGACCATCATCCATCAACTCTTGGGACCAACTACAAAGAGAATTCTACAAAAAATACTTTCCCCACCACAAAACAATTGCACTTAAAAAGAGCATCCAAAACTTTTTTGAAAAAGAGGGTGAGTCATTCTATGAAACATGGGAGAGGTTCAAAGACACTCTAAACATGGTTCCACACCATGGTTTTTCTATTCCTGAACAAGTTATAATTTTCTATGAAGGGTTGGGTCTGAGGAACAAATAATTCATTGACATGATGTGTAATGGAACCTTTAAAAACAAAGCCCCAAATGATGCTTACGAGTATCTAGAAAGCCTTTCTGAACAAAACCAAACATGGGGAACTTCACCTTATTCCGAAAAGCCACAAAGAACTACTGGAATTCATATACATAGAGAAGAGGAAAGCCTTAGGGCTAAACTCACAGCACTCCTAGGAAGGTTAAAGAAATAGTCCTTAGGAAAGTCCATGAAATCCAAACTGTTGACCATGTTTGCACAATTTGTGAAAAACATGACCATAAGATAGACAACTTCCCAATCATTCCATCCATCAAGGATGTTCTTTTAGAAGGACCCCCAGCGGAATTAAATTCCTTGAACATTCAAAGGCCTCAATACCAAAACAACTTCAATCCTAGGAATAACGACCACCCAGGCTTCCGCTGGAAAGATAACCAACAACCTAGCCAACCACAGGGACAAAATCCTTACCCCCATCAGAACTACGAAACCCATAACCAGTTCCAAACCCAACCTATCCAATTCCAACAGCCACCGGTCCATTTTCAACATACCACCTCACCTCCAAAATATCCCCCTGGGATAAACCATCCTACTCAAGCACCCACCCAAACTGTTCCACAAATCCTACTAGAACAACTATGCTAATAAATGGAGAGGATGAACTCAGAAGTCTCTTCCCTAAAACAAGAACTTCAAACCATCAAAAATGGAAAGGCACCCATGCCTACTCAGGAGGTTCCGTCGTCAACTTCAAGGGGAGAGTCAAGTTGTGCTCAAACAACTCATGAACAACTAAAGTCTACGACTGTTTTAAGAAGTGGGAAATCAATTGAGAAACCTGAACAACTAATTCAGAACCCACCTGAAGATTCATACTTGGATGAAAATTCAAATGAACGACAAGATCAAACTGAGGAAACTGATAACAATGTGAAAGAAACAACTCTTCAACAAACAACCCCACAACCTGCACCATTTCCTCAACGCATGAGGGGGAAACCCAAGCCTGAACTGAGTGAAAAATTGAGGGAAATCTTCTCACATGTCAAGTTGAACATTCCTCTTCTTGATGCAATCCAAACCATACCTTCCTACTAAAAATACCTTAAGGACTTGTGCACTTTTAAAAGAAAATTTTCACATAAAAACCAAGTCCTTTTCGCAGCTAATGTGAGTACCGCCATTCAAGGGACCATTTCTCCTAAGTTGAAAGACCCGGGTTTCCCTTACATCAATGTTGAACTAGGAGAGAGCAAAGTTGTCAAGGCCTTGGGTGATCTAGGTACTAGTGTTAATCTCATCCCCTATGCCGTGTACTGCCAGTTAGGCCTAGAAGAACTCCAACCCTCATCTGTCACACTTCAACTTGCTGATCGTAGCATTAGGGTTCCAAAGGGGATTTTAAAGGATGTTCTGGTAAAGGTTGAAAGTTTCATCTACCCTGCTGATTTCATTGTCCTTGACAACCATCCAAACATAGGAAATAAGGAACAAACCCCAATCATCCTTGTTCGTCCTTTCCTTGCAACAATCATCTCTGTTATCTGAGTCCAAAATAGGAACATGACCATCACCTTTGGGAACATGAGTCTAGACTTGAACATTTATAATGCAAGCTCACAAATAGGGGATGACGAGGACATTAATGAAGTAAACATGATAGGAAGCATTGATAATTAATCAATGGAACATCAAGGAATATTTGATTAATTTTTAAGTCAGGATGAGATTGATTTCCTTTGTTCATATGAAAGAATTTTATCTCCTTGTCTTTAATCATTTTCAAATTTCTCTTATGATGAAGTCTTAGGTCCAACAATCAGTGAAACCTTTCAAGAAACCACTTTCATGGAGACCACTCCAATTTCCGTCCCTAAATCTGATCAAGCCAATCTAGTAGCTGAAACTTCTACATGTGGGGAATCAATCCTATCTGAAACTCTAAAAAAATAAATTGATCTTGATCCAATGTTCCAATCTTCTGCTGAAATTCTAAACCAACCTGATCTTGAATTGAAGGAACTTTCTGCTGCACTAAAGTATGCCTTTCTAGGGGACAATGAAACAAATGCTATTGTCATTTCTTCTTCTATTGAAGCCAATCATGAAAGGATGCTTCTAGATGTCCTTAGGAAGCATAATAAATCCATTTGTTGGACCCTTTCTGATATTCCTGGGATTAGTCCACTTATCGGGACTCATAGGATTGTTCTGGAATCTGATTCAAATCCATGTCTTCAACCTCAACGGTGACTCAATCCTAATCTCATGGAGGTAGTAAGTAAATAACTTCTGAAATTGTTAAAATCAGGTATCATATATCCCATAGCTGAGAGTGAGTGGGTGAGCCCAATCCAAGTGGTTCCAAAAAAGCCTGGAATCACAGTGATAACCAATGAGGATGGAGAGATTCTTCCATCAAGGGTGAGTAGTGTATGGAGGGTATGCATTGGCTATAGGAAGCTAAACTCATTAACCAAGAAGGGCCATTTTCCCTTACCATTCATTGACCAAGTTCTTGAGAGAGTGGCATATCATGCCTTCTACTGTTTCTTAGATGGGTACTCGGGGTATAATTAAATTGAGGTCTCTCTGGAGGATCAAGGGAAGACTACATTCACATGTCCATTTGGAACCTTTTCTTTCAAACGCATACCCTTCGGGTTATGCAATGCCCCTGGAACCTTCCAAAGGTTAATGATGGGAATCTTCTCAGACAAGGTAGGGGATTTTCTAGAGGTCTTCATGGATGACTTCTCTGTGTTTGGGGATACATTTGAGGGATTTCTGCAGAATGTGGAGAAAGTCTTTACAAGATGTGAAGAAAAGAATCTGGTCTTAAACTGGTAAAAATGTCATTTCATGGTTAAAGAGGGACTTCTTCTAGGCCATCTGGTCTCGAGTAGGGGGATTGAAGTTGATAAAGAAAAGGTTGACATCATTCTTCACCAACCATCACCCAAAATTGTCAAGGAAGTGAGGCCTTTCTTAGGACATGCTGGTTTCTATAGAATATTCATCAAGGACTTTAGTTCAATATCATGTCCCCTTTGTGCTCTCCTAGTAAAGGATGCTCCACTTGTTTGGATAGAAATCTGTGAGGGTTCATTCTCAACCCTGAAATCCTCTCTCACCTCTCCTCCGATTATGAAATCTTCAAATTGGATCCTTCCTTTCGAACTTATGTGTGATTCCAGTGACTTTGTTGTTGGAGCTGTGTTAGGACAACATTGTGATAAAACTTCTTATGTCATTGCTTATGCAAGAAATTCTTAAATGATTCCCAAATAAACTACACCACTACTGAAAAGGAGTTACTTGCTATTGTTCTTTCTTTAGATAAGTTTAGGTCCTACCTCTTAGAATCCCCTATCACTGTGTTCACTGACCATTCTGCACTAAAATAACTCTTCCAAAAAGAAGATGCAAAGGCTAGACTGATTAGGTGGGTCCTTCTCATAAAATAATTTGACCTCACAATCAAGGATAAAAAGGGTGTTGAAAATGTTGTAGTTGATCACCTCTCTAGGATGGAATTCAAAGAAAACTCAAATCACCTTACTGTGTTTGATTCATTTACTGATGAACACCTATACTCTGTGAGTGACTGCCCTTGGTATGTCGACATAGCCAATTTATTAGTTATAGGAGTCATTCCAAAATTCATAGGGACTCAAGCTCGAAGGAAATTCCTTTCTGATGTTATACACTATGTTTTTGATGATCCATACCTCTATATGTTTTGCCCTGACCAAGTCATCAGGAGGTGTGTTCCAGAATCTGAACAAGAGTCCATACTTAAATTCTATCATAGTGAGGCATGTGGAGGTCACTTTTCCTCTAAGAAAACATCTGATAAGATTCTTCAATGTGGTCTCTTCTGGCCCACCCTTTCAGGGGACTCCTACACATTTTTTCAAAGTTGTCCTAGGTGTCAACAAGTAGGGTCCATCACAAAAAGGAATCAAATGCCACTCACTCTCATCTTAGTGGTTGAAATCATTGACTGTTGGGGAATTAATTTCATGGGTCCATTCCCAAACTCTAGGGGATACCTCTACATTCTCTTAGCTGTTGATTATCTATCAAAATGGGTTGAGGCTATTCCCAAAAAATCCAATCATCGTCAAACTATGATTATATCCTAAAAGAAAACATCTTCTATAGATTTGGAATTCCTAGGGCTATCATAAGTGACCGTGGAACTCATTTTTGAATTCGTCCATTCTCATCACTCATGGAAAAATGTGGAATTTCTCACAAAGTGTCCACTGCTTACCACCCATAGACCAATGGTCAAGCTGAGTTAGCCAATCGTGAAATCAAACAAATTCTTGAGAAAACTGTCAATCCTTCTAGGAAAGATTGGTCCGAGAAACTCTTGGATTCTCTTTGGGAATATCGTACAGCATTCAAAACCATCCTAGGAATGTCACCATATAGGTTGGTTTATAGAAAAGCATGCCATTTACCTGTTGAAATTGAGCATAAGGCCTTTTCGGCAATTAAGAAAATGGATTATGACCCCTCATTGGCTGGAACAAAAAGAAAATTAGATCTCAATGAACTGGAGGAACTAAGGATGGAGGCTTATGAAAATTCACGGATCAATAAAGCTAGAGGTCAAGCCTACCAATCTAGGAATATCAAGGTCAAACATTTTGAACCGGGAAAACTTGTGCTCTTATATAGTTCAAAACTTCATTTACACCCGGGAAAGATAAGGTCTAGATGGTCAGGACCTTTCATAGTGCATTATGTGTACCCCCATGGGGCAGTAGAGATTCAAGATCCCACAAGTGGTAAAATTTTCAAGGTTAATGGTCAAAGGTTAAAACCATTCATTGAATTATTCAATAAACAGGAGATAGTGGTTGAGTAAACTGAGCCAACCTATGAACCAGGAAAAAATTAATAGATTTAGGGTCCATGACGGGCTAACGACGTTAAACAAAGCGTTGAATGGGAGGGAACCCGTGGTTTTCAAGTTTCCAATAATTTCGTTGTTTTAATCAACATTATAGTTTAAATAGGGTTAATGAGAAATTATGATATTTCGAAAGAAAAAAAAGTAACTGTTGACCTGTTCTTCTATAATGAGTATGGATGGGTACGAAAGGGGAGCACCATATTCATCCGTGTCACATGGTGTGATCCTTGAGTAATACCTTACCCAGAAATTTAAAAAGAAGACAATGTATCATCAATTTGTTTTTTATGAGTTTGTAGGTTAATAAATTAAAAAAAATAATAAAAATAATAATAATAATAAAGTCAACATCGTAGGTCGTGGGGAAAACCCCGTCACAACCGGCGAAGCCGCGAGGATTCGAGTTCGGGACCGAAGGGAGACAGGGGTGCGCACATACCACTGACTTAAAGCTTCTTGTGCATCATTATTCTATAATTTTTATATATATTCTTATATTTTACTTCTTTTATTTTATAAATATATATATATATATATATTGTTTTTTTTTGTTTGTTTTTTTTCCTTTTTCCACTAGTGAACTTTGCAAGTGACATGGATATCAAAGCACTAAATTCGAGCGACAAGAACATAAAACATCAACCACCAGGTGACTTTATTCCATGTTCCTCATATTTCAATTTCCTTATTGAACTTCCCTTTTTATTCCTCTACCCCAATATAAATTTTATTTTTATGAAACTAGGGACAGTATCATTCTAAGTTGGCGGGTGTGGAAACAAAATGTTTGTTTAAAAAAACAATGATAAAAAAAGAAGTAAAATTCCTTTATCATTCATATAATAACATCTTTGCTCACATTAAAACTACATATCAAATAATTTTTATTTCCTTGACTCTTAATTTAATTCATGATTAAGTTTAAAATCATTAATTTTGGAAGTTTGGTTGTCCAATGAAAATTTTCATCATTTTTATTTTCATCCATTACATCAAAATGCCACAATGCACGTCCTTTAGACTGTGGGGTACTAATTTGAATTTTTGGGGTCCAATAATAAATAGCATAGTCTGGTTTGATTTTTATGAATAATATGAGTATTCAAAAAAAATTAATTAAAAAAATAAAAAAAATTGCGTGAAGAGCAATGGATTGATAAAATGCGAGGCTTTCGGCACTTGGGGATCATGACTCCAGAGTTCTCTAGCCCTGAGTTTTTCAATATAATACTATTTATGATAATATGAATTTGTTTTTGATTATGTTAACTCGAGACGATGCCAGAGTATGTGGGCTTCACTTGGTTCCCTAAGGCCTTTGAGTTTGGGAGTCATCGGCAAAGTCTTACTACATGGGTTAATTTGATTAACTGCAATCTCAAATACTATGGAAATGTTGAAAAAAAATCCAAAAAAAGGAATGAAGAATACTCATATCAGGATTAAATGTGATTCCACCTAGCGCTTCCCTGATTTCCCCCTTGAATTAAAATGAACCCCCATATCTATTGTGATACACAACACATCATTACACCTAATTGAGTTGGATGAAGTATGATGACAGATTTGATCAAAGAAATGGGCTTGGGATTGGGATCTGCTTTTAAATTCATCTTGTTTTAAATTATCTTGATAGGTTACAAAGATATATTTGTGTGCAGTTTACATTGTGAGCACTGTTTTTTATAATGTGTTTGAAGAAAGGAATTCAAATAAAATCATTGAATTATTTGCTCAGGACTAGCAAATCTCAAGTTGGGGTGTGTGATTATCCAACAAAAAAAATATATTTTAATTACATTTTAATGGTATTAAATGTTCATTTTTGATCTTATGGTCCTAAGTTAGTGCATTTTCATTATGAACATCAATTCTCATCATTTGTGCACTTCATGCCTAATATACACCAATTTAGGCCCAATGAGTCATCTGATTCTAAGGAATGTAATTATAAATATTTTAATTTTATATTTAGGGATCTATATCTACACTTACATGTGAACATTTTTCATTCAGGGATCAATGGATGATTCATAAACGATGATGGATATATTTGGAGATGAATGGAAGCAATTCTAGAGAAGACAGATTGGACACCAGCCCACTTATGAGACTGTGGGGCCCAACATACATGCCCAATGAATCCCAACGTTTGTGGGATGATAGAATAAATGTTTAGGAACAAATCCCTCTTCATGAGATAATGATAATTCGGACTCTATGGTGGTCATTAAGGCACCCCAAGTTAAAGATACAATTCTGGGCCAGATTCTGCGGCCCAAAAAAACAGCCCACGTATTTGATCCTATCTCGTAATCAAAAACTCCAAATGGGCCCAAACATTACAGGAGGTTAGAATACATCCGGATCTCCATTTTCTTCTTCTATTGCCCACTCCGATTCGGCCATCTAGAAGGTCATCTAAACGCATCTGTTTGGTGAATGAAAGCTGGCTGCCACCTCGGGTCAAATGTGGAAAAGTCCAAATTCCACAAGCTTTCCACCACCTATGTCCTACCAAAAATAATTGAGATGATTTTTACTGTTAGAGTCCTGACCCAAGGTCTCAAAAATGATTATTTAAGGAAGTGGTGTTGGAAGATTTAGGAATATTTGGTGCTTGGTTTCATTGTAGTGTTATGCTGCCGCTTTGTGTTTGTAATCGCATTTCTTTCTCATGTAAGTTATTTAATTCACCTTAGTTTCTTAATAAAAGTTCATCATTTACTCTTATTCTATTCTTCTACTGATCACGTTGATACCGTTGGTTCAAGGTGGGAATTTATTCACACCATACTTTGTAATATTTATCACACAATGGAGGAGTGATCTTTTTTTGTTGTTGTTTTTACTTCATCAATTCCACCCTTGTAAGTCTACTTCCTGCTTCCGTTGAAGACATGTCATCAATGGAGGGCTAACTCTTTTATGGGTTGATCCATGGGAGTATCAAGGGGCTGGATTGGATGTTATTTATCACTCTATTAATAGAAAATCACTTCTTTTAAAAGAGAGTTTTATTTGATGATTTTAAAACATCTTCATCCTTATTGAATTTAAGGTCACACATTCAAGTGCTAATACGAACCTCTACCATGGAGTGCTCAAATCTTTTATCCTTCAAGTGTATAGGTGATTAGTATTAGGGTGTGTAGGAATTAAACCAGTAATTGATGATTTCGTTTGATCTTCTTAAATGAATCCATATCAATTATAAGAAATTGAAATCAATAAAAATGTAATTCATCCAATCCACCCCGAGCGATAACCTAGGATAAACTCATTCTTTTAAATTGAATTCAATTAAATCTGTTAGATATCCTCTAAACTCATCTAAAATCCATCCAAGTTGGACACTTCATAGCCGAAAACAGTCCATATAATGTGCGTGTCTATAGGTTACTTCTTAGGTCTATGTGGATTCGATAACCAAAGCTAAACTACAAGAACTGTTCAACCTTCATCTCTTGGGTAAATTTGAGCGAGAATCAAGATTGTATGGGAAGCTTCGACGATGTTATAACAGCAGAAAAGCTGCACCCTCTGTATAAGTTAAAAAAAGACATTCTTACCTTAATTTTGTTGAAAAGGTTATAAAGTACCTTGTTTTAAAAACGATGAAAATATTACTTACAAAAACATATAAGGTCAAATAAGGGTATTAATGACATTACCCCATTTTCTAGAAAATAGTAAAAATATTTTGAAATACATTTTATGAAACATGGATGTGGATGATAAAGAGGTCATAGTATATAATATGTATAAACAACCTCCGATAATGAAGATATTGTAGAATTAAACCTTACTTTGAACTTCTCCAAGGTCAAGTGTACGTTAACCTCTCATATAATAGTTAAATCATTGTTATTAAATTATACAAGAACCATAATCAAAATTATGATATCATATATGATCTTCTAATAGTGCTTTGTTAATGATATTTTAGTATTATCCTCATTTTTGGTGGCAACTAATTCGTTTTACTTTATATTATTTGTTATTTGAGTCATGTTTGTAATAGATGGGAAGTTTCTTAGTCATATTCAGAATTATATCAAGTCTTTAAACATTATTTTTAATCACCAACTGAAAATTAGTCTTGAATGGTTATGATGGGGAATGAATTTCATCTCGTTCACGGAGATGGTATTCCATACGTACGCACGAGTGACAATATCATTATTTTGATATTAAAAACTTATATGATTGGATGGTAGATAAAATATAAAGAATAATAATCATGTTTTATATATTATTTAAATCAATTATACATCATTATTATACCCATCCAAATAATAATGTATTGAATAACAACTACAGCACGACGTGGAGACGGTAAGCCTTACATACACATGTATGGTGACATGTCATTCAAAGGTTGAATAGAATAATGAATACAGTTGAAACATATTTATAGTGAAATCACTGTATATAGAATATACTGGAGTTAGTATTTTAGAATGGAAACAATAAGTAGAGAATAAGTGGAAGAAGAAAAGAACTAGAAAGAGGTGATGAAATATATACTTCTTCTTTGGGTTTTTTTTTGATTTGATTAAAAGGGATCTATAGGATGGATTTTTGACTAATGTAAGGCCTTTATATTGAAGGTATGATAGTTGATATGATATTTGGGTAGGGTTTGGCCAGGCCAAATGGCTTTGAAGGTATGAATTTGAGAGAATGGGGAGTTCCCTTTTATAAGAGTGGTTAAGGGCATGTTAGGAAATAATTGAAATATTATTTTATAATAAAATAATTCTCAGTTTCTAATGGATCCAAATTGATTTATTTCTAGGATAAGGTGGGGATGGGTCAAAAAATACTCAACCAATAGATTTTTAGACAGGTTTGGGTAACTATATTAACCCCATCTTTTAGATTTAACTCTTAGTTATTTAGTTTGACATTTTCCATGTCTCTTTTTATTTTGATATTATATGGTTAATAAAAATACAATAATCATTCAAGAGAACCTCAAGTGGATCATTAAGGAAATATATAATATTATTTAATACCTTTGGTTGATCCTTATATTTTTAGGAATAGATAATCAATTAATAATATAATATTTGTTTTAAAAACTCTTTTATGTCAATTTTGACACTATTTTCTATTTTGTTTTTGTTAAATTCCTTACAGCATTATTACTTCAAAGAAATTCATTTAGTCAACCTTAACAGGTCATATTAACCAATAAAATGACTGGAATTCATAAAAAGTCTCATATTACATTTATTTGGATATTTATAATATCAATTATTTTAAAAGTTTACTAATATTTTAATTACTCCATCATAATTATGTCCTAAATATATTAAATTATTTAATGTCTAAAGAATATAAATAAAATACAATTATGTAGTAAATATTTATATATTTATAATGAATATTTATAGGCAAAATGTTGACTTATATAACCCAATGTAGAAATTGATTTGCTAAAAGATATTTGTTTATGTCATTTTGGCCTTTACTTTAAGTTAATTAAAATAAAGTGTCATTATCAATCATAAATGTCCCCATGGGGTCCCAAAATCAACCCAAGGATTCCCCTGGTCGGCTATGACTCATAAAATATGTTTAAGACAAGTGTTAAGGTAATTTGTTATTATTATAAATTTTTTACCTTTAATTACCCTATTTACCTTTAACCGCACTAAATAAAAGTCAAACATTACTATCCAAAAAAATTATTTTCATCTTCTATAACCACATTTAACTTAATGAGATTAATTGTGTACCATATTGTTTAAATTCAAATCATTGAAATAGTTAAATTATGTTTTATGGAAATTTTCAAATTCTCCTATGAGGTGGGTAAAAGACGGTAAAAAGTTCAATAAAATTTTAATATATATAAACATATTATAAAATGACTCCAAAGAATTATATTGAACATATATAGGTATTATGTATCAATTTTGACCTAAAATTAATTTATATAAAATTATAAATTATTTAAATATACAGTCGGTTTTAACCAATAACTTAGTGTTTTTAACTATTCATCAAAAATTCAATGTTTTCGGAAAAATACCAAAATTTCACTCTAATAAAATTTTGGTATTCTGAATTAAAAAATAATGTCTATTTTACCAACTTAAAAACATATATGTTTCATTTATTAATTTAAAATTAATTCTCGTTGTCAAAACGAAAAAGCATGTTTTTACGAAATAATAACTAACAAAAGATTATTTAGTCAAATTGAATATATAAAAGTTTAAAATATTGGATTTAAAAAGGGTTCACCATTAAAAGGTGGTAAAATTGCATTTTTTTAAAATTATTTCTTTTATCTAAAAAAATGAATTTGTTTTTTCATTATGTCTAAGAAACTCATAATATGGATTCTAAAATTATAAGAATTATATAAAGTTTAATATTTAGTTAATACTATTCATTACCTCTTTGGAACATCAATTTTTGAAAGTCGTCGTGCGCTTGAACTCAGTGTTGCGTGTAGTGCAAGTTATTGAATTACATTGAAGAAATAACATAAAATGAAATATTTGGGTGTCACAATCATCCCTCCTTCAATAAATTATATCCTCGAAATTTGAAATTGTTCTTCAAAAATAAAATATTAAACATAGAGAAAACCTTTGTGGGAAAACCCACATCATAAATTGGGTTAATAAAATTTAGTTTTAATAAGAAGAAAAGGGGAATGAAAAAGTTACCACCAAATTATGATCTCGATTCGCAGAAAATTGGTTGAAATTAGAGACACATAATTGGAGGAAAACATTAAATATTTATAGGGAGTTATTGAGGTCATTAGTCACAAACAATTGTAGAATTGAGGGCCTCAAATTCGTCAATCTATGATGATTTAAAATATCATCTGTCCAAAAAATCAGAAGGTATTAGGATAAAACATCTTTAGTTTTAAGTCATCTTTCCTAATGTTTAGGAATTAATTTCTTCACAGAATAAGAGAAGAAAAAAATATATACTTGACAAGTAAGGATCCATTATTTAACTAATTTCTACCAAAAATTCATCATTCACTCTAATAGATAATAGAAAATTAAAAAATATTATATTTATCCTATTCGTATAGGGTTCCAAAAAAATGAATTTTTAATTTACCTATCAGAACCAGTAAAAAAAGAAACTACATTATACAATATAGGGACTTCACGTAGTCCCGTGGTAGGTGATAAATCCCAATCACACTATGGTTGTGGGTTCGATTCCTGCAGCTGTGTCCGACGCAACCGGTTGTTATATGGTCTGTGTGTTTTCCTTTTTATAAAAATAAAAAAATAACCTTAAAAATAGTATCCAATTTCAAACTTAATCCATTCCAACCTTTAGAATTATACAAAATACTTCTATCCAAACTCACAATCCAAAATTTATAAGGAATATAACACAATAAAGATTTTTTTCCCATGTAATAACATGTGATGACCTGCATCGTGTATTATTTTAACACATGGTAACACACTGATTACTATAAAAACATATTGATTACATTCATTCTCCCATATCCTTTATATAATACTGGATATATTTCTTATATCAAAAAATATTTAATATTCCAACAATGATTAAATAAACAAACTATTAATCAGTTCCAAGGAAGTCAAGAATATCTAATATAATTTATCCAAATCAACCATCTCTTATACCAAAATCAATACCTCATTATCATGACCATATTAAGGATTAGATTTCCTTCAACCATGTATTTTTCCAAACAGTGTAGCTTACTATTAATTCACATTTCTTAGAACCATATAATCTCAAATCCTCAAAAAAATAATACTGTAGTACAATCCTAATTTATCTCCATAATTTATATAAACAATATATTGTTTATACAACACTCAAATGAAATAATTCTATAAAAACAACATAAGAACACTAGTCATTCCTATTCATCTGAGGTAGTATCAAATCTAGATTATTATCCACTAGCATAATTTAATGTATACTCTGATGGCTTGGACATTGGATCGTGTATCGTCCCAATGCATTGTAGATGAATAATTGTACGTTTGAAATTTTTTTCATACCCTTGAAATCACATACTTGGTGTCCTTTTTCTCCAAACTCATAAAAAATTCACTTTCCTTTCAAGCATTTACCAAGGTGATTCTTTCCACAGTTATCAAATTTAGCAAAATCCTTATTTTCCCTCTTCCCTTTATCCATCTTTCTCTCTTCCATCCTTTTCTTCTCTTTCTTCCCATCAAATCCATAGGACTCAGAGTATTTTTTTACATATCTTATTAACACATGATACTATTTCATCATATTTTGACAATATGTGGGAGACTATTTTCTCCTAAATATAGGCCCAAAACTATGAAAGATATGATCCTTTATACTCTTTGTATCATAAATATTGCTGGAGTTCACATTCCATCTATTGGGCGACATTTCTATACAATGGCATACACTAGGCCATTTTTTGAATTGCAATGAATAATTCCACACGTGTAAAATACCTAACATAAATTGAACAGTTTATGGATATAATTCATAATCATGAAAATATATTCTTTCAGCAGGTATATAGTCGTAATTCATTCATAATTATTTGTATTTAAAATGAGAATTATTCTAAGAATATCTCTCGGTAGTGTCGTAACCAAGAGTGAAACAACACCCATTGTCCTGCACGAGTTCCCATTCGAGTCTTACTCAAATTGGTGTTTTCAATTTTTACCCAGATGTACATCTATGCTAGAGTCACCACTACCTGCTTGTATCCATACAGGGATGTATTTTCTTGAAAACTCACAAATCTCTACATTACTAAAATTCTTGGAAGTTACTTTATTCAAATCATCAAAGTCTATCTTAGGGTAATGTGCTCTACTCAGAGTTTATATAAATATAGTTTCTAAGGTTATTTCTAAACTTCTTCTTATACCAACTTTAATGCCCCGAAACTTGAGTCCCAGAGTCGGTGAATTGTTTTAATACATTGACATGATTAGAAGGAATCATGTCTTGAAAGACCGATCAGTTTAGAGGTCTTGGAAAATAGATTACATACTTCATCGTTACATTAAAATTTAAAACATACAACACAAAAAAAAAATCCTTTTGGAATTCCATTTTTATATTACCTTAACCCTGCATCATAAACAAAAAATAGTTCTTGGGATCCTGGGAAAATAATATATAAGAAAACGGTGAGCTCAGATGCTCAGTAAGGGTAAATAATTTAGTGGAATCTATAATCTTTTAAGGAAAGATGTGTAATAAAAACAACAACCATTTGAACATCAATTTGAATATAATATGGTAAAAATAAATAAAAAATTACCATATCAACAAGCACATGAATATTATACTAGTAAAATAATCACACATAATAACTAATTTTATAATGATAGAATGTATAGTACCAGACTTTAATTTCTGTGTGAAGGACACATGCCAGGACCTAGGGGATAACTATAATCGGACCCCAACTAGGAGAGATTCTCTAACCGGATTCCATCCCAGAGAGCCTCTGTAACCGGACATTAACACAGAGAGCCTCTGTAACTAGACTCTAACCTGGAGGGCTATTGTATCCAAACCCCATCCTAGAGGGCTTAATTTTACCGGTCTCCAACCCGGAACATACTAGTCCAACACATTCATCTTAAGAAGAGGTTAAAATATAAAATAAACATTGGTATAAAAACTAGCATTCTAAATGTCAATACTTTAACCATAAACTATGAATGGCATAAAAACAACTCATTCATAGTCAAACATATCACAAAACCTTAAATACAATAATGATGATTTTGTATCATAATAAATTAACTTCAAGCAAATGTAAACTTCATCAAAGGATGTTGACATTGATGAAATCAAAAAATTTGGAGGGAAATATCTCTTTCTATTTTGAAGTAATTTAAGAGTCACATAATTATAAAGAAAAAATTTATTTTGAAAATATTCTTATAATATTTTAAGGGAAGATTCAATGATGTTATAATGGTGGAAAATAGCCGCACCCTACGTATATGTTAAAAAAGACATTCTTACCTTAATTTTGTCTAAAAGGTTATAGAGTACCTTATTTGGAAAACTAAAAAAGATTCTTTTCAAAAACATATAAGGTCAAATAAGGGTATAAATTACATTAACCCATGGTCTAGTAAATAGTAAAAATGTTTCAAAATACATTTTAAGAAACATGGATGTGGTTGATAAAGAGGTCCCAGTATATAATTACTTATAAACAACCTTGGAAAATGAACAGATTGTAGAATTAAACAGTACCTTGAACATTTCCTTGGTCATGGGTACTTTAACCTCATGTATTTTAGTTATATAATTGATATTAAATTATAAAATAATTGTATACATAATTTTTATATCATATATGATCTTCTAATAATGCTTTGTTAATGATATTTTAGTATTATCGTCGTTTTGGGTGTTAACTGATTCATTTTCCTTCATATTCATTATTATGTGAGTAATGTTTGTAATTGATCGCAAGTTTCATAGTCATATCCATAATTATATCATGTCATTAAATAATTTTTTTAATCATTAAATTAAAATTAGTCTTGAATGGTTACGATGGGGAATGAATCTCATCGCGTTCGTGGAGACGGTAATCCGTAAGTATGCACGAACAACAATATCCTTCTTTTGGTATTAAAATAGTATATAATTGGATTTTATATCATATATACAAACTAATTATCATGTTTTATTTTTTATTTACAGCAATTATACATCATTATTATCCCCATCCAAATAATAATGTATTGACTAACAACCACACCACGACGTGGAGATGGTAAGCCATACGTACGCATGTATGGTGACATGTAATTCAAATAATGGAAATAATAATATATATGGTTGTAACATATTTATAATAAAATCACATTATATATAATATACAAGTGTTATTATTTTATAATGGAAAAAATAAGGAAAGTAGAAGTGAAAGAAGAAAAGATCTTAAAAGTGGTGATGAAATATTTAACTCTTTTTTGTGTTCTTTGTTTTGATTAGATCAAATGGGATATTTAGAATGGATTTATGACTAAAGGAATGACTCTATAATTAAGGTAGGACAGTTAAGAGTATATTTGGGCCAGGTTTGGCAGAGCCAAATGGAATTGAAGGTGTGAATTTGAGAGAAGGGGGAGTTCCCTTTTATAAGAGGGGTGAGGGGCACCTTAGGAAAAGATTGAAATATTATTTTATAATAAACAAATTATCGGTTTCAAATGGCTCCAAAATGATTTATTTCGAGTATAAGGTGGGTATGGGTCTCCAACTACTCAAATAATAGGTTTTAGATAGGTTTGGGTAACTATATTAACCTAGTATTTTATATTTAACTCTTAGTAAATTAGTTTGACATTTACCATGTCTCTTTGTATTTTTATATTATATGGATAATAAACATACAATAAACATCAAAGAGAACCTATAGTGGTTCATTAATGACATATATAATATTATTTAAGACCTTTGTCTGAGCATAATATTTTTAGGAATAGAATATCAATTAATAATATAATATTTGTTCTAAAACCTTTTTTATGTCAATTTTGATATTATTTGATATTTTGTTTTTGTTAAATTCATAACCACATTATTACTTCTAAAACAATTCATTTAATCAACCATATCATGTCATATTAATCAAGAAAATTATTATAATTCATAAAAAGTCTCAAATCACATTTATTTGGGTATTTATAATAGCCATTATTTTAATATTTCATTAATAATGTAATTACTGCATCATCAGTGTGTCATAAATAAATTAAATTATTTAATCAATAAAAAATAAAAATAAAATACCATTATGTATTAAATCATTTTATCTTTACAATGAATATTTATAGTTGAAATGATGACTTATATAACCCCATATAAAAATTGATTTACTAAAATATATTTGTTTATGTAATTTTTTCCTTTACTTTAAGATAATTAGAATAAAGTGTCATTATCATTCATAAGTGGCTCCATGTGGTCCCAAAATTGACCAAAGGATTTCCATGGTCGGCCATGACTCATCAAATAAGGTTAGGACAAGTGTTAAGGAAATTTTGTATTATTATAATATTTATTTTACCATGAATTACCCTATTTACCTTTAATCGCTGTAAATAAAATTCAAAAGTTTCTATTCACCATAAATTATTTTTATCTTATTGAACAACATTTTAGTTACCGACATTATCTGTGTCTTTCAGATTTTTGAAATTCAACTAACAGAAATGGTAAAATTAAATTTTTATGCAAATTTTTATATTCTCCGAGAAGGTGGGTAAAACACGGTAAAAGGTTAAATAAAAATTTTATATATCTAAACAAATTATAAATGTACCACCCCAAGCTTCCATGGTACGCTTCTCTTTGAATAATATAGTAGCATGTGTTGTACCCAACTTCGAGTTCTAACACACACCACAACCAATCAAACTAGCCGTTATGAATAGTAATACCCACTTTTTGAATTTTTATAAATTTTATCATTCAAAATGGACTTCCTTTTTGGATTCAGAATATCAAAATTATCCTAGGGTGATTTTTTTTTATTTTTCTGAAAACATTCAATTTATGATGAATAGTGACAAACACTGAGTTATTAGTTAAAACCGACGTTTTATTTAAATAATTATTTATTTTATTTATATATTTTTAGGTCAATATAGATATGTAATACCTATAAAATTTTAATTCAATTCATTGGAGTCACTTTATAATTTTTTTAGATATATAAAAATGTTATTGTCCTTTTCACTGTCTTTTACCCATCTCTTAGGAGAATTTTCAAATTCACATTAAACTCAATGTTATCGCTTTTGTGAGTTTAATTTTGAAAATACAAGAGACAATGATAATATCAATGATTAAAATGTGGTTCAATAAGATAAAAATAATTTTTGGTGAATAGTAATATTTTACTTTTATTTACCACGGTAAAAAGTAAATAGGGTATTTACGTGTAATAATTAAATTATTATTACCCTAACACATGTCCTAATTCTATTGAATAAGTATAATTCGACCAAGAACAACCTTAGGAATAAAATATGAACCTCTTTGGTCCACTTGGTTTATTATAGGACATTTATTATTATTTAATTCAAAGAAATGTTAAAAGAGTTAAAATCAATGTTTAATAAATATAATATTATTAATATAGGGTTATACAGAAAATAAATTGGATTATAAATATTAATTATAAAGATAAAAATATTTCCCATATAATGGTATTTTATTTATAATCTTTATTTAATAAAAAATATAATTAATTTATGACACAATGGTGATGTAGTAATTACCTAATTAATGAAATATTAAAATAATTGATATTATAAATATCCAAATAAATGATTTTTGATACTTATTATGAATTCCAATAATTTTATAGGTTAATATGACATATTAGTTTTGATTATATGAATTTTATTCGAAGTAATAATGCTTTTATGAATTTATCAAAAACAAAATACCCAATAGTGTCAAAATTGACATAAATGAGTTTTTGAAACAAATATTATATTATTAATTGATATTATATTCATAAAAATATAAGGTTCTTCATGAGGACTTATATAATGATAAATGTATCATAAATGTACCACTTGGGGGTCTCTTGAATGTATATAGTATGATTATTAACTATATAATAGAAAAATACAAAGAGACCTGATAAATGTCAAACTATTTAACAAAGAGTTAAATATAAATGATAAGGTTACAATAGTTACCCAAACCTGTATAAAATCTATTGGTTAAGTTATTTCGACCCATCCCCACCTTATAATTTTAATAATTTACTTTTGAGTCATTAGAAACCGAATATTAATTTATTAGAAATTAAAACTTTAAGTTTTTCCTAAAGAGCCCCTCCTCCCACTTATAAAAGGAAACCACTTCTAACCAATTCCTCACACCTATAAAGCCTTTTGGATCATCAAAACTCTGCCCAATTAAGCTAACTAAATCCCTATCCTCCTCCTAGAATTATTACCTTATGTAGAAGGCACTTCAAGAGTCCTTTTTGGTTCAAACCAAAGGGAGTTTCCCAAATTAAAGGTAACTATTTCTCTTAGCTTCTTTTTTATTATTTTACTTATCCAACCCCTAATAACTTCTTATTATTTTATTTTGTAACAAAAAGAGTATCCTAAATATAATAGTATATTGTAATGAGATGTTTTCTAACTACACATATACACACCTCCATCTAATTGGTGATGAAAATAAGGTTTCTGTGGGTGGCAACCAAACACCTCACGAAATGATGATTGTTCAATTATCTCCTACCACCTCTCATGGTAGCCATTATGATGGAACTATAATTAAATATGATATTAATGATATTTATTTTATATATAAGCTTCTGTAATTCCATTTTATAGCATAAAATTATTTGTTTCATGTTGTATATATTAACGATAATTTCATTTGGGGAAGTGCGGACTACCGCCCCCTCAAAATGATATGACTCGTTCATACCATACATGAAACGTATAAAGGATGGTGTTAATGAACATAAGTAACACATATAAGATATTATATTATTCTGGAATAATAATATACTTATTTATCATTTTATTTATTCCTTTTAAAATGAAAAATGAAATGGAAGTAACGATCGTGCGTACGTACGGATTACCGTCTCCACGAACACGATGAGATTCATTTCCCCATCAAATAAATTAAATAATAATTCTATTTTGATGATTAAAAGTAATTTTTATGGACATGATATCATTATGGATATTAATAAGATACAACCTATCCATAACAAACACGGCTTAGGTAACGAAGCATATAAAGGAAAACGAATCAGTTAAAACCCGAAATGTCGATAATACTAAAATATTATTAACAAAGCAATATTAAAAGATCATATATGATATCATATTTATCTATATGATTCATTTATAATTTAATAAAAATGATTTAACTATTATGCTGGAGGTTAAACTACACTCTATCAAGGAAAAGTACAAGGTAAGGGGTTTCTTATCTAACTTTTCATTCTGTGAGATTTCCATTATTCACCACTTATTTATTGCATGTGGTGTGTGTACTACCCATGTTTTCATTAATTGTGTATTATAAATTAATTAATGTATATTTACATAATCATTGTATGATCCTCTTTTCATGGTTGTATGTTTCATAAGTTACAAAATCAATAAGGGAATTTGAAATTTCAATTTCCACTCATTCGGCTTTACGCATACTTCATTGATTATTTTACTCCATGATTATGTGTGGAATCACTATTCATTTTCTTATGTCATAATTTCCACTCCACTTTCTGTGGATATACTTTTGATACACATAATCACTCAATTTATAAATATTCAAGTCATCCGTATCAACATGATAAGAGTAATTTTTACTCAATCTTCATTTGTTGAGTTAAACATCCAATTCATTAGTGTTGTTTTTACAAGAATATGTGTGAATGTACTTGTATTGTTTTAAGCTGTATATCCAATCATATTGAGTGTATTTATATTTTTAACACATAATTATTTCATTGATTTATCCTTAACCTAAGGATACAACCTTTATCAGAGATTTCAAATCAATTTAATTTCCATTGAGACTCCTTTGTTGTTATACACCAAATCACTTTTATATAGTGTATATAATATACTTTGAAATAATATATCATGAATCCCTTTATTCTCATGATATTATAATGTTTTTATTACCTCAAATAATTGTATTCATGTGTATCTCTTTTGGTTAGGAACTCTAACTAAAATATCATTTTAAAATGTTTTAAAGATTTATTATTCTAAATCTATCTCATTAATCTCCATGTTTTAAAAATGGTTTTAAGGATTTATTTATATGGAAATTAAAGTTTTCAAATCAAAATCCCTTTTAAAAGATTCAAAGTGGTATGGGGAACTTTGATTCAAAAATCTATTTTAAATGGATTTTTGAAAAATAATGTGACTTTTAAATGTTTTCAAGAAAAAGGGGGATATTTCTCTCAATAGTTTGATGAATATTTTAATATATGTCAATATCCTTTGTTATTCTCGATTGAGGTTAATATTATATAATACAATCTTCCATGTTTTATCAAATGAGTTATGTTTGAAAATGGATGTTCTATTTTTATACAATTCATGGTTTTTGGTTAAATTATTTACATTTCGTAAGCTAGTTTTAATACGAATGTTTATGTTATGTTTCAAAATTTTAATATGAGGAATGCAATGGAATTGGTAAGTGATAGGTGGAGCCCGCTAGCCAATGACCCCGTACCCGAGTGGCAAGGGCTCCTGCTTCAAATCTAAGAGATTAGGTTTGAAAACTGGGTGGAGGAAAATTTCCGGGATACTATAGTAGTACTAGAGCAGTTATTGTAGCAGTTACTATTCGGTACTATAGCAACCAGAACTATTCACCTAATTTGGGCCTTCGGGCCATCGGTTTCGGGCTATGGTTCTCTATGGCCTTCGGGTCATCAAAGGCCTTCGGGCCACAGGGCCTTCGGGTCGCTTAGTCCATGGAGTTTCCCGGTTCACACAGAACAGGCCCTAGAAGAGGATCAGAGGGGCAGGTGTAGCAACCACCAGATACAGAGCTAACCAGATTGGAAGAATGAGACGGTATGGCAGCCGCGATCGGGACTAGGCACCGTGCGGCTTTATACGGGGCAATGATAGCTGATCAGAAATGCAAGGTTGGGAGCTAAGGCAATCAATGATGCAAGACGCTGGGGAGGGGTAGTTCTAGTGGGCTGGGCCTACGGGTCATGTATGGCATGGTATGCCTCTGGGCCTTCAGGACATGTATTGTGGGTCATGTCAGGCCTTGTGCCTTGGGCATACTGGTCATGTATGATCTCCCCTTCAACCCCTAAAAGGGGTATTATCTATAATAAAATAAAAAGAAGGCATTCGGGCCATTCGGAGGTCAGGTGGAGCCCTATATAGCTCTTCGATGCATTGGTATGTCTAATGAGACAAACTAGTGTCTTGGCTTGAGGCCTTGACAAAATCCTATTTGTAGACTTGGACCGAGGCCCTGGCTACATGGTTATGATAGTCTAGAATTATGCATCCATCATTATGAAAGTGGTTATTGATATTTCATGTGGTTATTAGACTAGTAGAATATCTATGTGAATATGTAAATGGAATTATTTTAGTTTATCTTTGCCATATTATTCTGATGTTTGATTTTAAAAGGCTTTTGTTTTTGTTATATATTGCGTTAAATTTTTATGATTATTTATGAATGTTTCAGCTATATTGGTATCCTTAATGAGAATTTGAGCTCACCCCTTTCAATGTTTTATTTTTCCCAGGATGTGATAAAGTATTTTATGAATGACCTGTAGGAATAGTATGAGGGGATATGAAGACACGATTTTGTTGTTGTTTTTTTACTTTATGATGTAATATAAGACTTATGAATATATCTAGTGTTTCCTAGACTACTAAAATAATCAGTCTTTCAAGACGTGATCTTTTGTGATCATTCCAATGTTATGTAATAATACACCGACTCTGGGAAACTAGGGTCAGGGCATTATAGTTTGTATAAGAGAAAGTTTAGTACAAACCTTGGAAACAGGAATTATATAAACTCTGATTAGAGCACATAGCCCTAGGATAGAATTTGAGGATTAGTATATAAGAACTACCTAGAATATTGGTATTGTATATATTTTGTGAGTTTTCCAAGAAATACATCCATGTCTGGATACGAGCAAGTAGAGTTGGCTCTGGTATAGGTTTACCTAGGGGTAAAACCCGAAAACACCGCTTTGACCAAGACTCAAACGAGAACTGGTGCATGAAAACGAGCCTTTCTACACTCTTTGTTACGACACTCCTGGGGTATATGTTTAGGATAATTTACATTTTCTATACAAAATAATTTGATGTATTTTAATATAATATGAGAATAAATGACCTTGGCTAATCCTAAGGTGTTTCAAATTTATAATATGGTGTCATGATATTCTCTAAATGATTTTATGAAAAATGTTACTCACACAAAGCTTGATGGTTTTAGTCAATGGCAGGAGTCCAAGGAAGTCATAGTAACTTTGATAATGATGTACAATGTGGGAACGGTGGTGGAAATGAGAAAAAAATGGAATGTTTATAGGCATAAAAGATATCGTGTTCAAGCCAAATCAGTTTTCCAAAAATATGATCAGTAATATATATATATATATATTAACCAACTCCCAGAATCAAAAAAGAAGAGAAAGGTGATGAATGATAAGAGCTCCAGTAATGGAGACCATGGAGAAAAGAACCATAAATTTCCATCATGTAGGAAATGTGGAAGGAGACACCCAGGAAAGTGTCTCAATGGAACAATGAAATTCTTTACGTGTAGGAAAGAAGAACAAAAAGTGAAGAATTGCCGAGGAAAAATGAAGAGTACTATGGAAGAAACAAATGATCCCAAAAATCCATTTACATTCATTTTCAATAAATATAGGGGACTTTTCCATTACCCGAGTGAAGGCCCTATTCTATATGATATTTTATTGGTCAATAAAGAAGCTAAGTGGAAATTAATGGTTGGAGAAATGTTTAAATGTATTAGTGCTCCTTGTTGATGGGATTACTTTGGAATCATTTTCTCTTGTATTTGTAACCCTGCAGTTTTCCATGTGAGAATGATATTTGAGGGAGGCTTATCATTTCCCTTTTGAATACATTTATAAATAGCCATTTGGTTTTATATGATCATTAGAAATGAGGAAATTACATGTTATTATATTTTGGGATGAAAATATAAGGTATGGGATAACATTTCTGGTTAAAATTATGTTATGGTTATTTTGAGGAATTTATCTCATTTTTGTAATTTTATAAAACATAGTTTTTGAAAAAGGATAACATGCAGACCGTGTGACAACCCGCCTTGTTGGACAAAGCTGTGGGAATCAAACCCACAACCAAAGTGCGATTGGGATTTATCTCCTACCACTGGACTACGTGAAGTCCCTGGTTAGTGTGACTAATTATTTTTAGTTAAATGATTTTATTGATCAATGATAAGTTTATTTGGCTTCTTATTTCTTATCAAATGAATACCCATACTATAGTAAAATGATTTGGTGATTAAGTGATAAATTTTATTTTTGAAGATGTTTGCTTTGTTGGGAACACTATATGCCCATGGAAAGATGAAAACTACGTGATTTAATAAGAGGGGTAATGGTGGATTTTTATCTACGTTTTTATTGTGGATTTACAGTGATTTGGGTTATTTATGGAAATGATTAACCTATCATAGATAATGTGTGATTAGGTTAATTAATTTTAATTATGTGACTTTAAGAGTAGTTGATATCATTTGGAGATACAATTTATCGTGGAAGACTACATAACAAAATTCTTCTATGTTCTGGGTTTCAATATTAGTTTGGAATTTATTGATGGATTTTAAGAAAAATTGTTAATTGAATGGTATTTATTTAACATTGGGGTATTGTTGGTTTAATTTTAGAAATTATGATTAGTGTTTCTTTATCTAAAGTAATACCCTTTTGGGGGATCATCAGATCTTGTACTAACTGTTTTGGTTTTTATTAATCTCTAAAGACAAGGTAAATATATAGTTTATCTTTCGTGGATCATGTGATTCTATAGATGTTTAATCTAGCTCTTCTAGTGGACCAAGAATTCTTGAATACTCATTGTAAACAAATGACTTAGTGGTGGAAATTTATTGAAGAATGAAACTCTAATTAAAAAGTAAGTATATTTCTTTATTTTCTTAGTCAATCTCATAAATTAATTCCTCATCTTTATGTAATGTAACTTAAAAAAATGTTGTCTGTATACTTTTCATACTGGGGAACTAATGACCGTTTATCACATCACAAGTTTGTGGCTTTCTTATTGTTAACTTTCTCCTGATCATGTTTTCTATCCCTCTCTGTCATAACATGGCACTTAGTTAATCATCCATATCCATGTTTTCCTACATGGAATTATAGTATTAGTTATCTTGGGTGACATTTGTACTTCTCTTTATTTCATTTAAGGTGATAGTTTTATTGACTCTTTTTTTGATGTGGGATATTCCATTATATTCGCAAGCCCAATTTTAAAAATTTAAATGATGAAATTATTTGTATGAGGAGATAATGTAACACCCCAAGCTTCCATGGTACGCTTCTCTATGAATAATACAGTAGCGTGTGTTGTATGCAACTTCGAGTTCTAACACACACCACAACCAATCAAACTAATTGTTATGAATAGTAATACCCACTTTTTGAAATATTATTAATTTTATATTTCAAAATGGACCTCATTTTTGGATTCGAAATATTGAAATTATCCTAGGGTGGATTTTTGGTATTTTTCTGAAAGCATTCAATTTTTGATGAATAGTGAAAAACTGGGTTATTGGTAAGAACCGAAATTTTATTTTAAAAAATTATTTATTTTTTTATTTTAGGTAAAAATTTATGCGTAATACCTATATAGGTTGAATGTAATTCATTGGAGTCAGTTGATAATAATTTTAGACATATAGTTTTTTTTTTTTGAACTTTTCACCGTCTTTTAGCCAACTCCTATTAGAATTTGAAAATTCACATAAAACATAATTTCACTACTTCATTGAGTGGAAGTTTAAAAATCTGAGAGACACGGTCAATATCAAGGAGTAAAATGTGGTTCAATAAGATAAAAAGAATTTTTGGTGAATAGTAACTTTTTAACTTTTATTTACCACGGTAAAAAGTAAATAGGGTAATTAAGGGTAAATATTAAATTATTATTAACCTAAAACATGCCCTAATTCTATTGGATAAGTATAATTGGACCCAAAAAAACCTTAGGAATAAAATATAAACCTCTTTGGTACACTTGGATTAGATTTGGATATTTATTATTATTTAATTCAAAAAAGAGTTAAAAGAGTTAAAATCAAAGTTTAATAAATAATTTTTTTTAATATAGGTTTATATATCAGATAAATTGGATTATAAATTTTCATTAGAAATCTCAAAAGAATTCCTACATAATTTTATTTTGTTTATAATTTTTAGACATGATATAATTTAATTTATTTTTACACAATGGTGATGCATTAATTTCCTAATTAATGAAATATTAAAATAATTGATATTATAAATATCCAAATAAAAGTAATTTGAAACTTTTTATGAATTACCATATTTTCTAGGTTAATATGACAAGTTATTATTGGTTATATTAATTTTATTAGATGTAATAATGCTGTTATGAATTTATCAAAAAACAAATTACCCAATAGTGTCAAAATTGTCATAAAAGAGTTTTTAAATCAAATATTATATAATTAATTGATATAATATTCATAAAAATATAGGTTTAGGCCAAAGTAATTATATAATGATATTTTTATCATTAATTTACCACTTGGGGGACGCTTGGAAGTATATAGTAAGTTTATTAACTATATAATATAAAAATACAAAGAGACATGGTAAATGTCAAACTATTTAACTAAGAGTTAAATCTAAAAGATAAGGTTACTATAGTGACCCAAACATGTATAAAATCTATTGGTTGAGTGTTTTCAGTACCATCCCCACCTTATACATTTAATAATCCACTTTGGAGCCATTAGAAACCCAATATGAATTTATTATAAATTAATGCTTTATGTTTTCCCTAATGATCCATTCCTCCCCCTTATAAAAGGACACCACTTATAACCAATTCCTCACACCTCTCAAGCCTTTTGGCTCGTCCAACCTCTGCCCAATAAATCTCCGTACATCCCTATCCTCCTTCTAGATGCATTAATTTATGAATAATGCACATCAAGAGTCCTTTTTGGTTCAAACCAAAGGGAGTTACCCAAATTAAAGGTAACGATTTCTCTTAGTTTCTTTTCTTTTATTTTACTTCTCTAACCCATAAACTATTCTTATTATTTGATTTTTAAACAAACCCAGTATGATAAATATATTAGGATATTTTTATGAGATGTTTTAGAACTAAAAATACACACACCTCCATCTAATGGGTGAATAACATAATGTTTCTGTGGGTGGCAACCAAACGCCTCACGAAATGATGATTGTCCAATTATCTCCTACCACCTCTCATGGTGGCTATTATGATGGAAATATAATTAAATATGATACTTATGATATTTATTTTATATATAATCTTCTTTAATTCCATTTTATAGCATAACATTATTTGTTTCATGTTGTATATATAAACGATAATTTCATTTGAGAAAGTGCGGACTACATCCCCCTCAAAGTGATATGACTCATTCATACCATACAAGGACCTTATAAAGGATGGAGTTAATGAAAATAAGTAACACATATAAGATATTATATTATACTGGAATAATAATATACCTATGTATCATTTGTTTTTGATTCCTTTTAAAATGAAAAATGAAATGGAAGTAGCATTTGGGCGTACGTACGGATTACCGTCCCCACGAACGCGATGAGATTCATTTCCCCATAATATCCATTAAATAATAATTCAAATTTGATGAATAAAATTAATGTTTAAGGCCTTGATATCAATCTTTATATGAATAAGATATATCCTATCCATAAAAACACGGCTTACTTAACGAAGCATATAAAGGAAAACGAATCAGTTAACACCTGAAACGACGATAATACTAAAATATTATTAACAACGCAATATTAAAAGAAAATATATGATATAATATTTATGTATATAATTCTTGTATAACTTAATAACAATGATTTAACTATTTAACCTGATGTTAACTTACACACTATCAAGGAAAATTACAAGATAATGGGTTTCTTATCTCACTTTTAATTCTGTGAGATTTCCATTGTTCACCACTTATTTATTGCATTGGGTGTGTGTACTACCCATGTTTGTATTAATTGTGTATTATACTTTAATTCATGGAAATTTACATCATCATTGTATGATCCTTCTTTCATGGGTGTATGTTTCATAGGTTACCACAATCAATAAGGGAATTTTAGATTTCAATTTCCACTCATTCGGCTTTACACATACTTCATTTATTATTTTACTCCAAGATTATATGTGGAATCACTATTAATTTTCTTATTTAATAATTTCCACTCCCCTTTCTGTGGGTATACGTTTTATACACATAATCACTCCATTGATAAATTGTCAATTCATCAGTGTGAACTTGATAAGAGTAATTTTTACTCAATCTCCATTTGTTGAGTTAAACATCCAATTCATTAGTGTTGTTTTTACGTGAATATGTATGAATGTCCTTTTATTGTTTTACACTGAATATCCAATCATATAGACTATATTTATATTTTTTACACATAATTATGTCGTTGATTTATCCTTAACCTAAGGATAAAACCTTTATGAGAGATTTCATCTCAATTTTCATTCCATTGAGACTCCTTTGTTGATATACACCAAATCACTTTTATATGGTGTATATAATGTACTTTGACATAATATATCATGAATCCCTTTATTATCATGATATTACAATGTTTTTATTACCTCAATTATTTGTATTCAAGTTTCTCTATTTTGGTTTGGAACCCAAAGTAAAATATCATTTTAAAATGTTTTAAAGAGTTATTATTCTAAATCATTGTCATTAATTTCCATGTTTTTAAATGGTATTAAAGATTTATTTACATGGACAATAATGTTTTAAAATCAAAATACCTTTTAAAATTTTCAATGTGGTATGGGAAACATTGATTCAAAAATCTATTTTAAATGGGTTCTTGAAAAACAGTGTAAATTTTAAATGTTTTTACGAAAAAGGGGGATATTTCTCTCAATAGTTTGATGATTATTTTTATCTATGTCAATATCTTTTGTTATTCTCGATTGAGTTTAATCTGATAAAATAAAATCTTCCATATTGTATCAAATGAGTTATGTTTGACTGTGGATGTGCTATTTTTATACCATTCCTGGTTTGTGGTTAAAGTATTGACATTTCGTATCCTAGTTTTAATACGAATGTTTATGTTATGTTTCAAAATTTTCATATGAGGAATTCATTAAACATAGTAAGTGATAGGTGGAGCCCGCTATAGCTCCTCGATGCATCGGTAGGTCTCATGAGACAAAATATTGTCTTGGCATGAGGCCTTGGCAAAATATTATTTATAGTCTTGGAACGAGACCTTGGTTATGTGGTTATGATAGTCTGGGATTATGCATTCCATCATTATTAAAGTGGTTATTGATATTGCATGTGGTTATTCGACTATTAGAAAATTCATGTGAATAATTAAATGGCATTATTTCATTTTATATTTGCCATATTATGCTAAAGTTCAAGTTTAAACAGATTTTGTTTTAGTTATACATTGCCTTAAATGTTTAGTATTATTTATGAAAGTTTCCACTATATTGTTATCCTTACTGATCATCTGAGCTCACCCCTTTCAATGTTTTATTTTTCCCAGGATGTGAAGAAGTAATTTATGAATGGCCTACAAGAATAGTATGAGGGGATATGAAGACAAGATGTTGTTGTATTTTTTTTTTACTTTTTGATGTAATATAAGACTTATGAATATATATATTGTTTCCAAGACTACTAAACTAATTGTTCTTTTGAGACTTGATCTTTTGTGATCATGCCAATGTTATGTAATAATGCACCGACTCTGGGTAACTGGGGTCGGGGTGTTAAAATAAAATGACTCCAAGGAATTATATTGAAATTATATTTCTATTATATTTCTATTTTTACCTAAAATAAATTTAAATAAAATAAAAAAAATTTAAAATAAAAAATCATTTTTAACCAATAACTCAGTGTTTTTCACTATTCATCAAAAATTGAATGTTTTCAGAAAAATACCACAATTCAACACTAAGTTAATTTTTATGTTATGAATTAAAAAAATAATTATATTTTAACAAATTCAAAACATAGAAGTTTCATTTATTAATTAAATATTAATTCTTGTTGTCAAAACCAAAAATCATGTTTATAAGAAATCATAACTAACAGAAGATTGATATTTGTTTTTGTTCAATTTTATAGTGAAATTTTTTCCAACGAATAAAATTGGATTAAATGGTAAAAAAATATATTTATACTTCCAAAGCATTAAAATATATAATTTCACCCTACAATTTATTTTGATTAAAATGTTGTTTTAAGTTAAAATATATTATTTTTCACTATTCATCCAAATATTAATGTTATCAGAAAAAAAACACTAACAATTTATTAAAACTAAATTATTATGTACTAATTATAAATAAGAGGTTTATTTTTTCAAATTTATTATAAAACATTTTCAAATCTTAAATTTAAAAAAGTTTCTACATTAAAAAGCGGTAAAATTGTATTTAAAAAATACTTCTTTTATCTGAAAAATGATTTTGTTTTTTCATTAGGTCTAAGAAACTCATAATAAGGATTCTAAAATAATAAATATTATATAATTTTCAAATTTAGTAAATACTATTCATAAACACTTTTGAACGGCTAGTTTGGTAAGTCGTGTTGCGCTTGAACTTGGTGTTGCATGTAGTGCAAGTTATTGAATTACTTTAAAGAAATAACTTACTATGAAATCTTAGGGTGTTACAATTTTCATTAAAATACTTTTCAAAATGATATATGATAATATTATTCTTTTAGGTGAACTAATTTAATTTCATTAATATTAAAAATATGATTTATTTTATTTATACATATATTTGATTAATATTTTACACCAATATATTTTATATAATTCAATGACTAGGTTATCATGGTAATAATTAAATAATTATATTTTACCTTAAAATATCATGGTTTTGTTTATGTTTGGTTTTTAATGTGGTGTATGATATCAAACACATTGATCCCATTTAGAGGACGTAATATATTAAAATATTGGTGTGTTATATTTTCCCCTTAAATAAATTGCATCCTCTTAATTGTACTCATAAGAGTAGAGTAATTGTTATATGGAACTCATAATTAACCATACATTTCAAAACTTTTATTAGTTTAATAAATATGCTGAATGAGGTCAATCTATATGAAAAATTATTATATTAAATTATTTAATGAGAGATAACCCATTCCTCGTAATTAAAATAATTCTAATAAGGGAATAATATCTATATCCGTAAGGTATAACATACCAAGAATATTGAAAATGATTTATATGGTAATCAAGCCACTAGGGTTAATTATTTTTAATTTAAATTATTGTCTTAGATGAATACTTACATGACCTCGGACATTGGAAATATTAAGTGATAACTCACTGTCTAATTCATTAGTAGTCCTTTCCTAGGATTTTCCTTATATACATGGTTGTTGGTGAGTATTAACCTTGTCGTCCCTTGGATTGGTACATTAAGTCACATAATTCATAATTATCTTACAATTGATGAAAAAAGTTATAGGTTATGACATTCCCATAAAATTGTGAGCTTGATGACTCTCATATCGACACTTATAGAATTTACCTATCCATTTACATAAATTTCCACATGATTCTTTCCATATTTTTGATATATAGGAATTTTAATATTCTTTCATTCATCATCTTAATCACTGGATCATTATCGATACCCCATCATTTCCTTCCTTGGTATGCCTAATATTTTGACATTGTTCACATTGTAAATCATAATTCTTGATAGTTAGTTTCGTATAATTACAATATTTCTCACTCCATACCATATATTATTATGTTTTTATTGGGTTAATTTACATATTTTCCATGTAATCAATTGTTAATATAATTTTTTAGGCTTCTTCCATTAATAAATCCTAAAAAATTACAAGTGTGATTATCATTATAAGACAATTATCACAGATATTCATTGTCGAATTTACCCTCATGATTTCTCACTATACAAAACACTCATTTTAGCTGGTTGTTCTTTCATCATAACATTTATCAGACTCAGTTAAAACATTATCACATATAGTTTAACCCATATCATCCTAGGTTCATATTAGGTTGCCTTGAGTTATATTATCTCATAATTCTTAACGTAATCATCATAATTGGGATCTAAAATTCCCACAAAAATTATTAAAATATTATAAATGCCAAAATAATTCAATTATATTTTCTCCAAATCCATCTTATCTTGTATCCTGAAAAGCATATACCAATTAATATGTACCTTAACATATTAACATATACATTTTAATATTTGTAATATGTAGTCACATGCTTTTTAGGTTATCTAACCAAAACATATTCAGATAACTAATAAGTGTTAATAATGAGAATGTGACTGAACAATTCATATCCCTCTACAGTGTCAAGTCATGGGTACAATATCATACCCATTAACTATGAACCAAAGTGATGATAGATTCAAAGCTCAATATACCATTATCCGGGTGATTAATCCAATATTTAAATATTATACATCCATATCAAAATTCCATATCATTATAACCTTGTAATTTTTATGAAAACCACATAATCAAGGCTTTAACAAAACATCAGGGTGTTATCCAATATTTAGGTTAGTTCCTAAGATTTTCACTAATGTTTTATTATCATAATCCCCCAAATAAAAGTCCATTATTACCTTAAGGATGAGGAATATGATATCTTAAAGGGTTATTTATAAATTCTAAATAATTATTCACATTAAAGTATTAACCATTAGATTATCCTCAAAAAACACCATAAACTCTAAAAACTTATAAACATTTCTTTTATAAAAATTGTGATACCACAGACCCACACTCCCAACTATGATGCTCATACACACATAATTTATATAATCACATTGATACAAGTTGAATAACCACAATATAACCATCCTTAATTAAAAAATAAATAATAATTATTACATATCATTCAACCTAATTATATTTTTATGTTTATAGATTTAAGGTATTAGGAAAAAATAATAACTGATAAATACTATGTTATAACAACCCAGTATTTTCATACATAGATATTAAATTTTAATAAATGAATATAAAATTTATTTTCGAACATCATTCACAATGATTATAAAGTTTTTATAAGGACCCATCCTTAAAACATTACATAATCATGAGTTTTATAAAAGAAAATACATTCATACTCATTGAGGATCTTTTTATGTTTTGATTTTTAGTGAAATCAAGACATAAAAAATACATAACATCCCATAGTCATATATGATGATATAGATATTGATGTAATAAAATAATGAGTCTTACTCAAGTATCAATAATCAATGAAAATCCTCATTGAAACATATTTCTTTTTAACAAACAAAACAATATTACCCCATGGTGAACTGCTAGGTTGGATGAAGCCTTTATCTAATAATTCCTTCAACTGCTTTTTTAATTCTATAAGTTCCATTTGGTCAATTAGATTAAGGGGTTTGGAATTTGGATTATCATCATGAACTATATTAATATTAATTTTAACCTCTCGATCAGGAATAACACTATGAAAATCATCATGAAAAACATATCGTTATTCATTTACCACTGGTATATCATTAATCGGGATAGTTCCCTTATCTTCCAAAATATGAGAAAGATAACATACATTCCCACATTTTGTCAATTTCTTATTTTCATGATATGTTATCAATGGTATGGGTTAATTCTTGTAAAAAAAACTAAAACACATTCTAAAAACAACTTCTTTTTGTCTACAATCTATCTTAACATTATAAAAAAGCCATTACATACCCAGAAGAACATCAAAATCCACTAGAAGAAATACAATGGGGATTGTCGGTAAACTCCTTCCACATACAAGAAAAGATATTATATTTTAATTTCTTATTACAAAAATATTTTCTCTAGTTGTTTTTACTATGATATTTTTTTCAATATCATGAGTTTGAATTCCCAATTTCTCTAAAATTTCCTCTAAACTGATGGAATGTGTATACCCCAAATCAATCAAAAGATTTTATAAAATAAAGAAACTATAAATGTACATGCCACCACCTCATTTGACGGCCCAACATCTACTGATGTGGTTTTAAAGGATTTTTCCACACCATTACGCTTCTAATCTTACTTATTCCCTCACACAGTGACTAGATTCAGAAAAACAATAGAAAACTAACCCAATTCTTTTTAGTTAACGCATATCACCATTAGATTATCATTAATTTCTGGATCATTTTCCATGAACACATGATACATTTATCCAAAATTTTCACATTGGTATAATTTCCCAAAATTTATTTGACATTCACCAGGATGTTTTTTACCAAACCTTTCATATAAAGGGAAATTCTTTTTATTACATCCGTAATTATTCTATGAATTCATCACGAATACCTACCAATATGACCAATTAATATTATTATAACCACAAGGAGAATATGTTTTATAAAAATCAATCTCAACATTTTCACCATAATGATAAGTATCTCATAGCATTATACTCTCGTGAAGCCAAAGTTGTTCGTAAAAATGGTTTCAAAATAGTGTAGCATCTATTAATTTTAATATAAAAAAACTGAGTAAAATATGATTCATGCATGGATGGTCTTGTAAAATTTACTTCATATTATTCCATAGAATAATCATCTTTTAGATTCTATTGCTATAATTGTTTCACCATTCTATGTCAAACTATTTTATGAAAATATTTTTCCAGAAAGAGATTCATAAAATATTCTCATTCCATACTGTCTGGATCACCCCGTTATCTCTAATTCCTTCCTAGAGACTTTCAATTAGTGATTTCATTTTCCGAATGATAAATTTATAGTATTAAATCTTCTAATTTTAAAAATCCAGTGACATCAAATATCATTTCTAGAGCATTGATCTATCCTTCGGCTATCACTGGATCTGGGGTTACCCGGATTGTTGGAGGATGTTTCCTTATAAAATTATCCATAAAAGACATTTTTCATATATTTAGATCAGATTCATATATATAATAGAAACCAAGAACATTTATTTCTTGAGTCAACAAATCCATTTCTATCCCAAAATGCTCGGTTCTAATTCCCACTATTGCATGACACATATTCGAATAGACATCATCCTCTTAGTGCTTTCCTACTTTATCTTCCATATTTCATCTGAGGAGAACCATTCTAAAAATAAATATCATAAATGATGAAACATGGTAATATCTAAATTATATAACAATTTAAATTAACCATAGTCTAGAAATTGTTTTTGTTATTGTTTTAGAATCATCATAACCCCTAATTTTTTCTAAACCTCCCTTTGATAAAACATATAAGGAACCACCCTCAAAAAATTAAATATTCATAAGTTTTATAGAAAACAATAAAATTTTACAATTATATTATCTTTTATGTTTTAGAGTTTTAGATAAATAAGCAAATAAAACATATATAACATCCCATAATCAAACATGAGGATACTACTAAAATAGTATACAATTTTCCAAAAATATAAAACATAAATAAAAGCATGATTTTGTTATCTAAACTCTATAACATTTAAATCCCCTTATTTGTTTCTCGTACAAGTCATTATATCCTATAAAAAGCATCTAAAAACATGGGATGATCAAAAAAACCCTCATTAATAGATATAAGGAATGAAATCTTTAGTCAAGTGATAACATAAAAACTAATAAACCCAATTTAATAAAAACTCATTAACATGAATGGAAATTGAAAGTGTCTTCCTTAGGAAATATTTACCATATCACTCATTCAATCGCCCTTTCTCATGGATTAACCATTTTTTCCAATTACATATCCAGTGTACACAATGCATTGGCGAGCTATAATGGGGATCACATGTCATATCTAGAGATATAATCGGCAAAAACCAAAATACCCTGAGCTATAATGGGGGAAATCCATCATAAATATGTCTAAGGAAAATATCATGGTAATAATGTTTCATGAATTTAGGAGAACCCACTCATTCCACACATGTATATTAAATAAGTTTTCTGAATGTTATTAACGAGACTATTAATTGGATTTTAAAAGGAAAGCCCCTTATAAATATAATTTTAGTGAGAATTAATGAAGTGGAAGGGATATTAATATTAAATGTATATAAAAATAAAAAAAATAAAAAAAATAATCACACAAATAATGTGAATACCACATAATGAATAATGTAGAAGGTTAACCCAATGATTGGAAATTGGTTTAATATTTTCTTTACCTCAGGTTTGTCATAATTATAACGTGTTTGAACCTCATGTAAATGTGTTAAACAAGTGTTATTAATATCGCAAAAAAAAATATATTGTTTTTTATAACCCATTATATGATAATTTAATAACTTAATATTACCCTTTGATTATTTTAATTTTGATCGTTCCATTGATTCAGGTGTGTTCCTTACAAGATTTCCATGGCCCGTTGGTATTTGGTTTTTCTTATCGTATGAAAATGAAATTACATAAGTGGAATGAAATGGTATTAATATTTTTCTAGAATATTAAATGATACAATAACTCATTTTTGTTTTATATTATGTTGTTTAATCATTAGATAAATCTTTAGTGACGTCTGTTTAGATCATTTTCTGTGGTTATTTGATATTCACAAACTAGTTTCATTATATAACATAATATTATTTATATATGCTAACTCCAGAACATTAAAGAAGATATATAGTACACTTTAAATTCTTTTTCAATCATTAAAATTATTTTATAACCATTTTTGAAGGATGTAATGGAAATTTTAAACTCATTGTCCCCAATTTTGGTAATTCGACACATCACGAACGATGTTTTTACTTTGAGAATAAGAGGAATAGGTGAGGAATAATGATGTTGAATCCTTCTAAAATCATTATAAAATTCCAAAATATATTTCATAATTTATCTTAAATCCCCTTTTAAGGGGACGTTAAGATAGCATAATAAAAAAATGAATTGAAAATAAAATCAAGGAACATTTATGAAGATTCTTACCTCTTGATCTTTTCTCATTGAGATCCTCACATTTGGTTTTGTCCTTTTGTTGAGACCAGAAGGTCTTGACGGTAGGGAAGAGCATTAAGAGGGGATTCAGAAGAACATAGATAATTCTCAATTCTTGATAGTTGCGAGATGAAGAGGGGAATGAGGGTAGTATTTATGGTGGAGAAGAGGAGGGATTTTAAATTATTTTTATCATTATTTTAATAGTTGTATCCAAGACTATGAATAGTCTTCATTATTGTTATGAAAATAGTAGAGAGAGATTTTTTTTTGAATCAAGTGGGCCTACATTATTCATTATGTTTATAATAGTGTATTTAACCGATAATTTGTATATATGGTATTTTATGGTATTTCACTATTCATAAAAAATTCAAGAATTTCATAAAAATACCAAAAAAATCACCCTCTATTTTTCTTGATGTGTATAATCCATAAATAGACTCCATTTTCTTAAATAATTTTCTAAATATTATTAATAAAATTTCTAAATAAAATCATAATATATTCGAAAAATAATAATTTTAAAATATTAACTCATTTTATATCACCATGATAAAATAATCAAGAAGTCACTCTCTTATAACCATAATAAAATCATATAATAATGAAATTTACTATTAACTAGGGTGTAATTACTATTACAAATAATATTTATAAACAAAGGATAGTATTCACCAAAATAAGAAGTTGGTTCTTATCAGACTCTAAATTCATTACTGATCACAACCACAAATGTATGTTTTTTAAAATATAAATCATATAGGCATAAAAATAAATGTTTAATGACTAATTTTTAAGTATCTTTTAAAAAAAACATGTATTTAAATTCCTTTTAAAAACCATGTGGTGTTTTAGTTTTAGTTTCGTTAGGTACTAGAATCTTATTGTTATTTTCTTCTTAAAATATCTTTAAAATCTCCCACATTATCTTCCGACTTGGAAATTTTATTAGAAATTCCCTACATAAATATATTCCTCTGAACAAAAGGAAATAAAATATAGGAAAGGGTAATATTATATTCTCTGTAAGATAAGAAATTTGAGATATCAATCATTACATGATAATATTATCATGAGGGTATGATAACAGTATCAAGTGCATGCTCTCATATAAATATTTATACCTATTAAATCATAAAAAATACACCCCAAAATCAAGTCATATTAATATTCCTGATCAACAAAGGTGTGCATGTAGTAATCAAAATCTAAGTGTAAAAACATAGTAATGTTTCAAAATAATTATATGATATCAAAATTGTTGGAACATATCTACTCACAATCGTTCCTATTAAATTTATTATTAAGATATTTAGATATCTATCATAATCATGCATAAAAATGTGAACATATCTATTTTCTGAAATGTCAATGAATATTACTATTAATATTTATATAATAAATCATAATCAATAATATATATGTGAGAAAATATATTCACAATAATTTACAAACACATTCCCATGAGTATAGATTATACCAGTCATACTCATGCATCAATAAAGGAACAAAGCTATTAAAATTCATGACGACACATATTACTATGAGTATATCTAGTAGAAATATTACTCATGAATCAGTAAGTAAAAAAAGGTGTTAACAATCATTTCCATTATTATCATTAAAATATTCTCATGAGATATAGATATCACTATACACAAGAATTAGATCGATATAAAAAACCCAATCATTATATAATATTTATTCATTGATATAAATGTCACAAGGTAATAAATCATTCATCATATCATAACTGAATAACATGTGGAAAATTAAATGGTATTTTAATCATGTCATTTTCTCAATTATATACCATAAAAAGAACTAATAAGGATAGAGTCATTCTATTATATCCTCAATAAATAATAATTAACTTTAAAGGATGTTTTCATAGATCCAATGATTCTTAAAAAGTTCTCTTGAAGAATTCATGAGGAGAATTCACTTTAATTTTGAAATGAAATATTAAAAATAATAAAATTTAAAAATTATAAAGGAAAAAATTAAGTTTTGAAATAAAATTTCAAATTTTTAGTGGAATATCAAAAACATTGAGTATTAATGAATTCATGAAATTATGTTTAAGTCGTGTATGGTAAAAATGATTCCAAGCCCATTTTCGGTAAAAAAGTAAAATTTGCCACATTCAACAAATGATATGATGATTCATTTTAAAATATTTTATTATAAATTTATATTTTATAAAATTGAATTTAATCAATTATAATATCATATTAAAATGATTAATTAATTTTTTTTAGAAAACATGGATATGGAAAAAAATTATTTCCAACCGAAGAGAGAAATGAAGTCAGTTTTAATTAAAAACATTATTTCAAACTATTGAAAACATTAAAAGAGGAAAAATAATGGAAAATAGGTAATATTTTAAATAAAAAGATTAAAATAAAATTCATGATACTATTGATAGGCATATGATGAAATTTTATCATCTTATAATTAATTGTAAACAATCCTTATTATCAATGAGATTGTAAAAAATCCTTTACCACATTAGAAACCACTAAATAAAAACTAATGAGTGATATAAACATGTATGGATATTTAAATATGAATATTTTAAATAAAAATAACCATAAAATTAATTCATGGGTTTTATATACAATACAAAAGGAAACAAGAGGTGAATATGGCAGTGTATGACAAAAATAAATGTGAGATAAAATTAATTAATTCAAGTATTTTCTTTCTTCATATGAATTAAAGTATCATATATAATAAGTATATATCTATTATAAATATATTATAGAGCTATATTGATGAATATAATACCAAATATTATTTTCTTATTTCATGTCATCAACTTTTTATTAAAAATTGTTTATTAAAATCACAATTCTAGGTGAAATCTATATCATTTTTCATGGAACATTCAATCTGGTTATTTTGGTTCTTGTTCATTTATTATGGTTCTATAATCTCAAAAATATAAAATTTTATATAAGTATAATAATTATTCATTTTATATATGTAGACATCTATAAACGTTAGAGATAAAAAACTGAATTTTACCGTTCATGGGGACGGTAGGCCGTATATGTGCATGAATATTGTTTTTTACATTACAACAGATGGAAAGAAAGAACATTAAATAATAATTCACCATTAAGGAAATATTATTATATCATATTTAAATATATATATATAAATTAAATTTATACTTATATACATCCATTTAAAAATGTGAATTAAAATCAAATCACACCACTTCATGGTGGTAGTATTCTACACTTATACACGTTCCATGTTACTATTTCCCACAATATTAGAAGTTAAGAAGTTAGATATGATATTATAATAATATAATAATTTTTATTTAAAAAATATAAAATATAGAAATTATTTCAATATTAGTAATCATCCTAATAAAATGATTAAAAATGTATTACACCATTACGTGGAGAAAGTATGTCATTTAAATGTTAGAGCAGTTTATTCATTTTATATCGATTGTAAAGAGATAAAAATTATTTTGAAATAATCATAATTACATATAATTATATTAATTATAATATATTTATTATTTTATTATTGTTAAAATAGATTTTTTGGAAGTATAAGAATAAATAATATTGAATGTACTTAGTTAATAGTTTTACCTCTTCATTGTGAAACCTCCATTAGATTATACATTAATTCTTGAACTGATGGAATTTTGAAAATACCAAAAGCTCCAGTAATTAGGGATGGAATATAGAAATATATTATTGTATTTATTGGTAAATATATAGTTCTCATGATGTTTTTATAAGAAATTGGAGATTTAACCCTTTTATATTTGATTTAAAGGACATACATGAAGATTCTTAAAATATTAAATAATATAAATATCATAATCATGAAAGTTGGATACAATGAAACAAAAATATATGTATAATATTTTATAATGTGGAAATAGACTAAAAAACTCACATATTGGAATGATTTGGTAACATTTTAATGTTTATCTCATAGTTAATACACTTTTCTCCCACTTTAACCGCAAATGAGATAATTTAAATTTTTACCATGACAAATTAATTATACGACCAAAAATAAAAGTGACCATACAAAATTTGTAATTTATAATTTCAAAATGTTATTTCTTTTTATAATTTTAAATTTCGATTGGTGTAGGAAATTATATTTAATTATAGAACATAAAATGAATGAGAAATAGTTTTTAGGAAAATTATAAATTTAAGTGTTAAAATAACTTCATCTATAACTCAAGTAATAAATTGGTTTCCTTGATTTTTTTTGATAAAAAAATTAATTATTATATAATTTTTTAAAAAGAAAATATATATATTATTTTTACAACCATTCAATTAAATAAAAATTCCCCATAAATATTTTTTAATAGAATTGAAATATAACTCATCCACGCGAATGTTAAGCTAGGGTTCCCAAATTCCAAATAATTATTTAAAATAATTTTATAACTCTATAAGGATGAATTTGGTTGATAGAAATACATAAAATATGATAAATAAAACTTTTAGAATTATTTTAATGTTTTAACTTATGGTTGTAACCAAATTTTAAATCTTTTATGCTTATAGAGGTAACCCTTATTTGTCAAAATTACTATTCATAATGGAAAAAGTTAATTTGAACCAATTAAGTTAAATTAAATTATATTATTCCAAATATTGAATACATATTATCAAATTCAATAAAAAGGATTGGTCTATTTCAATTTAAAATTTAACCAGCACAACACGATGAAAACGGGGTTTCCCAAAACAAATATTGATTGAAGTATAAAACATTTTTATAAAAAAATACAACATAAATTTATTTTCAATAAAATTAATTTTATTATTCTTAATATAAATGATCTAATTTTACTTTTTAATCCATTTTAAAACAAAATTAAACTCTATAAATTCAGTAAATGAAAAGGGAGTTTTCAATAAAAACCATTATTTCTCTATTCCTAAAAAAATCAAATGATTCATAAAATTTAAAAAAAAAATCACTCTAAGATAACTCTGAAATTTATTATTTAAAATTTATATTAAGACTTGTAAATAAATTTTATAAAATTCATAGAAATTAAGAATAATTTATTAATAATAAATAAAATAGATGTTTTTTCAAGAAAATGTCTTCTTAGCCTAAAATTTCTTCTCTAAAAATTTAAATAATTATTTAATATGAATTCATCAATACAATTTTCCATTCAGATAATTATTCATATATTTGATAATATGTTTTCACTTATTCATACACTTAAATTTTAATGGATATGTTATAATAGTCTCATTTAGATACAAATATTTTAAAACTATGTCATGATTTATTTAAACTCAGAGGTGCATTTAAGGAATGCTATCAAGGAAATTAAATTTATTTAATGTAAAATATATTATAAAATATCAGAGTGTCTCATTTTAACCACATAAAAAATTACCCCCTCACATGTTTTTCTTGGTTTTAAATATCTTAATATCTAAAAATAACATTATTGAAAACATACATCGCACAAAGAGATAAACAGTTCCTTAAAAAGGGGATGTGGGAATGATAAGGATTGCGTAAAATAAAACACAATAAGGTTCCAACATATGAGAAACATTTTTTTTGAGATGTCAAAATATAGAAATGAGAGATAAAGAATTCATATAAGGACTAATAGACTGTGATACATAATATGGTCGTGAAAAAGTTAATGACCACTAAACCATAAATATTTTAGGGTTAAAAAGACAATGAATTTTTATTAGAAATGAAGGTTAGTGGTTTATATTCACATTTCGAGGTAATTATACATAATATGAGGGATTAATTTAAAATCAATTTATCTATCAGGAGAAAATTTACATACTTGATTTAATTTTGGTCTGTAAGAACAATTTCATTCATTAAATATTCTTCAATCAATTCATAGTTCAGCTTTTTCCATGAACCAACCTGAGTCGACACTAAACAGGTCACCCAAGCTAGTCTGCGGCAAGTCCCGAGGGGCATTCCCAATCTCCCTTGAATGGAAACAAGTTTCAGGCATGAAATAAGAAAATTGGGGAAGGATTTGGCCCAAAAAACAGAAGGCAAATAAATAAATAAGTTGGACAGAAATAAATAATTACAAGCAGTGAAAAAAAGAATAAAAATGAACCAATATACATACCTCTGTGTGACCTTTTAGGTAACCACCCAACACAGTACCATAATCGCTATCTAAGTGATTTAGAACTAAAATTTGTAAAAGAAAAGATGAGATAAGAGTGAGCACATAAATTCTCAGTAGTAAATCCAAAGATAAACAACTAATCCAATGCCTCCCTTCCCAAAACAATCTATTAACACAGGTATTATAATACAAGTATAAAAATAGGGTTTCCCCATTTTCAATATAAGAACATGTTTTTACCATTTGAAAATCCAGCACACTCTAAATATCATTTCCAAACAAATTTGAAATTTTATTAGGAAAAACCATGACAATATATTCCAAAGTTTTGTGAATATAAATCATGTAAACAGAGAAAGCTGAAAACAAACTAGTACGATGGAAAATAAATAGTAAATTTAAAAAATTAAGTAACCATGGGTGATCTTAAACATTCCTAGAAGACCCATGGACATACTTGGTTCAGAACCACCTATAAGCATATGGTGAAGCTCCTATATCTATAACCAACTGATCACTCTCGCGGTAAAAGAAACCAGAAGCACTCCCCATTTGGCCTCTATACCTACAAGTTAGTACCAACCTGTAAAATTGATGATGATAAGAAACCATCACTTGATAAACTAAAATACACCCAGGTACCCATGGTGGTTTTAATATCAATATTATGTAATTTGGAGGCCCTCACACGCGTGACTCACCTTACCATGTCGTTACCACACTTGCCTACCCAAACACAGACACTACCTATGAATTCACCCATAAAGTGTTACCCTAAATAGTAGATCCCCATACACATATTCAATAATTTTACATAAAAAAAAATTCCCATTGGGACATCATATCATATCCATATGGAAACCATTTTCTATGAACATATAAAATTCTAAGAAGTCACACAAAATATCCAAACACAAACCATTCTAAAAGTTAACACAACTTCACCCTTGAGTTAGAAGATCCAAACAAGACTTTAAGTTGACATGTCTATTTAAATATACCCAAAACAACTTACCAATACCACTTCTATGTTTATAAACACAAATGGTCCCTCAAAAAATTATTCACAAAATCCCACAGCAAGTTCCAAACATACATTTTTATTTCCTTGATTTCTCTAAAATAGTACCACAAATGTACTTTAGAACAAACCAAATAATTTATAAGAATGTTAATAAATTAACATAACTATTTATAATTAATTTTATAATCTCATTAATATTGAATAAAACAATTTGAAGACAATTTTATAAATATACCAAACCATTTATAAACAGTTTTATAGATAGACCAAACAGTTTATAAAACAATTTATAAATAGACCCAAAAATTTAGTGGAATCCCCCAATCCCACATTTAAGACAACAAATTTTAAAATAAACATCATAGGCATATTTACTTGGGAAATTCACACAATCCCTTATTAGATCGGATTACACCATATAAACACAAGAAGGAGGAATTGTGACTTTTCAAAAATCATTATGAGATTGTGTTCTGCCTTTTAAATTTAATCAGATAAAATGATGCAGCAGAAATTTAAATAGAAGAAACATAAGATGTAAAGTGGTTCGGGGAATAGAATGCCCCTAGTCCACTCCACCAACACTCAACTCCATGAGCTTGGTGATTTTCACTATCTGTTCATCGTTTCAATAGACCGGTTCACAATTGAGTACAAGCAGTTGACAACATTACAATCCAAGGCAAAAGAAAGCCTTCTCGTTCACTTACAGAACCTATACAGCTTAGTACAGGAAGCCGATCACTCAATAATAGAAATAAAATATTTTCATATTCTGAAAATACATTCCAAATGCTCTTCATAATTGCAATATCATGTAATTGATAGTAGATTAATATTTTTCTTCAGAAGTATTGATCTTTAAGTCAATGTAGTTTTAAGTCGATTCAGTTCCAGTACATATTGAAAATATAATCACAACTTAAGCAGCAGTAGATTCACAAAATATTGTTGTTGAAAAATAGATGAATCTTCTGTTGTGTTCCTTCTTCTTCAACAAAACAGAGCACAGTCGCTCTTCGTAATCATTAGATATTTGTATCTTGATTTTTCTTTGTTTTTGCTATTTAGAAATAGCGTTGTCTGTACATCAAATCTTTCTTTCGAATATAGTGATTGTATCTGCACTTGCATTCTTGATCGCTATGTGTTCTTCATTCAAATATTCACTATATCGGTCTCTGTACAATTTTTCGTACATCACACATGTTTCTGTTATGATATTATATATTTTGAAACTCAAAATGTGAACAGATATATAGAGTGCTTCCTCTACAAAATCAGATCCACAAAAATCACATTTTTACTCACTCTATTCAAAAATTTGAATTTACAGAATATTCGTAACTTCCCTGAAGACTTGGAATAAAAATTTCATTTTTATTCAATAAAAACATTGATAAAACGGTTTTTAATCAGCCAAAATCGTACTTTAAAATCTGCTTTAAATCTGCCTTGAAATCTGCCTAATAATCAGCATACTGACCGTTGCATAAAAATATCGACTATAAATTCATCGACGCCAAACGTAAAGTTGAGTTGAACTGTTTGCATCCTCTGAACGTATGTTTGATGACGTAGTCTTCAAATATAAGGTTCACAACATAAGGTTGACAATGTAAAGATGACAATATAAACTTGACAAAAAACTTAAGGTTCATTCCAAACATAGGGTTGGTCATCCATACTTTTCTATTAAAATTTTAAATGTACGATAAAAGATCCATACTTTTACTTGATCCGTACTTTTCCATGAACGTATGGTTGTTTACAAAAGTAAGGTTGATGAACCACACTTTTGAGAAATAAACGTAATGTTTAATATTTACGTACAGTTCTCCTTCCATACTTTTCCGATATCCCAAACGTAGGGTTCCTTCCTAACGTAGGGTTCTTCTTCAAAACATTGCCAATAACTTATGTTTGATTAACCATACTTTTCCTTATCTCAAAAAGTAAACACGATTTTCATCCTTACACTACGTTTATCCACGTAGAGTATGAACAGTGCTTCCAGAACACGCTCAAGCAGATTCCAAATAAGTAGTGCATGAACAGTGTTTCCATAACACGCTAGATACAAATTCTTTAGTAATAAATTCCATTTATTTTGAGAGTAAAATAAAATGATAAATTCCTGCATAATACTTAACAAATAAAATCATTATAAAATAATTAAGTGTATTTGTGAGCATTAAAATTGCCATAAAGAGATAGAGTATTAATATAAAATCCCCCTGTAAATAACAATATTTATGTATTGTTGAAAACAACACTTGCTCAACAATCTCACCCTTTTTTATGATCACAAAACCCATAAAATAATTAATGAAATTAACATAACTTAAAATTAATTACATAATGTTTTGAAATTTTGAAACGATAAGTTTTGTATTTTGAAAAGATAAATATCTCCCTTTAATTTATCCATGTTTTAATTTTTTCCCCAATAAAATGAATTACTCCCCCAAACAAAAAGATATTTGTGATTATCCAAATTTCCCCCACTTTTGTGATATCAAAACGAATGATAGAATATGGAATAGAACACAGATTAATATAGCACTAAACAGAAGAAAATGCTATTATTAACTATTTAGTAATTATTCAATCTGGATAACTGGAATATCGAAATAAGAATAGTAAAACAAGTAAATATAATGAAATATATTTTCATTAAAATTAAAAAAAATAATAAATAATGAAATCAAGGTTTTGGCAGTTAACAATTAGGGTTTATATCCTTTAGACTATAGACTTGATTTCTGCTAACTGTTCTCACAACCTTTTCATTAATCCATCATTGAGCTGAATAATAAGATCTTTGGCCTCTTGAGTCATATGAATATCTTTAATGATATTGGCTTGGAGAAACTTATGAATTCGTTCTTCTTTCTCTATAAACAAAGACAGCTTCTTCTGTGAATTTATCTAAGACAGAGTGGATTACTGGCTCACTGGATGCCAACTGATCAACCAAGAATTTATGATTATCTAATAGAACAGATAATGGATCACTATTTCACTGAATATCTTGCAACATGTCATTCATGTTGCTCATTACGGCTGTGATAGCATGAAATATTCTGATTAAATTAGGTGAAGTACCCGATCCACTAGAAGCACTATTCCCAACTGATGCAAATTGTGTCTCCATAAATAACTTAAGATCTGAGAAATCTGATTTTATAACCATTTCAGATTTCAATATGGCAACATTATTTAGCATATCCTCTTTAAAAATTTCAACTTCCTGCCTTCAAACAGAACTCTCCTTACGCTTTTGAAATTTCAACTGTTCTGATGCTAAGTTGATTCTCTGAGAATCATTCTCTCAATACAGTTGAGATAACTTTTTGTACAAATATTCAACTTCCCGATTCCTTGAATCAGAAGCACCCAATGCTTGATTCACATTATCTGGCTCTGTGTGATGTAGTAGTACTAAAAGTAATGATTCAGCATCAGATTTTTCATTCTCCTTATCTTGAGTAGGTTGGTCCATATTTTTTTTTTCTCAGATTCCTTTTCAAACTCTTCCATAGAAAAATCCTCTTGACGAACTTCTATGTGATATTCAGAAGCATGCTCATCACAAACATTTTCAATTTGTTCTTCCAATGAAATATGTAAAATGCTATCCTTTGGAGCATCCTGAGGTCTGGCCACTTCCTCTCCAGGCTCTTCCTCATTTTCTTGTTGAAGTAAAACATCAACATCAGCTATAACATGTTTTTATGATCTTTCAACTACAATTATTTCAGGATCAGGATCTGTAACAGTAACATTCTGTTCTTGAGGTTGTTCAAAAACATTTTCTTTGAAAAAGCTGTATGAGAGTAAATCTCTTGTAGTTATGTCAGCGGAAGTATGTTCCTCAAGCATAGGTCTTCTCCTATGAGTCTGATGTCCCTCCTGACGTCTTTCTTCCTCAGTTTCTTCCACTTCAAATCTGATCCTCCTTTCCACAGTGCGGACTCGCGATTCATCTTGTCCTTCCTTGGACTTTACAGATGGTGCTTGAGCACTCTCTGATTCATCATCTTCTCCTACTAGAAAAAGATTTCCATTGATAGTACTTCAGAAATATCCAATATATCTTAATGTTCCAGCATTATATACATTACTGTGATGACAAATTACTCTGGCATCCACCAGTCTCACCATGTCCTTCATAAACAACAGCTTGGAGATGAATCGACCAAAAGGATAAAAGTTCATTCAGGCATCACTCTGACAAAAATATCTTAGCTATCTAACCATATACCTAGGAAAATTGAGTTTAACATCACTGAGAAAAATATACATTATATACATGTCGGGATATAATATCTATTCCATTTCAGGCATCCTCTATGCAATCCCTGTTTGCACAAATTTGATCAAAATTTTCGGATCAGGCTCCAAATTCGTGATAAAAAAAATTTCAGTCATAATACCAAAGAGAAACGACATTATGTCCTCTGATTTATGCACAGAATGACCAATATTTTTCAAATCGAAATGAAAAACTCGTTCATGAGGGAAGTTGAGAATCTGACCAATTTCTACTGATGAGATTGAGAAACTCATATCCTCTATCTTAGCTATTATACTGTCCTCAATATTTCCCAGACTAAACTGTACAGATATGAAAAAGTGTCAAAGCTCTACCTCATATAGAAATTCCGTATTCTCACTGTTGAATGTCTGTTCATGATTCTGAAATGATAGTGCTTGTTTCAACATGATATTTGTCTGATATAGCCATTCAAGATCAATCTCCTTGCCCTGTAAGATTTTTCTTCCTTCTGAACATTGTTTATTGGCACTGCTAGTTTCAGATTCATCGGCACTTTTATTCTTTTCCATCATTGTGAGAATATTTGAAGGTTTGAAGTTTAGGGTTTCAGAGGATCGAATATTAGGGTTGATGAGTATAGGTACGGTTTGCGGGTTCGAAAAGGTTTTCATAGAAATGAAACGATTTAAAAGTAGAAAGGGTTTCTGACAACCTTGATTCCTTTTTTTTATAATAATTACATATATTTAAAAATAATTAATATACATTACGCGGGGAAAAGAAACATATTCTGTTTGAAAAAAAATAGCTAAATTATTTTAAGCAGAATTAAAATAAATAACTACTATAGTAAAAGAATTTTTTTAAATCAAAAAAACCTAACTCCCCCTTAATAAAATCAATCCTTGTAGTGGGAAGTGGTTTAGTAAAAATATCAGCTAATTGAGTTTCAGTACTTACAAATTCTAAATATATATCCTTTTTAAGAATATGCACTCTTAGAAAATGATGTCTGATATCAATATGCTTGGTTCTGGAATGATTAATAGGATTTTCTGAAATATTTATATCACTTGTATTATCTCATAAAATAGGCGTATTATTAAAATTTAGTCCAAAGTCCATAAGAGTGTTTTTCATCCACAACACCTGTGCACAGCAACTGCCAACAGAAATATATTCTGCCTTAGCTGTTGACAGGGCAACTGAATGTGGTTTCTTACTTGACCATGACACTAAAGAATTTCCTAAAACGTGACTTGTTCCTGATGTTCTTTTTTATCTAATCTACAACTTCCAAATTCAGCATCCAAATATGAAATCAAATTAAATTCAGAAGTTTTGGGATAAAGAAGAGATTGAAAAATAGTTCATTTTAAATATCTAAAAAATCTTATAACAGTAGTTAAATGAGATTCATTATGATTTGATTGAAATCATGCACAAAGACATATAGAATACATTATATCTGGCCTGATAGCAGTAAGACATAATAAACTACCAATAATACCTCTATATAACATGTTGTCCACTGATTTTCCAGTTTAATCAAAATCGTGTTTTATATTAGTGCACAGAGGAGTTGTATATGTCTTGCTGTTTTCAAGTCCAAATTTCTTCAATAAATCAGTAATGTATTTTCTTTGATTCAAAACATTTCCATAATCATTTTGATAAATTTGAAGTTCTAAAATGAAATTTAGTTCTTCCATCATACAAATATCAAATTATTTTTGCATTATCTTTGAAAACTCATGAAAAAGGGTTTTATTATTTGATCCAAAAATTACATCGTCAATATATATTTGAACAAATAAAATATTAGAATTCACAGTTTTCTTAAACAGTGTTGGATCTGTCATTCCAACAGTAAAATAATTTTTCAAAATAAAAGAGCTAAATATTTCATACCAAGCTCTAGGTGCTTGTTTAAGTCCATAGAGAGCTTTCGTAAGTTTAAAAATAGAATCTGGTTTTTGAGAATTTTCAAAACCAATAGGTTGATCAACATAAAATTCCCCCATTAAATAACCATTTAAAAAGGCAGACTTAACATCCATCTGAAATAATTTAATGTTCATATGAGATGCATAGGCTAAGAGGAATATAATGGCTTCTAGTCTAGCTAAAGGTGTAAAGGTCTCATCATAATCTATACCTTCTTCCTGATTATATCCTTTAGATACCAGTATATATTTATTTTTAGTTATTATTCCTTGATCATCTTGCTTATTTCTAAAGACCCATTTGGTTCCTATCACTGGATAGTTCTGTGGTCTTTCAACTAATTCCCCGATTTCATTTCTTTTGAATTTTGTTAATTATTCTTGCATTGCTATCATATAGCATTCATCATCTAAAGCTTCTTCTATAATCTTGGGTTCTAATTGGGATACAAAGGTAGAGAAATCTACAATATTTCATTCATTTCATCAAGTTTTTATTCTTGTATCTATGTCGCCTGCTATAGTTTCTAAAGGGTGATTTATTAGAGTTCAAGTCTGTCTAGGAAACACACTTATAGGTTTTTCAGTATCATGATTTTATGAAATGGACGGATTTTCATTTATATCTTTTTCAAAATCATTTTTCAAGTTCTCAAGACTCATGTTATCATTAGAGTCATATTCATCCATTTGATTTTCCTTTTCTCAAAGGGCTCAGATTCATCAAATTTCACATGAATTGATACTTCAATAATCCTTGACATCTTATTATAGATTCTATAAGCTTTGGAGGTAGCTGAATATCCTAAGAAGATTCCTTCATCAGATTTTCGATCAAACTTACCAAGATTATCCTTGGTGTTCAAGATGTAAACCTTGCATCCAAAAACATTAAATTAGTTAACTTTAGGTTTCCTATTGTTCTAGAGTTCATAGGGTGACTTTTTTTAAAAGAGGTCTAATTAAAAATATATTAATTATATATCAGGAAGTGCTTACATCTTCTTCCCAAAAGTAGTTAGGAGGATTGTATTCATTTAGCACAGTCCTAATCATTTCCTGAATAGTCCTATTTCTTCATTAAAGAATTCCATTTTGTTGAGCTGTCCTAGGTGCATAGAAGGTGTGTTTAATACCCATATTTGATAAAATGTAATTAAATACCTAATTCTCAAATTCTCCACCATGATCGCTTCTTAATTAAATTATTTTTAAAACTTTTTCATTTTTAACAGCTTTATAAAAACCTTCAAATAATGTAAAAGCTTCATTTTAAAATTTCAAAAAGAAAATCCATGTAAATCTAGAATAGTCATCAACTAAAACAAATACATATAATTTATCAGCCAATCTTGATACTCATGAAGGTCCAAAAAAATCCATATGGATAGGTTCTAGAGGTTTAGATGTAGCAATTTTGTTAACAGATTTGAAGGAGGATTTGTGTTATTTGCCAAGTTGACACGCATCACAGAATCTGTCACTTTCAAATTTGAGACTAGGAAAATCAGAAACTAAATGTTTCATAGATAACTTATTTAAAACATATACATTAAAATGTCCAAGTCTCCTATTCCATATCCAAGATTCATTCATTTTAGTAGTTAAGAAATTTAATTATTTTTCACACATGGAATTTAAATCCAGGGTATACACATTATCTGTTATTGTTGCTCTAAATTTATGAAATTTATTTTTGAAAATAGAACAACAATTGTTAGAAAAATCAACAGCATAACCATCATCACATAGTTGATAGATACTTATCAGATTGTGTTTCAATCCTTTTACATTATGTACTTTATTAATTGAGATAGTTTCTGGATCTCCAACTGTTCCAATACCAATGATTTTTCCTTTGACATTGTCACCAAAAGTGACAAGTCCACCATCTATTTGAGTGTGTGTATAGAAATTCATTGAGTTTCCACTCATATTTCTTGAGCATCCACTTTCCATAAACCATATGTTCTTTTTGATCTTGTGAACTTCTCCCTGTAAATACATTTACATAGATTTCTCATCTATTTCTGCCATAAAACACATTTTGGATTTTAGATTTTATTCCTCCTTCTCTATGTCTGATTGAAAAGTACTACTGGAGTCTCCAGATACACTCCATGTAGCATTCATGGATTTCTTATGCTCATAGTAAAATCTTTAGAAAAATTTCTTTCTCTTGTCTTCTTTTAGCTGAGGACGGTCAGCTCTGATATGCCCCATTTTCTTAAATTCAAAGCATCCAACTTCCTTGTCATCCTTTTTGATGGATTTTCTGAAGCCGTTCTTCTTTCTGTAGAATTTTTTGAATCCTTCGGCTAGATGAGCCAATTCCACATCAGAATTAGATAAATCAGAACTCTCTGACTTCTCATTTAAATTTTTCTTCATCTTCCTATTTTTTCACTGTGATGATGCTTTCAAGACAGTATCATCTCTTTTTATAAGCACTTTACGTTCATTAGCTTCATATTCCTTCTCAGCTTCATAAATCATTAATGTTCCAATCAGTTCTCTCATGGCTAAATATTTGATAGGTGTCAACTGTCTGATTGCTGTAAAGATTCCATTCCATTTTTTAGGCAGTACTCTCAATACTTTTAAAGCTTGATCAGCTTGTTTAATGTGATCTCCCAAGGCATTTATGATGTTGACAATCTCGATCAATCTTCCATTCATTTTCATAATACTCTCACCTTCAATCATTCTGAATGTATAAAATTTAAGTTTAGCAGTTTCATATATCATTTCCCTGATATTGTTAGTTCATTCGTAAGAAACAACAACAGTTTGCCACATTTCATATGTTGTTGGACATTGAGATACTCTTTTAAACTCATTTGGTCATAGATCACATATAATTGCATTCATTTCCTTCGAGTTCATGTGATAATATGCTTTATTAGATTCAATCATTATTTCATGTTTTTCTGGTATTTCATATGGAGTCAGAATCTTGGAATATACTCTCTATCAATGGTTTTTCAGATAGATAATCATTCGTGACTTCCAGCATCCATAGTTTTCTCCATTTAAGTACGGTAATCTGACCATAGATATTCCCTCTCTTGTATCAGTCATATTTCTCTCTTTATAATCACTTTCATCTTGTTAATGTTTTTCCTGAAAGCTCAACCTTTGATACCAATTATTGGATCGGATTACACCAAATATACACAAGCGGGGGGGGGGGTGAATTGTGACTTTTCAAAAATCTTTAAAATATTGTGTTCTAACTATTATCTTTAATAAGATAAAATGATGCAGTGGAAATTTGAATAGTAGAAACACAAGATATATTGTGGTTTGGGGAAGAGAAGGCCCCTAGTCCCCTCCACCAACACTCTACTCCACGAGTATGGTGATTTTCACTATCTGGTCCTTGTTTCAACAAAACAGTTCACAACTGAGTACAAGTATTTGACACCATTACAATCCAAGGAAAAACAAAGCCTTCTGGTTCACTTACAGAACCTACACAGCTTAGTACGAGAAGCCGATCACTCAAGAATAGAAAACAGATATTTTCATATTCTGAAAATACTTTTAAGATTATCTTCACAATTGCAACAACATGAAACTGACAGTAGATGAATCGTTGTCTTAAGAAATATTGATCTTCAAGTCAATGCAGTTCTGAGTTGATCCGGATGTAGTAGATATAGAAAATATAATCACAACTTCAGCAGCAGCAGATTCAAAAAATATTGTCGTTGACAAAAAGACGAATCTTCTGTTGCATTCCTTCTTCTTCAACAAAACAGAACGTAGTATCTCTTTGAAATAAGTAGATCTTTTTATCTTGATTTGTCTCTGTTTTCCATCTTTAGAAATAGCATTGTCTGTGCAGATGATATATTTTTTTATTACAATGATTGTATCTACACTTGCTTTCTTGATCGCTATGTGTTCTTCTTTCAAATCTTCGCTATATCTATCTCTATACACTTTTTCCTATATCACGCATGTTTCTGTTATGATATTGTATATTTTGAAATTTAAAATGAGAACAGATATATAGAGCTCTTCCTCTGCAAAATCTAATCCACAAAAATTGCTTTGTTACTCGCGATATTCAAACATTTGAATTTACATAGTAGTTGTAACTTCCCTGAAGACTCAGCATAAAAATCTCCTTTTAATTCAATATAAACATTGATAAAACGATTTTGAATCAGTCAAAATCGTACTTTAAAATCATCTTTAAATCTAGCTTAAAATTCACCTAATAATCAGCATACTGACCGTTGCATAAAAATATCGACTTTGAATTCCCCGGCGACAAATGTAAGGTTGAGTTGAACTGTATGCATCCTCTGAACGTAAGGTTGATGAAGTAGTCTTCAAAAGTAAGGTTCACAATGTAAGGTTTACAACGTAATGTTGACAATGTTAACATGACAACAAACATAAGGTTCATTCCAAACGTATGGTTGGTCATCCATACTTTTCTCATCAACATTCAAACGTACAATAAAATATCCATACTTTAACTTGATCCTTACTTTTCCAAGAATGTATGGGTGTTTACAAAAGTAAGGTTGATGAACCATACTTTTGAGAAATAAACCTAACATTTAATATTTACGTATGGTTCTCCTTCCATACTTTTCTGATATCCCAAACGTAGGGTTCCTTCCTAACGTAGTGTTCTTCATCCATACTTTTCCAATAACGTATAGTTGATTAACCATACGTTTTCCTTATCTGAAAAAGTATACACTCTTTTCATCCTTTCACTAAGTTTATCCACATAAAGTATGAACAGTGTTTCCAGAATACGCTCATGCAGATTCCGAACAAGTAGCACATGAACAGTGTTTCCTGAAGATGTTATATACAAATACTTCAGTTATAATTTCATGTTATTTCAAGAATAAAATAAAATGTTAAATTTCTGCAAAATACCTAACAAATGGAATCATTAGAAAATAATTAAGGGTATTTGTGAGCATCAAAATTTTCATCAAGAGATAGAGTATTAATATAAACCCCCCCCCCTTTAAATAACAATATTTATTTATTGTTGAAAACAACACTTGCTCAACATCCCCTACAAAAACATATTTTTAGTAAATTCAAAAAAAAAACTAATTGCCTCAACCCATAAATACAATAGAGGTTCAATTAACCTTTTAAAAGTAATTGAAACCAATTCATGTTCCAATAAATCATTTCGGAATGGAAAGATTGAAAATTCCTTCCTCAAATGTAGGACCAATTAAACATTTGATAGTTGACTAACACATCAATGACCGTTCGGAACTTCTCCACACACAGGCACATACCATTATATATATATATATATATATATATATATATATATATATCCCTTGACCCAATGCACGTATTCTCCATTCCATGAGGGAAAAATTACATGGAAGATACATATATATTATATATGTTCATGACTTAGTATATGCTTTCACACACCATCAATGTTGGAAGAAACTCAATAAAACAATTACATGAACCATAAAAACTCAAGGCAAGATTCAACGCACACCTACCTAAATTATTCAGAGTCCATAAACTATTTAGAACCCTTAAATAATGGTGTGATAAAAAATCATGGGTTTAGAACATTACCCAAAACATTGGCATCATAGAAAAATGAGTCCATGTGCCTTGCTAATGTACTGAAACAACAACAAAAAAACTAAAAAAACTGATTTAAAATAATTCAAATGAAGAAGCAGTGCAAACCTCACCTCGGCGTGGAGGTGCGCTCAACCTTGAAAATGAGGCGAGGTGAGATTTCATACCAAATAATTACGCACATAGAATACCATAACATCAAAACAATGTTAGGATACAAAATTAACTGTGCACGTGATAATAAATCTGTCACCTTGAATAGTGGCTGAAAACTAACACATCCAGCATGAAAAAATGCAGCTCGTGAATAACGGCGGGTGGTCTTAAATGATTCAAACCACTTCGCCTTCAGTGGTGGTGGACGGATCGCTGTCCTACATGACCTGAGACACTTTGAACATTCCCAGTGAGGGGATTCACTGCCCCTACAATGCAAGGTAGAGGCGTTGTGCAACAGGGTTTTCATTTGCACTGGAATACCAACAGACAGGGGGTGGCTCTGGAATAGGCTGGCCGAAAAGGGAACTGGAGGTCGTGGGTCAGCGGAAAGGGATCCAGATGGATTGCGGTGGTGAGGCGGAGGGGTGATGGGGGTGTGTCGTCTGCGATACGGAGGATAGTGTTGGCGCGATGAGAGGCTGAGAGGGAGGTGGCGGGCGGACCACAGCGGCGAGGTGGAGGTATAGCAGGGGCCACATGGCAGTTGTGATGCTGAGACGGAGGCTGAGAGGTGGCTAGATAGAACATGGGAGGAGGGGCCAGGTCAGGCGGTGGCCGGATGGCGTGGAGGAGGAAATCCGGGGCGGGTGGTTGCGCGCTAGGAAACCAAGAGGGGGGGTGCTGTCATGTAGCAGAGGAATAATGGGGGAAGGTGACCCACCATTAAGGTTTCACACCTAAAAAATAAAATAAAAATTTAAAATAAAATAAAACAAATCGAAATCAAAATAGAACCATAAAAATGTTTCTATAATAATATGAGTATTAATAAGAATATTATTCAAATTATAATAATATTATTAATAATATTAAAAACAACAATAACAATATAGTACTAATATCAAACATAATGATAATTAAAATGACAACCTTGTTTCATTTAATTTAGTATAATAATAATAACTAATTTTTTATACAAATTTAATAATATTATTATTAATAACAAATTAAATTTTAATATTATTGTAATCAGTGCATTATTATTATTTGTATTATTATTATATTTTATACATTATCATTGTTTTATCGTAATAAAATATCATTTAGATTTATTATTCTCTCAATTTAATTCATTCATATATTTTTTTATTTATTTGAACGATCATTCAACCTCACATACTTTAGGACCGAACGCACGGCTGCCGCTAGTGGTGCAATGACCGCACACTGGCCCGTGACCCACCTAAAAAACATCACACATTGAAAATTTCAAATCGAGACCAAACTAATCCCTAACCGACCGACACGAGAATGAGAATAGAATAAAATAAATTTTCTCTGAGGTTGGTTTGTGAAAATTATTCTCACCACATACACTTTATGCCCCCAGAAAGTCACCAAGCTCAAATATAGCCAAGAATTGAGTAGATGACCAAAAAAATCTAGATGATACGAAGTATTTTGGGTTGACTATTTATTCCGCAAGTCAGACCCGACCAACCCAGATGATTCCACACTCAAAACATGGGGAGAAAATGAGGGGTTCTCTCCACCATAATGATTTTACGAGCATGAAAATACAAAACCAAAAATACCATCTCGGAGAGGTGGAGAAGTACGCATGAACTTCCAACAGATCCAATCCATATTCTATAGCACAATTGCTTCAATTACACCATTAGAACTAGGATATGAAACCATTGTAGGGTCAACTGATACATCAGCACACTTGAATGGAGGAATCCACCACAAAATCGAAACACAATAGAAAAAACCCATATAGTGGCACCTGAACTAAGAAAGGGATCAAAAAAGCACCCATTAAATTCACCAAACATCTTCCTAAAGAACACAAATGATACCAAACACAAATTTTGAATAGGTATATTTATTCATGGGCCCCAAACAGTTCAATGACTCTGAAAAATCTTGAATCCACTCTAAGAGAAAATAAGGCCATTTGGATTGTAGTCGAACGAGCTCATCAAACCACCACAATGAGGATGATCATACAAAAGCGATAAGAATCCAACAATAGAACGTTGAAAATTTCTATCTAAAGTTGAAAACATGATCTTGGCAAAGGTTCCACACACCGTCAACCACACATGATTATGTTAAAGCTTCACCCCAAGACCTGCGCTAGGGGATATAATTGATGATGCATCTCCTGCCTCACAGTCAATCATTTTCATCCTCCAGTCCCCCACTTATTCTTTCTCCTGTTGATTTAAATGATTGTTTTCAAAAGGATGAAACATGTGGCTTAGTAGGCCATAACTGGCCATACTAGTGTCAAACAAGAGAACAATCTGAAAAACTGGGTGACATTTCCTACAAAGACGGTTTCTTGGAGACAGGTTTTGTTGAAATGCCCTCCATACAAGATGAGGAACCTTCTAAAAAGCTTACCACCATTATCCACACCCAAAACATAAAATACAATGACACATCCCACCTTTACTAGTCCAGATCTGAACCTTCAAATAACTCAGGGATGATACGAATATTACCACCCTCAGGAATTCTCAATAACCTAAGGGCCCACTCTAATTCCACAAACCACACAACTTCCTTTAACAAACATTGATTACCTTGATAGATAGGCAATACACGAAATGAACTCAAAACTAGGCATGACTCATTGGCATCCTTAGAAACCTTTCTTGGTGGCATAGTAAGAATAAAACTAAAAACAAAACTCAGATTGACATTTGGCCAAAGATAAATCAATCAACATCCCACATTGAGGGCAACATGCACTTAATCCAAACATAAAGACACACAAGTAAAAATTTATTTTCCAAAAACTATAATTTCTTTTAAATTTTTAAAACTCACCTATGGAACCTTATAAACTGTCACATGTGTGTTCATTCAATCATGCATACATCTTATGCAAACATGTCCCCCCATGAAATCTCCATACATACCAACCCATATGTAACCATCCATAATTAGTGCCAAGGTTCAAACACTTATTTTCCTTATCAAATCCAAACAAATTCCATGTATTCCAAATAAAAACACTTCCCCTTTTAAAACCCCACTTTACCAAATTCAAAATTTTTTATAAAATCCATTGTCCATTTAAATTTTTTTCATTTTTAACACACAGTCACATCAACCGAGATAAAATAGAGAAACACAACCAACAAAGAACCATCAGAATGAGGAATTAGTTCCTATGCCTAACCAGATGACATGGTGGTGAGCTATGCCCTTATTAATGCATAACACTATGAAGACCTTGAACCTTCCACTTGGGATTCACTTCAGTCACCACCCCATATGAGGCCTCAACGTGAACTGATTCACCTTCATTTTCTTCGCTCAATCCAAAACAACCTAATTCAACAGACTCAAAACATGGACTACCCCGGGAATCCTATGTATCGTCATGAACAATAGTGATACATCACCGAACTGAAACCTACCTCATGAGCCCTGATGATCATAATCTATTTCTGCTAGACATCGCAAATATCAAGGGCCTCCACTGATAACATTTTGTCAAGAACCAGCCCGAGTTAACCATGAACTGGTCACCTGATCTGGCCCACGTAAAGTCTAGAGGGGAATTCCCGATACCCTCAGGATGGAAACTAGTCATAGGTAACAATATAGAATAATATGGAATGATTTGGGCCAAAAAAACAGAATACAAAAAAATAAATAAGCTCAATGGAAATAAACAAGTACAAGCAGTGAAAGAAATAATAAAACTGAATAGCTCAACATACCATCATGTGACCTTTTAAGTCATCACACAACATAGTATTATGCTCACGACACAAGCGATTCAAAACTAAAACCTGAAACTGAAAAGATAACATATTTGTGAGCATGAAAATACTAAGTAGGAAATCCAAAGATAAATCAATGATTTCAATGCCTCCTTTCCCAAAATAAACCATTAACACAAGTTTGAAAATACATGTATAAAAATAGGGGTGTCCCATTTTCATATTAAGAACACGGTTTACCATTTGAAAACAAAACACACTCTACATATCATTTCCAAAACCAGTTGAAATTTTAGAAGGAAAACCTATGGCAACAGATACCAAAGCTGTGTTAAAATAAAATATAAAAAATACATCAAGATGATAATAAACTAGTACGACATAAAATAAACCATAAATTTAAATAATTATGTAACCATGGGTGATCATAAACATCCTTAGAATTCCCTTGGATGTACTCGGTTCGGAACAACATAATGGCGTATGGTGAGGCTCATATGTCTATGTCCAACATTCCTCCCTCGCAGAAAAAGAATCCAGCAGAACACCCCATCTGGCCTATAAACCTACTAATGGGTACCAACCCATTTAATAAGGGATAATAATAAAACATCACTCAATAAATAGAAATACGCCCTTGAACCCATGGTGTTTGTAATAATAATATTGTGTATATAGAGGGCCCTTGAATGTGCGACTAAGCTTACCATGTTGTCACAACACTTGCCTACCCCAAACACATATGATTCATATGAATTAAACCATAATGGGTTAACCAAGACATGAGAGTCCTAGATAAATATACAATCATTTCACATTAAAAAATGTTCCATCTCGGCCATCATGTCATGTCCATATCAGAACCATTTTCTAAAAACATTTTAAACTTTGACCAGGGACACACAATTTCCAAACACAAACCATTCAAAAAGTTAACACAACATCACCCATGATTTGGATGACCAAAACATGCCATTATGTTGACATTTCAAAATACATTTACCAAAATAATCATAACAATACCACTTTTAAATTTATAAACCCAAAAGCACACTTAATAATTTATTCACCAAAACTCCCACCAAGAGCCAAATGGGCATTGCTCTTTTGATGATTACTCCAAAATATCCCATAAACGTACATCATAAAAACCATAAAAAACTTATAAGAAAGTTTATCAACAGGATAAATAATTATAAATAATTTTATAATCCCTTTGTTAAATGAATAAAACAATTTGCAGAAAATTTTATAAACACACCAGTCAATTTATACACAGTTTTATAAATTGAACAAAAAATGTATAAAAAAAATTTAAATAGAACAAATAAATTAGTGGAAACCCTCAATCCCTTTTTGAAAAAAAAACATTTATATTAAACATCACATGCATCTTATCCTGGGAAAATCACACAATCCCCTAGAAAAACATATTTTTAGAAAATTATAACAAAACAAAAACACAAATATCATCTAACCATAAATAAAATAGCGGTAAATATAACATTTAAGATGAAATTAAGAAAAATTGTAGTTCCAATAAATCATTTCGGAAAAGAAGTATTGGAAATGCCTACCTCAAAAGCAGGGACAATTTAACATTCTGCAGTTTACTGATTTATTAGCACCCACTCAGAACAGCTCCACACACACATACCATCATATAAATAAATATAAATATATTCCTTAACCCACTTCATTTATTAAAAAATCAATGAGGGAATACATACATGGAAGATACATATATATATATTAGTGTATGCATGAACCACCATCAAAGATGGCCAAAACTCACTAGAACAATTACAAGGACCATAAAAACATAGCGGTATGGTTCAACGCACACCTAACTAAATTATTAAGAGACCATCAACAATTTTATACCATTAAATAATTGTGTGATACTAAAGAGAGGGTTTAGAAACTTACTCAAAACATTGGACGCATAGTGAAATGTGTCCATCCACCTCGCCAGTGCGCTATAAGAACCACGAAAATAACTAAAAAGAACAGATTTAAAATAATCAAAATAAAGAAGCAGAGCAACCCTCATCTTGGCGTGGAGGTGCGTTCAAAAATGAAAACATGTCAAGATGATATTGATAATAAAATAATTATCCACACTACACATAGAATACAATAAATTCAAAACATAGTTACGATAGTAAATTAAATCGGCACGTGATAATTATACTCTCACATTGAATAGTGTCGGCGAACCAAAACAATGGACTAGACCAAACACAGCCTAAAAATTATGGTGGGCAGTTTGAAGTGATCAGAACTTCTTTAAATTCGGCGGAAATGGTTTGAATGTGGTCTGATATGACCCCAGATACATTCCGCAAACCTAGAGAGGGGATTCATGGTCACTCCAGAGCAAGGGTGAGGTGCTACGCAATAGGGTTCTGGTTTATGCCGAAAGACCACCGGATAGGGGATTGTGCCAGAAGAGGCTAGGCGGAAAGGGAGACAGAGGTCGCAGGTTGCCTAAAAGGGAGCCGACTGGACTACAATAGTGAGGTGGAGTCCTGGAAGGGGTGCGCCGACCATGATGTGGGGACGGGCAGAGGTAGATCGATGGTAGCGGGGAGGTAGAGAAAGACACTAGGAGGTGCCCAGATGACGCAAGGGAGGATGATCCACAATGAGAAGTGGTCGGACGACGCAGGGGAGGATGCTGGGAGGCGGGTGGATATGCTTGACGAACCCTGAAGTGGGGGAGGGGGTGATTTCACCTGGTGGAGTAAGAAGGGGGGTGGTGGAAGGGAACCCCACATAGGGTTTCACCCATTAAAATTTAAAAATTATAAACAAAATAAAATAAAATAATGTAAAATTAAATTCACAATATAACCTAAAAAATTGTGTTATAATAATACGAATATTAATAATATTGTTAGTAAAGTGATGATAATAATAGTAATTACAATAACCAAAAATTAGTGCTAATATAAAACACAATGATAATTAAAACGACATCCTTGTTTCAATTAATTTTTGAATAATTATAATAACAAATATTTTTATAAAATTTTATTATAATAGTATTATTAACAAATTATATAATAAGAATATTTTTATATATGAAATATTATTATTATTATTATGGTTTATACATTAACCTTGTTTTATCGTTATAAAATCTCATCCAGTATTATTTTTTATCCAATTTATTTTATTCATATAATTTATTAATTATTTGAATGATTGGTCAACCACGCACACTACAGGGCTATACGCACGGTCTCCGCTAGCAGTGTGGTTACTGCGCACCGGCCCAAGACCCACAAATAAACTTCAAACTGTGAAAATTTAATATCGGGACCAAACTAACTGTCGTCCAAACAACGCGAGATCGAGAAAAGAATAAAATAAATGGGTGTCTCTGGTCGGGTGTGACATCTTTTACTCTAATAAATGAATTTTCGTGATTAAATTTTCAGTCATGAAGGACTAAAATAATCTATTAATATATAATAATATCCATTAAATAATAATAATTCATTCCTTCTATATCTATATATTAACAAAAAATGATTATCCCATGTTATCCAATATAGATACATTATTCTATACTATTGATTATATTACATAAATCCATGAATGAAATAAACATTATCAAAATAACCATAACCACATAATCATCAAATCGCTAATGAATTCAATGGTCACCTAAAAATCCCATTTACTTTATCAATATCAACTATCTATATATCCCAACTAAACATTAATGTGTAAACATTGGGAACATGATAAGGGTTTATTTCCCAAAATAATGCGATTTTAAAAAAACATCCCCATAATATATAATTAATTATCAAGGATATTGATATTATTAAGCATATGATTGAAAATACTTATGGAAAACCTTCCACCAAATAATCCTTATTTATTTTTGGTTCTTATAACAAGAATATCATTAATAAAACAATTATATAAAATTATAATAGAACCCAAATAAATAAACTATTAAATTATTCCACATAAATAATTAACATAACAATCACCTTCCTTGTTCTTGGAGTTAACCCTTGGATTTGGTAATTGATTCAGATAATTCCTATGTTCCCAAAAAATAAGTCATTAAATAACTTGGAAATTAATTTCACTAACCCCTTCATTTAAATAAAGAAACATTATCCCCATTATTTTGAAACATCTACTTGGGTGTTTCTTCCAACATTATTGACATGAAGGAAATTGAACTTTCATTCCACCCTGAACCTTTCCACTGAAACTTCCATAGAAGTAAATTCTCATAATATTATAAATGTTAGTTAACTCACCCATGTTTAGGTAGTCAATAATGTAATTAGATTGATAATTTAGCATAATCACAATGTTTCAAATTCTAACTATGGCTTCACTGGGATTCTAAATAAGAATATCACATCATTTTCAATCACATTTAGCTTTAACATAATTCATATTTGTTCCATCTGATGATTATAAAAAAACCATAGTGTGAGCAATAGTAATCACAGTTAGAAATCCTAAAAACTCATTAATAGGATGTCTAATTCTTTATACCTTCATTTCATTATATTAGACTATTGTTTTAACATAAATTATCTATGGTTATTATATATTAAATAACTTAATAATGGAATAATAAAAAATATTATATAACCCAAGAATATAACTCCTGAGTGTCAAGCTAGGTTTATAGAATGGGAACACACAACATGATCTAGAATTATTGTCGATATATTCATAGCCAAATTAGTTTAGGGTTATTACCACTATATGCAATTTTATTAAAATCTAATGAACTTATAGTATCCAAATAGGGATTTATATTTAGAAAAACTACATAATCTCAGACATAACAAAACTTTTAGATTTTATCATATTATTAGATATGTCCCTAGGGGTTTGAAAAAATTTATTTAATCATAATATATAATGATTGACTAAGCCTTTACTCTGACTCAAATGAGAGAGACCAAAAAAATTCATAACATTATATTACATATTAATAGAATAATATAATATATATTTTAAAAATATAACACAAAGGACACCACAAGTTTATTTTCTTTGGTATTAGATAATAATTATTCTTATTTCATGAAATATAATCAACATCACCAATATGATATTTCTATATAGTATTCTTCTTAGATATTCCCAACATAAAACCATTCTTCAGAACATAGGTAATGGAAACATAAGAAAGGGTGATACATGATGTAAATTAAGGGTAAACATTTGATATTTCAATCATTATAGGATAATATGATCATAAGGGTATGATAATATAATCAAGATAATTTTCTCAACCTATATAACCTTACCTATAAAATCATAAACCACAAAATTCCATATCAATTCATATTTAGAAGCATGGTCAATAAGGGTGTAAATGTAGTAATAATTATCTTAAATTAATAACATAAGAATTTGTAATGCTAAAAATATAATACCATAATCTTATGAACACTTCTAGTTGGAATAATTTCCATGAATAATATTATGAAACAATCAAGAAACAAATCAAACTCATGCGTCAAAATATGAACAAAACTATTCAAAATAAGGACCATGAATATTACTATCACCATAACTATAAGAAATAATACTCACCAATAAATATTTGAAAAAATATATTCAAAATAATTTCATTGTATATTTTTCTATAGATGAATGAAATCATTCTAAAATAACAAAATGTGAAAAATGATATTCACAATCATGTACATAAATATTCATATCATAATAACTAGAAACATTCATACTCATGAATCAATATGTGAAAAAATAGATTAGAAATAATTTGTACACTTATCATAATCATATTAAGTGATATAAATATAACTTTACCAAATGATTTTGTTGAATATAATAGATCCAACCATCAAATAATATTAATTCATTCATATAAATGTCACATGATCATAAAAATTTCATCATTTCATCATATAATAAAATGAATTAAATAAAAAGGTTTTGTAATAATCTCATTATCCTGAACATAGACCATCTAAAAAATAAATACGGATGTTATCATCAGATTATATCCCTATTAAATCATAATTAACATCAAAGTATGTTATCATAGAGAAAAATTTTCTTCACAAGTTATATAGAATATTTCATGAGTAAAATACCCTTTCATTTTGAAATATCTTTTCTAAAATTAGAAAATATTAAAAAAAATTAATTTTTTAAAAAAAACCTTTATAACATGTAATGTAATATTGAAAACATTGATCGTTTATGAAAATATGAAATTTAATTCATGTTTTTATTGTAAAAAAATAATCCTTTCTCGTTTTTAGAGAAAATTAAAATGCAACTCATTGAAAAAAAACATGAATATTCATTTTTAAAAACTCTGGGAAAAAATAAATTATGGTTAAAAATAACATTAAAAAATCATTGGATAAAATTAAAATTATTTTTAAATGGTTTTTAGATAATATAGATATGAGAGGAAAATGAATTTTTGACCAAATAGGAAAATAAAGATGGTTTTTCATAAAAACAATGTTTTCGAATATTGAGAACATAATGATAGGAAAATGAATGAAAAAAATTTAATATATATAAATTACCATAGATTAGTAAAATTTATTATATTCTTGATTGGTATATCATGATAATTGGAAACATAATCACAGATAATTCAGGTAATCAATGTTATTTTGTCATAAAACACTTACGACTTTGAAAACATTCGAATAAAAACCTAATGAATGAGAAATAATTATATTAATATGTGAATCTGAAAATTTTTATAAAAAATAAAAATAAAATAAATTCGGGGGTAGTATATGAACTACATAAAGGAAACAAGTGGGGAATATTGCATGTTTCTCTTATAAAGACGAATGTCTCTTAACTCAATTCTTGTCTTATTTATTATGTGTCAAAATATAGAATATAATAAATATATATTTATAATAAAAATATTTTAGAACCATATTAATATGTATAAAACCATTTATTATTTACGTATAAAATTCTATCTCCCGTTTATTAATAATTATTTATGAAAATCATAGTTCCCAGAGAAAACTACTTCATTTTTCAAGAATGTTTCAGTTTGGTGATTTCAGTCATTATTCTTTGATTATGGCTCCATAATATACATAAATTTAAAAATGACATCAATAAAATATATATATTCATTATATATATATATATAGTTTTAGCCATAAATGTTAGAGACAGAATAACAAACTACACCGTTCAGGGAGACGATAGGTTGTTTGTACGCCTGAATGGGTTTTAACTATTTGATAGATAGACCAATAGACAGGTAAATAATAATCAATATTTATAGAATAATAATTATATCATATATAAAATATATATACGTTAAATCAATCCTTATTACCAACCATGTAAAATGTAAATGAAAATCAAATCATATCGCTTTATAGAGGTGGTAGTCTACACTTACAGAAAAGTGACATTATTGTTTTCCATTGGATTAGAAGGAAATAATATATATATATGATATTATAATTTAAATAGATAAATTATTTAATAAATATCATATAAAACAATTAGTTCAATATTTGTAACCATCTTTTTTAAATGGTGATTTAAAAAGAATAACAACACTACAAGAAGAAAAAATTGTTTGTATGCATGAATGGATTTTTCATTTTATTAAGGATGGATATAGAAAATGGTTTGCATATAATAAAATTAACTTATAAGTATATTTATTATTCTTTATGTATTAGTTTTGGGTGGGTATAAAATATTTTTGAGGAATTAGATGTATAAATAAAATCAAAAGTACTCAACTAAGAGTTAAACCTCATTGGTGAGAAACCTTCTTTAGATTATACCTTAAGACTTGAGATGATGGTATTTTTGTAACATCACAGGTAAATAAAGAATAAATAATTTTCATATTTATTAATAATTACGAATTAAATATTAATTTTACTTTAAAGGGGTTGCAATGTTCGATAGCATACCCGATACGCAACAAAGAGTTTCATTGAAATCTTACGTTGCACACTAGTAATAAAATAATATTATTTTAAATGATAGTTAACACATAGTCATTGTATTGGCGGGAAAGGATAGAAATAACTAAAATATGATTATATATGTTTTTTAAATGTTTTTACTTTTATCTAATAAAAGATAAAGGCTTAAAATACAGAAAGAATTCAATTTTAGGCGGATATGCCCTAGTTTTCACTGAAGGATCACTTATCGCCTTTTGATGGAGAACCCTCATTAAATATAGTTTTGTTCAGTCTTATACATTCTAGTGGACCAAATAAAACTCTTCTTTATAATCGGGACATCAAAATTTACTTTGTGTAAATTTTTGGCATCTTTCCGATAAAGTTCATTTTTTAATGAATAGTGTAAAATGTTATATTTTAATTCAAAACCTCTTTTTAATCTAATTTATTTATATGATTAGATTATCTTTTGAATTGGTTTTAAAGTGAAATTAGAAAATATTTTTACCATTAAATCTAATAGTGTTCGTTGGAATTAATTTCACATTGAAATCAGACTTAAACTAGTGTCAATCTTTTGATACTTATTGTTCCATAAAAACACGCTATTTGTCATGGCAGCGGGAATTAATTATTAAATTAATTAATGTTACTCATATGTTTTGAATTTTGTAAAATAGACTTCATTTTTTAATTCGTAATATCAAATATATCATAGGGTGAATTTTTGGTATTTTTCTGAAAAACTTCAATTTTTGATGAATAGTGAAACCACTAAGTGGTACTTATAAAAACTGATTTTCTGTTTAAATGAAATTTTACCACTTCTGTGTTTTGAATTTCAAAAATCCGACATACATGGTTGTAATTAAGAAGTAAAATGTGGTTCAATGAGATTAAATTTTTTTAGTGAATAGTAACTTTTAAGTTCTTAATCGCAATTAGAGGTAATTAGTGTAGTTTAAGGTAAAAATAATATTTTAATAAAATGAGATGAGCTTGAGACAGGTCCTACCCTTATTGGATGTGTCATGGCTGACCAGGAAAATACAAGGGTCAACTTGGGGACCCCATGGAGCCACTTTGTTTGGGAAATGACATAAATAACGTTTTATTAAATGTTAAAGTAAAAATGACACAAACATGAGATGTTTTACAAAAAGAATTTTTACATGGGGTTATTCAAGTTCGATTTTTGACTATAAATATTCATTAGAAAGATAAAACTATTTCCTACATCATGTTATTTTTTTATAATTTTTAGAAATTAAATATATTAAATTATTTATGACATCATGATGATGCAGTGATTACCTCATTAATAATGGATTTAAATAAAATGAAAAGATAATGTAAATTCTATGACCTACACATGTCCAAAACCTATTTTATGGGTATATTTGTAACCCTTATCACCGTATCATCTAATGATATCAATGTGGGACCTCTTAAATCCGTATATCATTTTAAAATAAAGTTACTTTTCTTTACTTTCCAAGAGTACCCCTCATCTCCTCTTATAAAAGGCCCCCACCTCTACCTCTTTACCCATACTTCCAAAGCCATTGGCTCGGCCAAACCCTGCCCATTTTGTCTCTCCACATCCCTCTATTACTCCTTGAAGACTCACATTGGGTACAAGGCTTCCCAAGGAATCCTTTGAGCTCAAATCTAAGAGAGTTGCCCGATTTTAAGGTGATGTCTTCCCTTGTGTTCTTTTGTTTTAATTTTCTTCTCCAACCCCCTAAACTCTTTTTATTCACTTATTTTGTAACAACTACAGTATAATCAATATAATAGGATGTTTTTATAAGAATCTTTCAAGCTACACTTACACACATCTAAATCTAATGGTTAAAGAACATACTGTTTCTCTGGTTGGCGAATTTCTGCCTCACGAAACGATGATTGTTCAATCTTCTTTTAAACACCTTTAATGGTGGCCATTAAGATGTCACTATATTTATATATTATATATATTATGTTTATGTTTTCATTATGCTTCTTTATTTTTCATTTGTGGTTTACCTTTATGGTTTCTATTATGGGTAAACACGATAATTTCATTTTAGGAAGTGCGGACTACCGCCCCCTCAAAGTGATGTGATTCGTTAATTCCATATGTGGGATGTATAAAGGATGGATTTAAAGTTATTATATATGATGTTATACTGGAATTATAATATAACTCAATATAATTATTATTTCTTCCCATTAAAGTATGAGATAGAAATGAAAGTAGCATTCATGCGTACGTACGGCTTACCGTCTCCATGAACGGTGCATTTCATTTCTTATAACCAAATATAATGTACTATAATAAGTACATATATATAATGGATATATATGATGTATGTTACATCTAAATGATTAATATAATTCTGGAATTAAAATATACATACCTCTCATTTAGTTTTAATTCCATTAATATGACATAGAAATGAAAGTAGCGTTCATGCGTACGTACGGCTTACCGTCTCCATGAACGGTGCATTTCATTTCATACCTCTAAATGATTATGTAATATTATAAATGCATTTATATACTGGATATATATGATATATATGATATCTACATCATGAGTATAACTCTGGATATAATGGATACATGAACAACTTGTAATTATAAAGAGCATTTTTTTGACTCAAGTACCAGTGATCGTTAAAACGACCGTTAATAACTTAAATAATTATATAGTGTTCATGTCATGGTAATAAGTGATATAAAAGGAATAATGAACTTGAAAAAGGTTCTTAAGCAAGTAGAAATTAACTTAAGTTTATTATTCAGGAGGTTAATGAACGATCGAGTCAAGACAGACCCGAGGTAAGGGACTTCGTCTCAATCTCCATTCATTGAGGCATATTTCGTTTTATACACAACTTTCTTTTATACGGTGTATAAACCCCTTTGACTTTTACTTTTATAGAAAAGGAATCTTTTTCTACGAAGCGTTTTACAAAACGACAAAAAAGAATGTTTCTTTTAACGTACGCGGTGAAAATGACCTTTTCCGCCGCCGCGAGTATTATTTGGTCTTTGGATTCATGAAAAGGCCGTAATGTTTTATTGAAATGAAATAAATAACATATAATCTTTTATGTATTTTGGTATTGAAAATGGTTTTTATAATGGATTTGTTATGTCAATATATTTAAGTGATATATTGTGATCAAAGTTTGGAAATGTTTTCTTTCCATTATATTTGTCTTATGTCTTATGATTTTTATAATGGTACTTGGACATTTGACGGGTGGTTATGTGATAAACCATATGACGGGTGGTGCCGTGAATACCAGGATGGGTGATTACGTTATAACCTCCAATGCATTGGGTATAGAAGTCGGCCGTATGGCTATTCCATTAAGTATGTATGGAAGTCGGCCGTATGGCTATTCCATTAAGTGATATGAGTGAAAGTCGACCGTATGGTTATTCCATTTAAGTATGTCTATGTCCCAAGTTACCTTTATATGTTATGTGATCTTTATATGGTTTTATGGTAATCTTTTGGTTACAAAAGGGTAAGTAATGGTCTTTTATTTTAGTGAAGAGTTTTTACTACTTCATAAAGGTGAAAAGTATTACTTTGATAAAGTATACATAGTTTACTTGTTGTTTTGATAAACTAACTACTTTAATTCTTTGTGTATCCCTTACTGACCTTTTTATGCTCACCCCAAGTTTTTTGAAATGTTTTTCACAGGACTTAATGTGGAATAGGGTCAAGGATGGGATCAAGGGAATGTCATCCTATATAAAACATGGAACTAGACATGTTTCTTTTTAAGAGTTTTTTATTCTATGGAAACTTAGTAGAAGTGTCTACTTTCTAATCTTTTGAGATGTAATAGTTATGTTCTAATTCTCTAAAATTCAAAACCTGAAAAGATCCTTAGTGTGAATTATTAATTTAATTCAATATTATGTAAGGTTTAAGGATGGGGCCTTATAGTTGGTATCAAAGGTCGGTTTAGAAAACTTTAGGAGTTAGAAAAGTGTTAAATTATAAGTTAATTTGTGGTGTGATTGAAATGATATAGCATTTAAAGATTACCATGTTGCTTCGCCTAAGATATTTCTGTGTTAAGAATGGTTTTTGCAGAGGAAACAGAACAGATTCTCTGGGAAGGCATACAGAGGGAAATGAACTTTCAAATCAGTATCCTGAGATGGTCAGAATCAGAACTAAACAGTTTGTTGCAGTGATGGCTCAGTTGACTCAGGTTACTACCAAAGGAGTTGAAAAGAAGATTAGTGAATGCTCCAGTTTTGGCACTAACTTCCAGGAATGTTGAGTTTGTTATCTACAGTGATGCTTCATTGAAAGGACTTGGTTGTGTCCTAATGCAGAATGATCAGTTAATTGCTTATGCTTCACGAAAGTTGAAAACTCATGAGGTAAATTACCCTAAACCTGATTTGGAATTAGCTACTGTTGTTTTCGCTTTAAAAATTTGGAGGCATCATTTGTATGGAGTAAAGTGTGAAATATATACCGATAACAAACGTTTAAAGTATATATTCACTCAGAAAGAATTGAACATGAGACAGAGGAGATGGCTGGAATTAATCAAGGATTATGATTGTACAATTCATTACCATCCGGGAAAAGAAAATAAAGTGGATGATGCTTTGAGTCGAAAAATTAATGCTTCATTAACAATGTTGCGTTTGGAATATGATCCTTTGGTTAAGGATTTGATGAAATTTGGCATAGAAGTTTTTGGTGCAGGATGTCCTTCTGTTTTATTTTAGGTATCAGTGAAATCTTCTCTATCAAACAGAATCAAGCAAGCACAAAAGCAAGACAGTGAGTTGCAGAAAAAGGTAGAGCTGGTTCAGAAGGGTAAGTTGCCTAAATTCAACATTGATAATGATTGTGTTTTGAGATTTGGGAAGAGATTGTGTGTGCCTTGTGATTCACAGTTGAAAAGAGAGTTGTTATGTGAAGCTCATAGTTGTCCGTTTTCAGTTCATCCTGGCAGTACTAAGATGTACAGAGATCTTTGGGAGTATTACTGGTGGGATGGAATGAAAATGGATAATGCTGATTTTACTATGAAGTGTTTGACTTGTCAACAAGTTAAAGCAGAGCGGCAGTTACCGAAAGGGATGCTTCAGCCTCTACCAGTGCCAGAGTGGAAATGGGAGAATATATCCATGGAATTTTTTGTGGGATTACTGAAGACATCTTGTGGTAATAATGCAATCTGGGTTATTGTTGATCGCTTGACTAAATCTGCTCATTTCCTTTCTATTTGAGAAACTTTCTCTCTAGATCAACTTTCTCGATTATACCTTAAAGAGATAGTCAGGTTGCATGGAGTTACTCTATCCATTGTATCCGATCGTGATCTCAGATTTACTTCTATTTTTTGGAATAGCCTTCAGAAGTCGTTGGGTACGGAATTAAATTTTAGTACAGCTCTTTATCCGCAATCAGATGGACAGTCAGAACGAACAATTCAAACCTTGGAGGATATGCTATGAGCTTGTTCGATGGATTATCAGGGATGTTGGGACCAACATCTTTCTTTGGTTTAGTATTCATATAATAACAGTTTTCATTCTAGTATACGGATGGCACCGTTTGAGGCATTATATGGGAAGTAGTGTCGAACTCCAGCTTTTTGGGATGAAGTGGGTGAAAGGAAGCTGATGGGACCATAATTGGTAGAAGAGTTGGCAGAAAAAGTTCAGTTGATTCAGAAACACATGAAAACAGCTCAGAGCAGGCAGAAGGTTATGCGGATAACTGGAGGAAGGATCTATCTTTCGAGGTAGGTTATCATGTTTTTCTCAAAGTTTCACCGTGGAAAAGTGTGATGCGATTTGGTAAGAAAGGAAAGCTGAGTCCAAGGTTCATTGGACCATATGAAATTTTGGAGAAAGTTGGATCAGTTGCTTACCGAGTGGTTTTACCTCCGATTTTATCTCAGGTACACAATGTTTTTCATGTTTCGCTGTTGAGGAAGTATATGCCAGATCCATCTCATGTTTTGAGCCCAGAGGTAGTTCAGTTGGAAGAGAATATCTCTTATGAAGAACAACCAGTCCAGATTCTTGACTGAAGAGAGCAAGTGTTTCGAAATAAGGTAATCCACCAGGTAAAGGTTTTGTGTAAAAACCATATGGTTGAAGAGGCAATGTGGGAATCTGAAAATGCTATGAGGGATAAATACCCCCACTTATTTTGATAAGTGAATAAAATTGAGAGGACGCAATTCTTAAAAGGGGGGAAGGATGTAACATCCCGAGTAAATAAGGAATAAATAATTTTCATATTTATTAATATTTACGAATTAAATATTAATTTTACTTTAAAGGGGTTTCTATGTTAGATAGCGTACCCGATACGCAACAAAGAGTTTTATTGAAATCTTACATTGCACACTAGTAATAAAATAATATTATTTTAAATGATAGTTAACAGATAGCCTTTGTATTGGCGGGAAAGGATAGAAATAACTAAAATATGACTATATATGTTTTTTAAATGTTTTTACTTTTATCAAATAAAAGATAAAGGCTTAAAATACGGAAAGAATTCAATTTTAGGCGTATATGCCCTAGTTTTCAATGAAGGTTCACTTATCGCCTTTTGATGTCGAACCGTCATAAAATATAGTTTTTTTTCACTCTTATACATTTTATTGGACCAAATAAAACTCTTCTTTAGAATTGGGACGTCAAAATTTACTTTTTGTAAATTTTTGGTATCTTTCCGATAAAGTTCATTTTTTAATGAATAGTGTAAAATGTTGTATTTTAATTCAAAACCTCTTTTTAATCTAATTTATTTAGATGATTAGATTATCTTTTGAATTGGTTTTAAAGTGAAAATAGAAAAAAAAATTACCATTAAATCCAATAGTGGTCGTTGGAATTAATTTCACTTTGAAATCGGGCTTAAACTAGTGTCAATCTTTTGATACTTATTGTTTCATAAAAACACGCTATTTGTCATGACAACGGGAATTAATTATTAAATTAATTAATTTGAATTATATGTTTGAATTTTGTAAAATAGATTTCATTTTTGAATTCGGAATATCAAATATAGATTAGGGTGAATTTTTGGTATTTTTCTGAAAAACTTCAATTTTTGATGAATAGTGAAACCACTAAGTGGTACTTATGAAAACTGATTTTTCGTTTAAATGAAATTTTACCACTTCTATATTTTGAATTTCAAAAATCAGACATAAATTGTTGTCATTAAGAATTAAAATGTGGTTCAATGTGATTAAAATAATTTTTTGGTGAATAGTAACTTTTAAGTTCTCAATCGTGATTAGAGGTAATTAGTGTAGTTTAAGGTAAAAATAATGTTTTAATAAAATGAGATGAGATTTAAAAATGTCCTGCCCACATTGTATGTGTCATGGCTGACCAAAAAAATCCATGGTTCAAATTGGGGACCCCATGGAGCCACTTTGTTTGGGAAATGACATAAATAACATTTTATGAAATGTTAAAGTAAAAATGAGAGAAACATGAGATGTTTTACTAAAACAATTTTTACATGGGGTTATACATGTCAGAGTTTTGACTATAAATATTAATTAGAAAGATAAAAATATTTCCTACATCATGATATTTTTTTTATAATTTTTAGAAATTAAACATATTAAATTATTTATGACATCATGATGATGCAGCGATTACCTCATTAATAATGAATTTAAATAAAATGAAAATATAATGTAAACTCTATGACCTAAACATGTCAAAAACCTATTGGATGGGTATATTTCTAACCCTTATCACCTTATCCTCGAATTATATCAATGTGGGACCACTTAAATCCGAATATCATTTTAAAATAAAGTTACTTTTCATTACTTTCCAAGAGTGCCCCTCCTCTCCTCTTATAAAAGGCCCGCACCTCTACCTCTTTACCCACACATCCAAAGCCTTTGGCTCGGCCAAACCCTGCCCATTTTGTCTCTACACATCCCTCTCTTACTCCTTCGAGCATCACTTTGGGCAGAAGTCTTCCCAAGGAAGCCTTTGAGATCAAATTTAAGAGAGTTACCCGATTTTAAGGTGATGTCTTCACTTGTGTTCTTTTGTTTTATTTTGCTTCTCCAACCCCCTAAACTCTTTTTATTCATTTCTTTTGTAACAACTACAGTATCTTAAATATACTAGGATGTTTTTATAAGATGATTTCGAGCTACACATACACACATATACATCTAATGGTTAAAGAAAATACTGTTTCTGCGGTTGGCGAATTTCTGCCTCACGAAATGATGATTATTCAATATTTTTTTAAACACCTTTAATGGTGGACATTAAGATGTCACTCTATTTATATATGATATATATTATGTTTATGTTTTCATTATGCTTCTTTATTTTTCATTTGTGGTTTACCTTTATGGTTTCCATTGTGGGTAAACACGATAATTTCATTTTAGGAAGTGCGGACTACCGCCCCCTCAAAGTGATGTGATTCGTTAATGCCATATGTTGGATGTATAAAGGATGGATTTAAAGTTATTATATATGATTTTATACTGTAATTATAATATACCTCTATATCATTATTATTTATTCCCATTAAAGTATGAGATAGAAATGAAAGTAGCGTTCATGCATACGTACGGCTTACCGTCTCCATGAACGGTGCATTTCATTTCTTATCCCCAAATGTAATGTACTATTATAAGTACATATATATTATGGATATATATGATGTATGTTACATCTAAATTATTAATATAATTATGGAATTAAAATATACATACCTCTCATTTAGTTTTAATTCCATTAATAAGACATATAAATGAAAGTAGCATTCATGCGTACATACGGCTTACCGTCTCCATGAACGGTGCATTTAATTTATTACCACTAAATGATTATGTAATATTATAAATGTATTTATATACTGGATATATATGATATATATGATATCTACATCATGAGTATAACTCTGTATCTAATGTATACATGAAAAACTTTTAATTATAAAGAGCATATTTTTGACTCAAGTACCAATGATCGTTAAAACGACCGTTAATAACTTAAATAATTACACAGTGTTCATGTCATGGTAATAAGTGATATAAAAGGAATAATGAACTTGAAAAAGGTTCTTAAGCAATTAGAAATTAACTTAAGTTTATTATTCAGGTGGTTAAAGAACGATCGAGTCAAGACGAACCCGAGGTAAGGGACTTCGTCTCAATCTCCGTTCATTGAGGCATATTTCGTTTTATACACAACTTTCTTTTGTACGGTGTATAAACACCTTTGACTTTTACTTTTATATAAAAGGAATCTTTTTCTACGAAGAGTTTTACAAAACGAAAAAAAGTAATGTTTCTTTTAACGTACGCGGTGACAATGACCTTTTCCGCCACCGCGAGTATTATTTGGTCTTTGGATTCCTGAACAAGCCGTAATGTTTTTTGAAATGAAATAAATACCATATAATATTTTATGTATTTTGGTATTGAAAATGGTTTTTATAATGGATTTGTTATGTAAATATATTTAAGTGATATATTGTGATCAAAGTGTGGAAATGTTTTCTTTCCATTATATTTTTTTTATGTCTTATGATTTTTATAATGGTACTTGGACATTTGACGGGTGGTTACGTGATAAACCATATGACGGGTGGTTCCGTGAATACCAGGACGGGTGGTTACGTTATAAACTCCAATGAATTGGGTATGGAAGTCGTCCGTATGATTATTCCATTAAGTATGTATGGAAGTCGGCCGTATGGCTATTCCATTAAGTGATATGAGTGGAAGTCGACCGTATGGTTATTCCATTTAAGTATTTTTATGTCCAAAGTTACCTTTATATATTATGTGATCTTTATATGGGTTTTATGGTAATAATTTGGTTACAAAAGGGTAAGTAATGATCTTCTATTTTAGTGAAGAGTTTTTACTACTTCATAAAGGTGAAAAGTATTACTTTGATAAAGTATACATAGTTTACATGTTGTTTTGATAAACTAACTATTTTCATTCTTTGTGTATCCCTTACTGAGCTTTTTATGCTCACCCCAAGTTTTTTGAAATGTTTTTCACAGGACTTAATGTGGAATAGGGTCAAGGATGGGATCAAGGGAATGTCATGCTATATAAAACATGGAATTAGACATGTTTCTTTTTAAGAGTTTTTTTATTATATGGAAACTTAGTAGAAGTGTCTACATTGTAATCTTTTGAGATGTAATAGTTATGTTCTAATTCTCTAAAACTCTAAACCTGAAAAGATCCTCAATGTGAATTATTAATTTAATTCAATATAATGTAAGGTTTAAGGCCGGGGCCTTATAATTTTGAAAAAAATGGAGATATAGGATATAGTTAACGAAGATATATTTGATTTATTTTAGGTATTTTATAATCTAGGAGGCTTATGAAGTGAAGAGAATAAGGGATAATTTGAATTCTTTTGTAAGGGAGGGACATGACACACTTCAAATTTCATAAAATATTAAATAATATAATTATAATACTCATGTAAGTGCCCCATAGGAACCCCAAATTCTAAGATAAGATGTGATGTGGTTTAAATAAACTCTAAAAAATTAATTTTTCACATTTTTTAATTATATTTTAATCATAATCTTCTAATTAATCTACATTAATCCCATTTTAACCTTAACGGTGATAATTTAACTTTTTACCATGACAACATAATTATATGACAAAAAATAAGAGGGAAATTATTAAATAAAATTGGACATGGTGTTTCAAAAAAATTATTTAATTTTATCAGATTTAATTTCCATAGGTGAGAGAAATTAATTTTAATATAAATACAAAAAATATAAGAAAAATATTTTCTAGGAAAATACTAGATTTAAGAGTAAAATTAAATTCACTTTGAAATATTGTAATAAATTTTTTTGAATATTTATAGGTTAAATAATAAGAAATATTATTATTATTAGACATTAATTTGATACAAAAATGGAGTTTCCATTAAAATAAATTTCATTACATGCAAGACCACAAAATAGTTTAAAATTTTAAAAAATACAACTAATCTTCAAAAAAGTCTAGATAGGGGTCTCAAATTTAAAATATGGATTTAAATTATTATATTTAAAACTATAAAGATATATTTACTCAAAAAAATCAATAAATATGTTAAATATAAATTCCAGGGTTAGTTTAGTGTTTTACCCCATGGTTTTAACACAATTTTAACACATTTACCATTATCGAGGTGGCATATTTTCCATGATTACTACTCACAAAGAAACAAAAAATTATGTTTTTGATAATTTATTTTTTTAATTATTATTATTCCAAATATTGAATATATTTTATAAAATTCAATTCATGCAAGTAAATGAATTTTATTTTAAAATAAACTCACAAAATGTGATAAAATGCAGTTTTTGCAGAAATGATATTTTTTAAAATATAAAAATATTTTATTAAAAAATGAAATATAAGATTAATTAAAATAAAATTAATTATTTTATTAATAATATAAATGACATAATTTCACAATAAATAACACTTTGAAACAAATTTAATCTTTTTAAATTCATTAAATTAAATGATAGTATTCATTGTAAATCAATATTTTCATTTTTCATTGAAAATAAATATTTTTTAAGAAATAATAAAAAATTCATCCAAATGTAATTTTAAATTGGACATATAATTTTTTTATAAAAAAATTAAATGAAATTTCTTATATTTTTCTGAATAAATTACCAAATCCTAGTACACAATGTAATAAAATATTTTTTGATGAAAATGTATTTTTAAATCATAGAATGAGTTCTATTAAAATTTCATTTATTATTTACTAATAAATAACCAATAAATTTTATTTCAGTATGACCGATATAAAAATATTTCATAATGAAGTTACTCATACCCATACCCTACAATTTTAATATCTAGGGCATAATAGTCATGTTTCAATAATAATATTTTAATAGTATATCTGGGTTTGTTTAAACACAATGATATGTATAATTAATTCTATCAAAGAAATTAAATTTATTTGAAGATATATATATTGTAATATATAAATGTTTCACACATGAATTTCTTCTCTATAATTAATTTTCCCCACTATATGTGAAACTAATTAGTCCATAATGATTCATATACATCTCTTATAAATTCATTCATAAACCATATCCTTCTAAGCATATCATGTGTGCCACATTTCTTAACAACTTAGGTAAATGGAAACATAAGAAGGGATGATCTCAAAATCTCGGTAATGAAAAATATAAAAATGACGCAATCATTGATGATAATTGAATATATATTAAAATGGGTTATTTTAAAAAAAATTAAGGTATAATAAACATTAAACGAATATAATTCTATATCCATGAAAATAAATGAAAACATATATATCAATAATACTAATCCCATGATTATGGAATATATAATGTTGACATCAAAAACATCTTGTCAGTGTATTTTTCTAAGACACTATGTTATGGAAAGAGGTAATAGAAAAACTAAACTTGTTTTGTCCCATGAAACATGTTGATGAATTAAGGGGATATTATAATTCAAGTGTCCACCCATCACATGTTTACATCGAATGTATTCTCCATAATAATAAACATGACCTTTCATACCATTCCCTAGGGATATATTAGCAAATAAAACATGAAAATATTTATTATAAAAGATATAAAATGTTAAAAAATAATCGACCTCCAACAGTAGTCAATAATTTTAATGAATATCAACAACTTTCTATATTACAATAAGATGGATAAAATGTTCACAACCAATCCAGATAAAGATTGTGTATGTTCAAAAAATATATGGTTAAATTTATAATAATCACTCATATTGGAATAATAACATATATATTTCCAATACTGGTACCTATGTTAATAGAATTACATTTTTTGTAGGTGAACATAATCCAATCAGAATTATATAAAAAGTTTATTTTCACACCATATAGAGAAATGAGTATACGAATAAGTCAATAGTAGAATGACATGATCATAATACATCCATAAATGGAAGGTAGTTGGTTTCAGAAGAACATAACCCTATTATAACAAAGGAATATTTAAAGGATGATGACATAGATGAAAATCATCCTTGTAAAAAAACATCTTCCATCGTTATCACAAAAGTAAGAACCATGAAGCAGATCATATGATATAATGATTTAAATACCCCAAATGATATATATATATATATATTATAGGATAAATCATAAAACATATACCATATTAGGATAAATTCTGTTAAAATATTAAAGTTAATGAAAGTGAAAACATAAAATATCATTTATACAAATGATTAACATTTACATAAAATATAAATATTCATATCGATTTAAAATTTAAATTTTAAAATTGATATGTGCATGATTTTTTTAAAAACATTTAATATAAAAATAATATCAAAAAATGTGTCCTTGAAAATATATTAAAAATATATTTGGTAAAAATATAGAGGAAGAAAAACATTTTACTGTGAAAGGAAACCCATGTTTATTATTTTTAAGATACCATTATTCAAAATTCACTTAGTATGAAAAGATACAATAAAATTTTATTTTTTATAACATAATTTTCATAAAGATAATTATAAAATAAAATTGAACATAATATTATGTTTGGATAACCCAATAATTGAAGAAATAATTTTAGGAATAAAAAATATAAATCAGGGAAATAAGTCTTGAGTTATCAATATCCCTTTTGAGAATCATACTCTATAAACAATGACACATCTGAAAAGGTGTTAATGTGGTAAAAATGTAAAAAAAAGAGATAATACCATATAATAAAATTTAAGGGAATAATATACCAAAATCATATGAAATAAGTTTAAATGTACATTCATAACTCAATGAAAATAAATTGAGTTACCCAAAAACTATAACGACTAGGGTAATACATGTATGAAAATTAATTTGATTAAAAGAACTTGATTTGGATTATTTTAACCCAATAATTAAAAGGAAATAATTTTTAAAACATTCATTGTGTAATAAATCAATATAACACCATACAAATTAAACATGGTGCATAACATGTAACATGTCTCATTGTATCGGAATTTAGACCAACAAAACTCTTTTATCTTGAGTAACACATTAATAATAGCCCTTGGGAAGAGTTGAATTATATTTTAACACAAAATAACAAGATTAAAATATAATTCATTATATGAAACCTCAAATAGTAAGTATATACACCACCTACGTGAAATTATGTATATGTTACAAAAACATTTCTCAACGAGATTAATTTTAAATGAAAATACCTCCCTTGACCTGGATTTGTTCTGCAATTACACCAAATTTCTTATGTAATTAAATTTATTTGATTAAATAAATAATTATGAAAATTATTCATATCTATAAAAATTTATACTCTTCATAAATAATCTATATCACATTGAACTATTTTAGTGAATGAGGCACTTTTATATAATATTTTTTTAAATACCATCATTATTGGATCATATAAGATAATTTAAAATATGTTAAAATAAATTTTTTAAAGTTATATAGTTTGTTTATGGTGTTTTTTATTTTGAACCGTGAGAATAAAAGAATCATTGATCATGTTATAATGATTCTTAATGAATGAAGGGAGATTTATTTCTTAATGTGATAAATTTTTATATAACTATAAAGAAGTAAATAATAATTATATATTTATATCATATTATTCCAATTAAAAAGTTCTCAATGACTTCCATGATATAAATTCAAATTATTTTTTATTTTGGTTGCTTTGTTGACCTAGGCATGGACATAACATAATTAATAGATGATTTTGAGGTGCTATTGATGTAATATAATGATAATTAATGCCTAGTGATATGATTTGGTTCTTATTAGTGTTATATATCATCATTAAAAATAATTATAAAATAAACATAATTTATATAAGGACATTACAATGAACGAAGAGATCATTATCCACATAGTGTTCTCATTTTAAACGATTGAGTGAATGATAATCCTCTTTTTTTATATAATTAATTGCTTATATGTTTTCTATACCATAACCTTAATTATAAAATAAAAATTATTTTTATCCTTGAATCCCATCCTTATGACCATCAATGTATGGAGGTGATGAATATAAAAATGAAAATAAATCATTCAATAGAGGTGGTTGTCCACACATATGCATGGATGGAGATTATGTTTTCCACAAAATTAGAGGAAGGTGTAATATGGTTTATAACTTCATAAATGTAATAATTATATTAATAAAGTGATTATTTATTAAATTCTCATTTTATACTATCCTTTTAAGGTTTTGAAGGAAAATAAAACACATTGCAGCATGGAAATGGCACTCAACACAACACAAGAAATACGGTAGCATTTTTCTTAAAAGAGAATGGAATGTTTATTAATGATTATTACCATAGAATAAAAACCATAACTATATAACCTATATAGATTTTATTACATTGGGATTTTAATATTATAATTTTAAAAGAAAAATATAAATGAAAAGAGTTAAATAAAAATAAGTACTCATGTTTATCACATTGAAAATTTTATAGACGAGTCACTAGAAATGGATGGAATGGGATAATATATTGTAAAATTAATAATAATATAGTTAAATTTTATTATATCTTATGTAAAATTATATTTTTCTTGTACAACACCTAATTTTAGTATTTTATTGAAGGGTTGTTGAAAGGCACATTTTAATTGTGATGAGAATGACATTTCTATACACATTTTAACTTAATATAAAGTAGTCAAATGTTAAACTGGTCAAGTGGATCTAAAATTGAAACTAATTGATTTATGGAAGATATAATTTTGATACACACCTCATTAACTAAATTATAGACTTGTTTTTATCATGTTACATGAACATTAAGCCATGAATTATTACATTCACCATTTTAGCTTTTACAGCACTAATTAGTTTTTACATAAGGTAACATAATATTTATTTATAAATTAAGGTTGTCCTTATTAGATAATTTTAACCCAATTATTTTAAAATTTAAATCCATTTAATTTGATTCAATTAATTCATGGGGTGAAAATTATGTTAAAAATAAAAATGTATAATGTATTAAAAGTAGTTTTTAAGAAAATATTACATTTGTAAATTAAAACCAACTTTTTAAAATTCCTAATTTATCATAGAAAATAAAAATTTTATATAAAATAATTAATATGTTTTATAATAACGTTTCATGAATTTAAAATTCATTTTTAATTAATAATAATGTCATAAAAGTGATGTCATTTTTAGAAACAAATATTTTCACTATTCACCAAAACATCATTCTTTTCAGAAAAAATTCCACAAATTCATCATAAGAAATTTTAATATGATGAAGATAAAACTAAATTTCTATTTTTTCAAATTCAAATTCTAAATTTTATAAATTTATCTTTAAATTATAAAGAAGAGATAAAATGAAAACCATTTTATATGAAAATAATATTTTAATACTATTAACCTTTCTCATTCATATTTAATATTATTTACTAATTTAATTAGAACTAACCAATTATTAAAATCATATATATTTTATCATAATTAATCAAAAGTTTCCTATAATTGAAATTTATATATTATAAATAAGTTATTTCCATAAAAAATTTAAACAATCAACCATCTTATTTGTCATTTTAGGTTACCCAATTGAATTAAATTTATATTAAATATAGCCTCTATAATATATATATATATATATATATCATTAAATAGTTAATCATATTCATTCATACTAATTCAATGACTTGGTTTTAATTATCATATATAAATATTTTATTTATATATATCAGGGTTTCCTTTATGTGTAGTGTTTCGTGAAGTAAGCTACCAAACACATTGTTTTCATTTAAAGGACGTAATATATGAAACTATCATTGTGCTACATTTTCAATTTTATAAATAAAGGTATAATCCAATTAATGGTATTTAGTTATCATTAATATTAAACCCATGGAATACATTGAATCTATGGAATTGAACGAATTCACATAATTGTTTTTCAATAAATAGTTTCCTCACACACTAATCATTATAATGGAAATGTAATTCATTTTAATCATGAAAACTAAGGAAGAAACTATTGTGTATAATGAGGAAAAAATTTAAAGGCTTTTTTGATATTCCTTCGACTTTTTTGTTAACCCTGAATGTAGGTTTGAAAATTTATTTAGTGGATTAAAGCAGAATCTTTAAATATATATTGTCATTAGAGATGTCAAAAACAATAATGAAATGATATAATGTTCCCTAAATGTTTAGATATATGTTATTGAGTCTCACGGGTCCTATTTTATAGGATATAATGTTAGAGAATATAGTTTTTCTATGGAGGGTCATCTGATAATCCTCATGAAGGAAAGAAAATCTAACTCCCCAAAGGTCATGAGTGTGGTAAGAAGCATCCTACAACCCACCATAAAAGGATAATAAAATGATTCCAATGCATAAATGAAAGACATGTGTCTTGTAAGGGTTAAATAGAGATAGATAATACCACAAATGTGATGGAACAAAAGAACATATTGATCAACCCTTAGCCTATGGTCCACTGTTTCAACTACAATGAACAATGACACTGTGGAAACTAATTATCTAAGACAATATTTTTCAAAGAAAAATAATGGAAAAAATATACAATTCTAAGAGAATGTGGTTGTGATTATACTATCACTACTATCGAGGTTTATCCTAACAAAAATATTGTTTTACGTGTTCTAGTTATTTGTACAAGAATAAAAAACAAACTATTTAATTATAGTTTTATGCATTATTTTATATCATGTAATTTTAATACCACTATTCAAAACACACCATTATATTGGGAAGTTAAATTTGCAGTTAATCCAATAGACAAGTAACTCATTTTACCTCATGATTATAACTATTTATCATTTGAAATCAATGGGACAAATATATGATAAATATTTATAACAATCTCTTTAGTGGAACTCAATGCCATGATAGACATGGATTGACTATCATTATTTATATTTTACATCAACTATTGGGATAAGGAAATCACATTACATGTTTTAAATTATCCTCTAATTCTATTAAATATTTTGTATAATGATTAATATCGAAGATATATATTTATTAAATCCATATTCATGTGATGCATACAACCAAAAGTATTATAGGAGTTATATCTTATGATATATATATTGATTGCATGAATGAAATGAGATTCTTTGAATTCTATTTCCATAAATCAATTGATAATATAGATGTTAAGTTTGTTAATATTCAAATGGTCCAATCATTATTAACGATATTATTTATTATATTATTTCATGAGATACAATTAATTGGTGGTAAAGTATTCATATGATAAATTCATACAGTAGTAAAAGAATTAATTCCCAAATTATAATTATTGAATAAATGAATTATACTAAGGAGGATATTTTAAAACCTAACTTACTTCCATGTGATGAGAGTATGTGTGTTGCTTCCATGATGATTTGTTGAACTCTATGGTACCTAAATACTCTATTTATCCTTCTCATTTTCACTGGAGACTTTAGAATTTCATAGAGGAAGGATAAATACCATAAAAGTTTAATTATTAGATCGAACCATGGAAACAATTTGGGGAGGGGATATGTTTTAGCTAACCATTATGTGTTCATTATCAGAACCCTTCGATGGTGTTTGATGATGTTTTATATACTATTCGGTGTAAGGTATTCCCTTTATAGAATTTATTCATTTATTTTTTGTATGCTATTTCATTTTTCGTACATGGTAGATCCTCATACAAGTGTTTAAATTTCTTAAATTTCATCTTATTGTTGATATTAGAATCATTTGAAATTATTTTTTGGTATAAATGTTCTCCTGTGATTTAAATATCTGAAATCACACTTGAAATAAAAAAGAAACTAAAAACAGAACATTATTTTATAGGTATTTTGGGAAAAAAAATATTTTTCCCTTACGTAGGTGGGATACATAAAGGTAAACATGCATATGCCTATATATAGAAATTAGTTCTTGCGTCGTGGTCACCAATCATCTCCCATTCACAAGCAAAGAATTTTAAGTACTTCTTTTATGTGATGAGATCACAAAAAGTTAATTTGGATTGAAACCCTTACATATATGGTTCTAATAATGGTTTTACATAAGTTTATGGTATTGTTTAAACTTATATTTAAAGGTATCTTCAACTTATATTTATGTATATAGGGTGTTCATAAATTTCTAAGAGAGATACCCATACACAATTCAATATGTGTAAGGGTCATCTCACCATCAAATATGAACTACATAAGAGTTATGTAAGTATTACCCATTTATATAGTATTCATGGAAATGTAGATAAATATTTTAAAGGATTGTGTATAGGTATTTATCTAGTTACCTTTATATAATGTGGTATACCTTTAAATGATGTAGTTAACGTAAAAGTAATCATTGTTCTACTATTAGGTGAAGGGTTCACGTTAAGGTAAGATATTATAAACCTTATGTAGTATATGTTTCATAATAGTGAAGCCTATTTACAAATAATGTCACCCAATAAACTTTGAATTATTATTATTAAGATTATTTATTTATTCATCCGCCGCATTTTCGTGTTTTGGTAGTTTGAGGGTCGAATTTTAATTTTTTTTGTTTTTTTATGTTGCATAGTTATCCACATGGTTAGGAGGAACCATTCACAACCTATTTGGGTTCCCAGATGTGTCAGTGGTTTGGTGCACAAATTGTGCGAGGTTCAATAAACTAAGTGAAATTCTTGTGGAAGGGATTTGTAGGTTCGATATCTCAAGCTTCACAATTTGAGCATGGTTTCCTCAACCATGCATCTGCCTAAGAGTAACGTTGTTGATGCACATGGTCTAGGAAATTCTTAGTGTACAGTTGGAACACAGTTTGGTAAACAATGCGCAATCCAGGAAGAACGCCCAGAATTTCAAAATTTATATATATTTTCCTTTATTTTCCTCTCCTCTTTTTTATTTCTTTGCTATCATGTTTATCATGTGAGCCCCATCCTCCTATAATACATAACTACACACCCATCCCTTTGTCGAGATCCATATTTTCTATGGTTTTCCCTTACTTATATAGGAATATGGGTCATATATTTGAGGTATGATATCCTCTCCCTTTCTTCTTCCATACCTAGGTATTTTTCTTCCGGCCATTACTCAACTTTGTTACACAGATGCCTAGGGTTTTGGGTGGGTGATTTTTGAAATTTCTCTTCTTAATATAGCATGTGAAGGCTATATTGGTTCATTTTTGTACATGTTTCAACATTTTTCATTGAATTCATAACATCTATGATTGTTTTTCTCTATCTACCATCAATTTCAGGAAGGTTTTCATTTGTTCGGTATTAATTGTTAATTTCAAATTGTGGAATTTTTATATGTTTCTAGCCATTTTATTTACTGTATTTTGATCTTCCATTATCAAGGAGGACATATATTCATGTTCATGTATAAGGAATATATATAACCACTTTGTAAATATTTTATCATGCTGAGGATAGTATATATAATGTAGCTACGTTTATATATATATGTGGGTATAAATGAATGTGTGTGAAAGTGTAATGATTCGATTGGATTTTCTGTCATCTTTAGCTTGCATCTTGAGATTGTGGTTGGTTCACAATTCCTAACACTTAAATTTTAATTCCGTAATTTCTTGATTGTTTTAAAAATATGTTTCAAATTTATGATGTATATGTATGCTACGAAATCTATTTGTGGTTTTTAGAACTATTTTTTCAGCTGTTTTACAAAATTTATCTAAGCTTCCAACATGGGGTTTTCATATTGAAATATGATCTCAACCTTGTTTTTGAAAACATATTGTACATCTAATGATTGATTGGTCATAAATGATATTTCATTAAATTTCGTTGGTTAAATGGGTTTGAGTGTGTAATGGGTATTTCCAAATATTTTTTTATGTGTAAAATAGTCATAAATAATGACATCAACAAAAATTGTTTCGTGTTTGATTTTAAAAGAGGGAAATTTCATGATTCGGTGATTTTTTAAAAGTTCATGGTTTCTTGTGTGAATTCCAGGATAAATTGTTTTTTCCCTTCTTAAATGGGTTCTTCAAATTAAAAATGGTATCAAGATGTTTTTGTAGTTGTGGTGCCTTTGTTTCTTACCTAATATTTTAAATTATTTTGGAATATTAATGTATTGGATGGTTATGTATTGTAGTATAAATATATTCCTTGTAAAGTAGTGTGGCTTTTTGGGAATTTCAATAATATTGTATACAAGTAGAAAACTACTATTGAGGATTGACTCCTTTATTGTTAAATGTGATATGAGTGTTAATTTGTGATTTTTTACATGTGCCTAGTGTTGAGGCTTGTCTATTTTTGTGGGACATGAAATGGGGGATGCGGTCGATGAGGGAGACTAGTGAAGAGAGGTTGGATGGGTTTTTGAGTAATTTAAATGATATGTTCATACATTCTATTTTTATAAAAACTCATAACCATTTGATATAGAGATCATGGGAATCCAGGGTACCTGGTTGGGAAGAATAGTTATAGTAGTCTAGTTAGATCGGTAGGGTCAAGACTCAGCTTATTCTTGGAATATGGATGCTAAAATAGAAAATTAACATATAGTGATTATATGAGACCACTATATATTGGGATGTGTACCTCTCTAGTGGCTCATGCCTGGGGATTTTGTGATTTTTGAAATATGATTGAAGACCGCTAGACTATGGGATGTGTTCCCCTATAGTGGATCAAGCGTCAGGATGGTGTGGGTTATAGATTTATGTCATTATCGTGAAGGTAAAAGGATCGTAGGACTATGTTAACCCTCATAAGTAGGGGTTTCCCATTGTGATTGTGAGTATATTTCTATTTCAGTTACATTACTCTTTTCCCCCGCATTCCTGCTTTCTAAAGGCGGGCGGTATTCGCTCCTTATTCAGGGACGTCTACACCTTGATCGAAACGGGATGATGGGATGTCGGTTCTTCCTTCCGTGGATTCCTCCTCGGAACTCATCACCTAGTCTGGGTCTCCCTTATAGATTTAATACATTTTTCGCAAAACTCTTCCCAGTGCCATGTTTCCATGGACGCCGGTTAATTACACTGCTTCTGTCAGGACATTTCAAAGGGTCCGATCAGGGCAGCAACCATCATTCGGGGGAGTAGTCAGGTTGATGCATCAGTAGCATGTCTGGATGCTGGGGAACTGGTATGTCTGTCTTTTATCCCTTGTCATAGGGATTCTCGAGGGCATGGAAGCCCGAGGCATCCCACATCGAGCGCGGAGAATTATATACCATAGACGTATATCAGAGGTTTTTCTCATCTTCCTGTGTTTAACATAGGGTATGCCACAAGTTTAACGTCCAGTAGAGATAGATCATCCCGATCAGAGCATTAGCTAGAATGGATCAGATTGAGGAATTTCCCTTGAAGGGGTGACAATATCGGGACCAGCACATGGGCGGCTGCGAAGGGGAGCAGAATGGTATGATCATGCCAGGACATGGCAGTCTAGGTGAGAATCAGGATGGGTGATGGAGAGTTGAATGAAGTGGAGGGGGAATGAAATGGGACCATCAGGGGGGTGACAGTGAAGTTGGGCTTTAGCCTAGAAGATACCTCCTACGTATCCCCGTGGCAGGGAATCAAAGTCCGCGTAGTTCGGGATGGTGTCGGTGAGCCGACGTGAAGGTGGACCTTGGCCCAATGGGCATTGTCAGCAAACCGACGTGAATGTGGACCTTGGTCCGATGGGTGTCGTCAGCGAACCGACGCGAGTGAGGACCTCGGTTCGGATGGTGCGGGGCTTACACACCAGGCCGCCCAGGTGCTGGTGACTTGACGTGAAAAAAAATGATGGATGGGCTTGAACCTCGTGGAGGCTTCCTACGTACCATGCCGTGACATGGATCAGAAACCTCGTAGTTCAGAGGGGCTTCGTCGGCGAACCGATGAGAAGGTGAACCCGGGGGTCCACTTGTGGTGGGCTTGAACCTCGTGAGTCTTCCTACGTACCATGCCTTGACATGGATCAAATTCCACATAGTTCAAAGGGGTTTCGTCGGCGAATTGATGTGGAGGTCGACCTTGGTCCGATGGGTGGTGGGATTGAACCTCAGGGAGGCTTCCTACATACCATACCTTGACATGGATCAAATTCCACGTAGTTCAAAGGGGTCACAACGGTTTGTCATCGGACTGGGATGTAGTTTAACATCATGAGGGATGAGGATGAACTCGATGTGAATAAATGATGGGTGGTCTTGAACCTCAGGGAGGCTTCCTATGTACCATGCCATGACATGGATGAAAGACCTCGTAGTTCAAAGGATGGATGTCGTCAGCGAACCGGTGTGAAGGTGGACCTTGGTCCAATGAGAGATGGGCTTGAACCTTAGGGAGGGTTCCTATGTACCATGCCTTGACATGGATCGAAGTATTCGTAGTTCAAATGGGTGTGCAGTTTAATGTCATGCGGGACTAGGGCATACAGTTTAACGTCATGCTGGACGAGGGAATTGCCATGGCCGATGCTTACTCTAAGCCCACGTGAGTCATGCTCGGTGTGAGAAACAAGAGGCAACAAGGACCTGACGATCACGTCGCGAAGGGTGCATCCGTGAGAAGTGAAGAGGGGCTTATAAGTTAGGCGGCCCATGGTGCTGGGACTTACTCTAGGATGGAGGCCCGAAGTGCGGCAAAGCACAACGAAAGAGGGATTTGGTACCAATGATGGGAGGTGCCTCGTTCCCTATCACGCCCTCCACTGACCTTGGTAGTGGGGAAGTACGGAGATACAGGGGTGAATCCTTCCACAAGAGTGGCTAGGGGCTTACACCAAGGTGGTTTCCCTTCTCCCATGGACATACGATACTCCGAGAAGGAGGATATCATCCCCTGTGGAGGGGGTTACCCCATCTCTGCGGAGACAGGTGGCGTAAAAAATGTCCGAGATGGGGGGACCCTACGTGCGAAGCACGAGGACGGATCACAGTTTTACATCATGTGTTGAGGAAGAGGTGCTTGGCAGTTTAACGTCCTGCAGCTCGGACGAGGTGGGTTCACTCCGCACCCCTAGGACTTAACTGACCGACACCCTTTTCTCCCTGGGGGAGGGAAGGTACCAGTAAGGCCGTGGTCAAGAGGGGTCGTGGATAGAACCATCAAGGGTTCCACATTAGTGTGGATATGCGAAGAAGCAATAGACGTTAGCATGCCTATGCGAAGAAGCATTAGGCGAAGCAATGCTACGAGTGGTGTTGTCTGTGGGACTTTGAAATCACATCGTGCATACTTGGAGGGTCGCAGGGGAAGAGGAATTTCCAAGAAAAGGAGTGTGCTTCGCGAAGTGGAGTGCCTTGGCCTTAGCATGGGGAAAAGGTGTGAGTGGAGGGTGCTTCGCGAAGTGGAATAGTATTCACAGAGCACTTCCTCGCGAAGAGGAGGTGCCTCGCGAAGCAAGGTGCTGCGAAGCAGTGTGCTTCGCGATGTGTAGCGATCCTGCCTTAGCATGGGGATCACTAGTATAGGATGGGTGTTTCGTGAAGCATAAATGCTTCGCGGCTACCCGGGTCCCCTTGGAAATCCCCCTCCTTCGCGAATTCCCTTGAGCTTCGCGAAGGGAATCCCTCCCGGAAGAGGGGCTCAAAACGAGACAAAGAGAAGGCGGCACACGAAGTATAAGTACCTCGCGGAGCTCATGATTCCCGGGGCAAAGGGTGCTTTCACGATTTGAGAGTGGAGAAGACGAAAGGTCGGATTGTCCATCCCCTAGGCTCAGGGGAACCCAATATTTATAGGTAAGGGGCTCCATGAAGCAGAACTCACGTGGCGCGAAGGGGCGGCGGTTGCTTCGCGGCGGGCTCGCGAACGTCAGGCCGTTCGCGGAGAGGTACCGCCTCCGGTGCTTCGTGGCAGGCTCGCTAATGTCAGTCCATTCGCGGAGAGGTACCGCCTCTGGTGCTTCGCGGGACCGCGATGCTCGGGGGTGCTTCGCGTTGGTGCTGCACGAGTCAGTGTGCGGGGCTTCTTTTTCGTCCCTTCCTTTCGGAAAAACTTTTGGCGCCAAAAAATGCCCCCCCTAAGACTTTGAGCCACGGAGGATGAAGGGTCGAAGTCTAAGGTAAAATCGCCAAAATTGTCGGTGGTTCGTGATGTGACTTCGTGGAGGGGGGCCCGCGGTGCTGACCGCGGTCACGGGATCCGGACACGCCGTGATGCTCCACGCGGGCAGGGCACGCCGCGAAGCGTCGGGGTCGCACCTATAAATAGGGGGCTGACCTATTTTGTCTTCACGTGATTTTATTATCCTTTTGTGCTCTTGATTTCACAAAGCTCCGCGTACTCCGTGCCTTCTCTATGCGAATCGAGCTTCGCGGAAAACCACGGGTCTCCGACTCCGCGACCGTGCCAAGCGAACTCCTGTTTGCCGACCTTGGTCGGACTCTGCGACTTGGTTTTACAACCAATCTTCGCGAGAGATCTTCGCGAGCCGGCTTCGCGACCCAGCTTCGTGATCCTTTCTGAAAAATTCTTTTCTGAGTGTCGGAATCGAAATGGCCCATCGAGAAGCTGTGTTGGGGGTGATTGCCGACGCCGCCCGGAGGGATGAGATGGCCAACTATATGGGCCTTGGGGAGATGTTCCGAAGCCACTCAGACCATACCTCTTTGACAGAACTGCTATCGGAGGGTCAGAAGAACTATCCACAGTGCAAGGAACTGCCCTTGTATGGCTTCGGGCTGAGGGATGACGTCTTCATCCCTGAGGCGAGTAGGGACGATCCAGCTTGCGGGTTTAGGAGAACGGCATGTCAGCACCAATGGTTCAGGGCGGCCGATGGTCATGCACGGGAGGACATCACACCCGTCACCGCCAACTGTCTCTACAACCATGTGAACAATATTGACGGGAAGCCACTGCAACCAGAGACATCCCCTCCTCTGTACCGTATCATGCTGAAGGCGGCATTGCAGGATTCGAAGAAGGGGTGGTCCGATGAGTGGGACCTGCGCCAGGGTGGAAACTTTACTGATGACTGGGCCTGGGGCTACTAGGTAGGCGCCTCATGCGAGGAGTTTGGGGCCGAGCTGAGAAGATTGGGTTTATATAAGGTGGCATTGGCCTCCCAATTCCACATTTACCAACCGAAACAACTGATGCCGGAATTGCTGAGCACATGGTCGTCTAGGACCAATACTTTTCACCTGCACCACGGGGAGGTGGTCATTAGCCTGTGGGATGTCCACCAGATTTCGGGGGTTCCCATCTTGGGGGCCATGTATGATGAGTTCCTCTCCGTCATGAGTGCGTGGGAGGATACAGAGCAAATTCCGCTACTGGAGTCGGTGCTAATGGCACTCATCCCTGGAGAGGACAAGGAGGCAGTGAGGGATGTCCACATTAAAAAGTGGTTCAAGCGCTTCCTGAATTTCCCAGAAAATTGAGAGTTCCCTCTAAGGCCTTGAAATTGTCCGACGGTGGCCCAACGGGGTAAGGAGCACTTGTATTGGTGGGTCTTGGAGGAAATCCAATTGAAGACTTGGGGTTTCAGTGTCAGCACTGAACAACAACTCATAGTCAGGCTGGCGGCATTCATTGCGGCTCTCATCTGCGGTTAGATCCTACTAGTGAGGGATACCAAAATGGGGGTGCGACCCAACTCATTTATCATGGCGTCCATTGCTGGCCATGGGGCAGCAGGTCAATCTAGGGATTCCCATGCTCGCTAAGCTGTACAGAATGCTGCAGCACATTAGCGAGGGCAAGAAGCCGCCAAGGATATGCGGGCCCTTCCACCTCCTGTATGGGTGGGTTGCGGTGCACATCAGTGGGATCTATTAATATCTAAACCCTATCTCGCCGCCGGGATCAGACTTCCACCCCTCCATCCTGAATGCGGCTGGGAGCTTCCCATTCAAATTAACTGTGCTAACGGTGCTGAACCGATTGTGGAGGGAGGATGAGTTTAATTTCCCCCCTTCCCATTGCCGATGGGGATACTAACTGACGATGGGTGGGGAAAGGAAGAGCACTGGGCTAACCTGCTGGCCTTTCGAGGTGGAGTTTTGGTGGCACGAGTGGATCGTGAGCCGCTCTGCGAGCCGTACACCCTGCATTAGTTTGTGAGGCAGTTCCGGTGCCTCCAGCGGCTGACCCCGCAGGTCTACTGGGAGGTGCGTTACGAGGAGCACCCGTGTGTGATGAGGCAGCAGTGGATCATGTTCACACGAGAAGATGGAAAGATGCAAATTGCATTGCCTCCATCCACCGCCGCTTTCAGATTGGTGAGGGAGTATGCCATTAGTTGGGAGGCTTCTTACCCAAGGGAGATGCTGAAGCAACCAACTATTCGGGTTGGTGACGGTGAGCCTCCTCTATCCCGAGGTCGGGGTCGGAGGGCAGCTAGGGCCTCTCGCGATGGCGGGGCTGCCATGGCGGTGATACCCACACCGACAGAGGGTGTGGCAACAGTGGAGGATCCGGTGATTCTGGAAGAGCAGGGCCATCTGGAGGGGCGTCCATCGAGGGGATTTCGTAGGATATCCACTCAGGCTCTGGGGAAGCAGTTGCGTTATATCGACATGGCAGAGGATGTCGTCTTCCTGGAGGCCTAACACATTTGGGATGTCAACCGAAAATTCCTCAGTCCACCTGAGATATTGGCACAATTGAATCGCCTCGGGATGGAGTTACCGGGCATAGGCCCAGTTCGGGCTGGTTTCATGGCGTCTCCGGTGGAGGCAGAGCAATACTTGGATGAGCTGGAGGATTACGTTCACTCCAGTGGTGTCCCTCGCCCAATGACAGACCATGTGAGGGTACTGCTGGATTGAACGGTCCCCCCACAGTTGTCAGCTACTGATCTGAGGGAGCGCTTCCCCCTTCCGGAAGAATCAGAGGATTCCTCTCCGGAGGATGAGGCTGGAGGAGGGAGCCTGTTGGAGGAGGGCGAGGTCGGAGATCAAGGCTCAGATTCCGGCGATTTCACAGAGGCTCTCAAGGTAGCATTCCAAACTTCTTTCCTCATGTTCTGTTCTTGGTACATTATGGACTTCTCACCGATGTTTGAGCCATGTAGGAGGAACTTGTTTTCAGGCCTCATTCTCACCCCTCGGCGGGTGATGATGCAGGACCTTCAGAACCCGCGCCTATTGCTGCGTCCAGTTCCGCGTCTAGTGGGACAAGAGCACCTGAGGTGGCTCCTTTGGAATATCCAGACCTTCCAATAGTATATGGAGGGCCTCGCCTCGGGGTCCCGTTAGTATCGGCTCAAGAACAGTACCAGGAGGTCGATCTCTGTAAGTTTCCTCTACTGGTTTCCTTGTCGTCAAATGTAGACTATGCCAACTAATGTTTATGTCCCTCTCTATCGTACAGTTCTCTGACTGGCGTGGGCTGCTACGGCAAGGCTAGTCGGGATGTATGGTGGCATCCCTCCTAGGGGCAAGCTTGTGATGGTGGCGATAGTCCCCCCATCTCCCCGAGCTACAACACACATCATCACTGGCGGGGCCACCAGCAGGGTTGTGCCCGAGGTTGTTGAGGTGGACTCCGATGAAGAGGATCGACCGGCCGGTCCTAGTCCTGTCGGGCCTGCTTCTGTGCCAGATGTCGCGCCGGATTCGACGCCAGATGCAGATCCTTCCGGGGACTTCCTACGGGAGTATCCTGCGTATGAGCCTGCCAAACACGCATACTGGGACGAAATGACCTCCTATGAGGAAGACAACAGTATAGTCCGCCGCCAGTCGTGGAAGCTAATCATGCGCTTCATCAAGGACACCCCCAAGCGCTATGGCTGGACAAAATGGACAGACTTCACTCGCGGTTGCGCGAACTATGCGTTGGGGGAGTGGATTCCCAACGTCCTCATGCGCTCGTCCGAGATCATATGGCTGAGAAGATCCGGGAGCATGATCATGGACTCAGCGTGGGCTGGCAGCGTAGGAAGGCGACTAGCATCAAGAAGCTCCAGGAGGCTGAAAGTGAAGTTCAACAGCTGCAGACCCAGGAGGATGAGCACTCGGACTCTCTTAATGAACAATCTGAGCTGATCTCACGGTTGAAGGCCCAGCTAGCAGAGGAAGAGGAGCATATCAGGTAGGCTTCTGGAAATATGGATTCCATTCAGGCTGGGGTAGAGAGGGCCAGAGCCAAGGCTGATGAAATGCACCCCGCCACTGCTGATGAGGAGCGATAGCTGAGTCAGCGGCAACAAGTCTTGGACGCCACAAGCTGAAGGGTGGCGGAGCTGCAACGCTCTTTTGACGGGGTCAACCCATCCATGGGGGGAGTCGACCCTTGGGAACTATAACAAACTAAAAACATTTTATTTGTACTTTCGCACTTCAATTTCTTTCTTTGTTTTTAATGCCATAGCCTGCATGATTTCCACTGTTTAAATCAGTTCGTTACATCCCTACAATGTTTGCGGGACGTTCGGCGCTAATTCCCCAAGGTCACGTGGGTCAAGCCTGATGTGAGAAACAAGAGATAGTTGCCTTCTCATCCCACCTAACATAGGAGTGGTGACCAAGCTCCAGGAATCCGGGATTTGGATTACTAGTCTGGATTTCTGAAAGAGGGAGAAGCTTGTCCAGAGAAGAAATTTCTCAAAACAGCCGAATTACAGTTTCTTCAGCGTGCCCTCATACACGAACGGTGCAACACCAGGGCCACTGAAATCTGTCCGAACAGATGGAAACGAGAACCGTGAATTACGATGCCCAAGATTCGGAGCACTGTGGGGATGGCGTGACAATAAAGGACATCCGTTAACCATGGAGGAGAAGTGGTATCCTTACCTCATTAGCCTGAAATGGGGAAAAAAATGAGGGTCGACCGTTGACCATGTTCGAAACACAGGACCATGTCACAAATGTTGTCGGTCAATCATTCGGGACGTTGACCCAGGATAGTTGGCGGACCCTGGGTCGAGCATCCATACTGTTGGGGGGTCCCTCCAAACATGACCAGTCTTCCGGAACGTTGGCCCAGGATGTTAGGTGAGCCGATGCGGCATGAAACCAGGCCGTTAAGGGGTACCTTCAGACATGAAAGGGGAAGAGGGTCCGAATAAGGGGCACCCAAAGCGTGGAATATGGAGTGATGGTTTGTCTGAACAGAATCCGACACTTAGGTAGTTACACCACCGTGGTGGGAGTACGCCATATGGGCGCGTTGGTTTGGTCATGCATCCTTCCTTCTATAGGATAGGGCCTCTCTAGAGAGGGGTCCGACTAGGGGGACAGAAAGGGGAAGGATGGGATTAATGATTTCTATGGGTTGGACCCTAGGAAAAATACCAGGGTGTCTACGTATCCTGTGAAGATTGGAATCAATCCATAAGTAGTTCTGGAAGCGTAGTTTAATGTCATGTAGGACGATGAGAAGCCTGGACGTGTTGGTACACATCCTGGCAAAACTACTAAGCCCACGTGAGCCATGATCTGTGTGGGAAACAAGTAGTGGTGGGAATTTACCGACACAGAAGAGGGGAGGTTGGGGTGGAGAGATTCTTGGTGAATACCGACCCCATGATAATAACACGCCGATGTGGCGCACTTAGATGCGCGAAGAGATAGAGCGAAATATGTTGGAATTCCACTTGAACATGAGGAAGTGGAAATGTGTGAATCATGATGCTCGAGATTTGGATCACAATGATGGAGACATCATGATAGAGGATAACAATTAACTGTGGTGGAAACGCAGCATCCATATCGCATTATCCTAGAATGGGGACAAACAAATGAGGGTTGACCATTGACTATGTTCGAAACACGGGACCATGTCGTAAATGTTGTCAATGATCCTTAGGGACGTTGGCCTGAAACGATTGGAGGTCCCTTAGGACCAGCATCCATGGAGCGCCCTTAATACTAGTATCCATGTCGTCCGAGGGTCCTTTTGGATGTGGAAGAGGATGAGGATCCAAATAGCGAGCTCACGAAGCTTGGTCATGGGATGAGGGTAATGTCGCCATGAAAATTCCACACTTCGGACTCTTTTTCAAAACACATCTGAATACGACAACTAGACGTATTAGATAGATGGAGAAGAGTCCTTTTCAATAGGGAGATCTTAGTTTAGGGTCGTATAATTCGGACCAAAGGGCGGGAGGAAACATTGGAGGCACCCAGTGGGGTATCTCAGACACCTGACGTGAATGGGAACTGGAGGTTCCTATCACCATGTGCTTCTCGGACAATTTCAGGTCGAGGGACCATAAACGAGAGTTGAGCTGGGCCCAAAGAAAAATTCAAAGGCGTTCCTACATACCCCATGAGGATGGGGATCATGTTGCACGTAGTTTTTAAGGGATTCTTAGTTTATGGTCTTAGAACTTGGACCATGAATGGGTAAGGGGAGAAGGGGACACATGGAAAGGCGGTTACAAAACCCGACATGAATGAGGACCTAAGCCCTACTTACCATGCGTTCTTTGGGGAAATGCTCGTGTCGAGGGACCGAACACGAAGGTTAGGCTAGGCCCGCGGGGAAGTTCTCGGGAGCTACTACGTATCTCATGAGGATGAGAATCAAGCCATACATAGTTTTGTAGGGTGGAACGGTAGGGTACCAGTGCTGGGGAAAAAGAGGAGTGCGGGTGTGGCCCTTGCACTAAAAGAAGAAGCATTTGGTAAATCATGTTTTTCCTTTATGGTGAGTGGTTTTTTTTGTGAAGCGACATGCCTAGGGTAGTAGGCCCGGGTGTCGCCACAAGAATCAAGCCGTGATAGGCATTGACAAATGACATGGCACGTGACCAATACCCAACGTGATGTCCTCTACAACGAGGTCATCACAATGCAGTGCCGTTTTTCGTCATGCGGCCAGGACAATAATGTCACAGTTTAGGGTCATGTGACAGGACCAAGCATGAATTTTAATGTCATGCAGTGCGGACGTAGAAGAGGCGATGCTAGGTGGGGATTGTGCGCAGTGTCATGAAGCACAATTGATAGAGACATGATCCCACATCACACTGTACGTCACTCCGAGAGGGAGACCTCAGGTCGAGGGGCCTATATAGAGGTAAGAGGTGAAACAGGGGGGGAGACTAGCTCCCAAAATGGGCTGGACCCGAAGACAAGGCGTTCGGGCGGTCCTACGTATCCCATGAGGATGGGAATCAAGCTGAACGTAGTTCTGAGGAGATCTTAGTTTATGGTCTTAGAGCTTGGACCGTGAATGGCGACAACTTCCCGAGTAAGCACAGACATCAACCCAATCCCTAAGCCCACGTGAGTTAAACTCAGTCTGGGAAACAAGGGGGGGAATCCTTATCGCAATACTTGGGGCGTCCATCAAAGGGGAGTCGGCAGAGAGCCCCGAAGGACACCTTTGATGCGACTTGTTCACCCAATGCGCAGACGTCCACGGAGAAAAAGTACAAATAGTTCCGAGACTCTACTTGGACATGATGAGACTGGAGAAGGATGTGAATCGTGTAACCTATATTTTGGGCTTAATGGGGTTGGCGTGGTGATAGAGGAAAACTGTTAACCGTGGCGGAAAAAACAGTCTCCATATCGCGTTAGCCTGAGGTGCGAACAACAATCAAGAAGCAACTACTGACCATATTTGCAGCGCGGGATTTTATAGATTTGTTTTCCGAAACCCTCGGGGGCATTGGCCCGTAACGGTAGGAGAGCCATTGGGTGTAATAACTAGGCCATTCTTGGGGGGTCCCTCCGGGTGTGAAAGATGATGGATGCCCTGATGCAGGGATACACAATGCCTGGAAAGCGGGTGCGGACGTGTCCGAGTAAAGTATGGCATTCCAGGTAATAAACCAGAGTACCCTTAGGCACATTGGTGAACCGCTGAAAAGGGTCGACGGAATAGATCGGGAGGGAGAGGTACATGGCGTGGTCATTACAGGACCGACGTGAATAAGGAAATAATCCCATACTATGCCATATACCCCCTCGTGGAGGAAGGGTAGGCCAAGGAGCCATGATGGGATGGGGATTCCCAAGAGATGGGGTTGGACCCGAAGCGTAGTCATTCGGGTGGTCCTACATATCCCATAAGGATGGGAATCAATCCATACGTAGTTCTAGAAGATACCCAGGGGGAAGGATACCCTAACAAGGATGTGTACGATGCCGCGAGTAGCCTGACGTGAATGGGGACGTAATCTCGCACCATAATGCATGATCTTGTGGGACAGAACCTGGGCCCAGGGGGCCGACAAGGCCAAGGGGCCGGAGGTTGGGCCTCGGTCAGGAAGGCCTGACAAGCTCGCAGTTTAGCATCTTGCAGTGAGGACGAGGGTCGAGGAATAGGATTCCCTGGACAGAGGAGGTGTATGGTACACTGATCAAACTGACGTGAATGTGGATATAATACTTCACCACACCAAACACTCCAGGTAAGAGCTTGGGCTAGGGCCTGAAAAGTCCCAAGGGCCTGAGGCTAGGCCTCAGTGAGGGAGGCATGAGGTTGGTCCTCGGTCAGGATGGCCTGACTAACTTGCAGTTTAACGTCTTGCAGCAAGGACATGGAAAGAGAAAACTGTATTTCATCCGGGGATGTGTACGGCATGGCAAGTAACCTAACATGAAAGAGGACGTAATCCTACACCACGCCATACATTCTTTATAAGATAATCGGGGTCGTGGGCCCGACCGCTGGCACCACCTGGAGGGAGGTTTGTCACTTCAGGATGGGGCAGAACGAGTTACTGCACTCGATGTTTGGGCCATCTCGGGGTGGACCTGAGGATCCAGGACACTGTTGACCATGTTCAAAACACAGTGTTCCTATGGTGACCTGATATGGGAGCAACAAATGAGCGTCGACTGTTGACAAAATTCACAACTCGGGACTTGTATCGGCTTGTTTCTTGGAAAACCTCGGGGGTGTTGGCCCATATCAGTAGGAGAGCCCTTGGACGTTGTATCCAGGCCGTTCTTGGGGGTCCCTCTGGGTGTGAAAAATGATGGAATCCCAGTCAAGGAGTGGTTGAAGCATAACTGTATCCATCCACGAACGAGGCAAACATCTTCAGGGGGGACGTGCAGCCGGGTCGAGGCTTGCTCGATGTGAGTTGGGGCAAAAGTGTGCACACTGACATATGTCTTGACCTGAGGGTAAGATTTTGGCTTTTGGGCTGGGGAAACGGACGAAATGTCCGGGCGTTCCTACGTATCCCATTAGGATGGGAATCAGGCCATACGTAGTTCTTGAAAGCCATGCAGTTTAACGTCATGTGGTGAGGACGTGGGAGGATAGAAGAACGGGAGTGGGCACATGGTTCAACCCTTACAATCCTTGTATGAGCGGGGCTGTGTGAGCGGGGCTAAGAAAGCCTACTCCTCACTACGCAAGGACCCTCCAAGGAAACTATTCCCAAGGGGGATAGTGGAAGAGAAGAACTTGGGGCTGGGCTCAAGACGAGGCGTCTGAGCATTCCTACGTATGCCACTAAGATGGGAATCAAGCCACACATAGTTCTTGAAGCGCAGTTTAGCGTTGTTCTAGACAGGAAATGTGTCTCAACTGGGTATATGTATGGTACGGTGGGTAACCCGACGTGAATAAGGATGTAATCCCACACCACACCGTACAATCCCATAAGAAAGTCCGAGTCGACGAAGGCCAAGGGGATCGAGGCTGTGCATTGGTCCGGGAGGCCTGACTGGCTTGCAGTTTAACGTATTGCAGTAAGGACGGGGGGAGATCTTAGTTTAAGGTCATAGAGCTCGGACCATTTTGCAGTTTACTGTCCTGCAGGACGGAGGTGCAGTTTAAGGTCGTGCAGGACCATATAGTTTAAGGTCGTGTTAGACCATCTAGGATCAGGCGAAGTACTGCTTGAGGAACCTGGCATTGGTGGGAGGAGTTACGCGCTCACCATCCATGGTCACCAAGGAGTACGCCCCGTTGGGGTAATCCTTATGGATGATATAAGGCCCTTCCCATTTGGGTTCTAGCTTGGGTGGTTTCCTACCGGGGATCATTGGCGCTTGAAGGGCCAACACTAGGTCACCTTGTAGAAAAGAACGGAGGCGAACCTTCTTGTTGAAGGCCCTCGCTATCTTATTCTGATGCCTTTACAGATTGTGCAGGGCACGAAGCCGGTTCTCATCCAGTGCTTCTAATTCTTCTAGACGGATTTCGGCCACCTCATCTGGTGCATGCTGGTCATAGACAGCAGTGCGTAACAATAGCAGCTAGATCTCAATGGGTAGGACGGCCTCAACCCCATACACCAGGGAATATGGGGTCACCTAGGTATAGTTGCGAGTCGTCATCCGATAATCCCAGAGGGCGTTGGGGATCTTGTCCGGCCAACTTTCCTTGTTCTGACCAACCATCTTCTGCAGAATGTTAGAGAGGGTTTTTTTCAATACCTCAATTTGTCTGTTTGCCTGCGTGTGATAGCGGGAGGTATGGTTCGAATGGATGTCATACTTGGTGTAAAAATTCTTCAGCTCAACCGCTCGGAAGTTGGTGCCATTATCGGTGAGGATGGCGTGAGGGACCCCAAACCAGTGGATAATATTGGAGCTCAAAAAGTCGACAATGGAATGGGCCTTGACCTCTTTGAGTGGAACTGCCTCTGCCCACATGGAAAAGAAATCTGTAGCAGTCAGGATGAACCTACACTGGCGAGCCGTTTCCGGTAGATATGATCACCCTACATCAAGTCCCCATTCCGCAAATGGCCAAGAGTACTTGGTGGGGTGGAGGGGCTCTGGCGGCCGATGCAGGAAGTTGGCGTGAACTTGGAAAGCGTGGCATCTCTTGGCATACCCGATACAATCGTGGATCATAGAGGGCCAAAAGTACCCCACCCTCCAGATTTGATGGGACAGCTTCGGCCCAACTTGATGGGAACCACAGGAACCGGCGTGAAACTATTGCATAACTTGAGGAATCTATACTCCTTGAATGCAACATAAGAGGATTCCATCGAAGCTCCACTTATAAAGGATATGTTCAAGACTGGGGCCGCTCTGGAGGGTAAATTGCAGCGCATAGATTTGGATTCGCTTGTGCTCGGCCCGGTCGTCCGGGAGGTGACCATTTTGGAGATACTCGACAAAAGGTTCCCTCCATTCAGAAGTGGATTCAATCACTGTGTCCGACGAACCCGGGACCCCTGACGTAGAGGGCCCGACAGTGATATGACTTACCCACAGACCATCATTGTCCTATTGGGTGATGGTGGCAATGACTCTCCGGTGTGCCACATGTATGATCAAATCATCTTTCTCGGGTTCTGCGAGCGACGCAGCTAAGCCAGCCATGGTGTCTCCTTGACCATTTTGTGACCATGGGACATGGGTAATCTCTGGTCGAGAAGAGAACTGGGCCATTAGGCAGAGGGTGCACTCCAGAAATGGTACAAGATCTGGCTTCCTGATGACATAGTCGCCATTGAACTGTTTGATTACCAGTTCAGAATCTCCTTTCACATGTAGATGGGGCACGTCGATCTCAAGGGCCAACTCAAGGTCGGTGATGAGAGCCTGGTACTCTGCCTCGTTGTTGGTACAGCCTTCTGACAACAGGAAAAAGTATGGTAGGACGGCTTGCGCCGGGGTAATGAAGAAAATACCCAATCCCACTCTGTAGAGCTTAGGATCGTTGAGCCTCCTACCGGTTGGGCTCCGGGAGGCACCGTCAAAGTGCATTTGCCAATATCGGACGACATGATCGACTGAGAGGATCGTCTCATTAGGAAAATCCAGGTCCAGGGATTGATCCATGGAGGTTGGATGGGAAGCTAAAAAGTCTGACAATGCCTGTCCTTTAATGGACTTCAGAGGTACGAACCTGATATCAAACTTCTGGAGAATCACCACCCACCATGCTAGTCGTCCAGTCAACATGGGGCGGTCCAGGATGTACTTTAGTGGGTCTACCCGGGAGACCAATTGTACCTCATGGTGCTGCAGGTAATTCCGCAACTTCTTCATGGCAAAGACGAGTGCAAGGCACCCTTTTTCGATAGGGGAGTATCTGACCTCTGTATCGAGAAGCATGCGGATGAGATAGTAGAGGTTGTTCTCAGTACCCCTGTTATTCTTCTGGGTGAGCTGTGCACTGAGGGATCGTTCCAGGGAGGTCATGTAAAGGACCAGCGGCTTTCCGGAGAAGGGTGGCATCAAAACCGAAGGTTGGAGAAGGTACTGCTTGATTTCCTCGAAGGCGGTCCGACACTCCTCATCCCATTCGTAGGCGGCACCCTTCTTCATGAGCCGGGAAAATGGCTTACACTTGCAGGCCATATTCTCGATGAATCGGCGTATATAGGCTAAGTGGCCTTGGAGACCTCGAAGTTCCCGAATATTACTCGAGGGAGGCATTTGGCTGATGGCCTTGATCTTCTCTGGGTCGATCTCAATGCCTCGGTATCTAACAACAAAGCCAAGAAACTTCCCAGAGGTGACCCAGAAGGCACACTTTAACGGGTTCATCTTCAGGTGAAGGGAACAGAGGAAACCGAACACTTTCTCAAGGTCTTTGAGATGGTCCCGGCGCTGGCATGATTTGACCACTAGGTCATCTACGTAGCATTCTACCAGCGTCCCGAGAATCGGCTTGAATATGCGATGCATGGCCCTCTGTTAAGTGGCACCTTCATTTTTCAAGCCGAAGGGCATAACCTGGTAGCAAAAGGTACCTTGGGGAGCCCTGAAGGCAGTGGACTCCTCATCCTCAGGGGCCATCTGGATCTGGTTGTACCCGGAATACCCATCAATGAAAGAGAGATCTTGGAGCCCGGCCGTGGTATCAATCAATAAATCATTCACCAGAAGTGGGAAGTCATTCTTTGGGCAGTGGTGATTAACGTCCCGAAAGTCGATGCAGACTCTGATCTGCCCATTCTTCTTCCTGACTGGCACAATGTTGGCAAGCCACTTGGGGTACTGGACTTCCTTAACGAAGTTGGCTTTGATAAGCTTGTCAACTTCGTCCTCGACCATAGCACCATGAGAAGGGTGCGTCTTCTTGGGAGGATGCGTAAACCCACGATGGTTTTCCGGTAGGCCCAGACGGTGAATGGATACCTGGGGATCTAGTCCTGGAATCTCATTGTAACTCCAGGAAAACACGTCACAGTGTTGTTTGAGAAAGTCTATGTACCGCTGTCACTCCTCGGGGGACATGGCTGCACTGATCAGTGTGGGTCTCGGAACTACCTCGCTACCAAGGTTCACCTGTACCAGTTCATCAACCGTGGTAGAGACGCCTTCCTCAAAGGTGGGGGGAGCATCCTCCATGTCTTCCTCTCCACCCGTGGGGGGATTTCCCGCAACGGGAGATACTTCTAGGCTATCAAAACCTAAGGGGAAGCTGGTGCCGGCTTGGGCAATAGTGGTCATCATATCAGGAGACTCGCTCGCCATTGAGACCATACCAATGAAGGCAGTCGACCCTATCCCATCTGGCCTTCGGCCTAAGGGGCCACGTTTAATGACATCAAAGAAGTGGTGACGTGTCGGCCTGAGTCGGTTGATTCCAGCCTGGTGGAAGAGACACGTATGGCGTACCTCCGTTGTCATAATCTTGACATTCCGGTACCGCACAGGGGTAGGAGGCTCCGGGATCACCTGAGCCTGGTTGGTGTAGGAGTACGAGGTGATTTTCTTCCATCGCTTGGACATGGGAACATGCCTTCCTTTCATACTTGAAATAACAAAACATTGCCCCATGTCGGGGGTCGTGGCCTCCAATCGGTGGATCGGGAGGATGTAGGCGTCATCCATGCTTTCCTAGGGATCACTTGTGACCGGGGCTGGTTCATCCTCACTTACTAGGATTTTCTTATCCTTACTCTTGTAATAATCAACATCCAGATAGCGGGCCTTACAAGAGGCGAAAGGAGACGCATCTCCTTGGAGCACACCTACGTGACCATTGAGGAAGTATTTGAGGCACTGGTGATACGACGAAGGGACTGCTACGTGCAGATGGAGCCATGTCCTACCCATCAACGCGTTGTAGGCGGTGTCCTGAGAGACGACCATGAACTCGGTGCTGGCAATTAAGCCACTGAACTGAGTCTTCAGGCGGATCTTTCCGACTGGGGTTTGCTCGGTCCTGTCGTATCCATGGATTCTAATGTCAGAGGGAGTTAAATCATCTTCAAACAGACCCGGCTTTTGCAGTGTCCGATTCGGGATTAGGTTTATTCTAGAACCCGCATCAACGAGGCAGCGGCAGACTTCCACACCATTGAAGTGGCCAGTGATGTACAGCGGGGAAATATGCCCCTGTATAGGAGGGTCATCATCTTCACTGGAGAAAGAGATAACCTCCTGACATTCGGCGTTCTCAATTGCCTCGGCATGGAAGGCTTCTGCGGCCGCCACCTCCTTCTCAAACTGGAGGGGGCTCCTTAGGGCCTCGGAAAGTGCCTCGCGCATTTCAGACGATAGGAGAAGGGACTCAAGGATAGAAATCCTTGCCATAATTCCGGCCAGGTGTTTCAGGACATCATACTTTCGTGGCAAGCGCGAACCTCTACTTACAGGATGTCGTTCGGCAGTTGGAGGCATAGTGGGTCCTACCGGATGAACCAACAATTTTCTAATGTTGGGCACATCCCATTGCCTACTAGTTGATGCCTGGAGAGTAGTTGTCGGACTAGGATTGAATAGCGGAGACTGGCCTGTAGCCAGGAAAGACTGACTGTGATACGGACGAGGCAACCCTTCCTGCTCTAGTAGCACAAACGGTGGTGGAGGTAGAGCCGAGGGCGTCTAATGGGGTTGTGCATGCTGAGATCTACGCTGAGCCCACTGTCTGGTCTCAGTAATGTGCACGGATTGGATGAAAGTGTCCGCTAACGTGCCTCGACGACCGGTGTGGCTGTGGTTCCACTAACGTTGACGTCGGCTGGGGACGTTGGAGAGGCTTGCCTGGCGTTCCCCTTAGTCGGGAGTCATATAAGGATTTACCAGCTCCACGGTGTTAACCGAAGCGTACCCCTGGCTGTCGCTCGACGATTCATCCACTACCGGGCGGATTATGGGAGGAATCCCCATTTCATGGGGCAAAAAGTCACTGAGAGTGCGGGATGATTACGGGACCGGCAGAGCACGTTGTTTCTTCTTGCGTCGTCACTGATTGCCCTTTTGGGAAGAGGTCGACTGTGTAGGCGATGAAGAGGTACTGGCTAACTTCTTCTGAAGGTACTGGCTCCTTCGGGCATGCCCGGATGATACCATGGGCACGGACGGCGGTTTTCCGAGCCATCCGGTCGTCGTATCTCTGGGACCCATGGCTGGGAACCTGCTGCCACTCGCCTTCGCTGTCGCTACCGATCTATTACCCTTCAAAGTCACCCGCCACTTGTGTTGGTGCCGGGCCCAACCTGACTATGTTGTTGTTGACCTGGTCCTGAATCCAATCTTTAAACACATAGCATTGCTTGAGGGTGTGCCCCAGAATCCGATGATAAGGACATTAGTTGGGGTGATCGGTGAGATTCGCCTCTGCCGGCCTTCTGCACTCGGGTAGGCGCACAATCCCTTGCTCTAGAGCACTTCAGAATTAGCCAGGGACCTGATTTTCGTTGAACAAATAAGTCTGGTGCCTTCTTTATAGATACGGGGCCTGAGGGGCCTGGCCCTGACGAGGGGACAGAGGGGCCTGCCAAGGAGGTGGCGCCTGATTGTCTCGCCTAGGTGGAGGTGGCGCATTGCGCGGGGGAACCTGTCGATTTTGAGGCGGTCGCTGCTGGGTAGGAGCCTCCGCTTGAGGTGGAGGACCTCTGCGGGGTTGTGGGGATGGTGCCGCTGGCAGCAATTCCAGCTGCCTGGGGGCTTCTATTTGGGCCACCATGGCTGGTTTGGCTCTAGCAGTCCTCCTGATTGGGATCATAGGGGGAAACGAACGTGCCTGACTAGCCTGTTTCAAAGCCTCCTCAAGGCGCTGAGCCTTATCTGAGAAATTTTGGTACCCTCCAGGGTTGTTCTGGGTAATCAGGGAAAGTACCAGCTCCGTTTTAACATTCCCTACACACATCGTTAGTAATTTCTCCTGAGTTAGTGGCATATCGAGGGAGTATGTAAGTCCCTTCCACCGGGCGATGAAATCTGTGATGTGCTCATCAGGCCTTTGCTTGAACTTGAAGAGGTCTGCAATGCTGGTCTTCCACGTGGTGGAGCTGAACAGGTATAGGAATTGGCAGCAGAGATCCTCCCAACCGGTCACCGATCCGATAGGGAGCTGGCTGTACCAGACGAATGCGGGACCTTCCAATGTCTGCACGAAACATCGGAGCATGGCGGCTTCCTGCTGGGCCGGAGTCCCCACCATGGGGCCACACCTAGAAGAAAAATGGGCCAAGTGATACGGTGGGTCCCCTTTCTCATTGAAGGGCGAGAAAGTGGATTTCCCAAAACCCGGGGGGTGCGGGCATATCATCCACCCACGCGGGATACGGCTTGCCATCCGGTGGGACTGCCACTTTCCACGTTTCCAATGCTTCGAGGTGGGCTATGAGTGCCGCTATAAGATCATCTGGGTGGGGGTCCCTGTCTTGACGGGGATCCCTAATCACAATTACTTTGCTAGGTTCTTCGACACTGTAGATGGCTTCGGCGGCTCGTGGAGCGACTAGCAGAATGGCCTGTGGGGCAACTGGGGGAACCCAGACTAGATTCTTCAGATTGCCTCGTCGTTTAGGAGGGTTTGGCGAGACGTATCGCACCCTCTTACTGTAAGTTCCATCTTCTGCCCTGTCTGCGGAAGTAGCATGATCAGGGTTGCCTGGAGGCATCTCACTGGGGGGGATTGTTCCTGTCCCTGCTGCCCCTGCTTGGGATTACCATAGTCAGGTCGCCGCTTTCCAGCGCGCTCGGCCAAGAGTTCATCAACCAGCCTCTTCTGCTCAACAAGCTACTGGCATAATGCGGCCTTCTCGGGATCTTTGTCCGTTTTCTGTACAGAGGCAGATGGATCGGAGTGCTTGATAGTTCTGATGTGATCCTTAACCTTACCGACATTTCAACAGAGTACCAACGACTCGGTGGGTACAGGGAGGCCTAGAAGGTTCCTCTGCTGACGGGTAACCCTCCCTGATGGGTACAGCAGTGGTGGTACGCCCTCGGGGGGTAAGTCTCCATCAAGAAATTCAATCTCGTCCTCCATTTCCACTACGTCAACCATGTGGACCGTGACCCCTCTTGAGGTAATGTCCTAAATTTCGCATAATGAATCGGGCTGCCGTTGGATAGGGATGAAGAGGAGAGCGGCATAGTGTCCCCAACCACGGACTAGCACATGGGGGGTAGCTTCCCCGATGACTCTGCGGAGTACTTTGAAACTCTGATCACATTTCCGTTGAAGGGTGCTCTGAAGGCCTGGTGACTCAGGGTGTTGGGCCACAGGGAGTACGGCCAAATCGATCAGGCGACATTTCTCGCCGATTTCTTCAAAGTGCTCTCGACTTCTAGGGTACATCACCCGCTCGTAACTAAGGCGGAAGTCTGTCCCCCATAGGGTTCGGCAAAAGCACCCCACTTCTTCTAGGGTAAGGGACTCTGGTGCGTGAAAGTTTGGCGCCGCCGTCGGCCAGAACTTCTCCGGGAAGTGATCTGCTGCGAGAATGCTCCAGAAGCTCCTGCGTTCGGACTCAGGGTCTGGCCTTGTATTGCCCCACTTGTCAATTGGTGGTGGCTGAGGGAACGGTAGCGGTACCGAGGAGGACCGCTGGGATAGTAAACTTGGCGGCAGAGAATACGGCGAACGAGGTGACTGGACGCCGAATTCCGAGGCATCCTCTGAAGAGTGAGGTGACCTGACCACGATATCACGATACGATGGGCTGATACCCACAACTTCAGGAATAGGAGTCGCGGTTTCTGGCGATAGGTCATGTCGTTGCTCTACCGCCGTTGGTCCCCAAAATAGCTCTCTGTGATCTCTGGTAGAGGTAAGGGGAGCTTCTGGTGACAACGATGGTGATTTCATGGTTGGAACCTATAGAATTTCTACGATTTCTTCCTCCTGGATGTACCTGTGGAGAGAGGTGGGAATCCGGTAGACCTCGCATTCCGGGAGAATGAGGCTGACAGGCCTAGTTCCTGCCCCAGTCCTTGATGAGGAGGAGTGGGGAGAAGGTTCCATCGCTGAGTTGCATTCCGATTCAAAATCCGGGAAACGAGCTGGTTTGATCTCTACCAGCTCCCCCCCAGGATTCTTCCTGTGGCGGCGACGACCCGCTCTTCTATCTGAGGGTGGCTCTTTGGGACAAGTTTGATTCTCAATATGTATTCTTAGGACGACGCTGGTGCCGTGGCGGAGAGGGCCCCTGCTCGAGGTGGCCGGGGTGCGAGGGGCACTCGGGAAAATGTCGAAGGGTACATGGGGAGGACGTCCATGGACGGTGTGGGCAGAGTGAGGCTGACCTTCACTCCTCAAGTTTCCGGGGCGAGGAGGACCTTCGCCAGTTGCTGAGAGGACGTAGGGAGGACCCCCACGTTGGAGAAGTACCGGATGAACAGTGCCTTCAGATCGGCGGTTGGGGGCAGGAGGAGGAACTCCATACCCTGTATAGTGGGTGCAGGAGAGGTTTCCGCGCCGAGCGTCACTGCCGCAGGGCGGGTCTTCCTTTGGGATGGGGGTAGCACGAGGCATACCTCCGTGATGAGATTTGGAGCGGGGAAATACCACGCTCTATGGAATGGTGGTATGGAGAGGACCTCTGTATGGAGTGGCGTTACTGCGGATTGGTTCACGGAAATCATCGCTCGGGCCTGCGACCCCGAGAGTCAACCCGGCCTGCCCGTGGGGCGGCTGAGGCCTTGATCTCGGTAGGGTGAAGGAGTGCCCCTGCTCAGTGTATGTAGGAACTCCATGATGCACGTCGACGGTGGCTTGGGACACAGTAGTTGTCGACGTTGATGTATCTTGGCAAGAGTCCTCAGCCCGGGCCCGGCGCTGACGTCGGGTCAGACGAGCTGGCGCAGGCAGTGTAGGGGCATGGCCTACCTTCTCTTTCTGCGAAGCCGGACGGCGGCGCTGATGCGGCCGAATGGGAGCCCTTGCCTGGAGCCCTTGGATCAGGACACTGAGCGGGCCGAGTCGGACGTCACCCGTCTCATCAGCATAAGGAGAGGAGTCATCGAGACATTCCAGGGATAGGCTCTCGAAACGATTGAACGTTGGGGTGGGAAGCAGTGGATCCCTGCGTAGCCTGTTAGGGCAGTGTTGACGGCGGGGCCTGGATGCCTCCAGGTCCAGGCAGGCCATATCCCGAGTTGGGATGACCCCTTCCTCCTCGTAGCTGCGTACAAGGTTGTTGATCACCCTTCGGTGGATGATCTCTGACGGGGAGAGGGGACGTGGGCGCCCCGTATTCACGGATGTAGAGGATGTCGTGGCGGTAGCGGAGCCATGCGGGGTGGCTATGCCGGTATTTCCCCTACCCCTGTGTAGGCGAGCGGGCGGTGATCGTGTCTCCATAGCAGCAACCTGGTCCCTGTGAAACGGAGGGATCAACTCATCAGCACTGCGAGGAAAAAGATCGACAACTAGTGCCCCAACATCCTTCCATTCTCCACGTCTGTAATAAGGATCCATGCCAACACATTGAAGAACGGAGTACCCCATGTTCCACTGCCCCAACTTCCGGTGAGTTTCACGCCAGGCCTGCCATTTGCATGGCAGGACACGGTGCTGGATATCTGGATCCGGTGACACGTAAATCTACTGGTGTTTCGAACGCTACTAATCTCCACATTGAGGAGAAGAATTTCATGTCGGGTTCACCATCTCTGCTTTCTACGCTTTTGCTGGGGCGCGCACGCGTCCGTATGTGGAGGAGGATGCTCTGCACTGTTGCCCCGCATTCCCGCTTTCCAAAGGCGGGCGGCATTCACTCCTTATTGAGGGACGTCTACACCTTGATCGAAACGGGATGATGGGATGTCGATTCTTCCTTCCGTGGATTCCACCTCGGAACTCAACATCTAGTCTGGGTCTCCCTTATAGATTTAATACGTTGTTCGTGAAACTCTTCCCAATGCCATGTTTCCATGGAATCTAGTTAATTACACTACTTCTGTCGGGACAACCCAAAGGGTCCGGTCAGGGCATCAACCTTTAGTCGGGGGAGTAGTCCCGTCGAGGCATCAGTAGCATGTCTGGATGCTGGGGAACTGGTATGTCTGTATTTTATCCCATGTCATAGGGCTTCTCGAGGGCGTGGAAGCACGAGGCATCCCACATCGAGTGTGGGGAATTATATACCATAGACGTATATCTGAGGTTTTCCTCAACTTCTTGTGTTTTACACAGGGTATGCCGCAGGTTTAACGTCCAGTGGAGATGGATCAGCCTGATAAGAGCATTAGCTAGAATGGATCAGATTGAGGAATTTCCCTTGAAGGGGTGCCGATATCAAGACCAGCCCATGGGAGGCTGAGAAGGGGAGCGGAATGGTATGATCTTTCCGAGACATGGAAGTCCGGGTGAGAATCAGGATGGGTGATGGAGAGTTGAATGAAGTGGAGGGGGAATGAAATGGGACCATCGCGGGGGAGATAGTTAAGTTGGGCTTGATCCTCGAAGATGCCTCCTACGTATCCCTGTGGCAGGGAATCAAAGTCTGCGTAGTTCGGGATGGTGTCGGCGAGCCGGCGTGAAGGTGGACCTTGGCCCGATGGGCATCGTCAGCGAACCGACGTGAATGTGGACCTTGGTCCAATGGGTGTCGTCAGCGAACCGACACGAGTGAGGACCTTGGTTCGGATGGTGCGGGGCTTACACACTAGGCCGCCCAGGTACTGGTGACCTGACGTGAAAAAAAAATAATTTATGGGCTTGAACCTCTAGGAGGCTTCCTACGTACCATGCCGTGACATGGATCAGAGACCTCGTAGTTCAGAGGGGCTTCGTCGGCGAACCGACATGAATGTGAACCCGGGGGTCCACTTGTGGTGGGCTTGAACCTCGTGAGGCTTCCTACATACCATGCCATGACATGGATCAAAGTCCACATAGTTCAAAGGGGTTTCGTCAGCGAACCGATGTAGAGGTGGACCTTGGTCCGATGGGTGTTCAATGGTGACCCATACAATTATGTGGTGGTATGTGATGATTTATTTATATCCCCAACTAATATTTGTAATTATTTTATATTTTATATTTAATTATTTTTCATTTTTTATATGGTATAAATTGGTCCAAATTGATTTATTTTCATGTCAAGTACTAGTTACCAGTCTAGGAGGATGGGGAACACCTCTTGGGCCTCGTTGTGAGCTATATTAGGTGACAATTCAATGATGATCTAGGTTTTTTTGTGAAAAAAGGTATCTGAGGCGGCCCTTGTTATTTGGTTTGTCAGGTAGATTGGAGATATGACCATCGAGGCTTAGGGGGTAGGCCATGGGTTAGTACATGATCAACAACTATTGTTATTCACCCTAAGTTACTAGGGAATGTTGGGATTTTGATTTTATTCTTCCATTTTGGGGTGAAATTGGAGTGGAAAAAAAGTCAATGTTTTCACAAATGGCATGAAAGGACATGCAGAGCCACTACGGATGGTTCCAAGAGACTCTTTGTGGAAGTTTCATGATTGGCCTATGGTCTTCCAAAACATTTGGTCCAGCCATGAATGACCACTAACACATTTTTATAAATTTATTTTGGGTTCCCATGTATTCAAAAATTTGATGGGGTTATATGTTGATATTGTTTTTGATATATTTTCAATTGAATTTTAAAATTGAATTTTATTTTAAAAGGTAAATTTTATTTTTGATATGGTTAACGATTATTTAATAATGAATTACGTTAAATGAATTTTGGGATTAAAGACCCATGTAGTATTCTAAAAATGAATTGTTTAAATTTTTTTTAATTTCATTTCCATGTGGATTCTTAGTGTTTTAAAAACAAATGTTTGGTATTTTAAATTGGTTTTTGTAAGAAATAGTGGTTAGTAAATTAAAAATAAAGTATTAAACCCATTTTTTGATAACGCTGAAATATTTTGAAATTAAAATTTAGGATTTTAAAATAATTTTATATGAAAATATAATGGTTTTATTTGGTTTTTTTGAATTCTAGATTACCAAGGTAGTGATTCGGTGTTATACATCAAGGTTACATGGAGTAGAGACCCATATGGAGCCTGAGTATTTTATTTGAGACAATCATAGTGGTCGGTACTATGATGGGGTATGGTCTGCAAAACTATATAGCCAAGTTATTCATGGATACTAGTTCCTCATCCATGTGCTTCAATTTGACTGTTATTTTTGGTTTGGGTTTGATTGGTTTGAGTGAGTTTTCAATTGAATATGATCTTTATAGTGGGAATTTTTTTTAAATGAAAATGATTTCTGATAGTGGTTTCTGAATTGAAAAAAATGTCATTGAAAATAGAATATGATTCATATTTCTAAAAATATTTTTAAAATTTAGTGGAAAAGTGAATTGATAATTTGATAAATGATTTGTTTTGATGAAAAATTTGTTATGTATGATACTTGATATTCTTTATGTACACTCACATGTGTGTGTATGGAAATTTCATGTTGGAATGTATGTGCGGATGATGTATGTGGAAGTTGAAATGACCACATACATGTGATTAATATGATACAATGGGTTAGTATTTAAGATAAAAGGATTGAATTTGTTTTTAAAATGTGTTATTTGAAAGGGAAAATGGTTCTCATTAAAAATTAGCTTCTCTTTTAATGGGATGTATATTTTGAAAGGAAAAAAAGATAGGTTTTTTTTCAAAAAAATTAATGTGGATGCGCTGAAAAGATTTTGTTAATGAAAAATATTTTATATTTATAAATGAGAAATTAAAATTGAAAACAAGTGAATTTGTAAAAATATTATTTTCAAAATAGGGTTCTTGGCTTGTTTTGTGAGTTGGTTGTGGTTTTCTTTCAGTTGATATTTTATTAGACATTCTTTTGTGATGTTTTGGTTCATGATTATAGATTTTGGTATAAAATGTTGTTTATTCATGTATTCGGTTTAATTTAGATCTTATTGTGTTCCTTAAATTGTTAAATGTATGTTTCCCATAAAGACCTTGACGGTTTTGGAGGATTCCCATCTAGTTGTTGGTCTTGCCCAGAATGCTAGTGGAGTGGTGGGATAATGTTTGTTTTAGAGGTTTCATATTTATGTGATGATCATGGTTCATTATAGGTAATGGAATATCTTGAGGAAGTCGAAACCATTTGTAGCTCTTTGGGAACTCCTCAAGGGGTGATGGTTTGAGATACTTTAAGGTTGTTTAAGGGTATAATATTGGATCTATAGAAGGTGGTCATTCCATTATCATTATGGGATGGGTTGTATTGGGTGATTTTCAATACCAATTTCATATGGTGGTTTATTTGTGATAAAATTATAGAGAGGAATGTGCCAGACCTCATGGATTTTTGAAAAGGTCAATTGAAGGTGAAGGGGTATGTTCACCAATTCAATGAGCTTGTTTCCTTTATCCAGAGATACTCTCAAGCTATCAATTTGAATTTATACCCTTAATGTGGGTTTTATGTTGATTGTTTAAGGACTGGTGTCTTCTAGTGTTCATGAAGGATACATGTCTGATGAGGTTTTTGAACCAGTGGAAACTATTTTGGACAAGTCTTCCTATCAGTTCTTACTTTTCATTTTGGACCACTCTTTTTTCTCTAGTGTTTTCATTTTGGGAATTATCAGCTTTCTAGTTACCATTCTCTAAAGGATTTCTATCAGTGTTTCCATTTGGGTTACCTAGAACGGTTCCTCAACTTTTATAATCAAAAGATAAAGTCTTAGTTATTGGATGTCATCTTCTAACTATGTGGAAATGAGTGCTTCAAGACACTAAGGCTCCATCCATAGGTTTATAGTGAATATTTTGAAAAATCAGGGATCATTGTGGTGTGGAGGACTTTAGCATGTCTTTTTTCTCCAATGATGAAATGTAGAAATTTTATGTTTCCCTTTTACAGCTTCTTCATCTACAAAGGTCCTATTTGTTTATAAAAGGCCTAGAGGCCTTGTTTCCTCATTATGGTAATTGTGATTTAAATGTTCCTCTATATTTGTAGGAAGGCGTGGGTATATAATTTTCATGAAATTTTATTGGTTGTTCATTTTTTATTTTTAATCTCTAATCAGTTTTCCTTTTGTTGAGTCCCTTTATAGATAGGTTTTGGTTGTGAACATTTCGAGACGCACGTGTCCTAGGAAATAATTAATATTTTTTTGTTTTCTTCATCGGGTGGAGTTTCTTACATTAGGCCCCCCTTGTGGTGGGGGTTGGTCTGTGTGGGGTGTAACCATTTTTATTTAATTTTGTAAGTAAATTTCTTAATGGTGGGTAGACCTTTTTCTTATCCATGTGATTCTCCTTATTATGGGATGCTCCATATCTGGTCGGGTGTGACTTGAAGAGTTAAAATGATACACTGGTATTCATGGTTTTGATTTCCCTTGGTTAGATTTTGAATAATTTTTCTAAAATTTTACAGGGTTACTTTTTGGTGGAAGAATGAGTTAATGGTGATCTGAATTATCACAACCTGAACATGTAATTTTAATCATTCTATTTATTTATTTATTCTTCTACCTCAATTTTGAATTCTAGTAGTTAGCGGGTAGAATTTTCAATTTATTAAATATTTTTTACTATTTCATGCTTAACCTCATGGTTAAGAGGAACTTTGTGTTTCCAATGCAAGTGCCCAGGTGGGACATTGATTCGGTGCAAGTGTTGTGCCCATTTGATGAAACCATGCAAAAAGATAGTGGTTAGGCTCTCTAATTTGATTTTGTCAGGTCATATTGTTTGATCAATGTTTTCTAAACAATGTATCTTCTTATTAGTAACTGTAATTGAGTTCCTATCATAGGTCTTGGATAGCGCATAGTTAACACATAGTTTGGTAATCCTAGTGCAAACGATGTAGATCAACCAGAATTTTAAAAATTGGGGTTTTATTTTCATTTTCCATTATTAATTTTCTTCTCATATTTTTTCATTATTTTTCTCTCTATTCATTGCAAGAGACCTCTCCTCCTCTCCTATATATCCACACACCCCTCCCTTTATTATTCTCCCTCTCCACCACTATTTTCCTATTTTTCATTTGGAATCTTGAAAAAATATTCAATATAGGACCTCCTCTCCTTTTTTTCGTACATATATGTGCATTTTTATTCTCCGGGTCATTTTTTGTAGTTCAGTCAAACCCAAAGGTTTTGGGTGGAAGGATTTCTAATGTTTCTCGTTTTAATAAGTGTGTGAAGGCTATCACAGGTCATCTTTGTCTATGTTTCGGAATCCACCACTAAAGGTGATGAGTATTAGACTATTTGGGTCTTCCAAACATCAATTTTGTGTAGGTTTTCATCTATTATTCAATATTTATAAATATATAATATGATATTTTTCATTTTTTTATTTTCTATTAATTTTAATTAGATATTTTTTATCCGCTGTTAGCAGGGATAAAATACACACATGTTCAGGGGAAAGTAATAATATATATATATATATATTCCCTATTTATACATATTCCATCATGGAAAAGGGAATATATAAAATGAAGTTAGTGGTATTTATATATAAATATGTATAAATGCATGTTTCTCTGAGTGTAAACATTGGATTCGAATTGCTGTCATATTTAGTAGTACATCCTGAGTTCAAGGTTCATTCCCAATGTATAACCTGTTAATTTGAGTTCCATAATTCCATGATTGTTCTAAAAATATGTTTCATATTTATGTAGTACGTGTATTCTATATGATATAGTATTGGTTGATATAAATTATTCTTCATTTGGTTTACATAATTTATATAGTCTTCCAGTTTGGATTTTTCATGTTGAAATATTGTCTGATCTTTTGTTTTGGAAAATGAATTGTATTTCTAATGATAAATTGGTCTTAAATGATATTTATTTAAATGTGGTTTATTAAATGTTTTTGAGTGTGTAACTTGTATTTTCAAAGATCTTTTAATGTGTAAAATTGTATTAAAATTTTACAAGAATGAAGATGGGTTCTTCTGTGATTTTAAAAAGGTGAAATTTCTTGTGTTGGCGAGTTTGGAAAAGTTAATGTGTTCTGATTGGAATTTGAGGTTAAATTTTGTTTTCCTTTATTTAAATGGGTTTCATCAATTGACGCATAGTTTCAATATTTTTTTTAAGGTGTGGGTGTTTGGCTATATAATTGAGATTTTAAGTGATTTCAAAATATAAAATTGTTTTATGAATATTATTTCAAAAATAAAAGTATTTCATGTAATGTAATGAGTCATGTTTCGTATATCAAGAATGCTTTTTAGATGTGGAAATCCTTTCATGATGAATTCCCCATTGTATGTTAAATGTGATGCATGTGTTAATGTGTGATTTCTAATTGTTCTTATTGAAGTGGATTGGGCATTATTCCGTGACTTGAAAATGGGGATGATCTCATGGATAGATATCGGCAGTGAGAGGTTTGATGCATTTTTTAGTAATATAAATGACATGTTCATAAATGTTAGGATGATAAAATGTCACCATCATTAGGTATGGATCCCATGGGAATCCTAGGTACCTAGGGGGATATACTAGGCATAGTATTATAGTTGGATCAGCGGGGATGAGGCCTTGTTTCTTCTATAAATAATGAAAATACGGCAATAACTAAACATATAATGATGTTCAAAGACCACTAGACCTTGCGATATGTTATCCTCTAGTAGATCGCGAATTGGGACATTGTGGTCTTTAAAATATTATCCGAGACCACTAGACCATGGGAGGCATTCATCTATAGGGGTAAATGCAAGAGGATGTTGTAGTTTTTTGTTGGATTTTCTTATCACCACTCTACAAGGATCCTATAATTTCACTAACCATAGTACATAGGGTTTTACAATGTGTAATGTCCTGAGCCCGGGTGCCACTCAACTGGTTCGCAGAACCCGTTTGGTCACATGACCTCAAGCGCATTTCCCCAAATGCCCGAGGCTGCCGATTAGCAGCGAGGGCCCAGGTCTAATAGTAGGGAAACTATGCCCTCATTTTTCAAAGTGTAGCGCAACGGAATAATGAAAACATTCAACAACTGTGGAAGAAATTAACTATTCACATTTAAAATAAACATCTGCAATAAAAGATAACCAATAGTTTTATAGATAATGATGCAAAATGTCTCAAGTTCTAAGAAAATAGCCGAAACATGCTACAAAAAAATACAGTACAGTACAATACAGAGTACAGTATAACAAAACAAAACAGTCAGTAGCATCGCGAACCTAAGCCCAGTCCCATGCGACCCTAATCCTCAGCAGCAATCAAGTACCTGTATAGGGACCCTTGCCCTTATCCACACCTGCTGAAATGTTATCAGTTTGGTCTGAAGACATGACCCAAACAGGGTGTGAGAAATAAATCCCAGTAGGCACCCACCAAAGGCTCGTGACCAACTATGTTAAAATATGAAACTACAGTGTGTAGTAGTAAAATACAATAAACTAAGCGGTGCTCAAAACTAGCTAACATTACCAGTTATATTGCCATTTTATTATTCATTTAGTCGTTCATTATAAGAAAACCACCACAATGAATTTCTTTGTAAATAGTCAGTGTCCTCAGACACCCAATCCCTTACCCACATGTCACGACCCGTCCTCGGGGCTTGTGTCATGACTAACCCCAAGCCCGCCTCCCATAGGCCAGGGACTGGCGACTAGCACCAAGGCGTAAATCCCGACAAAAGGGGAAGAAATTGCCTTTGTAAAGTAAACAACCACTACAGAGTAAGCAAACAAAAGTAAACACTAAGTAAAACTTGGTACAAGAGTAAGTTCGGAAACGTAAGTGGGCCAGAATACAAACCCAAACTGAAAGTAAAGTACAACTGAAAGGAAAGTACATCAACTGAAAGTAAAGCAGCAACGTCGAGCCGTCCACTGGTAGTCCCACCTAAAGGGTGAGTACAGATAGCCACCTCAGCTCCTTGGGTCCAGCCGTCCGCTCCGTGTACATCCCGCCAGTGGCCACCTCCAGGTACCGACTTACTCCACAAGCCCCCACCCCGATTAGCGTTGTCCGTCGTCTACATCCAACAAAATGTAGTGCGGGCATAGCCCATGCATGGGTGAGTATACGCTACTCAGTATGGACCCCGAGACCCCCGAAGGTCTCCCAGAATCCACAAAGGAAAGATACAATCACGAAGTAACATCCGACACTACTTAGGTATATGCCCATACATATACCTAAGTCATCATTTCTCATTCGGCTCCAACATCCGAGCCCAAGTACAACCCTGTCCACACAGGAAAACACAACCCAATCCACACAGGAAAGCATAACTTAATCCACACAGGATATCAAGTCAATCTTATCGAAGATAAGGATTGAATGTCAAGAAATCAGCTCACACAAGTATACTTCTTCGTAAGATGATAGAGATGATCAAATGTAGCCACTGATTCATCTAAGTCGTCGGACCCACACAGGATCGATAGATACTAACCCCCGCAATGACCCACAAAGGATTGATAGGTACTAACCCACGCAATGACCCACACAGGATCTAACCCACATAGGATCGGTATGCGCTGGCCCACACAAGACCGCTGATCGCTGACCCACATGGGATCTGACGCACATAGGATTGGTATCACTGACCCACGTAGGATCGCTGAGTTTTGTAGTTGTCATCATCGAACCCACGGAGGATTCGTACTGTCTTCATCATCGTCACAGTCGCAGCCAGCTCTAGAGTTCCCGCACACAGCAAGCTCGTTCGGGAAGGTCTACTCCACGAGCCGAGGGGCTGATACATCAACTGACACGAAGTCCGGATTTGATGTATCCAAAAGTTTCGTATCGTCAAGAGGAACTCAACGTCACAGACGACGCTTCAATCAGACGCCCGGTCTGGGAGTTATTGGCATTTTCATCCTAGGGGCCCGGTTGGTTTTTAAGTCAAAACCAACATGACCATACTGCAACTCCGTCCAAACCTCGAGAGGAGTAACCCAAAAGGTCTGTATCACTAAGAGGAATTCAACGAAGTCGACGACACGTCAATCGAACGTCCGGAGCTCAAGTTATAAGCGTTTCCGCTCCAAGGCCCCGGTTGGTTTCGTGTACGAACCAACTAGGCCAAACCCAAAGTTCTCTGAAACCTTAATTGTAATATACTGAAATGACAGTATTGATCCAAGGATCGCATCGCAGCTGACGGTGCATCGATCGGAGGTCTGCAGCCCATGTTATGGGCAAAAGACTGAAAGAGGTCCGTGAATATAGGTTCTGGGCCCGGTCTGATACCCCCTGGGTCAGCCCGAACCGGGTCTGGCCCGCTTGGGCGCGGCCCAGCCTGGCTGGCGCGGCCCGGCACGGCCTGGGTGAGGCCCGACCCTGCCTCGGCGCGGCCCGGCCCGGCCTGGGTGGCCCGGCCCGGCGCACTGGCGCGGTTCGCTGGCCAGCTCGGTGTGGCCGAGCTGGGCATACAAGGGGGGGGGGGCACGCTGCCCCCCCTGTTTAATTAAACGTGTCACCCACGTGGGGGGTGGGGGCGCTCCTCCCTTCCAGTCGGGGGTTACGAACCCCCGGTTTCTCCCCAGACTGGCTGGCCCGCTCTGGCCAGCCGGCTGCTGCCGCCACGGGACCGGCGCGGTCCCGTCCCCCTGCTCTGACGCCGGCGGCCAGAAGCCGGACGCCGCTCCCAGCTCCGCCGTGGCCTTGGTCCAACCGGCGCTGCGCGACGGCGTGGCGCCCCTCCACCGCGGCCCTGCTCCGGCCGCAGTGTTTTCTTGATTCGTCTGTGCGGCGCGAAGGCGCCGCGACCTTGTTCGACTTCAACAGCCCGACACGACGGCGCCACCCATCCTTACAGCATGATCCAGCGCGGTGCGATGGCACCGCACCATCTCCGTCCCAAACCACAACAAGGTCAACAATAGAATTAAGGGAGGAGGGTCGGCTGTGTTTGTGAGGTCCGTCCCCCTCCCGTTAATCGGTGGCAAGTGGCTAAGATTACGAAAAACGCTCGAATATTCACGAACATATATTCAAACCCCTACCTCGAGCATAGTTGAACGAAGTCTTGTCGCAGAATTGAACGTCACGGAAGAAGGCGTCGCGGAAGGAGAGGGTTGTTGGCATCGCGGTACATGGCGTCGTGTCGTCGATCTCTGAGGAAGGTTTCTCTCACCGTCGCCCATCTTCAGAGGTCAGTATTCTTCATCGGCGGTGGTGCGTTCTTCGCATTCTTCGACGAAGAAGAAGAACTTCAAGCCTTAGATCTTTTCCCCCAATCCTCTCACAACCCAATAACTCTAATAAAATAAGTGTTTGTCTTATTTTATTTCTCACGCCAAACATTTTGAAATTCAAAAACGAATCAATCAATTAATTGAATTAATTGAGGAGTTTAAACCGCCCAATTAATAAGGCGTTTATTATTTAGTTTAAATGCAAGAGTTGACTTACATTTAAAGGAGGGTGCGGGTGCGTTAACTAAATATAGGTGGGGGTTTTGTGGAAGTTGAAAAGATGGGGCTCTTGTGGGCCCCACCTTACAAATATCCTACCTAGTGGAGTATGATATAGTGGTCCCACTTCAACCACTTGGCTTAGGTTAAACAACTTAAAATAAAATAAAATTGGCTGCACCATTTTATTTTATTCTTTGACTTAACCCAAAATTTTAAAAACCACACCCGAGAAAACGCAACTCCGGAAAAGGTGTTCCTAAGCAATTACTGGCGCTGCGATTCCATCGGTGTCCTTAGATTTCGATTCCGAGCACCGGTTCAAAAGTTATAAAATCCCGCTCGTTCGTTCACTGAACGTACCCGAGCTAAACATCGGAAAATGATTCCGGGCACACCGGGCCTCGGAATCAGGTGCCGTCAGAAACTGCATTCTTGTAAAATCCAAAAGAAAATTAAGAAAAAAATTTCCCTTGAATTTTACTGGTATTTAAAATACTCCCACCTCAGGGATTTACATCCTCATAAAGATATATCATAAACTAGGTAAAAAATGTGGGTACTAAGCACGCATCTGAGCCTCCCGCTCCCAAGTGCTCTCCTAGAGGTTCCCATGTTGCCATCAGATGTGCAGTAGAGGAATCGACCATCCATGTAGGAACCGCATCTGTCGATCCTCGATCTCCACTGGGACCTCCACAAAAGTCTCTCCATCATCAATGTCCAGCTCCCCATGGTCAATGATATGCATCAGGTCGTGTATGTATCTCCTCAGCTGAGATATGTGGAAGACGTCTTGCACCCGGTGCAACTGAGGTAGTAGAGCCAGGCAATAAGCCACCTCGCCAATCCTGCTGAGGACCTGGAATGGTCCGATGAAGCGCAGAGATAACTTGCCGCCCCGGTGAAATCTCCATAATCCACGTCCAGGTGAGACCCGAATGAAGACGTGGTCGCCATCCTCGAATTCCTGTAGTCTACGCCTCCTATCATCATAAGACTTCTGATAGCTCTGAGCTATCCTCATCCGCTCCTGGATGACTTGGAATTTCTCTGTCGTGGCCTGGACCATCTCCGGTCCCACAAGTGCTGACTCCCCAGGGCCTTTCCAGCATAGTGGTGATCTGCAAGGTCGGCCGTACAACGCCTCGTATGGTGCCATCCCGATGGTGGAGTTGTAGCTATTGTTGTACGCAAACTCCGCCAAGGGTAGGTGGTCCTACCAGCTACGACCAAAGTCGAGGACACATGCGAGGAGCATGTCCTTGAGAGTCTGAATGGTCTTCTCCGTCTGACCATTAATCTGAGGGTGATAGGCGATGCTCAGATGTAGCTGCATCCCGAATGCCTCCTGCAACCCCTTCCAAAGCCGGGAAGTAAAGAGAGCATCTCGATCGGAGATGATAGATGATGGAACACCATGAATCCGTATAATCTCCTGAACATAGATACATCCCAAGCTCTCCACTGAGCCCTGATCTCTAATACGTAAGAAGTGAGCCGACTTGGTGAGTCGGTCGAAAATCACCCAAACAGAGTCATGACCTCTGGATGTACATGGAAGTCCGGTTACGAAATCCATAGATATCTCATCCCACATCCACTCTGGGACCTCCAAGGGCTGTACCAAGCCTGCTGGTACCTGGTGCTCTGCCTTCACTTGCTGGCAAGTGAGGCACCAAGAAACGAACTCTACCACAACCTTCTTCATACCCAGCCACCAGTGATGACGTCCGAGATACTGGTACATATTCGCCACTCCTGTATATACCGCTAAAGGGGAAGTGTGAAACTCTCTCAGCACCTCCTCTTGTAAAGCAGATGGTACCATGGTACGTCCTCGGAAAAGGACATCGTGCTCTCCTCCTAATGAGAATCTATCAGGTGCCTGTCCTGAGGATATCCGCACACGCCGCGTCTCACAGTCGGCATCCCCACACTGTGCCTCTCAGACCTGCTGCAGTAGTAAAGGAGTGACTGTGAGTGACTGAAGAAAGGCTGTTCCATCTCTATCCATGAAGGATATCTGCAAAGTGGCTAGCTGCTCCGTCACCTCCCCGAGTAGCTGAATTCACGACCTCCTGTTGAGAGCATCAGCTACTACGTTCTCTTTTCTAGGAGTATAGACTATCTTAATGTCATAGTCCTAGAGGAACTCGAGGCATCGCCACTATCTCAGGTTCAGGTCGTTCTGCGAGAAGATGTACCTGAGACTCTGGTGGTCAGAATAGACTGTAAAGCGCTCGTCCATCAGATATTTTCGCCACATCTTCAGAGCGAAGACCACTGCTGCTAACTCCAGGTCATGGGTAGCGTAGTTATGCTCATGCTACCTCAACTGAAGTGATCCATAGGCGATCACGTCTCGCTTCTGCATCAAGACACATCCGAGTCCGGTCCCTGATGCATCGCAGTAGACTACGTACCGTACTCCCTCCTCCGGTAGACTCAAGATAGGCGCGCTGGTCAATCTCTGTCTCAGCTTTTGGAATCTCTGATGACATATGTCTGACCACACAAAGGGTTTCCCCTTATTCGTCAAAGCTGAGTGTGGTGCCGAAACTCTGGAAAATCTTGGCACGAATCTCCGGAAGTACCCAGCTAGCCCCAAGAAACTCTGCACCTCCGTCATGCTCTTGGGTGGCTCCCAAGCTAGCACTACCTCGATCTTCACAGGATCCACCGCAACTCCAGCCTCAGAGATGATGTGTACCAAGAAGTGGACTTCACATAACCAGAACTGACACTTTGAGAGTTTTCCATAAAGCTGGTGCTCTTGGAGTGTGTCTAGTACCACCCGCAAGTGGTAGGCATGATCCTCCTCAGTGGTCGAGTATATCAAAATGTCGTCGATGAATACCACGACAAATCGATCGAGGAATGGCTGAAAGATCCTGTTCATGAGACCCATGAACACTGCTGGAGCGTTGGTTATGCCGAAAGGCATAACCAAGAACTCATAGTGGCCATACCGACATCTGAAGGCCGTCTTCTGCACGTCCTCGTCTCGAACTCTGAGCTGATGATAGCCTGACCTGAGGTCTTTCTTCGAGAACCACCATGCTCCCTTGAGCTGATCGAAGAGGTCGTCAATCCTCGGTAGCTGATACTTGTTCCTCACGGTCACCTGGTTCAGGCGACGATAGTTAACACACAGTCACAAGTTCCCATATGCCTTCTTGGCGAACAATATCAGGGAAGCCCAGGGTGAAACACTAGGTCAGATGAATCCCTTGCCCTGTAAGTCCTCCAACTGTACCCCTAGCTCTAGAAGCTCAACAGGGGCCATCCGATATGCTGGAGTGGATATCAGGGCTGTCCCGGGGTACAAGTCAATATAGAAGTCTAACTATCTGCGAGGAGGTAGCCCTGGGACATCATCGGGGAAAACGTCCACATACTGATCCACCACTGCAGGAAAACCAGGACCACGCACGTAAACTGCTCCTAGGATGAGGCTATCCAACTGATGAGTGATGGCATGTCCTCTCCTCTACGTGAGTCCATCCTGTGCTGCAAAGGCTCCCTTCTTACTGGTGAAGGTGAACCTGCTCCCGTCGGTGCGTATACACCGCACCTTGCGCCTAATACAGTCGATCTGAGCATGGACTGTGGATAACCAATCCATGCTCAAGATGACGTCGTAAGGCCTCGACGCCCCTACAAGAAGATCCCAGCCGAAGCTCTCGCCTCCTAGAGTAAGCTCAAACTGCCGTCACTAGTGCGTAATCATCGAGTCTGCTCCCGTAGCAGTCTCTAGCCGTAAGGATCGAGCCAACGGCTCCTTCGGAATCTCCAAGTTCCGAACAAGGGTAGCGGTAATGAAATAATGACTCGCTCCTGTGTCTATAAGAACTGCAGCAAGGGTGGAATAAACACAGATAGTACCTCGAATCATCTCGGGCGCACCGTGGTCGTAGGCCTCCACTACCTGAAGTTGTGCCTATCTCTGCCCGCCAGCTCCCTGTGGTCGGGGTGGACCTCCTGGTGGTGGTGGTGGTGGTAGAGCCTCAAAGCATCGCCCACCACCTGCTGCTCGGCCAACTCCTCTTCCTCGTCCGCCTGCTCCCTATGGACCGCCACGGTCGACCCTCTACCTCTGCCTGGGTGGTCCGTCAACCATCTACTGCTCCTCCGCACGACAGGTCGGGCAGTCACAAGCCATGTGGCCCTACCCACCGCATGCGTAGCACTGTCTACCTCTCATAAGACTGGCTCTACGCTGAGTGCCCCGCACCTCTGAGCTAGTGTCCTGAGGTTGTCCGCCTGAGGGTATGGTCCACCTGGACCCGTGTGTCAACTGTCGACTGCCAGCTGCAGAAGACTCTACTACGTGCCGCCCTGCGGTAGGTCTCGCTGCTGATGTAGGATCAGCAAGAAAGATCTCGATAAGAAGGGCTCTCTCCAGTACCCCTGCATGTGTCGGAATGCTGAGGGAGATTAGTGATGCCCTGATCTCATGCCTCAATCCCTGCTCGAAGGTCTGGGCCCAGATGAATGGGTCCCGTACCATGTCCGTCGAATAGCGTGAGAGGTCTGTAAATCTCTCCGAGTACTGGGCGATCGTCAAGGTGCCCTGCCGCAGCTGTAGAAGCTCCTGGATGCGCACCGCACGGAGGGTGGCTGGGATGAACTCCGACCGGAAGAGGCTCTCAAATTCCGTCAAGAGAAGAGATGCCTCGTCGTGCACCTGGAGAATCAAGCTCCACTATCTGCCTACTGTCGCGTGCACGAGACTCGCAGGAAGGATCAACATGAGGTCTGCTGGTGTCCCTACCAAACGAAAAACTCGTACAACTACCTCCAGCCAATCCTTAGCTTCCTGAGGGTCCGTCTCCCTATGGAACCTGGGCAGTCACTGACGCTGAAACTCGTGCAATGCACCAAGGCGACGTGCACTCTCAGTGGCTAGAGCTGGTGGCTTCGGTGGCTTTGCAGGAAGTGGTACCACCGGTTCCTCTGCAATTATCGGGCCCTGCACCGAGGTCTCATCGCTCAGTGGGCTATCATCACGTACAAAACTCGGAACCCTAGCTAGCTGCCATTGTGGGGCCATCCTGAAAAGAAACAGATGCGCCACGGTCAAAACAGTATACCTGGTGATCTGACACAAAGTAATCACAAAGAAAACATTTAAAACACATATTCAATCAATGTTTTCGTTCATTGAGTCGGAAATCAGATGTCAGGGCCCTGGTGTATGGATACGTCGGCCACCGCACCAACACTGGACTCCCTGGACTGATAACCACACTCAATACCCTTAACACTATTTATTCACATAGAAAAAGATCAGAGTCTTGAGTACTGCGGTAGAATCGAACACCTCTGATACCAATTTGTCACGACCCATCCTCAGGGCTCGTGCAGTGACTAACCCCAAGCCCGCCACCCATAGGCCAAGGGCTGGCGACTAGCACCAAGGTGTAAATCCTGACAAAAGGGGAAGGCATTTCCTTTGTAAAGTAAACAACCACTACAGAGTAAGAAAATAGAAGTAAACACTAAGTAAAACTGGGTACAAGAGTAAGTACAGAAAAGTAAGTGGGCCAGAATAAAAACCCAAACTGAAAGTAAAGTACAACTGAAAGGAATGTACAAAAACTGAAAGTAAAGCAGCAATGTCGAGCCGTCCACTGGTAGTCCCACCTGAAGGCTGGGTACAGATAGCCACCTCAGCTCCTCGGGTCCAGCCGTTCGCTCCGTGTACGTCCCGCCCAGTGGTCCACCTCTAGGTACCGACCTGCTTCACAAGCCTCCACCACGATCAGCGCTGTCCGTCATCTGCATCCAACACAAAGTAGTGCGGGCATAGCCCATGCAGGGGTGAGTATACGCTACTCATTAGGGACCCCGAGACCCCCGAAGGTCTCCCAGAATCCAGAAAGGATAATCCACAATAGAAAGATACATTCATGAAGTAACATCCGATACTACTTAGGTATATTCCCATACGTATACCTAAGTCATAATTTCTCATTCAGCTCCAACATCGGAGCCCATGTATAACCCAGTCCACACAGGAAAACACAACCCAGTCCACATAGGAGAGCATAACGTAATCCACACAGGATATCAAGTCAATCTTATCGAAGATAAGGATTGAAAGTCAAGAAATCATCTCACACAGGTATACTTCTTCGTAAGACGATAGAAATGATCATATGTAGTCACTGATTCATCTAATCCATCGGACCCACACATGATCGATAGGTACTAACCCCCGCAATGAACCACAACGGATCAATAGGTTCTAACCCCAACAATGACCCACACAGGATCTGACCCATAGAGGATCGGTATGTGCTGGCCCACACAGGACCGCTGAGCGCTGACACACACAGGATCTGACCCACACAGGATCGGTATCACTGACCCACGTAGGATCACCGAGTGCTGTAGTCGTAACCGTCGAACCCATCGAGGATTCCATACTGTCTTCATCGTCGTCGCAGTCGCAGCCAGCTCTAGGGTTCCCGCACACAGCAAGCTCGATCGGGAGGGTCCGCTCCACAAGACGAGGGGCTGATACATCAACTGACATGAAGTCCGGAGTTGATGTATCCAAAAGTTCCGTATCGTCAACTGGAACTCAACGTCACAGACGGCGCGTCAATCGGACGCCCGGTCTGGGAGTTATTGGCTTTTTCGTCCCAGGGGCCCGGTTGGTTTTTAAGTCAAAACCAACCCAACCATACTCCAACTGCATCCAAACATTTAGAGAAGTAAGCCAAAAGGTCCGTCTCACTAAGAGAAATCCAACGAAGTCGACAACACGTCAATCGGACGTCCGGAGCTCATGTTATAAGCGTTTCCACTCCGAGGGCCCGGTTGGTTTCGTGTACGAACCAACTCGGATGAACCCAAAGTTCTCCAAAACCTTGAGTGTAATATACCAAAACGACAGTCTCGATCCAAGGATCGCATCACAGCTGAAGGTGCGTCGATCAGAGGTCCGCAGCCCTTATTATGGGAAAAAGACCGAAAGAGGTCCGCGAATAGGGGGTTCGGGCCCAGTCCGACCCGGCCCGATTCCCCCTGGGTCGGCCCGAACCGAGCGACCCGACCCGGGTCGAGGTCCGGCCCGCTTGGGCGCGGCCTGGGCGGCCCGACTCGGCATGCTGGCGTGGTCCTCTGGCCAGCTCGGCTTGACCGAGCTGGGCAGACAAAGGGGGGGGGGGCTTCCCCCCCTGTTTAATTAAACGTGGCCCCCACGTGGGGTGGGGGGGGGGGGGGGCGCTACTCCCTTCCAGCCGGGGGTTACAAACCCCCGGTTTCTCCCCTAACGGGCCGGGCCACTCCGTCCAGCCGGCTGCGGCCGCCACGGGACCGGCGCGGTCCCGTCCCCCTTGCTCCGACGCCGGTGGCCAGAAGCTGGCCGCCGCTCCCTGCTCCGCCGCAGCGCGGCGGCTCCGTGCCCCTCCGCCGCGGCCCCGTTTTCAGTGGCGGTGTTTTCGTGATTCTTTGGCGCGGCGCGACGACGCCGCGACCTTTTTCGACTTCAACGGCGTGGGGCGACGGAGCCGCACATCCTTGACGCATGATCTGGTGCGGTGCGACGACACCATGCCATCTCCATTTCAAACCACAACAAGGTCAACAACATAATTAATGGAGGAGGGTCAGCCATGTTTGTGCGGTCCGGCCCCCTCCCGTTAATCGATGGCAAGCGACTAAGATTATGAAGAACGCTCGAATATTCACGAACATATATTCAAACCCCAACCTCGAGCGTAGTTGAACGAAGTATTGTCGCGGAATTGAACATCGCGGAAGAAGGTGTCACAGAAGGAGAGGGTCGTTGGCGTCGCGGTACACGGCGTCGCATCATCGATCTCCGAGGAAGGTGTCTCTCACCATCGCCCGTTGTCGGAGGTCTGCGTTCTTCGTCGGCGGCGATGCGTTCTTCGCGTTCTTCGATGAAGAAGAAGAACTTCAAGCCTTAGATCTTTTTCCCCCAATCCTCTCACAACCCAACAACTCTAATAAAATAAGTGTTTGTCTTATTTTCTTTCTCACACAAAACGTTTTGAAATTCAAAAACGAATCAATCAATTAATTGCATTAATTGAGGAGTTTAAACCGCCCAATTAATAAGGCGTTCATTATTCAGTTTAAACGCAAGAGTTTACTTACATTTAAAGGAGGGTGCGGGTGCGTTACCTAATTAAAGGTGGGGGTTTCATGGAAGTTGAAAAGGTGGGGCTCGTGTGGCTCCACCGTACAAATATACTACCTAGTGGAGTAGGATATAGTGGGTCCCACATCAACCACTTAGCTTAGGTTAAACAACTTAAAATAAAATAAAATTAGCTGCACCATTTTATTTTATTCTTTTACTTAACCCAAAATTTAAAAAACCACATCCGAGCAAAGACAACTCCGGAAGAGGTGTTCTTAAGCAATTACAGGTTCTGCGATTCCATTGGTGTCCTCGGATTTCGATTCCGAGCACCGGTTCAAATGTTAGGAAATCCCGCTCGTTCGTTCAATGAACGTAAATGAGATAAACTTCGGAAAATGATTCCAGGAACACCGGGCCTCAGAATCAGGTGCCGTCAGAAACTGCGTTCCTGTAAATTCAGAAGAAAATTAAGAAAAAAATTTCCCTTGAATTTTACGGGTCTTTACACCACAGTTAATCAGAAATGTAATCCGTATGTAATTTCCCACATGCATAAAGGATATTTCCCTTAGGCGTACGAAGTGTCTCCCTTAGGCACAGAGTCTATTGACCACAGGCATGAAAAACGTTTCCTTCAGGCTGAAATAACAACTGCCATCAGGCTAAAGGTAACACTGCCCTCATCCTATGTAAAGCACTGCCCTCAGGCTAAGCAAATAACCGGACCATTCCCAACTTGTAAATAATAAATTCAAATTCAATTCCTCTCAAGTCAATTTAACAAACATTATTTCAATGAAATACCCTCGGGTATCCTGGCCAAACGTCTAAACAGAGGAACGCACCCCCGGGGTGGTCCTGGATCCAAGAAGCGATCCCAAACAGCAGTTTATTATCACATTTAATTACCTACAAAATTCTAGAAATTTAAAAATCCAAGCCGTCAGCCACATGAAACCCCAACATGGGTTCGTAGCACAAAAATACACACAAATGCACAACATTTGGAAATTTAAACACCAAGCCACCTACCTTAAACACCCATGAACGGTATATACGGACGACGATCCTCAAATCGTCTAACAACGACGTAGATCATAGGTGAATAAAATCCTCATTCGAACTCAAATAACTTCCCTTAGAGGACGAATTGGAAAGAACGACTTAAAGAGAGTGGATGGCTTACCCGTGCAGTTCCAACGAGATCGTCAGAGGCGAAAACGGATTCCCGAAGCTTGATATGGAGATCCTCGAAGGTCTGATCTCCTCTCCCGACTCCTTTCTCCAGTTCTAAGACAATCTTGTGAACAGGGTTGGCTATTGGCAATTTTATGTGAAAAAAACAAACTATATGGCAAGTACTATTGACTACACAATGTATATTTTTTTCATTTTACTTTTCCTCTAGCGGCACCGCCTCATTGTTCATCCATCGACATGAATAAACTATATGTATTTCTAGTTACACGGTGTGTACTACCACTCTGCTGGCAGCTGCTTCCACCACCTTACTATTTTCCTACCGAATAACTACACGATGTCTAAATATCCACTACACAGTGTGTAATCGATTTTTACACCCTTCATCACTGACATGGTTACACACCCTGTGTACTCATCCCACACGGCCAAAGTACACAGCGTGTGGAATAGTACATGGCGTGTAGTCCTGAAATTTTGGTTTTTTCCTCATTTTCCTTATTTTCTCAAAAACAGTTAAGGAAAAGTGAAAAGAATAAACTCGTACCTAAAATATAAGAACCATGTTTTTACCAACTTCCCCCCTTAAAGCAATTCGTCCCCGAATTTGACTTCCAAGGGTGATGATGATAAAGCTCAGAACATCTCTGGCCACTAAGCACATACATTAGTCTCCCACTCCCAATTTTCGTCCTACACTCGGCCATGCTGCCATAGCACCCGTACGGTAGGAACTGACAGGGCTTAGAGAACCTTTGTAATCATATCATCGATACAAATCAGATGCTCCTCAAAGGATGTATCTACCTCGAGCTCAACCTCCTCGGGCTGAAAGACGTGAGATGGGTCTGGATGATAGCGACAGAAATGAGATACATGGAAGACGTCGTGCATGGCTCGGTACCTCTATGGTATCTCCAACTGATAGGCAACCATCCCGACTCTCTCCAGAATCTAAAATGGCCCCACATACCTCGGTGAAAGATTACCCGGTCTCCTAATCCGTCTGTGTCCCAACCTCGGGGAAACAAGCAAGAAAACCTGACCCCTGACCACGAAGTACAAGGGTCATCTATGGCGATCACCATAATATTTATGACGAGACTGTGTAGTATCCATCTACTTTTGAATCAACTGGACCTGCACAGAAGTCTCCTGCATGAGACGTAGTCCCGGTAAAGCTGCCTCACCGGCCTTTAACCAGCACAAAGGTGATCGGCATGGCCTACCATATAGTGCCTCGTAAGGTTCCATCTCAATAGATGCCTGAAAACTATTATTATAGGCAAACTAAACTAGGGGTATATGCTTCTCCCAAGAGCCCCCGAAGTCTAGGATACATGCACGCAACATGTTCTCAAGCACCTATATCGTACGCTCTGACTGACCATCGGTCCGAGGGTGGTAAGCTATGCTCAGAAGCACCTGTGTACCCAGTGCCCTATAAAAACTCTGCCAAAAATGAGACTTAAATAGGAAATCCCTATCTAAAATTATAGAATGAATAACCCCATGAAGACGTAAGATCTCTTTGATATACAACTTCCCGAGCTCGTCAACACCGAAGGTATCCTTGATAGGAAAAAAGTGAGCTACCTTCGTGAGTCTATCCACAACAACCCACATGACATCATTGCCATGAGGTGACCTCAAAAACCTAGTCACAAAGTCCATCGTGACATCATCCCATTTCCACTCCGGGATGGGTAACTGCTGTAACAGTTTGGCTGGCCTCTGATGCTCCGCCTTCACCTGCTGATAGGTGGAACACGCCGTAACAAAACCAGCCACATCCCTTTTCATACCCGTCCACCAGTACTGATGTCTCAATCCATGGTACATCTTGGTAACTCCGGGATGAACTGCCCAAGTTGAAGCATGAAACTCCCACATCAAATCCTCACGTATATCCTCTGGAACCCATACTTGTCCAATGAAACACAGAATTTCATCATCGCCTATTGTCCAACCAGGAGAAGGATCCTCATTTTCCACTGACTCCTCTAGAACTAGGCATTCTGAATAAGATAGTTTTCTCATCCTCACTCTATCCAAGAGGGTAGAAGTCACAGATAAAGATGAAATATAGGTCTGCCCCTGACTATCATGCACATCCAAATGCATCTCAGAGAACAAGTCCATAAGCTGCCATTCACCACTGGCCTCCTCCACTACCTGTATCTGAGTCTTCCTGCTCAATGTATTAGCTACTGTATTACCATTAATAGGTGTATAGAAAAGCTCAAAGTTGAAGAAGTGAAGGTATTTGACCCACCTTCTCTGTCTCAGATTCAAGTCACGCTGAGTAAAGATATATTTGTGGCTTTTGTGGTCGGTGAAAACCACAAAATGTTCTCCCAATATATAATGTTTCCAACAGCGCAACACATGAACAAATGCAGCTAACTCGAGATCATGCGTCGGGTAATTCCTCTCATGTGGCCTCATCTACTAACACACATACAAAACAACACGATCGCCCTACATCAACACATCTCCCATCCCAATACCTGATGCATCACAGTAAACTTTATTGCTCTTTCCCTACTCTGGGAGTATCAGGATTGGTGATGATGTCAACCTTCCTTTCACGTCCTAAAAGGCTGTCGCGCAAGCTTCGGACCAAACAAACTTCACACCCTTCTTATTCAAACCCGTCGATGGCGTTGCTATGTGGGAGAAGTCATGTATGAATCGCCTGTAGTAACCAGCCAGCCCTAAGTAACTTCATATCTCAAACACGTTCTTAGGCTACTCTCAGGAAACTACTCCTCTCACATACTCTGGGTCTAGTGCAACTCCAGCCTCTGAGATGATATGACCCAGTAAGTGAATCCGGTCCATCCAAAAGTGGCACTTTCAGAGATTAGCATATAGATTATTCTCTCTCAGTGTACTCAATATGATCTCAAGATGGTTGTCATGGTCGTGTCTAGTGTGAGAGTACACCAAGATATTGTCCATGATTACTACCACAAAATAATCCAGATAAGGATGGAACACATGATTCATCAGAGCCATGAAAACTGTTGGTGCATTCGTGAGTCCAAACAACATAACCAAGTACTCGTACAGACCATATCTGCTCTGAAAACCTGTAATCGGTATATCCGATGGTCTCACGCGCAGCTGATGATAACCTGATCTCATGTCAATCTTCGAGAACACTCGTGATCCATGAAGATGATAAAAAAGATCATCAATCCTCAGCAAGGGATATTGGTTCTTGACTGTCAACTGGTTCAGCTTCTGATAATAAACACAGATTCTGAAGGTATCATCCGCCTTTTTTGCAAAAAGGACCAGTGAACCCCAAGGAGAAGTACTGGGTCATATGAAACCATTTTCCTGTAACTCCTCTAACTTCCTCTTGAGCTCCTACAGCTCAGGTGTATCCATCTTATAAAGATTAATGGACACCAGTGTTGGTCCTGGTACAAGCTCAATAGAGAAATCCACCTCACGCTCTTGAGGTAGACCGGAAACGTTGTTCGGGAAGACATCCATGAAACGATCAACCACTGGAGGGAAATCCCGCTGACATGTCCCCTGATCATCCAGATATAAACATGAAATCTGGGCTTTCCCTCCACCTCACCCACGTTGCTTTGGTCCAGCTCGACTTGCCTGAACATCCCATTCGCCCTTGTATAGAAACTCTCCACCCTATGGTGATGTGAAACTCACCCTGCGACGATAGTAGTCTACAAAGGCTCGAAATGGAACCAACCAGTCCATCCTGAGAATGACTTCATAATTGTCATCTGTAAGTCATAGAGGTCCCATAGAAAGTGACACCCTCCAACCTCAAGGGGGCACTCCTTGCACTGACGTACACTAGCCGATTTATTTCCCAATGGAGTGTCTAGCGTCATAACATAAAAAAAGAACAAACACAGAGCCCAAGTCTCTACATAACGGGCACAAATATAAAGCTATGTGTAGCACCCATATCAATAATCACTTAAAATAAAACATAAGATAGTAGAATAGTACCTATGATAGTAGAAGGTTTGAGATCCTACTGATGATGGGTCTGTTGCACTGCATATGCCGGCCCAGTGCCGCGACCATGTGATATAGCCTGGCTACCCTGAGCTATCCCACCCTTCTGCCTCTGAGATCCTACTGTCTAGCTACCACGACCACAAAAACCATCCCTGCCTACACGCCTTGACATATTCTAGTTTCCCGACTGCTAAGAAGCTACTGGTCCTGCGCCTGCACGCAGAGTCTACATAGAACACCTCTCACTAGCCACTGGTAGACACACCCTGCAAAAGCGCTGCAAATGACCGATCTTGCCGCAAGCTCGGAACTCCACTAGGTCTCATGGACACTGAGGAATTTTGTGCCACTCCTTACCACATAGGAAGCACATGACCAAGCCACCTGAAACATTCTTATGGCTGGTACTGCCACCATGAAAAAATTCCATCTGTCTCTTCCTCTTTCTAGTAGAAATGGTACCAGAAACTAGTGCTGAACTGCCCTAGCCCACACCACTAGCTTCCCACAGGTTCCTCTCTATAATCAGCGATTGGTTCACAATATCATGTAGTGAAGGAAACTTGAAAACATTCACCAGTTCATGAATGTATTAACGAAGACCATCCTCAAATCGTCCGGCTCTCAACGTCTCATCACCCACCAGAACAGGTGCAAAATACTGAAGCTCATTTAAATGATCAGAATAATCCATCACCGACATAACGCTCTACTGGCGATTAATGAACTCTCGAGCTCTATCTGCCCTCAGTGACTCTGGGAAGAAGAAATCATAGAAGACTTCCAGAAAATATTCCCACGCCATGTCTCTGTGATGCTCAGACTGAGTGGTAACATCCCACCACCGATTGGTGGAATCAAGATGTATATAAGTTGCGAGCTTGAACCTCCACCCTGGAGGCATCTCCATATGCTCAAAGATAGTCTGCATGGACCCCAGCCAAGACTCTGCAGCCTGTAGTCCTTCATCCCCTAAAAACGTAGGCGGATGCTGCTGCTGCAATATACGAGTCAGCTTGGCCATAGATGTGGCAGCCGGTGGTGCTCCCCGAAAGGTCTGCATGAACCGCATAAAGCCTTAACAGAACTGTGCCTCCGTGCCTGTGTCCGGTTTAATGGATGGCGCCGCATCTGACTCTACTGGAGGATCCACAAGTAGCCCATGGCCTACCATCTCTGGAGTATAATCGTTGCCTCTCTCTTGGAAAAAAACATGTGGTTGTCTCGACAGCATGACTCTACATGGTAAAACAAAATCCTTAGATCAAGATTATCATAGTTTCAAAATGAAGGGACCAAAAGGGGAAAAGGAGGAATAATGTATTCAGGATTCCACAACAAGACTACACGACATGTATACTGAATACACTGAGTGTAACTAATTTTTCTTCCCCTACCCAGGTCCTTCTACATAGCCAAGCCACATGGATCCCGTTAAAAAAAACTACACGTCATGTATACTGACTACACGGCTTGTATGGTATAATTTTCCAACTACCCATGTCGTTTGTGACACGGCCAACTACTCATCTTACACTACACGGCGTGTTACACCCACACACGGCGTGTACACCACCACGTTTCCCAGCCACATGGCTAAAACCAAACGGTCTATCCTCAGACAATAATACATGGCGTGTCCCTCAGGAACACGACATGTACTATATGAGCTCCACCGACCCGTGTTGTTAGTTACACAACAGGATACACGGCTCACACTACACGGTGGGTTCCATATACATACGGTGTGTACAAGAAAGGATTACACCAACCCGTGTTGTTAGTTACATGGCCAGATCCCAGGTCGGACTACACGGTGTGCTCTATAGTGGACACTACGTGTTTGTCTTAAGGTATCCATCATCCGTGATTGTTAGTTACACGGGCGGACTCCAGGTCAACACTATACAGCGTGTACATCCGGTACACGGCGTGCCCCCCTCCCAAGAATTTCACTTCCCCGTTTCCCCACCCACATGGTCTATGACATGGAAAGAGACTACATGGTGGGTACAGAGGGTACATGGAATGTACTTAAAAAGTTTTCTTTTCTTCCTGAACAGATGAACACACGACGTGTGTCCAAGGAACAACACGGCGTGTATCCTGGGTTTTCCAGACAGTAGGGATCTAAAACTTCTTTGGATCCTAGAAAATACCGAAAAAGTACAACTATGTGACAAATTCCAACCTGTGAGGGACCATACTCCCCACGAATAAAAGTTTGGAATCTTATATATGTTATAAAAAGATAAACCGTGAATGATCCACCAAAATCCGGTCAATGAGGGCCCATACTCCCCAAAAGAAAAATTTTGGCATCCATTCTATCAGCAAGCTAACACAAAAATACCCTATCACACAACATGTATTTATCAAAGTAGCTATCACAACAACATGATTTTTCTAGCACAACAACTATCACAACAACATGAAATTTTCTAAAGCGCCTACATGGAATAGAACTATGCATGGAATGTGATTTCTAACATGTGCCTAAATGATTCATGAGAAGGAATACACTCATCTCATCGGGTTGTAACTAAATGAAACCCATGGATAAAATATAAACAACGCAATCACAAGTGTGTCACCCAATGGTGAAATCAAGTCAACTATAAAATTGAAAAAAATCAATTGCAATTACCAAGGTAGACTAGATTTTCCTTATACATGGGTAAGGTACACCCGGGCATAGCTTATTACCAACTACCGTTTCCATCCTATCCCTAACTAAGGCTCCAAAAAGTACGTCAAAGATAAAACCCCTTTGATACAACTTTGTAACGTCCCAGTCTTGGGTGCCACTCAACGGGTGCCCCGAACCTGGTTGGTCACATGACCTCAAGCGCATTTCCCCAAATGCAGAGGCTACCGACTAGCAGCGAGGGCCCAGGTCTGATATTAAGGAAACTATTCCCTCATTTGTCAAAGTGTAGCGTAGTGAAATAATAAAAACATTCAACAACAACGGAAGCAATAAACCATACACATTAAAAATAAACAACTGCAGTAAAAGATATCCAACAGTTTTATAAATAATGATGCAACATGTATCATGTTCTAAGAAAACAGCCGGAACATGTTACACAACAATAAAGTACAGTACAATACATAGTAAATCAAACCAAAACAAATCAGTCGGTAGCATCGTGAGCCTACGCCTGGTCCCATGCTCCCCCACTCCTCAACAATAGTCATGGACCTATATAGGGACCCTTGACCTTTTCCACAGCTGAAGAAATGTAATCTATTTGGGCCGAAGACATGACCCAAACAGGGTGTGAGAAATAAATCCCAGAAGGCACCCAACAAAGGCCCATGCCAAACTCTGTGAAAACATGAAACAACATCTTGCAGTAGTAAAAGGCAATAAACTAAGCAGTACTCAAAAGTAACTAACTTTACCAATTATATTTACATTTTATTATTCATTTAATCCTTCATTATATGGACACCACCACCGTGAATTTCTATGTAAACAGTCAGTGTCCTCAGACACGCAATCCCTTGCCCTCAGGTAATCAGAAACGTAACCCGCAGGTAATTTCCCATACGCATAACAGATATTGCCCTCAGCCGTACGAAGTGTCACCCTCAGGAATAGAGTCTATTTCCCACAGGCATGAAAGAAGTTTCCCTCAGGCCGAAATAACCACTTCCCTCAGGCTAAAGGTAACACTACGCTCAAGCTAAGTAAAGCACTGCCCTCAGGCTAGGCAACTAACCGGGTCATGCCCAACATGTAAATAAGCAATTCTGTAATGACCTAACCCCAGTTTCCCAGAGCTGGTGCATTAGTACATAAAATTGGCATGATCACATGAAAGATCATGTCTCGAAAGACCGATTAGTTTAGTAGCCTTGGAATAACTAGATACATTCATAATGTTTACATTACATCATATAGTGAAAACTACTACAACAACATCTTGTCTTCATACACCCTTATATTATCCCTACAGGTCTTCCATAAATTACTTGTTCAAATCATAGGAAAAATAAATCATTGAAAGGGGTGACCTCAGATTCTCAGTAAGGATAAAAATATAGCGGAAACATTCATAAATAAGCATAAATATTTAAGGCAATGTATAGCTAAAAAAAATCCTTTTAAACATGAACATCAACATAATATGGCAAAGATAAAATTAAATAATGTCATTTACTTATTGACATGGATATTCTACCAGTTGAGTAATCACATGAAATATCAATAACCACTTTCATAATGATGGAATGCATAATGCCAGTCTATCACAACCACGTAGCTAAGGCCTCGTGCCAAGACTACAAATATGATTTTGTTAAGGCCTCGTGCCAAGACACTAGATTGTCTTATGAGACCTACCGATGCATCGAGGAGCTATAGTGGGAACCACCTGTCACTTACTAAGTTCAATGCATTCCTCATATGAATAGGTTTAAACATAACATAATCATTCATATTAAAACTAGTATACTAAATGTCAATACATTCTCCATAAACCATGAATGGTATAAAAATAACACATCCACAGTCAAACATATCACAAAACTTTCAATACAATATGGAAGTTTTGTATCATAATAAATCAACTTAAAAGAAGCTTAAAATTCATCAATAGATGTTGACATAGATGAAATCAAATCTATTTGAGATAAATCTATCTTTTTTGAAATCATTTAAAAGTCACACATTTATAAAGGAACTAATTTAAAAGAGATTTTTGAATCAAAGTGTCCCATACCACTTTGAAACTTTTGAAAAGGAATAGCATCTCAAAAAATTCATGTCCATATAAATAAATCCTTAAAATCATTTTGAAAACATGGAAATTAATTAAAAATATTTAGAAAGATAAATCATTAAAACATTTAAAATTCTGATCTTGATAAAGAGTACCTATCACAAATTCTTAAATTATTCATTTTGAAATCATTTAAAGGTCACATAATTATAAAATAAAACATTTACTTTCAAAATATTCTTATAATATTTTAAGGTAATCTTCTAAGATTTTATAATGGCGGAAAATAACTACCCTCGCCATATTTGTTAAAAAAACATTCTTACATTAATTCTTTCGAAAAGGTTAAAAAGGACCTTGTTTGGAAAACGACAGAAATATTCCTTTATAAACCTCTTATAAAAACTAAAATAAGGGTATAAATTACATTAACTCATATTCTATAAAATATCAAGAATGTTTTGAAATACATTTTTAAGAAACATGGATATGGATGATAAAGAGGTCCTATTAGATAATTACGAATAAACAACCTCGGATAATAAAGAGATTGTGAAATAACCCTTACCTTGTACTTTTCCTTGGTTGAGGGTAGTTTTACCTCCTATATAATGGTGAAATAATTGTTATTAAATTATAATAGAATCATATACATTAATATGATATCATATATGATCCTTTAACATTGATTTGTTAATAATATCTTAGAATTATCATTGTTTCGTGTGTTAACTTACTCATTTCCTTTTATATGTTTTGTTATGTAAGCTTTGTTTTTTATGGGTAGGTTGTATCTTATTCATATACATAATGATATCAAGTCCTTAAACATTATTTTTAATCATTAAATGATAATTATTCTTGAATGGATACGATGGGGAATGGATCTCATCGCGTTCGTGGAGACGGTAGTCCGTACGTACGCACGAGCGAGAATATCATTCTTTTGATATTAAAATAATTTATAATTAGATGGTATATTATATATAAAGATTCATTATCATGTTATATTTCTTATTTACATGAATTAAACATAATTATTATACCCATCCAAATAATAATATATTGAATAATAATTACCCCATGAGGTGGAGACGATAAGCCGTACGTACGCATGTATGGTGACATGTCATTCAAAGGATGGATAGAATACTGAATATGGTTGTACCATATTTATAATAATATCACAGCATATAGGAGATACTGGATTTATTATTTTATAATGGGAATAACAATTAAATAAGAAGTTGAAGAAGAAATGAACTTCAAAAAGGGTGTTGAAAACATTACCTCTTCTTCGGGTTCTTCTTTTTGATTTGATCAAAAGGGCTCCATAGGTTGGATTTCTGATCCAACTAAGGCCTCTAGGATGAAGTGAGGGATGTTGAGAGAGTATTTTTTCAGGGTTTGGCCGATCCAAAAGTCTTTTAAAGTTTGAATAATTGGTTATAAGTGGTGTCCTTTTATAAGGGGGAGGAGGGGCACCTTTGGAAAATCTAGAAATATTATTTTATAATAAATTAACATTTCGTTTCTAAGGGCTCAAAAGTGGATTATTTAAAGTTTAAGGAGGGGATGGGTCTAAAAACACTCAACCAATAGAATTTAGACAGGTTTGGGTCATTATATTAACCTTATCTTTTAGTTTTAACTCTTAGTTAATTAGTTTGACATTTACCATGTCACTTTGTATTTTTATATTATATAGTTAATAAACGTACTATATATATATAAACGACCCCCCAAGTGGTCCATTAATGACACAAAAATCATTATATAAGTATATTGTCCAAACCATATATTTTTATGAATTTAATACCAATTAATAATATAATATTTTTTTAAAAACTCTTTTATGTCCATTTTGACACTATTGGGTATTTTGTTATTGATAAATTCACAACAACATTATTACTTCGAACCAAATTCCTATAACCAGTCATAATATTCCATATTATCCTATAAAATTAGTGGAATTCATAAAAATATACAAATTACATTTAATTCGATATTTATAATATCAATTATTTGATCCATTCATTAATAATGAAAATACTGCATCATTATTGTGTCATTAATAATATTAATTATTAAATGTCTAAAAATTATAAATAAAATATAATTATGTAGGAAATATATTTATCTTTATAATTAATATTTATAGTCAAAATTACAACATATATAACCCTATTTAATAATTGTTTTTCTAAAAGATACATGCTTATGTCATTTTTGTATTTATTTTAACTTAATTAATATAATGTGTCATTGTCACTTACAAGTGGCTCAATGGGGTCTCAAAATCGACCCAAAGATTACCATGGTAAGAAATGTATTATAAAATAGGGTTAGGATATGTTTTAGGGTAATTTTGTATTATTATAATTTTATTTTTTTACCATAGTTTACCGGACATATCCTTTAACCACGATAAATAAAATATTTACCGAATTAATTATTCAAAATGTCTAAAAATTAAAGTTTCATATTTAATCAATGTGAAACTCCTGATTATAAATATAGAATCTGTTTTTATAAATTCAAAACACAGAAGTGGTAGAAATTAATTTAAAATTAATTCCCGTTGTCGAAACAAATAGCGTGTTTTTAACAAATAATAACTATCAAAAGATTGACACTTTTTTATGTCCAGTTTAAATATGAAAATATGTCCAATGACCAATATTGGATTAAATGGTAAAATTATAATCTAATTATAATTTAAAATCACTCAAATTCATAATTTATCACTATTAATTATTTTGATTAAAAAATTTTTTTAATTAAAATTTAGTAATTTTCACTATTCATCAAAATATGAAAGTTATCAGAAAAATACTAAAATTTCACCCTAAGACAATTTTGATATTCCGAATCCAAAAATGAAGTCTATTTTACAAAATTAAAAACATAAAATTTTCATTAATTAAATTAATTTCCGCTGTCAAAACCAAAAGGCGTATTTTTAAAAAATAATAACTATCCAAAGTTTGACACTTGTTTAAGTCAATTTCAAAGTGAAATTACTTAAAATAACCATCATTGGATTAAATGGTAAAAAATTAATCTATTTATACTTCCAAACCATTCAAATGTATAATTTAACAATATAAGTTATTTTGATTAAAAAAGTTTTTTTCAGTTAAAATATAGTATTTTTCACTATTCACCAAAATTTGAAAGTTATCATAAAAACACCAAAACATTAATAAAACTAAGTTATTCTGTCTCGATTCTAAAGAATAAGTTCAGTTTTTCAAAATGAATATATAAATTTTTCAAATATTGGATTTAAAAATTCTTCGCCATTAAAAGGCGGTAAAATTGCATTTTTTTAAAAATAATTATTTTATCTGAAAAAATGAATTTGTTCATAAATTATTTCTTATAAACTTATAATATGAATTCTAAAATTATAAGGATTGTATAAAATTTAAAATTCAATTAATACTATTCATAACCGCTTTTGCACAGCTAGTTTGGTGAGTCATGGTGCATTTGAACTCAGTGTTGCCTACAACACACACTATTGTATTATTAAAATAAAAGAATACCGTGGAAGCTTGGGGTGTTACATTCTCCCTTCCATCAATAAATTGCATCCTCGCAATTTAAAATTATTTTTTGAAAATAAAAGGTTGAAAAACGAAAATATCATTGAGGGAAAACCCACATCGAAAATTGGGTTAATAAAATTTAGTCTTAATGAGAGGAAATGGAAATTAAAGGGTCACCACCAAATCATGATCTAGATTAGGAGAACATTGGTGGAAATTAGAGACATATAATTGGAGGAAAAACATAAATACTTATAGGTAGTGATTGAGGTCATCAATCACCAACAAGTGTAAAATTGAGGGCCTCAAATTCATCAATCTATGATAATTTAAAATACCATCGGTTCAAAAAAACATATAGTATTAGGATAAGACATTTTTTAGTTTTAAGATCCCTTCAATAAAGTATAAGAATTAATTTCTTCATTGAACAAGAGGAGGAAAAATATATACTTTACAAGTAGAGTCTCATCCTCTAACCAGTTTCTAGCACAAACTCATATTTCACTATAAAAGATAATAGAACATAAAAATAATATTTTATTTATCCTATTCGTATAGGGTTCAAAAAAAATAAATGAATTTACAATTAATCTACCAGATTTTTTTAAAAAGACTACATTATTCAATCCCGAACATCACATGGGCCAGTGGTAGGTGATACACCCTTGTCGCCTTTCGGTTGTGGGTTCAAGTCTTGTGGCCTTGCCCGATGCGATGGGTTGTCCCCCGACCTCCGTGTTTTCCTTTTATGGAAATCCAAACATAATCTCAAACTAGAATTATCCAAAATACTTCTGTCCAAACTAATAGTCCAAAATTTATAAGGAATTTAAACACAATAAAGATCCTTTTTACCCCATAATAGCATGTCAATACCTTCATCATGTATTATTATAAAACACTGAAACATCTGTTGAGTCAATATGGTTTTCCGTATGACTTTTCCATTCCTTCTTGTTTTTAAAATTACAAACACCTTATACTTAAGCAAATATTAATTTTTACCCCCATAAGGAAAATTTACTTCTTTCAGGAAATTTACCCTAACCTAGATTTTCTTATACATAACCATATTTTCTTAAGTACAACAACCAGATTCATACCCAAAATCCCAGAGTCATATAATGAAAAGATTTGGAGCGTTCTATTTTTTTAGGATCCGAATTATGGATGTGATCTGTAATATAGTTCTAATCCAAATTCTGGACTCCGAACTCTTAAGGAGTTCGACTCCGAACTCTTAAGTAGTTCGACTCTGAACTCTGAAGTAGTTCGATTCTGAACTCTCAAGTAGTTCGACTCCAAACTCTGAAGTAGTTCGACTCCGAACTCCAAAGTAGTTCGACTCCAAACTCTTCAGTAGTTTGACTTCGAACTCTGAATAAGTTCGACTCCGAACTCTCATGTAGTTCGACTCTGAACTCTTAAGTAGTTCGACTCCGAAATCCTAAGCAGTTCGACTCCGAACTCTTAAGTAGTTCGACTCTGAACACTGAAAGTTCAGATTCTGATCTCTGGTGAAACCAGACTCCGAATTCTTATAAAACAGAATCCGAATATTTCTTAACATAGACTCCGAATTTCATTTTGGGTAGACTCTGAACTTTTGACTTGCTTACACTCCGAAATATTGATTATCATTTACTTACATATGATTCATTTCAAAACGATGGCGTGCATTCACTTATACATGGTTTGTTATGAAACGATGAAGTCTATTCTATTTCTAATTAACCATTGGTTGAGTTACATGTGTACAGGTCCCTTCGAATTTCATGGAAAATATGACTGTTGGAGGAGGGAGCCGACCGTTGGAAATTTTCCTATAAATAGGAGCTCATTTGAAAGAGCTCAAAACAAGAAAGAAGTTGACCGATCTAGAGAACACACACTGTTAAAGTGATTTCTAGAGAGAGAATCTTTTCATGCCTTGTGCATACTGAACTACTCGTTCAGATTGCTTCGTGTGACTCCGGATGTTGGTGATTACATTCGAGGACTTCCGGGGATAGGAAGACAGAGGTGCTGACTACCTTGAAGTTCGAGGGTTTCCTTGCTGAGGAAGATAGAAGTTCCAACTACCTTTAAGTTGAGGGTTTGCAGGGATAGCAAGACAGAGTTTCCGATATTTGTATCGAGGGCTTATCTTGGGTTGGGTAATACAGACTTGCTTGAAAGTATAAATCAAGAGACCTTTATCCAAGGTTGTTGGATACCCTCCTCTTTGGGTTAAAAAAGTTATTGTTTGTTACTTTTAGTTTTACTACTTGTTTGTTTCCACTGTATATTGTATTATAAGGAATGTATAACCTTTTTATGCTTCCTGATACTTGTAATCTGATTAGTTTAGATTATATACGCTTTAATGTAGAATCTTATATCGTTAAATTTGGTTCCAATTCTCTAGTCGGTGATCAGAGGTGTTGTGAATTTACTTTGTTTAACTTTGTTAAACCTAGATTTTCCTTGTCTAAGGAAAATATTGTTTTCCATAACCAACTTTAAAGGTTCCAATTTTTTTAAAGTATACAATTCACCCCCCTCTTTTATATTGGTCATCTACATCGTTATTTCGATCCTACAATTGGTATCAGAGCAGGTCTCTGAAATACTCATACTCACGTATAAGTGTTTCTTGCACTTTATCATTCCAAACTTTATCATTCTGAACTTTATCATTCCGAACTTTGTCATTCCGAACATTGTGGTTAAAATTTTTTTCTACTAACTAGTTTGGTTGCCCAAGTTGTTTTAGAATGGCAGGAATCAATGTTGGTTCTATTGACAATCTAAATCCTACAAGACCACCAATCTTTTATGTTAATGACTATGAGTACTGGAGAGATCGAATGAAGACTTTTGATATCAACACTAGAGTGGAAAACATCGTTATGCATACTGGTGATTATAAAATACCTGATAAGGAAGTCAGAACTTTCACTAACCAGGAAAATCAAGAGTATCGACTCAATTATAAGGTACACAATACTTTACTATGCTCAATGACTAGAAATATATATAGCCAAATTTCTTCTTGTGAAGCAGCTAATTGTATCTGGAAGAAGTTAGAAGTTACACACTTTGGAACTTCTAAAGTGATTGAAACTAGGAGAGCTATGCTTAGAGCTGAATACCATGGATTCAATTTTCCGTCTGGAGAACCAATATGAAAAGTTCAACATAGGTTTATGACTATAGTCAATAGCTTACAGTCTATGGGAGAAAAAGGGTTAGATGATGAAGCCTTTATAGATAAGATAATTGATATTATTCCCAATGAGTGGGAATCAACGAGAACAACTATAGATGAGAATAGGAAGGCCCCTCAAATTTCTCTTCATCAGCTATTCAGAACTCTTCTCCAACATGAAACCAGAATGAAGAGAGATGCTGACAACATCAAAAAGAAGAATGGGAATGGTACTGTTGCTTTTACAACAACATCAAATCATATCAAAGCTAAGACTCCTGAGAGAGTAACAAGATCCAAGTCTAAGAAGGTGGTTTTTCAATCATATTCTAGTGAAAGCGAAATCTCATAAAATGAGTTAGCAAATCATGCTCGAAGGATGAACAATATAGCCGGCCAGAGAAATTTCGAATCCAAGTATAAGAAAAAGGAATGTAAAGAAAGGAAATATGGAGATGTTACTTGTTATGAATGCAATAGAGCTGGACATATTAGACCAGATTGCCCTCTACTCAAAAAGAAAGAATGGATAGAAAGACATTCTGAAAGGACCAGGAAAAAGTATTACAAAACCAAACCTAAGAAAGTTCTGAAAGAAAATGACACATGGAGTTCTAGTGGTGGTGACTCTTTAGATGAATCTTCTGATTATGAATCTTTAGGAAAGAAGAATCTTGGTCTTATAGCCAGATTACCTATTGAAAATCATTGCTTTATGGCTAAGGTACGAAATGCAGAATCATTGACCAATGTATCTTTAAATCCTAATGATAGTAAGTATTATAACTCCTCCAATTAAGAATCCTCTTCTGATGAAGAAAATACTTCACCTACTTATGAAGAAGTTTCTAGGTTTTCTGAACTTCTTGAGATTGAGAACTCTAAACTCAATAAGAAAATTGATAAGGAAAACTCTAGGAATTATATTCTTACAAAAGAGATATCAGATCTTTCTAAAGATATTTATATGAAAAATGCTGATTTTATAAGTATTTCAAAAAATCTTGAGGAAGTAAGTTCTGAGAGGAACAAACTTTCTAAAGAGATAGAAAAATTAATTTCCAAGAAAATTGTTTTTGAACCTATCTCTAGTTCTAAATCTAATGATTTTGAAGATAAAAACTTGGTTATCAAATTCAAGTCCGAAATTTTTCCCTTAAAGAAGTGTTTGTCGAACTTTACCCATGGTAAAGAAAATATTGATAAAATGTAATTTCAAATACGACCTTTAAGAAACAAATCCGGATTTGGTTATACCCATGCAAAACCAATTTTTAGTAACAACAACTTTGTTCCACAAAGTGCACCATTTTGTACCAAGTGTCAATGTGGTGGTCACTGGGAAAAGAATTGTTTTTTAAATAAAACCCAATCTCTAGGTTTTCATAAAGCTTATTTTTCTAAGAAAGTGTGGGTTCATAAAATTTTGTTGTCTGGAAATCCCGGATCCAAGAAAGTTTGGATTCCGAAAATATAATTCTATTCTTGTTTTCAGGAAGATAGAGGATGTACCAACAACAATACATGGTACATGGATAGTGGATGTTCCCGGAACATGACTGGTAACAAAAGCTATTTTGAAAAGATTATCAAAACGAAAGGAGGAAAGGTAACATTCGGAGATAATGTACAGGGAGAAATTGTTGGTATTGGTAATATTGTTCTTCTAGGTAAAACATTCCTTTAAAATGTTTTATTTGTTAAGGGTCTTAAGCACAACCTCATTAGCATAATTCAGTTATGTGATGAAGGGTACCTTGTGAATTTTAGGAATGATAAGTTCTTAGTACACAATTCCAAGGAAGAATTTATTCTCTGATCCAATAGGTAAGATAATGTTTACACTTTGAACATAGAAGACCTAAGGAGCCAAGATTTACCTTGCCTAAGTGCAATTGATGATCATTCTTGGCTTTGTAATAGAAGACTAGGACACTTTAACCTTAAAAACTTATGTAAACTCTCTAAGAAGAAACTAGTTAAGGATCTACCGGAGCTTAGATTTGATTCTTCCAAAGTTTGTGAACCTTGTCAATATGGAAAGAAGCATAAATATAGTTTTAAATCAATTTTTGATGTCTCAATGACTGATGCATTACAATTAGTGCACATGGATCTTTTCGGTCCAACACAAACTAGAAGTATTGGAGGAATATACTATGTGTTTGTTCTAGATGATGATTACACCAGATTTACTTGGGTATATTTTCTAGAAAAGTATTCTAAAGCTTTTTCTTATTTCAAAAGTTTTAGAGCACAAGTTAAAAATGAGAAAAACCTTTCATTGAAAACTATTCATAGTGATCATGGAGGAGAATTTCAAAATTCTGATTTTGAAACTTTTTGTAGTAGGAAAGGTATTACTGACAATTTTTCATCCCCTAGAACACCTCAACAAAATATTGTAGTTGAAAGAAGAAATAGAATTCTTCAAGAGATAACAAGAACCATGTTGAGTGAATATTCTATAGCTGGACATTTCTGGGCAGAAGCTGTAAGTACTGCTTGTTATACTATAAATCGAGTTTTGATTAGACCTTTTCTTAATAAAACTCCTTATGAGTTATGGAATGGTAGAAAACCAAGACTCTCCTACTTCAAGGTTTTTGGTTGCAAAGTATTCATTATGAATACTAAAGATAACTTACATAGATTCGCAAAAAAATGTGATGAAGGAATTTTCTTAGGGTATTCCACAACTTATAGGGCTTATAGAGTTTTTAATAAAAATACTTGTACTATTGAAGAAACAGTGCATGTATAATTTGATGAGTCTGATCATTTTTTTTAAAATACCCCAACCTACATCCTCCGATGTGTTTTAAAAAACTGATTGTCAACCCTTGATAGAAGATCCTTCTGATAAGGAAAATGTTCAAGAAGATACTTCTGAAATATTTACCCCAGAAGACTTTCTACCCTATGTTGATGAACAGGTTTTACAAAACCCAAACCAGGTGTTTCTTAAGAATCGTCCCAGTGATAGTATCATTGGTGATATAAATCAACCTGTAAGGACTCGAAATTCATTAGGAAATGAAGTCGAACATCTTGCATTTCTTTCCCAATTAGAACTAAAAAGCACTGATGAAGCTTTAGGTGATGACAATTGGATCAAATCCATGCAAGATGAACTAAATGAATTTGAGAGTAATAAAGTCTGGACTTTGGTTGAAAGACCTAAGGAAACTTCTGTTATTGGAGTTAAATGGGTTTTCAGAAACAAATGTGATGAAAATGGATTCATAGTAAGAAATAAAGCTAGACTCATTGCTAAAGGCTATAATCAGCAAGAGGGAATAGACTATGAAGAAACCTATGCTCCAGTAGCTAGACTTGAATCTATTCATATTCTAATTTCCTTTGTAGCATTCTTCAATTTTAAACTTTTTCAAATGGATGTAAAATGTGATTTTCTTAACGGTTATGTTCAAGAGGAAGTTTTTGTTGAACAACCTCCTGGTTTTTAAGATACAAAACATCCTGATCATGTTTTTAGACTTACCAAAGCATTGTATGGTCTTAAACAATCCCCACGAGCATAGTATGATAGAATCACATGATTTTTGCTTCAAAATAACCATGTTAAGGGAAATTCAGATCCAACCATTTTTATAAATAAAGATAAGAAAAATGTTTTGATTGTTCAAATTTATGTTGATGACATCATATTTGGTTCAAATCAGCAATCTTTAACTGATTTTTTTGCATGTCTAATGACCTCTGAGTTTGAAATGAGTATGATGGGTGAGTTAACTTTTTTTCCTTGTCTTTCAAATTTCTCAAAAACCAGAAGGAACCTATATATCTCAACATAAGTATATTAAATATCTTCCCAAAAAGTATGGTTTTGACAATACTAAGAGTATAAGTACTCTCATTGGTACCTCAAACTCTTTAGATCTTGATGAAGCTGGGAAACCAGTAGATCAAACGTCTTTTAGAGGTATGATAGGAAGTCTACTTTACTTAACAGCTAGTCGACCAGACTTAATGTTTTCAGTCTGCTTATGTGAAAGATATCAATCCAATCATAAGGAATCTCAATTAAAGGCAGTGAAAATAATTTTTCGCTACCTAAATGGAACCATGGATCTAGGATTATTTTATACTTCTGGAAATGATTTTTTTCTAAAAAGAATTTCTGATGCTGACTTTGGTGGATGTAGAATGGATAGAAAAATTACATCGGGAACTTGTCATTTCTTAGGAGATTCACTAGTTTCATGGTCATGAAAAAAGCAACATTCTGTAGCACTTTCCACTACTGAAGCTGAATATGTAGCAGCTGGAAGTTGTTGTGCTCAAGTGTTGTGGATGCAACACACACTCACAGACTATTGCCTGAGTTTTACTAAGACTCAAATATTGTGTGATAACACAAGTGCCATTGCCCTAAGTAAGAACCCTGCACATCACTCTCGTGCAAAACACATAAATATTAGGCATCACTTTCTTAGGGATCACACACTTAAAGGAGATATCATTCTTCAGTTTATCGGAATGCAAGATCAACATGCTGATATTTTCACAAAATCATTACCCTCCGATAGATTTGAATACATTAAACAAAAGTAAGGAATGATAACTGTAAGTTAATCATTATTTATTAACTTCTTGTTGAATAATTCTCCTAACAGTAATAAACTCCTCTTTATAGGGGGAGTACATTTGATTGTTAGTGTTTTTTTGTGGTGAGTTTTTTTTCTCTCAAACTTTTCGGAACTGAACTTCCGGAATGGAAATTTCTGAATCTAAAATTTCCGGAATGGGAATTACCGGAACTAAAATTTTCAGGACTGAAAATCTCTGAATGAGAACTTCCGGAATGGAAATCTTCATACTGAAAACTTCTGGAATAGAATTTTCGTACTGATAAGTTTCAGAATGGAGATTTTCAGACTGGATTTTTCGTAAAGAGATTTTCATACTGGAACTTTCGTAATGAAGTTTTTTTTTCTTCAAGAAGAATATTATCATCACGAACAATATTTCTAGTTAATATATAAGCTATTATATTCTTACATATAGTTTTGTAATCAAATATTTCCTACTGGTATTTTCCTTGTTTTTTAAAAATTCAGATTCTAGTTTTTCCTCAAATCCGGATGTTTTCTTTAAAAAACCTCAAAAGATCGGAGTCATGTTTTCCTTGCAGGATTGTTCTCAACCGTCAGATCAGATCAGAGTTTTTTCAACCATTATTTGGCTTTTGGAAGACCAATGGTCACATTCTTTGTCTATATAAAGGGGACCCTGAGACTCATCCCACATCGGTTTTTCCATTCTTTTGCGTCTTGAAGCCCTGCTGCTCTTCTTAAGGCCAGTTCCAAACTTTGTAATGTCAATCCGAATCTTTCAGATTACTTCACTCCGAATATCTGTTGAAGCAACTTCTCAAGATATGTCAACTGCGAAACCGATCTATAAGTGGTTAGTTCTCAGGGAAAGGTTAGTTCATCCGGACTTCTATAAGGTTGATTCCCTTATTTCCAAGAACATAAAGCTGAATAGATGGGAAGATATCTGCATAGAAAAGTCAGATAAACAGGATCTGGTTTATACTAATTTGCTGATCGAGTTTTACGAGTCTGTTTCCTTCCTGATGGAAGATAACAGAGAATGGTTTTCTTTCAAGAATTATGGGAAGAATTATAAGTTTTCTTACACCAAGTCCGTGAGCTTGGTTGGGTTATCATATGAAGGAGAAGCTAAATTCTGCTCTCACAAACATCCCGATGTTTAAGGAAGTTTCAATAAGGGTAAGGAACTGGAGTGTCTTGGGCTTAATGATGATTCAACTTTCATGATTGCTCGTCTCACTTCGAACAATAGAATCATTCAGCTATGGGTGAAAGGATTTTTGGTTCCAAGAAGAGGTGATAAAGTCAACTTAATGAAGAGTGATATCTATATCTTAGATTTATTGGTAAATCTAAGAAAGATAAATCTGATGAGGCATGTCTTGGTTACGATCAAGTATATCAAAGAAGGAAATTTGAGAGCTCAGATCATCTTTTTTCCTACCTTGTTATCTAAGCTGATTGTTTGATGCTTAGAATCTTTCAAGATTTCCTGCAAATGAAAGATCCAGAATTGCATGCTCATGCTATTCAGTGATGATACTCTTAAAAGGATGAAGATGGGATTTTCCAGTGAATCCGGAAAATTTTACCCCCTATCTGTGGAGGTGTTTGAAGCAGCTCAAAAAGAAACACACTCTCCGGAACCATCCAAAAAGCAAAGGAAGAAGAGAAAGGCTAAGGAAGTGGTTGCTGATGAAGAAATTTCTCAGTATAAGGAATCTCAATCTTCTCCCCCATGCCGAATAAGAAGAAAACAAATACGGATAAAGTAGCAACCAAGTGGAGGGAAGATAAAGAAATGAGAAAGGAAAGGGATCCTCATTTCGGATTGGACCCTGCTGAGGCTGAGGCCTTAAAGAAAAAAGCTGCTGAGGAGCTAGAGAGAAAAACAAAGGGAAATAAAATGAGAAAGAAGATGTCTGAAGCTGAAGTGGTGCAATCTTTCTTGAAAGATACAGAGTCGGATTCCGAAATGCTTCCAGTTCCGGAATCTTTTGGTGTTGAACCTTCTTTACCAGAAACTCCAGCCGAGAACTATGTCACTCCGAAAAAGGACAAGGGTAATGAAGTTGTTGAAGAAGATGAGAAATAAGTCGATGAAGAAGTTGAAGAAGAATACAAAGAAGAGGAGAGTGAAGATCTTGATACTTTGATCAAGAAAGTATAGGGCTATAAAGATAAGTCTGAATCCGCAAAGTTAGTTAATCCAGTTAAGGGAGATGAGGAAGCTACCATGAAACATCAAGAAGAAGAAGAATAAAATGTGTTTTATGATGAAGAAGAATCATATGAGAGTAATTTTTTTGAGGAAGGTCATGAAAAACAGAAACCAGATGAAGACCAGATCGTTCAAGTTTCTGAATCCGAGGAAGTATCTCTTAATATGGAACTATTTCTGAAATCTGATAAGGGGAAGAAAGCTCTCATGGAGACACCTATAAAAGATCTCATCAAGAGGAAAGAGGTTGGTGGTACTTCTAGAAGAAAGATGGTGCAAGTTGAAGAAGAGAAATCTCAAAGAGAAATTTCTGATACAGAATCATCATCTCATGGGCATGATTTTGTGGTTCAGTCTCTGAGAAAGGTAGTGGACACAATTCCGATTATTCCAACAATAGATTCTAGATGCCAGTTGCTGCAATAAAGTATGAATCAGAAATCAGATTCTTTATCCATGGTCATGGATAAGTTTGTGAAGTTGGAAGCTGAACAAAAAATATTTCTGATCGATTATGATATACATATAAAGTCTTGCAGTAAGGTAACAAAGTGGTCTAAGAGAGTTGAAGAAGACTTGGATGTGTATGATAATTTTAAGAATGACGTGAAATAAGCATTTGAATCAGCAGATAAAAAGGTTTAGAATCTTGAAGATGACCTGATTATTGAGCAGAGTACCCGGAGTCAACACATGAAGGAACTGAATGACAAGGCATATTCTCTTGCTCAAAATCTTATAAATGATAGAAATCTCCAGATTGAGCTTGAGAAAAAAGTCGCTCAGCAAGATGAGTTGTTAAAGTTGCAGAAATAAGCCTTGGAGGCTCAGACAGAGGCTTTAAAATCTCAACAAGAAAAGGTAAAAGCCTTGGAGAAGCAAGGTGAGTAAGATCAAAGGGATCTGAAAAAACACAAAACCTTGTTAAAGAAGCTCATTCTGAAGGAAAATGAATATAAATTAACCCACTCCGATCTTTTGTTGTAGTTGTCTTTCCTTGTAATTTTTTTTCCAACTCTAATGAAATTTTATTTGGCTGGACGTATCATGTTATATACTAATGTTTCAGGTATCATAATTTTTTTCCATTCCCGTCAATTCTTTATGAAAATCAAAAAGGGGGAGAAGGAAAAAGAACTACTCCTAAGGTGGAGAATGGAAAACTTCCTAAGAGAAATATCCTTAAAGAAAGGGGGAGTTTCCCACTACGAAGTTTTTCATTCTTACAATAATGAAAACTCTACTCCGTAAACTTAGAATACAATCCTTAGAGTTTCAATGCCCAAGGGGGAGTTAGTTGTATTCACTGTTATCTCTGAACAAAGGGGGATAAGTTTTAAATTTCAAAGTCTAATGAAATTTTTCAAAATCCTTATATGCTTTTTCGAAAGGATGTTTGTTCTTTACAAAAAGGGGGAGATTTCTGAGTCAATAAGGTTTTCCTTATGACTTTTCCATTCCTTCTTATTTTGAAAATCACAAACACCTTATACTTAAGAATTTTTTTACCCCCATAAGGAAAATTTACTTCTTTAAGGAACTTTACCCTAACCTAGATTTTCTTATACATAACCATATTTTATTAAGTACCACAACCGGATTCATACCCAAAATCCCAAAGCCATATAATGAAAAGATTTGGAGCATTCTGTCTTTTTAGGATCCGAATGCTGGTTGTGATCTATAATATAGTTCTAATCCAAATTCTGGACTTCGAACTCTTAAGCAGTTCGACTCCGAACTCTCAAGTTGTTCGACTCCGAAATCTTAAGTAGTTCGACTTCAATCTCTCAAGTAGTTCGACTCCGAACTCTGAAGTAGTTCGATTCCGAACTCTCAAGTAGTTCGACTCCGAACTATTAAGTAGTTCGACTCCGAACTCTGAAGAAGTTTGACTCCAAACTCTCAAGGAGTTCGACTCCGAACTCTTAAGCAGTTCGACTCCGAACTCCTAAGCAGTTCGACTCCGAACTCTTAAGTAGTTTGACTCCGAACACTGCAAGTTCAGATTCCGATCTCTGGTGAAACCAGACTCCGAATTCCTATAAAACAGAATCCGAATATTTCTTTACACAGACTCCGAATTTCATTTTGGGCAGACTCCGATCTTTTGACTTGCTTACACTCCGAAATATTGAATATCATTTACTTACATATGATTCATTTCAAAATGATGTCGTGCATTCAGTTATACATGGTTTTTTATAAAACGATGTCATCTATTGTGTTTCTAATTAACCGTTGGTTGAGTTACACATGTACAGGATCCTCCGAATTTCATGGAAAATATGACTGTTGGAGGAGGGAGCCGACCGTTGGAAATTTGACTATAAATAGGAGCTCAAAAAAAGAAAGAAGTTGATCGATCTAGAGAACACACGCTGTTAAGGTGATTTCTAGAGAGATAAGATTTTCATGCCTTGTGCATACTTAACTGCTCGTTCAGATTGCTTCGTGAGACTCTGGATGTTGTTGATTACATTCGAGGACTTTCGGGGATAGGAAGATAGTGGTGCCAACTACCTTGAAGTTCGAGGGTTTCCTTGCTGAGGAAGACAGAGGTTCCAACTACCTTGAAGTTTAGGGCTTACGGGGATAGCAAGAATGAGATTCCAATCTTTGTATCGAGGGCTTTTCCTGGTGTGGGTAAGATAGACTTGGTTGAAAGTGTAAATCAAGAGACCTTTATCCAAGGTTGTTGGATACCCTTCTCTTTGGGTTAAAAGAGTTATTGTTTGTTACTTGTAGTTTTACTACTTGTTTGTTTCCACTATATATTGTATTATAAGGAAAGTATAACCTTCTTATACTTCCTTATGCTTTTACTCTGATTAGTTTATATTCTATACGCTTTAAGGTAGAATCTTATATCGTTAACTTTGGTTCCAATTCTCCAGTCGGTGATCAGAGGTGTTGTGAATTTGTTTTGTTTAACTTTTTTAATCCTATATTTTCCTTGACTATGGAAAATATTGTTTTCCATAACCAACTTTAAAGGTTCCAAAGGAAAATTTAAAGTATACAATTCACCCCCCCCCTCTTTTATATTGAGCATATACATCGTTATTTCGATCCTACAACATCCTGAATTACTATAAAACCTAATTGATTACATTCATGCTCCCTCATTCCTTATAGAATACTGGATATACTTCATCCATCCAAAAATGTTGTAAACTCCAACAATGATGGAATATACAAATCTTTAATCAGTTTCAAGGAAGTCAAGAATATCCAATATAATTTAAAAAATCAACCATATCTTACTCCAAAATTAGTACCTCGATATAAATACCATATTCATGTTTATATTTTGTTCAACCATGTAGTTTCCAAAAAGTTTATCTTGTTGTAGTGTCACATTTCTTAGTACCATAAAAATCTAAAATCCTCAATGAAATGGTACTGCAGCAAAATCTTTATTTATTTCCAGTACATCATTGATACAACACTTTAATGAAATAATTCCAAAATAACAACATAAGAAATCTAGTCATTCCTCTCCATCTGTGGTAGTATCATAACTTGATTATTATCCAATAGCATCATTTTTGGCATAGTCCGATGACTGGGACATTGGTTCGCATAGTGTCCAAACTCCTTGAAGATGAATCATTGTACATTTGAAACCTTTTTCTTACCCTTGCAGTCACGTACTTGGTGTCCTTTTTCTCCACACTTATAACATACTCCCATTCCCTTCATTAATTTTCCAAGGTGATTATTTCCACAGTTATCACATATGGGAAAATCCTTCTTTTCCTTCTTCCTTTTATCTGTCCTTCTCTGTACCATCCTTTCCTTCTTTGGCTTCCCTTCAAAGCCATAGGACTCTGAGAATTATTTATTTATCTTATCAACACATGATATTATTTCTTCATATGATGATAATACGTGGGAGACTATTTCCCTTCTAAATTATGGCTTAAGACCATGAAACATATGATCCTTCTTACTCTTTAGATCATGGGTATTGTTGGAGTTCTCATTCCTTCTATTAGGGGCCATTTCTAAAAAATGTCATAAACTAGATCAGTTTATGAATCAAAATACATAATTCCACACTTATAAAACACTTAACATAAATTGAACTATTTATGGATATAATCCATAATCATAAAAATGTTTTCTTTGAGGAAGTACATACTCATAAACCCTTCATAATGGTTTGTAATGAAATTGAGAATTATCCTAAGAATATCCCCCGGGAGTGTTGTAACCAAGAGTGCAGCAAGGCCCGTTGTCGTGCACCAGTTCCCATTTGCGTCTAGCTCAAAGCAGTGTCTTCGGGTTTTACCCCTAGGGACATCCGTTCCAGAGCCGCCTCTACCTGCTCGTATCCAGACATGGATGTATTGCTCGAAAAAATCACAAAATCTCTACAATACCAAAATTCTAGGAAGTTCTTCTATACTTATCCTCAAATTCTATCTTAGGCCTATGTTCTCTAATCAAAATTTATCTAAATGTAGCTTCCAAGTTTGTACTAAAATTCCTCTGATACCAACTGTAACGCCCCGACCCCAGTTTCCCAGAGTCAGTGCATTAGTACATAACATTGGCATGATCACAAGAAAGGTCAAGCCTCGAAAGACCAATTAGTTTAGTAGCCTTGGAATAACTAGATACATTTATAATGTTTACATTACATCATAATGTGAAAAATACTACAACAACATCTTGTATTAATATCCTCTCATATTATCCCTAAAGGTCATTCATAAATTACTTCTTCACATCCTGGGAAAAAATAAAACATTGAAAGGAGTGAGCTCAGATTCTCGGTAAGGATAACAATATAGCGGAAACATTCATAAATAAGCATAAACATTTAAGGCAATGTATAGCTAAAACAAAATCCATTTAAACTTGAACTTCAACATAATATGGCAAAGATAAAACGAAATAATTCCATTTACTTATTCACATGGATATTCTACTAGTCGAATATTCACATGCAATATGAATAACCACTTTCATAATGATGGAATGAATAATTCCAGACTATCATAACCACGTAGCCAAGGTCTCGTGCCAAGACTACAAATAAGATTTTGTCAAGGCCTCATGCGAAGACACTAGTTTGTCTCATGAGACCTACCAATGCATCGAGGAGCTATAGCGGGCTCCACCCGTCACTTACTGAGTCCAATGCATTCCTCATATGAATAGGTTTAAACATATCATAAACATTCATATTGAAACTAGAATATGAAATGTCAGTACTTTCTCCATAAACCATGAATGGTATAAAAATAGCACATCCACAGTCAAACATATCACAAAACCCTCAATATAATATGGATGTTTTGTATCTTAATAAATCAACTTCAAATAAGCTTAAAATTCATCAAAGGATGATGACATAGATGAAATCAAATCTATTTGAGAGAAATCTCTTTTTTTTGATATCATTTAAAAGTCACACATTTATAAAGGATGTAATTTAAAAGATATTTTTGAATCAAAGTGTCCCATAACAGTTTGAATCTTTTGAAAAGGAATATAATTTCTAAACATTCATGTCAATATAAATAAATCCTTAAAATAATTTTGAAAACATGGACATTAATTAAAAATATTTAGAATGATAATTCTTTTAGAAATTTAAAATTCTGATCTTGATAAAGAGTACCATTCAAAAATTCTTAAAATGTTCATTTTGAAATCATTTAAATGTCACATAATTATAAAAAAAAACATTTACATTCAAAATATTTTTATAATCTTGTAAGGGAATCTTCTAATATTTTATAACAGTGGAAAATAGCCGCACCCACCGTATAAGTAAAAAAACATTCTTAGCTTAATTCTGCCGAAAAGGATAAAAAGGACCTTGTTTGGAAAAAAACAGAAAGATTCCTTTATAAATGTCTTATAAAAAGCGAAACAAGGGAATAAACGACTTTAACACATATTCTGTAAAATAGCAAGAATTTTTTGAAATACATTTTTAAGAAACATGGATGTGGATGATAAAGAGGTCCCAATAGATAATTACGTATAAACAACCTCGGATAATGAAGAGATTGTGAAATAACCCTTACCTTGTAATTTTCCCTGGTTGAGGGTAGGTTAATTTCTTGTATAATGGTGAAATAATTGTTCTTAAATTATTCAAAAGTCATAAACATTAATATGTTTTCATATATGATCCTTTAATATTAATTTGTTAATAATATCTTAGTATTATCGTTGTTTCGGGTGTTAACTTACTTGTTTTATTTTATATGTTTTGTTACAAAAGTTGTGTTTGTTATGGATAGATTGTATCTTATTCATATCTAGAATGATATCAAGTCCTTAAACATTATTTTTAATCATTAAATGAGAATTAGTCTTGAATGGATACGATGGGGAATGAATCTCATCGCGTTTGTGGAGACGGTAGTCCGTACGTACGCACGAGCGACAATAACATTTTTTTGATATTAAAATAATATATAATTGGATGGTATATCATCTATAAATAATTATTATCATCTAATATATTTTATTTACATGAATTACACATCATTATTATACACATCCAAATAATAATATATTGAATAACAATTACACCACGATGTGGAGACGGTAAGCCGTACGTACGCACGTATGGTGACATGTCATTCAAAGGATGGATAGAAAACTGAATATGGTTTTACCATATTTATAATAATATCACAGTATATAGGAGATATTGTGGTTATTATTTTAGAATGGGAATTACAAAGAAAGAATATGTTGAAGAAGAAATGATCTTGAAAAAGGGTGGTGAAAACATTACATCTTCTTCGGGATCTTCCTTTTGATTTGATCAAAATGGCTCCATAGGTTGGCTTTCTGATAAAATAAGGCCTCTATGTTGATGTGAGGGAAGTTTAGATTGTATTTGGGAAGGGTTTGTCCAATCAAAAAGGCTTTTAATGTGTTAAGAATCTGTTAGAAGTGGTGCCCTTTTATAAGGGGGAGGAGGGGCACCTTAGGAAAATTGAGAAATATTATTTTATAATAAATTCATATTCGGTTTATAATGGCTCCAAAGTAGATTATTTAAAATTTAAGGTTGTTATGGGTAGAAACCAACTCATCCAATAGAATTTAGACAGGTTTGGGTCATTATATTAACCTTATCTTTTAGTTTTAACGCTTAGTTAATTAGTTTGACATTTACCATGTCACATTGTATTTTCATATTATATAGTTAATAAACATACTATATACATCTAACGGACCTCCAAGTGGTCCATTAATGATACAAATATCATGATATAAGTCCTTTGGACGATTATTAGATTGTTAGGAATTGAATATCAATTAATAATATAATATTTGTTTTAAAAACTCTTTTATGTCAATTTTGACACTATTGGGTATTTTGTTTTTGATAAATTCCCAAAAACATTATTATTCAGAAACAAATTCATATAAATAGAAATAATATGTCATATTAACCTAGAAAATTAGTGTAATTCATAAAGAGATTCAAATTACATTTATTTTGATATTTATAATACCAATTATTTGATTCTTTCATTAATAAGGAAAATATGACATCATTATTGTGTCATAAATAATATTAATTATTAAATGTCTAAAAATTATAAATAAAATTCCATTATGTTTGAATGCTTTTTAGATTTATAATTAATATTTATAGTCTAAAATCCAACAAATATAACCATATGTAAAAATTGATTTTCTAAAAGATATATGCTTATGTCATTTTTGTATTTATTTTAACTTAATTAATATAATGTGTCATTATCACTTTAAAGTGGCTCCACGGGGTCCCAAAATCAACCCAAATATGACCATAGTTGGACATTTATCAACCAATATGGTTAGGACACATTTTATGATAATTTAGTATTATTATAATATTATGTTTTTACCCTTATTTACTGGATTTATCCTTTAACCATGGAAAATAAAATATTTACCGAAGTAATTATTCAAAATGTCTTAAAATAAAAGTTACCTATTTAAAAAATTTGTACCTCCTGATTATAAATATGGAATCCATTTTTATAAATTCATAATATATAATTGGTAGAAATTAATTTAAAATTAATTCCTGTTGTCGAAACAAAAAGCTTGTTTTTTACAAATAATAACTATCAAAAGATTGACACTTTCTTATGTCTAGTTTAAAAATGAAATTCTGTCCCATGACCAAAATTTGATTAAATGGTAAAATTATAATCTAATTATACTTTAAAATCACTCAAATTCATAATTTATCAATATTAATTATTTCGATTAAAAAGTTGTTATTAATTAAAATTTAGTAATTTTCAGTATTCATCAAAATATGAATGTTATCAGAAAATTACCAAAATTTCACCCTAAGCTAATTTCAATATTATGAATCCAAAAATGAAGTCTATTTTACCAAATTCAAAACATAAATGTTTCATTTATTAAATTAATTTCTGCTGTCAAAACCAAAAGGCGTATTTTTATGAAATAATAACTATCAAAAGTTTGACACTTGTTTATGTCAATTTCAAAGTGAAATTACTTAAAATAACCATCATTTTATTAAATGGTAAAAATTTAATATATTTATACTTCCAAACCATTAAAATGTATAATTTATCAATATAAATTATTTTGATTAAAAATGTTCTTTTCAGTTAAAATATAGTATTTTTCACTATTCACCCAAATTTGAAAGTTATCAGAAAAAACCAAAACATTATTGAAACTAAATTCATATGTCCCGAATCTAAATAAGAAGTTCATTTTGTCAAATTGAATATATAAAAGTTTCAAATATTGTATTTAAAATGGCATGACCATTAAAATGTGGTAAAATTGCATTTTTTGAAAAATACTACTTTTATCTGAAAAATAGAATTTATTCTAAAATTATGTCTTAGAAACTCATAATATGGATTCTAAAATTAGAAGGATAATATAAAATTTAAAATTCAATTAATACTATTCATAACCTCTTTTGAATGGCTAGTTTGGTGAGTCATGGTGCATTTGAACTCAGTGTTGCAAACAACACACCCTATTGTATTATTTAAATAGAAGCATATCGTGGAAGCTTGGGGTGTTTCAAATTAACATTCAATTAATCTCAAGGCAATTTAACAAATATTATTACAATGGTATACACTTGGGTATCCTGGCCAAATGGATAAAGAGAGGAATGCACCCCCGGGGTGGTCCTGGATCCATGCAGCAATCTCAAACAATAGTTTATCATCACATTTAATTATCTATACAATTATAGGTATTTAAAAATCCAAGGCCTCATCCAAATGACACCCCAACATGGGTTCGTAGAACAAAAATACACAAAAATTCACAACAGTTGGAAATTTAAACACCAATCCACCTACCTTAAACGCCCCTGAACAGTATACGCGAACGACAATCCTCAAATCATCCAAGAACGACGTATACATGAGGTGAAAGAAATCCCCGTCCAAACTCAAATAACATTCCTTAGAGGAAGAATTGGCAAGAACGGATTAAGGAGAGTGGGGGGATTACCCATGCAGTTCCAACGAGATCGTCAAAGGCGAAAATAGATTCTCGATGCTCGATATAGAGATCCTTGAAGGTCCGGCCTCCTCCCCCAACTCCTTCCTCCGATTCAAAGACAATCATATGAACAGGGTAGGATACTACCCATTTTATGATAAAAAAACAAACTACATGTCGTGTACTATTGACTACACGACATGTACTTTTTTCCTTTAACTATTCCACTAGCAGCACTGCCGCACTGTTCATCTGTCGACATGAGTACATGACATGTATTTCTAATTACACGACATATACTGCTGCTCTGCTGACGGCTGCTTCCACCGCCTTACTATTTGCCTGCCGACTGACTACACGACTTGTAAATATCCACTACACAGCGTGTAGTTAGTTTTTACACCCTTCGTCGCTGACATGGCTACACACACTATGTACTTATCCCACACAGCCAAAGTACACGACGTGTGGAATAAGACACGGTGTATTATCCCAAAATTTAAAATTTTTCCCCATTTCCATTATTTTCTCAAAAACACTTAAGGAAAAGATAAAATAAGAAACTCGTACCTCAAAACTAAGAACCAGGTTCTTACACCATGGGGCTTATGATGACATTTTCATCTCAGTTTCTTCTTTCTTCATTAATATTTAATGAGAAAAATTTAATGTAAATTTATTTCCATTAATTTTGAAAAGTATATACATGCGCGGGAACTACTTTAGAAATTTGGTGGAAAAGAATTGATTTTCGTGAAAATATAAACTTGTTAATTGTAAATAAAATAAATCCTTTTTTTTAATTATATGTTATTTTCAAATTGGCATGTCGTTCTTTTATTTTTGAAGGTAAGGGATAAGTAATAGTTTATCTGGGTATGACTAATATTTTTTAATACTCACGCATATATTCTTATTTTTTACCTACTTGTGTTATATCTACCTTGGATTTGGTCACCATCTGTCGATGTGGGTTTGGTGGTTGGAGGTTACCTACAGGGTAATGTGGCGGTTTGTATAGATTTATTTATTTATTTTGGCTATGTTTATTTTATTATTTAGTTTATATATTTTTATTGGCCAAATCATAACAAATTTTTATATTATGATTCATATCATCATTTTTCAATCATGGAGAATCAAGAAGGCCTCTCATGCATTGTTCCGAGCCAGCTTGGGTGACCAGTTTATGGTCGGCCTGTGTTGGTTTATGACACATTAATAGATTTCAATGTATGTTTTATGATATTATATCCTCATACAGAATAAGTATTTTACTTAATGGTTAATTTTTAAAATAATTTTTTTATTCAAAATATTTAATGGGTTTAATGGTCTATAAATTAGTTATAATTGAATAAAATTTTCTTAAAAGATTTTCCCTTAATATTAAATGTCAATATTTAAAATACCTTTTTTAAAAATTATATGGTTTGAATTACGATTTATAAAAAAAGTGTTTATTTATAAATCACAAGAGATAGTTTTTAAAGGGTTATAAATTTTGAAATACTGGAAAAAATATAATATGTTTATATTTAAAGTATGAATTGTTTATAATTATTTATTTTGAATTGTTCAAAATAAAATGGGGCCTTATTTAAATATTATTCATGTAACATAATTTTTTTAAGAGGATTAATATGATAAATTTTTATATAATGATTAAATATATGTTATTTAGATTATGTAAAAAAATTATAATATAAATAGGACTATAAATAGTTTATAATTCATATAATATCTTATATATAAAATATAAATTCCATATAATGAAACATATTAAAGAGTTCATATTTTCTTGATTATAAAATATTTTAAATTGAAAATTATGGATTGGATATAAAATTTTTATGCTCATATTTGTGGAATGTCTTAATATAAATCTATAATTATAAAATTTTTATTTTTTTATTTATTAATTTCTTCTATATTTTAAACTCATGTTTGAATATTTTAGTTGCCCATTTAATTAATCACTATTATTTATTTTATTCATAGTTATAAATGTTCATATGAAGAATTATGTATGAATTATTTTAAAATATTAAACTATTTCATTGATAGATAATTTCATTAAATACAAGGAATGACTCTATAATGAATTTAGTGGAGGGAATACGATTCCAAAATAAAATTACTATAATCATTTATACATAAAAGGAAAAAATGAGATAATATGGTGAGATTAAAATATCCATCAAATATTATGTGTTAGATTCATTCCAAAGTGACACTTGTGACAACATGGATCATTCAACTTGTAAGTTCATTCCATATTTGGGAGCCATTAGATTATCTTTTGTAATGATATCAATGATAAGTGAAACTGAAAAATACTAGGATAGGACATGATTTTTTCCCTCGGGATATCCTTTGTTATCTTGTTTTTGGTATTTAATTTGTGTTTCACATTCTAGGAGGTCTTAATTGGATTATGTCACTAGATTAATAGAGTTTATTTTATCAATATTATAGGTTAGAAATATATTTTTACACTCAACTATACATGATTCATATATGATATGAGTAGGATGATACCCTATATATATATATCTATGAGGTCAGAGGATTTCCAAAGCATAATCATTGAATAGTATAATATAAATATCATCCAACAAGTACATTTGATGAATATTAAGAGGGGTTATCAATTTAGATGGATCCAATTTAATAATAAATGACACTCATATCATAAAATCTTTTGTTATTGATAATATCATAATCATAAATCTATTTTTTATCACCATCGTTTTCTATCTTGTTCATGAACTTCCTCCTCACGAGTTAGAAATTAATTTGGGAGTGAATTGAATATCCAGCAGTCAAGACCCATCCTTTGTGGTTGGAGGGTCACTACCTCGTTTTCATTCAACTGGGAGTGTTGTTGGAAGTTCGTTATGGTCTTAGTGGGTGGTTTTTTGTGGTGATAAGATATATAGAGTCATCTTATGGTGGGGTTTTCTTGGAGTGTTATGGTGTTCATGGCACATGGTGAGTCCTGATGCACTGAAATTTGATTGTTTGAAGGATTTTTTGTGAAGTTTCCATCATCAAAGCACCCCATAACCCCCTCATTGTTTCATTTGGTGTTGGATGGTTGTAGGGTGTCTTTGTCCGGTGACTAGGATGTTGTTTCAGGGGTGAAGTTTTCGGGAAGAGGGTTTTAGAGGAGATATAATGGAGTTATGGTGAAAAAGGTTATGATTTTGTAGAATTTTGGTGTTCAATATTTATTTTTCATAATGGTTGTGAATTTTGGGATACATCCTTGTAGTTTTTGTTCTTGGAAAAGGAAAAAAGATCTCCTTCAAGAAATTTACCCATAAGATGTTTAGAGTATGTAGTTTACACCAACTCATCGCATTACAGAATTGGATGTTTGAGAGGGAATGGTGATTTACGTCAGTACCAGGCCAATTCACCCTTGTACAAGACAGCTACCTGAACACCATTTAAAAGGTGGAAGTTAATCTAGCGTTTTTTGCAAGGGAGGGCCATATTTTTTAAAATTTAATTTGGCTATTATTTTCCATTTACCATTGGTCCGTGGGGAATGGTTTTTGTTTTATATTAACGAAACAATGTTGAGTTCCACCTAAGTGATTAAAATTGAGTCTATTTTAATAATAATTAATTTTCATGAAGTTAGTCATTGTTATACATGATTAGTTTTTTAAGGGACATTCTTAAGGAAAATTATATGTTTTGGAACATCTACTTCCTAATTAACAAATTATTGAAATTATTCAAAAATTGAGTTTATATACTAATGAAATTATAGTGTGATTAATAAATAGTTTCAAAGGAATTAGATAAAATAAATTTTATCTAATTTTAGTCTCATATAATAAATATGATTGGTTATATCCAATAATATTCAATTAATAAAATATGTTGATGACTTGATTAGACTAAAGGATTACTTTAAACATTATTGGTTATATAAATAAATTATATTATTCTAATATATATATTTATATTATATCTACTGTATATTATAAAAAATGATGTAAATATATGGTATTTTACAGGATAAAAATAATTCAAACATAATGTTTTCTTTTAAATAAAAGAGAAAAGGCCTTGCTACATAGATTAATTAGATACTTAAATCTTGTATAAACTTATCTTAAGATATAAATTTTTATCTTATTTATCTTTTTACCAGATCATGGAAACAATATATGTTTAAATTAAATGGTATGTATGCTTTTAATTCGTGTGATTATGATTATTTAGTTATCTATTATTATATAGGGGGAGACCAAAAATAGAATGTTCTTGGTCGGAAAGTTATCCCAATATCTTCTATAGAAATGTTAGTAAAATATGATTTAATTCAATTAATGCTTATAAATATATATTATCTAGGAATATTGTGAACATGTTCTTATGTAATTAAATATTTTTGGATTATCTAAGATATACTTTAATGTGTTTATGAAAATCCAAGGAATTTCCATGGCATTTATATATTTTATATAATTTATATCATTGATTTTTAGTGGTATTTGATATTGAATGTATATTTTTAAAAAATGTTTTATATATTCATGTGTTCAAAATAAAAATGACATATTGATTGAGTTTGTAAGTTTATATTCCGGAGATATAGAAAATAGTAACATGATTAATGATTTTAATGTACAGAGATTTATCAATATCAAATGAATCTAATTAAAAAATGTGTATATTCATCTCATTTCACTAATTAGTTATGATAATATGCTTAGTAAAAGATATTTGTTTTGAAAAAAATGATTTGATTAATTTTAAACACATGGATTTTGATTAATAATGTACTATAATATATTCATAAAATAAAGTATGTATAAAAGTGTTCATCTAAGAGAAAATATTTTATCTATTTTTTGTTTCAAATATGAGGGAATTTGTTCCCATCACTCATCAATGGTATATTTTAACAATGTTTTTTTAAAAGAAAAATTATCCAATAAAATAGAATATCATATATAATATGGATACAATATATTTTTTATTAAATGTTCATTCCAAAAATAAAGAATAGTTATTTCATAAACACACAGTAGTTTGTGTTGAATCTTATCAACATATTCTAAAAATAAAATATCTTTGAAGATGCTAGTGGGTGTATTTTTAGACTTAGAGAAGGTTGAAGTAAATTAATGAATTATTACACCAATCTTAAAGTGATATATACTTAATGTCCTGTAATTTTTAGTATATGTGATGGTAAATAAAATGTAATGTGTAACATTTCTTTAGCATTTAAAAACTAAATACCACTATTTAATGAATCATTATATTATTATAAGATTAAATTACTTTTCAATCAGTATCCTAAAATATTTTAGGATATGTAATGATAAAGAAAAAATTTAAATAGTGAAATTTATTTTTATTGAAATGTAAAAGGAATTTTTTTTAATAGATTGTATAAGTAAAAATAAAAATTTAATTACACTTGATATCGTAAAAGAGTATAGGGTGTGTAGGCAATAATAAATGTAAATAGTTACATTAGTTACCAAAAGAATGGGGTTTCCATTTTCTCCTAAAATAGCTTAGGGGATAGATAAATAAGAATGTAAATAATTATTTTATTTCAAAATATAATATTTTATATAATAGGGTTTTGAAGATGGTGATGGTGAAATTTAAAAATTTATAGTTGGAGAGAAAAGCCTTACATAATAACATATGAATTTTTTCATTAAAGAGTTTTAGAAATATTAAATTATTTCAGAATATAAGTAATATGATTCCAATGTCTTTATATTATTCAAACTATATATCTTTATAGATGTTTATCACTAATGATTTTAGTTTGAGGGTTTTATAAAAATGTCATATAGAGATATTATAGGTATTGAATATGATTTAATATATTAGAATACCCATATAGTGTATAAAACATAAGACCAATCTGATATATTTACATATATGATATAATAGATTGGTGATTTTTCTGGGTTTGTTAAATATTTTTAATGAGGTTTAGAATATTAAAATATATCATATTAGTGGTAACCTCTATTTTATCATTATTTCACGTAGGATAAATAAATTTATATATAGATATTCATTTCATGAAGAGTAATGATAATTAACCTCTCAAAGTATGATTTTTATTTTATCCACAACTGATGTAAATCTTGTAGGTTATGATGAAGTGTTAAGGTTTACATGAGTTGGATTCTTGTATGGAGATAAATAAATATGGTCAGAAGGAAAAAATTAATAAGATTCTTTTTATCCACTAGATGACCAATGAAGTATAACACATAGAGGTTCATATAGATGTATTTGTTATACTAGGGGGAGATGGAGGATATTTGATTCCAAATTATCTATGGTTAGTGAGATAAATATCATGGGAAAAATTAAATTATGATACCTTACTTATATATATATATACTTAGATAATCTGAGGGTTTTTGGGTATGTTTTTATCCTGTTTTCAGCTGAAGCTTAACCAAGATAGAATGTTTCCTCCGGTATGAAGAGTAATGAATCGTTGAACTCAGTTAATATGGATAATGGGACTATGAAACTACACCTAGATATAGTATATCTATCCAGATATGGGACATGTGAGTTAGTTATATATAGAGATAAATAACATGTGATGTATTCATCTATTAGACTATTATAAACTCTATGTACCAAGAACATTTGATTTTTCTATATGGTATTGACACTCATCATTTCTTTTGATCCATCAATGTATTAGAAAAATTTAAAAAATTATATTTCATAATTTTAAATGATACAGACTAGTGGGAATATGTATATAGATACATTTTTTAATAGAGATCATTCTAGATCCCATTATAGCTTGAGTAGCATTTCCCCTCTTCGAGAGTAATCTGTTTTTCTGTATATATAGATCCGCTGATTTTTATATATTGTTAATACTATGAATTCATATGTGGTCATAGTTTGGGGTTTATTTTATGAGTATTGGTTTTGACTTAGGGAGTTACTCTAGATGTTTTTAAGAGTTAATCCAAAAGTGATATGGACAGGCATTCATAATGTATTTCCTCTAAAATGTACAAAGTAAAGTTAATTATAACATTATAAAATAAAATTTGTAATCATTCAAAAGGGGTTTTGTATATGGTTTCCCAAATCATTGTATATGATACAATATATGGTGAAATGGAACAAATTATTTTAATATTTTGTACAACTAAGATATTGAAGGAGAGATATACCCTAAATCCAAATACATGTGATGTATACTATCATAATGCAGATACGAGTTATATATTATGATAAATATATTGATTTGTACACATGAAATGATATTTAATTCATGACACAATATTTAATAAAATTATAAAAAGAATATTATGTTTTTAAATATTCAAATGGTTCAAAATAAATTTATGTTAATAGTTAATATATTGTTTCATGTGATGAAATATATCGGAGGTGAAGCATTCATATGATGAATGCATATACTAGCCAGAAAATTTATTCTTGCATTTAAATGAATAAGTAAATAAAATCTATTGAAGAGAATATTCTACATACTATTTAAACTACTTACACATGATGACTTCAGGTTAAGTGATTCCTTCACGATTAGTTGAAACCACTTGGTCCGACAATAATATATTTATCTTTCTTTTTTTTCATAATAGTCTCTAGTAGTCCATGGATAAAGGATATATCACATCTATATATTAGATGATTTTCATGAATTGTGGATACAGTATAGAGAGGGGATTTATTTTGGATTCAATTTTTGTGATCTTTATCGAACCCATGTGATGGGGTTTAATGACTTTTTAGATGCTATTATGTTTAAGTGATTCCATTTTAATATTTTTTCTTTTTCTTTTTAGACATTGTTTCATTTATATTTCATGGTAGACTATCTAATAATGGTTTATATTACTTATATTTCATCTGATAATCATTATTACACTCATTGAAACCCCTTTATAATCTTCTTTGGATATATCATTACAAATGTGTATATTTTTTCCATATTAGTAAACATGTATATGTCAGAAAATTAATAAAAAGGAATATAAATTCCTCGAAGAAATGACAATTATTTAGGGGAATTGTAATTAATTCACTACCGTGATTCCCGGTATTCCTCATAATTAAGAGGTTAAATTCTTAATTTAACTTCTACATGGAGATACACTAATATACAAAATTCTATATAGGACAACCTCTATTGAACATAAGGATCTAAAGAAGCAACAATAAGATAATCTATATAAGGGATTAAAATTCCAAAGTGCTTCACTATAGGGTGTGATAATCCTAATTTTGAAGAGAAATTGTGGTTAAAAACTTATATAAATTGTTCGTTATGAGCTCTACAAGATCAAGTTAAAAAAACTAGTATCCCATTCTATAGATTAATGACTTATTTGGTTAGATAGCTGGGTCTCACTACTATTCTAAAGTAAAATGTCCTTAAGGAAATCATCAAATAAAGGTTAATAAGAAGGTTATTCCCAATAATGAATATAATACAATGTATGGGCACTATGAGTTTATAGAGATTCAATTTAGACTCACTAATACTCAAAAAATATTTATTCTCATAATGAATAGAGCCTTTAGATATGACCTCCACATATTTATGGTTGTATTTATAGATGATATTCAAAAACATTATAAAATAATGGAGGAATATATGTAATAATGAAATATTGTGTTTACGATATTGATACATGATAAATTATAAGAAATGTATGGTAAAAGATAGTTTTGGAGGTAGAAAGTATCCTTTTTAGGAATCATATCTCAAACAATCGGATATCTATAGATCATTTGATGTAAAGGGTGGTTGAGAAATGACCCAAAACAAAATATTTGAAAACTATTCATAGTTTCCTCACATAGGTTATGTACTATTAGTGATTTATGAGAAATTGTCCATGGTTTTTAAACCCTCTAACCTTTCTAACAGAAAAATGTCAAATGTTTTTCTTGAATGATTATTGTGAAGAGAGTTTGAAGAATTTTATGAAGAGTTAATTCTCTATATATATAATAACACATCCCATCTATAGGGAGAGTTTTTTATCTAAAATTAATATTCAAAAAATGTTATTAGGTTGTGTTCTTTTGTAAAAGGAAAAAGTGATAACATATTCCTCTCAATAGTTTAAAGTGCATAAGTATATTTATAAAATAAATGATGTATAGTTGGATGTAATGGTCTTTTCATTTAATTTTTTGATAAATAATCATTATATAGACAAGTGTTAAATATATTTGAATCATGAGATATGAAAATATATATTCATACAGAAGTAGATCAACATTATGTTAAAAATACTATTTGAGTTAATTAATTATTATGATTTCTCAATCTAATACCATCAAAAGATAGTGAATAAAATGAAATATACTCGAAGTAAGAATTATCCTAAAAACATATTCATGATTATTATTGACAAGGTTCCAAAATTCATATAAGGATGGAGGAATAAATAGTATAAGGATATCATGAATGATGCATTCCCTACATGTAATGTTTGCATGGGAAGTCTTTGAGGGAAAAACGTAATGTGGAAGGTTCACTAACCAAACTTGTGGGACTGGTTAGGGTCAAAAAATGAATAAAGTTTAATTTATAGTGCATGATCAAACCTCACATCCCATGTTTTGAAATCCAAGGATGTGGGATCATCATTTGGGGAAATATTAACTTTTTTCATCACAATTGGGTTGGTAAAAAGATTGGTTTCCCAGGCTGTCCAACCCCATTTATTTTCTTCCAAAAATCTAGAACATGTTCCCAAATTATTCAGGGCATCCTATAAAATGGTTAATGTGGTATCTATTATCTTATTTTACATTCCTCTGACCTTGATAAATTCTTTTTTATCTTCTCTTCATCAGGATATTTATTAGTTAGTTACTATTGGAGGTTGTCACAAACACCTATTTATTTGGAAGCTGCGGTGAGTATCTCTAGAAGAAAGATGTACCTACCAAGATTAATTTTATTTTTTTCATGTCAGGAACCATATATTACCCCCCTATGAGAATGTCAAGATCCTTGGTATAAATATCATGTCTATTTGAAACTAGTTCATCAAACCCCATGGAGAAACATTGAGGCACATGTTTATTGAGGGCCTATGGGCTAGAAGTGTGTGACACTCCATTGGAAAGATCAACGGTCTATCATCTTAGGAGCATAAAAATATCAACATCATCGATCAATGGTTTTAGGGTGTAGAAACAAATATAAGAAAAATGTTAGTGTTATGATTCTTGAAGCAAGATATTGGTGCATCTAACTGTTGAGGATTAGATCTAGGTTTTAGAGAATCACATGATAGAGGATGGAAATTGTTTTCAGAACACTGAGTCTTATGATTGATTTTTTTTGGATTTTCATGATTTGGGATGATCCCCCACATTCTAAAATCCATCAAGGCCATTGGGATTCCCCTTAATACTACCAAAATCACATCCCTCTAACAATGAATTCCCTTCTATCCCCACAACCCTGTGTTGAAGATCAATAGTAATGGTTCATGTAGTATGAACGTCATACGAGGTGGTGGTTTTGTGTGAAACTACAGAGGCTCTATCATCATAGAATTCATGACTTTATTCAGGAATGGAAACTCTCTCGAGGACTAATCCAACACCATATTAATAGAACTTGAGCTATGTAATAAGAAAATCATTGATTTCTCTATGTTATAAATGGACTCCCAAACAGTCCATTATTCCATGTATGGGAACAAGTCTATCACTTGAACCATTCCTGAATTTTTACGTTTAGGATCCATACAAATTACATCATAGAAATCATTTACATGTGGCATGATGGGAATGAAGTGTATGATTTCATTGATTCCAAGGGCCCCTAGATGGTCTAATTTCGATATTTTCTAGTTTGTGATCCATTTTATATGAATTTATTAATATTGTTAGATGACATGATCTTATAATGCACTATTTAAGACCCCTTTAACTTGTTGTTTTACTTTCCCTATATTCGGTTTCATTTCTTGGCTCCCCATTTTAATAAAATTTTATTTACCCCTACAAATATTGAAATTTAATAATGTCACAAGATATATTTTCATAGGTCTTCTAGATACAAAAAATACAATAATACAATATGGGTTGTGGTAGACCAAATTACAAATATATCTCACTTATTTTCTACTCTGGAGGACGTTTCACTCTATCAACATGCATGGATTTACATTAAAGAAAGGATAAGCTTGATGGAACACAACTATCCATAGTATCTGATTGATATTATTTGTTCACCTAAAAGTTTTGGAAGGAATTAAATATTCTTCACACATTTAATTTTACTTCATTTGGAATATCACCCAACACTATTATCTAATATGAAAAAATAATACAAACACCCGAGGGTATGTTGAGGTATTTTTCTATGGACATCAAAAGATGGTGGTATCATTCTATGGAATTAATTTTATCCTCATATAAAAATAGCTTCTATTTAGAACTTCACATTGCTATTTACGAATACCCCTATAAAATAAATATAGTGCTCTAATATGATGGAATGAATTTTTTGAACATAAGATATTATGACCTGAAATGGATGATTTAATTATTGAGAAAGTCATATCTATTCAATAACATATCAAAGTAGTGAATAGTCAATAAATTAGTAATATTGATAAATATCAAATATACCTTGGCATTGAGGTTGGAGATAAATTTTAACATTATATTAGTGTAAGTAATAGATTCATGGGGTTTTGAAAGATGGGAATGTTATGTCCAAGATACCATGACCCTTTTGAGATCCATCATAACATCGAAGATGTGGCCTATGAACTAGCACTCACAAAAAATCCACATCATGTACATGATGTGTCCCTATTTAGGAATATTATACCAAATACCTTATGTATATTGAAACTAGAGGTAGTATAATTGGAAAATGTACTATCGTACAAAGATTTTCTAGTGATTATCTTGGACCATAGAGACACAGTTATATCCGAAAAAAAATTTCACCCAGTCTATGTTCTTTATCAAAATCATAAGCATTATAAAGAAACATGGGACTAGAAAAAGTTATAATGAAAAATTACCCTCACTTATTTTAAACATAGTATATGAAATAAAATTATAAGGGTAATGTTTCTGAAGGAGGTGTAAAACTCAAAATTTCCATATATTTTTTTATAAAGGAATTCATGTTGCATAATTAATATTTTATTATATTTTATAATTGAATAAAAAATAAATAATATTACATCTTAAGTTAATATTAAAAATTATTAAATAATATTGATTATAACAGCTTGGAATATTATAAGGTGATATACACCAATGAATAGAGATAACACAAGGGTAAAATCCATATTCTCAAGTTCACTAATAAATATTACTCCTATAAAAATGATAATAAAGAATATTTATGAATATTATGTAAATTATCAATGGAAGTGTAGAATCTTAATATCTAAATCAGTGAATAATGATATTTAATAATGGTGGAGTATATATGTAGTGTATATTGGGTAATGAGACTATTAGTAGCTTAATGTTAGGCATCAAGAATGATAGTCATTATGATTATCAGTCATTATATTTATTTTATTGAGATCATTGAGCATTATGGCCATTGATAATAACATTACAACTATAATTGATGTATATTATGGGTCGGGTGAGAGATAATTGATGCATGATCGAGAAAAATGATTTCCTCAACCAGTATGATCTTGAATTATAAAGGCAATTTATCAGATCTTGGGAGTTGGTTAACATCACTATGGTTCATCCTTGACCATGCCTGGGTGGAGATTCAATAAGTTGGGCTGAATTGTATTCAAATTTGTGAGATGTTTATGTTTTTAGAGATCACTAGTACATCAATATTAGCCTAAAAACCTAAAAATGTACCACCATTACACACCTTACCCATATGGATTATGCTAGTGTGTTATGGGGTCATTTATCTAGACCATAAGATGTGTTAAAGTGTAAAATATTTTAGAAATGAAATATTGGTTACCTTGATCCCAGATTTCAATTCAATTTATCATCCTTATAAAAAATTTATACAACACATTATTAGATGATGAATATGATACAATTGATTTTGATACCAAGAAACCATAATTGTTTTTCTAGAGAATATATATGTCCAATTTTTAGTAAAATACATTTTTATGATAGATTTAGTCATTTGAAATAAATTTTTGTCTTCATGAAGATGTTTTAAAAAATATAATTTTTATATAAATAATAATTTAATTTTAGACAATGATAAAAACAGTTTTGAAGGGTATTATGTTCAATTTTATAATAAAAATGATATTTTTCCATAGATAAGTATATTATTAAGATATTTAAATTATCATATTTATAAAATTATTTTGGAAAAATGGATGTTATTTGTGAGATTAGAACGTTGAAATAATCCAACAATGAAATTTTAATAATTTTCTGAAGTAGTTGATTTTTTGTTTAAAATGTAAAATATAGTAAGTATTATGATATAGTAATGAAATAAAAGTGATGTAAATAATCTATAATGAATTATGGAAAAAATATTTTTTCACATTAAAATAATATACTTTAATGAAAAATGATCAGTTTTTCCATCATATAATGAATCTTCTAAAACCTAGAGCACATTTGAATTTTCATAATATGATTAATTATTAATAAGAATATTTTACAGAACTAATTTAATATATATTAAATAGTGTTCAAAACATAAAATATTTATATATTAAAAATACTTTTCCATGGAGAAAAATAATTTGATAAAAACATGGTATGGACAACTGTGTTTCATAATAACATAGAGTCCAAAAAAAAATTATAAATTAATAAACACCCCCATTATCAATAAATCCCCACACATTATATAATTAATATAAACTATAAATCCTTTTAATATTAAATTATCTTCAATTACTCCCTATATAGTATTTAAAGTAAGTTTATAATTTTCCAATAATCCCTTTTCATACAAGCTTGGTCGTGTGTTCCTCACAGATGAAACGAGTCTAGATTATACCATCACATTTGGGCATATGACTATCACATGAAACTAAACACCCCTTTGGTGGTGAATTGGGTTATTTCCCTTATTATTATCATGTCATTTTTGAACCCATCAATTATTAGGACGGTTGGAAACCGCATAGGTAGATTCTTGTGCTCTAATAGATGAACCAAAGCATTGTTACATCTTATTAATCTAAGTGCGTGTGTCGAAGTTGATTTTTCAAGAAAGCCTTTTGATTTTATTTGAATTAAAATTTGAGAGAAATAGATTTAGACGAAACAGTTGGTGTAAGTATCTTGGGTGGAGTGTTATTTTATCTGCAGGATATTATGTTATTCTATAGCGGCATGTAAACTTTGGTCGAGACAACACGGGTCTAGGACTAGACTTGTAGATTGATCCTTAGGCCATGTACAAGAGGGTTTTGAGATTATTCATGGTGAACCATGGTCTGGATACAAGTAATAGAAGCTGGATGTGGATGTGGGAGGCAAGATAAAGGTCCAAGATAATGGATATGTGTCATGTTCCGATTTATGTCTAAAGGAATCTTCTCAAAGAGGTATTACTTTTAAGAGAGGTAACTAGATGGTGGTTACACATTTGGCTCTACATGAGGATGTGTGTACTAATAATGATAATGGTATTCCAATTTATGAATCTGTGGGACCGAGGATTTTATAGTTTTCTATTCAGGTTAAAATGGAAGGGTTAAATGCCGATAAAAATATTAAGAATAGGTAGGGAGAAGATGAAAAAAATCCAGACATTGTAGACTGTTTTAAGACACCATGGAGAATGAAACTGAAAATATACAGTATGAATATTAGAGTATCCAACAAATTTTAGTTTCTCTGGTTTTATAACATAAGGAAATAGTATAGGGGGAATGCATCGATATTTTGTTACATAGGAAGCCTCTTCCACACAAAAATTTCATTCAATTTTGTAGAATGAGGCACATAGTGAAAATGTTGATGGTGAGGCCACTCTTATAGGGAGTGATATCATACATGAGGGTGGAGTCATCTCAGATGTTAAACTTATTACTGATTATAATGAGACTGATTATTTGATTGAGGAGTTGTAAAGTGATTTGGTCAAGACCTTCATGGATGGGTGGAAGGGAATTATTAAAGAGAGAAAGGATTACTCCTCTTACACTTCTCCTTTGGAGACATGGTCAGTGAAGAAGTTAAAATCGATGTAGTTGGAAAATTAGTGTATTTCATGAGTCACTTTTGAGAAATTCATGTAATTTCTCCAGAGCTCGAATGAAGAAACAGTTGAATAAGTTTTTTCTCTCAATTCTACAAAAGAGGAATCTGTTATAATGATGGAGAGATCTTTAATGATGAATCTTAATGAGGAGAAATATGGCTGGATCAACAAGAAGGACCTGATCATAGTCAGGGGCGTCAATAATGGGAATATCAACCATGAATAATATATTAATTCTTTGGAAAATCGTTCCTTTGGGTTTGAATATCTCCTTATGGATGAACCATACCCTAAAGATTGTAACATCTCTGGGGAATTATTTATTTAGACTAATTATAGTATTATTATGTTTCTCTTAATGAATCTGATATTTCTTTTTGATTCAAACTCAGGTTTCTCACTTTTTCCCAAAATGTGTTTAAAAATAAATAAATTTTCATTTCATTCTTTCCCATTATCCTCTTTATAAAATCCATTTTCCATACATGTTATGTGGCCGAAATCGTTATTTGATTTTCCATGCAACATTTTTTCATAGTGAACACCGAACTATATTATCATTCAATGGTATTCATATAAATTTAATTATAATTCATTTATTTGGGATTTAAATTTATCAAATCCTCATTCCCTTCTTAATAGGTTAAAATTTTAGAAGGATTTTACCTTTATGCTCTTATGAACTCAGTGATTTTAATAAAAAAACTCATTCTCATTCTCCATATGTTATTGATGACATAACATCTAATGATATATGATCTTTGTTGAAGACATAAATTTATACATATGAGTTTCATGAAATAATATATCTAAAATTCATTGGATGATGTTTTAATCACATGAGATAACATGTATGGTGTATGGGAAATTAGCCTAGTACACTTTTGTTATGATATATTGATAGCGGCCATTTACTTATACAAATATTTTTATGTTTTAGGTTGTCTTCAAATTCATTATACTCAATGGAAATATGATATAATCTTTTCTATTCTATTATTCCATGTTAATATTATCTCTTATGTTATCAATATATTACTCTTTGTAGCATTTATATATCATGGTTAATTTGATTATTCCCCATATGGGATTTATATATCACCACTCTATGTTATTAATTATATATGATATTATATATTATATTAGAATATTAATGAGATATAGGATAATTCTTTGGATTTTAAATAAAAATAACTTTATTTTTTAATGCTTTTGTAAGCATCTAATCTTATAAAGACACTATAACTCTATACCATTTTTTTTGTGTTTGATAGATCATTATATTAAAAATCATATAATAAAGTGGATAATGTGATATGGTTTTCTATATCATGTTTCATAATCATTGTTTTGAATTAATTTTAAATTTATCAAAAATTAAAAAATGGGAAAAATTAAATCATTTATAAAGTGGGTAGATTTATTTTTTTTGTGTAATTTATAAAACCAATCCACCCACATCTTGAGTAATTTTAAAACATAATTATAACAATATAGTCTATAATAATTAGTCATATATGGGATGAAATTTTATTATATATATCATGTTTTTCTCTCAGCAATTATTATATTGTTACTATTCAACTAAGAAACCCTTATCCAACAACTCACATTGTTAAGGGTGGGATAATTTAGAGTAAATTTTAGATTTCATGAGTTTTTTTGGGTGAAATTAAAATTTTTAATTCAATTCGAATAATTAGTTATTTGGAATATAGTGGGTGTTGATTTATATTTAATGGTCTTGGATATTCCATAGTATATCAGTCTATGGTCAGAGTAGGGTGGTGTTGCATCCAATTGTTACTAGCACCACTGGGTACCTGATGATTGTGGATCAGGTGCCCTATGACTACCTGGTACCTCTAACTTGCTATCAACTAACATATTTTAAAAGGTAGTAGGGAATTGAGTTCATGGTAGTGTGCCCAGTCTGAGGGCATATATTTTGAGGCCACTAAAAAACATTGATATTATACTAGTTACCTAATACAATTCCAACATATTTTTAAAATTAGGTCCATGATGATATTTTTATTATCACCACCACACCATCGATTTGAGGCAAACATAACATATGGGGAGGGATATTTTGTCCATATCATACCCACATTTTTTATTCAAATTTAACCCCTTAGTTCTAAATAGATCATTATATGAGGTTTAAATTTTTTATGGTATAATTAATTTCTTCATTCCCTAGAAATTATTCTTGGTAATTTCCCAACAATATATAGTGATCTAATGATAGGTACTCAATAATAATTCAATATAATCTTCACAGATTCATCACAAAACTAGTGGATTTATCTTGTAATGGATAAATTATTGTTGTAAATGATGAATATATGTCATTACATTATTTTTCACCTTATATATATCATTTACTTGTTTATGATGGTTTTTTGTTTATTTTACAAAATTAGTGGATAATTGATTGCATATCAATATGTATTGTTTTTCTATGGTAGTGATAATGATATATTTTTGGTTATTTATACACAATTTTTGTGGTTTTGGGGTCTCCTCTTATATGACTTATTTTTGGGGGTTGTGCCACTTCGAGTAAATTTTTTTTAATTAATTATAAATGTGTATAAATAATTGTGAGATCCTTATATCATTAGTTGGGGACTCATGATATTTGAGCTGATTCATATGAGTATATATGAAAAATGGAAAAAATTATCTTATATATTATATCTCTATTAATTGTGTGGGTGGTTACTATGATATTTAACCACATTCTATATATGTATCATAATTATTACTAGGATTTGGGTCCTTTAGTATGATTTTATCTCATATAAATAGAATATGAAGGTGTAAGATATGGTCTTAGTTGTATAATAGTCCTTATGAATGACATTAATGGGTTTATTAGCATATGAGTTTCCTAACTATTGTGTTTATGGTGTAAGATTGTAGTGTTATAGGCCTTGTTATTTAGTTGTAAATTCAATTGCCTAATATTATTATTATCATCATAGGGAATATTAATTTGTTTATGGTATTGTTTCATAATATCTATTGATTATAATGCGGTTATGGTAAGGAAATAGTTGGCATGAGTTATTTATAGAGATAAAATTTTCCTCATATTTTTTATTAATTTGAATTGTTTTAATCATAATTAATTATCAAATTGAGTTCATATGAATAATATTTCAGTTTTTTTGTTTTTTGAGACTAAATGTAAAAATGGCCTAATTTTACAATTTTAACAGATTGTTATCACAGGTTTAATTTTGTCGTTGATCGAAAAATATATGTCCAAAATTTGTGATTCAAATTTCATTAGAATTCTTATATAATTTTCCTTATATCTGCCTTCTGAAATAGGGGCTGAATCGAACATCTAGAGTCTGTAAAAAATTAATGAAGTGGAAGAGTTTTCCAAGAGGATAGCATGGACCCCACCTCCGTAACGGAATCCCCATTATCTCTACACACCACCAAATGCTTTTTTCCACTTGAGGATGAAAGAGGACAAAAAGGGGCGTTCAAAAAATAAATAAAATGGAGATTTGAATCCATTAAGGTGGAAAATAAATGATATATTTTTGGAGGATGTTTCTTGGATCCTACATCTAGAAACCAAAACCGCCAATGAAAAAATCATAAATCCTACAAGAGGTGTCTAAATGAGCAACATTTTGGAGGGTGAATGGAAAACACATTAGTTAGTAACATTAATGAAGGTGTCCACTCGTTATTTGGCCATTTAATGGGTCCGAAACGTATCACATTTTAGAGGACAGAAATATGACTATAAAAGGAGAGAAGCTCCTACCTCTCAAATAAGTCCATTCCATCCACAATTCCTTAAATAGACCGGTGAGGGAAGATTTGTATGACAACCTTATTTATATTTATTTATTTTTATTATTGTAATTTCTCCCCTATCCTGCATAATCTCAACCTCCCCATCCATGGAGGGGTAGTACCATTGAGTGATCAAAAAGGGGAAGGCTAGACCGATGTGCTTGCTTGAGTTCTTGTGCATCAATTTAATAAGATCCCTTATTCTTCTATAATCTAGTCTAAAATATAAATTCAGTTTTAAACTACGAATGTTGTTGTGTTAGTTTTTAATTCTATAACTTCGATTTTCTTCGGTCGATAATCACATCTCCCTCCAACCAAATTCTAATTTGTATATAGTGGAACAGATTTGGGTTAGATGGTTAGTAATCGAAGATTGTTAGAACATGTGTATTATTTCATGTGTAATATTGGTTTGTTTGGGAACTACAACTCATGGTTATGGATAACTCTATTTAATCAATAAAACCATCTATAATACAACACACATTGTAATATGAGTTAATTCTATAAGTCAATTCATATCATCTATGGGATAATGAATGATATATGTAATGGTGGGTCTTAGGTAAATTTGTGTCTAACCAAAGTATTTCCTCAATCACATTAATTTTTTTTCACAATAATATCTTCTAAAATTTTCAAAAGAAGTTCTGGAAGGTGAAATATACCAATATCAATCAAGAAATATTCTCAAAATAAAATAGGAAATATTTGGTCAAGAAATCATCTCAGGGATGGGAGTTCAATATTGTAAAATCGTTCATGGCATGATTAATAATAAAAAATTAATTCACATGAATTTCAGAAATTCAAAGCTGAAAAGATAGTAGGGATATTTAATTTACATGAATCAAATAATTCATTCAAATCATGAGTCATTATTTAAAAATCCATGCTTCATTTTAAAAATTCAATTCTCCATTTTACTCCTTCAATATTTATTAACAATGAAATGTAAAATATTTTATCACAAGATTCCTAAGAAACTCATTTCTTCTAGAAATTTCGAGGAAAATATGATGTAATGTGTGGGAATTCAATTTCCGTTTATTTTCCAAATATAGCACAATGGCTGACCAGGGGCGTCTCACATGATGAGTATTTAAATCAATTAAATCACTAATTATAATTCACCAAATGAAATTATTTTTTATTTTTTAGTAATTATTGAGAACAATGTTTTTGAGGTTTTTGGAAAATATTCAATTAAAATAATAACATGCAGAATTTAAATATAGATGCAAATAGAATGAAATCAAGGAACAAAGGTCTTAGTCTTAGGTTTGGATAACATGTGTTAATTCACTATATATTAATTTTTAAATTGAATTTTATAATTCATTTTATGAAACCTCATTAATTAATCACTTTCCATTGATTTAAAGAGTGTGTGATTTTAGAATGACACCGCAACACCAAACCACACATCCTCCAATAGTCAACTGGGATAACATCTCAACAGAGAATGTTGTCCAAAAAATTACCTGACTCCATCGTATGCCATTTCATCCCTTATGGAAACCACAACTCCAACATATGATGGGTTTTCATAAGATAAGGGAGGGAGAATGAATGAATCAACCGAAAGGAATGGATATCACAATAATTTTGTGGTGGACGATTGTCACAGCTGTAAAATATTCTTGTCTCGACCACAAATAAATTTAAAACATTTTAAATTAAAGGATAATAATAAAGATCACCGTGAAACCTCCCCCAAGTCCAAGACTCGAGTTAGTCACTTTCCATGTCGAATTGCATAGAGATCACCATTGAAAGATGGAAGAGAGATATTGAGATTGACATTGGATGAAAAAAGGGGTGGAAGAAGAAAGGGAAACACTTTAATATAAAAATAAGAATGAATTAAATGTGAAAATAAAACTAAATTAAAAATAAAATAATGGATGAAGAAACACCTAAATGGCCATTGGCTTCATCTCCTTGGTTCCCCAGATGGTGTTGGGAAGGATTGGAATTTCCTTTTTTGATAGGCTGCAACACAACTTTCTAACCCCTGCACTTCTGGACAATGATCTGTGTAATGATAAGTGGAAGAGCATAAACCAAATAACTTATTCACGCATTTTTTATCCTTAATTTGGTTAACAAAATTTTTTCCCATAACACCATTCATTTCATTCAATTATGCTTCATGTAAGGGTGAAGAATAATCAGAAGTATTTACCTTGTTGATGCCTCTGGTGCTCGTACCTCTAGTGCCATACAACTGTGAGTTTTTTGTAATCTTTTCAATCAGTTCACTGGAATCTACAGGTGACTTGTCAATCAAGGCTCTTACAAATGATGCATCTAGTAGGTATTGATAATTGTAAATAAATCAATAACAAAAGAAAAAAATCAATTGGTGTTCTTCCATAGTTTTATGTTGACAGCTAGAAAAAAGCTTCTTGAATCGCTCCAAATACTCATAAAGTATTTCCCTAGTTGATTGATGAATGACATAGATCTCTTTTCGGATAGATGTACTCCAGGATGAAGGAAATTTTTTTTTCAAGAATATTCTTTGAATATCATCCCATTCTTGTACTTCTCCTAGTTTTAGAGTGTTCAACCATTCATTTGTTGCTCCCTCAAGTGAGAAAGGGAATTCCTTCCACTTTAACTATTATTATGAACACCTTGGGGTTTGTAGCTAGAGCGCACATTTTTAAATTCTAGGACATGGCTTTTGGGGTCTTCACCTGCCAGACCATGGAATTTAGGAATAATTTGAATAATATTAATGTGCAATTCAAAATCACTTTCTATGGCTGCGATAGCTAGTCGATTTCATTGGTTAGTAAATTTCAGTGCTCAAAGGTCATTCAAAGTTTGTATGGGATTTCTAGCCATTTTATGTTCATCATGATCACTAGATGTTTCCTTGAATCTGTTAGGTGAGTTTCATAGAACACTATTTGAAAATTTTTCTTTCTCAATTGGGTTATTGTTTAGTCAATTTCTGGATCAAATTCAATTAAATTGTTTTTCGAACTACCGGTCATTCAAAATAAGAAATAATTTTTTAATGGGGTTTGAGGCACAATTTCCCCAAAAGCGGTTCCAAGATTGACACACACCAGTCATGGGGTAAGGAAAAACAATATTTTAATTACCTATGTATAGTATAATAGTTGATCATAGGTAGTCTCCTAGAGAGGAGTGCAAAGAAAACAAATTTGTCACTTTTTTATTGTTTTATGAAAACAATTTTGTTTTAATTTATTTTTAATGATTTTTGAGAAATTAGAAGATTGGTTTGATCATTTTTAAAAAAACGAGAAATATGGTGATCGGAGTGGGTTTGGCTAGACCCATTTTTTTGCTACCATGGTTTCTAAATTCTTCCCCTTTTCATTATTTATCTATTTAGATAGATATTTTTCTTCCGATTCATCTTTTGCCTTGGCTGAATGGCTATGATGAAAATATTCCTTATCCAAAACTATATATTGTTAAATCATTCTTCTAATGTGTGTAGTATTGTAGATGGGTTTCATGATTAATCAGAGAAATCCATAACCAGGAAATTTTATTCCCTAATAAAACAATATTCTACTTGCAAGCATACAAACATGCTGGAAACCATTGAGAACTCACCACCCGAACCTAAACAATTCTACCTTATACAAATTAAAATTGAGAGAGAGGAACATGCGATCATTGACTAAAGAAATTTAATTTTATAAAATTAAAACCTAACACAGCCTTATTCGAAGTTTGATATTGAATTTATAATTCAAACTAGATTATGGAAGAAGAAGGGATATTATTAAATTGATGCATAAGAACCCAAGCAAGCACATTGGTCCATCCTTTACCTTCTAATCATGATCTTTATAATTTTTTTAAAACAATTAAATCAATCTTTTTATTTCTCACAAATAATTCAAAATTATTTTAAACCAATTGTTTTCATAAAAACATTTAAAAGTGACAAACATGTGTTGTGTTCACTCATCTTCAAGAGACTACCTATGATCAACTACTATACTATACTTAGGTAATTAAAATTTTATTTTTCCATGCCTCACGATTGGCATGCATTAGTTATTCTTTGATAGGATTTCCTTATGGACCCAAAAAATGAATGGTTGTTATTTTCCAATTATTTTCCACAGGGTATTGTGAGTTATTGTCTTGTGATAGTCCATTGGTATCATGAACATGATTGAAATGTCCATTGATTGAAAAAAAGATAATATTCCTACTGGGGAAAGGTTCTTATAATTCCTTTTTCCTATGAGATCTTCATTAATTCATTGGTCATGAGTTAGTATTCTGTAAGGACTGGTGTAAATCTATCTAACTGAGTGTTTTATTTTTCGAGTGATATGGGTGTACAAAATTTGTCGCCCTAACATGATTTTTCAGATTTTAAAAATGATGTAATGGTTATCATATGATTCTTATAATATAATGGGAAAATATATAGGTAATGGATTTATGTCATGGAAAATATCATGCAGTCTATAAATAATTAGTTTGTGAAATGTGGTACATGTCACTTTATAGCCACGATCTAGGTTATGGTGTCATGCATCAATGTATTTATTAGTTTATATTAACATTATTAACAAGTGAATTTCATTTATGACACCATCGGGCCCTAGAAACTGGTATTTAGATCCAAACTATCTTGATATTTATTACCTCAGATTCATTCTTTTAAAGAACATGGATAGACCGACTAAAAATATGAGATTCTATTCCGAATTTACATCTAATTGTTATTTTATATAATATAGTAGGATTTTATTTGATATTTATTAGGAATAATTATACTGACTAAGAGATAATATCATCTATCATTTATATCCCTTGATGAGACAATCCAAGAGCTCCCGATACTATAAAAAATTTACTACTCATGGTTAGATCAACTATGAACCTATAACACACAATCTTATATAGTCCCCATGTTTAGACCAAAAAATAGTAAGAATCTATAATAATGTTATATCACATGGTTATTCTACTATACAATATAGGATTCCATATGGTTTATATCATATATGGATAGATCAAAATGATTCCTATGACCCAATATTCTATTCGACTAATTAATTTATAGAAATGTACAATGTTCACAATATACAGTAAACTAGGCAGTGTCAAGTCATATGATGGAATCATTAGAACATTAGGTCATGAAATGTTAATAATATATCATATATTCCTATTTAATTGTGTTTCTAATGAATATACTTGTATAGAATTTCATATATCATGATATTTTTTTCTTGTTACCAATTGAGATTTCCTCCTCAAAACATACACACAAATCATTTTTGAATTATGAACTTCTGTTTTATATTCAGTTCTAACCATAAATGGATCAGTGAATAAGGACATAGTTATTTGATAAGGTTTGTACAAGGGATCAATATTTGGATCCGGATTTTTTGGGGATCCCCTATTTGCTATTTTTTTAAATCTAAAAACCCACATTCAAGGGATGAGTGATAATACTAATTGATGGAAAGGTGGGAGGTCATGATGGGATGTATGTAAATATGAATTCAATATCAATTTTATATGGAATGGATATATGATTATTTATCAAGGGTTTTTTCTCATTATAATTCCATTTATGTGAACTCCAATATATGGTTGTGAATAATGTTTTCTTACATATTAAATATTTATGACTCTTATATTGAGATCGTACTTTACTGAACATTGATATTCTAAAAATTTTGGTCACTAAACTATCATATATATCATCTTAAAACCCTAATATATTAAAGAATCATTAATAATGGATATATAATTATTATATTTATAATAATCGGTCTCAACAAAATCTCTTCATATATTTTTATCACTAAAAAACTAAACATAAAATCTATGTGCCCACTTTTTTCTGAATATTATTTTATAAATTTCATAGTCATAGGATTATTATATTACTAAATGAAGCAAACTATCATGATACACATTCTAATATGACTAAATATTTTATATTGAATATTTTCATAGTTCTTATCACTATTAATAATTTTTTTAAATATTATAAAATACCTAAAATAACTATTAAACAATAATTATTAGTCTATGAAATTTTCACCATCATAATAACATAAAATAAAAAAAGATTATATTTATTATCTATCTATCAAATTCAAACATGAAGGAAAATTTATTTGTTACATATATTTACCTACATGTTATTGGGTGTGTTATTTGTGCTTATTAACATGTATATAATAGCATCATAATTAATATTAAAATAAAGAGTAATATTAAATAGATGAATATTGAAGTGTAATTTGGATGAAAAAACCATACCCCCATAAAATTATAAAATTAAAACAAATTAAAAAAATATTATACATGATATAATGAATTTTGAACAACATAATATATATTTAATACAAACCATAAATGCTATAAAAATTATATATTAATGAAATAATACATCTTCATTTTATTCTGTATCAAAATGGTCTCATTTGAATATGTTATAGAACGAATTAACCCCCAATGTGGTTAAGTAGAAAGAGTATAAATATAAAAATACTTGAAAAAAAATCCATTTATGTTTATAGTGAATCCTCATCAATAAACCACACATAATTGTACTGATCAAAACAATAATTCATGGATGAAAAATGTTCAAGAATTACCCCATCACCAACATGCTAATAAATGTAATAGTTTTATTTAAATTAATACACGATAATTTAAAAAAATTATCATCCACAATGTGAATGAGTTAACATCAGCTGGCCTTTGGAAATCAATGACTGCAATATGTAGTATACAATAATAATAAATATTATCATTATGAATATTCATTGATCATAAATTGATGATTACTTTATATTGTAACATTATTTAGGTAAATAATACTCTTTGTTATTAATATTTTTAATAATTATATAAAATCCCCTTTTTAACTCAAAAAATGATAAAAATAATTTTTTTACTTGGAAATAATAAATATAATGAGATGTGTATGCATCCGTAATGTCATCTATATTGTGAAAACTCCATACCCCATAACAGTAGTAGAGAAAAACAATATATTTGAAATGATTTTTAAATCGTGACACAAAAATAGGTCTCATATGATAATTATTATCTTGAACGATTTTTAGTATATTACGAAGATAAGATTATATATTCACCTACAAATTTTCATCAGTATTAGTATGTTCTCATCCCATCATCGATACATCATGAATAATGTAAATGAAAATGAATTAGAACATGAAATAAATAATATTATCATATATACATATAACTCAAATCAATTATCACATCCAACATCAGTATATCATTTTGAAATATATTAAATCCCTTTATCGTCCAACTATATAATCATTTATATGATAAAAGTTCCAAATATATAAAAATGATTCCAAAATAGTAATTTTTCTATCATTATAATAAGGATCAATTATATAATTCCATTATAAAAATATTTTTTTTCATAAAAAGAATTATTATAATTACTAAAAGGTTGATTAATACCAAAACATCAAATTTTATTAAATAATGGAAGAATATTAGAAAAAAGGAGGACCAAATCAGGGGGTGTAATGAAATCCAAGGGCATCACCCGAAATAATGCTCATACACTCAAGGGGAAAGGATCCCATACTAGAGAAGGTAACAAAAACATCAACGTGAGGGAACCAGGATGCAAGGAAATCTGCCCCTTTTTACCATCACACCAAGTTTGATGTAAGATAGTGCTATTATCCATGATAAGAATGTAATGCAAGATATGGTATATAATGGTCCATGGAGTGTAACTGTGATTCATCAGCACATTATAGTGGATATTGGGGTCAGTATTGGTCTATGAGAGAAAAGGATGATTATACAGATTGAACCAATTCCCCTTCAAGAGTTCCCAGGCCTCGACCTGTACAGAGTTTCTACTACCGAAGACAGCACTGTAAAATGTGACCACACTACCACTTGAGTCATGGATCATGCCTCCACCCCTCATAATTCCCATTGCATAGGACCTATTATAATTGTGATTCACCCCTCCGGAGGGGGGTCTTTAGTATAACCATCGACCCACTAAAACCATGATGTGGAAAACCTGCTCCTTATACCGAAGCATCTTCCTCAATGAAGGATATCCCTCCATGTTTTTTAGAATTACCCTATATATATGATCATCCATTTAGATATACTGATTAGTCCCACCTTTGTGCACACAACTCCTTCAAAACATTATATGTTCCATGCCACCCACATACACCAACAATAGGAAAAAAAATATTTCCCTCACTCGCTTCTCTATGTTATTAGTACCAAGTACATGGAACCACCTCTACAAGATGTAATCTCCAAAAATGATTAGAGATTTGAAGTTTGTGAACTCCCAAATTTTTTCCTAGACAATTCTGGACCATTCACTCTGGAAAAATAAATTTGTGGTCCTCTCGAAAAAGGGGGTCCGACAACAAGAACATTTGGATACAATTAATAACCCTTTCCATAGGACCTCCTCTTCTATAGAGATGATGTAATGTTGAATACTCCATGCGAGGAAACTAAATATTAGAGGAACACTTTTGGACCAAATTAGTTGTCATCAAGAATCCTATGCATGGGAATCCTTTAGTATTGAATTGCAGGACTTAACTGAAATATAACCTAAATAGGAAGCATTTAAAATTAACATGTCTATGTCATTCATGAGTTTTATGAGATTGAACATGCTAAAATGTTATTTATTTAGGAATTTATGGATGAAGGTAGGATGATAGCTTGCTTGTTTGAAAGTTATTTCAATGACTTGGTAGCCAGGAAATCCAAAAATATCCCCTGGCCATTTGTCATTCCAAAACATGATGTTGCCAGAGCCGATGATCAAACATGACTATCTATGAAGGTGAGGAATATAGATATGAATAGTTCTATAAAGGTAGGAGGGTATTCTCATTTGATTCAGGTAGTACCCATACTTCTCCTTTATAACTTGTCCAAAAGTTTACTACCTATAACTACCCCCCATTCTTTCCTCGAATAAAGGCAATACATCATATGAGAGACACTTCTCAGACCTATACAACCTTCATACCTAAAAAGGGACATTTTATACCAAGAGGCCCATTGGAACTGACCTTACAAATGTGAATCCCAAATAAAATAGGTCATAATCCACCCAATATTCTTAAGGATTGCCGTTGGAACCTTTAGAACTGAGAGAACGTGAATATGGATCAATGTAATCATGCTATTAATTAGAGTGATCCTCCAGCCAAAGGAAGAGAATATGTTTTTCTGATTGTTGATACAAGAAGTGATTTTTCCCATTACAGTATCCAAATGTTTGATATGGAGCCTCCCCGAGGTGATTTGGTCCCCATGGTAGTTCATAGTAAGGCTCTTGATGATGATTCCCAAGATGGATTCAATTCCATGACAACATTTTACCGAAAAACGATCGAGATGTAGATACTATTGTTATCTATATTAATTAGTTTCCCAATACATTTGAAGAAATATTATATAATTGTATCGATACCCTCGAAAAATATGGTGCCCCTATTAATTATTAAAACCATATCATCTGTAAACATTAGGTGGGACAAATTTTGGAAATGGAAATAGTTGCAAAAATGGTGAATGGTGCCCTCTTGCATGGTGGATTTGATGGATTTGCCCAATGAATCCTAGGTCAGAAAGAACAGACTGGGCGATAGAGGACCACCTTATCTAAGACCACATATAGATTTAAATAATCCTTTCATCATTACCATAATGCTAACAAAGTTCCACGAAGAACAGTAGTATATAAACAATAGGTCAATATCCAAAATAGAAAACCATGTGTTTCCAATAACATTAATAACAAAGGCCCACAGTATTTTTTCATAGGCTTTTTCCATAACTATGTTAATGAAAAGATTTGAACCATGGTATATCTTATTAATATCCTTTATCATATCCTAGGAAATCCCAATAGAGACTTGGATGGACCTACCTCTCACAAACCCTTGGTGTTCCTCTAAAATCCCGGATGGTAGATGGATTCCAATACAATTGTTGAGCACACCTGATATGATTTTGTATGTATAGTTGAACATAATAATTGGCCAGTTATTCTTGTGTGAGGAAGGATCATTTATTTTCTATATGAGATCTAACATAGTCACACTTTCCACCTGAGGAAGACATACCACGTAAATGTAGCCATCTACGACTTCTATAATATTCACTTTTACAATACTCCAATAGACCACATAGAAGATCCGGGAAAGCCATTTGGACTAAGATATCTCTCAGGATTGAGTCACACAACTTCCTCTCAAATTTCATTCTCCTCTTCATTATCTACAAGGAATTGATTATTTTCCTCATACACCACTCTATAAATTTTTTCAAAATCATGGGATTTCCTTCTTGGGTACTCATTGTAATATATCTTAAACATAGAAGGCAATTCATGGATTCTATGTGATGATGAATGATAAATATAAGGGTGGGTCTCAGGTAAATATGTGGCTATCCAAAGATGTTCCTCAATAATTTTAAATGTTTTTAAACTTTAATATATTTGAAAATATTAAATACATGTTCTAGAAGGTGACATGTCCCAATATCACTCAAGAAATATTCTCAAGATAAAATAGGAAAGATTTGGTTTAGAAATATTCTTGGGGATGGGAGTATGATATTGGAAAATTGTTCATGGCATGATTAATAATAAAAAATTTATTCAAATGATTTTCAGAAATTAAAAGTAGGAAAGATGGTAGGGATATTTAATTTACATGAATCAAATAATTCATTCAAATCATGAGTCATTATTTCAAAATCCATGCTTCATTTTAAAAATTAAATTCTCCATTTTACTCGTTAAATATTTATTAACAATGAAATGTAAAACATGGAATCAAGGGATTCCTAAGAAACTAATTTCTCTTGGAAATGTCGAGGAAAAAAGGATGTAATTTGTGGGAATTCAATTTCAGTTTATTTTCCAAATGCAACACAATGGCTGACCAGGGGCATCTCACATGAGGAGTATTGCAGTCAGTTCAATCACTAATTATAATTCACCTAATGTAATTATTTTTTATTTTTTAGTAATTATTGAGAACAATGTTTTTGAGGTTTTTAGAAAATTTCAATTAAAATAATGACATGCAGAATTTAAATCTAGACGAAAATAGAATGAAATCCGGGATGAATGTTCTTGGTCTTAGGTTTTGATAACATGGGTTTGTTCATTATATATTTATTATTTAAATTGAATTTTATAATTCATTTTATGAAACCTCATTAATTAATCACTTTCTATTGATTTAAAAAGTGTGTGATTTTTGCATGCCTCTAGCACACCAAACCACACCTCCTCCAATAGTCAACTAGGATAACACATCAAAAGAGAATGTTGTCGAAAAAACGACCCGACTTCATCGTATGCCATTTCGTCCCTTATGGAAACCACAACTCCACTGTATAAAGGTTTTGAATAAGAGAAGGGAGGGAGAATGAATGAATCAACATAAAGGAATGAATTTTAAAATAATGTCATGGTCGAGACTGTCACACTCGTGAAATATTCCTGTCTCCACCAGAAATAAATTTAATAAGTTTTAAAATGAAGGAAAATAATAAAGAACATTGTGAAACCTTCCCCAAGTCCAAGCCTCGATTTAGTCACTTTCCATGATTAATTGCATAGATATCTCAATTGAATGATGGAAGACAGAGATTAAGATTTACATTGGATGATAAAAGGGGTGGATTTAATATAAAAATAAGAATGAATTAAATGTGAAAAGAAAACTAAAATAAAAATAAAATAATGGAAGAAGAAAAATATAATTGGCCATTGGCCTCCTCTCCTTGGTTCCAAAAATGGTATTGGGAATGATTGGAATTACCTTTGTTGATAGGCCGCAACACAACTTTCTATCCCCTGCACTTCTGGACAATGGTCAGTGTAATTATAAGTGGAAGAGCATAGTCCAAATACCGTACTTGGGAATTTTTTATCCTAAATTTGGTCCATAATAATTTCATCATAACACTATTCATTTAATTCATAGTTTCTTCAATTAAGGGTGAAGGATAATCAGATGTATTTACCTCGTGGATGCTTCTGGTTCTCGTACCTCTAGTGCCAAATTCATGTGAGTTTTGTGTAATAATTTCAATCTGTTCAGTGGGATCTACTGGTGAATTTTCTATCAAGGCTTATGAAAATAATGCAACTATTAGGTTTCGATCATTGTAAATAAATCCTGAGTAGAAAAAAATGAAATGGGGTTCTTCCGTAGTTTTATGTTGACATCTAGCACAAAGCTTCTGGAATCTCCCAAATACTCATAAAGTGATTTCCCAGTCGATTGATGAATGGCATAGATCTTTTTTCAGATAGATGTACTATTGAATGAAGGAAAAAACATTTTCCAGAAAAATATTTGGAGATCTTCCCAGTCTTGTACTTCTCCTAGTTGTACACTGTTCAACCATTCATTTGTTTCTCCCTCGAGTGAGAAGGGGAATGCCCTCCACATTAACTATTCTTCTGCAACACCTTGGGGTTTGCAGCTAGAGAACACATTTTTAAATTCTTAGAAATTCCTGTTGGGGTATTCACCTACAGGACCATGGAATTTAGGTATAATTTTAATTATTTTAATGCTCAATTCAAAATCATTTTCTAAGGCCGGAATAGCTAGTCGATTTGGTTAGTTAGAAATTTTTTTTGCGCAAAGGTCATTCAATGTTTGGATGGGATTTCTATCCATTTGACGTTCATCATGATTACTGGATGTTTCAATTGAATATTTTAAGTCAATTTCTTAGAACACTATTTTCAAATTTTTCATTCTCAATTGGGTTATTGTTCAGTCAATTTATGGATCAAATTCAATTAAATTTTTGTTTTAACTACAAGGTCATTCAAAATAAAAAATTTTTTAAAGGGTTTTGAGACATTGTGTCCCCAAAAACGGTGCCAATATTGATGCACACCAGTCATGGGGTGTGGAAAAACATTATTTTAATTACCTAAGTATAGTATAGTAGTTGATCTTAGGTAGTCTCTTGGAGAGGAGTGCCCACAAAACAAGGTTGTCACTTTTTAATTGTTTTATGAAAACAAATGGTTTTAATTTATTTTGAATGATTTTTGATAAATAAGAAGATTGATTTGATAATTTATAAACAAATGAGAAATATGGTTATTAGAGTAGGTTTTTCTAGACCCAATTCTTTGCTAGCATGGTTCCTAAATTTTCCCCCTTTTCATTCTTTATGTATTTAGATAGAGATTTTTCTACCAATTCATCTTCTGCCTTGGCCAAATGGATATAATGAGAATATTCCTTATACAAAACCATAGATTGGTCAATCATTCTTCCAATGTTTATAGAATTGTAGATGGGTTTCTCGATTAATTAGATAAATCCATAACCAGGAATTTTTGTTCCCTAATAAACCAATATTCTACATGCAAGCATACACACGTGCTGGCAACCATTGAGAACTCACCACCCGATCCTAAACTATTATACCTCATACAAATTATAATTGGGAGGGAGGGACAAGTGATCATAGACTAAAGAAATTTAATTTCATATCATTAAAACCTAACACAACCACATTCGGAGTTTAAAATTGAATTTATAATTGAAACCAGATTATGGAAGAAGAAAGGTTATTAATAAATTGAAGCCTAAGAACCCAAGAAAGCACATCGGTCCAGCCTTCCCCTTCCGATCATCATATTTCTAATTTTTTTAAAACAATCAAATAAATCTTCTTATTTCTCACAAATTGATAAAAATTATTTAAAACCAATTGTTTTCAAAAAATAATTAAAAAGTGACAAACATGTTTTGTCTGCACTCCCCTTCAAGAGAATACCTATGATCAACAACTATACTATACTTAGGTAACTAAAATATTATTTTTCCATTCCCCATGACTAGCGTTCATTAGTAATTCTATGATTTCTTTTCATTAGGGACCCCAAAAATGAATGGTTATTATTTTTTCAATTATTTTCTAGAGGGTATTTTGTGTTATTGTCTTGTGATAGTCCACTGGTATCATGAACATCATTGAAATGTCCATTAATTGAAAAAAGATGATAGGAATATTGGGGAAAGGTTCTTATAATTTCGTTGGCATATTATATCTTCATTAATTCATTGGTCATGAGTTATTATTCTGTAAGGAATGGGGTAAATCTATGTAACTGAGTGGTTTATATTTCGAGTGATATAGGTGTACAAATTTTTTCTCCTTAACAAGATTTTTCAGATAGTAAAAAGAGTGTAATAGTTATCCTATGATGCTTGTAATATAATGAGAAAATATATATGTAATGGATTTATTTCATGGACAATATCATATAGTCTATAAATAATTAGTTTGTGAAATGTTGTGCATGTTACGTTCTATCCATGATCTAGGTTATGGTTTCATGCATCCATCTATTTATCAGTTTACAGTAACTTTATTAACACGGGATTTTTTTTTGATGACACCATAGGGCCCTAGAAACTAGGTTATATATCCACACTAACTTGATATTTATTACCTCAGATACATTATTTTAATGAACATGGATAGACCAACTGAAAATATGAGATTCTATTCCCAATTTACATCTGATTGTTAGTCTATATAATATACTTTGATTCTATTTGATATTTATTAGGCACAATTATACTGACTAAGAGATAATATTTCATCTTGCATTTATATCCCATGATGAGAAATCCAAGAGCTCAAGATACTATAATAAATTTACTACTCATGGTTCGATCAACTGAGAACCTATAACACAGAATCTTATATAGTCACCATGGTTAGACAAAAAAATATTTGGAATCCATAATAATGTTATATCACATGGTTATTCGGGAATACAATATAGTATTACATATGCTGTATATCATATATGGATAGATAAAAAAATTTCCCAAGACCCCATATTCTATTCGACTAATTCATTTATAGTAATTCACACGGTTCACAATATACAATAATATAGGTAGTGTCAAGTGATGTTATGGCCTCGTTAGAACATGAGGTCATGACATGTTTACTAAAATATCATATATTCATATTTAATTGTGGTTGTAAATCATATACTAGTATATCATTTAATATATCATGATATTTGTTTATATTACCTGTTGATATTTCTTCCTCAAAACTTACACACAAATCATTTTGGGAATATGACCTTTTGTTTTATATTCCCGACTAACCCTAAATGGATCAGTGAATTAGGACATAGTTATTTGATAAGGTTTGTACAAGGGATCAATATGTGGATCAAGATTTTTTGGGGATCCCCTATTCACTATTTTTATAGCTAAAAAATCCACTTTCGAGGGATGAGTGATAATACTAATTAAATGAAATGTGGGAGGTCATGATGGGATGTATGTAAATATAAATTTAATATCAATTTTATATGGAATGGATGTATGATTATTTATCATGTTTTTCTTCTCATTATAATTCCATTGGTGTGAACTCTAATATATGGTTGTTAATAATGTTTTCTTACATATTCAATATTTATGACTATTATATTGAGAATATCCTTTTCTGAACATTTATATTCTCAAAATTTTGGTCACTAAACTATCATATATATTATCTTCAGACCCTAATATATTAATGAATCATTAATAATGGATATATAATTATTATATTTATAATCACGGGTCTCACCAAAATCTCTTCATATATTTTTATCATTACAAAACTAAATATAAAATCTATGTACCCTGTTTTTTCCGAATATTATTTCATCAGCTTCATCATCATATTATCATTAAATTAATAAATGAAGCAAACTATCATGATATACACTCTAATATGACTAAATATTTCATATTGAATATTTTCGTAGTTCTTATCACTATTAATAATTTTTTTTAAATATTATAAAATTCCTAAAATGACTATTAAACAATTATTATTAGTCTACTAAATTTTCACCATCATCATAATGTAGAATACAAAACAGATTTTTTTTATTATTCATCTATCAAATTCAAACATGAAGGAAAATTTATTTGTTATATATATTTACATACATGTTATTGGGGGTGTTATTTGTACTTAATAACATGTATATAATAGAATCATAATTAATATTAAATTCAAGAGTAATATTAAAGAGAATAATATTGAAGTGTAATTTGGATGACAAAATCACACACCCATAAAATTATAAAATGAAAAAAAATTTAATAACATATTATACATGATAAAATGAATTTTTAACAACATAATATTTACTGAATACAAACCATAAATGCTATAAAAATTATATACTAATGAAAAAAACTTCTTCATTTTATTCTGTATCAAAATGGTCTCATTTGAATATGTGATAGAACGAATTAACCCCCAATGTGGTTAAATAGAAAGAGTCTAAACACATAATTACTTGAACAAAATCTATCTATGCTTATAGTGAATCCTCATCAATAAACCACACCACATTTTACTGATCAAAAAAATATTTCATGGAAGAAAAATGTTCAAGAATTACACCATCACCAACATCCTAATAAATGTAATAATTTTATTTAAATTAATACAATATAGGTTCATATGTTTTATCCTCCACAATGTGAATGATTTAACATCACCTGGCCTTTGGAAATCCATGACTGCGATATGTAGTATACAATAACAAGAAATGTTATCATTATGGATATTCATTAATCATAAATTATTTATTACTTTATATTATAACATTAATTAGGTAAATGATACTTTGTATTATTAATATTTTTAATAATTATATAAAATCACCTTTATATATTGATTAAAAAAATGATTAAAATAATATATTCACTAGGAAATAATCAATATAATGAGGTGTGTATGCATCATTGATGTCATCTATATTCTGAAAACTCCATACCCCATAACTATAGTTGAGAAAAATTATATATTTGAAATTTTTTTTAAATCGTGACACAAAAATAGGTCTCATGTGTTAATTATTATCTTGAACGATTATTTACTATATTAAAAATATAAGTTAATATAATAACCTATAAATTTTCATTAGTATTACTATTTCTTCCTCCCAACGTCGATACATCATGAATAAAGTCTATGAAAATTAATTAGCACAAGAAATAAATTATATAGGCTTATACACAATGAACTCAAACCATTTATCACTTCCGACACCAGTATATCATTTTGAAATATATTAAATCCTTTTATCGTCCAACTATATAATCATTTATATGATAAAAGTTATAAATATATACAAATGATTCCAAACTAGTAATTTTTCTATCATTATAATAAGGATCAATTATATAATTCAATTATAAAAATATTTTCTTACATAAAAAGAATTAGTATAATTACTAAAAAGTTGATTAATACCAAAACATCAAATTTTATTAAAGAAATTAATAATATTAGAAAAATAAGAGGACCATATCAGGGGGTGTAATGAAATCCTAGGGCATCACCTGATATAATGATCATACACTCAAGGGTAAAGGTTCCCATGCTAGAGAAGGTATCAAAATCATCATCGTGAGGGAACCGGGATGCAAGGAAATCTGCCCATTTTTACCATCACACAAAGTTTGATGTAAGCTAGTGCTAATATCCATGATAATTATGTAGTGCCAAATATGGTATATTATGGTCCATGGAGTGGAACAATGATCCATCAGAATGTTATAGTGGATTTTGGGGTCAGTATTGATCTCTGAGAGAAGAGTATGATTAGATTGATTGAACCAATTCCCCTTCCGAAGTTCCCTGGCCTCGACCTATAGGGAGTCTCTAATACCAAAGAAGGAACTATACAATGCGACAACACTTCAGATTGTGTTATGGATCATTCCTCCACCACTCATAATTAACTTTGCATATGACCTATTAGAATTGAGATTCAGCCCTCTGGATGTGGGTCTTTTGTAGAACCATTGACCCACTAAAACCGTGATGTCGACAACATGCTCTTTATATCGAAGCATCTTCCTCAATGAAGGATATCCCACTAATTTTTTTAGAAGTACCATATATATATGATCATCCATTTGGATCTAGTTATTAGTCCCACCTTTAGGCACACAACTCCTTCAAAACATGATATGTTTCATGCCACCCAGACACACCAACAATAGGCTAAAAAGAATATTTCCCTCGCTTGCTTCTCGATTTTATTTTTACCAAGTCCATGGAACCACCTCTACAAGAAGTAATCGCCCGAACTAATTGGAGATGATAGGTTTGTGAACTCCCCAATTTCTTCACAGCCTATTCTAGAGAATTCTCTCTTGAAAAATAAATTTGAGGTAATCTCGACAAAGGGGGTCTGACAACAAGAACATTTGCAAACAATTAAAAACCCTTTCCATTGGACCTCTTAATCTATAGAGATGATGTAATGTTGAATACTTCATGTGATGAAACTATATTTTATGGGAACACTTTTCGAACAAAGTAGTTGTCTTCAAGAATCCTAATCATGGGAATCCTTTAGGATTCACTTGAAGGACTTAACAAAAAAATAACCTTAATAGGTAGCATTGAAAACACACATGTCTATGTCATTCAAGAGTTTGATGAGATTGAACATGTTGAACTGTTGTTTATTTAGGACCGTATGAATGAAGTCATGATGGTATAATTCTTGTTTGAAAGTTGTTTCAATGACCTGGTAGCCAGGAAATCAATGATTATACCATGGAAATTTGTCATTCCAAAACCTGATGTCACCATGGCTAATGATCAAACTTTACTATCTATGAAGTCGATGAATGTGGATATGAATAGTTCTCTAAAGGTAGGAGGGGTTTCTCATTTGTTCCAGGTGGTACCCATACTTCTTCTTTATAACTCGTCCAAAAGTGTACTCTCTACAACTACCACCCATGCTTTCCTCGGATGAAGACAATACATCATCTGAGATACACTTCTCAGACCTATACAACCTTCATCTCTAAAAAGGGACATTTTAGATCAGGAGGCCCAATAGAACTGACCTTCCAAGTGTGAATCCCAAAGGAAAGATGTCATAATCCACTCAATATTCTTAAGGATTTTCTTTTGGAACCTTTATAACTGATAGAACATGCATGTGGATCTATGTAAGCATGGTATTAATTAGAGTGATCATTCAGCCTAATGAAAAGAATATATTTTTCTGATTGTTGATAAGAGAAGTGATTTTTCCAATTACATTATCCACATGTTTGATACAGAGCCTCCCCGATGTGATTAGGGCCCCAAAAAATTAAATATTAAGGCTCCAGATGATGATTCCCAAGATGGATTCAATTCCATGAAAAAATTTTACAGAAAAAAACATTGAGATGTAGATACTATTGTTATCTATATTAATTAGTTTTCTGATCCATTTGAAGTAATCTTATAGAATGGTATTGATACCCTTGACAAGTCTGGAGACCCTGTTAATGAATAAAACCATATCATCTTCAAACATTAGGTGGTGAAATTTTGGAAATGGAAACATCTGCGAAAATAGTGAATGGTGCCCCTTGCATTTTGGATATTATGGATATGCCCAAAGCATCCTGAGTCAGAATTAACAAACTGGGCGACAGTGGACCCCCTTATCTAAGACCACATATAGATTTAAATAATGATTTCATCATTCCCATGAATATAACAAATTACCACGAAGAACATCGGTATATAAAAAAGAGGTCAGTATCCAAAATAGGAAACCATGTGATTCTAATAACATTAATAACAAAGGCCCACTCTATTTATTTATAGGCTTTTTCCATATCCAGGTTATTGGAAATATTCAAACAATGGTATACCTTATTTATATGATTTATCATATTCTATGAAATCCCAATAGAGAGTTGGATGGACCTACCTCTCACAACCCCATAGTGTTCCTCTGAAATCCAGGATGGTAGATGGATGCCAATACACTTGTTGAGCACACCTGATATGATTTTGTAAGCAAAGTTGCACATAATAATAGGCATGTTTTTCTTGTGAGAAGAAAGCTCATTTATTTTCTAAATTAGCACAAAAGTAGTCACACTATAAACCTGATGAATACATCCCCTGTGAATGTATTATTCCACGACTTATATAATAATTTATTTCACAATACTCCAACAAACCACATAGATGATCCGGGAAAGCCATTTGGCCCAAGAGATCTCTCAGAATTGAGGCAAAAAACTTCCTCCCAAATTTCATTCTCCTCTTCACTATCTACAAGGAAATGATTATTTCCCTCATACACCACTCTAGAAATTTTATAAAAATCATGGGATTTCCTACTTGGGTACTCATCTTGTATATAAGGTTTATGTCCTATTAATAGAGATTTAAAAAGATCTGTGGCCATACCTCTAACAACATAAATATTAGAAACAAAGGACACATCCTTGATGAAAATATTGGTCTTATTAATACAACTCCATTCTTTAATTCATTCATGGAAATACACTGAGTTCCTATCCCACACATGAAGACAACGAGCTCGAGATTTCTCCCTCACCAACCAATCCTTCATGAGGACCATCTCCTCTAGGAGATTCATCTTATTGAGAGAATATATAAAGATATCATCATTACAGCCTGGCCCAGGACCTTGCTCCAGCTAATCAATTTCTTATTTTAAGGAAAACATCTACTAGTGCGAGGGAATGCACATGTTGCTCCAGGGAATAAGTAACTCCTTCAAGTGATGTAACTTATTATGATGAACAATATAGCCAGTGCCTTGAACTGGGTGGGACCAAGAGGAGAGAACATCCTGCTGGATTCTGGGATCCACATCCCAACTGTTGGAGTACACAAAATGATGCCTCTCCTCATTCCTGAATCCATTGAGATTTGAATTGTGTAATGATCCAAGAGAGTGTGAATAAGGCGATTGTTCAAATCCCCCTGAAATGGGGAGATCGTTAGCATATTAGCAATGCATCGGTCCAGATGACACAGAGTGAGTTTAGGGACATTATAGTTATTTCACTAAGTGAACTAATTCCCTGTGAATCCCATATCCATCAGTCCATTACGGGAAATGAAGGAGGATAAATCCTTACCAGATTTACTTCAAAATGGTCCACCTCCCTTCGTTCCCGAGGGATCAATAAAAGAATTAATGTCTCCCCCACTAAACACTCCAAGGATCCATGATAAAACTAGATTTGGTAAATGAAGAGCTCCTCCCTTGCTTTGGGGTAACATTTATAATAGGAAAAGGAAACATAAAATAAATGGTTAACAAAAAAAATCATAGTTGTAATGTGTGGGTTCGAGTCATCAACCTACTGAACCAAACGCTTAGGATTACTGAACAACCATATATACTAGTTACATCGGTGAGTGTGAATTGAATTCAGAAAACCCAATATCTTTTCAAAGTTTGTGATGTTGGCAACAATTTTTCTAGGTTACAGGATAGACATTAGAGGCATCATGTTAGAGAGAACCTCAATGAAGATTAAATCAGTTTTCACTCGTGATCGTAATCAATTGGAGTTCCAAATCATGAACAGTAACATTTGAGTTGATGAAGCCTAGGTTTTCATCCTATCATCGAAGGATTCATTTGAGGGGACTCAAGGTCTTGTACCTTCTTGGAATTAGATAGAGTCTTAACACCTGATAGAACAGGAGTTTCTGGTCACATAGAGTGAGCTGGGGAACTCACATCATGATATTGCAAGTCTAAATTAGCGAGACTGGAGAAACTATTTTGAAGAGTAACTGAGAAGGTGATTGGAGAACAAAGGACCTTCATGGATGGGACATCTGATAGATAACTGGGCCACACAAAAACATTTTCCATTGAGAGAGTCAGGTGTATCCTTGGGGTTAGGGTGGGGAAATGGTCTGGGAATGCTTTAACATGACCAGAGCGCGGTCTAGGGGAAAGATTTGAGGGGAGAAAGGAGATGGAGACATCGACGGAGAGGTCAAGGTCTTCATCCACACCTGAGTAGAAGGGGGCTGGTAAAACCACTAGGGGATGTGGAACTGACCCCCAAAAAAGGTGGAGGAGGCCCAGAGATCCCCATTGGGGACAGGGAAGAATGTGACTTGACCTGACTGCTAGCCTGTAGAACCTGCGATGCAGGAACAACCTCACATTCCACTGTCACAACATCCAGTTTGCGGCGGTTCGTTCAAAATATAGCAAGAGTGTTCCCAAGGAGATTACACAAAGAATAGAACTGCATCAGAGAATCATAAAAAACTATTTTCCACCAAGAAATAGAATCTTCTTCACATAGAAGAATCTAGTTTGGATCTCCATAGAAATATCTATTTCCACAAAATTTTGGGCTGAAGAAACTTCCATGATATGAGAGGTCATGTCGTCCAAAAATAGGAAAGAGCCCAGAGGATCACTGATATGCCTCAAGAAGGACGCATTGAAAAAGTGAAGTGGAACCCCTTGTAAGTTAATCCAAAATGCATTCATGGGAGAGTCCTTTCTGAAGAGAACTCCCAAAGACCATATAAAGAGGTGAAAGTTCCACTTGACACAAGAATGATAGAAACATGAGCAACCCTTCACAAAATCCTTCTCAGAGTCAAGTAGCACATAGAAATATTTTCAGTTAAGCACAAAGTCCCTGACTGAGAAGTCAAGTCCCCAATATTAAAATATCTCCTAGAAAACTAAGAGTGGGGGCTTCTCACCGCTAAATCATCCCACCAACGTCTGCTGGGAAAAAGTTAGAGGATTCATAATGTTGATATTTCAAAAAAAACCAAATAAACAAAACATTGTAATAAAACCATTTTCACAATTTGTAAATAGAGATATAAGAATGTAATTACCTAAAAATTTATACCTCAACAAAACTAATATCTAATAAGGTCATTTAGAGCATTAATATTTTTAAATCCTTCTTAATTTGTTAATCAATAAACCCAAGAAATTAAAAATCTATTTTATAGCAGTTTCATTATGTTAGAATTACATCAAATCATAGGAAAATATGAATAATTGTGGGATATATTTATATATATATGTTTTGATATTTAATAAACACATTATAAGAATTATTATATATTTATAAAAATAAACATATATCTTGGATAATATCAATTGTATTCTTGCAATGATGAAAGTAAAATCAATATTTGAATATAATAAAGAAGCCCTAATTCAGAATAAAATATTTATTCAGTTAAGAAGATTTTACCAAGACAATATATGAGGGATGATTATTATAAAATATACAAATAAAATAAAATAAATATCCTTAATAAATCACCCTTATATATATTATCGAAAAAGAGACTACTATGGGTCCCTTAAGATGAAAAGAAACTAGACTAATGAAATTACCATGAGGGACTTCGATTGAAATAACATCAGGTAGATTTTGACCAAAAAAACTAGATATAACAACCTAGGTAATGTAATGATAAAAAATTTCAGGTCTTCTTAATATTAATTAATTATATCTTATATAGTTATTATTATTATTATAATACAAGTTAATTTATCAATCAAAAGGATAATGTTTAATTTCTAACTAAATTGTGTTTTCATGCCATATAATGTTTTATTTAAAATATCTAATGGAAGATTATAGAATTTATTTTGAAAAAATTAAATTAATATTTCATATCATCATATAAAATTTAAATTAAGGTGAATTTGTGTTATATTTTGAAATGATTTACCTTTCAAAGAATACTGAATAATAATGATATTTATTGAATATTCCATTTTCATTTCAAGTATTTAAAAATGAAAAATCTATTTTGGATTATTTTTAAAATTTAAGGACTCTATTTTTATAATTAATTATCCAATTATGTTATTTATAATTAATTTTATAATTTAATTATGATGAAAACATTTTTATACTTAAAATGGTAATTTTATGTAAAAAAAATCATTTTCTATCACATTTTCCATGTTTAATTTTAAATTAAAATATTCTACATACATGAATTGAATATTGTTAAATTGATTTTATATTTTTAATTATGAGGTCAAAATTTAGTAAATATGACACTTTTTTCATTCATTTTGAATCAAATCCTTAGAAAAATTTTATCACCCTGATAACGGTAAATAGATAATTAAGGCTAAAAATGTTGTGATAAGGCCTAAAAATCTCCCTAAAACTTGTATTTACTTTATTGTATGCAACATTTCATGTTTTACAACCAATATTTTAAAATTTTCATTTATTTTATCATTCCTTTGATTATAACATTTTTATTTTTTAGAAAATATAAGGAAAAAATGAAACTCTCTTTATTTTACTAGCTATAATTTTTTTTTGAATGGGATAAAAAATATTAGTATTTATTATAAATATTTATTCAAAATATAAATTATTTTTATGATTTTAAATTATTTATAGTGTTTAGTGATGAAATAATTTTCTTAAATGCTTACACATCACCGACACAATATCTATACAATTAAATGAAAATAAAATAATTAATTTTAAAAATGTAAAATGTTATATAATTTGAATGAATTATTGGTTCTATGATTTATTGAGTAAAATTTAATATATTAGCGACTTTTATGGAATTATATTTGAATTCAATTACTATCATGTTTTTTTAATGTATAATTTAATGAGTTTTCGGAAAATGAAATTATTGATATTTTATTATAAATTGTATTTAATTAAATGAATTAAAATTACCCAAAACATTATAATTAAATAAGTTAATGACACTAGTGTTTCTAATATAAAATAGGGTTCATTTATATGTCAATTTTTCTTTTTATTAACTTTCAATATTACTTTAATGTAAAAAACCATTATAGCACAATAAGTGTAAAAAGGGTTAATGAGGGTTAAAGCAACTAGACAAGGGTTAACATGGGATTCAGAGTCACAATAATCCTATAATTTAATTATACCAGCTTTGATAATTTTTTACATGATGATTAATTTATATTAATATAATATTTTAGGTAATTAAAGAGTGCACACCCCCTCACATATAGAATGGAACCTCCTCTCCATTATTCCTCACACCATTTTATCATTAAATATTGAAAATTACATAGACAAATTCCTTATTTATATTACTCCACATGTACTATATTTAATTTTTCACCATAAAACCATCCTATTAATTCTTATGGTTTAAACCAAAATTGGTGGTTCAAAGAGGAGGTATAGTTCTTAACCAAGAGTTTTTATTTTATTTCTACTTAGACCCCATTAAAATATTATTCAGTCGGAAATAAATAATAATATAAATTTATTCCATATACTGGGATGTTATTATATTAATTACATAACCTATATTCATCTATTCATTCATCAAATGTGCAACAGAAATGATGTTTTTGTGTACAGTGGATGGTAGCCTCACGAACTAATTTGAATTGTTTTCCATAATTACCTTTAAAAAATGGTTATAAAATGGATATAATTTATAAATATTATTTTAAAGAAATATTTATCACTAAATAGAATAAAATATAACATCTTATTTCTTATATTTTCATCATTTGGAAAATTATAACATTATTCGTGCGTACGTGTGGACTACCACCTCCACGATGCGATGCGATTCTCTTTACAAAACCACATCACATAGATTTTATATATAAGTAAATTTAAAGCTATAATATATTATTTACAACATAAAAATAATTATGGACATCAAATATAATATATAAATTATTTCCATGATGATCATTGACAAATAGAGACGTTACTCAGGCTTACGTATGACCCACCAGCTCAATTATTGTAACCTAACTAATTTTTCATTACCATTTTTCATGATTGGTTTTAAAAGAATAATTGATGTATAAAAATGATAATTATATCATCATCATTATTATTACTATTATTCTATAAATGATTAAATAATAGAATCATTGAAAATATTATCTCTATTAATGTCATTTTGGACATAGGAGCTAAATATCATCAAAATGTATGATATGAACTTAATTGATTAGGTAAATCAATATAATATTGTATTAAATAAAATAAAAACAAAATATACTTGAAAATGGATATTAATCAAGTAAGTATTTAAAAAGATTTTATTATTTATTAAGATAATTAATGTACATGATGATTCATACTCATGGTAAGGGACACTTTACATTAATACCTTGTTTTAAAAGTTTTTAATGATTTATTCTATAATTAATTTTATTCCATGTACATATTCATAAAAATATATTTTTTATATAATTATATTGATATAAATTAATTATAAAGGAAATATAATGTTTCAATTTAATTTGTTTCAAATGTTTTCATTATGAATAATTTTTTTAATATTTTATATGAAATGTTTTGAGTTTATTCATTATAGAAAAAAATAAATTTTCTATTTTAACATATTCAGCCTCAACCGATATTATCACCATCAAAATAATTATTTTATGTTTGGATTCCTTTAAAATTGGTTGGTTTTTCTTCCAATAAATCTTAATTTCCCTTTGATTTTGGGTATTTTAGTTTTTGACAGTTGGATTTTAAAACTAATGGGAAATTTGATATCTAAATGTTTTTTGAATATTGGTTCAAAAGTGATATTCAATGGTTTTTTTGATGAAAAATCGAAAGAATAATTTTTTTTATTCATTATAGGGTACCAGATAATTATATATAAAGATAACTTTATCCAGCTATACTATATATGAATGGGTGATTCTGATACAACTTATACAATCAGTGATCCCCATTATATCTCTAAAATTCATTGGGTAATGATCATTATCATTAAAGGTGAGAATTGATATTTATTCGATGATATTTATATTGGGGATTTAACTGAGCTATACTTACTTCTGAAATAGGTTATGATTATAATTCACTATGTTTCTTAAAAGGGTTTCTATTTGTATGTTATATAATTTAAATGTTTTCTTTTAGTGGAATGGTGTTTATTTTTTATTAGATTACAATTTATTTCAAATGCTCAATTAATATTTTAGATAAAGGTTGAAATTTTATGGATTTAAATATTTTTCTCTATACTAGTAGGTTTTTATTTATTTTATGTCCCTTAATTAAATATTTGGAGTCATCTCACATTTTAAATTTTTTTCATAGGCTTTAAGGATGCGTCATAATAAAGAAAAAGTCATGTTGAAGGACATGAAGATATATCTTGAAAAAAATTGTTGTTCATTTTATAAATTTTATGTTATGAGAATAATGGATACTACGTATAATAATCTAATTTATTATATATGGGTTTTTCATGTTATAGTTATACCCTAATTCACTAAAACTATATATTTTAATGATCCATGAATAGTAATAAAATGAATTCTTGAAACAAAACTAAAAATTATGTAATGTTTTATGTTTTGCTGATTATAGTTGGTGTTAGAGGAAATTTTTACATAACATTATTGTTTTGGATAGTGGAAAAAGAATACCCTTTAATGATTATACTTTATTATTAACTTGAAATGATATAACATTTGAATATTAAACTTTTCAACATATAATACAAGTTTGATGAAAATTGTTTTCCAAATATGAAATTGGAAAAATGATTTAGATATGTATTAATAGTAAAATATCCATCCAAATATGTTTCCTACAATGGTTGGAATACGAACAGAGACATTTTTTTGTAACGATGGATCAATTTATTTAGGCTTTAAATGGTGGTGACAATCATGTTAGATTGAAACCAATTTTTCCAAAGAGGAACATGTTGATAGTTTGAAATTTCAAGTAACAACAACCTCAGAATTTTACATGAACATAAGATCTAATGGTAGTCAAAGGATGGATGAATGATTTGGAAGTGAGATTTGAATGCATTTAATGTTTATAATATCTAAATGAAAATCTTTATATTTAGCATTTTGAAGGTGAATTTGGTAAATTTTGGTCTTTGGTTATGAATACCATAGAGAAATAAAATATTGATTACATGGAATGGGACACCCTTATGAATCATTTACTCAAGAAATATTTCCTATGGATATTAAAATAAGTATGGATTAATAATTATTTAATTGGAGAAAACGATAAGGATTAAGTATCTTCATATGAATAATCCTTTACAATAATGTCAAGGTATAAACTGAATTTTATTCAGAATATTGATAGTAAAATAAAAAGTCTTCAATTAATATTGAAAGAGAGATTACAACGAAATATGGCCTCATGAGAATTTAAAACATTTTAAAATGTTTTTTGTTGTGTTCAGAAGTGTGAGATGGAATTTGCTGAAACTTGAGTGCCTCATGATGAAAATAGTAAGTATAGCTCAATGAGGAATGAATTGGGAAAGTATTCTACTAATAATTATGGTAGTAATACACATAAATTGACTACGTTTAGTAAAAGAAATCTCTAAGAATGATTGATAAGATATATAATGTTTTATTAGTGTGGTATGTTTGGTCATATAGATCATGATTATAAATAAATAAGTACCAAATAATCCAATTAGATTATTATAGATATCATGTAAAGGGTGAAATTTTTTAATTTCAATGATCTAGGGTATTATGCTTACTTATTTCCAAATTTAGTTACTATATTTGGATGTAAAAATAATATAAAGAAAAAATGTGTTGCAATATTTTTTCCAGTACAAAAAATTATGTTTGGCAATCTAATTAAGTGGTGAGTCGTTTATTACATGTTTATTCAAGTTATTCTTGAATCTGGATCTTCACATTCCTGAAATTCTGTAAAATCTTATGAAAATAGTAATTTCATATCCTAAAAAGAAGATATAACTTTTGATGAAAACATTTAGTGTAAATATTAATGCCACTAATATTTATAGTAATATTATTGATGTTATTAGTGGGATGGAATTTCTAAATAGTCTTGTCAAACTGGCTATAGTTGAGTTTTATATTATTTTTTATATGGATTGATATTCATTATTCGTACTATGATATATTCGAGAGATAAGAACATTTTATTCAGTGATTTTATACCTTTGATAACCTTTTAAGAAACTATGTAATTTATTAGAAGTCAAAATGAGATTTTTGTATCACATGTTATTGAAAATAAAGAAATTGTTCAAATTAATGATATTTAATTAATAAAATAATATGTGTATGCACTTTATGATGATTTACAAGTGTTATTTATGATTTGGATGTTGAAATTTTTATTTAATTATGTCATGATGTTAAGAATATTTCAAAAACCCCTTATCAAATAGCTCGTGTAAAACATTTGTAAATGAGATAGAAGATACAATGGTAAATAGATAAATTTTTCATTCATTATAACACTTCACCATGGTGTGATCCTATTTTAATTAATAAAAATAAATATTGTTCAACAATTTTTTTGATTTAAGATCCTTTAAGAACGTAAATATTTTGAATATGTACCCTTTTCCATATATTGATGATTTTTATATTAGCTCTATGGAGTACAATTATTCTGGGGATTGAACTCAGGAAAGGGTACCAGTAATTGAAGGTTAAGGAAGATGATATTTGAACCACATTGATTCAAACTAGATACGAGAATTGTGAGTTTTCAATTATACCCTTTGGGTTGTCTAACAATGAAATTATATTTATGGATCTTATGAATAAGGTTTTCCATTTTTATTTTGATAAGATTTTTGCTGTGTTTATTTATGATGTATAGGTATATAGTATAAATACCCTAACTCTAGTCTCCCAGATTTTGTCGTTACATTATTACATTGGATATAGATACAAGGAATCATATCTTAAAAGAGTTAATAATTTAGTAGTTTTGGTAATCTATATTCATGAAATAATCACATATTACAATTTTGATCATAATATACAACATATAATTCTCTTTAAGAACACCACTATTCACTTAGCATATACCTATATATCAATATGAATACACTTATTAGCATCCTAGGGAAAGGAAACATAACAAATGGTTGACCCATAATGCTCTGTAAGGGTATGAATACAATATAAATTTCATGAATAAATAAGTCATTGTAAAGCCCAGAAATTTCAAGGGAACTTTTTTTTACATAATTTTCTTTCGAATTTTATAAGAACGCAGTTTCTGATGGTGCCTGATTTCGAGGCCCGGTGTGCCCGGAATCAATTTTTTAAGTTTAGCTTGGGTACGTTCAGTGAACTAACGAGAGGGTTTTTCTAACTTTTGAACCGGTGTTCAAAATCGAATTCTGAGGGCACAGATGGATTCGCAGCGCCGGTAATTGCTTAAGAAGATCTTTTTCAGAGTCCCGTTTTCACGGGAGGAGTTGTTAAAAATTTGTGGAAGATAAAATAAAAATTGAGTTGCAATTTTTATTTCTTTAAATTAGTTATATCCTTTGAGTGGAAGTTAGAGAACTACCCATGAGTGGTTAATATGGTGGTGGGGCCCACACGAGACCCTAACCCCCCTTGATCTTCCCATAACCCCCTTGACCTCCCATAACTCACCTCCCACTTTAATATTGTAACTCCACCTTAACTTAAGTAACTCCTCTCCTACTCACCTCCCACATTAATTCATGCCCCCTAAACATTAATTAATTTGACAACTCAATATCAATTATTTAAGTGTGTTGGTTTTGAATTTTGTAATTTTGAATTCATAGCATGGGTAAATAAAATAAGGTGGAGCCTTATTTTATTTTGGTTATAAATGTTGTGGTATGAGAAAGGGAAGAGAGCATTTGAGTTTTGAAGAACTTCCTCCTCCGAAGAAGAACGCTTCATCTCCTTTGTTGAAGAACGTGAAGAACACCTAAGCTTCGACAAAGAACGTCGACTCATCTCGCACCTTCTCTCCACGTCGAAGGAAGCGAGATGCCGCATTCCTCATTGGGCGATCACCGACGACGTGCCTTCTCCTCTTCTTCCTCCACGTCATGGGAGGAGACACCACCGCAGGGAACATCTCCATTGATGATGCCTCACCCTCCGACGTCAACGGAATCGGCACCGATCTTCCGAGACGTCCGATCACCACGACGCTTGCCTCTTCCGCGGCTCGATGACGTGTGATGTCTTTGCAGGGTAGGGGTTTGGTTTTCATGTCGTGAATAAATTTAGACGTTCTTCGATATCAACGGCCAACTTTTATCAAAATAACGGAGGAGGTCGGACCGCACAAACACAGCCGAACCTCCTCCCCTATTATTTTGTTGGTTATCTACGTGGATTGAAATGGAAGCAATGCAGTTCCGTCGCACCGTGCGGGAATTTAAAGAATCACGATGAAAAAGCGTGGCGCCGTCGCGCCACTCCATTGAGGTCGAACGAATCCGCGGTCGAAGTCGGGCCGCGGTGAAGGGGCGCGGCGCCGTCGCGCCGCGCTGGAAAACCACGAAGATGGCACGTTTTGAACGTTGAGTGCCAATCGATGGGGGATGATGAATCAGGCCGAAATGGCGTTTGATTTCCTTCGCAGTAAAGATCGTGTCCCGGGAGGACTGTTGGAAAAGGCGGCAGGTGAAACGGACCACCGGAGCGCGTCCGGTGGTCCGCAGAAGGCGGTGGCGGCACGACTTTCATCCGTGCCAGGTTGACAACCGGGGGGGTTTGTAACCCCCCGCACCCGTCGCGCCGCACCAGCACGAGGCCAGCCAGCTACCCAGGCCGGGCCGGGCCGCGCCCAGCTAGGCCGGACCCGGTTCGGCCGACCCAGGGGGTTGGGCTGGGCCGGGCCGGGCCCAGACCCCCGTTTTCAGACCTCTTCGGTCTTTCGCCCATAACATGGGCTACGGACCTTCGATCGATGCACCATCAGTTGCGATGCGATCCTTGGATCGAGACGGTCGTTTCGGTATGTTACACTCAAGGTTTCAGAGAACTTTAGGTTCGGCCGGGTTGATTCAGATACGAAACCAACCGGGCCCTCGGAGCGGAAACACTTATATCTTGAGTTCCGGACGTCCGATTGACGTACCATCGACTTTGTTGGTTTTCTGTTGATGAGACAGAACTTTTGGCTTACTCCGCCCGAGGTTTGGATGCCGTCGGAGTGTGGTTGGGTTGGTTCGCTCACAAAACCAACCGTGCCCCTAGAACGAAGAAGCCAACAACTCACAGACCGGGCGTCTGATTGACACGACGTCTATCTCGTTGAATTCCTCTTGATGAGAAGGAACTTTTGGCATACTTCTCCTGAGTTTTGGATGCAGTTGGAGTATGGCCGGGTTGGATTGTACCCGAAATCCAACGAGACCCCTGGAACGGGAACGCTGATATCTTTTAGACCGGACATCCGTTTGATGAACCGTCTGCGACGTTGGTGATCATGTTGAGAAACGGTCCTTATGGGTATAAGCTATGTGAGTTCGGGGTATAGTGGAGATACGGCTGGGTTGGTTCGCAGACGAAAACAACCGGGCCCCTGGGACAAAAAGTCTAATAACTCACAGACCGGGCTTCCGATTGACGTGCTGTATGTTGCATTGTGACCCCTATGACGAGGCGGTCCATTGACATACTTTTTCATGGGACTTCTGATACTTGGAGTATAGACCTGTAGCTCGTGGAGTGGACCCTCCTGGAGACGAGCATACAGAGTACAGAGTCCATGTAGCTGGCTGTGACCGATGACTGCTTGTCCAATTCGATTCAGAGTAACTAGCATAGCCCAATGGCTAGCACTACTTTGTTAGGTGGCAGACCCATGGCGGAGGAGCACTACTGTGTGAGTTGGAAGACTCGCGGTACTCGACAGGAGGAGTACCTCTGTAGGCTATGATGGGGAGCACTACTGTGTGAGGTGGCAGACCCATGAAGGAGGAGCACTACTGTGTGAGGTGGCAGACCTGTGGTACTCGACAGGAGGAGTACCTCAGCAGTCTTAGGTTAGTGAGTAGTATCTCAGAGTCGTGAGAGGACCACTGTACACTCCAGAGATAGGGCTCTTCAGCAGTTACAGTTTCGACAATGAAAAATCTTGGTTTGAGCTGAGTCTATGACCTTTGTGTTTACCGCATGATTGAGAAGGGTAACATGATAACTTAGCTATATGTATGGGAATATACTTGGGTAGTGGTTATCCAATGATTTCATAATATTGTGTTTCCTCATGTTTGAGATGAGTTACTTGATTATCTTAGGTATATGTATGGGCATATACCTAAGTAGAGGTTATCTGTTGAGATCTTCTTTGTGGTTATCCTTGTTGGTTTTAGTGAGACCTTGAGGTTCTCAGGGTCCCTACTGAGTATCGTTATACTCACCCATGCCCGAGCTATGCCCGCACCTCGTTGTGTTGGTTACAGACGATGGGTAGTGCTGACGGAGGCTGAGTGTTCGAGGACTGGACGGTACCCGGAGGTGGAACACCCGACGAGTCAGTATCCGGAGGTGGACTTCATTGCAAGACGAGACTCAGAGGGGGTTTACGGGTGAGAGCATTGAGGAGCTGCGCTATATGTACCTACCATTCAGGTAGGATCCGTGGTGGACGATCCAGGAGCTGCACTATCTGTACCTACCCTTCAGGTAGGATCCGAGGAGGACGGCCCAGAAGCTGCTTCCTTTCTTCCAGTTGTTTGTATTTTTCTGTTGTACTTTTGTTCAGTTGTAGTTGTATTTCTTATTGGGTTTGTATTCTGACCCATTTACTTTTCATCACTTTCTTTGTACTTAGTGTTTTACTTCCGCTTGTACTCTATGGTGTTTTGTAACTTTTATAAAGGAAATGCCTTCCCAGTTATCGGGATTTACGACTTTGGTGCTAGTTTCCAGCCCCTGGCCTATGGAAGACAGGCTTAGGGTAGTCACGACATGAGCCCCGAGGATGGGTTGTGAAAAATTGGTATCAAAGGAGTCGGTTCTACCGCAGAACTTATAACTCTGATATTTTCTTTCTATGAAGAAATAGTGTTAAGGGTACCGAGTATGGTCTTCAGTTCAGGGAGTCCAGTTTTGGTACGGTCGACCGACGTATCCATACACCGGGACCCTGACAACTAATTTCTGACTTTGTGCACGAAAACACTGATTGCGTGTGTGTTTCCAGAAGTTTTTAAATGTCATCTCAAACCAAGCCAGCTCACCAGGTATAATCATTTGATCATGTCACGTTGTTTCTTTCAGGATGCCTCTTTATGGACGACCAGCTAGAGCCCAGAGAGATGTGCGTACTGACAGCCTGCCGAGCGATGAGGCTTCGGTACAGGGCCCTCTTGTAGTTGAGGCACCAGCGGAGGCACCAACGATACTACCATACGTTGGGCCACCGATGCCACCAGCCCCAGCAGTAGACGATGCACGCCACATTAGCGCACTGCACGAGTTCCAGCGCCGGAGGCCACCAATGTTCTGGGGAGAGACGGACCCACAGGCGGCTGAGGATTGGTTGGAGGCAGTGGTGAGAGTCTTTAAGCTATTGGGGACGCCATTAGACTTCATGGTGATATTTGCTGCCAGCATCCTTCAGGCAGCAGCAGGAAGGTGGTAGAGCCACTTGTTCCAGTTTTTCAATGGGATGAAATTCACATTGGAAGACTTCGAGACCTTCTTCAGGGTGGAGTTTGTGCCAGTAGCTCTACACCCCGAGCGTGTACAAGAGCTTCTGCCTTTTCCGCAGGGTTTTCGATCTGTAGACGAGTCATCTGTGGGCAGTAGACAGATGATGCAGAGGTCCAAGAGGACCAGGCCAGCAGGTGGGCGACCTCGGGTTATAGGATCAGTAGTGCGGGGAACCCAGGGTGTATTCAGGGCCAGGCATGCCGGAAACAGATAGTATTTCTCCTGTGGCAGGAAGGGTCACATGGCACGTGATTGTCCGACTCCTCGTACAGTCGATCTGCAGGCATTGGAGGATCCACCGAGGCAGTAGAGCTCCGGGAGCAGGTGGACATGATCAGAACTAGTGGATACATCCCTTGTACTTCTAGTTCCATGTTGCTTTTGTATTTGTGTCTTTGTACTATGAGCTGCAATAATGAAAAGAAACTTATCTTTTTGATGTTTGCTTTCCTGTCCTTTTGTTTGGTTGATACTGAGTGGTCCTGGTTAAGACTGTTGACTTGACCCTCACTTTCAAGATTTCTACTGGAGGATACCCAGAGACCTCACAATGATGCCGACAGTGTGACTCAACCCTTGGAGGCGAGAGTGACAGTTGGATCTCTTGGAAGTTACATCGAGGCCTTACGACGTCATCTGTGGAATGAATGCATCATTCATGTCAGGATTGACTGTATTAGGCAATGGGCATGGTTCATCCAGGGGATGAGACCCAGTTTCACTTTTCGGCAAAGGAGAATTTTACCATCTCTTTTAGATCGTAGGAAAAGAAGGTGCAGATCATCCAGGAGAGGATGAAGACTGCACAATACAGTAAGAAACAAGAAACTGGCACCAGTCTTAGAGACTCGGGAATGTTAAATGTTTCATGAAGTGGAAGCTTTAAGGAGAGATGAGTCTGTGAAGCAGCAGACATGGAGGAGATCTAGGAGAGCAGCATGTGGTGGTGTACGTTTTAACATACTACAACCACCCACCTTTGTTGTCCCCTCCAGGCTCAGGGATCTAGAGTGCAGGGGAAGAGAGTAGCTGCTTGCGGTCAGGGAGTGTGACCCAATGGCTCGAAGAATGATTCAAGGGATAGTCTATATCCAATACTATCTGCCATAGTAACAGACATCGATATGAATCATTCCTTCCTTCCACGAATCTTGTCCCAGACCTAGAGTTTCCGGTAAGCCGTAGAATTGACCCTCATTTCTGGATATACATTGGGAAAAGACTCGATAATCACACTTACACTGATAGTGTGGTCAGACCCTCGAGGCGAGGGTTTCTGTTGGAATCTCTTGGTGGCAGTGTTGAGGCCTTACGACGTTGTTTTGAGTATGAACTGGGAAATCACAGTTCGTACACAAATTGACGGTATTGGGAAAAAAGGTTGTGGTTTAACTACGACGTCGGAATGGGGTTTCCTTGGTCGGTGAAAAGGAAAACCCAGGCAGCACATGATAAACTCATGCACATGATAGTGCGACAGATCACTCATGGGTCGGTCAAACTTACCCTCGTGGCAGCAGTCGTTTTGAGTTCCAGTTCTAAACAGAAATCGGAGACCTCTAGAGTTCGAGGATGACGATCACGTCCTTATACGGGTCTCACCTCGATGAGGATTACAGAGATGTGGAAAAGGTGGAATGTTATCTCTGAGGTTCAGTGGACCATTCCTAGGTCCTCAGCTGGGTAGGCGGGGTGGTTTACCGCTTGACCCATCTACCTCAGTTGCACCAGGTGCACGATGACTTCCATGTATCTCAACTGAGGAGATATGTGCGTGATCCTTCACATATCATCAACCATGGGGAGATGGACGATGGCGATGGGGTGTATTTCATGGAGGTACCAGTGGGGATCAAGGATCGACAGGAGCGGGTCCTATGAGGATGGTCGATTCCTCGAGAGCACTTTAACTATCAGTACGGGATCCTCTAGGTAAGAAAATGGGAGCGGAAGGCTCAGATGCGTGCTCAGTAGAACTTTTGTAACCCTTGGTTATGTTAAATCTTTACGAGGACGTAAATCCCTGAGGTGGGAGTAATGTAAAGACCCGGAAATTTTAAGGGAAATTTTTTTTTTCATCATTTTCTTTGGAATTATACAAGAACGCAGTTTCTGACGGCACCTGATTTTGAGGCCCGGTGTGCCCAGAATCACTTTCCGAAATTTAGCTCGGGTACATTCAATGAACGAACGAGCGAGTTTTTCTAACTTCTGAACCGGTGCTCGAAATCGAATTCCGAGGGCACCGATGGATTCGCCGCGCCGGTAATTGCTTAAGAAGATCCTTTTCGGAGTTGCGTTTTCAAAGGAGGAGTAGTTAAAAAGTTGTGGAAGATAAAATAAAAATTGAGTTACATTTTTTATTTCATTAATGTAGTTATATCCTTTGAGTGGAAGTTAGGGAACTACCCATGAGAGGTTAAGAGGGTGGTGAGGCCTACACGAGACCCTAACAGCCCTTGATCTTCCCATAACCCCCTTGACCTCCCATAACTCACCTCCCACTTTAATATTGTAAATCCACTTTAACTTAAGTGACTCCTCTCCTCCTCACGTCCCACATTAATTCATGCCCCCAAAACATTAATTAATATGAAAACTCAAGATCAATTAATTAAGTGTGTTGGTTTTGAATTTTGTAATTTTTAATTCATAGCATGTGTAAATAAAATAAGGTGGAGCCTTATTTTATTTTGGTTAGAAATGTTGTGTTAAGAGAAAGGGAAGAGAGAATTTTAGTTTTGAAGAACTTCCTCCTCCAAAGAAGAACACTTCATCTCCTTTGTTGAAGATCGTGAAGAACACCGAAGGTTCGACGAAGAACGTCGTCTCATCTTGAACCTTCTCTCCACATCGAAGGAAGCGAGACGCCACATTCTTCATCTGGAGATCACCGATGACGTGCCTTCTCCACTTCTTCCTCCGCGTCAAGGGAGGAGACACCACCGCAGGGAACGTCTCCATTGACGATGACTCACCCTCCGACGTCAACAGAATCGGCACCGATCTTCTGCGACATCCGATCACCGTGACACTTGCCTCTTCTGTGGCTCGACGACGTGTGACATCTTTGCAAGGTAGGGGTTTGGTTTTCATGTCATGAATAATTTTATATGTTCTTCGATATCAACGACCAACTGTTATCAAAATAACAGAGGAGGTCGGACCGCACAAACACGGCCAAACCTCCTCCCCTTTTATTTTGTTGGTTATCTACGTGGCTTGAAATGGAAGCGATGCAGTGCCGTCGCACCATGTGGGAATTTGGAGAATCATGACGAAGAAGCGCGACGCCTTCGCGCCACGCCTTTGAGGTCGAACGAATCCGTGGTCGAAGTCGGTCCGTGGCGAAGGGACGCGGCGCCGTCGCGCCGCGCCGGAAAACCACGAAGACTGAGCGTTTTGAACATTGAGTGTGGATCGACGGGAGACAACGAATCAGGCTGAAATGGCGTTTGAATTCCTTCACAGTAAAGATCGGGTCCCAGGAGGACTGTTGGCGAAGGCGGCAGGTGAAACGGACCACCGGAGCGAGTCCGGTGGTCCGCAGAAGAAGGCAGCGGCGCGCCGCGCCAGCGCGGTGGCGCGGGCGACCGGTGGCAGCGGCGCGCCGCCAGAGAAAAGCGTCGCGGCTGAGCCGCGGCTGTGGGACGTGAACCGGAACGGCCGGGCCGTTCTAGGTTTGAGGAGGCGTGGCATTCAGCCACGCCCGGTTGACAACCAGGGGGTTTGTAACCCCCCGCACCCGTCGCGCCGCGCCACCACGAGGCCAGCCGGGCCGCGCAACTGGTCCGGGCTGCGCCCATCTGGGCCGGACCCGGACCCAGTTCGGGTCGACCCGGTTCGGCCGACCTAGGGGGGTTGGGCCGGGCCGGGCCTGGCCGAGACCCCCATTTTCAGACCTCTTCGGTCTATCGCCCATAACATGGGATACGGACCTCTGATCGACGCACCGTCAGTTGTGATGCGATCCTTGGATCGAGACGGTCGTTTCGTTATGTTACACTCAAGGTTTCGGAGAACTTTGGGTTCGGCCGGGTTGGTTCAGATACGAATCCAACCGGGCCCTCGGAGCGGAAACACTTATATCTTGAGTTCCGGACGTCCGATTGACGTGCCGTCGAATTTCTTGGTTTCCTCTTGATGAGGCAGAACATTTGTCTTACTCCGCTCAAGGTTTGGACGCCGTCGGAGTGCGTTCGGGTTGGTTCGCTCACGAAACCAACCGGGCCCCTAGAACGAAAAAGCCAATAACTCACAGACCGAGCGTCTGATTGACGCGCTGTCTATCTCGTTGAATTTATCTTGAAGAGACGGAACTTTTGGAATACTTCACCTGAGTTTTGGATGCAGTTGGAGTATGGCCAGGTTGGATTGTACCCGAAATCCAACCGGGCCCCTGGAACGGAAAAGGAGATATCTTTCAGACCGGCCGTCCGTTTGACGAACCGTCAGCGGCGTTGGTGATCACATTGAGAAATGGTCCCTATGGGTATACCCTATGAGAGTTTGAGGTACAGTTTAGATACGGCCGAGTTGGTTCACAAACGATACCAACCGGGCCCATGAGATGAAAAAGCTAATAACTCACAGACCGGGCGTCCGATTGACGCATCGTCTATTGCGTTGAGACCCCTATGACGAGGCGGTCCTTTGATATACTTCTTCGTAGGACTTTTGATACTTGGAGTATTGACCTGTAGCTCATGGAGCGGACCCTCCCGGAGACAAGCATATAGAGTACGGAGACCGTGTAGCTGGCTGTGACCGATGACTGCTTGTCCGATTCGATTCGGAGTGACTAGCATAGCCCAGTGTGGAGCACTACTTTGTGAGGTGGGAGACCCATGGATGAGGAGCACTCCTGTGTGAGGTGGCAGACCCGTGGTACCTGATAGGAGGAGTACCAATGTAGGCTATGAGGGGGAGCACTACTATAAGAGGTGGCAGACTCATGACGGAGGAGCACTACTATGTGAGGTGGCAGACCAGCGGTACTCGACAGGAGGAGTACCTCAGCAGTCTTAGGTTAGTGAGCAGTACTTCGGAGTCGTGACAGGACCACTGTACACTCCATAGACGGGGCTCTTCAGCAGTTACGGTTTCGATAATGAAAAATCATGGTTTGAGCTGAGTCTATGACCTTTGTGTTTACCTCATGATTGAGAAGGGTCACTTGATAACTTAGGTATATGTATGGGCATATACCTGGGTAGTGGTTATCTGATAATTTCATAATCTTGTGTTTCCTCATGTTTGAGATGGGTTACTTGATAAACTTAGGTATATGTATGGGCATATACCTAAGTAGAGGTTATCTATTGAGATCTTATTTGTGGTTATCCTTGTTGGTTTTAGTGAGACCTTGAGGGTATCAGGGTCCCTACTGTGTATCGTTATACTCACCCCTGAACGGGCTATGCCCGCACCTCGTTGTGTTGGTTATAGATGACAGGAAGTGCTGATGGAGGCCGAGTGTTCGAGGACTGGACGGTCCCCGGAGGTGGACCACCCAACGAGTCAGTATCCAGAGGTGGACTTCAAGGTGAGACGACACTCGGAGGGGGTTGACGGGCGAGAGCATTGAAATGGTGCGCTATCTGTACCTACCTTTAGGTAGGTTCCGTGGTGGACGACCCAGGAGCTGCGCTATCTGTACCTACCCTTCAGGTAGGATCTGAGGAGGACGACACAGGAGTTGCTTCCTTTCTTCGAGTGGTTTGTCTTTTTCTGTTGTACTTTTGTTCAGTTGGTGCTGTATTTCAATTTGGGTTTGTATTCTGGCCCATTTACTTTTTAGCACTTTATTTGTACTTAGTGTTTTACTTACGCTTCTACTCTGTGGTGTTTTGTTACTTTTATAAAGGCAATGCCTTCCTAGTTATCGGGATTTACGCCTTTGGTGCTAGTCGCCAGCCCCTGGCCTATGGAAGGCGGGCTTGGGGTAGTCACGGCACGGGCCCTGAGGACAGTTAGTGACAGTCATAGTCAATATAGAATTGTAAATATCTAAAAAACATGACATCTGATGAATAACTAGAGAATAATAAGGAATAAATAGATTATGATTAAATAATTTCATATAAATAATCATATGATCTTGAAACTTAACAATTAATGTAATGAATAATTTAATAATGTGTTCAAAAAATAACTATCTTATAATGAGGAAAATGCATCATTATGTAGATCATAACTATTTCTTCAGGGCATTTTGCCAAGACAACATACATAAATGGGTAACACATCGGCTAAATAATCAAGATAGTTTGTCTCATGAGACATATCTATGCATTGAGCAAATACAGTAGTCCCCCATAACTTATTATGTGCAATTAATTCTTCTAATGAATGTGCTGAAACCTAGTCAACAAAACATCCATATTTAGAAACTATCATATGAAATGTTTATACTATACCCAATGAATAAAAAAATAACAAACCATTAATGGTAATATGATAAATGTTATCAAAATAGTAAATCCCCAGTTAAATAGTTCCAAAACCATCTGGATAAATAATCAAGATAGTATCATTAATGCATATTCTCAACAGAGTATAAGATAAATAATTTTTTTGGTCATTAATGAATAAAAATTTAGAAATGTACATTAAACCACCATTGGGGAACATATCATTTTCACCCAAAAAATCAATTTTTAAAATAAAACATTTCCAGAATATTAAGAAAAACACATCTTTAAAAATATCCTTATAAACATGTAAAATATTATTCAATGAAATTAATATTGATGATGGTGGTAAATATTGTACACACCCTAAAAGTAAAAAAATATTCACTTCAAACTATTCTAAAAAGGTTAAAAAGATCCGCATGCAGAAAATAAAAAGAAGATTCATTTCAAACCATTTAATAAAAATCAAAACATGGGTAAAAGTGTATTTTATAAATCATTTTTAGAATTTCAATAAATTCGTGATTCTTTTATAAATCATTGATATGTAAGAGAAAGGGTTTTCGACCGAAGAGAGAAAAGTTGTTAGAATTCATGAAAAGCATCCTTTTGGTTAATTTTGTTCATAAAGTGTTGACAATGAGTAGAAAACATGTATTCTCTATTAATTACTATTTAGTTGAAAAATTCTTGAGTTTCTTATAGTATAGATCAGATTATATCATCATCACAAACATAATCATGAACAATCATGCTAAATAAAGAGATTTTAACATAAACCTTTACCATTTTGGTAACGTATAATTCATAAACCCCATGAAAGGAATATATTTAAATTAAATTTTACATAAAATTAAGGTAAAAGGATTCATGATATAACATATCAAACGTTAATTATATACACCATACAAATGAACTAAGTGGTGAATATGAAATACGTCTCACAAAAAGTAAATTTGGGATGGAAAACCCCTTCTATGATAATAGTGATGTAGTGATAATTAATAAATGAATAAATTATGTGTATAAAACCTAAATCAAAATAAAAAAATTAAAATAAAAAATAAGAGAATTAAAATTAATTACCAGTATAATATTATAATATCAAATATAATTAATATGTAATATAACCCAAAGAAAATAAATTGAGTTATGCAATTCATCACCTCTTGGAAACATTAAGTCAAATCCCCTTAGATAAAATTATTAAAAATTAAAGTAAAAATACCATTTTTATGAAGGATTTATTATATTACCTTTAAAATGGGTAATATATACACAAAATAAAGTAATGCAGGTCCATAACATTTCAATATTTCACAATAAATGGAAATTGAGATATAATCCCTTACCTCACGTATAATTTCATTTACAGTAGTTAAAAATTCTTTTATAATAAATATATACTTATTATAAATATATTATAAAATCATTACCATATATACCATTCCTCTATGATTTATTAAATGTTATTTATCACTCATTTATTAACAATTCTTTGTTAATGTCATTGTTTTGGGTTATCAATGTTTTGTTTTTCAAGAATATTTTGGTTCAATAATTTTGGTCCTTTTACTTTCATCATGGCTCCATAATATTAATAATTTTATCCATGATAAGAATATAATATATAATAATTATATAAGTATTTATTATACTCCACAGTTTAATATATGGTAAAATGAGTTACATTATTCATGTAGACGGTTTGTCGTATGTACCCGCGACCATTGTTTCTAATTTTCAAAATGATAGAACATGTGAAAGGTTAAAAATATTAAACACTTAGAGGTCCATTTATATAATAAATAAATCATATATATTTATTAAATATTTCTCTCTTACCAATGATGTAAACATAAAAAAAATCATTTCACATTGCTATGTAGAGGCAATAGTCTAAATGTTCCCATGAGTGATTTTATTGTAATCAAACAGTTTGGAAGGTAAGAAATTATATGTTATATTATATTTAGATAAGCTTATTAATGTCATAAATATCATATTGACATTTTAAATCCATAATTTTACAACTCTGAGAGGTGGAGATGGGTAACATATTACATCATTTTGGGAGGGGATAATAATCCATACACATGATCAACAAATTCATTTCCCATCTGATGGAAGAGTATTTGGATATATGTTATTCCATTAAAATAAGAATTTATTAATATAAAGGATATACTAGTATTATTATTTTATCATTGTTTGAATTTTTTTAAGGATTTATAATAATAATTAAAACTAAAATGCATAGTTATGACCATTACATATTTTACAGAAAACCTCATTATGTTTATACCTAAATCCTTCATAGTTTTTATTTATAAACAAAAAAGGATTTTTGGATTTTTGGAGGGATGTATGTAATAGATTTAGATAGGTATTTCTTGAAGAAAAATGATTTAGGAGTGCGAAGAGGATATTAGAGTGGTTGATCTTTTATAAGTGGGGAAGATGACATAAATGGATTTTGTTTGAATAGAAAAAAGTGATACTCACGTTTTCACATGCCAAAAGGCTACATAATGTATAGTAATTGAGACACGGGTGATTTAAGGTTGAAATTTTCACACCCAATATGAATTTCTAAATTTTAAAGCTCATTTTAATCCTTATATTTTTAGATTAACCCCTCGTAAACTCTTTTTAAACTGAACCGTGGTAAATATTTTTTATTTTTTATACTATTGATTTTGAAAAAATAAGCTAAAAATATTATGTAATATTAATTATTCAAATTAAAAATATGGAATCCATTTTCTAAATTCAATTCATATATTTGGAAGAATTAAATTAGATATTAATCTCATAGATGTGATGAAAATGTGGTTTTCCAAAGAGAAAATTCAAATAGGTATATAAAGTCTTAATATCAGAAATAGAAATTAATTTTATTATAATAAAATTAATTATTTGTATTATAATATAACTAAAAAATGTACTATTAAAATAATTTTAAATCAATATAGAACTTATAAATTCCTTGAACAAAATGGATCCAGTCAATAAATCCTAGTATTTCACTACGGGGAAAATGGATACTTTCCACTGGTTATTTGCAAGAGGTCAGGGGCCCGTCACAAATAACCCGTCAAAAGGGGTTATTTGTGAAGAGTTGATTATCCTATCCCAAATAACTAGTATTTTGAAAAAAAGATATGGGATCATCGCAAAAAGTTTGGCATGAATTATGCACCAAACCGCAGGTAAAGGTATTTGCAACGGGATACATACTCCGTCACAAATAACCAAAAGCGGTTTTTGGTATTTGTGATGGGATTCTTGCACCATCGCAAATACTCTGACATCAGGTATATAATTACGATGGGACCCATCCCAAATAAATTTTTAACAGCGCACTGTAATTAATGCAAGAGTGTTATTTGTGACAGGCCCCGTCGCAAATACCATGAGATGTGATAGGTAGCCCATCGCAAATACCCCTGTCCATAATAATCTAACATATATATACCCCATCCTTTTTTCTCACATTTCAATCATTACTCAACTCCTCTCCATATCTCTTCTAAAACAATTTCTTCTAGAATTTTTCAATGTTTAAACATTTAAATCAGATCATTATCTGCAACATTAATACTTAGAATGTTTCAGTTTCATGGTATTTATCTATTTATCTATTTTTTAGTTAATTTATTTGATTTCAAATTGTTTATAATTTTTGTTAATTAGATGTAAATTTATTAAATTTGAATTATATATTTGTTATTTCAGTATTTATTTTTACAAATAGTTATATCTATATATTAATTATAAATAAATTTTAATAACATGTAATAATTTTAAATAATTTTTAATAACTATTATTAATTAATAACTACAATTAATTAGTGATAACATGCAAAAACTTGTATTAATTAGTAATAAATTGTATTAATTAGTAATTGTTAGAAATATTTAGTAATTATTTAAAAAATTATATATAATTTGGAAAAATTAGAAAATTTAGAAATAATTTATATTAATTAGATATAATTTGTAGTAAATATAAATAATTTGTAATAATAAGAAAAAATAGAAAAATTTAGTAATAATTTGAAAATATTCTTTTTTATTGTTGGTAATTTTGAATAATTAGTAATAAATTGTAATAATTAGTAAAAAAGTATAATTATTAGAAATAATTAGTAATAAATAGGATTAATTAGTAATAATTAGGATTAATTTGAAATTATTTAGATTAATTAGTAATAATTATGAATAATAAGTTATAATTAGGAATAATTAATTACAAAAATGATTAATTAGAAACAAATAGGATTAATTAGGATTATTTAGTAATAATTTGTAATAATTACGATCAATTACTAATTATTAGTAGTAATTAGATATAATTATCAATAAGTAGTAATAGTTATCAATAATTTGTTATTATTATCAATATATAGTAATAATTAATAATAATTAGGTATAATAATCAACAAATAGTAAAAAAATATCAATAATTAGGATTAATTAGAAATAATTAGTAATAATTAGTAATAATTACAATTAATTTGTAATAATTAGGATTAATTAAGATTGATTAGGATTAATTTGTAATAAATAAGATTAGTAAGTAATAATTTGGATTAATCAGTTATAATTAGTAATAATTAGTAATAAATAGTAAAAAATCGTAATAAATAGTAATAAATAGAAATTATTAGTAATAATTAGTGATAATTAGTAATAATTAGTTATAATTAGTAAAAAATTGTAATAATTAATAATAATTATTTATAATTAGTAATAATTAGTAATAATTAGTAATAATTATGAATAATTAGTAATAATTACTGATAATTATCAATAATTATAAATAATTATCATTAATTACCAATAATTAGAAATATTTAGATATAATTAGCAGTAATTAGAAATAATTAGCAATAATTAGCCATAATTATCAATATTTCTAAATAATTAGAAATAATTTGTAATAAATATAAATAATTATCAATAATGATTAATAATTAGGATAAATTATCAATAATTAGTAATAACTATGATTATTTATTAATAATTAGTAATAATTAGAAATAATTACAAATTATTTGTAATAATTAGGATTAATTAGTAATAATTTGGATTAATTAGTAATAATTAAGATAAATTATTAATAACTGGGATTAATTAGTAATAATTGACAATAATTAGTAATAATTAGGATTTAATTGTAATAATTAGTAATAATTACTAATAATTAGTAATAATAAGTTAAAATATGAAATAATTAGAAATAAATATTAATGATTTCAAATAATTTGTAATATCTAATAATAATTGTTAATAATTTATATTAATTAGGAATATTTAATAATAATTTTTAATAACTAGCAATAATTTGTAATAATTATAAATAATTACTAATAATTATCAATAATTAGTATTAATTTGAAATAATTATCAATAATTATGATTAATTAGTAATAATAATGATTAATTATTAATAATTAGGATTAATTAGTAATAATTAGTATTTATTAGTAATAATTAGGATTAATTATTAATAATTCAAATTAACTAGTAATAATTAATATTTATTAGTAATAATTAGGATTCATTAGTAATAATTAGGATTAATTAGTATCAATTAGCAATGATTAGTAATAATTAGTAATAATTAGTAATAATTAGTAATAATTAGTAATAAACAATAATAATTATATCAATTTGTAATAATTTTTAATAATAAGTAATAATTAGTTATAATTAATAATAATTAATAACAGTTAGTAATAATTAAGAATAATTATCAACATTTTTCAATAATTATCAATAATTCTAATAATTATAAATAAATTGTAATAGATAGAAATTAATTTTAATAAATTATAAAATATTTAGAAATAATTATCCATGGATAAAGAAAGAGTGAAGGAGTTTGATGAGGCATGTCAAATCATCCGACCAGATTAAATTTCATCTTAGGTTTTGAGATGGATTATATACACATAGTTTGAGTTAGCGGTTTCAATGTAGATCATCAGAAGAATGAAAAAATCAGGGGAGACCAGATGTGACATAAAGAGATGCAATTCGTACATTCAGTATGCATAGGGACCATATTGTAAGTAATTTTTTTTAAATATTTCTTTTAAATGTAAAAAATTTATTTTATATTCATATAGGTAGTCGCACAACCCGATATTACTAAGTATGACGTTTATCGAAGGATGTACATTGATCATGAAACTGAAGAGATTTGAGGTGCTCACAATCATCATATTTCAGTAAGTATATGTTATTTTGAGTTATAAATTTAATTAATATTAATATTTTAACTATTTAAATTTGAAATTGAAATTGATGGAGTCATATGCGGTCGGGACATCTCAGACAGATATTGATAGTCAGTACGAGACAGATGGTAAGACTAGTGCCCCCTGATTTGATGATGCATCATGGATTTAGGCAAATCAGTATGGATTTAAGAAAGAACATGTTATTGGCATCGGCTCTCGAGTGACTGACGATGTTCTTTATAGAACCTATGTTATGTTGGCGTCCAACTCAAGAGGAGCTCATAGAGAGTCATCATCATCTCATGCATAATAGCAGGTGAAACTATGAGCTCAATGTGAGATTATAGAGACTATGCATTATGAGCATGAGGAGATGCGTTAGTGATAGCATCAATAGAAGGAAGAGTTCCAACAACAGCAGCATAAACAACAACAACATATTCAGAACGATATGCGTCGATGAAGGAATGAGCATGAACATGAGATGGAGTACATATAACGTTCGACTTGTAGTTTAGGGATGAATTCCCCTCCACCATCTCCTCCAGCTCCTCCAAACAACCCTCCCACTTAGTGATGTTTTTTTATTTTATGATAAATCATTTGAATGCATTTATTTTTGAAATATTAACTGTTTAAAGTTTTAATTATAGCGTGTTTTATTTTGTCTTTCAAATTTTAGTTTTTTATTATTTATTTAATTATTTATATTATATTTATTATTTTATTGTTATATTTAGGAAAATATGGATTAGCATGGGGGTCTTTGCTGCGAGGAAGAAAATTGTGCGACTGGTGATGATGCGCCATGTAGCAAGGTATATATAGTCTCAAAAGCCTTGATATTCATAGGCATAAGGAATTATTAATTCTATGTGTGTATCGCATAGGAATAATTCTATGAACCCACACCCACCGGAAGCTTCTGGGATTAGAAAAAACATTTTTGAGGTTGTAGGCTCTACATCGAATATTGCTTTATCTGATTTTGGGTCTCCCTATCCTAGAAGGGTCATTGAGAAAGTGAGAAATACCCATGTATCAGCCAATGAAGATGTTGTAGAAGAAATGCTAATGATCTGAAAATTATAAATAATAGCACGTGTTCTGACACCAAATATTGATAAAATGTGGCACTTAAATGAATTGTTTGACCAGATTTCCTTGGTTTGGGGTTTTGGTGACTTTAAGATGACCTCAATGGGGATAGGATACTTTCATATCCTATTCTGCTCTGATGAACATAAGATTAGGGCATGGAGATTTGGTTCTATATCTCTAAATCCTATAATCTTATGTATTAAAGAATAGGACCAACATTTTTATACCTTCAATTTTATGAACACACTTACTTAGGTGTGGATTCATATCTTTAAACCAAATTGGCTCTATTGGAGTCCCCAAATTCTTTGGGAAATTGAATTTTTAGTTTCAAATCCAAAAATAATTGATAAAAAAATTAAAATCCAATGTATGGTCACTTTTAAAGGGTTCTTGTTGAAGCTGATATAGCTAAAACCATGGTAGAGGAGGTGGTTCTCACCAAGGTCTGTGAAATATGAATAATTAAAATACATGATGAATCATCCTATCGAAGATGTGTGGAAAATGGGCATGCGAATGTAGACCCCAGATCTAGTGCAAATTGTCATCCTTCTATGCCATCCACTCATGTTCTTCCGTCCTTTGGGATGGTCACTAAGGAGTCAATTGGGCTTGACCCCGATATGACGGCTTTGATTGAAATTGATGGTCTAAAAATTTCTAACAACGATAATCTCCTCAAATATTCTACTAATTATTTAACTATGGATGACATGTAGAATATATGTAATGACACATTAATTTTGGATCAAAGGATGAATGATGATGGTCTCCCTCATGACGGCGACACCAATGAGAATCTTAAATCTCCAAAAGTTGTTGTTTCGAAAGTAAAGCCATGTCCGACCCCAGTAAGAGTCTACATGTCCTCTAACAAGATCGGTGAAGAGAAGTAGGAAGATTTGGATGTTGTTGAGCCACAGATGATGTCTTTTGTCCTGGACTCCCAGTTGGATACGATTACTCCTAGGTAGGTCGACATGACGTAGGGTGGTAAGACAAACTTTGTTCTATTTGTAGGTGTCTCCAGCTATTCATGAAGAATGGGATATCCTGGAGAAACATTTTCTTCAAGTCCCCTATGATAATATGGTTAAAAGAAGAATCCCTAAAGATCCATGCATGGGTCTTGAGCCTTCTCCCAAAATTTTTATACCTCTTAGTTGAATGCTTTGGTCTGATAATAATTCTAAGGAACCCTCTCTTCAGCCTGAGATGAATGAAGAGAATCCTTATGATTAGCCTATTAAAGTAAAAGTCAAGGGGAAGTGTAACACATCTCAGCACAAATCTATGAAGATAGAAGGTACTCAAAATAGAAAAAAGTATTCTCTTTTAAAATGAAGATAGACTTCTAGAATTTCTATGGGCTTTGGAACCCTCCCATGGTCAAATCCCTTAAAAACATTCTTAGGACCAACAAACCTTTAGTCTTTGCAATTGCCGAGACAAGGGTCCAAATTTCAAATTGTAAAACTTTTAAATAGTTCTTGATTGGATACTCTCCACACTCACAGCATGTGAATGATAAGAGGGCTGAAGATCTCTAGGTTTTAAACCATGATACTGTTAATATTCACTCTTGGATTTCTCATTAGCAGGGTGATATAATTGAACTAGTCATACAGGGGGTTGCCCTTTCTGTGTCCTTTGTTTATGCCTCTAATTCATTGTTCATAATAAGAGAGTTATGGAAGAACGTGTTTGATTTTTTTGGTAAAATCTCACACATCTTGATGGTGTTGGTTGATTTTAATATTTTCCTAGTCCAGATGAAAAAACCAGTCATAGTTTTAATATGTTTGCTACATCTGACTTTTCCTCATTCATTGACCAATTCAATCTGGTTGAAGTGGCAGTTGTTGGTGTTGACTATACCTAGAGTCGGTTAAACAAAAATGGGAGTTAATCTAGTAAACATCATCGAATCTTTGTCCATCTTGATGATTGGTGAGATCCTTTGAGAATATCTAGCCACATTTTAACAAATTACCATTGGGATCATAATCCCATTATAATTGACATATGTGCCGGAAACATGTGGTCCTCTCCATTTCTGTTTAGATTTGACAATGCATGGCTGGTTGTGCCTGGATACAGAGAGGTGGTCCTTGATGATTAGAAGGTTGTTCTCTATGAAATCCTATTATTTTTACTACCTAGTATGTTTAATATTGTCAATAGAATGGTTAGTGAATGAGGAAAGATTTATTTATTTAGTCTAGAAAATGACCTTAAATCAGCATAGTAGGCTCTACTCGAATGCCAAAATGATTATCAGCAGTAGAATTTCCCCTCATGGGATGAGGTTCAGGCTTATTCTATGCTTGCTGAGGGGGATAAGAACTCCATATTCATCCAATATATTCATAAAGAAAAAAGGACTCGTATAGGTATATCCTCACTTTAAGTTAATGGAAGTCTATACATCTATGATCTAGTAATATCAAATGTTGTGGTCAATTAATTTGAAGGTCTCTATTTAGGTGAGAATGAGGATATTTATCACAAATTACTTGATAACATTTTTCCAAATGTTAATGATAAGAAGAACATGATACTGATTGTGGTTCTCATAGAGTGTGAAATCAATGCTTTACTTTTCACCCTTAACATTGATGGTGTGGCAGGTCTGGATGTTTTCAGTAATAAATTTTTTAGGTTCAATTGGGACATTTTTCGATAATATGTCATTGGTTATGTCAAATATTTCTTCACTAATGACTCAATTCCAATTGGTATGAATGCCTCCTTTATTTACCTAATAAAAAATAAGGATAAATCAATGAATATCAAAGACTTTATACCAGTTTCCATTTGGAATACAATTCCCAAAATCATTAGCAAAAACATTAAATCTATATTGGAGGCTATTTCAAGGAGGGTTAAAACCCCCCAACCAGTTTTTTTTATCCCAGGATGAAGAATTCAAAAAAAATTACTACATTTGAATGTGTTAACATCATGTGTATGTGGGTTAGGGATGGGTATTTTTTTTAAGCTTGATATTTTTAATGCCTTTGATACTATCAAATGGGATTTCATTTTTTCTATTCTGAAGGTACATGTAATATCCAATCCATTAATCAAGTGTTTCAATGATATTTTCAAGAGTGCTCGGCTTTCTGTACTTATTAATGGATACCCAAGGGGTTATTTTCCATGTTCTATATGTATTAGACAAGGCGATCATCTCTCTAGGATGCTTTTTTTCTATGCATGTAGACTACTTGAGTGTTTATATTGATGATTTTGTTCGTGACGGTAATTATATGTTGCTGAACACTACATATAACATCTTCTCTCTGTCACATCTTTTATATGCTAATGATATCCTCATGTTTGGACAGGCTGATAGAGGCACCTTTTTTCAGTTGAAAGGATTTTTATTCAATATGAAGAGGTATCGAGACAATTATTAAGATGGAATAAGTAATTTGTGTTATTTGGGAGTGGAATGATACTTTATATAAAAGAATCCAGAACACTTAGTGTCAAAAAATGAACTTTCCCTTTCACCTATATGGGGGTAACCTTATTTTGAGGTAGGGTGAAAAGAATTCATCTTGAGAACATATCCTCTAAAATTATTGCTCAGCTTTAAACCTGGAAAGGGAAGAATATGTCCTTGTCTGGGTGGGTTTACCTTGTTTATTCGGTTATCACATCGATGTTTACTTATGCCTTTTCCATTTATAGATGGCTTAGACATCTAATTAAGGATTTACATGTGCCAATCAAAAAATTTATATAGACAATATCCATCTATGAACAAAATTTTATCACCGTATTTTGGAAAGTGTATAGAAAACCCATTGATATGGGAAGATTTGGAATTGAGTATATTAATACATTTAATGATGCCCTGCTGTGTAAATTCACTTAGAACCTTTTGAGTTCTGATGACATGTATTTGGAATTTTATAATAATAGGTTTCTTTACAATAATCCAAGTGGTTATTCATTGTATGAATTCTCATCCACTTGGCATGCTCTCAAAAATTCATATAATCATATTATGAACTTCTCACAATTTCTAGTTTGTAAACAGTCCAAGATGAATGTTTATTGCAATATGCAGCTTGGTAGACCATTAAATACTATATTGAATGTTCACCATACCATGCAATAGTTTAATGTTGTTGATGCACTTGTATCAGATGAGTTCAGTGGTTGTATTTCTATGGATATCAAACTGAAAATACAATGCTATGTGTTCACTAATTATGATATTTTAGTTTGAACCCCCCAAATCCAATCGATTCTTTTCTTCAAGAGAGTTTTATAGGCATTTGTGTGATGGAAATTCATGTACTCTTCTTTGTATGGAAATTTTCAGCACTGTCTCAACCCCCTTCCTATTACACACTACTATGGAGGCCATGGAAGGGATAATTTCCAACATAAGAACTACATCAGAAATAGGGAATAAATCATTATTCGGTTTTCTAACTATGCTTGTGGGAAGAAGTATCTGTTACTCACACCATTATATCATGTAGTTTACCCTACAGGTTTTGGTTCTATCTACAAGATGTTTTTGGCATTAATATATCCATGAAGAACTATGAGGATCTTCTAATGTCTATATAGAGTGTTCAAATGAGTGTGAATTTTGGTTCTATACTTCTCACCGCCACTGTTAATGCTTTCATGGTTATATGGTAGGAATGAAATGGTGTTGCATTTGAAGGCCAATTCCCCTCTTTTCAGGTTGGATTGCCCTCTACATACATGGATGTCTTAATAGCATCGAAGATGTAATATGGTACAATGAAAAATGATATATCTGATTTTCTTAATATGAAATCCTTTAGTGTCATAGGGCGAGCCAAGAAACCTCTTGTCTGGAAGTCAATCTAATGGATCCAACTCATTCCAAGATGCCTGAAGGTGAATGTGGATGTAGCGGCATTGGGTGCACCCGTTCTCTCAGGATATGGTGGTGTCTTCCACACATACTGAGGCTTAGTTAAGGGTTTCTTCTTTTGTGACATTGGATATTGTACAACAATTGAGGATGAGTTGTGGGTTATGATTAAAAAGATCAGGTATGCCACTCATTATTGCAGGAGACATATTTGGGTGGAATCCGACTCCACCATTATGATACACATACTCAAGGCTTGCTCTAGATCTGTTCCATGGAAAATCCATCCCTTTTGTATTGAATGTCTTCAGATGATTGATAACTTCCACCTAAATGTCACTGATTTTTAGAGAGAGGCCAATCAGGTTGTACATGCTCTATCATGGAGGTCAACTTTAGAGGTCTTCTCGGGGTGGTCTTTTGTTATTCCTCAGTTCTGTTATCATCTTGTTGATTTGGATGCACATGGTTCTTATTATTTCTGACAATGTAAACACCATGCACTGCCACTTTCTCATGTCTTTTAATAAAATTTATAGGATCGGGCTCACTCGGATCCTAAACCTATTTTCACTATTTATTATTTTATTTAGAAATATATTTTTATATTTTTGTGAATACTCAGTTTTTTATTATATTACTAACATTATTATTTCATTTATATTAATAATATTATTATTATAATAAATAATTATTTTATAAATTTTTTTATTTTATGAATAATAATAATATTAATTTATTTATATTAATAATATATTATATTTATTATTTTATAAATAATTTTATTCTATTCATTTTAATATTATGATTTTATTTATATTAATATTATATTATTTTTAAAATTATTTTAGTTTAATAATTTTATTTAATTTATTTTAAAAAAAATTAAATATTTGTGGCGGGCCGCTCGGAAACACTAATTGCGACGATCCATCGCAAAATGGGTTATTTTTTTATATTTCATGTAGTAATTCTGATGTTCCCTTGAAGAAAAGTAAAAAATGGGAATATATTTGAGAAGGGTCAATGGTCCGTTGCAAATACTTTCTTAAAAACTTCACTGTTTTTTTTATGTTGCTACTGTCCATCACAACTAATAAGTTTTTGTGATAGTACATCACAAAAAGTAATATTTTCAATGAAGTTTTCCATAGTAGTTCATTTATGACGGGTTTACATTGCAAAAGTCTCATAATGATATCCATTTTTTCAATAGTGTTTTCACTCTTCATCAAAAAAATAGTTTGTTCAGAAAATTCATCAAACTTAACCCATAAATAACTTTGAAATGATGTTGAAAAAAATGAAGAATTTTTTTAATATAACTATATTAATATCGGTAAAATATTATTTTAAAAAATATGTTCAAAAAAATATGAAACTACCATTTAAAAAAATATAGTTTTTTTAGAAAACATTTATTTTTCTGTAAAATGATTCTTCTTTATTTATAATAAATCAATAACCAATGGATTTTTTTTATACATGCTTAAACCATATTATTTTTATAATTTGGTTATTCATATTTATATATAAAAACATAGTTGCAAGATTCTAATATTATACATTTAAATTAGACTCATATTTCAATGTATCATAAGTATCAATGAGATTAAATTTAAAGAAATATACATTACAGATTGTTTAAGTTCAGTTTTTTGTGTCACATACACTAGAATATATAGTGTTAAGATTTTAATATATTTTAATGTCACATATTCTAAAATTCATGAAGATCGTGGAGGGTACATTAGGATTGTTTTGAAAAACCAAAAAAGAAGAAGCTATATGGACAATTTAACAAGTGTGAAGTTAGGTTGAAACAAATTAACTTCCTTATAAATGTGTTTTCAAAGGTGGTTTAACTATTAAATGTTGTAAATATATGGTTTTATATAATGAAAGATACCTACAATTGTCACATAGATTTTTAGTTTTCCTAGATTATCAGGTTACTAGAAACACATATTGAAACATTTCTTGATTATCTACCTACTGAGTTGGTTAACTCAAAAGGATTTCAGTTTATCTATAAGACAGGGTGTGAAGAATTTTTTCAATAACTAAAAAAACTGGTTAAAAGATCTTGTTTTGACCCTACCCTCTATAAAATTTAAAATTTTCATCTACATAGATTATTCATTGAAAGTACATGGTTGTGTTTTGAGTTAATGTGATTTCTTAATTGCTTAATATTCACATAATCTAAAACCTCATTATTTAAATTATCATAGACATGCGGTGGAATTAATTGTATTGGTTCTTTTCTTTAAATATTTGGATGCATTATTTATATAGATTAAATTTTATTATATATATTGAACATTATATTTTGAAAAATATAATCAATAATAATGATGGATAGAAATGATTATGGATTATGACATAATGATTCATTACCACCCTAGAATATAAATTCACGTACCAAATTCATTGAGTGTAAAAAAATAGTGCAACATTTACCATGTTACTTTTTGAACATGACTATCAATTAATGATTGGATGAAGTTTGTCTTATAAATTGTGCATGTGAGATCTTCATTGATTTTGTTTTAGGATCTACTACAAAAATATATGTCATATATAATTAATAAAAATCAAATGTAGGAACATTTTTTACAATAGAAGTTATAAATTATTAAAAATGGAAAATTTTCCAATATTAATGCTGATGAATAATGTATTTAACATTTATAAAACGATTATAAATGCCTATTAATTCCCATTTTAAAAGATATTTTTTTTATTGAAGCTCATATTTCCTTGTTTTAAATTTATCCTGGAAGTAATGAAATTTTTAGACACTATTGAGAGTGTTACTGTTTGGATTGAAATAAAAGAGATATCACAGACTTTACCCAGAAATGTCTAACTTGTCAATAGGTTAAATGGGAATGATAATTAATGAAGGAAGTAATTCTACCTATTATATTTCTAGAGTAAAAATTTGAAACTATAATAATAGATTTCAGGGAGGTATTAATAAATAAACCTCAACTTAATAATACATTTTTTGATGTTGTTGATTGACTAACATAATCAACACACTTACTTACAATTTTAGATTCAATGTCTTTAGATTATATTTCCCAATGATATCTTAATGATATATCTTTAATACATGGGATTTATTTATCTATTATATCTTATCATGATCCTAGATTCACCTCTAATTTCTGGAAAGGAACTCAGAAGATGTTGGCTACCGAACTAAATTTCGGTATAACTTATCATCATAAATCTAATTAACCGTTCGATGGAATTATTTGGACCATATCAGGTAAGATTAATGTTTCCTCAATGTATTACCATGAATGTTTATATAAATATATATAATTACTTCATTTTCATTGAATAAGTAGTTTCATTCTAGTATTGAAGTGGATCCATTTGATATATTATACGGAAAGAGGTGTTAGACACCACAATTTTGGGATAGTGTATACAAAATAATTTTTTTGGGAATTGTATTGGTAAATTATATAGTTCATATTGTAATGGTTATTTAGTATCATATACTATGGATTAGGGTATTTAGTAAATTTATTTATATAACCAGAGGAAATATATTTTTGTCAAAGAAAGTGATCATATTTTTCTTAAAGTGTCTCTATGGGAAAGTGTTATGCATTTTGGTAAAAAGGGAGAGCTATGTTCACAATTCATTGGACCAAATAAAATTGTAGAATGATTTGGATCATTTTTCTATGGAGTGGAATTTACTCAATGTTTATCCCAACTACATAAAAACATCATGTTATGATGTTAATAAAATATGATGCATATTCAGCTCATGTTTTGAGCCTTGAAGTTGATTAGTTGGGAGATAACCATTATAATTAATAGAAGATAGTAAATATTATCGATAATAATGTGAAATTGTTAATGAATAAGGTGACTCGTTATGTTTCAGTTTTATTAAAAAAACACATAATTAAAGAAGAAACATGGGAATTAGAAAATACTATGGGGGAAAGATACCCCCACTATTTTAATATGTTAATATAATTGTGAGGACATAATTTCAAAGTGGTTAGAATAATTTAAGAACCTAGTTAATCTTATGATAAATCATTTGTATTTATTATTAATATTCATGATTAATATTTTTAGATTTATAATTATTATAATAATATGAGGTCAGTTTTAGTCAAAACAGAAAAGTTATATTTCTAACCAAATTGTGTTACCATGAATTATATGGTTTAATTTAAAATATTTAATTCAAAATTAATTAATTTTAAATTAAAAAAATGTATCTTATTTTTTAAAATCATCATATCAAAATTTGTGTAGGGTACAATTTTGGTACTATTTTGAGAATATTTATTTTTTATTGAATTGTTAAAATAATTTTTTCTATCAAAAAATGCATTTGATTTTAATGCATTTAAAAATTAAAATTCTATTTTGGATTAATTTTAAAAACTAATTATTCCATTTTCATAAAAAAATATCAATTATGGTCATTCTAATTAAATTTTTAATTGAATTAGTTATTTAAAATTATACTTAAAAATACATTTATTAAAAAATTGCTTTTATAACATATGAAATGTATTTTTTAAATTGAATTCTTCTAATGATATAAATTAAATATTGAGAACTAGATTTTTTATTTTAAATTAGGATGTATAAATTTATTAAATATGTTCTTTATATTTTATTCATTATGAATAGTAATCATGATAAATTTTTGTCACCTCAGTATGGGTAAATCTTGTAATTACAGATAAAAATAATATGATAGGTCCAAAACAATATCCCTAAAACATTTATTAATTTTATTGTATAGTTTTTTTTTTCAACATATACCATCGAAGATTTGAAAAAATTTAATTTCCTAGAAAAAATATTTTAATTAAAAGATTTATATTATTTTAAGTAAATATAAAGTCAAAAATGTCACTCTCTTTCTTTTAATATCTAAAATATTTAATCAGAAGGATAAAAACAACTTAGGTTTAGTTATAAATGGTTATTTTGAATGTAATTTTTAATCATTGTAATTTATTTCTAATTTTATGTAACAAAATAATTACCTCAAATGAATACGCAATGTTGGCACAAAATTTATTCAATAAATAGAAAAATAAAATAATTTACTTTGAAAATATTTAACTTTATATAATATGAATGAATTATTTCCTTCCATGAATTTTTCAGATAGATATAAAAAATTTTGTATGTGTTAAGGAATATATTTTATTTTGTTTTTAGTAATGTTTTTTTTCTAATGCAATATTAAATCAGTAGCTCAAAAAATAAAATAAAATATTATTTTATAATAAATAATATTTTATTAAATGATTTAAAATTTATAAAAAACTTATCTTCTTCCAAGTGTGTTATATATAGTCTGAAATATAAAAAAATTATTTATGGTTTTCTTTTCCTTTTATTGTATCTTTCATGGATCCTTTATATAGGATTGAAATATGAAGTTAGATGCTCAATTAAAATAGGGAGAGTGAATTGTATGTTTGAAAACATTTTTTTTAACCTGAAAGAATATAATGATTAACAATGTAAAATAAGGCCATTTCACAATCCATAAATGTTCCATGAAATAAATTTTCATAGGTTGCGGAAATGTGGTTCCAGAAATGAAACGTAAAGAAATATTACAAGGAAAGGATTCTAACATAAAGCACATATAATATTACTTATCAGATTATTCAAAAGTATATAAAATTATAATAAAGTTATACTTTCTTCCGTTATCAAAATATAACAGAAATAAAATGTGAAACAAAACATGTAACAAGTATGAAATATTTTAAACCAAATAGTAGGCTATCCAACATCCTTGGATAAAGGTCCCATTGATTTATAATTTCAAGAATGTTTGTATTACCCACATAAGGGTATTCCCTCGATAGGAATATCAAAATCTGTCTTACTATCCCTACGTGCCCTCAAAATTTATGGTAGTAGGCACCCATGTCTTCATATCCATGGAATCCCTCGATTGTACTCAGCAACAATCAGATTTTCATGAGTAAATCTGAACAATATGTTCAAACCCACAAAAATAATGATTGTTTGCCTCTCTAGAAATCTCTATACAATAAGTAATCTCAAGACTGATGGAACGATCTTGAGCTTGTTTAAATGTTCTCCTATTTATTGTAACTTCTCCAACTACTGGCTCCATCTTACAAGGGACATATTTTTCCTTGAATATCAGAGGTACCTATACACATTTGACTCAACCAATGGTTAGTTAGAAACATATTACAAAAAAATCATTTGATAGGAATATCATTTGTTTTGTAAAAAATGATTCTTAACAAAATCTATTTTTTGGATTCTAAGAAAAATAGAATTCAGAGTATAATAAAATAAATAATCTGAGTCTATATGACAAGCACATTATGATTCGGTTTTACAAAGAATTCAGAATATGAATTATATGGATTCTGGAGTCTGATTTATAATGAATTTTGGTTCTGAATTATGAACAATTCGGAGTTTTAATTATGAGTAATTTGAATTCATAATTCTGAGTAATTTTGAGTCGAAATTTTGAGAAATTTCGAGTCTGAATTCTAAATAATGTGGTATCGTATTTATGAGGAATTATGATTCGAAATTCTGAAGATTCAAAATCCAAATTTTGTGGAATTTAGAGTTAGAATTCTGATGAATTCTGAGTCACTATTCTGAGGAATTCATAGTCTAAATTCTGAGCAATTAAGATTTGGAATTATGATAATTCAGAATCTAAATATCAATGAATTTAGAGTCTAAATTTCAGAGAATTGAGAATCAAAATTTCATAGAATTCAGAGTCTGAATTTCAGATATTTCGGTGTCTAAATTTTAGAGAATTCAGAATAAGAATTTTAGAGAATTCATAATATGAATACATAACACTCTATATCCAAGTAATTACAAGATTACGAAGTTTTATATAAGAATATTAAATATAGAACTATTATTAAAATGTGTTTGATTTTGAGAGATTATAAAATGAAAAAAATGAAAACAGAGTTTGGATAAAAAATTACATAGAGAATGAAAATTTTTCTTATCAAAATAATCCTTAGGGAAAATAATTTTCCTTATTATGAAGTGTTTGTGATTTTCAATACATATAAGAATTGGAAAGTCACATGGAAACCTTATTGACTTAACAATCTCCCCCCTTTTGGAAATCACAAACTTCCTTACAAAAAAGAATATAATGACTAAGAATTTTTCATTATGAACGTAAAAGAAAAACATATCTCCCTTTACTTATGAATCATGGTGAATACGACTAAAACCCCATTAGGTTTTCAAATCCCTAAGGATCATATTCCAGATTTATTAAAAGATATTTTTCCTTTTCTTACATAAAGAAATATTCTTTGAGAAAACTCCCCCTAAGATAGACTCCCCCTTAATTTTGGGCATTCTCTTCTTTATATAATATTATTTTTATCCTTCCATTCTCTCACCTTTGTGATTTTTAAAAATGAATACAGAAAATGGAAAAAAAATATGGTACCTGAAGGATTAGAACTATATACAACAAAAAAAATGAATTACAACGTGAATTTTCATTATGAATGGAAATATTAATATGATAAGGTACAACCAAATATTAGATTTGAAAGGAAAAAAACATCCTTCTTTTTCATTCGACATGAACTTCTTCACAATGGTATTCAGATTCGTAAGATCTTTATGATCTTCTTCAAAGTGCTTAAAAAACTTTTTCTAATCCTCATTTTTTTCTCCAGAGCATTTATCATTTCATCATGAGTCTTTAGGATCAATTCAGGAAACATCAAAAGATATTATTTCTTACTAAACATATCTTCGAACTCATTTATGATATATATTTCCCTCATTAAATCCATATCAATTGAATTCATTTTCCCAATCAGATCGTTTGATTCTAGCTTATAGGGAGCTACTTCTATATTCCACTTTTCTGAAAAACATTTCATCTGACCCTTCTTCCTCACATCTATTCAATCAATGGAATATTTCACAGATTCTTTAAATTCATCATGAAATATAAGATCTTGAATCTTCTTCTTGGACAACATAGTGATTTCCTTAGAAAACATCCTATTAGCATCATACTTGATACTGGAATTTTTTAAATCATCACCATTTTTATGGAATTTTTCCATAATCATAATTACATAATCCGATTTATGATCGAATTAATTCTGAATCATCTAAAATTTCATGAAAATACTCAGAATCAAGGTAATGGTGCCAACTAATTTATTCAATGATTTAACCACAAAATCGTGACCCAGAGAGGATGATTCCGAATTAGATTCCCTTGTTGGTGATGATTCTTTCTCTATCTCAACATCCCTTCTTTTTAAAGAAGCCAAACCAAAATTATTATCTATAAAAACATTCATATGTGTATCAAATATCACATTCCATCATTTTTCTGCTTTAGAAATGGTATCTGCAGCTTTTAGGGATTCATCTTCACTATCTGATACTTGAATGATTCTATCTTCATTGGAATTTTCATTCCCAGCATCTGCCACAAGATCATATGATTGAACAAGATCAGGATAAATGCATTCATCATTAGATGGTTTATATACTTCTTCCTGACCCTCATCCTGTTTTCCTGGGGATGCATGTTTTGTTGATTTAGCCTAAAATGTTTATATTGAAAACTTTTTAGAAGATCTTTCCTTCTCATGATAATCTTCAACTTGCCTTATCATATTATTAGGTGAATCACTTCCTTCCACTTATTATTATTCCACTTCTTCTTCCTGAACAATCTCTTCTTCTTCTTATGGTTTCATTATTACCATATTATTTCATTGAGTCACATATATATATTCTCATAGAAAGGATTCTGGTACATTGAATTGTTCGAAACCATTCTCAGTATCTTTGAGAGGAGCATGAACTATCTCATATTCATACATTTACTTCTTTTTCATCTCCTCTTATTCTTGTTTTTCATACACATCAATAACCATAATATTGAAATATTTTTCCTCAACAGGATCCATGCCAAATAAGGGATATCATTCCTTCTTATTATTTTTCTCTTTTGTTACATAGAAACCACTAAATCAGGGTAGATTTTTTTCTTCTTAGACTTTGGGGGTGCTAATTGAGTTTCATGAACTATAAGAGTTTTTTCCTTTGAAATTTGGTTCCTTCTACATAATCTTCTTCCCACCATACTTGGAAGTCTTAGCAACATCCAATTTCTTAGATGAGTATTATATTTCAATTTCTGATTAGTGGTAGAATTGTCAAGATTTGTTTTGAAATCTGACCTTCATCCTCCTCAGTGTATCACCAATCCACAAGATAATAATGAAATTTCATGGTTTAAAACTGCATGAGATTTTTAACGAATCTATTAAAAGGATTTTTTTTGGAATGAAATGTAGGGTAAATGATAATTTGAGATTTATGGGTCCCATTCATTATATTATAAACCATCAGCAAGATATATTGTACAAATTCTATCTTTCTCCAGTTTACCATAAAATCCATAACATAGTTATCACTTTTCTTCATGGTGTCCTTATCAATTTTTCTCGAAATAATAAATCCATGAACCCATATAGACAAGATCCTTAAATTTCTATAAATATGATTGATTTATAGTGTCTTCCCAACTGATAAAACAAGACACTCTATTGCGTTCTCCTTGGAGAAAAAACCTGTCTCATCGGGTAATTTATTTGTACTGAAAATAGTGTCACACTAATACGGAATTCCAATGTTGTTTGTAGCCATACTAAAGGAATGTGAATAGGTTATCCCATAACACATGAAATAAAATTTCCCTCTCCCATATTTATTGAAAAAACATACTGTCTCATTCAACTATACAATCAATTTGGGATAAATTGGATCTTGTCTTTTTTGTTTGGCTAAAGAGACACTCTCCTAACCATTCAACTTGATATTTTTTGTAATGAGAGAATCGTAAATGGAAAAGAACTTCAGATCAAATAAAGTTCCTCTATGGATTTTTCATTCTTAAATTTTCTTAACTAATGTCATTTTCTTCTGAGAAGATTCTTCCCCAGACATTCGGAGTTAAGAAAACTCGAAATACAGAACGAACCTTAAGTAGAGAGGTAGAGATTCTACAAGCAAACCCATGAAAAATGAAGTGGGGAAATTATTGGCTATCCTTTATATAATCATTGAAGAGATAGTTCATTTTCCTAGATTAATCTAACAGTTTAAATTATATCGATATGATCTGACGATTAATATGTAGGCCGAAAAAGGATTTTGGTAGGTTCTGATCTTTTGTGGTTTTTTAAATGTAAATTTAGATTTAAGAAAGATGCATCAGAAATGGTTTTATAAAACAAAATTAAAATACCAAAAAGTAAAAATTTCGATTATGATAATTTATATAAAGAAATAGGCTTTATCTATTGCTATGAAAATTTCCAAAAATGAGGAAATTTTTTCTTAAAGAACATTTATATTATGGAAAATTTTCATAATAAATTTGAATAGAACTTTAAACCAGAAAATTTTATAGGTAAGGAAAAAAATCTGAGTACCAGAATATTGAGTTTGGAAAATAATTTTTATACCAAATAAAATTTGACTCTAATTTGATTATGAAAAATATTGATTACTGAAATATTTGATTACGAAAAATTATGATTATGATAACATTTGATTAAAAAAAAATTGATTACGAAAAAACATGATTACGAAAAAATTTGAAAATGAAAAAATTGGTTATGAAAAAAATTGATTATGAAAAAATTTTATTATAAAAAATTTTATTATGAAAAAATGTTTATTGAAAAAAAATTTTATTATGAAAAAATTTGATTACAAAAAAATTTTATTATAAAAAAAATTAATACGGAAAAAAATTTGATTATCAAGAAAATGTACTCCCCCTATGAAATGTAGTTTATTAATGTTAAAAGAATGGTTTAAAAAAGATGTTAATATGAATGATTACCTTGCGGTGATCATTCAAACTTTTTTTAATGTATTCAAATCTATCATAGAGTAATGATTGTGTAAAAATATTAACAATTTGATATTGCATTCCTATAAACTGAAGAATGGTATTTTCTTTAAGTATATGATCCCTAATAAAGTGATGCCAAATATCTATGTGTTTTTCATGGGAGTGATGTGTAGGTTTTTTACTTAGGGAAATGGAACTATTATAATTACATAATATCTTTGTTTTGATAAAACTCATCCCATAGTATTTGAGTTTGTGTTGTACCCACAGCCATTGAACACAACAACTTCTAGATTTTAGATATTCAACTTTAGCTTTGGATAGTGCTACTGAGTGTTTCTTTTTGCATGACCAAGAAAATAATTAATCTCCTAATAAATGAAATGTTTCGAATAAACTTTTTAAATCCATTATATATCCACCAAAATCATCATCCAAAAAGCTTTTGAAATCAAAATCATTTCCTGATGTATATAAAAGTCTAAAATCCATGGTTCCCTTTAAATAAGAAAAAATAGTTTTCCTTGATTTTAAATGATACTCCTTTGGATTAGATTGATATCTACCATATACTCATACTGAAAACATTAATTCTGGATGTCCAGCTTTCATGTATAATAAACTTCATATAATACCTTGGTTTCCAAACATCATCATGATCAGGAGAATTTGAGGTACCGATTAGAGTTCATGTACTTTTAGTGATGTCAAATCCATAATTTTTTAAAAGATATTTAATATAATTATTTTGATCTTTATATGTTCCTTTTAGATTTTATGAAACTTTAAAACCCAAGAAAAAATGTGAACTCACCCATTATACTCCTTTCAAACCCATATTTCATTAAATTCACAAAAAAATCAGTTAAAACTGATGAGTTAAAACAATAATAATGTCATCAATATAAATTTGAACAATAAAAAAAGTTTTCATTTCATTATTTATAAAAAAGTTGGATCATCAGATCCCTTAACATAATTGTTTTGTCGAAAAAATCATGTAGGTCTATCATACAAGATTCTAGGGGCTTTTTTTAGTACATATAAACCTTTGGTATGTTTGAAAACATGTTTAGGATGTTTTTTGTCTTCCAAACTAGTAGGGTTTTCTACATAATCTTCCAATTGAATATATCCATTAGGGAAATTACATTTTATATCTAATTGAAAAATATTTAAATTAATGATTGTTTCAAAGGAAAATATAATGCAAACAGATTCATGTCTAGCTACTGGTGCATAGGTTTCTTCATAGTCTATTAATTTATTTTTATTATATCCTTATACAAATAATCTATATTTATTTCTTACTATGAATGCATTTTCCTCACATTTATTTCTGAAGACCCATTTTACTCAAATTACAGAAGTCTCCTTAGGTCTTTCAAAATATGTCTGGACTATATTCCTTTCAAATTCATTTAGATCATATTGCAAGAATTTAATCCAATCACCATAACCGAAAGCATGATCAGTGCATTTTTTATTTCTAATTGGGAAAAGAAATGATAGATGTTCTACATCAGTTCTTATGTAACCTCTAGTACTTACAGGTTGATTTAACTCACCAATGATACTATCACTGGGATGATTCTTAAGAAACAACAGTTTTTTTCTCTAAAACCACTTCATCAATCTATGGTCCGAAATATTATTGGTTAAATGATTTCGAAATATTTTCAGGAAAATTTTCCTTATCAGAAGGATATTATATCATGGGTTAAAAATAAGTTTTTAAAAGCACGTATGAAGATGTATGTTGGGTTGTTTAAATAAAAAAGTATCAGTTTCATCAAATTTAACATTCACTGTTTCTACAACAGTACAAGTGTTTTTATTAAAAACACTATAAGACATAGAAATTGTGGAGTAGATTACAAAAATTTATTCATGAGATATGGATGCAAACTTATGTAAGTAATCTTTAGTATTCCATATGGATACATTGAAACCAAATAATTTTAAGTAATAATGTCTAGGTTTTTAACCATTCCACAATTTATAAGGTGTTTTGTTATAAAAAAGTAATTTTTAAAACTTGATTTATAGTATAACAGGCTATACTAATAGCTTCAGATGAAAAGCGTTTAGCAATTGAATATTCTCTAAACATGTTTTTGGTAATCTCTTGAAGAATTCAATTTATTCTTTCAAGAACATCATTCTATTAAATAGTTATTGGTGAAGATAAGATATGAGTAATTCCATTCTTACTACAAAAAGTTTCAAAATCAGAATTTTGAAATTCTCCACCATGGTATGTATGAATAGTTTTAAAGGAAGGTTTTTCTCATTTTTAACATGGGCTCTAAAAGTTTTTAAATAAGAAAAATCTTTAGATATCTCTTCTAGAAAAATAACCCACTTAAATATAGTGTAATAACCAATTAAGAAAGATACATAATATTTTCCTCCAGTACTTCCTATTTTTTTGTACAAAAAGATACATATGTACTAACATTAATGCATCAGATGTTGAGACTTCACCAATTTATTTAAAACGTGATTTATATTACATTCCAAATTTACAAGGATCAAAAACTTTTTAAGAATCAAATATAAGATCATTTATATCCTTAGAATGTCGTTTTGTTGAGAGTTTTTATAATTTCATAAGGTTATAGTGTCCTAACCTTATATGTCATAAAAAAAATTTATCTTCCATTTCACTAAATAAAGATTTATCCTGGATCCCAAGGTCTTCTATGTTTAGTGTGTATATATTCTCTTGCCTATGAGAAGAAAGAATAAACTCTTCATTGGAATTTTTTACTAAGCATTTATAATTCCTAAAATTCACAAGGTAACCATCATCGCAAATTTTACTTCTGCTAATGAGGTGGTTCTTAAGTCCCATAAAAAATAATACATTTGAAATACATGTTTTTCCTAGAAGAACAATGTTTCTTATACCGACAGTTTCTCCCAGAGCATTATCTTTGAAAATTAATATTCTAATTTCATTTTGATAATATTTTAAAATATGTTTTTATTACGAGTCATATACCAGGAATATCCACTATCCATGTACCTTTTATTTTTGTTGGGACTATCTTTATTTTCCTAAAAATAATTGAGTTAGACTTTCATAATCATATCATTCCGTGATCTGGATATTTTAGAATGTAAAATTTTAAGAACCCACATTTTCTTAGAAAAATAATTATTATGAAAACCTAAATATAGGGGTTTTTTTAAGATCAAATTTTTTCTCCAAATTTCCCCCACATTGGAATTTTGTGAAGAATGGATAACTTTGAGAAACAAAATAATTATTATAAAAAATAGTTTTGGAATTGGTATAACAAAATCTAGAAGGATTCCTCAAAGGATGAATTTGGGAATACATCTTAATTTTTTTTTCCTTACCAGAGGTAAATTTTATAGACATTTTATTAACGAAATTATTTCTTATTTTAGTTTAATAACATCATTTTTATCCTAAGAACATCAGTTTTAGGACATGAGTTTGCCTCTAAAATATTTTTATTAGGAATTACATTTTAAAGTTCCTTAAAATTTTTACCCTTCTCATAATTAACATCCTTAATGTTTTTAAAAACACTTTGAAAATCAATATTTTTATGATCATGAAATTTAGAAAGATCTGATTCATCTTTAGTTAAAACATTAATTCTATAATTTTCTTTCTCTAACATCTTTTTTATTTTCAATTTTTATTTTCAAGAAGTTTAGAAAATCTATAAAATTCTTCATTAAAGGGTAAAGAAATATCTTTATCATAATAATATTCATCATCTTAAGACTTATATTATTTATCATCTGTGTAATATGAATTCAAATATATATTATTAATACATTCGATATTGTGTACCCTACTGATAATACAATGATTTTTAATGGGTATTTTTTCTAGTAGACCAATATTCATCTAAAAATTAGATTCAAACAAGGAGGATTCATCAGACGAGTCAACACCCCTGGCACTCCATGTGTCATTTTCATTCAAATATTTCTTAGAATTATCCTCGTAATACTTCTTCATATTTCCCTCTGAATGATTTTCCTTTCATTCCTTTCTTTTGATAATGGTACAAAATGGCCTAATGTTTCCAACCCTTTTACATTAATAGGAACTGACATAAAAGTCTTTATTTTTGTTTATTTATTTATTCCAATATATATACTGAAAGTATTTTGTTCCCACTATATTGTTCATCATTTGAGGAAGATTATCTAGCTCATTTTCGGAATGATCTCTTTCACCAGATTCAGATAGAACAATGACTAACCCTTTATGGAGTCTTGGATTTAGAATTTTTGAAGGCTACACATCCATTTAAATTCTATTTTTATTCATATCAGTATCTCTTTTTATTCTTGTCTCATTTTGAAGAGGAGTTCCAAAAATATCATCAAGAGTAATTTGAGATACTTTCTCATTCTCATCAATATCTAACCATTTTGACTCCTACTCATTATGCATGATGTCAATTATCTTGTCCACTAGAGCATCATCATCAACGCCATTCTCTCCCATGGTTTGTAGACTATTGACTATGGTCATAAATATTTGTTTCATATTACTAATATGTTCTCCATAGGAAAATAAAAACACATGATATTTTTATCTCAACAAACCTTTATAGTCTATATCACTTTAGATGTCAGAAAATGTGTAACTTCAGGTTTCCTCCATTTTCAGTTGGCAGCTTCACAAGAAGAAATCTGAACATAGATATTCATGTTCATAGGACACAAAATATTATTGTGTACCTTGTAATTTATTTTATATTCTGAATTTTCATTATTGGTGAAGGTGTTGACATCCTTGTCAGAAATTTTGTAGTCTCTTGTAAGCATTACAAAATTGTCAACCCCAGTGTTAATAACAAAAGTCTTCATTCGATCTATCCACTACTCATAATCATTACCATAATAAAATATGTTGTCTACTAGGAATAAATTTTCAATAGAAACGACATTTATTTCTTCCATTCTATAAGAAATTATCTTTCAAAAAACATTTTAATAGAAAAGGATTCTAAACAGTGATAAAAATATCTATGAAAAACATAAGCAAGAGAAGTTAAACAATAAAATTTTAAATATTGAAAACTTATATGTGAATATATGAATTTCAGAGTCCTGTTCAGATAACAATTATTGGATCAAAATACGAATATAGATGCTCAACTACAAGATTGGGGTGAATTGTAAGTTTAAAAACATTCGTTTTAACCATAAGGAATACCATGTTTAACAAAATTATACATGGTAATTTCAAAAACCCTAAAAGTTCAATGAATCCAATTTTCTTATGTTCTAGAAATATGGTTCTAGAAGTGGAAATTAAGGAATGTTTATAAGGAAAATACTATACCTTAAAGACTATATAATATTTCTTATAAGAGTATGAAGAAGTAAAAGAAATTATAAGAATATTATACATTCTTCCTTTATCAAAATACAATGGAGATAAAATGTAATTAAAAAAAGTAACAAGTATGAAATATTTTTACCCAAAAATTATGGTATCCAACAACCATGGATAAATGTACCCTTCATTTATATGTTCAAGAACATCTCTCTTACCCATACTTGGGTAAGACCTCAATATGAATATCAGAATCTATCTTTCTATCAATGCAAGCCATCAAAATTTAAGGTAGTCGACACCTCTATCTTCTTATCCCATGAATTCCATGATTGTACTCAAAAACAATCAGAGTCGCATGAAGTAAACTAAACAAGGCATTATGATCTTCTCAAATCATGAGAGTTTCTATCTCGATAATTCACTTCACATCATATAATCTGTAGATTGATGGAATGTTCTTGAGATCATTCAAATGAGATCCTATTTATAGTAACATCTCCAACAGTTGACTCCCTCCTTCAACGGTCAAATTTTTCCTTTAATATTAGAGGGACCTATAGACGTGTCACTCAACCAACACTTATTTAGAAACAGATTACCAGACATTGTTTCATTACAATAAAAATTATGAGGAAAAAGAAGTTTCTTAATAAAATAAATTTCTCAGAGTCCAAAGAAAAATATAATTCAAAGTCTGACCAAATAAACATTCAAATTCTATATTATATGGACATTCCAAATCATTTTTATAGAGAATTCGTAATCGAAATTTTAGAGATTCCAGAGCCTGAATTCCAATGAATTCGGTATTTTCATTATGAGGAATTCAACGTTTGAATTATGATGAATTCAGAGTCTTAATTCTGAGTAATTCGAAGTCGGAATTCAGAGGATTTTGAAGTTGGAATTACGAGGATTTCGGTGTCAGAATTATTTAGAATTCAAAGTCAGAATTTTGAGGAAGTTGGAATCAAAATTATGAGGAATTCAAAGTTCGAATTCAGAGGAATTTGGAGTCATAATTTTGAGGAATTAGATGTTGTAATTCTAATGAATTCATATTCCAAATTATGAGGAATTCAGAGGCGGATTAATGAGAAATCTGAATCGAAATTTCAATGATAGGAGTCAGAATTTCAAAGAATTCAGAATCATTATTCCAAAGAATTCAGAGTCTAAATTTCCGAGAATTTAGAGTTTCAATTTCAGATAATTCAGAATCTGAAAATAGAAAACTCTATATCCAAGTAATTATAAAATTTCAAGGTTTCATATAGGAATCTTATTTTTATACTTATTAATAAAATGAGTTTAATTTATATAGATTATGAAATGAAATAATTAAAACATAGATAATGATAAAATTTTCCTTCAAGTAGGTAAATGTTTCTTATTAAAATAATCGGTAGGGAAAAGAAATTTTCCTTATGATAATGTGTGTGTGATTTTCAAGACATAGAGGAATGGAAAGGTTATAAGGAAAGTATATTTACCTAACAGATTAGTGTAAAAATCCTTGATATTGCAGTATGTGTCAAAAGAGTTATTAGGCTGTTAAAACCAAAAATAATGTCAAAAACATCAACTAATTTTTTTATATTTAATTGGATGATAGTATTTAGAACTACACCGATCCTATATTAAAATTTTAACATTTTATAGAATTTTCTCTGTGAAAAATAATTTTTATTATTTTAATATTTTATGTAATTCTAGATGTTCCCTCCCCCCACTTATAAAAGGGAACCACCTCTCCACTCTTACTCACTCATTTTAAGAACTCTAGATATGAGAATACCTACCAAAATGATTCCTTATATATCTCCCCATTTACTATTTTCAATGTTTTGATAATAAAACTAATATAGGAATGTTTTGGTGCAATCCTTAAGAGGTTTGTTCGAAGAAGTGGTATTGTTCTTAACAAAGTGTTTTAAATTTATTTCCCCTATTAAGAAAAAATAAATATACATAAACCATTATAAAATAATGAAATCATTATATTCCATATAATCTAATTTTATTATGTCAATGTCATAACCTACATCCATCTCCTCTTCCACAAAATGTGAAATGAAACCAATGTTTGTGTGTACAACAAGCTACAACCTCGTGAACCGATGTAACTCATTTTCTATAACCACCTCTCATGAATGGTTATAATGATATATTTAATTTAAACATATAAATTTAATGATGTTAATATCATTCTAGAAATATAATACTTCATCTTATTTCTTACATTTATATCCATTGAAAAATGATAATGACATTCGTGTGCACGTGTGAATTATCACCTCAGTGAAGCGATGTGATTTTTTTTTAAAAAATATCATATATTATATATCTGAGTGTATGAAAATAAATAATATGGTATTTATGATGTAATAATTACTATGGAAATATATAATAATAATTTAATTCATTCCATTAGGATCTTTGAAAAATTGAAACCTTACTCTTGTATAAGTACGACCTACCATATATATGATTTTAACATAGTTCATTTTTCAAAACCACATATCATGGTTTGTTTAAAAATTACATTTTCTGTAAAAAATTATAAATATTTCATGATTATTATTCTAGATATTATGAAATAATTATTTCATTTACTATAGTCAACTTACCAAATTGAGTGTGGACATATGAGCCTAATATCCTCAAAATGTACAGCATGATCCTAATTGATTAAGCAATTGAACATAACATGGTATTAAATAAAATAAAATTTAAAATGACGATGAAAAACAGTATTAATAATCTAGATAATTTATACAAGGTTATCATTTAGTATTATGAAGAACGTATTTGATGATTTTGACTGAAGGTAAGGGACACTACTTTAGTATACTTTTAAAAACATTTTAGATATTTATTCTCTATATATTATTCTTCCATGTATATATCCATAAAAATTATATTGATATGTTTTTATGTGAACATAAATTATTTATAATGTAAATTTTATGTTTCTAATGACTTTATTTCAAAATCTCATAAATGTATTCCTTTTGTATATTACATACAGAACATTTTGACATTATTCACAAAGGACAAAAGAAATGTTTTTTAATGTACACACGGTCAATGAATTTTCATACAAACAGAAGGTTATTTGATGTTTCATTTCCATTACAAGAATTATAATTTATTCTAAAAAAACCCATCTTTATTCAGTTATAGGTATTTTGGTTTCAAAAATGGTTTTTTAAAATGAAAGCATAATTTGATATTCAAACATGTTTTTTATATGGATTCACATTAGTTTTTTAATGGTTTTATGATGAAGAAGTAATAGATTATTTTTTTATAATATGGTAATTTATAATTATATATAATTATTTTTAAAACCAATATATCTTATCTGAGTGTGTGATACAAATATAACTTAGACAAGCAGGTTAGATTGATACAACTTATATGAACGGGTGATCCCGACCCAACTTATGCGATGTGTGATCCCCATTATAGATCACCAATTAATTATGTCATGTTATTTTATCTTTAAATAACAAGTGAATTTAAAATTTAGGATTATTTTTAGTAAAATAAAATGCAAATCATTTTAATAGTTTAATTGGTTATTAAAATGGGTACTATATAAAATTGTCCATATTGTAATATATGAGTTTGTTATGTAGATTTATGGACTGATTTTTTGAAATTCTAACCATATAGATCCTAGAAATGTAATAAAGTGAATTATTAACAAACAAATAATGATTGTTTAATGTTTTAATACTGGTTCATTATATCAATAATGGATTGATAGGAACCATCTATAATGTTCCATTACTGATCACTACTAAGTGGGGATATCCCCAAAACATTATTTATCACAAAACTAATAGAAATAATAATATTATTTTGTTCTTTATTGAAGTAAAATTACCATATCTACCAAAAATATTATAAACACATGTAAAATAATATTCAAAAATTTTTGTTACCTAAATATTTTAATTTATCTATAATTTAATTTAGTTTTAAATATAAAATATTGAATAGGGAAATGGGGGAAACATGAAACCTAACTACACCCAAAATATACTATAGGTCCAACCCATTTAACACATACTACCATAGAGCCAACATCACCCCATCCCAAAGTTATGGTTTAGTCATCAGTAATATATGCATAACCTATATAATTCATATTGTAGTAATCATTCCTTAATCATTTCACATATTTATTTTTTTAATTGTTTCTATAGATTAGGTTTGATCTGTTATAACTAACCACCTTCATCAAACTGCCATGTTTCTTTTAGTATACAAATATATATTGAATCCATGAAACTATGACCACATTTCTCACGACACCTCTCACTCATTCATGTCATTCATTCCACTAACCCCAATATTTTGACATAAGGGATGCCACCGGAGAGTCTATGGTAAGTGGTTTATCCTATATCTCTCTACCGCTACCAATATCTCTCTGAACATCCTGATATCCCTCTTTCACTGTCTCTTATAGGTTTACTGACACCACAAATTAGGTATATAATGGAATCAAATGATATAATTTTAAATTAGTTCCCTTCGATGTGATCTCCTTTATGTTCCTTATAACATGAACACTATCAAATTCTTGGAATAAGTCCCCTTATGAGTTCAAAAACTTAAATATCAATAAAAATATTATATTGAACTATTCACACATGAAATTATTCATACCTCATCCCTACTAATGTATCTAATAAATATACCTCTCTTAATATTTATCACAAACCATCTTATTTACGACAAATGAAGGGATACCAATATATTGAGGCCTTCCTTCCTCAAGATGAAGGATAGATAATTACCACTGAGTCCTACCTCCGATAGGACATAGGGTGGAGACCTGTACAATGGGTATAGAAATGTCACAAAAATCATAGGAATTAACCATTTCAATGTAACCATGATATTGAGATATGATGAACCTACCTCAAACAACTATATGATCAAATGAATATAAGGAATCCAAAATCCATCCCACATGAATGATTAAAGTAAAAATTATGAAAAATAAAAATAAAAGACCATGTTATATTCCAAAATAAGACAAATCAATGACACAACCACCGTCTCCAATGTCCGATCTAGTAAGCTCCAGCATGACCCATGTAATCTGACTAGAATCCTAAAAATAGTTTTATGTATGTACGATGAGCACAAAGGTATACTCAGTAGGTAAAAACCAATGTCACTCATGCACATGTGAGAGAAGCATACTAATGCCAATGTGTTATAACAAAATAAGCACAAAAGAACCTAATAGTTTATAATATCCACCCCAACGTCCCCAAGCCAGGATCACCAAATAACATAACACATGTAATGTAATATAAAAAGTAAATCTATTTTTGGGTACCCCGCACTACTTCCAACTGGTTAACAACACATCCCCAATGATGAACATCCGGACGCAACCAACTCTTCCACAAGCCCCATATTCACAACTATACCATACACACCTGTGACACAACTACATCATATCCTTACAATAAAGAACTGGTCTATAACCAGCACATGATTTGTTCGAAAACACCTAAGTCTAATCCTAAAGACACCTGTGAAAATAAAATACTTGTCCAACATCCAATACAATAAATCAAGTATTAAAACTCAAACCATTAAAACATTCCAAATGAATATTTGGAAATAAATTCCTAGAATGGGGACAATTGTAATGTTAGTAACCCCCCATCCATTCTTTTACGTGGATGTTGGGAAAGACAACCTCCCCCATAACAATGGGGGTGTTCAACATCTAGTTATCAACACTAGTGGGATGCGTATAGAAAACATATGGAATTAAAAGTTTATATATATATATAGGTAACAAACACTCAACCCATCCTATGGATTTCCAAACATACAACCAGTCACATCAAAACCACCCTTTCTCGTACTCCAACATGCATGTACCACCACAAACTACAATCTCTTGAATTCCACTTCACTAAAAACCATGATTCGAAACATACCCCCAACCAATTCATTAAACCAATTATCATTATACATTATCAAATAATTAATATATTATTCTATCCCATCCTAGGTAACTAAAAAGAAAAATATTTTCAACCATTCTCAAATGGCTAAAATCCACTATAAACTCTCTGTAACAAAACACATATCAAACAACTAACTTCGTTCATCATCCCCATTTAACACCCATTCGTATTTTGACCTTTCCAATATCATTATTCAATGTTATAATACCTAATTCTTCCCCTCACAATCAAATCTAGAATCCTCTCTGAACAACATCACCACATGCAGCACACATGTAAACATAAAGTTATGACACAACCCAAACCTGCAGCCTTGCTTCCCAACCACTACCCAAAAGTAGTCCCACATCACAAAAATTCGTTCCATTACACAATGAATCAATATATAAAACGAAGATACCATCAGACCACGTGTAATTTCCCATACACAGAGTCACACCTATCAAATATGGTGATATCAGATTTTCCCAGCTGTTCTTTAAATTCATCATTGATATGAGTGGATGATCACACAAGGGTTTTCATCCTAGGGAATCCATTCCATTTAACTGGGTTTACATGAATAATCAGATTGATATTTACCGAAATTATTCACAATGGGACAACATCAATTACAAATCATAACCCATGCAGAAGAAAAGACCACCAACCTCCCTAATTTTCAGAAACCGCACGACCATGATAGATCATATCATCAAATAATGATAGGAAATAAAGCTATCAACGAACATAAACATCCCCTCATCCCAAATTTATAACATCTTAATGTCTTTGTTATATTTGGATTCATCCATTATCACCAAGAGGCATCATTATACCCAACAAAAATTATACTCAATTAAAAGTGAAATGAAGGAAAAATACATGCTAAGAATAATAGGAAACCAATGATTCTTCCATGTGATAAAATAGGGGGTCAAAAGTACCATGAAGACTACAAGGAAAACTAGACAGGGGGGCCACATCATAGCTCACAAAATTTCTATAAAGAAAAGTTTTCTAAACAGCAGGAGAAAGGATAAGGTGGGACCTTAGCCTTAGAAAGATCTAGATCCTATATCAATAGAACAAAAAACAGTTTAAACTACATTAATGTCAGATCATTAACAAGCCCACATTTTAGGAATATATAAAATCCACTAGAGCATTAGGATATTATGATATAATTTATATCCTTTGAAACTCCTTTAAAATCCCCCAAAATCTATTTAAACCCGATTCACAATATATAAAATGTAAAAGGAGTGAAACTATAAATACTGGGAGAAAATGGAAAAAACTAGAAATTTGGAAAACTATCAATAGTGACCCACTTTTGAGTGATTCACTGGGGTCACTGTTCGCTGTGGCACTGCTCAGTGAGCCACTTTTTTATATCACCATTTAGTGATCCACTATTTGGTGTTACTTTTTAGTGACCCATCATTGGAGGATCTACAATTCGACAAGCTACTATTTGGGGATCCATCATTCAGTGTCACCATTCTGTGATCCACCATTTGGTGATCCACTATTTAGTGTCACTGTTCGATGTCACCGTTCAGTGTGCCACTATTTTTGGAGCCACCATTTAGTGTCACTATTTGGTGAGCCACCATTCAGTGACTTACCATCACATGACTCACCAATATGTTACTCACCAGTGCAAGGTACCATTAGTGAGTCCCCAATCCTGACTCACCATTTTGAGTCACCATTGAAAAAATGAGATTTTTGGAAAACTCTTGAATTAAGACATTGTTACCTCATAGAAAACTTAAAACCCTTGATTTTGAATAGGAATGGTCCATAGGGTTTTGAGCCATTACATTATATATCATTGAAACTATTATTGTCCGCATGAATCAAACATTTTCCCAATAGGTGGATGGGTATGAAAAACATCCCCATAAGACACTACTTTAGTATAAACCATATTTTGTTGTTAGAAATATGGATTAAAAAACTAAACATCCAAGAACACATACCCAACATCTACTTCCCCAAAAAACCACACTATTGCAAAAGTCACACTATCCATACACATGGATTCTAGAATTCCTTCCTCCATGCAAAGATACTATCTGGTTTGGCGACACTGACTCACCCGCACGAGTTTAATCACATTTTCATTAATGCATCTTGATTAGGGATAATTTCATTCTCTTATTACGTGTTAGGTCTATTCGCACACTATAGTACAAGGACACAACTCATATCATAGAAAACAAGGTCTTGTATCACATCAATACAAGACATGAAATAAAAAATTCGAAACCACTATAGGTTCTGGGCACACATCTGTGCCTCTAGATCCCATGTACTCTCCTCCATGCCACCATTCCTCTACAAAACAGGAACCAAGTGAATGTTCTACCCACATAGAATCTTCTAGCAATGATTCTGGATCTCTATTGGACACTCCATGAACATTCAGTTATACTCGATATCGAACACTCCCCAGCCAATGACATGAGAGTCATAGTGAAGATACTAACATAGTTGGTAGTCATGAAAAACATTGTGGATCCTCCCTAACTGTGGTGGAAACATTCTCTGATATGAAACATCTCCAAATAGTCACAACACCTATAATGGTTCAATGAACATGTGAGAAAGCTTACTCCCTCTCCCAAATATTCACTTCGCACGTCAAGGGGAATCCTTCAAGAATACACGGTACCGTACCTCGAAATCCATGGGTGTTCGCCTGTAATAAACATATGACATCTGCTGGTCATGTATTTCCTTCATCCTGTCATCGACAAGCTGCAACTTCTCTATTATACTCTACACCACATCTTGACCAAGAAAACCACCTCACCAAATTCTGTCTAGGAGAAGGGTTAAGGACAAAATCATCCATATAAATCCACGAACATATACATTACAAAGGAAGAGTGATACATATTATTGTAAGAGAACTATACCAAGATAAAATGAAACATCCAGGACCCACTATGGTTTATAACACTTGTTTGAAACATATCCTCTAATGTATGTATGGTCCTCTCTATTTTTCCATCTTTTTAGGGTGGAATGCAGTGCTAAATCATAACTTAGTTCCAAATGCATGTTGAAATCCCCTCCATACTCATATGGTAAAATTTTTATCCTGATATGAGACAATGAATTCCAATTCTCCTTTAATCCAAACAACCTCATCCACATACCTATGTGCTAGGGCATTAATTGTGCCCAACTCTCTGATCACTAAGAAGTGAGATGACTTATTCAACCAATCCACAAATACCAATATTGCATCATATCCTCCATGAGACCTGGGTAGTCCTGTGAGTGAATCCATCTAGATTATATTCCACTTACACTTGGGAATATCTAATGGTTGCGACATACCAATGAGAACATGGTGCTCTAACTTCACTTGCTAGAACACCAAGCTCATTTCCACAAACACCGTCACTGGCCACTTCTTATTAATCCACCATAACTGCTCCCTCAGGCCCAAGTACATCATGGAAACTCCTATGTGTACTAAAAGGGGTGAGCTATGAAACTCATAGATAAATCCCTCATGAATCATCCCTGGGAAAAATAGCATCCCACAAAATATCATCTTATTCTGAATATCCTCTAACCATACCTCCGGAGAATTTATTTGTTTAGTGAGATCTCACATCACATATTCCTATGGGTCTCCCCCTAATACTCCTCTACATGTCGACTTAGAGATGTGTACACCATCATATGAAATTGACATCCTATGTTTTTGTCCATTCTAGTATCTATGTTCAAGGTAGAAAAGTCCTCTATTTCTCTCCAAACATCCACAGATTCATGAACAACATCCTTCTACGACTTCATACTCAAAGAATCAGCAAAACATTCCAATTTTCTAAGGTGTAGGAGATCACAAAATTGTAATCCTGGAGAAACTACATCCACCTCCACTATTGCATGTTCAGATCTCGCTAGGAAAAGATAATACTCATGCTCTTGTGATATTTGAAGACCAAAATTTGCTGTCCAATAAGGTAATTCTACCACAACTTCAGTGCAAATATGACCACTTCATGTTTTTGATAATGGGAGGAATGATTATGTTCATAGAGAAGTAACTGCCTATACCCATACAAGATCACTACCCACTATTACATATTCATGCAATGCATCCCCAAATGAAAATCAACACAGAACACCTCAAACATCACTCCTTCCTCTAGAAACATGAGTACTTGAGAAATGACCAACTTCACCTTAATATATGAAAAATGTTTCCAATAATAATCATTCTACACAAGGTCTTAGACCATTCTGGTTAGATCCATCAATGGGGCTGCTACCCGAAAGATATCAGGTGCGAATATCCGGTAGCATCCTTCCAGATGGAGAAAATCGTGATCCTCTAAAACATTCTTTGGTACATCCCCTGAAACAACTACCTTGACATTTGATAGTTCTAATACTATTGCCTATAAATACACTTCATGACTAAGGATGTGGACCTTATGTGTCCAAAACATGCACTCGGATAGCTTTATGTAGACCTGGAAGAGTTAAAGGATCTCTAGGATAATCCTAATATGATGAGTATGTTCCTCCCATGAATTTGGGTATATCAGAATTTCATCCATGAATAAGAAGATTAATAGGTAGAGGAACAAACTAAAGAAAGAGTTCATGAGCCCGATGAACATAGCTGGTGCGTTCGTAACATCTAATTGCATAACTACGAAAATGATGTTCCCATATCGGTACTGGAATGTAGTCTTCATCATGTCAGTCTCTTCACCCTCAACTATTTATATCCATGCCATAGATCGATTTTATAAAAACAACTTACTCCCTTAGTTGGTTGAAATATCATCTATCCATAGGATAGGGTTATGGTTCTTGACCTTTACAGGATTAAACCTCCAGTAGTCTATACATATCCTCAGAACACCATCCCCTTCTTTGGAAACAAGTCCTGAGCACCCAAAAGTGACCCACTAATTAAAATAAATCACTTATCCACTAGATAATCCATATTTATCCACAACTAATGTATCTTAGAAGGCACCATACAATTAGGAGACATTGAAATTGGAGGAGCACTGAGGTGCAAGTCTGTCCAAAACTCAACGACACATCGATGGGGTAGAGTAAAAACCTCCTTATAAAAAACATAAAATAACTATCCAATGAACATGAGTGTCCCCTATAAATCAATATCTATTGATTGCACAAAAATATCATCTAACAAGGAAAGAAGATGATTCATGATCCATCTACCCACCTGACAACTCCGATCACCAATGAAAGCTACATGTTGGCCTTTCACGATTGAAAAAACGTCTTTATCTGGAAGTAGTTGATAATTTCTTGCACAAAAAAAAACTAGTTGATGAAATGGATGACATCATACAACTTAATCTGAAAAATGAAGATATCCCCACAACACTATTGCATCCCCAACATCAGTCTACATTCCCAGAAAACATTAAACAAGATGTTATGACCTTCAACTGGTTTACTCAACTTCAGGGTCAAGACATGTCTCTCTATGTCCAGTCCAAATGTGTGGGATAGAATGAGTGTTATGAAACAGTGTAATTCTCAGGAATAAAACAAATCACAAGAAAAAGTGTTGAATAAATGGATCATGCATTGAATGATCTATGGACCCACTGGAACTACTACCTCCGCGGTGTGCAACTAACCATAGTCAAATCCTCTTCACCTCTGCTACTAACTACCTCCCCGAACATACCCTGATCAAGGTCCCGAAGAAGTACCCTAAGGTTATCATCCTCCTACATCGTCTGCCCTAAATGGAGCAGGGGCCTACCATCCCAACAGCTGGAAAGGAATACCTTGAAACTGCTGGTGTGGCGGGCGCTGAACCTTCCCACACCCACCATACAGAGCTTGAGTAAGGCACATCCCTAGAGGTTCCCATGACCTCTACAATAAAAAATCCTCTTCCATTGGCTCATATAAAAAGGGTGTGGACCATAGGGTCAAAACTAAAACTGATGGGGTTTTCTCCCTACGGGACGAAACCTAGAAGGCTCCAATGTTGAAGAATTGTAATTGAAAATCTTCCCCTTTGAAGAACTCGAATGACATCTCTTTCGTGGAAAACTGCACTTCCAGTGCATCCTTTCCACTACTACTACCTTCTTCAGAACCTTTAAGTATGTCATCTAGGTGAAGGGAGTAACCTCATACGGAAATCAAGCATGTGGTGCCTCCTCCAAGAACCCAGCCCGAGAATCCTCATCCAAAAAGATATCATGAGAATAATGTTGGAGATACTTGAGCATGATCCATAATTACATCATCGAAATACTCCCCTAATAGAGGGAGAGTATCTCTAACCTAATCTCAGCCTTCATCGTGGAAGAATGAAATTCTATTAGGGACTTCTTCTAAAAGTCAGCCTATGAAATATTAGTCTCCTTCCACTCAATATGGTAAAACATGCACCACTGACATGATACTCTATCATTTGGCTCACCCCTAAAAAAACAAAGTACTCTTTCAGAGCCTGAATCAAGATAAAATAGATCACCAACTCCTCAATCCAACTCTCCAACTCCATGTCTGAGATGATTCCCTCATACATCCTCAGAGTCTACCACTCAAAGGCATGAAGGATCTTATTTCCATGGGAATCCTCCTTCAATGTATCAACCCTATGTCGATCCTATGGATTTTCATACTATGCCTTAACTACATGAGACACTCGTGGACGATGACTAGGTTCCATAGGTGAAAGGTAAATAAGGATATCTGAAGACTGAGTAGTATGGAATTTATTTAGGGTTAATTTTAACTCATTGTTTATTTTAATTTCTCTAAAAATCCCACGAAAAAAAAACATATGCCATTATTTTGCATGTTCCGTTCTTAGGGCCTCAACCCTCCAATCAGTGTAACCTCACATTGTCTTTCGGGAAGCTTGTATCCCTTTCATCGAATCACGAGGGGGGGGGGTGCTAAAACTTCATGTCCCATATGATCTTCAATGGAATCTTCCACACACCAAGATAGACTAACACTGTTTTCCTACCAACCCATGCTATCCTCACTATTCATAACTTCATGGTCCATCATATACCTCAATCATCAACACTGATAACATTTTTTCATGACCCACCTTCTTTAAGATGAGGGAATGAATAAAAATATGTCAATCCCTTCCTTCTTCATGATGAAAGAGATATAATGACCCATGAGACCCGCCTCCATTAGGCCCTTAGGTGGCGACCAGCACTACGGGTGTATAAATTTCACTAAAATTGGAGGCAATTCCCTTTTCATAGTAACCAGGATTAGGAAATAAGATATACCAGCCTAAAATACACTATGAACAAATACATATAATGAAACCAAAATTCATCCCACTAGCATGACTAAAGTAAAATTGGTGTCAAATACAAAGTGAAATCTATGGTAAGATCCAAAATAATACTAAGCACTAATAAAAAAACATCCCTAATTTCTGAGCTAGTAAGATCCAACATGGTCCTAATAATCTCCGTAGAAACCTGAAATCAGTTTTATGTACATAGGGTGATCATACAAGTATACATAGATGGGAAAAACCAAATTCACTCATGCACTAGTGGGAGAAGAATACAAATGTCCTTGTGGGAACACAACAGAAACTCATAAGCACCTAACAAAGTATACAATCCTCCCCAACCTCAACAAGGAATTCCCACCAAACATTTGTGGTGTTCTACACATAGTTTTCAACAACAGGCGGGGTGCATATAGAAATCGTAAGGAACTGCGAGTTTATATATACAGGTTAAAAAAACTCATAAAATCCTATGTAATTACAAACATAAAATCAGTCCCCTCATACCCAATCTTATTACTACCCCTATATGCATGCACCAACATGAACGACGTTCACCAGACCACCACTTCATTACATGCCCTGATTTGAAACAAACCACATAACGATTCATTTAACCAATTACCATTCTATATTATCAAATTACTCATTTATTTATTATATCCATACTAAGGAAACTAACATGAAAAACATCTACAACCATTCCCTGAAAGCTAAAATCCTCTAAACACTCCCCATAAATACACACATCAAATAACCAACCTCTTTCTTCTTCCCCTTTTAACACCCATTCATATTTTGACATTACCAACACCATTATTAAAAGTTATCCCACATTAATCATCCCCTCACTACTAAAGCTGGAAGCCCCTCTTCACAATAAAACCACACTCAACACACCCATAAAAAATGAAATGATGACACAAACCAAACCCGCAACCTTGTTTCCCAATAACTACCCAAATGTTGTCCTGCATCACAATAATTTTATCCATTCCACAATCAATCAATCTTTAAAACATAGATTCCATGACATCGTCATTACCGCCCTGTACACATAGTCACACCTATCAAATAGATTGAATTCATATTTGGTCAACTATTATTTTAAATTCCACTTTGATATGCATGGGTAATCAAACACAAGTTTTAATCTTGGGGAATCCATTCCATTTAACTAGGTATATATGTTTAATCATGTTGATATTTACAACAATTATTCACATGTAAAAAACAAATGTTATAAAGCATCTCCCATGTGCAGGCAAAGACTACAAAAAACCGTGATTTTCAAAAACCATGTGGCCACAACAGATCACATCATCAAATAAAGATAGAAAATACAACAAGAGATCAACATCAACATCTCCAATGTCTCCCATATATTATTTATCATTATCATTGATAAATGTAAATTTAGTTGTTCTCACAAGGTGGAATCAATATACCCACACCGCATGATAAACAATTAAATGAGAGACAAAGGAAAAAATCCCTATTTGGAACATCATGAGACCAACGATTGAACCTTCTACCAAATGATGGGTATGAGTTTCGGAAAAAATCTATGTTAAACTAGATAGGGGTTCACAACATAGGCACATAGATTATCTGGGAATAAAATCTATATGCACACTAGGAGAAAAGATAATAGAGGAACTCATACATAGAAAAATAAAAATCTTATATTAACATAAAAGAAAATGGTTTCAAGGCCATTAATGTCATATTGAGGCTAAGACCATGTCGTTAGATTATTTCAAATCCCCCATAGTATGATGATATTAGGATATAATTAAAATCCAATAAAACTCATTTAAAAACCCAAAAACAAGGCTTTAAACTCAATTCAGGTCAAATAAAATAGAAAAATAAAAAAATTGGAAGAAATTGTTAAAAATGGGTAAAAATGAATATTAGGAAAAGTGACACAAGATAATCACCATTGGTGTCACTGGTTTAACCTTTTAATGATACACCTATTTGGGATCCACCATTCAGTGTCACCATTCAATGATCCAGCATTTGGTGTCACTGTTATATGTTACCAATCTGTGAGCCACTATTTAGTGAGCCACCGTTTGGTGAGCTACCGTTTGGTGAGCCACCATTTGGTGTCCTAGTTTGATAAAAAGTTGATGTTCACCAAAACATTCATTTACTTACCGTCAAATGAATCATGGTTGGGTGACTCCACGGTGTGAGGCACCATTACTGAGTCACTAGTCCTAACTCATCATTGTGAGTCACCATTGAAAAAACAGTATTGTTAGTAAACTCTCTAATTAAGCCATAATTACATCCCGCAACTCCCCCAAACACTTGTTTTTTTGTAGGGTAATGGGTGAGTGGGGTCCGGTTCATTACACTACTGACCCCAAAAATACATCACATTAAAATATCTATATAAAACTCTTATCATGGTACATAACTTGAGAAATATCATTATCATTAGAAAAAAATTAATCATTACCCAATATCAATGTAATCACATAATTATATATTCTAGAGTTAGTATCATATCTCATTATACATCTCATATTTAATATGTAGCGACCAGTGGGTCATAAATGTGTTTAACAAATGGAGATAATAAGTAGGCCACTAATGAGAAAAATGCATTACTAGGTCAACAACAACAACAATAACAACAACAACAACAACAACAACAATAATAATTTCCATTAGGAAGATAAAAATCATAATATATCTACATCTTAATCCTATTCTACGACCATCCAAAATCTATGTGAATGAAATGAGATTATATGTATACAATCAACTACATATTAAATAAAACACTTGGATCAAACACAAATCCCATTAACAAATAATGTCAAGAGTAACTAAAATAAAACATACCAAGTAATAATTGAATGACAATATTTTTAATACAATAAACATCTTCTTACATATGATAATATTTATACAATAACTAAAACAATTCACATGACATCTAATAAACTATTTGATTATTTTAAAAATTAAATAAAAATAAAAATCCTCTTATTCAGAAGAAAAATAAAAAAAAATCAAACACCGTACTCTAGGTTTAATAAAACTATTATAACATCCCAAGATTTTATTCTATATCTATTTTTTAAAATAATTGTAATCTCTTGAACACCTTATGTTGCACAATACAATGAGCATAAACAAACTCTGAAAAAATAGTATTATTTTAACACGACCATTATAACATAGTATTTAAATTGGTGGGAATAAATAGTAATAACCAAATTATAAAATATATAATTTTAAAACTCATTAATAATTTTTTTAATAATTAATTTTTATAATTCACATAATTTCTTGTAAAGTGATTTTGTTCTTTAATTATATTTTTTCTAAAAAAATCATTTTTATTACGTTCTATGTCAAAATAAATATAAATAATCTTTTAAAAAATAAACAATTATTTAGTAAAATGAACATCAACTTTTTATCAATCAATTAAAAATTATCTTTGTAAGGATTGCTTATAATTTTAAAAAATGTTTAATTTTTCAATGAATAGTAAAAAATACAAATTTTTGTAAAACGATGTTTTTATATATATTTAAAATTAATTTTATGATGTTAAATAGATCTCAAGTAACATAAATAATTATTAGGTATATAAAATCTAATTAATTTAATTTATACATTATTTATACCTTATTTTTGGTATTAGTACATTTTCTATGTTTAAAAAACATTTAAAAAAATATTTGTCATCGTGTTTTTCCAATTTATTTTTAAATGTAATTTTGAAACATTGGTGTTTTGAATTTCTAAAAATGGATTTATTATTTTTAGTAATGAGGTACAAATTAGGTTATAAGTTCATTTATATTTTTCATCCTAAAAATGTTATCATGTTAAAAAAATATTTTCCATAATATAATTAAAATAATGTTGGAGGTTAAAGTTAAAAAGTAAAAGATTAAAATACCTAAAAAAACATTAATTAGGTTTTTGATGTGTTTCTCGACATTAAAAATCATTTAAAACATTAATTATCATCCAGTTTTTTTGAAATTAATTCTATCCAAATGTGGTTGGATTTAAATATAAAATAATCACTATTTAGTCATGGAAAACAACCCCTACACAAGTATAAATATAACCCTTCAGCACCAACTTTATCCTCACAGAAAATGATGGTATTAAACGATATAAAAATGAATCTCCACCCCAATATCCCTAAATCCATGTGCTTATTGTATCACCCAAATACCAATTCCATGTTCCTTAAGGGGTCCTTCAAGGAGGTGATATCCAAAAGGTGACTTTCTCAAACAACCTCTCTTAATTTTGTTTTCTTTTCTAGCCTCTCTTTTAACTCTATCAACTACAAAACCATAAGAAATATATTTTAATGTATATTATATAATGTTATATTTCTAATGTAATATCTTATATTCATCCCATTTCTAATCTCTAATTCTAAAAAGAAACTAAACCATTAACCAAATTATGGAGGTTAATCATCTCTGTGGATAATGGTTTTCATTTTCCATTAACTCCTTTAATTCTGATTAGAAATGAATTATTATGGTTATGTTAGATTTATAAATGGTATATTATAAGATATATCTTTTTCTAGAACAAATATATAAACATAATATTAAATAAATTAAAACTAGTTCATGATGGTCGAAAAAATCACCAAAATAAACTAGACACTTATCATCACCAATTTATTAAATGAATAATCTTCACATAATAATGAAAAATAATATATGTGACCATTTAAAATTATGAATTTTCAATAATAACATTTCATTTAACATATTTATTTTATTATCTATTTCAAATGAAAATCCATAATTATAAACAAATGATCTGACCATGGAAACCATGGAACGAATACACCCAAAAAATGAAAATAATGAAATATTATTAATGAACAGGTTGTAAAATGATATAAATGGTTCACATAAAATATTATAAATAAAATTATTGTCAATTAATTAAGTAATTATATTAATAAAAACATTATATAAGAGTTTAAACTGCATAAAACTAAATGGAAGTATGAGTTAAGGGTTTCTCATCTCACTTTTACTTCTGTAAAACATAATCCTCATTCACCATCTTATTTTGATTGTTTAGTGTATATAATACCCCTTGAAATATCGTATCATGAATCTCATTCTATAAATTTTATTAAATGATTCATTTTATAATAATTAATTTTATGGGGAATATTATTTGACTGATTACAAAGTGGCATGGGAATTCTCAACCAAATTTCATTTTTTTGGTTAAACATTGCGTTCATTGATTATATCATGCAATGATTATTTGTGGAAATATTTTTTATTCTCTTAATATTTTATTTAAACTTTTTTATGTTAATATATAGTGAATAAGCATTATTTATTAATTTTATTAATGAGCAGTTCAATGATATGAAACTTATATGGGTCTCTCTTTTAAAAATTTACTTTCTAACGTTACCTTAAAATTAACCTTTTTGTCCATTACCATGTTTAATAAAATTATTTCCAAAAATGTTTATATTATTACATTAGTATTTATTAAATCCATTTTGGCTCATATTTTACTTGTTTCAAGGTGGTTTTAAATGATTCTTTTTTTGTTTTCTAAACAATGTGCATTGGGAATTTTCTGAAAAAAATAAGAAAGGAATGATTATTTATCTTATACGGCATGAATGGATTTTCCTGACATCTTGACAGTTTAATTATTTAATTTATCCTATAAAATATTACATGGGTATATTAAAGTAAAGTTTTTTCCATTATAATTGTGTGTCTCTTTAAAAATAAATGATATGAAAATGGAAATGTTATTTTTAAAGAATTATTTGAAGTGATCTTTCAAAATATCTTTCCATATAAGATTACAACATTTGATGATAATTATAATTTTTTGGAGAAAAGTATTCAAGGATACTATCATTAATAGTTTATGGTTGGTTTAATTTTTTTTATGGAATGATTTTTATATATCTCATTTAATCTCCAAGAGTTATGTTAGATAAAATGTTAATGAAACTCAGTTCCTTACATGGGTTCTAATATAAGGAATGTCACATGTTCTTTTGGTACACATATATATGGTTTTCAATATGTAATAGTGTTTAAATTATATGAAAGTATGGAGGTAATGTGATAAGAGACGATTTTTGGGACCTATATCGCCCTCCAATGAATTGGGTAATGATATTCTTTCTCTTGAGAAAAACCTGACATAGAATATAAGTGAAACAAGTTCAGTAAGTCATGATTGAAATAGGAAGTGAAACTAGTTCAATAATATAAAATGGAAGTGGGATGTGAAAAAAGTTATATATGATAGTACTATAGATAAAGTGAAATTGGTTCAGAAAATTACTTTATCTATTATAACAGTCTTGGGAGTGAACCTTGACTACTACGATTATTTGGACAGTGAACCCATTCAACTTTGATTGTCTTGGCAATGATCCCTAACTACCCCAAAAATGATATTCTATGCATATATGTTTTCCACATTCAATGAATTATTCTAATCATATTATTTTATGTATTATGTTTTCTTTTGATTTATCTATTATGAATTTCGATAATTTATTCCCTGACTCAAGATTATGATCTTCGATATGTGGGGTATAATTTTAAAATATTGTGTTCATGTTATTATTCCCTTATACAAATGTTTTGATTGATATCTCAGTTACTAAGAATCTTGGATCTACCTTTTATTATATTTATTTTCACATGATATGATAAAACTTATTAAGTATAACATATCAAAAAGCATTCTATTTTTGAAGGATTAAGCAGAAGATGATGTAGATGTTTTATGAACCAGTTGTTTTTCATTCCGAGTTTCCAAATACCCTAAACCCATTTTATTCGAGAATGGTTTTATTTAATAAATATTTATATATTTATATCTAATATTTATGTATTAAAAGAGTGGGTCATTATAACCATCGTGGAATTTTTTGAGGTCATTTTCTTTGTTAATGATTATAATTTTCCCTAAGGTTTAAAATTTATAAAAAGAAATTAAAAAATATTTAATCTACAAATCTGGATATTCCTGAAATACATAATAGATTCATGTTTAGAAATATTTTTTCCTCTTTTCTTTATATTTTATCCATCCTAAATCTAAAAACATGAAATATGTTGACTCTGACAAGGCCCCGTTATCATTTTTCATTAATGATTCACTTACAAATATGCTCTATAAATAATTAAAAATAAAATAACAAATAAACAACAATAATAAGACATTATATACATTTTATTATTTTTATAATAAGAACTCCCTATTTCTTGATTTAAATAATAATTAAATGGAATAAATCATAAAAATATGTTTAATCCTACCAAAACATTTCTCATATTCCTTATAATTTCTCATTACAACATCAGACTTCCTCAATATATGATATAAAGGAATCATTAATCCCAAATAGGACCATTGGTATATGAAACAAAAATTATAAAAGATCCTAATAATTAGAATGAAAATATATCAGTGTCTATGACATTGAATACATATTACACCATCCATGAAAACAACCACAACACAAAAACCAATAAACTAATTAGAATAATAATAATAATACAAATTCAATAAGATTGAAAATATTAGTCAACATTATATTCATTGATCTCAATAACTTCACTTAAAAATAATAATTCTCTAATAATGATGGAAACAATAATCTTTACTATGAAATCAATGAATATAGTTTCATAATAAAATATATAAGGATCTTATAATTTCCAAAACTTTTTTAAGAAAATGATGATGATTTTTGAAGTTCCATACAGATTTTATTAATAAAATAATTATATACTAACCCTTGGAATGAATTATTACATCCAAAGTACCTCATTGTAATGAAATTCACATTTCATGGATTTTGAACCCAATATAATAACATGATATAACATAATTATAGGTTTAAGTGTCTATTTATCATTATCCAAGAATTTATATTTTCATAATACCTATAGGTATAACCATTTAAATCAAAACGTTACCCCAAAACATGTTATAATAATCTAATATCATAAACTCATGAAAATACACAGCTTAAAAATAATCTTACAACTTAACGTTACCTAAAAAATCATTTTAAATCAATAAAATTGTAATTTCATCATACTTATTAGATAAATTTACAATAAATTAAGAAATAATATTTTCTTCTATCTAATAAGTTATATTGATAAAAACATTTTCATCAATTGTATAATAAACCATATGGATAGATGATATATCATAAATAATATTCATTAACTCATTATATGCTAAAAGTATTTTAAGAACCACAATATAATTGTCATAAATTATCCCATGAATGTTAATATAGAGAAAAAAAGTAAAACAAAAAAAGGAAATATTTACACCATCACACCACATACCAGATTCTAATATATTTAATTATGAATCATAATAGGAACCCATTTTTCAATAACAGAAAGAGGAAATCAATTATTAGCACACCAATTCCCATCATCAATTTATCAACGACCACTAAAATGTTCTAAAATATGAATAACTTCCCATGTAAGACAATACCAAACTGACCCTTATGTTATTTTCTGAATATAAAAATGGGTTACTTGGTTTCCATAAAATAAATATTACACCATAATGGGTTAAGTAATATTTATTACGCCTTACTAGTCATGTTGATCGCCTATAATTATTTAAATATGGTTTAAAACTATAACACTGATATAATAAGTGAATACTCATTAAATTTATTAATATACTATATATGACTACCTTTATTGGTATGAAACCATTTACAAGAATATTTTATTATACCCCCATATAGACTCCCAATAGTATTCTTGTTTACATGTATTCAATATCTACAACATTTGTAAATTATAAATGATAATTTGATCCCATTAATCACTAAAATTATCCTATTTTGAATAGTATACCACATCTTATTGAAGTAAATCATGAATTAATGACATTTCCTTACCACATTCTACAGAATATACTAAATATGATGAGTCTTCATAATCTTTTGAATCTATAAATCATGATAATTGAAAAAAATGAATAATATGTATTTCATATTATATAGATGCAGCACATCACAAATTTTATTGATCTGATATTTTTCCTTTGTAATAGTGATAGAAAAACTAGAGTTGAAATAATTAAAAATATATATATATATATATATATAAATATAAAAATACATATACCATTCCAAAATTATTATCATCTCCCATATTTACAGCAACCATGAAAAAAAATTGACATAACAAAAATATCTTTATTATAAACATCCTTAATAAAAAAAATTGCATACAAATATAATCAAAAAAATTTTCTCCCACAATACGATATGATTACTTAACATTAAAGGTAACATAAAGAAATTAATATAGTATAATTCATTAGTAATAAAGTTTATATCTCACCCTATAATAGGTATCAAAAAGGATTTCAATAGTTGATATGAAAACATGTTTAGACCTCAGATACATAGGAACATTGATGAATTACTCATCATCCTCATGAATAATTTTGGGAGGCACTCATAAGGGAACAAAATTAGTCATTGTATATGCATGAATTGGATTTTTATAGGTATGAGATTATTTTAAATTAACAATTGAATGTCCCGCAAGATCGTGAAGGCATGTGATTAGTGGTGAATCAGGTGTGTCCTTCTTAAAAAATTATCTTTTAAAATTTCATTACCTTCAAAATATTATGTCCTCTTTTCAGTTAAGTTGTATGTAATTTTTATGTCCCCTCAACATTCATCACAATATAAAATGTATAGAATAAAATATAGGTAATCAACTTGTATTATTTTAATATCGTTTAACCCCTGTGTGGAAATCAAATCCCTATTGTGTTGAACTCTTATGGAGGCATAGATTATAACTATTAATATTTTAGTCATTAAAATAGTGTGGTAATGTATTATCCACTCCACAATAGACACAATGGTTAGGTAGGAGTCATACAATTCCATTCCGTATATATCATGAACAAGCCAAAATCTATCTATTGATTTCATATTCCTCTTGAATTATCTTATGTCCCCTGATAAGAATTCCTGTTTTTTTATGTGGGATAAAAAATTCTCCAGCATCCCTACATTAAATCTATTAATTAGATCATACTTCTACATTAGATATCATTACATCCTGAAATAAGGTCTTCTTCATCAATGATAAGCTGTTTAATCAATATAATATAATATGTTAAATTGAATGAAAATTTTCATCATATCTTAGATTAACAACAATATAATATATTATTTTACAATAACTCAGTCCTCTAACAATATCGATAGATGATTAGTAAAATCTATTCACATTGGTCTCTCTCTCAATATTCTTCTATAACATTGAAATATTATTGGGATTCTACGGTACTCCTCCTTCTTCTTCAATGCTCACCATATGTTCTCTTTGAATTATCATCAATTTAATTCTTTGATAGAGTAGATCTACCCATATGAAATACAATAGAATTTATCTATTTCATCTTAATTCCAAAAATTATAAATCTTTATTTTTAATCATCAGGTATCATGATTAGTATTTTCTATATTTTGTATATAAAAACTTTTTTATTTATAGTAGTTAAATATTTTAATATTTTAATAAGAAAAATAATATATCAAATAATTTTTCCAATTAAACATAAGATATATGTATCTCTATAATTCTACAAGATACTCATACATAAAATTTCCATGAAATATCTACAAATATCACAACTATATTTTCAACAAAAAATCAAAGTTAATTTTAATCCACATAGGCATTCATATTTATATGAAAATAATCGCAGATCATGGAACTTAATTTATTTTGAAAAACCCTCAAATTTCATTGGAAAACCTTTTAATTTTTATACATTCTAAGATTAAATCACAATGCTTAAATTTCTTATGATCACTAATACATTATTAAAGAGTTCATACTTTATTTTATTTATCTACCAATATAACATTATCAAAATAATTATGCTCCTCACAAATATAATTTATAAAAAATTAGATATGGTATATAATATCTTTAATATTGCTTTGTGAGATTCTATTATACTAATCATTATTTAAAATATTCTAACATATCTATATAAGATAATTGATATTTTTTATTTCCACTTCCTTTGAAAAAAAACTCACCCTTGCTCAAACAAATTTCATACAATAAAAAAATTATGTACGCTCAGATGATATTAGATATCACCTTGTGATCATGTCGTTTTTTAAATTAATCACATCTATAGAAACTAAATTTCATTACTTAACATATTGAAAATGTAGCGTATCATTGTGGGATATATTGAAATCACAAATAAATTTATCTAGAAAACATAATACATATTCAATATGGTTATTTCATTGTCTATTTTTTCATCATGAGAGAATATTATAAATAATAATAACAAATCCTATCAATCTAGGTTACCCCATTGAATGAAGTAATTTTATTGTTTTATGAATGTCAAATATAATACATATGAAATAACAATTCCATTTATAGCCTCAATCATATAATTATATAATTTGAATAAATCAAACCAAAAGATAAATAAACCTTTTAAAATATTCTAAAAATAAACTAAATCACCTCAAAAAATTCTAATGACTTCATAAAACAACCAAATGTTACCAAATCAATTAATTATAATTTAAAAATCATTCAAAGACATGTTTAACTAATTTTGATCATATCAATGAACATATATTGTAATATTAATTAAATATTTAATTTTGACTAATTTAATTATCCATCAATGTGATATTCAATAAAAATTAAAATAATCAATAGGGAAAATAATATTTGGATGATTTATCAGTAATAAACTAGTGTATAACTTCTTTAATAAGCACTCTTCAAGATTTATAATACATATAGGAACTCAACATTCATGATTGCAGATATCTCTCCATGCTTTGATAGCATATTCATTTTAATTCAATCAAAATAAGCTATGAAATCACTTGATATATAGGATTCTAATTGGAATACCTTTTATTTATGTTCTATTTCTATAATAGTTATATTCAACCATCAACTATCTCGCATATTTACATTATCATTGATAAAAAATACAAATACAATTAATTATTCTATAAAATCATCAACATTGTATTTTCTGTTAATACCTTGAACATCATCACATGAACAAATATAAATTTGTTTTTAGCAGTTCATAAAATATCTCCCCTATATTGAAAATAAGTAAAAAATGAAATAATGTAAGGGAATGTCTTCTAAATATTGTGATTTCATCCATGATTTTTAAATATATTATCCCCTTATATTTCTATTATCACTACTTATATAACAGTTACTATCAGGATGGAATTATATCTCAAATAGAAACAAGGAATCAATTTTTCAACTTTAAGTCTATGTGAGAAACAAATCGTATAGATAAAAATAGTTATTGTCTATGATATCAAAGTTATACATTAATATATCCAAAATTTGGTACACATATAATTTTAAATTTTCATGGCCTGTTTATAGTAATTTCATAAGAAATATTTTACTACTCTCAATTAAAATAATATGTCAATAAATTCAAATGAAAGGTATATTAGTCCACCTATATAAATATAAAAATCACTCCTCTAAATGAATCACATTTTATACAGTTAAAATAGGAATAGAAAGGTTATTTATAGATATTAACCTTAAGATTTATTTATGTTCTTCATGAAAATTCCATATTTTTACATAGTTATATCATCTGGAAAAATTATTTTTTCCACTCCACTCCAAAGGGAATACACCAATAATCTAAATAATTGATTTGATATTTTTTAGTATAAATAAACTCATTAAACTTTTTATATCATTTAAATTGCACTAAAGAGGCTTCATGATTTTCAGGATAGACTAATCATCTTTATATATAGTGATTATAGCTTTTAATCAATTATCCCCTAGATGTATCACATTAAATTGGCTAAAAAATGAATAGAAAATATAAATGGGAATAAGGTGAGTCATTATAATCTTCCCCAATTGATATAAATAATGATAAGTATAGGATCTAGACATTGTTATTCGTCAATTTATAACTCTAAAATGGTGATATATTTTTATTCTATCTTCACCCTTGTTTTTTAAAATATGAACATATTTGGGAACATAGATTTATTATTTTTTTTGTATCCTCTCTTTATATTGGTTGATCTTCTTAGTAGAAGAGAACAAAAATCATACAAACCCTTGTGTATGATTTTACCATATTAAATTTTCATAATGATCTAGTAAAATAGTCAAACACTCCTTCCGAGTATGAACAACTACATTGAACCTATAACATATTTCTAGAAGAATTATTTAGTACTAATTCTGATAAAACCATTCATTTAATTTCAGTTATTTATAATTTAGAATCACTTGTTTACTTTTATAAGTTTCAGTTTCATATGATTTATCAATATACATGTCTTTTTCTAATTAATTTGTATAAATATTAATATTTTATATTGTTAAAGGAAAAACGTCTTTAATTTTACATGTGGTGTTTTAGAGTATTCCATGTTATTATATTTAATAAACTTACCATAATCATCATTTTGGATCTCTTCAAACAAACCAATCAAATTATCCATTTAATGGACTGATTCATTATTTCATTCCAAATTTACCCTTTTATCTAGATGTAATTTCCTACTTACAATGGTATATGATGTTTCCCTTCATTCAACAATATATGCATATAATTTTTTTTTGTTTAACATGATTCATTTTAATATTATTGGGCACGCTTTATTTAATATATTTATTCACTCTTTTATATCCCACCCATATTTCATTTTCTTTAACTTATGTTCTTGTGGTTTTATCTTATCATCATTATATGAATTGTTCATTATATTTATATACTAGTACTCCTCATTTATATAACATATTTTTTTACAAAATTCACATATAATTTTAATTCATTCATATATAATGATTATTAAGGTATTTATATTATTATATAATCATTTTTATTTTTCAGTAGGCATTATATTAACATTTTCTATACTCCCTCATAATTCAGTCCTAGTAGAGTTTCTATAAGATTATATAATATTCCTAAAATCAATATCCTTCTTCCAGAACATCCAAATAAATTATAAATTAATAATAAGAATTATTCTATTATTTTTTTATTCATATCAACAGATTATATATCCATATATTTATAGGTAAAAAATCACGTCCTATTGGGTTACTCTAGATGAGTTGATCATCATGGGTATGAATACATCCATCCTTGATGTAACAACAAGAAAATTTATTAAAATAATTTCCCTTATGAGATAATATGTGTATTATATTTCCAAATATTTTATATAACGCATTCACTCAACTATATTAATTTATAATGATATATATTAAAATATTTAGAATTCAACAATTAAATTAACGTGTTATATATTATGAAATAAATGTATTGTATAATGAAACAATACTTGTGTTTTTAGTAAAAATTATATGGTTTATTTTCATTAAAATAGAATTTTATATCGTTGATAAAAAATTTATTAATATAAAATTGTTTCATTAAACACTGGTTATGTTATAACTTAATTTTATTTAATCACAAGTGATTTTTATACGGATCCTAATTTTTATAATGTTATAAAAAGTTTTTTTCTAATAAAAATGATATATATTAAAAAATAATTATAATATCATAATTTTAAAATTAATTATCATAAAATGGATTTAATTTTTAGAATAATTAATTCAAACTTTTATGAAGGTAATTTTTTAATATTTTTCTATAGAATTTAATTTTTTGGGAAATAGTAAAAGTATTCTTTTTATTAATACCATTACTTTTACGAAATTTTGAAAATAAAAATGTAACAAAAAAATTATGGAAATATTTCTCTAGATCTATAATTGATAAATTATTATAATTTTGAACTTGTAAATGTTATTTTAAATTTAAAACCCTATCTTCAAACTTTTGGTACATATGTTTTATTTTATTCAAATTACTAAAAGTTATTGGATATTTGAAATTAATTTAGTGGTTGAATGATGAATATTTTTATGGAATGATTATAGTATGAAAAACATCCATTTATAGTAACAAATCAACTAAGGTGATTGTAAATAATGTTATTGAAATTTATTTAGCCTAAATTGTAAAATATTTATTGCTTTACCCTAAATCACCATGGTCCTCCATTTATAAATGAATCCCATAGAAACCAAAAATCTACTCACATTATAATATATTTATCTCAAAAAAAAAAAAAAATCCTCAACAATCATAACACATCTAAAAAGCATTTTTATCACGCCAAATACCAATCTAACGAGTCTTAAGTTATAGCCTAAGTGCAAACATTCAATGAAAGTGGTAATATTCTCAACTGGATTATATTAAATTATATTCTTCTGATAACTCATACAACTTATTTAGATACATTATTATAAAATGAGATAGGTATTATTAGTAATATAAAATGAAATTATTTTGATGTGATAACCAATATTATCCTTTTTTACTTCCAATTTATAACGAAACTTTCATCTTTTTTATGGTTACTTCATCGTCTCCCTGAATAACATGTTTCAGTTTTCATCACCACCTTGTATGGATAGTTTTAAGAAAAAAAATAATTAATATATGTAATAATTATAAAGTTATTAAGATTAATTAACTTTTAATTCATAATTATAATAATTATATTACCAATGCAATGATCATAGTAATTTTCACCATAAAAAATGAGTATAATGGGGAATAATTTATAATTTGAGTCGATTTTGGACATATATCAAGATTTATAATGTTTTATTACTAGTATGATAATGATTCCAAATGTATATAATTTGAGATATTATGGAAATAATATCTACCACATTTGAGCACAATAAATATACTGATTAAATATTTTATATAACCAATTGAACAACCCTAATAAGTCGATATTAGTAAAAAAATATAACAAGTGAATTACTTATAATTGTAAATGGAACTTATAAAAATGTAATATACATAAAAAATTTATTTATTAAATTGTTTAATAAAAATTATTTGATAATTTATGAGTTTATATGAACATACCAAGTATTTCAGTCCTAGTTTGAGGGATCCTCATAACCACCCTCTTTACTTTTGTGTTATGCATTATCTTTAAGTTTTTTCCTTTCAATATATCTTATTTCTCTATACTTAGTCAATATTATGTATATATTTTCCTTTCATTTGTACATATTTTACCATTCATTTAATTAATGGTTTCAATATATAATATTCCTTCTTCCTTGTCAATTATTTATCTTAAGAAAATTTGTTAAAAGGGAACTAGTTTATTTATTATCTCTTTTCATGTACCACTCTATATAATTTTTTCTATCCATATATGGTTTATAGAAACTCTAATTTTGTATATAAAATAATTTATGTACATTTATGGTTTTATGTAAATTATTATTCACTTAACATTTTAAAGATTATTTATTACTTTATTAAAACCTTATATAAGAGGTTCATTTAGAAACCTAATTTCCACCTTTTTAGGTATTCACATAACATGAACATAATTTTCAAAAACTATGCTTCATTATTCACAAACTAAAATCCGAATATAATATAATCCCTTTATTCATGATATTATTTAGGATATTCCTTTTATTTAAGTTCTAATACCTAATTATATAACTCGGTTCCATTTCATAGTGTTTTCTAATGATTATCCCCTTTTTATGATTTCATTATATGCCAGACATATAAATGGATAGGTTAGGAATGTGAAAGGAAAACCTTGAATTTTATATCACTCTAATATACAAGGTAATTTTTTATATCTCATGAGATGATATATAAGGTACTATATTGTAAACCCACTCCATTATGGGACTCTATCTACTATGATATGTTGTCATGGGTCTGATACATTTATTATAATTTTGATTTCATGTTTTATATTATTTCCCAATTTCTAGGATTCTATGATCCCATCATGTGATCATTATCATTCAATGATTTCATTTTATCATATATAATTGGTCTCTTCTATAATAGCATGCCATGCATATTTCCTCATACATATATATATATTACTTTTCATTATTCATTACTCTAGTTACTCTATTACAGATATTTATAGAACACCTTATTTTCTTTTTGAATGTCCCCTGGGTATCCTAGGCAGTTAAATAATACTAATAGATTTTATGAAATGTTTTATATAAATAAAAACATTGATGTAGTGGTTTATTATTAAGTTGATATTTTACATGTCTAATCTTCTTCAAAACACTCAAGGCCACTAGATTTATGTGTTTTATATTATGGAACCAAATTCTAGTAATAATGAAATAAAACTTACAATAGGATTAGGTTGTTATAGTTGGTATCAAAGACGGTTCTGGTTTTTTTAGTAATAGGATAAGAATACGTTAGATAAAAACATATTTATAAGTTTAAGGAAAAAATCAAAAAATTGGTATAATTTAGTGGATGCGGTTTCCTTGTAGTGGAATATTTTTCTTGATACAAACATGTGGATGAATGCTCAATCATTGATTCACATAATGGTATTAACCATGAAAAAGGTTGATTTATTATTAACATTATATTCACGAAGTACACAGTAGGTGGACATATATGCACACCTAGTATGACACATATATGATATACATTGGTTAATTAAAATGATCATTACTAATGATTATAAAAGAATGAATATATTATTATGGTATTTAATGATTTAACATATAACTTAGTAGGAAAACAATCATGAATAACTTATATTTAAATATTTAAATTTATAAGATTGGGTATACTGGTAATTTGTTATTTTTTACTTCTTAGTTCATAGTTTCAATAATATATAAAAATTAATTTGAATATTCTAATCCCTAATATTAATTAATTTTAGTTTATGGATGGTAATTAGTGGAATTTTTCAAACAAAAAATATTACAGGATATGTGTTGATTTCCCAAATGATATTCCCAACACGATGGGAGTGAGCATTGAAAAATTTATGGTCATAATTTCCCAACAAATTTGAGTTGTGAATAATAAATGTTATCATGTGAAATTACTGCAATATTATAAGAAAAATAATGTTGTTGATTCCTTTATGTGACGATGTTTTTTATTTTTAGTCGACATTCTAATCCCCATATCCAAATACAATAGGCTAATTCTATAAAGACCTAGAATTTCCATGTAATTTTTTTTAATTAGATGGGAATTTTATGATACCGTGAAAATTGACTACGCATGATCCCAAGGCCCGATGTGCACAGAATCAATTTTTGATGTTTTGTTCAGGTATGTTCAGTGAATGTTTGAGTGGGTTTTTATAACTTCTGAACCGGTGCTCGGAATTGAAATCTGAGGGCACCATTGAACTTGCAGTTCTGATATTCGCGAAACAAGACTTTCAACTCGACTACAGTGGGTCTTGAATAAAAGATAGCTTTTGGGTTTTTAGTGAAATAATTAAATAAAAATAAAGGCATGTAGCTTTATTTTTATTTTGTTGGTTAACGCCTTCGTGTGGAAGTTAGAGGTGGGGACCACCACACCTTAACCTCCCATGAGAGGTAATGGTGGTGGGGCCCACTGAGGTCTCAACCTTCTCTTCTGGTTTATTGTGGTGGGAAACCCCCATGAAAATCCCCTTTAATGGGGAGAAACCCTTCACCTTAAATTAAGTGTAGGGGAGCCTCTTCAACTCCACAACACTTAATTTTTTCCAAATCCTCCACAATAATTAAGTGGAGCAAATATAAATAAATAATCAATTTTTAATTTTGTGCGAACAATTAAATAATGTATTAACATAATCTATTATTTGGCTTGGCATATTCATTTTGGTGGAAACTTTGGCGAAGAGAGATCATAGGGAGAAAACATCTCACCAACGAAGAGGGAATAATGAAGAACACTTTCTTCCAAAGAAGAACGCCGAAAACTATCTCCTTCGACCATCACCCTCGGACTCTTACCGACATGGGCCGTCTTCAACCAACCTTCCCTCCTCATCATCGTCAATGAACCGACGCACAAGCTCAGGATTGGATGTGTGCAACAGATGCGACGAACGACGACAACACCCTCTTCTTCCACGCGACTCCATCAACAATCATCGATCAAGGTAGAGGTTTATTATCATTTATGTGTGAATAATTTACATCTTCTTCATTTCATTCAAAAATGAAAAACAAGGATATTTTTTCTTTTTACTGGAGGGTTTTTGTGCTTTATTCTTATGAACTGATTGCTATCACCCAAAACTCAGAGGGTGCAGGCCAAACAAATATGGCCCGACTCCCTCCGTCGATCTCTTTTTGGAGTTTATCAATATTGCGATGAAATGACCAGGTGACGCAGGTGACAGTCAACGACCGCGCTGCCCCTCAAGGCACTTCGGATGAACTAGATCCACCATCCCGCGCCGAATCGCGCCGGCCCGATACACGCCACTGCGCCGGCCCGTGCCTCCTAGATCCCGGCTCCCAGCCACCCACCGGCCTCCCGTGCACCCCGACTGAACCCTGAAGGCCCAAGCTGTGCCACCGCACCGGCCCATGCCTCTCGGCTTCCAGGCCTCCCAACTTACCGACCGCACCGCCTCCCGGCCGCCCGACCTCCCTGACTCCCGGCCGCCTGCACCTCACGACCTCCCCGACCGAACCGCACCACCCGCCGGCCCGGCCGCGCCACGCCTTGGCCAAACTAAGCCGGCCCACACCACCCGACTCCCGGCACCGCCATCCTCCCGTGCGCCCTAGATGAACCGCACCGGCCTCTGCACCCCAAGACTCCACTTGACAAACCGGCCTCATCCATCCAGCTAGTTCCGCCGAGCTGAGCCACACGTGCGCCTGGTCAATCCGCGCCGCGCACACACCTAGCCGAGCCAGCCTTCTATGACATCGTGATCAGTCCATGCCCTAGCACTACTCGCGTCCTTCGCGGCATGCTGGGCCCGGTCCAATAGGCCTGGACGAACAAAATGGGTCAGGCTAGGTTGAACCCGAGCCATGTCGGCCAAGACTAAGTGGAGCCGGGTCGGTCTGACCGGGTCGGATCGGACCCTGGCCCAGTACCGACCATTTATAAACATTGGCCGTATTTTTGGGAATGGACGTCCGTTTGATGAACCATCAGTGGCATTGGTAATCTTGTAGTTTGATGTTCTCTTTGAGTATACCATACTGGACTTTGGGTTATAGTTGAGATACAATCAGGTTGGATCGGGAATGAATCCAACTAGGCCCCCGAAACTAAAATGCTAACAACTCACAGACTGGGCGTCCGATTGACGCGTTGTCTATTGAATTGAGACCCCTATGATGTGGCGGACCATTGAGTTATTTCTTCATGGGAAATCATGGATGTTGATTTATAGACACATGGCTTGAGGAGCGGAACCCCCCCCCCCCACACGAAATCAAGAGTTCATTGTGCGGAAACCCTGTAGCCGGCTGCTCTCTGAATACTGTTATTGGATCTGGTGTGGGTTCGATAGATCTGACTATTGTTCTTGGATCCTATGTGGGTTCGATATCTCTTAAAATTGTTCATGGATACAGTGTGGGTTCAATAGCTCTAACTACTAATCCTGGATCATATGTGGGTTCGACAGCTGTGACTACTGTTTCTAGTTCCTGTGTGGGTTCGACAACTCTCACTACTGTTCCTGGAACCTATGTGGGTTCAACAGTTCTGACTACTATTCCTGGATCTTGTATGGGTTCAATAGTTCTGACTACAATTCCTGAATCCTATGTGGGTTCAACAGTTCTCACTACTGTTTCTGGATTCTGTGTGGGTTTGATAGTTATGACTATTGTTCGTGGATCCTGTGTGGGTTAGACAGTTCTGACTACTGATCCTAGATCCTCTGTTTGTTCTACATCTCTGACTACTCTTCCTAGATCCTGTGTGGGTTCAACAGTTCTGATTTCTGTACCAGGATCCTACGTGGGTTCAAAAGAATTAATTATTTAGTGGATACTTTTTATCATCTATAACTCTCTACAAAAGTTGTATATCTTTTTAGGACGAGTTAGTAACTTTTGTGTTTACCTCATGTTTGAGGTGGATTACATGATTACCTAGGTATATGTATATGCATATTCCTAAGTGGGGTTATCTGTTGATTTCATACTTTGTGGTTTATCCTTGTTGTATTTTTTGAGACCTTGATGGTCTTGGGGTTTTTACTGAGTATCATTTTACTCACCCATCCATGGGATATGCCCGCACCTCGTTGTGTTGGATGTAGACGGCGGACAACGCTGACCGAGGCTGAGAGTACCAGGAGTGGACGGTACTTGATGGTGGACTTGACGATGTGTTGGTACATGGAAGAGATGGACAGACGTGGAGTGCTAAGAAGGAAATCTGTACCTACACATCCAGTAGGAACCTGAGAGGATGTCCCAGTGGCTGTTTTGTTCCTATTTCCTCAGTTGAACTTGTATTTTCAGTTTCTTGTACTTTACACTTGGGCTTGTATTCTGGCCCCGTTTACTTACTGTAATAACTTGTCGGTTATTCTGTTTACTCATGATCATACCTACTGTGTGCATTTACATGTAATAAAGTCAATGCCTTCCCAGTTAGGGGATTATTCCTTTGGTGCTAGTTGCTATCCCTTGGCCTATGGATGGAGAGCTTGGAGTAGTCACGTCTCGTGCCCCAGGGGACGGGTCATGAAAAAATGGTATCAGAAGAGTCGTATTTACTACAGAATATAGGAATCTGATCTATTCAGTAAAGAAATAGTGTTATGTGTAGTGAGTGTGGTTTTCAAATTAGGGAGTCTGGTGTTGATGCGGCTCCTTACGTATCCATACACCATGACCTTGACTTCTGATTTCTGACTCGGTACATGAAAAAATGATTGTGTGTTTGTTTTAAAAAGTTTTCTTCAAGTCAGATAAACTAGGTCAGCTTACCAAGTATAACATTGGACTGTGTCGCATCTGATTCTTTTCAGGATGCCCCCACATAGACATCCTGTTATAGTTCTGAGAGTTGTACACACTGATATCCCACCGAGCGATGAGGCTTATATGCAGGTCCCTCTTCTAGTAGAGCCAACAACAGAGGCACCATCGGTACCACTCCCTACTAGGCCATCGATTCCACTACCCCCAGATGCAGACGGTGCGCGCCGCTTGAGTGCATTGCATGAGTTCCAGTGCCAGAGGCCACCCAGGTTCATGGGAGAGACGGACCTACAGGCGGCTGAGGATTGGATGGAGGCTATGCTGAGAGTTTTCCGACTCATAGGGTCACCAACACACTTCATGGTAATTCTTGCTGCCAACCTTCTACAGGAAGCAGCAGGAAAATGGTGGAGCTTGATGCTCTAGGTCCACAATGAGATGACTCTTATCGGGGTAAAATTCGAGAGCCTTTTTCGGGAAGAGTTTGTCCAAGAAAATCTTCACGTAGTGTGCATACATGAGCTATTTCATCTATAGAAAGGAAGCATGACTGTAGCTCAGTACTTAGTGATGTTCATAGACCACTCACGCTACTCCACCGATATGGCGCGAGAACCATTATTCAGGGCACAAACATTAGAGTACGTTCTCATACGAGAGATCAGAGCTTTGATGATCTCACTCATCATCCTGACGCATGAGGAGGTGCTAGAGAGAGCCCTCCTAGTGGAGAGTTTACTTGCTGAGCGTTCCCCAGCAGCGAGATCCACCACCATTCAACATGCATCGGAGTCTTCTGCAGTTGGAAGCAGACATATGTCACAGAGGTCCAATAGGATCAGACCTACAGGTGGATGACTGCATGACTCAGGATCGGTTGTGTGAGGCACCGGAGACAGATCCAGTAATTCCAAGAGCGGGCAGTATAATTCATGAGGTGGGCAGGGTCACATGGCTCATGACTGTCCGACCCACCGATCAGATGATTAGAAGACGGTCGAAAGACCACCCATGCAGAGTCATAGATTCGATCGAGGAGGTCTGCAGGTAGCAGGCATACGTGGCAGAGGAGCTGGTCGTGCAACTGGTTGTGGATGACCTTTTGATGTTTTACCACCACCAACACCATGAGTTCCACCCTGACGGCATGGAGCTGGTAGAAAAGGGATATCACAGCTCCATGAAGTTGAGGCATACAATCATGGTGCTCTGGAGATGATTCGAGGTGTGATCTATGTCTACTCCAAAATAGCTGTAGTACTTATAGACAGAGTTTCCAGTTACTCTTTCATTTCCACTTCCCTCATTTGGAGCTCTGAGATTATGATGGAGCTGTTGGCTCGATCCTTAAGGCTAGTGACTCCTACGGTAGCAGATTCGATGATTACGAACTTGTGCCGGCAGTGTGAGCTTACTATAGGAGGCGAGAGCTTCAACTGGTATCTCCTAGTAGCGGCGTTGAGGCCTTATGACTTCATCTTCAGTATGGACTGGTTATCTACAGTCCATGCTTTGATAAACTGTATTAGGCACAAAGTGCAGTGTTTCCTCACAAATGGAACTGGTTTTACCATCACCAGTGAGAATGGAACCTTTGCAGTAGAGGATGGACTTATTCGAAGGAGAGTTCATCCGATCACTCATCAGTTGACAAGCCTTACCCTTTAGAGAAGTTGATGTAGAGATCCCAACACATCCTATAGTGGTGGACCAGTACGTGGATGTTTTCCCTGATGTTTTCCCAGGTCTACCTCATCGCAGATTAGTAGACTTCTACATTGACCTGTACACCGGGATGACAACGATATCTACACCAACACACAGGATGTCTCCTAAAGAGCTTCGTAATATTCGGGTACAACAAGAGGACTAGCAGGGGAAGGGATTCATCAGGCCCAGTGTTTCTCCCCGAGCAGCCCCGATTATGTTCTCCAAGAAGGCAGATGGGAGATTGAGGATTTGTGTCGACCATCGGTGCCTGAACCAAGTGACCATGAAAATCAAGTACCCACTCACGAGGAATGATGACCACTTTTATTAGTTAAAGGGATAATGATGGTTCTCAAAGACAGACCTTAGATCAGGCTATCACTAGCTCAAAGTTTCAGATGAGGATGTTCAGAAGACGTCCTTCGGATATTGGTACGACCACTATGAGTTGTTGGTTGTGCCATTTGTCATAACCAACTCTCCATAAGTGTTCATGGGACTCATGAACAATATTTTCTAGACATACCTTAATCACTTTGTCGTAGTCTTCATCGATGACATTCTGATCTACTCGACTACTGATGAGGAGCATGCCTACCATTTGCGGGTAGTACTGGACAAACTCCGAGAGAACCTACATTATGGTAAGATCTTGAAGTGGAAGTTATGGATCCGAGAGTTTCACATTATAGGACATGTCATCTCTGATGCTAGTGTTGCAGTGGATCCAGTGAATATTGTGGTGGTACTTGCTTGGGATCCACCTAAGAGTGTGATGGAAGTACGATGTTTCATACGTTTTTCCGGATAATACTAGAGATTTGTTCCAGACATCTCCAGAGATGCAGCGCCACTATCAACGATGACGAATATGGTGATACACTTCATGTGGTCAAGGAGATTCTAGAAGATCTTTCAAGATATGAGGAAGAGGCTGACTAGTGCCCCCCTATCTTGAGGCTTCCAAAGGAAGGCGTAGGGTATGTAGTTTACAGTGACAAATCAGGGACCGAACTCGGATGTGTCTTCAAGAAGGAGCAAGCAGTGATCGATTATGGTTCACAACAGCTGAGATAGCATGAGCAGAACTATGGTACCCATGACTTGGAGTTTTCAGTAGTGGTCTTCACCATGAAGATGTGTCAACAATATCTGATGGGCGAGCGTTTTACCATGTACTCTGATCACAAGATTCTCAATTATATCTTCTCTCAGGAGGACCCGAACTTGAGGCAACGACATTGGCTTGAGTTCCTCCAGGACATTGACTCTGAGATAGTCTATACTCTTGGGAAGAGGAAAATTTTTGCAGATGCACTCAGCAGGAGATCGGGTATAAAGCTATTATGAGAGGTGACAGAGCAACTGGCTACTTTACAAATATCCTTTGTGGATAGAGATGGAGAAGCCTTTATTCAGTCTCTTACAGTCACTCCCTCACTTTTTCAGTGAGTGAGGGAGGCACAACGTGGGGACCCTAACTGCGAGACACATTGTTCTCAGATATCCATAGGGAGAGCACCTGATGGATTTTCTGAAGGTGGGGAACAAGTCATCCTCTTTAGAGGACGTACCATGGTACCAGTGGCACTTCAAGAGGAAGTATTGAGGGAGTTCCACACTTCCCCTCTAGTTGTACATCCTGGAGTGGGGAAGATGTATCAGGACCTCAGATGAAAGTACTGGTGTCCATGTATGAAGAAGGCTGTAGCAGAGTTTGTCTCTCATTGCCTCACTTTCCAGCAAGTGAAGGCGGATCACTAGGTACCAGTAGGATTGGTTTAGCCTTTTGAGGTCCCAGAGTGGAGGTGGGATGGGATGTCCATTGACACCGTGAAAAGTATTCCATGAACATCCATGGGTCAAAAATCGATTTGGGTGATCGTTGACCGACTCACCAAGTTGTCCTACTTCCCGCTGATCAGAGAGCAGGGTTCAGTAGAGGGCTTAGTATGCCTCTACGTACAAGATATTGTGCGGATACATAGATTACCTTAGACGATTGTCTCCTATCATGACACACATTTTATTTCCGTTCTATGAAAGGGGTTGCAAGAGACATTCGGGATGAAACTTTGTTTGAGCACTGCCTTCCATCCTCAGATGGATGGTCAGACTGAGCAGACAATTCAGACCCTTGAGGACATGCAAAATGCTTGTGTCCTCGAATTCGGTCGTAGATGAAAGTATCACTTACCTTTAGTGAAATTTTCATACAACAAAAGCTTTTACCCCACCATTGGGATGGCACCTTTGGAGGCGTTATATAGGTGACCATGCAGATCACCCTCATGCTGGACTGACCTAGGGGAGTCAGCACTAGTGAGACCAGAGATGGTACGGGCTACTACAGATAAGGTGCAGATCATCCAGGAGGGGATGAAGACTGCACAGAGCAGGCGGAATTCATATTCCGACAAGAGGCAGAGACCTCTGGAGTTCAAGGATGGTGACCATGTCTTTCTATGGGTCTCACCTCGATGAGGTCTACGGAGATATGGCTGATGCAGCATGTTATCCCTGAGAGTCATCAGACATTTTCAGGTCCTTATCAGTGTTGGGGAGGCGGCATACTGCTTAGCTCTTCCACCTTAGTTGCACCGAGTGCATGACGTCTTCCATGTATCCCAGCTGAGAAGATACGTGCATGACCCTTCTCACATAATGTACCATGGAGAGACAGACGTCGATGATGGAGAAACTATTACGGATGATCCAGTTGAGATTGAGGATCGACAGGAGAGGTCCTTCGGGGACGGTCAATACCTCTAGTATGCATTCGATGGAAAAACGGGAACCTCCAGGAGAGAACATGGGAGCGAGCGACTCAGATGTGTGCTATGTACCCCCACTTGTTCCCTTAGTATGATTTGTTGCTTATGGGGACTAAAAGACCCAGAATTTCCACGTAATGTTTTTTAATTAAATTGGAATTTTACGAGTTCGTGATAATTGACGGTGAGTGATCCCGAGTCCTGGGGTGCCCAGAATCAATTTTGGATGTTTTTTTGGGTATGATTAGGGAATGTTTTAGTGGGTTTTTATAACTTTTGAACCAGAGCTCAGAATTGTATTATGAGGGCACCCTTTAACTCGCAACGCCAGTATTCTCTTAAGAAGACTTTCACCTCGACGACATAAGGTCAAGAATAAAAGATAGTTTTTGGGCTTTTAGTGAAATAATTAAACAAAAATAAAGTTATGTAGCTCTATTTTTATTTTCTTTTTTAAATCCATCATGTGGAAGTTAGAGGTGGGGACCACCACACCTTAACCTCCCAAGAGTGGTTATGGTGGTGGGGCCCACCCGAGGTCTAATCCTCCTCTTTTGGTTTATTATGGTGGGGACCACCCAAGGTTAAACCCCCTTGAAACCACCCTTTAATGGGGAGAAACCCTCCACCTTACATTAAGTGCAGGGGAGCCTCTTCAACTCCCCAACACTTAATTTTTTCCAAATCCTCCATATTAATTAAGTCGATCCAACCTAATGAAATCACCCATTTTGAATTTTTTACCAACAATTAAATAATAGATTAGATTAATCTATTATATATCATGGAATATTCATTTTGGTGAAACTTTGGGGAAGAGATAGCTTAGGGAGAAAATCTCTCGCCAACGAAGAGCGAAGAACGAAGAACACATTTATCCAATGACGAATGTCGACAAAGATATACATCACCATTCACCCTCAAACTCCTACCGATGTTGGATGTCTTCAACCATTGTTCCCTCTTCATCATTTTCAATGAACCGACAAACGTTCTTGGTATTGGAAGTGTGCGGAGAACGTGACTAATGATGAAAACACCATCTTCTTCCCTACAACTCCATCATCGAACATCGATCAAGTTTTATGTTTATTATCATTTAAGTGCGAATAATTTCCATTTTCTTCCTTTCTTTCAAAAATACAGAAGGAGGATATTTTTCCTTTTTATGGGAGGGTTTTGGTGCTTTGTTCTTATGAACTAATTTTTATCACCCTAAAAGCGGAGGTTGCATGGCCAAAATAACATGGTCCAACTCCCTCCGCCGATCTCCTTGTGGTGTTCTTCGATATGGCGACGAAACAACGAGGATCCAAAGGCGACATGCAATGAATATGCTCCCCGTGGTCTTGGAAACCCAGGCCGCCTTGCGATAGTTCAGCCGAACTGGCTCCACTGCCCCAGGCCGAACCGCACCGGCTCGAGAAGCACAATCGCACCGGCCCACGCCTCCCGGCTCCCGGCTCCTGTCTGCCCGCCGACCGCCCATACACCACAGACAAAACACACTAGAATGAGCCGCGTCACCGTGCCGGCCTATGCCTTTTGGCCGCACGGCCTCCCAGCCGCTCCTGCTTCCCAAGCACCCAAGATGAACTGTGACCCCTGCAGGCCTGTCCACTCCGTTCCCTGGCCGACCCCCCCCCCCCCCCCCCCCCCCGACCGGCCTGCGACCTCCAAGACGAACCGAGCAGACCCGCTTCACCCGACTCTAAACTGCCATCTTCCTCTCGAGGGCCCCTGCTAAATCATGTCGGCCCGTGCACCCCATGCCACCACTAGCTGAACTGGCCTCAGCCATCTGGGTCGGGACACCGAGTCACGCCCCACACAAGCCTGGCGGAGCCGGCCTTCAGTGCCCTCACGACCGTTCCATGCCATCACACTTCGTGCAGCCTTTGTGGACTGTAGATCTAAGCCCAGCATTTCAAGATGAACCCAATGGTTCTAGCCGGGCTGAACCCGAACCAGGTCAGCCTAGACTAACTCGGGCCGGGTTGGGCTGGACCCGGTCCCACTACCAACTGTTTAATTTCAATGTCCTTATCTTTGGCACTGGACGTTTGTTTGACGAACTGTCAGTGGAACTGGTAATCGTGGAACTTGAAGGTCCTTTTGAGTATACCCCACTAGAGTTTGGGGTATATTTGTGATACAGTCAGGTTAGATCGTGAACGAATCCAATCAGACCCCCAGGACTAAAAGGCTAATAACTCACAGACCGGGCGTCTGATTGACGCGCTGTCTGTTGAGTTGAGACCGCAATGACATGGGAGAACATCTGGTTATTTCTTTGTGGGACTTCATGTAATTTGATGTACCAACCCTTGGATTGAGGAGATGACCCTCCCAAAATCAAGCACTCTTTGTGAAGATACCCTATGGCTGGCTGCTCTCTGAATACTGTTCCTAGATTTTGTGTTGGTTCGAGAGCTCTGACTACTGTTCCTGGATCCTGTGTGTGCTTGAAAACTTTTACTACTATTCTTAGATCATGTGTCTGTTTGATATCTCTGACTACTATTCCTAGATCCTGTGTGGGTTCGACACCTATAACTGTTCTTCCTGGATCCTGTGTGGGTTCGACAACTCTGGCTATTATTCATGGATCCGGTGTGTGTTCGACAACTATGACTACTGTTTGTGGGTATTGTGTGGGTTAGATTGTTCTGACTACTATTCCTGGATCCTGTGTGGGTTCGATAGTTCTGACTGTTGTTCTTGGATCCTGTGTGGGTTCGATAGTTCTGACTAATCTTCCTGGATCCTGTGTGGGTTCGACATTTCTGACTGATGTTCCTGGATCACGTGTGGGTTCAAAATTTTTAACGACTATTCCTGGATCCTATGTGGGTTCAACAGCTCTGATTACTATTCATAGATCATGTTTGGGTTCGACAGAGCTGATTTCTCTACCAGGATCCTAGGCGTGTTCGACAGAATAGATGATTTAGTGTCTATATTTAATAATCTCTAACTCCCTACAAAAGTTGAATTCTTGTGTGAGCAGAGTATGTAACTTTTGTGTTTACCTCATGTTTGAGATGGATTAATTGATAAATTAGGTAAATGTATGTTCATATACCAATGTGGGATTACCTATTGATTTCATAATTTGTGGTTTATCTTTGTTGGATTTTGCGAGACCTTGAGGGTCTTAGGGTCCCTACTGAGTATAGTTATACTCACCCCTACACGGGCTATGCCCAAACCTCATTGGGTTGGATGCAGACGACAGACAACGCTGACCGAGGTTGAGAGTAACAGGACTGGACAGTACCCGGAGGAGGACTTTATGATGTTTCGGTACACGGAGGAGACATACAGATGTGGAGTGCTGAGGAGCCGATCTGTACCTACCCCTCAGGTAGGAACCTCGGAGGACGACCCCGTGGCTATTTTTATCCTATTTCCTCAGCTATAAATGTATTTTCAGTTTATTTTACATTCTATTTGGGCTTGTATTCTCGCCCCTTTTTACATACTATACTCACTTGTCAGTTATTCAGTTTATTCGTGATCGTATAAGATATGTGCGTCTGCAGGTTATAAGGGAAATTCCATCCCAGTAAGAAAATTACGCCATTGGTCCTAGTCTCCCTCCCCTGGCCTATGGAAGGCTGGCTTGGGGTTATCACGGCATGGGCCCCGGGAGACAGGTCATGACATATTTGATTGAGAATATATTTTCTACAATCTAGTGCACTGAGAATTTGAAATTCATATTGTTCATTTATCAAATAGAAATTTAAACCGATTAATAGTGGACATTGATCATGAATACCCATACTAATAGATCAAATACAATGAATTTGAATTATTTCTAAAGTTATTCAGAAATTTATGTTTTTCATTCACTCTATCATAAAATTTAGATATAATTACATGGATTAAATAAAAAAGAGGTTGAATATATATGGTGTTATGACAAAAGATAACAAGGATTACTTGGTATATTCATGGTTTTTTTATTAAACCCAAACATAATATTTACTACATCTTTATTGGACTAAAACTGAGCCCTTAAAATTTTACAGGGATCCAATACTTTGATAACTATAAGTAAAGTGGTTGATGCACCCTTAAAGTTGAAATGGTGGATAGAGATTGTCAATGTTACCATGGGAATGGAAATAATAATAGGGGAATTCATATTAATACCAGAGGTATAGAGACCCTAAATTTTCTTACATTAAAATTACATATATTTTACAGAATACTTAAACATTATACAAACAAACACCAAATTCTGTACTATTCTAGTGATTTTGGATACATAGAAAACATTAGCACTAATACATAAATTTGTTACATTATCATCCACTAGATTCTTCCTGACCAACACCCAACAATTAAAAATAAAACATAATACATATATTCATAAACTGAGTAAAGAAAAATATAAGGAGTGACCTCAAAATATCAATAAAGGTAAACAAGGGAGATGTTTAATTATAATCATGAGCATAATAGTATGGGAATGTTTCATGATAATATAATATCATACCTTGTATATCAAGGATTATTTACATGAATCCTCGAATAAATCATAGTTGTTCATATGACATGAATCCTAAGAAAATAAAAAACACAATACATGAAAGCATAAATTTAAATAGAACATTTAATTATGAAAAAACATAAGAATATAATATTATTTACATAGTAACCAAGGAATCACTACCATGACCGTCTTGGTTGACTAGGTTCACTCCCTATACCATGTTGGTAGTCATGGTTCACAACCACAACCATCTTGGTAGTAATAGTTAACACCTCATACCATCTTAGTATTCATGGTTCTCTCTAATTACCAAATTAGTAGTCAAGGATCATTACCAATATCATCATACTCTATCTCATGAGATATAAATATTTACCAAATGCATTAGAGATAGACATTGGTCCAAACCATATCCTAGAAAAAACCATACATACATGTTAGAGAAGATCATAAATAATAATATCATTACCCATGAAATGAAATAATAATTATACACATGTAATCATATTATAACATGTTGATTGGAAAATTTTTCATAATCATTTCGAAAAGTCCATAATCCATGAAAATAAATTGGTTTCAAAAGCATAAAACTTGTGAAAGAGAAACGAGTTCTATAAATATAATGCCATCAAAACAAAATCATTTAAGAGAAACAATACGAATGAAAAAAATTAATAATTTTCCACATAAATTTATTATTATCATCAATTGATGTTATATTATATGTGAAATAATTTACAATGATCTTTTAAACATATTTATTGTGTAAAATTTCAATTCTACTTTGAAAACTGTTTTTAAACCAGATAACCTTTTTTGAATTTTTTTTATTGGAAATATCTTTGAAAACATATAAAGGAAACTTTAAAAACAATAAAAAAATTCAAAATCCTTTTACGTTTTAATATGTGATTCAATAATATTTTTAATTTTTTTTAAAACATAGTTTTTGAATAAAATATATTTCTAACTCGAGAGAGAGACGATTCGATTTTACTTAAAATCATTATCATAAGTACCAATGATTAGAACATGGTACTAATATATGGATATATCCTTAAATAAACATAAGATAAGGAAACTCGTGAGTGTTTTTGAGAGATGAATAATAATATTTCATCAAAGGAATAAGAAACATAAACATTATCAAATAGCGATGATATTGTTTCAATAAACTCTTATAACATCATAATGTGGGATCATATCCTCCATGTAAGAAAAAAGAAACTAAAAGAATATTAATATATTCTGGAAAACAAATTCATGATATTACATGTAATAAAGTATGTATTTAATCCTCAAAATATAATTTAGGTGCATAAAAAAGAGGAGTCTCAATGAAGGAAAATTGAGATAGAACTATTTTACCAATTTTTTATCTTTTAAAACATACACCACATAATGAAATATCATAAAAAGGATATGTTAATACCCATAAATTTAATTAAAATATACACAGAATACATCATGTGAAGTACATACACTACATAAAAGGAAAGGGTGGAGAACATCGCATGTACCTCCTGAAAACAAATGGTGAGATGAAATGCCCTTAGTTTGTGTCTTGACTATCATTGTAATGATTCAAAATACATGTATAATAAATATAAATTTATTATAAATATTTTATATAACCATATTAGTATATCTAATACTATATATGGTTTTATCATTACCTTTTATTACCCTTTAATTGACCATCATATGTTAAGGTTTCACTTCAGATAATATTATCTTTGTCCTTCTCATGAATCTTAATTTGTTATATATTTTGAACTAATACTTATATAATTTTTCTAAAATGTAAAAAACGATATATATATATATATTATTCATTTTATTTTTATTATAATGATCTATTAAATGTAGAATTTTGAAAAGGACTACACCGTTCCTGGAGACGACATGCCGTACGTACACATGATTGATGTTTCTTTTTTTATTGTCGTATGGATAGAAAGAAAAAAATGAAGTATGTATATATATGTATATAATATCATTATTTTATAATTATAATGTTATATATACAATATAATTTTACTAAACCCATCATTAATACATTCAATTTAGTGTGTGAATGAGTCAAATCACTTTGAGGGAGCGATAGTCCACACATCTTCAAAGGAAGTTATTATATTTACACCAAATGGATAGAAAAAATATATACATTGTAAAAGGAATAAATAAGATTAAATAAATAATAAATATAATATATAACATATATAAATAGAGTTTCAATCAAAATTTCCACAAAGAGAGGTGGTAAGTAAAATTGAACAATCATCGCTTAGTTAGGCAGTAGTGCGCCATAGACATAAATAATATTTTATTTTTTCATTAGTTGGAGGTGTGCGTATGTGTAGGATGAAACCATAGAATAAAAAACACTTGTATATTTAGGATATATGGGTTTTTATACAATCAAATAAAAAAGAATGTGGAGGGGATGGAAAAAGAAAATAAAATAAAGGACAAGAGAGTAGACGTTACCTCTTAATCAGGAAGTCCTCTTGGTTTGTTCCAAAATTCTTATTTTGATGGATTTATGAAAATCAAGGCGATTCAAGGAGAAAGGGAGGGATGTAGGGATGTTTTATTGGAATTTATTGTCTGAAATTAAGTGGTTTGATATTTGTGAAGAATAGGGTGAGGTGGTGGCTTTTTATATTGTTGGAGTGTGACTCTTATAAATAATTGAAGAGATAATTCCACCCAAGATTTTCATGTCAAATGTGAATCCACTAAGGATAAAAATATGTTAAATTGGAGGATAGGTCGTTTAAATATCCATTAAATAGATTTTGGACATATTTATAGGTCTTTTTGGGCCTTAAGGTTATGATTTAGTCCTTGATTAAGCTTAATTTAACCTTAACCGATGTAATTAAATTAATCACTTCACTAATATATTTTTCCTAAAACTAAGTTGAAAATATTATAAATTAAAAATTACTATGACTAAATATATGGAATCCATTATTCCAAATTCCAATAAAAAAAAATTTAGAAAGTAATTCAAAAGTAATCTCATAGTTAGGTCAATAATGCGTGTTTTTATGTAAAAATGGCCAAAAGATTACTATGTTATTATTTCTTATTTAAATTTAAAATTGGTTACAATTAAAAAAATTCGGATATATGATAAAAATCTAATATAATTGAACTTTTAAACAATATTATTATATAAATTATTCTTATAAATAAATTATATGAAAATGCAGTTTTCAATTAGAATTTTGTATTTTTCACTATTCATACAAAAATGAAGTTTCTCAAAAAAATCCCAAACATTCACCCTAATATAATTTCAACATTTTAAATTCAAAAATTTTGTTTTTTTTAAATTAAATTTATCAATGTTGTTGAATGTAACTATATTATTAAAATAAGATCATTCTCGAAAACTATATTTTTAAAAATAAAGGACTTTACATAAAATCATATCTTTCATTAGAAATATGTTTTATTTATATAAAAAATTATAATGAAATAATTAAAAATTAGTTATTATTATTAATATTACTATGTTTAATTGTTAGGTTATAATTATCTCATTTATACAATTATAACAGCAAAATGATGTTTCGTAGAAACATCGGTGTTGTGTGTAACATAATCCAAAATGGTGTTGCGTGTAGTGTATGCTGAGTCAATAATCCATGTAAGGTGTGTTTTGTTAGTGTCACATAAAAAATTATGAGTTGGTTCCATGTAAAATTCAACAAGTCGGTGCCCGGTGAAAGGAATTTTTGACTCATTACAATGAAAGACATAAATGATAATGTAATTAATTTTATAAAAAAGTCCATAAAAGCTCCGGGTGATATATTATACCCCCTTAACAAGAAATTTCACCTATAAGTTCATCACTATGGTAAAAAATGAAGATACTTATAATTCATTGTTTCCTTATGTTCCCACATAGCTTCATCAAACTGATGATTTCTTTAAAAATATTGACCAGGTGTGTGGTCTTGTTTTATAAAACATTCTCTATACACTCCCCAAAATCAACTGGTTTCTCTTTGTAAGAAATTTCATGATTCTGTGTTATGACCTCTAAGTTCAATACATTTTTAGGGATCTATATGTACTTTATCAATAAATATACATGGATCACATCATGGAACTGAGAGATATTTTTAGGACGTTCCATGATATTGGATGTCGTCCCAATAAGATCAATAATCTCAATGGGAATGAAATATATGTAGGGATTAGTTTTTATTTCTTCTTAAATATCACAACATTAATCCAGGGTTATATTCATATAAAAATAGTTTTAAAACATTCATATTCTAAGCCACTAAAATTGTTATTAGAATAACGTTTCTTCTGAATTTGTGATGCTTTGTTACACATTTGTGTGGTTATAACCTTCTCATCCATTTCTTCAAAAATCTATGGTATAAATAGCTTTATTTCCCCAACCTCATCCAAGAAAGTTATATCTCTCAATTTACTCCGAATATGGGATTTATAAGGATTCATCTGAATGGTTGAGTAATGTATATTGTTGTAGGAAAACTCATGATGGTGTTGATCCCAACTAACTTTGAAATCTTGAGAACATGATCTCAAAATATCCTCTAGGGTTTGAATTGTTCTATCATACTAACCATCATTCTAAAGATGATATGATGTTTTGAAACTCAATTCATTATCATGTTGTTACATAATTCATCACAAGGACATTGTGGTAAAACTCATATCCTAATATTATACAGTAAAATAATGTACTGCATGCAACCATACCCCTTCTTTAATGTATATCCTTGAAAACATATCTACAGATCAGTATTCTCTATGAGAGTTGAAGTGTGTGGACTTTGTAATTCTATCTACAACCATCCATATATCATACTAATTCCCATGTGTCAAAACAAAAGAAACACAAAAGAACCTAACAATGTATACTATCTACCGCAACATCCCCAATTCATGCTCACGAAATAACATAATACAAGTAATGTAATATAATAAGTATATCGATATTTGGGGACCACGCACCACTTCCAACTGGTTAACTACTCATCCCTAATGGTAAACATCCTGAAGCAACCAAACTCTTCCAGAAGCCCCATTTTCACAACTATCCCACACACACCTATGAGAAAAATATGTCATATCTTTCCCACAGAGTCCTGGGCTAAAATTACCACATGTCTTGTTCGAAAACACCTATGTCTCATCCCTAAGACACTTGTGAAAATAAAAAACATGTCCATCAGCCAATACAATAAATCTAGTATTAATCCTCAAACCAATACAACATTCCAAAAGAATCTTTGGAAATAAATTCATTGAATGGGTAGAATTGTAATTTCAGTAACCCCACATCCATCTCCCATGTGGATCCAAGGAAAGACAACCTCCCCCTTAACAGTGGGGGTGTTCGACATCTAGTTCTCAACACTAGTGGGATGAAAAGAGGAAAAATATGGAATTAAAATTATATATATATATATATATATGTAACCAATAATTACCTCATCCTATGGATTTCAAAACATACAACCAGTCACATCAAAACCACCCCTTCTCCTACCCCAATATGCATGCACCTCCACAAACTATAATCAATTGAATTCCACATCACTAAGAAAAATGTCTCAGAACATACCCCAGTCAATTCATTAAACCAATTATCATTCTACTTTATCATGTCATTCATATATTATCCTATCAATACCTAGGTAACTAACAAGAAAAACATTTTCAACCATTCTCAAAAGTCTAAAAGCCAATATACACTCCTTGTGACAAAACACATAGAAAACAAACCACTTTGTTCATCCTCCCCATTTAACACCCATTAGTATTTTTACATTACCAATATACTTATTCAAAGTTATAATACCTAATTCACCCCCCCAATCAAAACTGGAAGCCTCTCGGCACAACAACACCACATGCAACAAACATGCAAACAAAAAATCAGGACACAACCCAAACCTACCACCCTACTACCCAAAGACTTCCCCGAAGTAGTCCCACTTCACAAATATTCCTTCCATTACACAATAAATCAATATCTCAAACTTCGATACCATAATACCACAAGTACTACCTCGTACACACAGTCTCACCTATCAAATATGGAGAATTTAGATCTTTCCAGCTGTTCTTTAAATTCAACATTGATATGAAAGGATGATCACACAAGGGTTTACATCCTAGGGAATCCATTCCATTAAACTGGATATACATGAATAATTAGATTTATATTTACCGAAATTATTCACAAAGGGACAACAACAATTATAAATTGTCACCAATGAACAATAAAATACCTCCAACCTCCTTGATATTCAGAAACCACATGGCTAGGATAGATCATATAATCTGCCAATGATAGAAGATAAAACAATCAATGAACATTAACATCCCCCCTAATCGCCAATTTATTACTTCTCCATGTATTTGATAAATTTGGATTCATCCATTCTCACCCAGAGGCATCATTATACCCACCACATATGACACTCAATTAAATGTGCGACGAAGGAAAATACCTACTAGGAACAATAAGAACCAATGATTCTTTCATGTGACAAAATAAGGGGTCAAAAGTACCATGAAAACTTCAAGTAAAACTAGATAGGGGTCTACATCATAGGCATAAAACATGTCTAGGAAGAAAATTTCTCTCCACAGAAGGAGAAAAGATAATATGGGACCCTAACCTTAGAATAATCCCGATCCTATATCAACAGAACATAAAATAGTTTCAAATACATTAATGTCAGATCATTAACAAGTCCACATTTTAGGAATATTTCAAATCCACTAGAGCGTTAGGATATTAAGATATAATTAATATCCTTTGAAACTCCATTAAACCCCCCTAAAAGGTCTATAAACTTGATTCAATTCATATAAAATGTAAACAGACATAAACAGGAAATAATAGGAGAAAATGGGGAAACTAGAAATTTGGAAAACTATTAGTAGTGACTCACTTTTGGGTGAGTCGCTGGGGTCACTGTTCGGTGAGGCTCTGCTCAATGGGACACTTTTCGGTGTCAAAATTTAGTGATCCACCATTTGGTGTTACTTTTTAGTTACCCATCATTGGAGGATCCAATGTTAGGTGAGCTACTATTTGGGGAGCCATCGTTCAGTGTCACCATTCTGTGATCCACCATTTTGTGAGCCACCATTCGATGTCACTGTTCGATGTCACAGTTCAGTTTGCCACCATTTGTTGAGCCACCATTCGGTGTCACTATTTGGTGAGCCACAATTCGGCGACGTACCATCATAAGAGTCACCAATGTGTGACTCACCGGTGTGAGGTACAAATAGTGAGTCCCTGATCTAGACTCACCATTGTGAGTCACCATTTAAAAAATGTGATTTTTGGAAAACTCCCAAATTATGCCATTGTTACCTCATAGATAACCTCAAAATCTAGATTTTGACAAGGAATGGTCCAGAGGGTTATAGGTCCTTACATTATATACCTCTAGAAATATTATTGTCCCTATGAATCTAAAAATAATCCCAATAGGTGGATGGGTCTTAAAAACTACCCAATAAGACACTGCTTAAGCATAAACCATCTTTTTTTGTTGGAAAGCTAGAGTAAATAAACTAAACATCCAAGAACACATACCCGACATCTACTGCCCCAAAAACCACACAATTTAAACTTTCACACTATCCATACATAGGGATTATGGAATTCTTTCCTCCACGCCAAGATACTGTCTTGTTTGGAGGCACTACCTCTCCTGCACTAGTTTAATCACATTTTCATTAATGCATCTCGATTAGGGATCATTTCTTTCACTTTTTACGTGTTAGGTCTATTCACACACTATTGTACAAGGAAACAACTCATATCATAGAAAACAAGGTCTTGTATCACATTAAACAAGGCACATAATCAAAAACTCAAAACCACTCTAGGTACTTGGCACACATTTGTGCCTCTCGCTCCCATGTACTCTCCATCATCCCACCATGCCTCCACAAAAAACGAACAAAGTGAATTTTCTACCCACGTAGAATCTTCTCTCAATGGTCTGGGATATCTACTAGACACTGCATAAACATTCTCTCATCCTCAATATCCAACACTCCACAGTCAATGAGATGAGAGTCATTGTGATGATACTAACAAAGTCGGTAGACATGAAAAACGCCGTGGATCCTCCCTAACTGTGGTGGAAACATTATCTGATATGACACCTCTCCAAATCATAAAAACACATCGAATGGTATGATGATCACGGTAGAAAGCTACTCCCTCTCCCCGATATCTGCTTTGCATGTCGAGGGGAAACCTTCAAGAATAGATTGTTCCCTACCTTGAACTTCATGGTTGTTCTCCTGCAATCATGATATGATTTATTCTGGTCATGTTCTAACTTCATCCTATCATCGGCAAGATGGAACTTATCTATTATACTCTACCCCACATCTTAACCAAGAATAGCCACTTCAACAATTTCTGTCTATCAAAAGGGTTATTTACAAAATCTTCCATATATTTCCATGAACATTACCATGCCAATGGGAGACTGATAGCTAATATTGTAAGAGAACTATACCAACAAAAAATATAACACCCAAGAACCACTATGTTTCATAACACATGTTTGAAACATATACTCTAATGTATTGATGGTCCTCTCTATTTTTCCATATGTCAAAGGGTGGAATGTAGTGCTGGATCATAACTGAGTGCCAAATGCATGTTGAAATCCCCTCCAAACTCGTATGGTGAAACATTTATCCTGATATGAGGAAATTAATTTCAATTCCCCTTGAATCCAAACTACCTCATCCACATACCTATGTGCTAAGGCATTAACTGTGCCCAACTCTCTGTTCTATAAGAAGTGAGATGACTTATTCAACAAAACCAATAGTACCCATATTGCATCACATAATCCCTAGGACCTGTATAATACTGTGAGTGAATCCATCTAGATTTTACCCCACTTACACTTGGGAATATCTAAGGGATTCGAAATACCAATGAGAATACGGTTCTCTAATTTCACTTGATGGAACAACACGCACATTGCCACAAACACCGTCACTGGAAAATTATTCTTGGGAAACCATACCGACTCCCTCATGCCCTGGTACATCATGGAAACTCCTAGGTGTACTGAAATGTGTGAGCTATGTAACTCGAAGATAACTCCCACACGCATCATCCCTGGGAAAAATAGAATCCCACAGAATAGTATCTGATTCTAACTATCCTACGACCACCACTCCAGAGAATATCATTGTTTAGTTTGATCTCGTATCACATATTCCTCTAGGTCTCCCAACTAAGACTCCTCCACATGTCGAACTAGAGATGTGTACACCATCATCTGAAATATACATAAAATGTTTCCGTCCATTCCAATATCTGTTTTCAAGGTAGCCAATTCCTATATTTCCCTCCAAGCATCAACAGATTCATGAAAAACTTCTTTCTACGAATTGATACTCAAATAATCAGCCAAAACATTCCCATATCCTTAGGTGTAGGAGATCTCAAAATTGTAATCCTGGAGAAACTACATCCACCTCCGCTGTCGCATGTTAATATCTCTACAAGAAAAGATAATCCTCATGCTCTTGTGATATTTGAAGACCACAATGTGATTTCCAATAAGGTAATTATAACACAACATCAACAAAAATATTTCCACTTCATGTTCTATATATTGGGTGGAATGGTTATATTCATCAGGAAGTAAATGCATATACCCATAAGAGATCACTCCCCATTGTTGCATCATCAAGCAACACATGCCCACATTAAAAGCATCATAAAACACCTCAAACATCACCCATTCCTCTGGAAACATGAGTACTAGATAAATGACCAACGTTACCTTAATATATGTGAAGTGTTAGCAACACTATTGATTCCACACAATGTCTTAGAAATGTCGGGTCAGAGCCTTCAATGGGGCTGCTACTCGAAAGAGATCAGGTACAAATATCTGATAGTAACCTTCCAAATGGAAAAAATTGTGAACCTCTTCCACATTATTTGGTACATACCAAGAGACAACAGCCTTGACCTTTAACAGTTTGACTATTATGCCCTATTAAGACACTGCATTCCTATAGAAGTGGACCTTATGTGTCCAAAACATTCACTTGGATAGCTTTATGTAGACTTGGTTGTGTTAAAGGATCTGTAGGATAGTTATAATATGATCAGTATGCTCCTCCCCTAACATTTTGGTATATCATAATTTCATCCATGAATACAACCATGAATAGGACTAGGAACACACTAAATAGAGAGTTCATGAGCCCGATGAACATAACTGGTGCGTTTGTAACATTGAATTGCATTACTAATAACTAGAAGTTCCCATATCGTTACTGGAATGCAGTCTTCAACATGTCACCCTCTTCAACCTCAACTGTTGATATCCATTCCATAGTTCGAATTTATAAAAATGACTCAGTCCCCTCAACTGGCAGAAAAGATCATATATCCTTAAGATAAGGTTATGGTTCTTGACCGTTTCTAGATTAAACCTCCAGTAGTCTATACATAGCCTCAGAACACCATCCACATTCTTTGGAAATAATACTACATCCCCCAACAGTGACATAGTAGGACAAATAAATCACTTCCTCATTAGATCATCGATATTTATCCACAACTCATGTATCTTAGAAGGCTATATCCAATATGGATCCATTGAAATCAGAGGAGCACTGAGGTGCAAGTCTATATAAAAATCAACTTCACATCGATGGGGTAGAGTCCAAACCTCCTTAAAAACATAAAATAACTCTCCAAAGAACATTTGAGACCCCTATAAATCAATATCCAAAGATCCCACAAAAAGCTCGGCTAACAAGGAAAGATGATGCCCCATGAGCCGTCTACCCACCGGACAACTCCACTCGCCAATGAAAGCAACATGTTGGCCTTTCACGTCTGAAAAAATGTCTATTATCTAGAAGTAGTAGATAATTTCTTTCACCAAAACAACTATATGATGACATGGATGAAATCATACGCCTTAATCTACAACAAGAAGATATAGCCAGTACACTATTGCATCCCCAACATCAGTATACATCCCCAGAAAACATCAAACAACTTGTTCTGACCTCCAACAGGTTTACTCAACATCAGAGTTATGAAATGACTCTCTATGTTCAGTACCAATGTGTGGGATAGAATTAGTGAAATGAAATACTGAAAATCTCAAGAATAAAATAATGCACAAGGCAAAGTGTTGAATAAACAGATCATACATCGAAGGATCTCTGTACCTGCTGGAACTGCTCCCTCTGCAGCGTGCAACTAACCACACCCAAATCCTCTTCCCTGATGCTATCAACTACCCCCTAACCAATCCTTGATCGAGGTCCCTAAAGAGTACACTAAGGCTACCCTCGTCCTGCATCGTCTTCCCTGAATGGAGTAGGGGCCTACTATACCTACTTCTAGAAAGGCCTAGATTGAAACTGTTGTTGTGGTGGGCACTGAACCTTCCCACTCCCACCATACAGAGCTTGAGTAAGGCACATCCCTAGAGGTTCCCATGACCTCTACAATCAAACATTACCAGCCCGTGGCTCATAGGAAAATGGTGAGGAACATATGGTCGAAACTAATACTGATGGGGTGTTCTCCCCACTGGCTGAAACCTGGAAGGACACAATGCTGAAGAATTGTAATTGAACTCCATCCCCTTTGAAGAAGTCAACTGACTTCCCTTTCATGGAAATCCTCATTTCCAGTGAATCCTTTCCACTACTACTACCTTCTTATGAACCTTTACATATGTCAGCTGGGTGAAGGGAGTAACCTCATACTGAAAGCTAGCATGTAGTGCCTCGTCGAAGAACCCATCCCGAGAATCCTCTTCCGAAAAGAGATCTTAAGAATAATATAGGGGATACATGAACTGGATATACAATTCCATCGCTGACATATTCCCCTACTAGAGGGACAGTAGCTCCTGCCTCTTCACAACCTTCATTATGGAATAAAAGAATTTTGTCAGGAACTCCTTCTCAATGTTTTCCTATGAAATGTTTGTCTCCTTCCACTCCCAATGGTAAAGCATCCACCACGGACATGCTGCTCCCCTCATCTGTCTCACCCCTATGAAAACCAAGTAATCTTTTAGAGCCTTAATTAAAATAAAAGATATCAACAACCCCTCATGGAAACTCTCCATCTCCATGTCTGAGAGGCTTCCCTTATACTTCCTTAGAGTATTCCACTAAAAGGCACGAATCATCTTATTTACATGGGAATCGTCCTTCAATGTATCAACCGTATATTGATCGATGGTTTTTCCTACTATTCCACAACTACCTGAGCCACTCGTGGATGATGAATAGGTTCCATAGGTGAATGTTAAATAAGGAAATCCTAAGCCCGAGTACTATGGAATTTATTTAGGGTTCATTTTAACTCATTTGTTATCTTAATTTCTCTGAAACTCAAAAGGAAAAAAACATAATCCATTATTATGAATGTGCCTTTCATAGGGCCTCGACCCCGCAATTAATGTTACCTCACATGGTATTTTGGTAAGCTCATATCCCTTGCATCGAAGCACGAGGGGGGGGGGATCCCATGTCCTAGCCGAACATATATGGCATGTGGCACACAACAAGATCAACTAAAACTGTTTTCCTACCAATCCATGCAATCATCACTATTCATAACTCCATGCTCCATCAAATATCTCAACCATCAACACTAACAACATTTTTTCATGACCCTTCTTCTTTAAGCTGAGGGAAGGAATAAAAATATTTCGATCCCTTCCTTCCTCGTGATGAAGGAGGTATAATGTCCCATGAGCCCCGCCTCCATTAGGACCTCAGGTGGTGACCAGCAATAAGGGTATATAAATCTCAAAAAAATGGGTGGAAATACCATTTTCATAGTAACTAAGATCAATAAATAAGTTATACCAGCCTAAAAAAACTCCAAGAAAAAATACATATTATGAAACCAAAATTCATCCCACTGGAATGACTAAAGTAGAACTGGTGTCAAATACAAAGAGAACTTTATGGTAAGTTCCAAAATAATAATAAGCACTCACACAATGACTATCCCCAACATCTGAGCTAGTTAGATCAAACATGGTCCTTACAAACTCTGTAGAAATATGAAAACAATTTTATGTACGTAGGGTGAGCATAAAAGTATACTTAGTAGGGAAAAACCAAATTCACTCATGCACAAGTGGGATAATAATACTAATGGCCTTGTGAGAAAAAAACAAAAACTCAAAAGCACCTAAAAAATTTATACTATCCACTCCAACCTCACCAAGGAAAGCTCACGAAAATATTGTGGTGTTCCACTCATAGTTCTCAACAAGCGTGGGTTTCATATAGAAATCATAAAAAACTACAAGTTTTAATATACAGGATAAAAGACTCATCACATACTATGGAATTACAAACATAAAATCAGTCCCCACAAACCTAATCTTATTAATACCCCTATATGCATGGACCACCGTGAACGATGTTCACTTTAATTCCACTTCACTATTAGCCCTGATTCGAAACATACCCCATGCCAATTCATTTAAACAATTACCATTCTGCATTATCATATAATTCATTTATTTATTATATCCCTACTAATTCAACTAACATGAAAAACATCTACAACCATTCTTCAAAGGCTGAAATCCACTAAACACTCCCCATAAAAACACACATCAAATATCCAACTTCTTTTTTCCTCCCCTTTTAACACCCATTCATATATTGAGATTACCAACACCATTTTTCAACATTATCCAACCTAATTCATCCACTCAAAACTAATCCCGAAAGCCCCTCTTGAAAAAAACCACACTCATCACACCCATAAATATGAAATGATTACACAACCCAAACCTGCAACTGTGATTCCCAACCGCTACCCAGATGATGTCCCACAACACAATAATTCCATCCATTCCAAAATCAATCAATATATCAAACTTAGATAACATCACACTTCCTGTACCACTCTGTACACATAGTCACACCTATCAAATAGGGTGAATTCATATTTGGTCAACTGTGGTTTTAAATTCCACTTTGATATTCTTGGGTGATCAAACAAGGGTTTTCATCTTGGGGGATCCATTCTATTTAAATCAGTATATGTGTCTAATAATGTTGATATTTACAAAAATTATTCACATGTAAACAAAAAAAGTTATAAAGCATCAGCCATGCGCAGAAAAGGACCACCAAAAACCATGATTTTGAAAAACCACATGGCCACAATAGATCACATCATCAAACAAAGATTGAAAATAAAACAAGAGATCAACATCATCATGTCCCCTCTCTCCCATAAATTAAGTATCATTATATTTGTTAAATTTAAATTTACATATTCTCACAAGGAGGAATTATTATACATCCACCACATGATAAAAAATTTAATGAGATACAAAGGATAAATCTCTTATTTGGATCATCAGGAGACAAATGATTCAACCTTATTCCAAATGAGGGGTATGAATTTTTGGAAAAATCTATTATAAAATAGATAGGGGGTCACAACATAGGCACATAGATTATCTAGTAATAAAATCTATCTACACATTATGATAAAAGATAATATAGGAACTCATTCATATAAAAATACAAATCCTATATCAACAAAATAGAAAATGGTTTCAAGGCCATTAAATTAAAATTGTGGTCAAGACCATGTGGTAAGATTATTTCAAATCCCCTATAGTATTATGATATTATGATATAATTAAAATCCATTGAAACTCTTTTAGAACTCCAAAAACAAGGCTTTAAACAAAATTCACGTCAAATAAAATATAAAAGGAGAAAAACTGGAAAAAACATGAAAAAATGGGTAAAACTGGAAATTTGGAAAATTGACAGAAGTGACTCACCATTGCTGTCACCTGTTTAACCTTTTAATGAGACAACTATTGAGGATCCACCATTCCGTGTCACCATTCAGTGATCCACCGTTTGGTGTCACCATTTGGTAGAACCATTCATTGAGCAGCCATTCAGTGAGCCACCATTTGGTGAGCTACCGTTTGGTGAGCCACCGTTTGGTGTCATAGTTTGATAAAAAGTTGATGTTCACCAAACCATTCAATGACATACCATAGAATGAATCACTATTTGGCAGCTCATTAGTGTGAGGCACCGTCACCGAGTCACTAGTCCAAACTCATCATTGTGAGTCACCATTTGACAATCTTTATTATTAGTAAAATCTCGTATTAAACCACCATTACATCCCACAACTCACCAAACACTGGATTTTTGTAGGGTAACGCCCGGGAGGGGTCTGGGTCATTACACTGTTGATCACATAAAGACATCACATAAAAATATCTATATAAAAGTCCTATAATGGTACATAACGTGAGAAATATTTTTATCCATAGAACAACCTTAATCATTACACAATATCATTGTAATCACATAATTATATATTCTATAGTTATTATCATATCTCATTATACATCTCATATTTAATATGTAGCGATCAGTGGGTCATGGATGTGTTTAACAAATTTAGAGAATAAGTAGACCACTAATGAGAAAAATGCATTACTATGTAAATAATAATAATAATAATAATTTCCATTTGGTATATAAAAATACAAATATATCCACATAATAATTATATTCTCCCCCCCCCACCTGCAATATATGTGACTGAAATGATATTATATGTATAAAATGGACTAAATATTGAATAAAATACATGGATCAAACACAAATCCCATTAATAAAAAATGTCTATAGTAACTAAAACAACATATACCAAGGAATAATTGTCTGACAACTTTTTTAATATAAGAAACATTTTCTTCCATAACATAATATTTATACATTAACTAAAACAATTCACATGGCATCTAATAAACTATTTGATTAATTTTTAAAATTAATTAGATATAAGAAATTCTTTTATTCACATGAAAAATAAAAAAATTTCAAACATCGAATTCTAGGTTTAATATAACTATTATAACACCCCAATATTTTATTCTGTGTCTCTTTTTCAAAATAACTGTAATCTCTTCAACACATTATGATGCAAAAAATAATGAACTTAATTAAACTCTAAAAAAATAGTATTATTGTAACACGACCATTATAACATAGTATTTATATTAGTGGGAATAAATAGTAATAACCAAATTATAAAATATATAATTTTAAAATACACTGTTAATTTTTTTAATAATTCTTTTTGATAATTTACATAATTTCTAGTAAAGTGATTTTGTTCTTTAAATATATGTTTTCTTAAAAAGCGATTTTATTACATTCTATGACAAAATAAATATAAATATTTTAAAAAGAATAAAAAATTATTTAGTAAAATGAACATCAACCTTTTTTCAATCAAGTAAAAATTATCTTAGTACGGATTTTTTTAAATTTTCAAAAAATCTTACTTTTTCAGTGAATAGTAAAAAACATGTTTTTTATAAAATGTTGATTTAATTTATATTTAAAATTAATTTTATGATGTTAAATGGATCTCAATGTAACTTCAGTAATTATTAGTTATATACAATCTAATTAGTTAAATTTATGCAATATTCATACCTTATTTTTGTATTAGTACATTTACTATGATTAAAAAAACATTAAAAAAAACATTTGTCATTGCGTTTTGAAAATTTAATTTTAATGTAATTTTGAAACTTTGTTGTTTTGAATTTTTAAAAATGGACTAATTATTTTTACTAATGTGATCCAAATTACATTATAAGTTCATTTAAATTTTTCTTCCTAAAAATTTTATCATGGTAAATTTAAGATTTCACATAAAATAAATAAAATAATGTATAATTTTAAAGTTAAAAAGTTAATGATAAAAATACCAAAAAATAAAACATTAATTGGGTGTTTGATGTGTTTATAGACCTTATACATCATTTAAAACAGTAATTATCATCCACTGTTTTTGAAATTAATTCTATCTATATGTGGATGGATTTAAATATAAAATAATCACTATTCAGTCATAGAAAACCTCCCCTACACAAGTATAAATATCACTCTTCAGCACACCCTTTATCCACACAAAATATGATGGTATCCAAAAATATAAAAAATTATCTGTACCCCAATATAACTTAATCCATGTTCTTATTTTATCTCCCAAATACCAATTCCATGTTTCATAAGGGGTCTTTCAATGAGGTGATATCCAAGAGGTGACTTTCTCAAACAACATCTATTAATTTTGTTTCTTTTTCCAGCCTCTCTTTTAACTCCATCTACCACAAAACCGAAAAAAATATATTTTAATATATATTATATAAGGTTATATTTATATTATAAAATCTTATATTCATCCCTTTTCTTTTATCCTCTTCTAAAAAAAAGGAAACCGTTATCCAAATTATGGAGGTTAATCGTCTCTGTGGATAATCATTTTTATTTTCCATTAACTCATTTAATTATGATCATAAAAGAATAATTATGGTTATGTTAGATTCTGAAAAGGTACCTTAGAACATATATATTCTTCTAGAAGAAATATATATACATAATATTAAATAAAATAAAACTAGTTCCCGATGGCTGGATAACCCGCCGAAATAAACTAGACAATTATCGTCACCAATTTATTAAATGAATAATCTTCACATAATAAGGAAAAATGATATATGAGATCATTTAAAATTATGAATGTGAATTAATACCATTTCAGTTTACTTTTGTATTTTATTTTCTATTTCAAGTGAAAATACATAATTATAAAAAATAATCCGACCACGATGACCATGGAACGAACACTCCTGAAATAATGAAAATAATGAAATATTCTTAATGAACATGTTGTAAAATGTTATAAAATTATCACATATAGTATTATAAATATGATTATAGTTAATGAAATAATTAATAATATTATTTAAATCATTATATAAGAGTTAAAAGTTCATAAAACTAAATGGAAGTATGAAGTAAGGGGTTTTCATGTGACTTTTACTTCTGTAAAATATAAGCATTACTCACCATCTTATTTAGATTGTTTAGTGTAGATGATACCCATTGATATATAATATCATTAATCTCATTCTATATATTTTATTAAATGTTTCATTTTATAATAATTAATTATATAGGGAATATTTTTTTACTGATTAAAAAGTGGCATGGGAATTATCAACCCAATTTCCATTTTTTGGTTAAACTTTGCGTTCATTGATTATATCATGGAATGATTATTTGTTGAAATATTTTTTATTATCTTAAGTTTTTATTTCAAATTTTTTATGTTAATTTATATTGAGTAAACATTATTTATTAATTTTATTAATGATCAGTTCAATGATATTCTACATATAAGGGAAATTCCATTAAAAGTTAACATTCAAACGTTCCCTTAAAATTAACCTTTTCGTACATTACCATGTTTAATAAAATTCTTTCCAAATATGATTATACTATTATATTAGGAATTTATAAATCCATTTTGGCTTATATTTTAATTTTTACAAGGTGGTTTTAAATAATTCTTGTTATGGTTTTCTCAACAAAGTGCATAGTGAATTTTCTGATAAAAATAAGAAAGAAATAATTTTTTATCTTGTACGGTATGAAAATATTTTCCTGAAAACTTGACACTTTAATTATTTAATATATCCTTTATAATATTACAAGGGTTTTTTCAAATAAAATTGTTTTCATTATAATTGTGTGTCTCTTTAATAATAAATGATATGAAAATGAAAATTTTATTTGTCAAGAATTATTTGAAGAGATCTTTGAAAATATTTTCCATATAAGATTAAAGTATTTGATATTAATTATGATTTTTTGGGGAACTTATTCAAGGATATTATCCTTAATAGATTATGGTTGGTTTATCTTTTTTATGGAATGACCTTTATATATCTCATTTAATTTCCATGAGTTATGTAAGGATGAAATGATAATGAAACTCAGTTTCTTACGTGGGTTATAATATGGAGAATGACATATGTTCTTGTGGCACACATATATATGGGTTTTTATGTAATAGTGTTTACATTATATGCAAGGATGGAGGTAATGTTATAAGTGATGATTTTTGGGACCTATATCTCCCATTAATGAATTGGGTAATGATATTATTTCTCTTGTGAAAGGCAAGACATAAAACTAAGTGAATCCAGTTCAGTAAGACATGATTGCAAAGGGCAGTGAAACTAGTTCAATAATATACATGGGAGTGGGATGTGAAACCAGTTATATATGATAGTAATAGTGGATAAAGTGAAATTGGTTCAATAAATTACTGTGTCTATTATAACAGTATTGGGAGTGAACCTTGACTGCTACGGTTATTTAGATAGTGTACCCATTCCACTATGATTGTCATGGCAATGATTCTTAACTACCTCAAAAATGATCTTCAATGGTTATGTGTATGCCACATTCAATGTATTATTCTAATCATATTATATTATGTATTATGTTTTGTTTTGATTCATCTTTTATTAATTTCAATAATTTATTCCATGACTCACGATTATGATCTTTGATATGTGGGATATAATTACAAAATATTTTGTTCATGTTATTATTCCCTTATAATTTTTTTTGATCGATATCTCTATTAATATGAATATTAGATTTCCCTTATATTCTATTTATTTTCACAGGATATGATATAAGTTATTATGTATAACATTTCAATAAGGATTTTATTTTTGAAGGATTATATAAGAGATGATGTAGATGTTTTATAAACCCGTTATTTTTCTTTCCATGTTTCAAAGGACCCTAAACCAATCTGATTTGAGAATGGTTTTATTTAATGAATATTTATATATTTATATGTAAAATCTATGTAAAAAAGAGTGGGTCATTATAACCATCATGGAATTTTTTGCAGTCATTTACTTTGTAAATGTTTCTAATTTTCCTTAAGGTGTAAAATTTACAGAATGAAATTACAAAATATTTAATCTAAAATTCTGCATATTCCCGAAATACATAATAGATACATGTTTAAAAATATTTTTTCCACTATTATTTATATTTTATCTATAATAACTCTAAAAACAAGCAATATGTTAACTCTCACAAGGCCCAGTAATCCATTTTCATTATTCATTCACATAAAAATATGCTATATAAATAATTCAAATGAAATCACAAATAAAATACATTAATAAGACAATATATATATTTTATTAATTTAATAATATGAACTACTAATTTCTTGATTTAAATAAAAATTAAAAGGAATAAGTCACAAAAATATTTTTACTCAAACCAAAACATTTCTCACATTCCTTATCATTTTTCATTACAACCTCATACTTCCACAACACATGATATAAAGGAATCATTAATCCCATATAGGACCTTTGGTTTATAGAACAAACAATACAAAAGATAACAAGAATTATCATGAAAATATATCAGTGGCTAACAAATTGAAAACATAATACACCATCCATGATAATAAACACAACAAAACAACCAATCAACTTATTAGACAAATAATAATAATACAAATTCTATGAGATTGAAAAAATTTGTCAATATTATATTCCTTGATCTCGATAACATCACTTAATAATAATAATTATTTAATAATGATAGAAACAATAATATTTCTATGAAACCAATGAATATAGTTTCATAATAAAATATATAAGGATATTCTAATTTCCAAAACGTTTTTATGAAAATGATGATGATTTTTGAAGTTCCATATAAATTTTATTAATAGAATAATAATATATTAACCCTTATAATGAATTATTACATCCAAAGTACCACATTGTAAAGAAATTCACATTTCATGGATTATCAACCCAATATGATAACATGATATAACATAATTATAGTTTTAAGTGTCTATTTATCATTATCCAAGAATTTATATTTTCATAATACCTCTAGGTACAACCATTTAAATCAAAACATTATCCCAAAACACGTCATAATAATATATTATCATAAAATCATGAAAATACCCAACTTAAAAATAATCTTACAACTTAAAGATACCTAAAAAATAATTTGAAATCAATAAAATTGGAATTTCATCATACTTATCAGATAAATTTACAATAAATTAGGAAATAAGTTGTTCTTCCATCTAATAAGTTCTATTGGTAGCCACATTTTCATCAACTATATAATAACCCGTATGGATAGATGATATCTCATAACTAATCTTCACTAACTCTTCATATGATAAATGTATTTTACGAACCATAATATAATCATAATAATTTACATAATGAATTTTAATATAGAGAAAAAAGTAAAACCAAAAAGGGTATCATTTCCACCATCACACCACATACAATATTCTAATCTATTTAATTATGAATCATAACAAGGACCCATTTTTTGACAACAGAAATACGAAATAAATTATTCAAACTCCAATTCCCATCATCAATATATCAACGACCACTAAAATGTTCTAAAATACGAATATGTCCTCAAGTAAGACAAAACCAAACTAAGCATGATATTATTTGTTGAATATAAAAATGGGTTACTTGGTTTCTATAAAATAAACCATACACCATAATGGGTTAACTAATATTTATTATGCCTTACTTGTCATGTGGATCACCTATAATTATATCAATATGGTTTAAAACTATAACACTGAAATAATAAGTGAATACTCTTTCAATTTATTAATATACTATATAAGAATACATTTATTGGTATGTAACCATTTACAAGAGTTTTTTATTATAATCCCCCATTTATACTCCCAATGGTATTCTTGTTTACATGTAATCAATATCCACCACATTGGTAAATGATAAATGTTAATTTGAACCCATTAATCACTAAAATTATCTCATTTTGAATAATATATCACATCTTATTGAAGTAAATCGTGAGTTAATGACATTTCCAAACCTAATTATAGAGAATATAATAAATATGGGGAGTCTCCATTATCTTTTTAATTCATAAATAATGATAATTCAAAACCATGAATAATATGTATTCCATGTTCTATAGAAGCAGCACATCAAAAATTTTATAGATCTGATATTTTTCCTTCGTAATAGTGATAGAAAAACTAGTTTTGAAAGAATTATAACATATATATATATATAAATCTATAAATACATATCCCATTACAAAATTGTTATCATCCCCCATAGTTACACTTACCACGAAAAAAATAACATAACAAAAATATCCTTATTATAGACATCCTTAATAAGAAATATTGCATACAAATATAATCTAGAAAATTATCTCCCACAATGCCATATGATTACTTAACATTAAGGGTAACATAAAGAAAGTAATATAGTATAATGCCTCAATAATACAATTTATATCTCACCTGATAATAGGTGTCAAAAAGGAGTTCAATAATTGATATGAAAACATGTTTAGACCCCTCATACATTGGAACATTGATGAATTCCTCATCATCCTCAAGAATTATTATGGGAGGCACTCAGATGGGTATAAAATTAGTCATTATTTATGCATGAATTTACCAACTTGTTCACATATACTGTTGTTTTACATTAACAATTTAATGTCCCACAAGACTGTGAAGGCATGTGATTAGTGGTGAATCAGGTGTGTCCTCCTTTTGAAATTATCTTTTACTATATAATTACCTTCTCAATATTATTTCCTCTTTTCAGTTAAGAGTTATGATTTTTTATGTCCCCTAAACATTAATCACAATATTAAATGCATAGAATAAAATATAGGTAATCAACATGTAGTATTTTAATATGGTTTAACCCTTTTTTAGATATCAATTCCTTATTGTGTTGAACTCATTTGGAGACATAGATTAAAATTATTAATATTTTAGTTATTAAAATAGTGTGGTATTGTATTATCCACTCCACAATAGACACAATGGTTAGGTTGGAGTCATAAAATTCCATTCAGTATATATCATGAACATTACAAAAGCAATCTTCTGATTTAATATTCCTCTTTAATTCTCTTATGTCCCATGATTGGAATGCATGTTTTATTATAACGGTTAAAATATTCTCAAACATTTATGCATTAAATCTATTAATTAGATCATCCTTATACATCATATATAATTACATCCTGAAATAATATCTTCTTAATCAATGATAAGGTTTTTAATCACATGAATATAAAATGTAAAATTGTATGAAATTTTTCGTCATCTCTTAGATTAATGACATTATTATATATATATTTTTTTACAAAAACTCAGTCAACTAACACTATCGATTGATGATTAGTAAAATCTATTCCCATTGGTTTCTCTCACAATATTCTTCTATAACATTGATATATTATTGGGCTTCTATAGTACTCCTCCTCCTTCTTCTTCAATGCCCAATATACATTCTCTCCGAATTATTATTAATTTTATTCTTTGACACACTAGATCTATGCATATGAAATACAATATAATTTATCTATTTCATCATGATTGAAAAATGATTATTCTTTATTTTTAATCATTGTGTATCATGATTAGTATTTTCAATATTTTTTATATTAAAACTCTTTTATTTATAGTAGTAAGATATTTTAATATTTTAATATGGAAAATAATCTATCAAATAGTTTTCCAAATTAAACATTAGATAAATGTATCTCTATAATCCTAAAAAATACTCAAACATGAAATTTCCATGAAATATCTACAAATATCACAATTCTATTTTCACCAAAAAAACCAAAATAATTTTAATCCACAGAGGCATTCAACTATTTATGAATAGAATCAAATATCCTGGAAGTTAATTTATTGTGAAACATCCTCAATTTTCATAGGAAAACCTTTTACTTTTTTATATTCTCATATTAAATTACAATTCTTCAATTTCTTATGATCACTAATACATTCTTGAGGAGTTCAAAAATTATTGGATTTATCCACATATACTAAAATTATCAAAATAATTAATCTCCCCACATACATAACTTATAATAAATTAGCTATGGTATATAATATCTTAATATTGCTTTATGAGATTCTATTATAATATTAATTATTTAAAATATTCTTACAAATCTATATAAGAAAATTAATTTTTTTATTTCCACTTCCTTTGAAAAAAACACATATTCACCCTTCCTCAAAAAAATTGCATACAATAAAAAAATTAGGTACACACAGAAGATATTACATATCACATTGTGCTCATGTCCTTTTCTAAATTCATCACATATCTTGATACTAGGTTTCATTACTTAACATATTGAAAATATGGCATATCATAGTGGGATCTATTGACATCACATATTACCTTATCTTGAAAACATAATACATATTCAAAAAGGTTATTTCATTGTCTAGTTTTTCATCATGCAAGAATATTATAAATAATAATAAATAATCATATCTATATATGTTTTCCCATTCAATGATGTAATATTATTGTTTTATGAATTTCAAATATAATACATTTGAAATAACTATTCCATTTACTACTTTATTCATATAATTCCAGAATTTCATTAAATCCAACCAAAATATCATTAAACCATTTTAAATCTTCTTAAAAGAAATTAAATCACCTCAGAAAATTATAATGACTTCTTAAAACATCCAAATCTTACCAAATCTATTCATTCTAATTTAAAAATATTTTAAGGACATGTTTAATTAATTTTTATAATATCAATGAACATATATTGAAATATTAATTAAATATTTAATTTAGACTAATTTAATTCTTTATCAAAGTGATATTCTCCACAAATTAAACTAATCATTAGGTAAAATAATCCTTGGATGATTTCTCAGCTATTAAACCATTGTATAACTTCTTTAATGAGTACTCTTCAAGATTTATAATACATATAGGACCTCAACATTCATGATTGTATATATCTCTCCCGGCGTTAATAGCATATTCATTTTAATTCAATAAAAATAATCTACAAAATCAATTGATATATAGGATTCTAATCTGAATATCTTTTATATATGTTCAAATTCCATCATAGTTCTCTTCCTCCAACAAATATCTCACATATTAACATGATCATTGATAAAAAATGAAATTAAAATTAAATATTCTATAAAATCACTAACATTGGATTTTTTGTCTATACCTTGAACATCCTCACATGAACAAATATAAATATGTTTTCAACAGTTCAAAATATAGCTATCACATATTTAAAATAAGTAAAAATCCAATAATGTAATAGAATGTCTCTAAATATTATGATTTCATCCATGATTTTGAAATATCATATCCCCTTAAGTGCCTATTATCACTACTTATATACCAATTCTTATCAGGAAGGAATTAGAACTCAAATAGAATCAAGGAAACAATTTTTCAACTTTATGTATGTGTGAGAAACAAATCATGTAGATAAAAATAGATATTTACACTAATATCAATGTTATACATTAATATATCCAAAATTTGATACATATATATTTTTCAAATTTCATGGAATGTTTATACCAATTTCATAATAAATATTTTACTACACTCAATACAAAAACCATGTCAATAAATTCAGTTGAATGGTATATTACTCCCCATATAAATATAAAAATCACTCTTATTAATGAATCACATTTTATAAAGTAAAAAATTGAATAGAAAGGTGGTTTATATATCATAACCATCAGCATTATTTAGGTTCTTTATGAATATACAAAATTTATACAATGTTATATCATCTAGAAAAATGATTGTTTTCCACTCCACTGCAAGGGGCACACTTCAATAATCTAAAACATGTATTGGATATTTTTTATTATAAATAAACTCATTAAACATTTTATATCATTTAAAGTTTAGTAAATAGGCATCATGAATTTCATGATAGATTAATCATCTTTATATATAGTGATTATTGCTTTTAATCTATTATCCACTGCATGTATCACATTAAATTGGCTATAAATAATTAACAGAAAATATAAATGGGAATACAGTGAGTTAATATAATCTTCCCCAATTGATAGAAATAATGATATGTATCGGATATAAACCTTGTTATTCTTCAATTTATAACTATATAATGATGTGATATATTTATTTTAGCTTCACCCTTGTTTTTAAAAATATGAAATTATTTGGGAAACATAGATTTATTATTGTTTTCTATTTTCTCCTTATGTTGGATGATCTAATTAGTAGAAGAAGAAAAAATTATACATCTCCTGGTGTATGATTTTACCAAATTCAAATTTCATCATGATATAGTAAAATAGTAAAACACTCCATAAAAGAATGAAAAACTACATTGAACATACTACATAGTTCTAGAAGAATTTTTAGTCCTTATTTTGAGAAAATCTTTCATTGAATTTCAGTTATTAATAATTGGGAATCACTTTTTTCCTTTTTTAAATTTCAGTTTCATATGATTTATCAATATACCTGTCTATTTATAATTAATTTTAATAAATTTTAAAATTTTATTTTGTTAAAGGAAAAACTTATTTAGTTTTCTATGTGGTGTTTTAGAGTATTCCAAGTTTCTATATTTATGAGACCTACCATAACAATCATTTTGGATGTCTTCAAACTAACCAATCATAATATCCCTTTAATTGATTGATTCATTATTTGATTCCAAATTTACCCTATTATCTAGATGTAATTTACTGCTTAAAATGGTATATGATGTGTCCCTTTATTCAACAATATAACCATATAATATTTTTTGGTATAACATGATTCTTTTTTATATTATTGGGTACACTTTATTTAATATTTTAATTCACTCTTTTATATCCCACCCATTATTTATTTCTTTAACATTTGTTGTTGTGGTTTTATCCTACCATTATTATATGAATTGTTCATTATAGTTTCATAAAATACCTCCTCAATTCTATAACATATTTTTTTTACAACATCCACATATAATTTTATTTCAATCATATATAATCATTATTAATGTGTTTATATTATTATATTATCATTTCTATTTATTAGTAGTAATTATATTATCTTTTTCTATACACTCTCATAATTCAGTCCTAGTAGAGTTTTTATAATATTATATAATATTCCAAAAATCAATGAAATTCTTCCAGAACATTCAAATAAATTACAAATTAATAATAAGTATTGTTCAATTATTTTTTGATCCATATCAAAAGATTCTATATCCATATATTTATAGTTAAAAAACATGTTCTATTGGGTTAATCTACATGAGTTTATCATCATGGGTATGAATACATCCACCCTTAATGAAACAACTAGAAGATTTATGAGAATTATTTCCCTTATGAAATAACATGTGTATTGTGTTTCGAGATATTTTATTTAACACATTCACCCAAATATATTAATTTATAATGATATATATAAAAGTAGCTAGAATTCGAAAATTAAATTGAAGTATTAAATATGATGAAACAAATGTATGGAATAATGAAACCATACATGTATATTTTGTGAAAAACATATGGTTTATTTTCATTAAAATAAAATTTTAAATATTTGGTAAAAAATTTATTTTTATAAAATTTTTTTATTAAACACAAATTATGTTATCATATAATTTTATTAAATCCCAAGTAATTATTATATGGATCCTAATTTTGATAATGTTATAATAATAATAATTTTCTAATAAAAATGATATATATTAAAAAATAATAATTTTATAATCATTTTAAAACAACTTGTGATAAAATGGATTTAATTTTTTAAATCATTAATTCAATCTTTTCTGAAGGTAATTTTTTAATATTTTTCTAATGAATTTTATTTTTTTGGGAATTAGTAAATGTCTTATTTTTATTAATATCATTACTTTTATGACATGGTAAAAATATAAACATAATATATCAAATAAAGAAATATTTCTCTAGATCTAAAATTAATGAATTTGTATAATTTTTATCTTATGAATGTTATTTTAAATTAATACCCATATCTTCAAAATTTTGGAACCTAAGTTATATTTTATTCAAATTACAAGTAGTTATTTGATCTTTGTAATTATTTGAGTGTTTGAATGTTTATTTTTAATGGAATGACTATAATTTGGAAAAAATACATTTATAGAAATAAATAAACTAAAGACATGGAAAATAATGCTATTGAAATTTATTTGGCCTAAATCATAAAATAATAATTATTTTACTCTAAAGTACCATGGTCCTACATTTATAATTGAAACCCATTAAAACCACAAATATACTCAAACTTTAAGATATTTATCTCAATTAAAATACAAATCAATATCCCCAACCCTCATAAAACATTCAAAAAGCGTTTTTATCACCCAAATACCAAACTAAAGATTCTTAAGTTGTAGCGTAAGTGCGAACATTCATTGAAATAGGTAATATTCTCAATAAGATTATATTAAATTATATTCTTCTCATAACTCCTACAATTGTTTTAGAAAGATTATTATAAAAATATATAGGTATCATTAGTAATCTAAAATGTAATTATTTTTATGTGATAATTCTTATTATCCTTCTTTACTTCCATTTTATAACAAAAATTTCATCATTTTTATGATCACTTCATCGTCTCCCTGAATAAAATGTTTCAGTTTTCAATATCACCATGAATGGATAGTTTTAAGAAAAATAATAATTAATATATGTAATACTTATGAAATTATTAAGATTAATTTACTTTTAATTCATAATTATAATAATTATATTACCAAAGTAATGATAATTGTAATTTTTACCATCTAAAATGAGTATTATGGGAAATAATTTATAATTTTAATCAATTTTGGAAAAATATTGATATTTATAATGTTTTTTTATTAGTATGATAATGAATCCCTATGTATATAATTTTAGATATTATGGAAATAATTAATACTACATTTGGGAAAAATAAATATACTGATTAAAATTTTATAATATCAATTGAACAAACCTATGCAGTCGATATTAGTAAAAAAATATAATAAGTGAATTAATTATAATAGTAAATGGAACATCTAAAAATGTAATATACATGAAAATGTATTTATTCAACTGTTTAATATAGATTATTTGATAATTTATGAGTTTATATGAACATACAATGTAATTCAGACCTAGTTTGAGGGATCCTTAGAACCACCCACATTATTTTTAGGTTATGAATTATCATTATGTTTTTTCCTTTCTATATATTCTATTCCTCTATACAAAGTCAATATTCTGTATATATGTTTCTTTCATATGTACATATTTTACCATTCCTTTCATTTTTTTATTTTGATATATAATATTCATGCTTCCTTGTCAATTAATTATCTTAAGAAAACCTGTTTAAAGGGAACTAGTATATTTATTATCTCTTTTCATGTACCACTCTATATAATTTTTTCTATCCACATATGCTTTCTAGACACTCTTATTTTGTATATAAAATAATTTTGGTACCTTTTTAGTTTTATGTAAATTATTATTCACATACAATTTTTAATAGTTATTTACTTATCTTATTATAACCATGCATAAGAGGTTCATTTAGAAACCTAATTTTCAAATTTTTTTTGTATTCAAATAACATGAATATAATTTTCAAAAAATATGCTTTATTATTAACTAAATAACATCCAAAAATAATACAATCCATTAATTCATGGGATTATTTATGATATTATTTTTTTAATCTATAAGACCTTATTATATAACCCGTTCCCTTTCATAGTTTTTTCTTATGATTAACCCCTATTTATGATTTCATTATATGCTTGACATATACATGGATAGGTTATGAATGTGATAGTCAAACCTTGAATTTTATATTCCTCTAATGTATAAGGTAATGTTTAAATTCTGATTACATGATATATAAGGTACTATGTAGTAAACCCATCCTACTATGGGAATCTATCTATTGTGATATGTTGACTTGGGTATGAGAATTTTCATATTAATTTGATTTCATGTTTTATATTATTTCACGAATTCTATGATTTTATGATCCCATGATGTGATCATCATCATTCAATGATTTCATTTTAACATATATGATTCATATCTTCTATACTATCATGTCATGCATATTTCCTCATATATATATATATATATATATCTTTTCATTATTCATTACTCTAGTTACTCTATTACTGATATTTATAGAACACCTTGATTTCATTTTTAATGTCCCTTGGGTATCCTAGGTGTTAAAATAAGACTAAAATAATTTATGAAAAGTTATATAAAAATGAAAATATAGATGTAGCGGTTTATGATTCAGTTGATCATTTATGTATCTATTATTCTTCCAAAGACACTAGGCCACTAGATTTATGTGTTTTATTTTAAGGAACCTAATGATAGTAATCATGAAATAAAATTTATATGTGTATTGGGTTGTTATTTTTGGTATCAAAGACGGTTCGAGTTTTTTTAGTAATAGGATAAGAATACTTTAGATAAAAAATATTAATAAGTTTAAGGAAAACATCAAAAAAATTGGTATAATTTAGTGGATGTGTTTTCCTAGAAATAGAATATTTATCTTGACACAAACATGTGGATGAAAGTTCAAGCATAGATTTACATAGTTGTATTAACCATGAAAAAGGTAGATTTATTATTATCTTTATCATCACATAATACACAATATGTTGACATATCTGCACACCTAGTATGAAAAATAGATGGAATACTTTGGTTAATTCAAATGATCATTATGAAGGATTATAAAGGATTGAATATATTTTTATGGGATTTAATGATGTAACATATAACTTAGTAGGAAAAAACATGAATAACATATATTTAAATATTTAAAATTATAAGTTAGGTTATACATGTCATTTTTTATTTTTTTCTTCTTAGTTCATAGTTTCAATATTATATACAAATTAATTTGAATAATATAATCCCTAATATTCATTAATTTTAGTTTATGGATGGTAATTAGTGCATTTTTTCAAACAACAATATGATGAAAAATGTGATGATTTCCCCAATGATATTCCCAACATGATGCGAGCGAGAGTTGAGAACTTTATATACATAATTTCACAACATACTCATGTTATGAATCATAAATGTAATCATTTGGAATTCCAAAAATATTTTAAGAAAAATAATGTTGTTGATTCCTTTATGTGACATTGTTTTTTTATTTTAAGTGGATCTTCTTGATCCCTAAATCAAAAAACAGTAGGATAGTTCGATTGAGAACATATTCTCTATCATCTAGTGCTCTCAGAATTTGAAATTCATATTGTTCATTTATCAAATAAATATTTAAACTAATTAATAGTGGACAATGATCATGAATACCCATACTAACAGATCAAATACATGAAATTGGAATGATTTATGATGTTATTTGTAAATATGTCTTTTTTATTCACTCTATCATAAAATATAGAGGTAATTACATGGGATCAATATAAAAGAGGTAGCATTTATATGATGTTATGAAAAAAATAGAAAGGATTACTTGGTTACATATGGTTAATTAATTGAACCCAAAAGAAAGATTTACTGCTTCTTTAGTGGACTAAAACCGAGCCATTGAAATTTTATGGGGATCCAATACTTTGATAACTACAAGTAAAGTGGTTGATCCTCACTTACATTTCAGATAGAGGATAGAAATTTTCAATGTTATCATGGGAATGGAAATTTAAAGAGGTGAATACATATTAATACAAGAGGTATAGAGACCCCTAATTTTCATAAATTAATATTACATATCATTTATAGAACATGTAAACATTATACAAACAAACACGCAATTCTATACTAGTCTAGTGATTTTTGATACGTGGAAAACTTAAACACTAGTACATAAATTCTCTACATTATCTCCCACTAGATTCATCCTGACCGACACCCAACATAGAAAAATTAAACATAATACATATCTTCATAACTTGAGGAAGGAAAAAAATATGGAGTGTGCTCAAAAGATAAATATGGGTAAACAAGGGTGATATTTAATTATTATCATGAGCATAATAGTATGAGAATGTTTCATGAGAATAAAATATCATACCATATATATCAATGATCATTTACATGAATCCTGGAATAAAGCTTGGTAGTTCATATGACATGAATCCTAAGAAAATTAAGAATATAATACATGAAAGAATAACATTAAAATAAAACATGGAGTTCTGAAAAAAACATAAGATTATAATATTATTTACATAGTATCCAAGGCATCACTACCAAAAATATCTTGGTTTTATAGGTTTACTCCCCACACCATGTTGGTAGTCATTTTTCACCACCACAATCATCATGGTAGCAGGAGTTAACTCCTCATACCATCTTGGTAGTCATTGATCTCTATAATTACCATATTAGTAGTCAATGATAATTCACAATATCATCATAAGGTATCTTGTGAGATATAAGTCTTTACCAAATGTATTGGAGATATATATTGGTCCAAATCATATCATAAAAAACCATACACACATGTTACAAAATATCATAAATAACTATATCATTTCCCATTAAATGAAATGATAATTATAAACATGTAATAATATTATAATCCATGGAAAAATAAATGTTTCATAAACATTTCATAAAAACCATAATCCATGAAAATAAACAGTTTTCAAAAGCATATAACTGGTGAAGAAGAAACGGGTTTCATAATCATAATCCCATCAGAACAAAATACATTTAGAGAAAAAATATGAATGAAAAAATTTAATAATTTCCTCATCAATTTATGATTTAAACCAATTGATGTTATATTATATGTGAAATAATTTTTAAAGATCATTTAAATATATTTATTGTGTAAAATATCCTTTCTACTTTGAAAACCCTTTAAAAAAACATTTTTGAAAACATTTTTATTGGAAGATAAATTTGAAAACATATATGGAAACATCAAAAACAATAAAAAAATTTAACAATAATTTTCCCTTTAATATGTGATTCAATGATATTTTCATTTTTTAAAAACATTTTTTTTGAATATAATAGATTTCTAAGTTGAGAGAGAGACAAAAAAAGTTTAATTAAAATAATTATATTAAGTACCAAAGAGTAGAAAATGGTACTAATATATGGATATAACTAGAATGGACATAGGTTAAGGAAACACATGAGTGTTCTTGAGAGATGAATAATAATATTTCATCAAATGAAGAAGAAACATAAACAATCTCAAATAGCGATGATATTGTTTCAAAAAACTCTTATAACAGCATACGTGGGATTTTATTTTCCATGTAAGAAAAAATAAATTAAAATAAGCTTAAAATATCATGAAATAAACAAAATTCGTGATATAACATGTAATAAAGAATGTATGTACACCTCAAAATATAATTTAGGTGCATAACAAAAAAATAAGTCCAAAAAGAAAGAAAATTGAGATAGAACTATTTTTCTAATTTTTTAACTTTTGAAACATAAACCACATAAAAAAAGATCATAACATGGATATGTTAATAGCCATAAATTTAATTATATTATACACAGAATACAATTATGTGATGTACATACACTACATAAAATGAAAGGGTGGTGAACATAGCTTGTACCTCCTGGAAATAAAAGGTTAGATTAGATACCATTAGTTTGTGTATTGACTATTGTCTAAATGATTCAAAATAAATGTATAATAAATATGTATTTATTATAAATATTTTAGATAATCATAATAGTATATCTAATACTATATATGGTTTTATCATTACCTTGTATTACCCACTTGTTGGCCATCCTAGGTTAAGGTTTCACTTCAGATAATATTCTCTCTATTCTTTTAATGAGTCTTAATTTGTTATATATTTTGTACTAATACTTTTATAATTATTCTAAAATGTAAAAAAAATATAATTTATATTCATTATGTTTTTATTATAATCATCTATTAAATATAGAATTTTGAAATGGAATACATCATTAATGGAGACGACATGCCGTACATATACATGAATGATGTCTCAGTTTTTATTATCCTATGGATAGAAAGAAAGAAAATGGAGTATGTATATAAATTTATATTATATCATTATTTTATAATTTTAATGTTATATGTACAATATTATTTTTTAAACCCATTATTAATACATTCCATGTAGTGTGTGAATGAATCAAATATCTTCAAGGGGCGGTAGTCCACACTTCTGGAAAGGAAGTTATTATATTTACACCAAATGGATAGAAAAAAAGATATGTGTTTTAAAAGTAATAAATAATATTAAATAAATAATAAATATAATATATAACAAATATAAATAGTGTTTCCGTCAAAATTTCAACAATGAGAGGTGGTAAGGAAAATTGAATAATCATCTCTTAGTTAGGCGGTAGTGTGTCGTATACATAAACAGTATATTAGTTATTAATTAGATGGAGGTGTGCGTAAGTGTAGGATGCAACCATAGAATAAACAAAACTTTTATATTTACGATATAGGTTATTTTATACAATCACGGAAAATTAAAGTGGATTGGATGGAGAAATAAAATAAAATAAAGGACATGAGAGTAGACGTTACCTCTTAATCCAGAACCCCTTTTGGTTTGTGCCAAAATTGTTATTTTGATATATTTATGAAAAAGGGGTGGATTATACAAGAAATAGAGGGATTTTTAGAAGTGTTATTGGAATTTATTGTCTGAAATTAAGTGGTTTGATATGTGTGAAGGACAGGGGGAGGTGGTGGCTTTTTATATGGAAGGAGTGTCACTCTTATAAATATTTGAAGAAATAATTCCACCCACGATTTTCATGTTGAATGTGGATCCAATGAGGATCAAAATATGTGGAATTAGAGGATAGGTTATATAAATATCCGTTCAATATATTTTGGACTAGTTTATAGGTCTTTTTGGGCTTTACGGTTATGGTTTAGTCCATTATTAAACTTACTTTATCCTTAATCGATGTAATTAAATTAATCAATTTTAGTAAAAATGTTGTCCAAAAACTATGTTGACCTGATTAGACATTATAAATTACTATGATTAAATATATGTAATCTATTTTTCCAAATTCCAATCAAAAAATATAAATAATTTAGGCTAAAAGTAATCTCATAGTCAGGACGAAAATGCGTGTTTTTATGTAAAAATGGTAAAAATATTACTATTTTTTATATCCAATTTAAATTTGAAATTAGTTGAAATTAATCAATTTGGGATAAATGATAAAAATATAATATAATTTAACTTTCAATCAAAATTAAAATATATTTTATTCTTATAAATTAATTAAATGAAAAGGCAGTTTTGAATTAGAAAATTGTATTTTCACTATTCATACAACAATTATGTTTCTCAGAAAAATCACAAACATCCACCCTAATATAATTAAAACGTTCTAAATTCAAAAATTATGTTTTTTTAAATTAAAATTATAAATGTTCCTGAATGTAATTTTATTATTAAAATATGATCATTCAAGAACATTGTACATTTAAACATGAAAGGACATTAACTAAAATCATATCTTTCATTATAAATATGTTTATTTATATAAATTTTTTTAATGAAATAATTTAAAATTTGTTATTATTATTAATATTACTATGTTTAATTGTTAGGTTATAATTATCTCATTTATTCAATTATAACAGCAAAATGGTGTTTCGTTGAAACATCAGTGTTTGGTGTAACATACGCCAAAATGGTGTTGCGTGTAATGTATGCAATGTCAATGTTCCAAGTAATGTATTTTGTGTTAGTAACATGTAATGTATTATGATTTGGTTCTATGTTACATTCACCAAGTCGGTGCCCTGTGAAAGGAATTTTTTACTCGTTGCAATGCAAGACAAAAATGAAAATGTAATTAATTTTAGAAAAAAATGTCCATAAAAACTTCGGGTGATATATTATACACCCTTAACATGAAATTCTACCTATATTTTCATCACTTTGGTAAAAAAATAAATATAATTTTTCTTCATTGTTTCCTCAAGTTCCCACATAGCTTCATCTAACTGATTATTTCTCTAAAAATGTTGACCAGGTGTGTGGTCTTGTTTCGTAGAACATGATCTGTACAATCCCAAATTTCAACTAGTTGATCCTTGTAAGAAAGTCAGTGCACCAATGTATTGACCTCTGAGTTTTCAATACATGTTAAGGGATATCTATGTACATTATCAAGAGATATACATGGAACACATCATGGAATTGAGAGAGATTATTAGGAAGTTCCAAGATATTGGCTACCGTCCCAATACAATCAAGAATCTTAATGGGAAAAATATATATGTAGGGATTAGTTGTATTTCTTCTTAAATATCATAACTTTCATCCATGGATATATTTATAGAAAAACCGTTTAAGAAATTTATAATTCTAAACCACATCAATTATTATTATCATAATGTTTCTTCTGAATTTGAGATGCTTTGATACGCTGTTGTGTGGTTCTAACCTTCTCGACCATTTCATCAAAAACCTATAGTCCCAATAGACATATTTCTCTAACCTCATCCCAGAAATTTGTAGCTCTCCATTTACTCCCAAAATGGGTTTTTTATGGTTTCATCTGAATGGAAGAGTGAAGTCTATTGTTGTATGAAAACTCATAAAGGAGGTTATCCCAACCACCTATGAAATATAAAGAACATGATATCAAAATTTCCTATTGGGATTTAATTTTTATATCATACAAACCATCATTTAAAAGACGATAAGAAGTTTTGAAACTCAATTCATTATCATTTTCTTACTTATTTCATCACCAGGACATAGAGGTAAACCTAAGATCCTAATATGTTATAATAGAATATGGTACTCCATGCAACCATACCACTTCTTTAATGTATATCCTAGATAAAATATCTACATATCAGTCTTCTCTCAGAGATGAGAAGTGTGAGGACTTAGTAATCATATCTAAAACCACCCATATAGCATTAATCCTTTTATATTTTTTGGGTAGTCCTATGAAAAAATCCATAGTGATGTTCTGCCATTTCCATTCTGGTATGGGTAATGGATGAAAACACCCCCTTTGAATTTTTTCTTTTGGCCTTAACATGTTAGCATACAATGAAAAAATATACAAACTATTTGATATATATCTTCATTCCCTCCCACCAAAAATATTCTTTCAAGTATCTATACATCTTCATAAATCTAGGATAAATAGAGAATGAAGAACTATGACCATCCTCTAAACCCACCTTCTTCAAATCTAGTAGGAAAGGAATACATACATGGTTTTTGAACCTTATCATTCCATTCAGATCAAGGTTACATTAAGGATCATTTATGACTATATTTCTTAGCTCTTCATTTTTCTTCTTCATCTCCATAAACTGCAGTTTGATAGAGTGTTTGATATTCATTTGAGAAATATAATCCTTTTACCATTACTTCAGGATGTCTATATCAATACTTTTCAAATCCAAAAATATTTGATCTTTTCTGATCCTCATCATCAATAAGATATTATGATCCTTCCGACTTAAAGCATCAGCCACCTTGTTCAATTTCACATGGTCGTAATTTATTGATAAGTCATAATCTTTTATCAACTCAACCCATATTTTTTGTGAATGATTGACTCTTTCTATTTGATGTATATATTATATATTATTATAACCTGTATAAATATCATACATTTTTGGAATAAAGATAATTCCTCCATTTGTATAATGAAAAAATCACCACTCCTAACAACAAATCATGAGTTGGGAAATATTTCTCAAGAATACTAAATTTCCATGATGTATAAACGATAACCATGTAATTATACCTAAAAAATCCCAATTTATTATCAGAGAATCGCTAAAGATTACAAACACATCTCCACTACAGGGTAATGTATGAATTGGTACACTAACTACCCTTCTCTTCAGTTCCTTAAAATTTTCATCACATTCATCTGTCCATATGAACTTGAAACCATTCAGAGTTAACTTGGTGAAATGTTTAGATAGTCCTGATAAATTCTCCAAAAAACATTGATAATATACTGCTAAACCAATAATTCTATGTATAATAGACACCTTTTTTAGTGTAGTCCATCATTCAATAGCCACCATCATTGATGGATATACTACTATACCATGACATGAGATTATGTGACAAATAATTAAACACTTTTCATCCAAAATTTACACTTTTTAAATTATCAATATAGCTTCTCCTTCCTTGGAGTATTTAGTAAAATTTTCAAGCGATTTTAATTATTTCCATTCACTTTGAATATATAAGAATACCATCAATAAAGTATAACATAAACTAATTGAGGTAATCTCTTATGAATCTATTCCTTAAATCCATCAAGATAGCAGGGGAATTAGTTAGACCAAACAGAAAAACTATATTTTCCTAACATCCAGACCTTGTACAGAATGTCGTCTTAGGTATATCATCTATCATAACGCTCAATTGATGGAATCCTGTATGATGGTCAGTCGTGGAAAATTATTGAGCTCCACACAATTGATCAATGATGTCATCAATACAAGGTATATGATACTTATTCCTGATAGTGATCTTTTTCAACTCCCAATAATCAATGCCGATCTGCACTGATCCACAAGTCACGTTCACAAAAGAATAGGTTCACCGCAATGTGACACACATGGCCAAACGAATCCCCTATTACGGTTTTCATAGAGTTTCTTCTTTAAATCCTGAAACTTAATTAGGGCCATTATATATAGAGTCTTTAAATTTAGTGTGGTACCGGGTATGAATTATATTGAGAACTCAACATGTCATTTTGGGGGAAGGCTAGAAAACTATTCTAGAAATACATCCCAAAAACATCAGAAAATAGGCATATAATTTTGTAAAATTTATCCCCATCCAATTGAGATAAACAACCCTTTTTAATGGGTATTAATACCCATACACTATACATAATCTCCACATGAAGTCACTACTTATCATCACATGGATGGATGATCATTGTGATTCGAAATATCAAAAGTATCCTCCCTTCCTTGACAATTAATGTGGGATTTATGTAGAGAAAGACAATCCATTCCTAATATGACCTGAAATTAATAAAAACGAAGAATTAAAATATTTTCATGATTCACATTACCACAAACATCATCTAGAGATGAATTATAGACTTGAGAGGAAGTCATCATACCATTAGGTGTTAGCAATGTTAAATCCACATCTAATTATTTTGGTGGAATCATATCAACCTTATAAAATTATGTACATATGAAAGAGTGGGTAGATCCAGAATCAAATATGAAATTAGTTTTTATATATTTTATGGTAATTGTACCTTTAATCACATCGTCATCACAACCCTCATAAAAAATATAAATTTCATTAGATTTCTCCTTACTTATTAGATTATGAGGTTGTTAACATCGATCATCATCACCAGACCTTGAGTCTGGGTACTGGTTAACATAATGTCAATTATCCTTACACCTGTAGAACTAATTCATGGGAGGTGCATTATGTGGTAGTTTTTCCCCATTCATAGCATTATATATCTTCCTCCCATCTCTTTGGAAATAAAATTCATAGTAGACTTCCCTTCCGGACATAAAACATTTATTTTACCTATTAAAGACATTTCCTCTACGCTTCTTCCCACACATAGAGTATAAAGTTAAGCTCATATTCATCTCTTGGTGTTTTTTTGATTTTTATTTAAAATCCATATTCTAATTCTTATCAAAACCAAGAGATTTATACATTACCCCAACATCCATTTCAACCTTGATTACACAATACACAATCTCATCATAACTACTATTGTCTCTTATTGCCAATTCCATTTTGATATTTTTTTAGAAACTGAAGAAATAATCAAATTTAATTTTGGATTGAATGATAATTCACAAATATTTCCTCGAAAGTCTCATGATATTACCATTGTAGCACCAATAGATTCAACATCCCTTTGATTCAACTCAAGTAACTATTTATCTATCTTGGTATGAAGAATCTATGGAATGTATTTATTGAAAAGTAATGTCATGAACTCATCCCAATCCATGGATTCATTCTCATCGTATTGTATTGTATTCTTTATTAGAGTCCACAACTTGTATGCTTTTCCTTATAACAAATAGATAACAATAATTACTTAAGAGTGCTTTGTACAGTAATGAATGTATGATATCTTTTCATTGGTATGGATGAATTATTTAACAACATGTGCACCAGAAGAACCTTTGATATAAGGTGGATGTTTCCTTGTGAAAGAATATATATAATCTTGTTCTCTCTTTTTCTCATTCAGATGTACACTATAATTCAGAGCTTGAGAAAGTAGTATGAGCATAACAACAAAAATTTTCGTTTATGCTCCCATAGAATTCAGTTTTACATGAATAAAATCCTTGAATTTTACATCACAAATCACTATTAACAAGGTTCCTTCTGGTTCCATCCATTAACTAAAACAAAAATAATAGAGTATGGAATTTTTATTATAATGAGTCACCGCGAAATCATAAAAAATCACTTACAGGATGTCTAATTTATGAAAAATTCATTAATCAATGAAACCATAGGTTTACCCAAGCTTATTAATAGAAATATTATTTTTAAATCCTTCATGATTGTTTCTGAAGAGTTTGTGAATTCCCAAAACATATCCCCCAGGAGTGTCAAACTAGGTGTGCATAAAGGCCCATTATCGTGTAACAGATTACCTGAGTCAAGCCCGAAACATCTTATCTGAGTTCTTTCACGAAGGTCAACTTGTTTTAGAGCCACATACACTTGTAGTATCTATAAATGGATGTATTTCTAGGAAATCACTCACTTTATCCATCACCAAAATTACAAATCATTTTCATATTTTTTTTTCTAATCCTTGTACTTATCCATATACATGTCCTTTTGGTTTTCAATAAGGTTTTATCATCCTATATTGTAAAGGAAAACTGAAATATTTCTCTTATACAATATATAGATACCCACTCTTTTCATACAACAAATATATAAAACTTTTACGGAATACATAAAACATTATACAAATAGAAACTCAAAGAATGTAGAAGTTGACTAACATTAGAAACATGAAAAACACAAACACATGTACATAAATGAGCTACACGATCTCCCACTATATTCTTATTTACTATCACCCTTATAGTACACATAAAAAATAATACAGATATTTATAACCTGCGTAAGGAAACATACTAAGGGGTGACATTTAATGCTCAGTAATGATTAAAAAGGGAGATATATATGTATAATCATCAGCATATGGGTATGAGGACATGATCATGATAATAGAATATCATACCATGCATATCAAAAATAATTTACATGAATCATGGCATAAAGAGTGGTAGTTCATAATACAAGATTCATAAGGAAATAAATAACATAATCCATTAAAGAATAACATATGAATAAAACATATAATTGTGATAGACACATGAGAATATAATATGATATTCATAGAAGCCAAGTCATCACTTCCAAGACCATATTGGTAGAATAGGTTCACTATGCACACCATCTTGGTAGTCATGGTTCAATCCCATGGTAGTCTTGGTAGCAAGAGTTCACTACTGGTAGAATCATTATAGTCATGGTTCACTCCCATGGCCACCTTAGTAGTCAAAGTTCATTCCCAAGACCCTCTTAGTCAATCTCATGAGACATAAGTCTTTACCCAATGCATTGGGAGACTATATTTTTCCCACCAATTCCATAGAGAAATCATACTTACATGTGAAAAATATCATAAATAATCATATTATAACCCATGAAATGAAATGGGTATTATTAACATGTAATCATATGATAAAATCTAGAAAGGTATGGGTTTCATAATCATCTCTTTATAAATATAACCCATGGGAAGATGTGGGTTTCAAAACCATACAACCCCTGAAAGTGAAATGGGTTTCATAAAAATTATTCTAACAAATCAATATTCATTTAAAGAAATAATGTGAATGGAAATATTGAATAACTTTCTCATAAATTATTTAGTAACACCAATGTATTTTATAATATATGGGAAATAATTTTGAAAGAGAATTTAAAAATATTTCTTGAGTAAAATATTCTTTCTTCATTGAAAACGCTTTTTGAAACATAAAACCTTTTCAATACATTTTTTAATATATCTTTGAAAACATATAGAGGAAGAATTGAAAACAATAAAAAAAATTTAGAAATAATTTTTACTTTCAAATTGTCTTAAGATATCTTTTGAATACATTGTTAAAAATATTCTTGAAAACATGGTTTTTGAATATAATAGATTTTCGACAAAAGAGAGAGACAATCAGATGTTACCTAAAAATGTTTTCATAAGTTCCAAATAGTGGGAAATGGTAGTAATAAATGGATATATCAATAATAATTTGATTTTATGGAATATCATGAGTGTTATTAAAAAATGTATATTATGTTTTCATCAAAGGAATAGTAAACATAAAGAATATTGAACTATGATGAGACTGTTTCACTTAAATCTTATAACATGGTCAATTGGGATCATATTCTACACATAAGAAAACAAAATTACATGAAGGTTAAAATATCATTAACTAATGTAAAATAGTTATATAACATTTAAAATGATTGTATATACACCACTAAATATAAATCATCCTTAAATAATATTTCTGGGATGAATCTCCCAAAATACAATTTCATAATCCATTTATTGGAATCCAATTCTATAATTAGAATGTATTGGTTGTATTTATATAGAGCCTACATCAGTAGTTAAAATAATGAAATCACAATCCATGTTATAAACCATCAGCTAATTCAATAAAAGTATGAACAGGAGGATGAATCTCATTAGGATACTTCTCATTCACATATATTGTTTCTATATGAAGAATCATTTCTAGCTCAATTTCATTTGAAAAGGAATTGAATCACAATTGAATACAAGACCAAATTTATGGAATATGCTACTGAATACCCTAAAAAGATTCATGGTCTTCATCCTAACTAATAGGCTGAGTTATCAACTAAATTTATACCTATAGATCAACCAATAATCAAGACTCTTTGGTGAATATCCCCCATTTAACTCAAATAAATGAATAATAATCTATAAGATAATTTATAAAATGGTTTCATAAACCCATTTTCTTCAACATGTGGTGTGACCAAATTATTTTTGAAAAATAAGGATGGGATAATATTCCCTTGAATTGATTATGAAAAACTCAAAACATTCTTGGAAAAGAAAATTATCAACTTCCAATAATTGATGAATTATTTTATTATCTATAGGGGTCCAAAAAATTTCTAAAGTCTAAATTTAATTAGTATATAGAAAATTAATTATAATGAATTATGATATTCCCAATACTATTTTTTACAACGTAAGAACACAATGAGTTTATTGAAATGACCTTCACACACACAAATGCTATGAAAATATTCAAGAGATCTGGGAAAATAATATTTAGATATTACATGGATTTTTAGTCTTTATGGATGATATTATCAAATACACAAAAATAATGTTGGATCATGATGAGTAGCTATTTATAGTAACTAATACTTTTAGAAAATAACATCTATATGAAATGTACAAAAAAATTTGTGTTTTGGATGGAATAATTAATAGCATTGGTGAATATTATCTGAATAAAGTGTATATATAAGGATCCATCAAAATATTGGAGATTGAAGAATATTCCAGAATAAAATATATATCAAATATCCATTGTTTACACAAATGAGTTATGTAATATCAATGATTAGTGAGAAACTTCTTAAGATTTAAAAACCCACTCACAAAGGTATCTTAGAAGGGTGAAATATTTATTTTGGACTTATGGATTTTAATAGTGATTCATGTATTTGATGAAGATGTTTACTAATACAACTATAAACTCACTACACATAAGTTGGTATGGATTTATTATCCAAAGTGATGCATCAAAAAAGGTAGGGGTTTTATACACACGAAAAATGATAAATTGATAGCTTATTCATCCAGACTGTAGGTGATTCATCACAAAAAATAGATAACACATGATATATAGTTGGATTAGTAATATTAAAATTTATGATTTTGAATAACTTTCTATATATTGATATGTGTGACATATATACATATCATAATTGATTCATGTATATATTTATAAAGAAGTCACTAAAGATTAATAAAAAATGTGGTTAAAGTTAATCAAGGATATTGACTACTAAATCTATTATCGTCATTGAATGTTCTATAAATATGAATATTATCAATGTAGAAAATATCTTATACTCATATACCTGATGTGGGTTGATAATGATCTAATATTATTGGACATGTAGAGGGTGGACATTGAAATCATAATCTATGGAGAAATATAATTCCTTAATAAAATTATAGATCAATAATATACATAGATAAGATAAATAAAGATCAAAGGGATGAGGTTGATTTAGAAAATAATATGTTATATACCCGATAATGGAAAAAATCAATTCAATCCAGCCTTTTTATTTAATAAATTTTCATTAGATTTACAAATAGAGGACATTTTACTTTTTTTTTCTAGGAAATATGGTACATAATATATCAAAACATAAAAAATTATTCTATTCAACATGAAATGATTCTTAATTTTTAATCCTACATAAATTCAGTTCATATCATAAATTAGGGATATACTTCAAATTAACGGGTTATCATAAGGCCCAGTAAGGTAAAGAAAGTGAAACAATTTACATGTGATCATGAAAATTATCAATAAGAACATGAGGAATATCATAAAGGATTTCTAAAGAAGAATATAACTATATTAATAAAATTATTCATAACATGGAAATATAGACACAATTTATAAATGATACATTCATTAACATATCATCAATTTTTGTCACTAAGGTATCATAAAAATTACCATGGTTATTTACAAAGGTATCATAAATCATGTTAGCTATAGAGATTAACTTCCTTAAAAAACTAATTGGAGTACTATCAGGGAACACCCTTAATATTTCCTAACTAATATTTCCACAAATATAATAAAAAATTTAATAAATGACCCATCTATAATATAATAATTGGGTTTCATATAAAAATCATGGCGTTTTAAAGAAATGTTTTTAAAGAAAATATATTTATGTTATTATTAACCCATTAAAAAGGAAGGTGTGTTTCATGTATTTTAATTCCAGGATAAAATATATCATTATGAAATCGAGTTTTATACCCCTATAAATGATATAGGTTTGGTTATTCAAAAAATAAAATAATATAATTTATTGAGAAAGAGATAGATTTTGAGTATAAAATATACCAGCATACCGGGTATGAAACATGGTTTTAGAAAAATTAAATGGAGAACATAAATGAGTATCTAACTGATAAAATTGTCTTAAAATTGTAAATGGATATAATAAAATGGATATAAGAACATATTTGTTAAATATTAATTACATACTATATAAAAAGGAAACTTTAAAGGGAAAAAGAAGTTAAGGTTTACATTACCTTGAAGAGTAACACCTAAAAATCGATGATTGGAACATTGAGAGATTGAGGAAACCTTAGGAGGTGAAAATATAATTTATTCATAGAGGATTAATTTTTAATAATGGATAATGGATAAATTTGTGGGTATTTATATCAGACATGAGAGATTTTTTTATTGATTTAGTTAGACACCTTGGTAGTGGTACTTGAAAAACCATGGGATTTCCCCAGGTATTTCCCCATGGTATTGGAAACATGGGATAAATATTATGTAATTAGAACACAGAAGATTTTAGCAACATTTTATGTTATATAATACATCAATATGATGTTGTGAAACTTACCACAAACTCAAAACTGTGTTATAACTATTCACCGAAAAACTAATTTTTGTAGAAAATTCTTATAAATTTACACTAACGTAATCTCTTAGTTTGATATAAAAAATGTTATTTATTTTACCACAATAATTCTGTGAGTGTGCAAAATTTAACTTTTAAATATAAAAATCCTTCTATATTAAAAATTACAGCGGGTAGAAAATGCATAGTAAAATGCATAGTAAAATTTCTAACATTGGAAAAAAATTATTCAATCATTTAAATTTAATGAAAAATGTTTTAATCATACTATTTCAATAAAAATTTATTTTTCAAAATATCAATGTATACTAAAAAAATTTATATCTTTTCTAAAAAGAAAAATTTCGGTCAAAAAAATAAATTTCTCAACTCATCATATTTTTATGAAAAACAATTCTCAAAACGAAATTGATTGAATAAAAATTTTATATATAGAAATGGATTAACCATTAAGTAACTTATAACTCACCACATAACCCCTTATAACACCCACATAATATCTTAGGGTGTGGTGTGAGATGGTCATATATTCTTGGAGAGGTTCAGGTAACATTGCCTAAGTTGTAATTTCCAATAAATTGAACTTCTCTTATATGCAGTTTCATTCAAGATTAACATGTTGAAGACAACCATGGGAATGGTAAAGTTAGAAGCCTAGTGGCGCTACCTCCCTCCCATGTTCTGAAAAATATGCTTCGTACAACATGAATCAACTGTACGAGGCCATCAAATATTTTTTCTGCATTAATTCTCCATTATCATTTGAACTAATAAACAATAATTTTGATGTTAACATAATTTTAGGAGTATAGTTTCAAATGGTTATATTGAAAAACGGTGTAAAAATGTTCAAAAAATAATGATCACATTATAAATTATACTTCTTTCATTGTTAATGATATATGTTAATGTTTAGTACAAAATATTATAACACATATTTTTAGGAAGTAAAATTCATTCAAATAATTTAGGTCATTACATTCTTCCACCATTATGAAATTTCATTCTAGAAATTTCATTGTGTTTACTCAGTTGGGAAAAGGTGTGGGTTTATCTATCCCATTGTATCCTATGGTTCCCACAATGCTTCATCAAATTTTTTGTTCCATCACAAAACATTAACAACATGGGTAGTATTGTTTCTTAGAACAAGATCTCTACGGTCCAAGATATCTAATAGCTTCTCCACATAAGAGAGGTCATGTTACAGTTGTTCCACATCAGGATTAAATACATGTTAAGGGTCATGTAAGAACTTCCTCAAGATAGATACATGCAATAAATCAAGAAGTTGATCATAATTTAGAGGAAGTTCAAGCCGATATGCAACTAATTCTATAATTTCAAGTATTTCATAGGTTAAATTTTACTTGGGGATCAATTTCCCTTTCTTCCCAAACCATATGAATCTATTCCAGGGTGAAATTTGATGGAAGAATTTTTTACCAACCTGAAACTCCATGCCCCTTGTACGATTGTCATTATTTCTCTTCTACTGACTTGGATAAGCCTTTATGAATTATTGGATTACACTAACATTTTTAGTTCATCTGTTGCACAAGATCAGGACTAAGAAGATTTCTCTCCTCAACTTTATACCAAAAACATGTAGTTATACATCAAATCACTTATAGAGAATCGTAGGGTTCCATTTGAATTCTTGAATGTAAGCTATTTTTGTGTTATAACTAAACTAAAGAGATATGTTGATCCCATCCACCTTTAAATTCAATTGAGAATGTTCTCAGCATCTCCTCGAGTGTTTGAATAGTCCATTCATATTGGGCACCAGTTTGGGGGTGATAGGTTGTATGAGAATTCGATTTTGTAATTAGAGAATGTTGAATACTTCTCATGAATTTTGATTTGAACTATTGATCACTATTAAATATGATGGAGTGAGGAACCTCATGAAGCCTTTCATAATCCTTTACATAAATAATGGAATGTTGGATGAGATAGAAATCATACTGAATAGAGATTAAATGGAATGTCTTGGTGAGATGGTCCACTTTAACCCAGTCACATAGTTTCCTATAGATATTTTCAAGAGGCCAATGACAATCTACACAATGATATTGTCCCACTTCAATGTTTTTATGTGTAGTGGTTTTAATACCCCATTAGGAAGTTGTCACTTTGCACTCATGTGCTAACACACCAAGAACTTTTTCTATACTTATAATTATACCATTTAATTTTATCCCTCTAGAAATTATCACCATGGTACCTATAGAATTTCTTTATTCATGTATATATATAGAAAATAGATCTATGCAATTAATACATTTGTTCATTCTTTATTTCTATAATATTTTGAACACATAGTGTTGTATGGAATTTTAGTACACGTTCTTGGTTAGTATTTTACTCAGGAAACTTCTCATTCATCAAAGCCTTTATCATATTCTATAACAAAGGCTCTTATCTTTGAGATTTCATGATCTTCTCTTGTAATGATGGTTGAGAAATCATTTGGGACAAGGTTGATGTTGTTACTTCCCTTATAATTTCCATTTCCTTTTTTACTGGGTATTTGATCAAAGGATCTTCTTGAAACCTCATAATTTCCAACACGATTGGGTTTTTCTAACGTATTGCTACAGTAACTTTTTTTCTCTTCTAGGATGAAAATGAATTGAAAAAACACAGTCTTTAAGAACATCCAAACACCTCCTATATATCATGTTCAATTCCTTTGGCAAGGAAATATACATCAAATATCGATGGTATATCTATATGTCACATTTCGCCCCCTAAAGTTAGACACTTCATATCATCAATGAAAAAACAACCATAACTAACTCCAAGTCATGATTATGATAATTCTTCTAATAAGTATTCAACTGTTGAGGTTGTCACGACCCATCCCCCGGGGCCCCTGCCGTGAATACCCCAATACTGACTTAAATAGGCCTTGGGCTGATGACTAGAACCAATGGTGTAATTCCCAAAAACTGGGAAGGCATTGCCTTTATAACCTATAATCACACACAACATGATATGAACACGAGTAAACTGTATAACCAAAAGGGTGTTGAATGTAAAAGGGACCAGAATAAAAGAACAATACTAAAGGTACAAGTACAAATGAAAACAATACAACTGAAAAAAAAAGAAAGAAAAGATGTTGCTGGATCGTCCTCTGAGGTTCCTACCTGAAGGGTAGGTACTGAACGCCTCCTCCGCACTCCACATCCATCTGTCTCCTTCGGGACCTGGGTGGACTTTGGCATTGAAACTCAAGAAACATGCTCAAGTGTCGTGCACCATCTACTATTGGGGCTGGTGGCATGAGTGTCCCAACTTGGAGTGGAACCGCTGGTGGCTTCACTGGTTCCATTACTGGAAGAGGGCCCTGCAACAAGGCCTCATCGCTAGGTGGGATATCAGCACGTACAACTCTCGGAATGCTAGTCATCTATCTATGTGGAGGCATCCTGAAAAGAAACATGTGTGATATGGTTAAATGAAATACCTGGTGAGCTGACCTGGTTGAGCTGACGTAAGGTCAACTTTTTAAATCACACACGCAATCAGTGTTTTCGTGCACTGAGTTAGAAATTAGAATTCAGGGTCCTGGTGTATGGATACGTCAGCCGCCGCACCAACAATGGAATCCCTGAACTGAGAACCACACTTACTACCCATAAAACTATTTCTTTATAGAAAAGAATGATCAGAGTCAAATTTTCTATGGTATAACCGAATCCTCTGATACCAATTTTTCACGACCTGTCCCCCAGGGCCTTTTTCGCGACTATGCCAAGGCCGCCTTCCATAGGCGAGGGACTGGCGACTATCACGAAAGGCTTAATTCCCTTAAACTGGGAAGGCATTGCCTTTATAACCTGTAAACACACACAGTATGATATGAAACCAAGTAAACTGTATAACCAAAAGTGTGCTAAAAGTAAAAAAGGGATGGAATACAAGCCCAACAGTAATGGTATAAGTACATCTAAAAACAATACAACTGATGAAAAAGAACGAAAAGCAGCTACTAGATCGTCCTCTGAGGTTCCTACCTGATGGGTATGTACAGAACGCCTCTTCAGCACTAGACTCCCATCCGTCTTCTCTTGGTATCGAAACAGCATATGGTCCACCTACAGGTATCGTCCAGTCCTGGTACTCTCATCCTCTATTAAAACTGTCCATCGTCTGCATCCAACACAACGAAATGCTGGCATATCCCGTGAAGGGGTGAGTATAACGATACATAGTAGGTATCCTGAGATGATCAATGCCTCAAAAAATCCATCAATGATAAACCATAATGTATGAAATCAACAGATAACCCTACTTTGGTATATACCCGTACATATACCTAAGTTATTAATTAATCCTTCTCAATCATGAGGAAAACACAAAAGTACTGACTCAGCTCAACTAGGATTTTTATTTTGGGGGTAGTATCAAGTAACATCCCTAGTCACATTATCGAATCCTCAAATTCTTGAGAACCCATTCACAATCGAGTACACTAGGCTAGCTATGACACCAATCATGCTTCCCACTAACCTTGGACTGTTGAGGTACTTCTCCTAATGAGTATCGTTGGTCTTCCGCGTCACACAAAGGCGCTTCCCACCATGGGTCCACCACGTCACCAGGCGTGCTACCCCTTGTAGCCAGCAGAGTTACTCCTCGTGTCGAGTACCCCTAGTCTTCCGCATCACCATGAACGCTCCTCCATCAAGGCTCTTCTGCGACACCAATTCTCTCCCCACTAGGCTAGTAGAGTCACTCCATGTCAAATGGTCAGTAGTCGTCAGATCTCAGCCAGCTACGAGGTCTCCTCACTACGATCTCTCATCATTGGGAGGATCCGCTCCACGAGCTACTATTCGATACTACATATGCCATGAAATCCAACAAATAAGTATCTCAACAGTCCGCCTCGTCATAGGGGTCTCAATGCAACAGATGGAACGTTAATCGGACACCCAATCTGTGAGTTATTAGCCTTTTAGTCCCGGGGGCCTATTTGGATTCGTGCATGATCCAACCTAATTGTATATCATGTATACCCCAAAATCTAGTGGGTTGTACTCAGAGGAACTGTCATTCTCCAATATTACTAGCACAACTGACGGTTCGTAAAATGGATGTACGGTGCCAAAGATATGGCCAAATGAAAGTAAACTGTCATTGTGGGCCCGAGTCTGGTTCGACCTGGTCGGACTGACCAAGTCTGGGCCTACCTGGTTCACGTCGACCCAGCCTAACTCGTTGGATATGGCCCATCCCATTGGGTTTGGCCCGGCCCAGTGGGCCCAGCCCAGCATGATGTGAGGGGCCACGAAGACCAGTGAGGCCGTTGAACGACCGTGAGGGCGCGGACCGACCGGGAGGGCACAGACCGGCCGCAAGTCAGCATGAGGGTAGTTTGGCCCACAGTGCATCACGTGGGAGGCTCATCCCGAAGGGTGTGGGCCCGGTTCAGCTCAGAGGGCCACGACGAGGGCAGCTCAAGGCAGCTCATCCCGGACGCCGGGATGGCATGGCTGGGGCCAGTTCTGCCACCATGTGGCGCAACCATGGCCGGTTCGGCCTGGGTGGGTCGGACGGTGGATGATGCGGCCAGGGCGGCTCGGCCGGGAGTCCAGGTTATCCAGGAGATGGTTCGGCTAGGTGGTCAGGTTGGTCGGGGCCGGTTCGACCGACAGACGGTGCGGCTTGGACGTCTCGGCCCAGCCTGAGGTGGCTCGATCGGAAGTGTGAAGAACACATAGGCGGTTCAGCTGAGGCGCGACAAGGGGGTGCGGCTGGTTCGGCTGGGGTTCCATGAGGGGTCGCTGGGTTGGTTCGACTGGCAGCGGCACAGGACACCGCGGGGGTGGTGCGGGTTGCGGAGTTTGCGGGTGGTGGCGCCGTTGTATTCGTTGCCTTCGTCGCCTTCCTCTATTTCGAAGAACTCTGTGAAACAACACAAGGGTTACAGAGAGGACGATCCATGATTGTTTGGCCCGCACTCTTCACATTAGAGAGGTAGTAAGAGGTTCACATGGATGAAGCACATCGAAACCTCCCAAAAATATTCTTCGCAAACTGCAATAAAAAATAAGGGGTTGCAAGGAAAGTGATAAAAAAATAGCATTAAACCCCTACAACTTCCCACAACAATTTATTCCCAACCCGCTAGGAAAACATCTGCGGATCAACTTGATAATAATTTGATCTAAGTTATTTGCTTTTAGATGGAATGAATCAAGGGAATAAAATCATACTTAAGGAAAATCTCTACCTAGTTTGATGTTTGTTTACATTGGCCCGAGAAGGCGGATGTCGATTCATTGTAGAAGAACACATCCTAAGTCGTAGGAAGTTCCTAGAACGAAATTCAAAGTTGAGGTCGTTCTTCTTAGTCAAAGGTGTTCCTTGTCGTTGGAGCATTTTTCGTCGATGGATCATTCTTCTTTGCAATATTTCTCCCAAATTCCTCCTCTCCCCAACTCCACCCAGGTGAATTCACAACCAAAATAATATATTGTAATATATATTAAGTCATTGGAATAATATTCAAAAATTTATAATTAATTAATTGATGTGTGGGATCAATTAATTAATGGGGAGGATTTGTCATAATAAATTATGTGCATTGGCATAATTAAAGTGGAGGAGGTTAAGAGGATCTCCCTCATTAATTGGGGGAGTTGAGGGTTTCTACCAATTAATGCGGGGGGAGGGTTTAAGGGGGTTTAATCCTAGGTGGTCCCCACCACCATATCCTCTCATGGGAGGTTATGGTTCGAGTGCTCCCCACCACCTTAACCTCTCATTGGAGGTTATGGTATGGTGGTTCCCTCTTCCAACATCCACACAGAGGTTTACATCAAGTGGACCCACCTGAAATATCTACATGGAAGCTCAAAATAAAGTAAAATAAAGATTATTTTATTTTATTATATCCATGAAAACCCCAAAAACTAACTTTCTCCCTCATCCATATACCGTCGAGGTGAAAGTATCTTTAAGGAAAAACCACTTCTGTGAGTTCAACGCTGCCCTCAAATTTCAATTCTGAGCACCTATTCAAAAGTTATAAAAACCCACTCATACGTTTACTGAACCTACATGAACAAAACTTCATAAATTGATTCCAGGCACACCAGGCCTTAAAATCATGTGTCATCAATTTTCATGGACTCGTAAAACTCCCATTTAATTTAAAACAATGCATGGAAATTCTGGGTCTTTATGGAGGTGAATAAACAATTATCTTTTCATATTTCATGAGTATACACACAATCCCTTTCTTATATACATTACTAAAAATAAAATATCCATCTTTGAAAGAGAGAATAGGTAACACAGGTTGAGTAACTAATTTCTTAATAAAATATTGGAAAATTTCATTACAATCTTTTATCCAGATGATCATAGACCCTTTTCGAGTAAACATGGTTAGTGGATAAGAAATTTGTGATTTTTTTCAAAAACATCATATAAGGTCCCTCTAATACAATGAATATACGAATCTTAATAACCATTGTAGGATATGGAAACTCCTCAAAAACGTTTTTCATGATAGGATAAACTGAAATTCCTTCAATTTTAACAATGTTCCAAAATAAATCAACTTATTGTAACCAAAATTCTCATTTTTAGCACTTTACATATAGCATATCCTCCCACAATGTTTAAAATATGAGCCATAGATTATCCTCATCCTCATATTGAATTTAGGAATTTAATATAGTATCAAAAAAAAATACCACAACGTTTTCACGGTGTTCCTTAATGTTTCTATTCATTAAATCCATAAAAATTTCTTGATCATTATTAAATTTGATGTTCATAACAAAAAAATCATAATTCCCATATGTTGATCATAATATGGTCTTTGGAATATCATCATTATTCACCCTCAATTGATGTTAACCAGATCAAATATCAATCTTGAAGAAGAATTGATCCCTAAGTACCTGGTGAAGTAATCATCAATTCCAGGAAGAGGGTACTTTTTCTTTACTGTTATCCCGCCATGTTCTCTATAATCAAAGAATAACATCATTGATACATCCTTCTTATTCAGAAAATAAAATAGGCCCCATGTAGACATATATAGATGGATAAAACCCTTCTCTAGAATGTCGTGGAATTGTTTCTTTAATTACTCAATCATCAATTTTCTATTATAATCGGTTTATTTGATATCATGTTGGACTTAGGCTTTAGGTCAATGGTTAACTCTACCTCTATTTAAAGGGGAGGTCTAGGATACTCCTCAAGAAATACATTAATGTATTCCCACATGATGGGGAAAATTTATATTCCTATACATTCATTTCCTTAATCATCTTCACGTATTGATTATATATTCTTTTAAAACTTGTAATAAATAAAGAAATGCATAGAACAATTATCCAAAAAATTACATGCATTTTTAGGGAACAAATAGAGTACCTACATCCAAATCATTTGGAGCGTAAAATTCACCTGTCTTGATAAAAAGTCATTACCTTGATCCCTTGGACAATGTTGTGGTTGATGGTGATTCTGTTATATTAATATTGGATTTGAATAGATATTAGAAAAGTTCCTAATCTATCCACACTTTAAGCATTAAACCTCAAGCTATACATGCCCCATCTTCCATTTTACGTTACTGTTGAGAGGTTGAAGTGTCACCTCACTATGAAAATTTAGAGCAGTATGGCCTTTTTCCACACTTTTATTTTTTCCATCTCCCAAGACAACGATTCTTGAATGTTTTTACCACACTTGTTGCATGTGGAAAGTTGATTTTTTGTTCAAAATCTTCCGTAATAAAATATCATCAACATTTTGACTCCAAATATCTTTTTTCTCGTTTAATTTTTGTTACCACTGCATCTTACCAAACTCTTGTTCAATATTCATAGCACTCCTCACATTCTCCTCATAGTTTTCATTCTATAAGCTGGATAGATTCTTCTGTAGATGGGGTATTAGTGAACCAATGAATCTTTCAAACTCTTCGTTAGGATCCATGAAAAATATGGTGGTGTAGAGAGAAAGTATTGTAAAGTTCATCTCATGAATTCCCACAAATTCATTTTCCTTATGCTTCAGCTCTAGTATTTGGTTCTCCATTTTCATTGAAATTTTATGAGTGAAATAGTTTTTGAAAAAGGTTCCTCAAAATATTTCCACTCCACAGCTTCAATATCCCATCTTGGAAACATGTTTTTGACCTACTTCCACACACTGATTATATTCCCCCTTTAAGAAGTACATATAATGTTTTAATTTCTCTTATTCTGAACAAATAATTACAAAATAGAACATTTCTATAGTGCTTACACATTTTTCAACAATCATTTGTTGATAGACCCTGTAAACGAAGGAGGTCATTGATGCATAAAGGACTCAATGGATTTATTTTCCCTTCTAGGTTAATCTATTCTCTTATCTTGATTAAATTTATTATCCTTAAATTGAGTTATTTGATTCCACATTCTCATAATGTTTTCCATTCCAACTTCCATTGGTTGGTCTTCAAAACCTGGTCCATTACCTTGTCCATTTATGTAGTTTATCCTACCTACCATCATTATCTAAGAGAATAAAGCCTTAGTGAAAAAAGTATCATTGAATAATCTTATAATTATAAAGAAATTTTATTTCTTTAATCATCATACATAGCTATGATATTCTTTAACAACAATTATATTTTCAATAAATCCTTCATAATGGTTTACAAAAAGCATGTTCTTAACTAAACATATTCATTGTGAGTGTCAAAATAGGAGTTAAAAAAAGCCTGATATCGTGTACTAGGTTACACTGAGTCATACTCGACACAACTTATCATAGTATTTCCCCTATGTACATTTTTATAAAGCTACATATACTTCTTCAGATCTGAATAGGGATTTTTCTTCTCAGAAAGAGCTGACATAATATTTCACCAAAATATTAGGATTCCATTCCAACAATTATACATTTCTATAGGTTTCTTCATAGTGTTTTAAAATCCTAGATTCCCAAAATAACTAAATAATCCTTTGATACCAACTATAGCATCCCTATATTTCATTGCATAACTTTTCATTAAATTTAACAGAAAAAGGATATTTTAAGTTTTAGTTTCTTGGAAAGAAGATACATAATAGAAGAAAAGTTGAAATATTATTCTATTTCACTTGAAATTATTATTAAAGGTTCATACTATGTTCATTTATCTCATTTCATAACCTGGGAACATACATCAATAGAAAGGGTGGGAATAAGGCCCTGTCATGGAAAGAAAGGGAAATTGTTTACATGTGATCACGAGAACTATCAAAAAGAACGTCAGGAATATCATAAAGGCGTGATCATAAGGCATATAATTAAAATAATAATAATATTAATAATAAATTGGATATGTCGATATAATATTAGAATGGTTCATTCATAAACATGTCACAAATGTTTTTCAACTAGGTTCCATAAATATTACGAAGGTTATTAACAAAGTTGTCATAAAACATGTCATCTCTAGAGATTAAATTCATTACCCAATGAATTTATGTGATATCAGGTAGGAACTATCATTTTTATTTATTAATAATAGCCATATATATCTGAAAAATCATTACATAAATAACTATTGGAGAATAAAATATATAGATTTCTTATCATAATCAAGTTGTTTAAAAGAAAAGAGTTCAATGATAATATCTTTATGTCATTATAATCCAAGGAAAAAGGAAAGTTGGATTCATATATGTTAACAATAGAATAAAAAAGATCATTTGAAAATAATGGAGATTAAACCTATAAAAGTAATTGGTGTGGGTATTCAAAAAATAAAATAAGATAATTTCATGTTTAATAGAGATAAATTTTTAGAAGAAAATCCTGCAGCATATCTGGTATGAATCATGATTTAAGAAAACATTTAAAAGAGAGGGGAAAGGGTATCCCATTAATAAAAGATTATTAAAAAAGTAATGTTATAAAATAAAATGGCCAAAATAACTTAGTTTTTATATTTTAAAAACATACAAAAAAATGGGACTTCAAAGGAAAAGAGAAGTCTAGATTTCCCTTTAACTTGAGGAGTAACTCCAAAAAATAAATGATTTGGACCTTTGTGGATTGAGGACACATTGGGAGGAATCCATGGGAAGTAAAAAATATAATATATTAGTGGATATTTATTTGTTAATGAAATATAATGTAAAAATGTGTGGGTATTTATAGGAAAAGTGAGTGATTTTGTTTTTTTAATTTCCTCAGACACATCGGTTGTTGTATTTATAAAACCATGGGATTTCCTATGGAATTTTACCATAGTTGTGGCCACCTGGGAAACGAATAATTTTAATATAACAAAACATTTTCAACCATTATGTTATATTACATAATACATCATTATTATTCCATTCAAAATACTGAAAACTAAAAACTATATTTTTACAATTCACTAAAGAAATTATAAATTTATCATAAATTCACCCTAACCAAATTTATACAAGATGAATTAAACAATAATGATTATTTTATGATAATAACTATCTATTTATGGTAAATTTTACCTTCAAATATTAAAATATTTATTTATTAAACATAATAATTGATTGAAAATGTATAGTAAAATTCATAGTAAAATATCTGACACTTCAAAAAAACGATATTATTATATAATTTAAATTTAAATAATCTGGTTTTAATCATACTATATAATAAAAATAATTATTATTCATAATGTATTAGTTTATTATAAATATTAAAATATTTTATAAAAAGTATAATTTCTATCAGATAAATCAATATATAAAATTCATCATATTTTTATGAAACAATATTCTCAAAACTGAATTGATGGACTGCTAATTTAATTTATTAATGGGCATTACACATTAAGTAAACAATGACTCGACACAAAACCCCTTATAAAACACACATACGACCTAAGTGTGAGGTTTGAAATGGTGATATATTATTAGGGCAACTTAGATAATATTTCATGATTTGTAATTTTCACTAAATTGAACTTGTCTTGTAGGAAGTTCCATTAAAGCTTAACATGTTACAGCTTATCATGATAATGGTCAAGATCAAAGACCACTGATCCTACCACCCTCCCAATTTCTATAAAATTTGCTTCATATGTCATGACTATACTAGATGAGGCCATAAAATCTTCTTTTTTCCATTAATTTTACTTTGTCATTTGTACTTTTAAACAATAAATATGATGTAAAATTAATTATTAAGAGTATATATTCCAACGGACATGTTGACCAGTGGTCATAATTGATGAGCGGTTATATAATTATTGAAACCTAATGATAAAATTTCAAATTATACACAATTAATTATTAATGAGAATTATTTATGTTGAGTACAAAATTATATAACACACATTTTTAGGAAACAGATATCATTAAAAATGTTCTGGTTGTTAAAACATCATTTATCAACATTGATGAAGTTGGATTCACGTTATTTGTTTCATTTTTATGTATACCATTTGAGCCATAGATATATTATGCGTGATTTATTTATTCTCACAACTCATCATTAGTCATTTAATTAGGTATTAAAAAGAATCATTGATATTTTTGAGATAACCATTGTGGAGATAATATAAAGAATGAGATTGTGGAATATACCTCAATGTGCATTGTATTTAAATAAGTATAGGATGAAAATTAAAATATATAGGGGATCATTAAACCATTATCCACAACTGAATGGAAATGGGAGAACCCAACTATGGAAATGTCATAGGTCTTCCAAAAATTTCTAAAGGATAGAATGCTATTTTGGTTGTAGTGAGTAGTTTATCAAAGACTACACCCTTGTTCACTATTATAGAGGACTAATCAATTCACCTACTCACAAAGATACACATAATAGTGTTTTAGAGGATACATGTAACCCAATTATTGATTTTTTTCAATCAATATTCAAGATTCATCTCAATATTTCGGAAATGTCTACAACATACTTTGAATATAGTGGTGGGATTATATGTGGACTTTCAATCCCAAACATATGTCCAATATGAAATATTCATCACTTTATTTGATTATATATTAATATTGTACATTATGGACATTAAAAGTGGTTAGGACCATCAAATTAGACTAGTTGAGTGCTCATATGCCAATATCATTAACTCATTCATTAAGAGGGCTATATATTAATATATATATATATATATGGGAATAAATGTAAAACTCAATCATGATGGGATGAAATAGGTGAATGTAAGGTATTAGGGTCTGGACATAATTAGGAAATGGAAAATAATGTAAATGATATTGAATAAAACATTAGGTCGAAAAGGGTTGATAGAAGATATATACTGATAACCAATGATGAGATTTAATGTTTGAGGTTGCATAAAAAGTGCTCATTTATATATATCAATGGAATAGTGTCATGAAATTCTGGATAATGTAAAGATACGTCCTATATGCATTATCCACTTTGAAATTATTGATCACGTCAAAGATATAGACTATTTAATAACACCCAAACAAAATTATATGATATGTTCTATGTATCCCTCCTAAGGACAAAAATAACAGATCCAACACATGTACTGAATTCAGATGTGGTACAATTAGAACACGATCTATAATGTGAAGAGTAGCCGGTGAAGATCATGGGACATAAATATAATATTTTTTTTAAATACAACCCAACTTGTATAATTGATTTTATCGACAATAAATTTTATGATGTAACCATAGAAGATAGGAAAATATGGAAATAAAATTACCCTAATCTTTTCACTTTAGAGTAAAAAATGATTTTTTGGATGAAATTTCATAAGGGGGGATAATGTAACAACCCCTAATTTTATAGAAGGAATTAACATTAAAAATTAACACATGTATTATATTTATGAATATATTATTACTCTCATTAACTTGATTTTATTAATTTATCATTTTACATAAAATAAATGTATATCCCAAGACAATTAAAAAACTACTAAATATGGTCAAACTAATGTTTGTCACAAAGAAAGCATACTTTTATTTTTTATAAAACATATATATATTGATTTTATTAAAAAAAATTTATGGTTTTGAAATATGATTTTCCATAATATGGTTTAATTAGGAACTAGTTATCTTATTTTATAACTTTCAACAATAATAAGAAATCTTCCATGATTAGAAATTCGACCAAGTCCTAAATATCTATATATTTCAATTATTGAATTTTTATTTTTTAAAATATATATTTTTAAAATTTGAAAATTATTTCGATAAAGTGAATATGATTTTGGAATTAACACATTGAATTTTTTTATGATGCATTTTAAATTCTTTTCTAGGAAAATTTGATATGGTTTTGAATACTAAAAATACATATTTTATGAATTCCATTCCTTTTATGAGATCTTCAATGAAAAAATATAAAATAAAAAATAAAAAAACAATTTAACAACCTATAATAAATTAGAGAAGTATTATTATCCATTTAAAAAGGATAGTTTAAATTTATAATATTATATTTAATATTTTGATACCTGGGTTATATTTTATTATAATAAAAAACACTTTCAAATATATGCATTTATTTGAGTGGTTTAATGATTCCATTCAGTCATGGAAGGATTAAAATAAAAAATAACCTTCATTTTATAGTAATAAACTAAATATTTATTTTTTGGAACTAATGAGACTAATAATTACTTGACATAAATGATAAAATAATCAATTTTTTACTCTAAAACACCCCTCATTCCTTTATAAATTCCACCATTTAGAACATCATGTATTCTACATATTATCCTATTTATCTAAACCTAAATCTAAAAAATATATCTCATTGAATCTCTCCCCATTCTCTATAATCATTTCTTTAACATGAATACAAGACTAATGAGTCTTAAGGTGTAGACAAAGAGTTAACATTCACGAAAATAATTAATATATTCAATCAAAACATCTTACATTTTTTTTATTTTATACAACCTAAAAATTTATCATAACCTTTATAATATAATTAAATCAGTATCATTATTATGCTTAAATATTATTTTTTTTATGATATAACCATTATATACTTTCTTACCATCCAATTTTTAATGAAAATGTCGACCGTGTTAGGGTCGGTTCACCCCCTACATAGACGACATGTTTGGTTTTTTATTACCAACATACATGTATGGTCTAAAGAATATAAATAATGAGTACATATAATATTTATGATTTTATTAATATTATGAAATTAAAAAATTGTATTTATATTAAATATATTACTAAATCAACTATCAAAATTATTTTTACCACTAAAAATGAGCATAACAAGAGATATTTAATAATTTGAGTCAATTTTGGGAATATATTGAGATGTATAACATATGTAATATTAGAATCATAAATAATACATAAATATAAATTTATTGATAATCTGGAAATTATTATTAACCTCTTTTACCATAATCAACACATCGAATATTTTTTAATGAAAATCAATTGAACAATCATATGTTATCAATATAACAAAACACATCAAATGAATTAATTATAAAAGTAAATGTACCTTTCAAATTTAATATACATTATTTTTTTGATGAAAGTATTTTATGAATATAATTTTATTTTTCAAGAGGTTTGATGCATTTTCCATGTCAGTGATCACCTAAGGTATGAGATCTTCTGACACACCCACACTTATTTTGTGTCATGAATTATCATTATTTATCTCTCATTTCCCTTGTCCTCTTATCATGTACTTATTAAATATTCTTTATATACGTCCCTTACATATATAAATATTCTAATTTACATTTATTTTATTGGAATAATACATATTATTGATGTTTCCTTCTTAATTAATTCTTTTGTGAAATCCTATTTAATGGGAACTTTTAAATTTCTTATATATTTTCCCATACCACTACATAAACTATTTTTAACCTTATATGGTATCTAAAAACTCATTTAACAATAGAAAAACATTTGGTTATTTTTTTATGGAAATTATTTTTTTCTTACCCAATATAAATAAACATTACTCTTTTTATTAAAACCATATTTAAAGGGTTTATTTACAAACATTCATCACCAATATTTTAATGAATTCAATTCTATTAAAATTAATTTTTATGACCTATGTTATCTTATTTAATCATGAATGTAAAATAATGTTCTGATTCATTATTTCATTGGAATCCTTATGATATTCCATTTGGATATTCTCTATGAAAATCTTATTTGGCCTATTTCTTTTTCATGGGTTTTTGTTACGTTTAAACCCTATGTATTATTTACTTTTTTGAAACACAGATTCATGTACTTGTTACGAATGTGATAGGTGTTCCAATAATTATTCACCCCTCCAATATATTGGGTAATGTATTATATATCTTGAAATTATATGTTAGGGACTTGGGAGTAAACCCACATCAACTATGATATATTGACCATAGTATTGTGTTCCTTGGATGCGAGCCTTAATTTATTCATATGATTTCATGATTTATATTTTTTCCATGTTTCTATGATTCCATGAAACTATTATAACATATTATTCATTCCATAATTTGATATAAGCATATTTGATTTTTCTCGTTTATGTTCTCATGATATGAATCTTTCCATTTATGTGTATCATTTCATTATACTTTACATTGATTATTACATTATTGAAATTTATATATTAAAATATTTTGTTTATGCATTACCGTAATGCATCTTATGTAGTAAAAGAAGCCTAGAAATATTTAATAGGGAATTTATTGAGTTAAAAAAGGATTTTTTATGTTTCAATTTATATTTTTTGAATTTAATATCCCAAATACACTAGGACTCTAGATTTTTAGATTATATGTTATGTAACATTATGATAAAATTAATGAATGTAAATATATAAGAAGACATGATTGTAATATTTGATGTAGTGGTGGCTTTATATAATTCTCATTACCCTTTTTCCTGATTTTTTAACTTATAAATCTATAATAAAATATATTTGTACAAATAGAAATATCTACTTCATGTTTTATCTAAACCAGAGATCTATAAAAAGGTAGATTCATGGAATATCCAAATTTTTCTTAACACTATGATGTGTCCTTTTAGAATCATATTCCTTTCATATTCTATTATTTATACACATATATTAAATCAAGCTTGTATTGTTACATCTTGTGATAAATTATGGATTACTCAACGTCACAATTTGTTTGATAAATATCACGTTGATGGAGTACTTATCATCCTCAACTGATCTTATAATTTCATCCAACTATCTCGTTTCCTCCAAAATGCGTTCTCCATGGGTTTTTCAATTTTCATACAAATACATATTGAGGCCTTTAATCCATTGGATTTGATCTATAATTTGGAATCATTGGCATCAATATTATCCATGTGGGTATTTTCTAAAGCATGTATATTCTTCCTAAAAAAATTTCAAGCACAGGTTTTTCATAAAACATTCTTTGAAAATAATACTCAACTAGTTAAAATTGATCATTGTAATTAAAAATATTTTTTATTTGTAATTAATATGTTTTGAGTGAGTGTTTTATTTATGAATTTCTTTTAAATAATTTTTTTTCCATATAATGAGTTTTCTTCATGAATTCTACCTTTTCATAATATAGTTCATTAAAGAACCCAATAATATACAGGAAAAATTCAATGTGCAGTTTTTTCAGGTAATCCTAATCAACAGAGTAGAATACGTGGACAATTTTTACAGAATAAACCAACATATACTCTTAACAGATAAGGAATCATTAAAATTGAGGATCATAATCAATAAATTTACTATATAAATTACCATTAGGATTACCTTCTATTGGTGGTGCATCATCATTTCATTTGAAGATCTTTCTTAATTTATTTGTCTCAATTTTATTTCTATTATTTAGTGATTTTCCTGAGACAAGAATTTCATAATTGATGGTGATATATAATGAATTCTATATATTGGGAAATAATAAATTTTATTTAAATTAATAATTCACTATTTCAAAAAGACACCTTTTCAATATTATATATTCTTTCAAATGAAATTTAAATTTTCTATAATACCACTTGAATGACTCTGTTGAAGATACATTCAAATAAGAGGGGGTGAATTAGGTGTGTATTTTTTAACTAAATTATCGTCTACCTTTTAATTAAAATAACAAAATTTGAACATATATATCCTTTAAGATGTAGGTATTTCGTTATATTCCTTAAACACTCACCACGACATGCAATGTATAGAATAATTTAGACATAATCATCCCACAATATTTTCACATGGTTTGATGGAATTAGGGGAATCCCCTTCTAACTCTATTTAACTACATCAAGACAAATATTATCAGAATTAATATTTAAATGATTACAAGTTTTTGATTATATAATCATGTACTCTATATTTCACTCAGTGGTTGGGCATGTAACATACACATATCTTGGGTAAGTATCATTCACTTCAAAAAATCTATCTCAATGTGGTATGTTCCTCCTAAAATCTATGAATTCCCTAAAAAATAATGATGTAATTGTTTAAACTAGAACCACCACTCTTTAATGGTTCTCTAATAAATCCTTTAATATGATCCTCATTTTTATCATGATGTCATAAAATAATCTAATAAAATTTTATTCCTCAATGAATATGTCTTAAACTACTAGAAGATAATTAGAAATGATGAATTATATTATGAATCATTCATCAACTCAATATAATGTAAAAATGTGTGGGTATTTATAGGAAAAGTGAGTGATTTTGTTTTCTAATTTCCTCAGACACATCGGTTGTTGTATTTATAAAACCATGGGATTTCCCATCGAATTTTACCATAGTTGTGGCCACCTGGGAAACCAATAATTTTATTACAACAAAAAATATTCAACCATTATGTTATATTACATAATACATCATTATTATTCCATTTAAAATACTGAAAACTAAAAACAATATTTTTACAATTCACTAAAAAAATTATAAATTTAACATAAATTCACCCTAACCTAATTTATACATGATGAATTAAACAATAATGATTATTTTATGATAATAACTATCTATTTATGGTAAATGTTACCTTCAAATATTAAAATATTTATTTATTAAAGATAATAATTGATTGAAAATGTATAGTAAAATTCATAGTAAAATATCTGACACTTCAAAAAAAAATGATATTATTATATAATTTAAATTTAAATAAGCTAGTTTTAATCATACTATATAATTAAAATAATTATTATTCATAATGTATTAGTTTATTATAAATATTATAATATTTTATAAAAAGTATAATTTCTATCAGATAAATCAATATATAAAATTCATCATATTTTTATGAAACAATATTCTCAAAACTGAATTGATGGAATGCTAATTTAATTTATTAATGGGGATTACACATTAAGTAAATAATGACTCGATAGAAAAACCTTTATAACACACACATACGACCTAAGTGTGAGGTTTGAAATGGTGATATATTATTAAGGAGACTTAGAAAATATTTCATGATTTATAATTTTCACTATATTGAACTTGTCTTCTAGGAAGTTTCATTAAAGATTAACATGTTACAAATCATCTTGATAATGGTCAAGATCAAAGACCACTGATGCTACCACCCTCCCAATTTATAAATAATTTGCTTCATATGTCATGACTATATTAGATGAGGCCATAAAATCTTCTTTTTTCCATTAATTTTACTTTGTCATTTGTACTTTTAAACAATAATTATGATGTAAAATTAATTATTAAGAGTATAGATTCCAACGGACATGCTGACCAGTGGTCATAATTGATGAGCGGTTATATAATTATTGAAACCTGAAGATAAAATTTCAAATTATACACAATTAATTATTAATGAGAAATATTTATGTTGAGTACAATATTATATAACACACATTTTTAGGAAATAGATATCATTAAAAATGTTCTGGTTGTTAAAACATCATTTATCAACATTGATGAAGTTGGATTCACGTTATTTGGTTAATTTTTATGTATACCATTTGAGCCGTAGATATATTATGTGTGATTTATTTATTCTCAAAACTCATCATTAGTCTTATTATTAGGTATTAAAAAGAATCATTGATATCTTTGAGATAACCATTGTGGAGATAATATACAAATTGAGATTTTGGAATATACCTCAATGTGCTTTGTATTTAAATAAGTATAGGATGAAAATTAAAATATATAGGGGATAATTAAACCATTATCCACAACTGAATGGAAATGGGAGAACCCCACTATGGAAATGTCATAGGTCTTCCAAAAATATCTATAGGATAGAATGATATTTTGGTTGTAGTGAGTAGTTTATCAAAGACTACACCCTTGTTCACTATTATAGAGGACTAATCATTTCACCTACTCACAAAGATACACATAATATAGTTTTAGAGGATATATGTAACCCAATTATTGATTTAATTCAATCAATATTCAAGATTCATGTCAATGTTTCGGAAATGTCTACAACATACTTTGAATATAGTGGTGGGCTTATATGTGGACTTTCAATCCCAAACTTATGTCCAATATGAAATAATCATCACTTCATTTGATTACATATTAATATTGTACATTATGGACATTAAAAGTGGTTAAGACCATCAAATTAGACTAGTTGAGTGCTCATATGCCAATAGCATTAACTCATTCATTAAGAGGGATATATATTAATATATATATTGGAATAAATGTAAAACTCAATCATGATAGGATGAAATAGGTGAATGTAAGGTATTAGGGTCTAGACATAATTAGGAAATGGAAAATAATTTAAATGATATTGAATTAAACATTAGGTCGGAAAATGGTTAATAGAAGATATATAATGATAACCAATGATGAGATTTAATGTTTGAGGTTGCAGAAAAAGTGCTCCTTTACATATATCAATGGAATAGTGTCATGAAATTCTGGATAATGTAAAGATACGTCCCATATGCATTAGCCACTTTGAAATTATTGATCACGTCAAAGATATAGACTATTTAATAACACCCAAACAAATTTATATGATATGTTCTATGTATCCCTCCTAAAAACAAAAATAACAGATACAACACATGTACTGAATTCAGATGTGGTATAATTAGAACACGATCTATAATGTGAAGAGTATCCAGTGAAGATCATGGACCATAAATATTATATTTTTTTTAAATACAAACCAAATTGTATAATTGATTTTATTGACAATAAATTTTATGATGAAACCATAGAAGCTGGGAAATTATGGAAATAAAATTACCCTAATCATTTCACTTTAGAGTAAAAAATGATTTTTTGGATGAAATTTCATAAGGGGGATAATGTAAAAACCCCTAATTTTATAAAAGGAATTAACATTAAAAATTAACACATGTATTATATTTATTAATATATTTTTACTCTCATTAACTTGATTTTATTAATTTATCATTTTACATAAAAGAAATGAATATCCCAAGACAATTAAAAAACTACTAAATATGATCAAACTAATGTTTGTCACAAAGAAAGCATACTTTTATTTTGTATAAAACATATATATATTGATTTCATTAAATATATTTTTTATGGTTTTGAAATATGATTTTCCATAATATGGTTTAATTAGGAACTAGTTATCTTATTGTATAACTTTCAACAATAATAAGAAATCTTCCATGATTATAAATTCAACCAAGTCCTAAATATCTATATATTTCAAATATTGAATTTTTATTTTGAAAAATATATTTTTTTAAATTTGAAAATTATTTCGATAAAGTGAATATAATTTTGGAATTAACACATTGAATTTTTATTAGGATGCATTTTTAATTATTTTTGAGAAAATTTTGATTTTTTTGAATACTCAAAATACATATTTTATGAATTCCATTACTTTTATGAGATCTACAATCAAAAAATATAAAATATAAAATAAAAAAACATTTTAAAAACCTATAATAAATTAGATAAGTATAATTATCAATTTAAAAAGGACAGTTTAAATTTATAATATTATATTTAATATTTTGATACCTGAGTTATATTTAATTATAATAAAAAACACTTTCAAATATATGCATTTATTTGAGTGGTTTAATGATTCCTTTCAGTCATGGAAGGATTAAAATAAAAAATAACCTTCATTTTAAAGTAATAAACTAAATATTTCTTTTTTGGAACCAACGAGACTAATAATTACTTGACATAAATGATAAAATAATGAATTTTTTACTCTAAAACACCCCTCATTCCTTTACAAATTCCACCATTTAGAAAATCATGTATTCTACATATTATCCTATTTATCTAAACCTAAATCTAAAAAATATATCTCATTGAATCTCTATCTATGCTCTATAATCATTTCTTTAACATGAATACAAGACTAATGAGTCTTAAGGTGTAGAAAAAGAGTTAACATTCACGAAAATAATTAATATATTCAATCAAAATATCTTACATTTTTTTATTTTGTACCACATAAAAATTTATTATAACCTTTATAATATAATTAAAGCAGTATCATTATTATGCGTAAATATTATTTTTTTATGATATAACCATTACATACTTTCTTACCATCCACTTTTTAATGAAAATGTCGACCGTGTTAGGGTCGGTTCACCCCCTACATAGACGACATGTTTTGTTTTTTATTACCAACATACATGTATGGTCTAAAGAATCTAAATAATGAGTACATATAATATTTATGATTTTATTAATATTATGAAATCAAAAAATTGTCTTTATATTAATTATATTACAAAATCAATTATCAAAATTATTTTTACCACTAAAAATGAGCATAACGAGACATATTTAATAATTTGAGTCAATTTTGGGAATATATTGAGATGTATAACATATGTAATATTAGAATTATAAATAATACATAAATATAAATTTATAGATAATTTGGAAATTATTATTAACACCCTTTACCATAATCAACATATCGAATATTTTTCAATGAAAATCAATTGAACAATCTTATGTTGTCAATATAGGAAAAAAACACATCTAATGAATGAATTATAAAAGTAAATGTACCTTTGAAATTTAATATACATTATTTTTTTGATGAAAGTATTTTATGAATATAATTTTATTTTTCAAGAGGTTTGATGCATTTTCCATGTCAGTGATCACCTAAGGTATGAGGACTTCTGACACACCCACACTTATTTTGTGTCATGAATTATCATTATTTATCTCTCATTTCCCTTGTACTCTTATCATGTACTTATTAAATATTCTTTATATGCGTTCCTTACATATATAAATATTTTAATTTACATTTATTTTATCGGAATGATACATATTCTTGATGTTTTATTCTTAATTCCTTCTTTTATGAAATCCTATTTAATGGGAACTTTTAAATTTCTTATCTATTTTCACATACCACTACATACACTATTTTTAACCTTATATCGTATCTAAAAACTCAGTTAACAATGGAAAAACATTTGGTTATTTTTTTAAGGAAATTATTTTTCTCTTACCCAATATAAATAAACATTACTCTTTTTATTAAAACCATATTTAAAGGGTTTATTTACAAACATTCATTACCACTATTTTTATGAATTCAATTCTATTAAAATTAATTTTTATGACCTATGTTAACTTATTTAATCATGAATGTAAAATAATTTTCTAATTCATTATTTCATTGGAATCCTTATGATATTCCATTTGGATATTCTCTATGAAAATATTATTTGGCCTATTTCTTTTTCATGGGTTGTTGTTACGTTTAAACCCTATGTATTATTTACTTTTTTGAAACACAGATTCATGTACTTGTTACGAATGTGATAGGTGTTCCAATAATTATTCAACCCTCCAATATATTTGGTAATGTATTATATATCTTGAAATTATATGTTAGGGACTTGGGAGTAAACCCACATCAACTATGATATATTGACCATAATATTGTGTTTCCTTGGATGCGAGCCTTAAATTATTCATATGATTTCCTGATTTATATTTTTTCTATGTTTCTATGATTCCCTGACACTATTATAACATATTATTCATGCCATAATTTGATATAAGAATATTTGATTTTTCTCGTTTATGTTCTCATGATATGAATCTTTCTGTTTATGTGTATCATTTCATTATACTTTACCTTGATTATTACATTATTGAAATTTATATATTAAAATATTTTGTTTATGCATTACCGTAGTGAATCTTATGTAGTAAAAGAAGCCTAGAAATATTTAAGAGGGAATTTATTTAGTTAAAAAAGGATTTTTTATGTTTCAATTTATATTTTTTGAATTTAATATCCCAAATACACTAGGACTCTATATTTTTAGATTATATGTTATGGAACATTATGATAAAAATAATGAATGTAAATATATAAGAATACGTGATTGTAATATTTGATGTAGTGGTGGCTTTATATAATTCCCATTACCCTTTTTCCTGATTTTTTTAACTTAGGAAACTATAATAAAATGTATTTGTACAAATAAAAATATATACTTCATGTTTTATCTAAACCAGAGATCTATAAAAAGGTAGATTCATGGAATATCAAAATTTTTCTTAACAATATGATGTGTCCTTTTAGAATCATATTCCTTTCATATTATATTATTTATACACATATATTAAATCAAGCTTGTATTGTTACTTCTTGTGATAAATTATGGATTACTCGACGTCACAATTTGTTTGATAAATTTCACTTTGAGGGAGTACTTATCATCCTCAACTGATCATATAATTTCATCCAACTATATCGTTTGCTCCAAAATGCGTTCTCCATGGGTTTTTCAATTTTCTTACAAAGACTTATTGAGGCCTTTTATCCATTGGATTTGATCTATACTTTGGAATCATGGGAATCAATATTAGCCATGTGGGTATCTTCTAAAGCATGTATATTCTTCCTAAAAAAATTTCAAGCACAGGTTTTTCAAAAAAAATTCTTTGAAAACAATACTCAACTAGTTAAAATTGATCATTGTAATTAAAAATATTTTTTATTTGTCTTTAATATGTTTTCAGTGAGTGTTTTATTTATGAATTTCTTTTAAATAATTTATTTTCCATATAATGAGTTTCCTTAATGAATTTTACCTTTTCATAATATAGTTCATTAAAGAACCCAATAATATAGAGGAAAAATTCAATGGGGAGTTTTTTCAGGTAATCCTAATCAACAGAGTAGAATACATGGACAATTTTTACAGAATAATCCAACATATACTCTTAACAGATAATGAATCATTAAAATTGAGGATCATAGTCAATAAATTTACTATATAAATTACCAGTAGGATTACCTTCTATTGGTGGTGCAACATCATTTCATTTGAAGATCTTTCTTAATTTATTTGTCTCAATTTTATTTCTATTCTTTAGTGATTTTCCTGAGAAAAGCATTTCATCATTGATGGTGATATATCTTTCTCTCTCTAAATGTTCTTATATAATATAGAAATATATTTTTAATTCTTCACTCCTCCTTTGATACACGATATCTAATATATTATACTTATCATATGTTTCATTCATTTATACACTAGATCTTCAAATCTAAAATAAAATTTATATTATTTATTTCCATTTAATTTATATTTGTTTCTTACTCTTTATTATTAACCCAGTATTTAGAATACTATTTTCTTTATATTTTTAATATTGAAGACTCTTTTATTTTTGGATTTGAGATCTTATCATTTTTTAAACTAGTCAAGAATATCTATAGTATTTATCAAATATAAATATAATTAAATGGTATATATTTAACCCCCAATGGAGTTATACTTTTAATTTTCATTTAATATCTAGATATATATCAGATCAATTTTCCCTTTTAAATCGATGAACATTTTAAACCATAGTGGAAATCCTGTTCACGTAAACAAAACCACATAGAGTTGAAGTAGCATTGTGGAGAAAATGCCTCTCATTTAACATAATATACATTGGAGTTTTCTTAATTCCTAAATTGATTCATAATTATCTGATTTATTATGATGTCAAATTCTTTGAAAAATATTTCCTGCATAAAATTATTTATCTTTTGAAAATAAATTATGAAAAATTATTAATCACCTCACATTCTATGAATTAAATAAACATACATAGGATCACAATATCATACATATCACTTCTATGAGTTATATATAGTTAAATAATTATCCAAAAACATCATACATATTGAAGTAATATAATTGATATAGATTCATTTCTTCATCCTCTAGAATAATATATGAATCATTCCTTAAAAAATTGTATAACATAACCAATATGTTGTTCTTGACTACAATATATTACCTATCACCTTATGATTGATACATTTTCCAAATTCATCACCTACATATAATGAAAAGTGTCATATATAATATAATTATTATGTTACGTATCATAGTGTGATCGATACACATTACTAAACACATCAACCTGAGAATATATTATATACCCAAGAGGATTATGTCCTTGGTTTTTTCCCTTCCTAAAAAAATATTATGATTTATCGTATAAAATCTTATGTATCCAAAGAAATCAAAATACATATCAATCTCTTTATTTTAAGAACATTCAAATATATTATTTATTGTAGTTATTTTTCATTTTCAACCATAATCACAATATTCTATAATTATTTTAAAATAAAAAAACATATTTAATTTATCTCATGGATTCTCAATAAACATAAATATACATATAAACAAAATTAATGAATTTAGAATTTTTTTGAATTTTCCCAAAGCAGTTAGAACTATATTTTAATGTCATTGTTCATATGTACACCCAATTTTGAGTAATTCAATGAACCTACACCACCAAATTAATTCATGATTCAATTTAAACTACTCAAATTCTTCATAAAATTTATATCATAATGGATTTTAGCAAACATCATATATTTTAATGCTTGGATGGATTCTCAACCATTTAGATAGATCATTAATTTTATAATAATATAACATCATGTTTTCCGTTAAATTCAGATTCAAAATCAACACTATTGTAGTCACTTCTCCCAACACCAACAATACATGTCATTTTATTCATTCTAAATTATCATTACAATAATGAAATAGTTGGGCTTATACTTTGAATCTATTTTATCTATGTTTTTAATGTAACTGTAGTTATTTCCCAATTCCAAGGAAAACATAATCACTTTTCCTTCTGAGGTAATTCCTCAATCATTCAACTCATATATTTCAAGGATGTTGAAAATGAATACAACCAAAATATATTTTACACTTCAAAAATAATTTTTGAATATAGATTTCAATTTAGCATAATGGAGTTATAAAGTTTGATTATATCTTTTTATTTTTTAGAAAATCGATCCTAGATTAGTTCCTCAATTAATATAATGACATTTCTCATATATTATATTGATCACTATATAATTTATCCACTAAAAAATATTACCATGAAATTGGTGATCTATATAATAAAGAATGTTTGTAGAAAATTGAGGTCGTTGTGTAATTTTTTTGGTCACTACATAAATGTTGGGTTCACTATCACATCTAAAGGAACTCTAATAATTATATAATTATTTTCCTAGTTTTTCAACACCAAAAAATCCATATATTATTTTAATATCATCCCTAAACTAAAATATAAACCAAATCCTTCAAAAAAATATTTATGAAATTACCATTTTTTTCTTACTTGAATAAATATTTAACCCATATTTTATCATCAATCCCTTTATCCTTTCAAACATAGATTATTTTCTAATGAAATAAATAAAAATTTTATATTGGTGGGAATTATATTTTAAAAGACATTATGAAATCCAATAGAAGATGAAGAAAAAATATATAAAATTTAATAATATCAATAAACAAGGACCAATAAAATAAGGGAATGAATGTAATATAAAATATCCAAATTTAGTTATAATAATAATTATGAAAAAATGTATCCCTGCAATATAATAAAACATAAGAATTTATATAACCATGTTGTACAAAAACACTTCACAAGAACTACTATCATATTAAATAAAAAAACTATCATGAAAAATTTTAATAATAAATATACTTAAAAATTCCTATAAACCAATGTGTGAATGTTCTAGTGATTATATCATTTAACAAAAAAAGTATTACCCTAACAAGGAGTATCCAAGTTATAGTCATTAATGTAGAATAATGAAAATAGTTAAACAAAAATATATAGTCATGTATTGAATGCGAAATACCACCTTGGATAGCATATAAAAAATATATTCTACATAATATTATCATTCAAAAAGGAACATATTACAGTAACCATTCGTTTATATCAATTTATAATCTTATAAGTGATTATAAAAATATTACATCATCATAATATTTCATTCCCAATATCACCATAAGCACAAATCAATAAATAAAAAGTATATACAATATAACACTTGAAATAAAAATACTAAATAACTCTCTAAGATAACTAAAACATACCAATATATATATCCCTAACATTAAACATATTGTTACCAACTAACTAAAATAAAGCTATCACATCCACATCCATGTTAGAGACAAACCATAATATATCCAACAAACATGTATATACAAATCCTTATGTTGGAGAGAGAATGCTACTATGGAAATTTAGCTTATCTATTTAACAATTCATCTTTTGGGTTATTAATCAGAATCCTAGCATAAAGTTGGGGTCCTCTAGAAAATGAATCTACTATTGACATAATAAAATTACAATTACATTAATATATAATATAACTAATCCCATAGTGTAAATTGTTCTGCTAATATATGTTTTCATCATAAAATTTATGTAACCCTAACCAATAACATTCCATCTACAACATCAATGACTCCAACATACCATCCACATTATCTTTATATACCAACATAAAACTAGAACTATTTCTATTTACTCAAAAATGTAATTGCGTAACTGGCCTCCACCTAGCTAGAAACAAATATGTATGACCATATATACATCATTTGAATAATTAATCCATGTCATCATTACAACTTATATCTTAGAGAATTATATTCCGTACGTCAATCAAAAATAGATTCAAAACATGATACATGACAAGTCAATATAGTGTCATATATAATCAGATATCCAATAATAGTTTTGTAGAAAACTAGTAGAAATTTTATTTTTATTCAAGTTGATTCATGGTTTTTGGTTTTTGAATTATAAATATGGTTTTCATAAAACTATTGTATTTTAATATTTTATTTTATGTGGATCATCAAAATTGTGTATGTAAAGGTTATTTTTAAGGCTCCCACTCATCACAGAAAGTTGTTTTTATTAAAAAATTAATGAAAATGTATTAGAGGTTATGTAGAAATTAAATGGATAATCATAACCTATAATGTTAATATACTTAATATATATTATAAAATTTTATAAATAAATACAGAAGAAAAGGATATAATAATTCTTATTTTAACATCTTAGTAAAACAATCCATCTTAGAGACCATTAAAAATTTCACTATATAGTTTTCTCACATCATCTAGAAAAAAATTTATATTCATCACAACATTCAATCCAAATCATTTATTGATGTGGTCTACAACCTCATCACAATAACATTATAAGTATCTCACCACTAAATTATAATTAAAATCACATTAAATTTAACACATTACTTATTTTATTTTCATTAAAAATATTACTTAGTAAATATTTATAATATCATGTTTTCATAATAAACATCCTCAAAATGTAGTAATATAATGAATATGTGATCAATTAAGTCATAATGAATATATTTATAAAAAAACGTCCCATAAAATTCAGTATATATATATAATCTTCAAAAAATTAATATGAATTATGGTGAATACAATCATGTCCAAATATTCATATATCAATTTTATAATCATATAAGCTAAAAATAAACTAATAATGAACTCCTTTACGATTTACTATAGAAACCCCACAAGATGGTACTCTCAAATATTTTTCAGAGTCAAACCTCCATCAACCTGATATATATTATATTTTTTAAAAATAAATATATCCTACAAATAATATATATATATATATATATTACTAATGATATTAACAAAATTATCTTTAATATTATTTTTAATAAATTAGCAAATAAAGTGTTACTAAAGTTCATACCTTTGTATATTTTTTAACTTATATATATTTACCTTTTAAAAATTTATATTACTATCATATATATATATATATTTCATTAAAAACATATATATATATATATGTAATATTTTATTGAAAAAGATGGGAATAAGATGTTGACTAAAAAAACCATTTAGGTTCGATATACTATATGCATACCTATATAGAGAGGGTAGATATAACATAAATATTTGTGAAATATTTAATATAGTGTATCATAACATAAATTAATTTTTATAAGTGTTCTTTACATTTAAATTTGATTCATATTTGGGGGTTTTAATTAAAAATTGATATTAAAAAAGTTAGTATAGAAGTTATCCAATTTTGTGGTTTATATATTTAAGGTATTATAATTTAATTCAATCAATTCAATGCTTTCATAATGGTACATATGTTATTTTTATACTTAAATAATTAGTTAAGAAAAATTAATTCGATAAAATATTTGACATTTAAATTTGAGATATTAATTAATTAATTATGACATTAGTTATAAATATGTGATGGATAGTTATGTGAATCTATAAATTGAGTGTGTTTATTTATTAAAACTTTTATTGTGTCACATGAATTAATTATCCAATTTCAGACTTAATTTATATATTTTTCATGGATTATAGAGGAGAGAAAGAGAATGTTTTAAATTAGAGATGTTAAACAGGTTGAATTAAATTAAATAGTTATACGAGAATTAAATAATATAGTGAGGGGTTAAGACTCTTATATTGTTGTTTCCATGGTGGATAAATGATGAAATTAAGGATGTATAAATTTTAGTGGTGCTAATTTATATTTCTTCTTTTAGAGAGACCACTCAGGATAATGATAATCAGTGAATTAAAAATAGAAAGGGCTGTGGAATGTGATCAGAAGATGAAGGATCATGTAGAAAATTATGTTATGTATAATGAGTTGTTCTATATATTTTAATTATGTTATATCATATTTTTAGTTGAGTTTCCATGTCAATAATATTTTATTTAAATGGTTAATTTGAATGAATTGTCATTGAAGGATTTTGGGATATTCTATTAATTTGAAATCAAAATTGACATTGGGTATGTTATATTAACAGGATATTATCCATTTATACTCCCATAATCATTAACTTAATTAATAGGGAGTTAAACAACATTATAGAATAGATTAATTACGACTATGGGAATATTTAGGGTCCTTAAATATTAAACATATAGTTTTATGGGGATATTCCAATATGGAATGGTCCAATCATAATTTCCAAATAAATGGGATTGAATATTTATTTTTTAATTTATATTTATCAAGTGTTCGTATAATAACACTTCGATATAAACCATTTCTTGATAGTCCCTTTGAAAATTTTTAGATAAATTATATTGGATTTTCTAGATAGGATCCTTCAATAATATATATTGGATATAAATTTAAATCATAATCTATTGATTTATTAGGATCATTAAATGATTTTCTATCAAATATTTTTGATAAATAATTATTTAATTTCAAAATCAACTTATGATAATTTTTTTTATAAAACTATGCAATAAAGGGTTTCTTATTGTTAAATGATTTTAATGTTTTTTATTTGATATTATCATAAGGTTTGGATATAATGGTGACATTGGTTTATGTGTCACCTATTTATAAAACATGAAAATTCTACCATGGTAAAAGTATAGAGTGAGTGTGTTTATGTTTATGGGAGCACTGTTCAGAAGGTAACAACCCAATTCTTTTCATTGTAAATTGGAGGGGTTGATGTTAAATATGTGGATCGGTTGTGAAATGATTTATACAAGATATTTTTACCTAATAAAAATATAAAATGAAATTGATTATTCTATTTTATGCCTTAGCATGAATAATGTTTTTTGAAGTACGAATATTCTTGTCATTTAAGAAATATTTTTTCAGTGATCTAGATAATATCAGTGGTTTCTAAATATAGAATATTATAAAATAAATTATTTAGAATGGATATAATGTCATATATTTTTTTCCAAGAATAAATATTTTGAGAAAAATATTGATATTAGGATTCAATAATATCCTATATAATAAATTTATTCTAGAAATTAATGTTTCAAATAATTTTTTTGATCAATAATTAGTAGATGACATTAATTTTTTTGTTTTGAAAAGAAAAATTTTATATTAGTGTATTGGTAAATAAAACTATGATTATACTCATCCCCTACTTATCCAAATTTTTAAGCATGTATACATGATTATTTATTATACTATTAAATGACAAGACTCAAAAATTGTTATTAGAGAGCTGTATATCCAATTTGGAGACATGGAAAGAGATATTGATGGCTTGGAAATGATCCATCTGAATTTTTATTGAGTCACCATGATATGTTTTACTTTGATATTTTATGATGTAAAACATATCATTTATCTTTTGTGATTCTAAATAGTTTTTTTAAATATTTATTACATATTTACGGGGCCATTTTTCCATGAAATCAACTCTAGGGGTGAGATAAATTAGTATTGGTTAATTTTCATCATTTTTATTCATTCAATCCCATTGCTTTTTACATATTTCATTGGTTATAGTGAATTTATTTTCTTCTTCTTTCTTTGCACCTATATTATTGCATGAAGGATATCCAAAGAACACACTAACTCATGAAAACAATGATATACAATGTTTAATTATCAATTAGATAAGATTTATCATTGAATTTATTTGGTATTCATAGATATAACACAAGCTCTAGTATTAATCTATGATTTTTATACTATAGTACCCTTACAATGTATGAGTGTGAAACCCATACAAATCATTTTCATGGATATCACACATAGGTGAATCACATGACATTTCTGAGAGGACCAGTTTGGGATAAACCTAACACTGAGAGGGGGGGTGAATGAGTGTTGGGGTGATTTTAAACCCATTCAAACTTGTATCCCTGTACCTCTAGAACTGTTAGGATCTTGATTCTCTTATTCTCTTTTTCCTGTCGCATGCAATAATAGAAAGAAGTAGAGATATGCACACAAATATTTTTACAATTTTCACCACTCAATAATAGTAGCTACGTCCTTGCCATGCATAGGTATGACCACTGCATGGATTCTCCATTATAATGTGATATTCTTTTACAATGGAGTGGCTAGGAAAACATTCCTCTAGCCAGTGTGAGTCCCTACAATTTAGAGGAGGGTGGGAAACATTCCTCTTCCATGGACTGGTGATGGCCTAGTCCAACTTGCATCCTCTAGCTGGTTCTTTACACTGCCTATAGAGACAGTCTCTTGCAGCCTCTAACTCGTTATTAATACTGCCTCTGAAGACAATATTCTCTCTGTTAAAAGAGTTTTGCAACACCAAAAGAATATTTCACCTATTGAGACCTATTTTATGTCACAGTGCTACTTTGTTCTTCCTCTATAAAATTATTACCTGCCTAGCAGCATGCAGGTAAACAACCACTTCTTTCTCTGCAGCAAACCTGAAAGCTGCACAATCTTCTTCCCCATCTTCTTCAGTGAAAAACCAGCTACATTGAGATCGATTCTACTTCTATCTGTTGGAATCACAAACTCACTTTGTGATTATTAGTACAATGAAGACCATCTCATATTAGCATCATCAGAATTAAACTGCCCTGAATAATTGTCAGCCTTCAGTTGGGCATACTCTGTTCTTCTTCTTCTCTTCTTTCTCTTTGACATAGTATAATTACATTGTCTTAATCTCTTTCTTCAATTCTCAATACCAAAACGGGAGTGTATTGGTATACTAAATTCTTCCTTGGTGTAGATAAGAATTCAGTTGCACATCTTGTTATTATTTACTTCCCAATGCACAACGATAGTGTTAAACACTAGTCGTGTGAGTGCGGTTCAACTTCTCTTTGTGAAACCGAATGGTTCACAGTGCATTCTTCGTGGCAAAGCTGCTTAGAGAGTGTTATGCACCTATCGAAGGCCTGCGGGACCCTCAAATTTTTCGTGCACCCTTCTAGGTGGCTTGCGCATAAAATTCAAGACTTGCGCGTAAAAACACCTTTTGGCGCGAAAAACACTTTTCGTGCAACTCTTCTTTTTCACGCAGGACTTCCTATTTCGTGCAGTAGTTCCTTTTTCATGCAACACTTCTTCTTTTCACACAATACTCTATACTTCAATTTTTCCGCTCATTAGAGCTCGGGATTTGCCTCTGTGTCGAGTCACACCCAATGAAAGGAGGTCACCTCATATTTATAGGCAGTTTGGACCCTGCGCGTAAAACCCTTTTCTCCACGGAAAACCGTCTCTCAATTCTTGAGATTACGTGCACCTTCCTGGATTTTTCATGTAGCTCAGGACTTTGAAATTTTTCGACTATCGAATCAAAATACACCATTTGCACGCAAAATTCCACACCACATTCCATATTGCGTGCAAACCCAATCTTTCCCACGACATCATATTTCACACACTGCTCCAATCATTCGCGCAGTTCATGCCTTTGCCAATTTTTATCATTCTAAGCATGAAGCACCAATTGCGCGCAAAATTTCACACCGAATTACATATTGCGCGCAAACCCAATCTTTCACATGACATCATATTTCGTGCAATGTTCCAATTTTTCGCGCAGCTCATGCCTATGCAAATTTTTTAGCTTCTGATATAGAAACACCTTTTGCGTGAAAACATCATTCTTATATTTCACGCACCACACCAATATTTCACGCAACCTTCCTTTTTCACACAGCCCGCAGATATTACGCACAAAACTTTCTTTTTTGCGCATCCCACTTATATTTCACGCATCATGCTACTAGTTCGTGCACCGCATTATTTTTTCGCGCAACCTGCCTAAATTTCCACGCACTCCATGCCTTTTTCATTTTTTGATGTTCTCATCTTGAATCATGACTTGCATGAAAAATTCTAAACCATCTTCAATCTTGCATGCTCTATCCATTTCTAAAAACACATCTTAAACTATGCTTTTGTGCCGCCCCCAAATTGTCCATTGCTTTGGCATTTCTCTCTTCACTGCTTCCCATAACCATTCTTCATCATTCATCACGAACTCCACTATCGTGATATATATCCTTTGAGAGATCCGCTTTAGCATCGTCAGAGTATCATTGGAAATTACCAACCCTTCCATATCTTCTAACAATATCATTCCTTCCAATCAAAACTGTATATGATTGACATCATCATTTCTCCCCCTTTCCTTTATAAGGCTTGCATCACAAGTTCTACTGACTTACGATATTTGAGAAATACATATCAGCAAAGCATCTTCTGAATTGGATATAATGCGAAATGCATGGAATCCTCAGAATGCCAAGCCCTTCCACATTCTCTCTTCTTCTCCAGCCATCATTCTACACTTCATGAAAATCATATGATTTAATTCTTCAAGTAATCACTTGCATGAATTTCTATCATGAAGAATTTCATGGTCTTCCTAAAATCCTCATTCTTCTTCAACCATCCTTAGATAGATGATAATTCACCATTCTGCTCCAATCATCCTCAAATGGATGATACTTCTCCATTCTTAATTGTTTTAAACAATGTGTCACCTTTGACACAAGTTCTTTGAACTTAGGATCAGTTCAACAATCGTATGAATGTACTTCATGGAGAATTTCCCAAGAATGACATTGATTACATAACAATTCTCCAGGCATCCTCACTTCAGTCGATTTCCACTAACTTTGGAGTCCTGCTTTATCTCCTTCTTCATTTTGACTAGCATTGACAACTGTTGACAACAAATACAATCTTCATACACAAAGTGGTCCCAACAATTTCAATTATGGTATAGAGGTGACAACTGAAGATTATATCACCGATTATAACTCCACAGGCTATTAAAGTGCTATCTAGGTATTTTTCTTATTCTCTCACTTTCATTTGTAGGATTCAAGTAGTAATTTTTCAAGTAATATGTGATGTAATATCTTTATTATCCTATTAATACACAATATTATTAATAACCCCTTCCCTTCATAGAAATTTTTTTTTCATTTGTTTATTATATTGAACATTTATTCAATTATAGTAGAAAGAATAAAATGTTATTATCTTATTCCTGTCCTTTTTAGAACAGATGTTCATAGATTTATCCTCATCCTCTTTTCATGTAAATGTTACAAGACTCTTATTTTTATATGAAAAAGGGACTATTCATGTTTTCTATTTGTTCCCTCTAGTTATTTTCTTTTTTAATAGACAATAAATAGTAATTTAACTCATCTACATCTCCCATACATAAAATTTATTCAAGGGAATGCAATTATAAGATCATCTCCATGTGTTATTAGTACTATCAATTCTACCCTCTTAGATCATTATTTGTCTCATCTATCATTAACCAAATTTAGAAAATATAAATATATATAAATATGAATACAAAATTATTGTTTTATTTACTTCCACTTTTTTTGGATCATATTTCATATATTCACAAAATAACACATGACAACATTTTTAATTTCCATGATTATTGGTATTTTGAAAGACCAATTGAATTTTTGGCATGACTAACCATCATTCGAAATTCCTTCACACTTCTTCTCAACCACATATATCTATGTGAAATATTTATTAACTATCACCAGTCGTCATTTTTTGAAACATCTCCCCAAAATAATTTCCTTATATCCTCTACGTATGTATGAATTTAAAGTAACTATTAATATATAATGAAACCATTAATTAAATGACTATAGTAAGGATGTAAAATTCATAAAAAAATATTTCAAAGAGAAATTTTATTGGTTAAGAGATAACCCTAACAAATCTCATCCTAATAAATATCACCATAAATATATTAAATCACAAGATTATTCAAGATAAATTTAAGAGTATTTGAATCATTCATCCTATATATTTTCAATTCAGTTGATGTTACTTTCATGTATGATTCATCCATGATGATATCATAAAATTTATAGGCCATATTATCTTATGTTTAAATATACTCCTCCAGATTTATTTTACTTTCATTGAATCCACATTTCAAAATTTGATCATGTTTGTTTTTCTAATATTCTCACAATTCGTTATGGGTATATCAAATCATTACCTTGAATATTCAATTAGATTACTACTATGAATAATTAACTAAAAAATCAAAAAATATATCTTCCTTAGAGTTTGGCATTTTCTCTAGGCTATTTTATTTATTATCTCTCACCTTTATTATCTCGTTAAATAAACCATCGATAGACTATAGTTCCTAAAACACTAAATCGTTATCTTATTTTACATTGGGTAGATTTCATTTAATAATAATTTTAGGCTCTCTAATAACAAAGGTTTTATTCTACACCTGATTCAGGTCTTTTTTGTTGTCAAACTCATCTTCTCTTCTAGGAAAAACTCATTGATTTCATCTTTACAGTGAAAAACATTCTGAAAATGATTCATTTACCATATTCACAGATCATTTGACTTAAAATACAATATACCAATCCTGTTATTTCATTTTCATTAAGATAATATCACCTAGTCATGACAAAATTTATTCAATGATTAAATTAATATGTTTTATCTTTAATAAAACATTTAATTTATCCATGATCATTAGTTTTATTTAACTTCACACTCCTATAAATTTGGTTCATTATCGAAATTTCACAAAGTTTAAGAAAAATCTACCTAAACCATTATAATTATATTTTTTATGAAGTATTATATGTTCTTGACATAGTGTACATGTGAACTAAATATTATCCTTTTTGTTTACCAATTTGAGTCATTCCTATCAACATAGATTTATTATGAACTATGTGTGGCTTATAAAAACTCTACATGGGTTATTATCCTTTTCAAAAAAAATATTTATCTAAAATGAACTCTAAATAGAAACTCTATGTCCAAAATATATGTTTCGTCCATTTCCAAAATATGAAAATATGAAAATTCATATGTTATATTCATAATAAACCCATTATTTTTCTTTAGTTTTATTCCAAATATCAATTTCTCTGGTGTGATTTTTATTTCTTACAATATTATTCATTCTATTCTTGTAGTTCCTTCCGTTTCACTATAAATTTATACCATCATGCAAATATGATGATCACATGTATATAGGAGATTTTATAAATAAAATTTCTATATATATGATATTCTCACCTTTGAAAACATTATTGTTTAGCATAGACTAAAACAACCGTGGTGAAAAATAATTTGAGTGAGTAAGACAACTTTGTATCAACCTTATAGCACAAACATTTTATTTAATAGAGAGCATCTTATATAATCTATTTCTAAATTAAAAAATCAAGTGTTTTTTCTCTTCTTAATAATTTAGAGAACCTCATCCAAAGCATAATAAAATCCACTAGGGATGGTTCTCCCTAATGATCCACTTTTCTAACCCACAAAAGAGGATATGCATCAACTAACAATCGTATTATATGTTACTACTACATTCCAACAAGTAAAAGCTCTGCCTCCACTATGTTTCTCTAAACCGACTCTATATTATGCTTGGTCAGGTTCCCTAATTGGATTCCATGGATACACATGTAATCTGTCAATGAAAGTTGGCATTTTTTTTATCAAACACCATTTTCCTTTACAGAATAATATAATTCCAAACTCCCAAAAAGTAATTCCCAACCATTCTATTTATATTATTAAATTCTTTTAAATCATAAAACATAATAAAACACATATGAGTTGAATATAAAAATCTTCAAACAATTTTATCTTCAATATGAATTAATATTTTCAATCTCCAAGGGAATGAAAACCTTATTGAATCATATATAAGTAATGATAAGAATACTCAAACAATAATCATCCAAAATTAATATTCTAATTTCAATTAATTTAATAAAATTAAACACCAACACATTGGGAACTCTTCTTTAACATGCATTGAATTATCCTTTAAAAATAAAATCTTTTCATTATCAAATTAATTATTTGTAAATATATTTACACAAATATTCATGACTACAAAATTATATTTGAAAATAAATTAAGCACACAGAAATACGGAAGAAAAATCCCCCCTTTTTACATTTTTAAATACCATTAAAATGTCAATATGTAAATTCATATCAATTATAAATCATTTTAACTTTTATCCCCCATTCAATTATCATCCATTTTATTATCAAAAAATCATTATCCACTTTTCCCATTTACTAAAATGAAATTAAATGTTCATATATAGATTATTATATCATTCCATTCTTAAGAAATGTGATATCAATAATTCCAAAATAAGTCTAAATAATCCAAACTTTTTGTCAAAAACCTGGTATTTTGATTTAAAAAGAAAGTTTTCCATTATAAAGTATTGTGATTCTCATCTAAAATGAAATAACCTGTAAACAATATTCAAGATATTTCCAACAATTATTCAAATAGATACAATTTTTTTATTTTAATTAAGATAAAAAATTCTCATGAAATATATCAAACTGAATATCATAGACCAACTTTAATACAAAATTAAAAAATTTGGAATAGAATGTTTATGAATATCTATATAAATTATAAGAAACTCATTATGTAAACAATAAATCATTTTAATAATAATAACTGAATATTATTATCTTAGTTTAACTAAAAAATGTGAGCATAAGAATTCAAAACATTTTAATGACACTACTTTACAGTATCTTGTAGAATATCTAGATGTATTTAAAATAATAATTATTTCATCTTTTCAAAATCATAAACAGTTTTATCACATTAAAAAAGACACTCCATTTAGTTTTTATCATGTTATACCTCTTAAATGTTTAAATATCAAGATGTATCATGTCGATAGTTCACAAAAATGAATCTTTTAACACTATTTTAAAAATATGATATCATACTCAATATTTATTAAAGATGACCCATTAGTAAATTTTTATTTGGCATTCCATATGACATATCAGTATCCTATATTTATTTCTACATGCAGTAGTCCTATTATAATAACACTCAATTCAGATTTGGTTCATATTCTGGGACTAAAATAAAACTTCAATTAAAAAAAATTTATGTATATAAATAAAACATAAATATATACGGGAAAAAGATGTCTCTTCACAATACTCTATGTGAACAACAAGGTTGAGATATTTTTCTCAACCGTGTCTTTATAATTTTCATTCTACCTAATATTTTTTGGTTAAAATTTTCTTTGGAAAACATGGATCTTTTTACATGTTACACATATTTTTTTGCAATCTCTACCTTCTCAACAGCCTTCATGCCTAATACATCCTTAATCATTTTTAAGTACGACTCTTGTGTTGGTAGTACGGTAAAAACAACATGGGGATTATGTAAAGACATTATATATAAAACATAATTTTTAATATTTACTAGTGTTTTTCAAAACCACTCAAGAAATATGTAATCACCATGGAAAATACATTCATTTCCTTTTGCAAAATATTTCATCCATCCTCCTTTATATATCTAAACCTACTATCCAAATAACCATTAATTCTTGGGATACATTGTAATACATCTTACAACTTCCAAATTCCTTATTGAGAGTGATCTCAACCACACCAGTTATTCTAGATGAAAAAATACATACTCACATCTTGGACCTTTTATAAACTAGATTTTAATTCTTTTTATTTTGAAATAAAGACTCATTAATTTCTTTAATCTTATTAGGAGTATTATGATTTTAATTTTTCATCGGATTCTTTTATAAGGATGATCATTCTTCATTCACTAACTTATATAGTATTATTTTATCATGGTCATTAGATAAATTATAATATTCCCATGAACTATTTTTTTGAACACAATAATTAATTCATAGATATTTTCATGTATTCTGTGTATGTATGTTTTTGATAGATTTTTTTAATTTCTATATTTTATTCTTCATAAAATTTTACCCCTTAAAATGGGCCTTCTATATTCTATCAAAATGAAGGCATTATAAATATACATTTTTCTAGCATTCCCAAATTGTTTTCAACACATGAATTCCAACACCCTTGATATTATCATATCCACTATATGAACTTTATAATTTTCCATATTACAGAGCATGGTGTTTTTGTCATTCGCTACCACTAGATGGGATTGTTTTGAAGAAATAACAAAAATAAACCATATTTTTTCCAACATGATAATGGTGGTAGGACTCCCCTAACATTTATTCATTTATAATTATAAATATTTGGATTTTAAACAAGCACTGTCCTATAAAACTAATTTCTATAATTCAATACATTAATGTATAAATGGAACAACTTTCTTTACAAATGCTTGATAAAAATAATTATATGATTCACTGATCATATTTCCACATAATATAGGTATATTAAAACATTAAAAACAAGTAAAATAATCATTGGAATGATATTTTTTCTTCAATGTTGGAGGCTCAAAACATGCCATCTCAATATTAGAATATTTCACCACCAATTGTAGACACTCTATATTGATTCAACTATTTATATATTCTTCCACAACAGCAGGTATTGATTTCTCTGGTCCCTCTTCTAACCAGGTCAAATCCTTGTTAATGATTAACCTTCACCTCAAGAATTCCTTTCATCAAGGATACAATGGGTTGATGGAAGGCGTACTGACTTGAATTTATTTTCTATCATTTAAGTTTCAGTTATATAAACGATATAGAAGGCATGCATCTAGGTTTGGCTGGGATCCATGAGATATTCTCTATTCCCATAGATGTGATTAATGAAAGATCGTAGATCTTCGTTTCAGGTATACTTTTCCTTTTTCTGGAGTTTTAAAGAAAAATGGAGTTTCTGGAAAATTTCAAAGTACACGCCTTGAACTTTCTGAGTACATGCCGTGTTCTCTTCTTCGGCTCGAAGCCATGTGTTGGCCATGCCCGGGCCACACACACTGTGTGTAGGGGTGACATGGAGGACGTTTTTGGAGGAGTACAGAAAAACCTAGTACATTCCATGTACTCTAGAAGTACACACCGTGTACTTTTCTTTTTTTCACTATGGAACTGGGTTAGCGTCTGATGGACAGAACACACCCCTTCTCCATGTTCTTCATCCAAGAGCAACCCGTAAGGCCGAATCATCCCCGAGCCCCCTCTTCTCCATTCATTTTCTGATTCAACCATGGTCGATTGCATTGGAAGAGAAGCAGTGAGTTCTTCCTTCTTCTTGATCTTTGTTTTCCAATTCTTCCTATTCCACAAGTTATCTAAGGTTAAACATTTTGTACATTTTCTTAGATCTACGGTGTTCTTGGGGAAAATAGCCATCATAGTTCAAGTATATCTATCTCCTTTGATCTATTTAGGTGGTTTTTGTCTTACCGTTCAATGTCTCTGAGTATTATGTGTGAATTTTCACCTTACCCATGAACGGGGTATTGCGTGTTTACCTTTTTTCCCTTGTTGTTTTCATACATTGATTGTATGATTTTGTATAGGTAATTTAGTCATGATAGAGGATAATTTTTTGTGCTTGGATGTACTTTACTTGCTTCTTTCTATTTATGACCTTTGTGTCTTGTTTTCCTTTGGCTGTTACACCTATTTCATGCCTTGCAGTTATAGGTTGATGAGAAACTCATGACATTCTTGTTTCCTTGTACAATGTTTAACTAAGTAACTCTATAGTTGTACTATGGTTAGCCAAGTAGATCTATAGGTGTACTTTGGCCTTGTAACATTATTATGAACTGCCTGGCATGGGACTGAGAGAACTTGGTGCTATAGAATATAAGGGATAGACCGAGTGAGCTTCCCAGAGAGTCTTAGATATTACAGACTACAGAGGGGATGGACCGAGTGATCTCCCAGAGAGTCTTGGTTTTTATAGACTAGAGGAGGGTATATCGAGTGAGCATCCTCAAAGAGTCTTACCTTGTTTGAATCTATTTAAGAACCTTCCCAGGCTACAGGAGGAATTGACCGAGTGAGACTCCTCAGAGAGTATGTGGTATACCTGAGGCTATATGAAGAATTGACTGAGATAGCTTCCTCAAAGAGTCACTAGACCATGGGGCTAAGAGGGTTAGACCGCATGATCTTCCCTAAGAGAGTCCCTGACTACCCTAGACTATGTGGGGAATTGACTGAGTTAGCTTCCCCATAGAGTCTCATAAATGCGTATTACCAAGACACAAGGGTTAGGCTGAGTGCACTACCAAGAGGGTTGTGGTACTTCATGGATGGGACCAGAGTGAATGGCTGCGAGTACTTCCCAGAGGGTTTTCTGCTTTTTAGCTGTTTTCTTCACTACTGTTGTTTGTTGTGGATTTGATTACTGCTGTGTATCTTCCTTCTCAATGCTGACTATTTACTGCCTACTACTTTGTTGTTACTGTTTACTACTTAGTGTTCTTTTACCTTCCATATACTCACTGACTGTTAGGCACAGATCTTCGGGTGGTTGCCTACTGGTATTTTATCTCACACCCTGTTTGGGCCATGCTTTTGGGCCCAAGAATTCTATGTTGTTATAGGTGTAGACAAGGGCAAGCGCCCATCGACTTTTGGAACTTGACTACTTGGAGCAGGAGAGCATGGGACCAAGATTTGGCTTGCGATCCTAATGAGATGTTTACTTTTGTTTTGTACTTGTTTTGGTACTGTAGTTTTTTCCCTTATTGTGACTTTTTTTTATGCTTTTTGAGTTATGTATCATGCATAATTTATTATATACATATGTGCTCCAGTTTGTTGATTTAGTCTTCCACTGTAATTCTGTTGGTTGTTACTACTTCCGCTATTGCATGATTATTTTTCTTCCACTGTGTACTCTGCCAATGAGGGCATAGTTTCTCCACTATCACACCCAATCCCCTCGCTACTAGTCGTTAGCCTCTGGAGTTCGGGGAAATTCTCTTGAGGCCATGTGACCAACCGGGTACGGGGCGCCTCTGGGTGGCTTCTGGAATCGGGACGTTACATAGTGGTATCAGAGGAATTATTTTCTCCTGCATTAGTGTTTGGAGACATAGCCAGGGATATGACAGATTCGGTACTTAGTAATAAGTTGTTCCCGGGTGTAGCTAACTAATGTATAGGGAAAATCCATACTACCTCGTTTATTGCAGTTTCTTGGTTTTGAGATTTTATGGTTGATACTATTTCACCTAGAGTGATTCACATGCTTTGTACTGTTATTGTTTTGATATTACAATTCTATTTCTGTCGCAACCTGAATCGGTCGGAGGTTGTCACGGCCCTCAAAATTACATTTATACTCCTACACTAGTACAACATTGCAGGGTCGATCCACAGAGAAGGAATATGAGAATTCTAGGTTTTATTCAAAAGTAACTCCACTGTTGTCAGCAGTGAAGTGTGCGCGCATTTTTTTAGTTGTTTTTACATTACAATTTTTTTTGTAATTTTCTTTAAGCAGGAGACAAAATCGATTACAAATATACTGATGAATTGAGAACTACAGTAAAAATAACATAAAAGAACAAAATACAAAAATAAAATATCAAGGTTGAAGGAGCAGATCAAAAGTAATAATCGAGAATCCAAACCTACTAGTTTAATGGATACCTTCCCCACTACACTTTATTGAGTCACACCACAAGAAATAAATGTGAAAAGTATCCCTCGCTAGGAAACTCAACACAGAGAAGACTGACTTTAGGAGTTCGCCACTCCAAAATCAGTCAAACTGTTTGATAGTTAGAAAAGGATAACAGTGGAAAATAAACTCGCGGTAAATTTCCACAGTTTAAGACATAAACGCTTCGATAAATGAATTCAAGAGTTACATCGCCAGTAGTTCTTGAAGTTTGAATTTTAAAACATTTAAGGTGTGAAACAACTGAACAGAGAGTCATTAATCAACCTCGCCGATTGATCATGACTCTGAAAAAAAAATGTAAAGCGAATGAATAAGTCTAAAAGATTTACCTACAAAGTTGAATTCTAAAGATAAAAACATTTATACTTTGATCATCTTGATTTAAGCAACGGAATACAATCGATTACAGAGTATTGTAAAAATTAGGTACAAGAAGGGAAAAGAACTCCCCCAGTGATGCTCTGCTCTCGGGCTCCTTCACATCCATATCTGCTCTAATGTTACTCCCCGGGAGTCTTCGCTCTCGAATTGGTGTTGTCGTGGAATGTCGAATGAGAGAGTCCCCAATTTTGCTGCTTTCTCTGCTTAAAATACCATCTATCATTTTCTACATGTCGCCGGCACTACTTCCACCGACTTCCAGAGTTCTTTACCCATGCACCGCACACATGCGTTTAACCCGCGACAGGCACATCGTGCGAATTTTTCCCTCGTAACTAACTCCGGATGAGTTAGTTGGATGAACCTGGACATGTTTAAGTCCGTTGAATGAACCTGAAAATAAAATAGAATAGATAAATAAATAAAAGAGATGCAAAGAAAAATAATTATTTTTAATGTAAATTGTTATATTACTCGTTACAAATTATTCTTAGTTAATTGATAATTATTTTCTTTTAAATTATTTATACAATTATTAACTGTGATAAAACATAAGTTATTAAAGAGCGATTAGTTTAATTAAGCTAATAAAATAATTACTAACTTATTTCTTTTAACACTTAAACTAAGTTATTAAAAATTAAGAGCATAAATAATTATGTTAATATTGTATTAAAAATTTAATTATTATTATTAAACAAATTAAAAGGTTTGGTTAATTAATTAATTAGACAATTTTAATTAAGTGATTAAAAGTTATTACATAAGTTTTAGGTATTTTTTAAATTAATAAGTAAATTTTATAGTTTATTTATAATTAGTATAGGTTATATATTTAATATAATCCGTATATTAATTTTTTTTAACAATTTTTTATAAATTTGTCTTCGTAATTTAATTTATAATTTATTTAGTTATTAATATTATAATTTTTTAAGTTTATTAATTTTATAAATTTTATTCTATATTAATTTGACTTTGTAAAATTAACTTTTATGTAAAGTAATCTGTATTTAAAGTTTACTTTACTTTATCTTTTTCTTTTCTCTTTTCTTTTTTTTTCTTTTGACTTAATTTTATTATTATATTTTGTTAACTTTTTGTTTTTATTTATTATTATTTTTAATTTACTTCCCTTCATCCCCAAAATTGGCGCAGCGGGGGAGGGTTCTTGTTTCCAGGAAACCGGCGGCGCGACATTCCTCATGCTCACACCAGACAACGGTGCATCGGCTCTTCACTCGGCTGGCGGAAGGTTCAGCAGATGATGCGACTTATAGCGGTAGGACGCCGATCTATTCTTCTTCAGCAGACTCCCACGACACCCCAAACTCCTCTATCATTGGCGCAACAGGGGATTCCCTCCCTTGCAGTGAATTCAAGCGGCGACAGGTTGGCTCCGATGTGGCGCGACGGTGCGATCTCGACAGAAGCGGCCTCGAGTTATCTTCAAAAGAGAAACCATTTTTTTCATCTGTCGAACTCAACCGATCCTCAAATCTATTATGCATGAGTTTCCCTGATGTGAAGTAGGATTGGGATTCAGTGGGTTCTCTGTCCTCTAGGTTTGAGCTCAATTGGATCTATTTGTTAAAAATCGAGGCTAGGGTTGTGAAGAATGATTGGTACTACAGAGGAGACCAGTGAGAAACAGGGAAGCTCAGTCGTAGATTCCAATCAGTAAGCTACTGGTGAAGAAGGTGCGAAGGGAGAAAAAAGTGAGGACAAATTGACAACGGTGAGGTAATAGAAGGTACATCGGTGAGGTAGAGGTATCGCTGAGGAAGAGGTATCGGTAGCTGATATAACAGTGAGGAAAATAATAGAGGCTAATGGTGAGGATGGAGGGGAGTAAGTCTGAAGGTGAGGTAAAGAATAAAAAAAGGGTAACGGTGAGTTTAAAAAAAAGGTAACGGTGAGGTATAGCTCACCGATAGAATGCAAGGTAACGGTGAGGCAGGGGTAGTCTAACGGTGAGGATGGTAACAGTGAGGCAGGGGGTAGTCTAACGGTGAGGATGAGAGGCAAAGCAGCTGCTACCGTTAAGAATGGGTATTCGTAGCTGAAGCTACCGATGGAAAAAAATAAAATATCGGTGAGGTAAGAAAAGGGACGGGCAGGGCCGAAGCTACCGATAAAACTAAATGAAGGTCACCGATTGAAATTAAAAATAGAGGGTCAGGGGTCACCGTTATAATTAAAAGAAAACAGGTCACTGATAGATCAAAATTTCCCCTTTAGATAAAAAGAAGCTACCGATAAAAATAAAGTCAGCGGTATAATTTCCTACCGGTGAAACATTAAATATTAAAACATAAGTTATTTTTTGAAAGAAGGATTGAAAATAATTAATTAAAAAGAAAACTAAACATCATTAATTATAATGCATAATTTTTATTAAACATTCAACTCATTAAAATAATTAATTTGAAACACCAAAATTATAAGATGAATAAATTTTTAAACTAACTTAATAAAAGACATAAAATTAAAAATAGCTAAATAAATTTATTAAAAAGTAGCAGCAGATAACAACACCGGTCACCTAAATAAATCACTGTAAACTCTTAAACTACCTCAGCTGTGGACTAAAACAATTATAAAATGAAATTAAAATCAACCTGCATACATAAAATAATAAAGTTAATGTTTAAAATATCTTAATTAATTAATTAATTAACTAATTGAACTAATTAATTAAAAGAAAACCCCTTAATTAAACTAAAAACACATATTATTTACTTAAATGACTAGCACATGATTAAACACATAAAATAATAAAATTAACCTATTCTAATGTAACTTAATTGAAAGAATAATTAATAAAATAAAGTCTAAATTAATTAATTAGAATTATGTTAATTAAATAAATGTTTAAATAGATATTAACTATTATAAAGTTAAGCAGATTTATAAAAAAGCAAACTAAAAAACTCACAGCTAAAGGACTCACCGGTAGAATTTAAAGGATACCGTTAGGACAAAAAGGGTAACGGTGACAAAGGTCACTGTTAGCATAAAAGGTAACCAATAGAATTGTATCAGTGAGGTGAAAAGGTCACCATTAAGGTAACTGGGTAACGGTAACAAAGGTCACCGTTAGCGCAAAATTGATAGTGGTAACCTGACTAACGGTAACCTGGTTACCGATAGTGAACAATTTTAAATTAAAAAGTAAATTATTAAACAAATTAATTAATTAATAAAAATGAAACATTTATATTAAATGAAAAGATTAAAATTAATTATAATAATTGATACTTAGTTATATTAAAAATGAAGAAAGAAAAAATTTATTATTTTAAAGTCTAAAATTACACAAATTATTATAAAAAAAGTATAATTAACAAATTTAATTATGAAAATACAAAAGTGAATTTATTTATTAAAAAGTGTTAAAATAATTAAATAAATCATATAAAAATTAATAAAAAGATGTGGAAAACTGAGTAAAAATAAGGCCACATCAAATTCCCCCACACTTAAACATTGTTTGTCCTCAAACAATCCCATGCTTTATTATCTTTGAAAATGTGTGAGTTATACAAATCAGCTATGTTCAGAGAAATTTCAACAGAGGACTCAAAAAGTGTGCTTAGGCTATTAAAAACATAGCCTCAAATAATGTCTCGCCTAGAACCACTACTCAAAGGGAACTCAAGTAAACCATGAATCATCCATAAATGAAAGTGTCCTGCTTCCTAAATGACTCTGCCTAGTGACTCACTTCAATTCAAGCTCAATTTCTAAATTCAAGAGTGATAAAAGGTAAAATTAAAGTGGAATAAAAACCTTAACAAAAGAAACTTTGTACTTTGACTAATCCCATTGGTTCCAAAAAAATAGATTTTTTTTTGAAATCACTTTATTGATACAAACCAAATGACTCCAATATAAACCAGTTGTCCCCTTCTTCATCTGGAGTTCATCATTCCCCTCATCTTAATGAATTCATTTTTGACCTTAGAAACATAATTTATTTTTCCCAGGCCATGTAATTTGTGAGAAGCACTGTGCAATGCACTTATTAAAGGGTTACAGAGGGATTATTGTAAACAGAAACGCACCCAGTATCTAAGGTCTCAGAGATTCACTGCGGGATCCCAGATGCCCAGTATTACTCCAGTTACAAAGGATTTATATAAAAACCATTTACATTGACTCAATATAAGTGATCATTTTTATAAATTAAAAGAGTGAAAAGGCTCCTCGGATAAAAGTCAAACTTCAAGTACCTAAAATTATGATCTTAAATCCACTAAAAGGTTTCCCATATCACTCTCAAAATAAGTTCCTAACCAAAATTCATTAAACCACTAAACAGTTCCACTCAGCAATCATCCACCAACACTCATTTCAGACTCAATGAAAAGCTCAACTTCCAATCAAGCACCATCCTAAGGCAAGACTCATTTGAGTGCAGTGTAAAGCCTAAAATTGTGAAAGTATTTTTGAAAATTTTTGACCATTTTTTTGACAAAAAGTTTAAAAGCAACGGGAATTGATGAGAATTACAATTAAACACAGTTTAGCACAGTCAAGAATTGACCCCCTCCCCCACACTTAAAACCAAACTTTGTCCCCAAAGTTGACTTATAAATATGGAAAAAAACAATTAATCAATTATAGATCAATATAGATTTTCAATTAAGAAGATAGATGAAATGTATAAGAGGTCTCAATGAAGTTCAAAAAGATTGTTTACCACAATGAATAAATAATCAGCAGGTTCATTGACAAGTACACCCGTTAACATTTATGTCCAATGGAAAAGATTTTCATTAAAGTTCAAACATAGCATATAAAGTGTGAGTGTACAATTAACTGGGTGTAATCATTTTAAACAATAAGTTCAATAATATGTTCAATATAGTAGACAAAGTTCATGCTAAACACCTCAACGAAACAAGAAGATTCAAATGGCCAGCAGCATGTACTCCCCCCACACTTATTTTCATGCAGTGAAAATGTTTTATCACAATAAAATTAAGTTTTTTTAAGCAAGGAGGGTGATGCAGATTTTTAATTCATTAGTTACAGGACATGCAGCAGAATTTTATAATACAAGTAGAATTTTAAGCAAGCAGAATTTTATTTACAAAAATAGGAGCAGAAAAATAAGTGCAGAAAGTTGAAGTACTTCCCTGACTAAACTCTTGTCCAAAAATGACCATGGTAATTCCACTCTTAGATGACAGAAGCAGCAACATTCTGAAAAACAGAGATTGTAAGACAATAACAAACTTCCAGCAGATATAGAGCATAAGGAAGACAATAAAAGTAGCACTTTATTCAACACTAAAGAGTATAAAAATTAAAACAAAGAAGAAGCATGGGTAGACTCCCATGAAGAACTGATTTTTAATTCTTCAGTTAGACTGTATTTAATCACAATTTTTTTATTTATTAACAAGATAAAGACCATGGGTTGCCTCCCATTCAGCGCTAGGTTTAAAGTCTCCAGCCAGACTCACCTAGAAACTAACCGTAGTCACTAGGTGGATGTGGTTTCCTTAATAAGAACCACCACATGTGTTTGGCCCATTTATTTTTAACAGAACAGTGAAGATTGTGGGCACCAAAACATAAGCAGATAAAAATGGAATTCTCAAAGCCTGAATTAACCCATAAGAAGAACCCTTTAACAGTAATGGATATAGTGTTTTCCACTTCCAGGTTTGTTTCAGATTTATCAAAAGTTGAGTTCACATGAAGGGACAACATAGTACTAAGTTCTTCAAAGGGTGTGGCATTATTTTCATGGATTTCTCTCTCAAATTCAACACTCATAGGTTCAAATTCAAGGGTTATTGTGGGTGAATACTGAATAGTAGGTTCAAAAGGGGATTCAATAAAGTTCTGAACAGAATCATGAGCATTGGAACTCAAGTATAATCCCCCCTATGGACTACTATCAGTATCAAGAAAAAGCTCATTACACTTCACAGGTGAGGATGGAAGTGAAAAACAAGAAAGAGAATTTATTTTATCACTAAGTGGTTCAGCTCTAACAATGTTATAAATCTCTTCCAAAAGATCCTCATCAGTTAACTCACATTGAACATCTACTGCTTCTATCAAATCAACCTTGCCTAATTCCAGTGTGGGTTCAACCTCTCTTTCAAGTTCAAATTCGAAAGGCTCACTTTCTAAAACCATGTCTGTAGTGTGTTTAAGAAGGTTCAGTTCAGGGGAAGAAAAGTTTAATTCAGCTTCAATTAAGTCATGTTCAAGATTATTAAAATTCAAACAGTTTTCCCTAGGAATGACAACACTAATTTCCATTTCAGTACACAAAGTTTCATAAAAGTGATCACTATGAGAATAGGGAAATGAAAACTCATCAGTTAGTTTTTCTTCAAAAATCGTTCCCTCATCCTCATCATCCAACAACAGTTCATAAATTATTGGGTTTGGAGTTTCAAAACATGAAAGAGAAGTTTTCAATTTAGGTTCAAAGATTTGAAATTTTGTGATTTCCAGCTTAAGGATCTCTTCCAAAGTGTACCCAATATCAAGTTCAGGCTCAATGATCAGAATTTCAGAAATTTTGGGTGAAGAGTTTTTACCATTCAAATTTTTAGTTTCAAGTATATCTTCCACCCGAGTGACCTCATTCTCAAAACTCCTAAAACAGTGACTTTTCTCTAATGTAGGAATTATGAAAAGAATTGGGCTATCTTTTTCAATCTGTTTTAATTCAGTTTCAAAATCATCCAACTCAACACCATTAAAGCTCTTTTTGTGGTTTTCAATCTTATTCTCTTGATTCAATGAGCTGGTTATTTCCAGATTAGGTTCAACAGTGTCAGATTTTTCAAAATGGAAGTTTTGTTTCCAAATTTCACAGTCACTCTCCTCTTCAACATGATTTTCAAATCTTTTATACACATTTATTTTTCTATTTCTTCAAATACTTCTTGTTCTTTTACCTTTTGTTTAAATTCCAAGAGCATGGTTTCCAATCTTTTCATTCTCTGATCTTGCTCTTGAGAATCTTTAAGTTGAATTTGATGGGTTTGAGTTAACCAATTATTAATTTGTTCTGCCCTTGCATCTAGTTTAGAATCAATTAATTCAATTTTAGCTAGGGTGATAGGACTAAACTCACATTGTTCATTTTCATCAGTGTAAACATCTTCTTGTGGCTGGTTATAGACACACTGCCAAGCAATATGTCCATAATAACCACAAGAAACACAGTGAGGTCCTGGTTGATTCCAATTCTGATTAACATCCATTTTTAATTCAAAATTAGATGAGCTTAAACACACAACAGTTCTCTGTGAAGCAGATTTTTATTTTCAAAACAACAAAAGCGGTAGATACAGTTCAAAGCAGTTTTTTTAAAATCATTTTTTTATTTATTTTTTATGTTTTTTGTGTTTTTTTTAATTTTTTTTAATTTTTTTTGAAACCCTAAACTCTCAGTGTGTGCCTTCCCCGGCAACGGCGCCAAATTTTGAAGCGGTCGGAGGTCATCACGGCCCTAAAAATTACATTTATACTTCTACACTAGTACAGCTATGCAGGGTCGATCCACAGAGAAGGAAAATGAGAATTCTAGGTTTTATTCAAAAGTAACTCCACTGTTGTCAGCAATGAAGTGTGTGTGCATTTTTTTAGTTGTTTTTACTTTATAATTTTTTTGTAATTTTCTTTAAGCAAGAGACAAAATCGATTACAAATATACTGATGAACTAAGAACTATAGTAAAACTAACATAAAAGAACAAAATACAAAAATAAAACAGCAAGGTTGAAGGAGCAGATCAAAAGTAATAATCGAGAATCCAAACCTACTAGTTTAATGGATACCTTCCCCACTAAACTTTATTGAGTCACACCTCAAGAAATAAATGTGAAAAGTCTCCCTCTCCAGGAAACTCAACACATAGAAGACTGAATTTAGGATTTCGCCACTCCAAAATCAGTCAAACTGTTTGACAGTTAGAAAAGGATAACAGTGGAAAATAAACTCGCCGTAAATTTCCACAGTTTAAGACATAAACACTTCGATAAATGAATTCAAGAATTACCTCGCCAGTAGTTCTTGAAGTTTGAATTTTAAAAAATTTAAGGTGTGAAACAACTGAATAGAGAGTCATTAATCAACCTCGCCGATTGATCATGACTCTGAAAAAAAAATGTAAAGCGAATGAAGAAGTCTAAAAGATTTACCAGCAAAGTTGAATTCTCAAGCTAAGAAAATTTATACTTTGATCATCTTGATTTAAGCAACGGAATACAATCGATTACAGAGTATTGTAAAAATTATGTAAAAGAAGGGAAAAGAACACCCTCAGTGATGCTCTGCTCTCGGGCTCCTTCACATCCATATCTGCTATAATGTTACTCCCCGGGAGTTTTCGCTCTCGAATTGGTGTTGTCGTGGAATGTCGAATGAGAGAGTCCCCAATTTTGCTGCTTTCTATGCTTAAAATACCATCTGTCATTTGCTACATGTCACCGCCACTACTTCCACCGACTTCCAGAGTTCTTTACCCACGCACCGCACACGTGCGTTTAACCCGCGACAGGCACGTCGCATGAATTTTTCCCTCGTAACTAACTCCGGATGAGTTAGTTGGATGAACCTGGTCATGTTTAAGTCCCTTGAATGAACCTGCAAATAAAATAGAATAGATAAATAAATAAAAGAGATGCAAAGAAAAATAATTATTTTTAAAGTAAACTGTTATATTACTCGTTACAAATTATTCATAGTTAATTGATAATTATTTTCTTTTAAATTATTTATACAATTATTAACTGTGATAAAACATAAGTTATTAAAGAGCTATTAGTTTAATTAAGCTAATAAAATAATTACTACGTTATTTATTTTAACACTTAAACTAAGTTATTAAAAATTAAGAGCATAAATAATTAAGTTAATATTGTATTAAAAATTTAATTATTATTATTTAAGAAATTAAAAGGTTTGGTTAATTAATTAATTAGACAATTTTAATTAAGTGATTAAAAGTTATTACTTAAGTTTTAGGTATTTTTTAAATTAATAAGTATATTTTATAGTTTATTTATAATTATTATAGGTTATATATTTAATATAATCAGTATATTAATTTTTTTTAACAATTTTTTATAAATTTGGTTTCATAATTTAATTTATAATTTATTTAGTTATTAATATTATAATTGTTTAAGTTTATTAATTTTATAAATTTTATTCTATATTAATTTGACTTTGTAAAATTAACTTTTATGTAAAGAAAAATTTATTTAAAGTTTACATTACTTTAACTTTTGCTTTTCTCTTATGTTTTTGTGTCTTTTGACTTAATTTTATTATTATATTTTGTTAGCTTTTTGTTTTTATTTATTAATTTTTTTAATTTACTTCCCTTCCTCCCCCAAATTGGCGCAGCGGGGGAGGGTTCTTGTTTCCAGGAAACCGGCGGCGCGTCATTCCTCATGCTCACACCGGACAGCGGCGCAACGGCTCTTCACTCGGCTGGCGGAAGCTTCAGCAGATGATGCGACTTATAGCGGTAGGGCGCAGATCTCTTCTTCTCCAGCAGACTCCCATGACACCCTAACCTCCTCTATCATCGGCGCAACAGGGGATTCCCTCCCTTGAAGTGATTTCAAGCGGCAACAGGTTGGCTCCGATGTGGCGCGACAGTGCGGTCTCGACAGCAGCGGCCTCAAGTTATCTTCAAAAGAGAAACCATTTTTTTCATCTGTCGAACTCAACCGATCCTCAAATATATTATGCATTATTTTCCTTGATGTGAAGTAGGATTGGGATTCAGTGGGTTCTCGGTCCTCTAGGTTCGAGCTCGATTGGATCTATTTGTTAAAAATTGAGGCTAGGGTTGTGAAGAATGATTGGTACTGCAGAGGAGACCAGTGAGAAACAGGGAAGCTTAGTCGGAGATTCCTATCAGTAAGATACTGGTGAAGAAGGTGCGAAGGGAGAAAACAGTGAGGATAAATTGACAACAGTGAGGTAATAGAAGGTACATCGGTGAGGTAGAGGTATCGGTGAGGAAGAGGTATCGGTAGCTGATATAACAGTGAGGCAAATAAGAGAGGCTAACGGTGAGGATGCAGGGGAGTAAGTCTGAAGGTGAGGTAAAGAATAAAAAAGGGTAATGGTGAGTTTAAAAAAAAGGTAATGGTGAGGTATAGCTCACAGATAGAATGCAAGGTAACGGTGAGGCATGGGTAGTCTAACGGTGAGGATGAGAGGCAAAGCAGCTGCTACCGTTATGAATGGGTATCGGTAGCTGAAGCTACCGATGGAAAAAATAAAATATCGGTGAGGTAAGGAAAGGGATGGGCAGGGCCGAAGCTACCAATAAAACTAAATGAAGGTCACCGATTGAAATTAAAAATAGAGGGTCAGGGGTCACTGTTAGAATTAAAAGAAAACAGGTCATTGATAGATCAAAATGTCGTCGTTAGATAAAAAGAAGCTACCGATAAAAATAAAGTCTGTGGTATAATTTGCTACCGGTGAAACATTAAATATTAAAACATAAGTTATTTTTTTTAAAGAAGGATTGAAAATATATAATTAAAAAGAAAACTAAACATCATTAATTTTAAAGCATAATTTTTATTAAACTTTCAACTCATTAAAATAATTAATTAGCAACACCAAAATTATAAGATGAATAAATTTTTAAACTAACTTAATAAAAGAATTAAAATTAAAAATAGCTAAATTAATTTATTAAAAAGTAGCAGCAGATAACAACATTGGTCACCTAAATAAATCACTGCAAACTCTTAAATTACCTTAGCTGTGGACTAAAACAATTATAAAATGAAATAAAAATCAATCTGCATACATAAAATAATAAAGTTAATGTTTAAAATCTCTTAATTAACTAATTAATTAACTAATTGAACTAATAAATTAAATGAAAACCCCCTAATTAAAATAAAAACACATATTATTTACTTAAATGACTAGCAGGTGATTAAACACATAAAATAATAAAATTAACCTATTCTAATGTAACTTAATTGAAATAATAATTAATAAAATAAAGTCTAAATTAATTAATTAAAATTATATTAATTAAATAACTGTTTAAATAGATATTAACTATTATAAAGTTAAGCAGATTTATAATGAAGCAAACTGAAAAAATCACCGCTAAAGGACTCACCGGTAGAATTTAAAGGCTACCGTTAGGACAAAAATGGTAACGGTGACAAAGGTCACTGTTAGCATAAAAGGTAACCAATATAATTGTATCAGTGAGGTGAAAAGGTCACCGTTAAGGTAATTGGGTAACGGTAACAAAGGTCACCGTTAGCGCAAAATTGATAGCTGTAACCTGACTAACGGTAACCTGGTTACCGATAGCGAACAATTTTAAATTAAAAACTAAATTATTTAACAAATTAATTAATTAATAAAAATGAAAAATTTATATTAAACGAAAAGATTAAAATTAATTATAATAATTGATACTTAGTTATATTAAAAATAAAGAAAGAATAAATTTATTATTTTAAAGACTAAAATTACACAAATTATTATAAAAAAAGTATAATTAACAAATTTAATTATGAAAAAACAAAAGTGCATTTATTTATTAAAAAGTGTTAAAATAATTAAATAAATCATATAAAAATTAATAAAAAGATGTGGCAAACTGAGTAAAAATAAGGCCACATCACAACCCGATGAGATGAAGGTATTCCATCTCATGAATCATATAGGCACTTATAGAAATCACATGCCATGAATTGTTTCAATGCCATTAAGGGTGCATTAGCGATTGCATGCTATTTTGAAAGACGTTGTGTATATTATGTATTCTGTTGTGGTAGATGCTTGATAGAATCTCTGCTTCTTGTTAGAGAATTGTTAGTATTGTACTTTGTTTAGATGAAGGCCACGTTTTGGTTCTTGAGGCGTTATGGGCCCTCTTGAATTGGAAATTATTGGACCATGATCCTGTTTTCTCTTGTACATGACTGTAGGTGATGCCAAGATTTGATTCGCGGGGAGTATGGGCCATCACGGATCAGAATTTGGAACCAATTTTATTTGTTTTCCATGTTTCTGGGCTTCTGTGCAGTTTCTGAGCTACTGCCCAGAAAAACCCAGAATACACGGTGTGTACTTTCTAGTTACACGCAGTATTGTTTTTAGGCCGTATTACTGACTATGTGTTCAAGAACATGGTGTTGTGAAAAAATGTCAGGAGCACGCCGTGTACGGTATGTACACGCCATGTAGTGTAGATCCTTGTACCCGGCCATGTCACTAACAACACGAGTCGGGGAATCTCGTCCAGAACACGCCGTTTTTAAAGGAACATGTCGTGTAGTCATGTCCAGGTACCCGACTATGTCCTGAACAACACGGGTCGGCATCACCTTCTCTTAGACACACCGTGTTGATTTTGGAACGTGTAGTGTAGTCTTGCCTAGGTACCCGGTCGTGTCAAAAACAACAAGGGACGATGTCACCTTCTCCTAAACATTTCGTGTTTGTTCGGAAGACACCGTGTAAGGGCCAGCCATGTAGAAGACCGTGTAACTAACAACACAGGCCACCAAGTCAGTGTCTAGTACACGCCGTGTCCCTAGGGAACACGCCGTGTAGTCTGAGGTTAGTTTAAACCATGTGAGTTAGTCATGTAAGGAGACTTAGGCAGGGGAATAGTTTTCATGTACACGCCGTGTGTTGGGTCAACACGCCGTGTAGTTTGAGGTGTTACACGACCTATCGGGCAGGGGTACACACCCATGTTAATGGCTTAATTAGAAACACCATGTAGTTTTTATACATGCCGTGTAGTTGTGTTTTGTAATATTGGATAGTTTCTTCCCCCTGACCCTATTTTGTACTCGTGTGTTCTATGTACTTGTTTCTAATCTATGGTATACTTTTGATCATTCAGAGAAATTCTTCCGAGACGTCCTCCGGTTGTACGTTTGTCGTCAGGCAGTGATCTGACGCTAGATATGGCTGATCAGGGACTTCATTCTGATTCTGTAGTCGAGCCAGCCTTGGCCCCGGCTGTCATACCCATTGCAGGTGCCGAGGCACAGTTCAGGGAGGAATTTTTGAGGATGATGCAGACCTTCCAGGGAGCGCCGCCTCCTGCCCCATCAATGAATGAGTTGATATGGGTTTTCCAGCTGCAGTATACTCCTACTTTTTCAGGGGATAGAGGACCTCAGGCTTCATAGTTGTGGATAGAGGCCACACTGACGATATTTGAGCACCTAGAGATCCCTCTAGAGAAACGGGTAAAACTGGCTACTTATATGCTCCGAGACACCGCCAAGCGGTGGTGGGAGGTGATCTCACGGTTAGGGCGTCAGTAGGATATGTATTGGGATGAGTTTAAACACTCTTTATATGACAACTTCTATCTGGAGACCCTGAGGGCCGATCGAGCCCGAAAGTTTATGAGTCTGAAGAAGGGTACTCTCTCTGTTATGGAGAACTCGTCTCGCTTCACTGAGCTGCAACATTTCACACCGATCCTAGCAGGTGATGAGATGTTCCTTGCTTGGAAGTGTGAGGATGGTCTCAGGAAGTAGATCTGTACCCAAGTGAAAATCATCCAGTTGACTTCAATATCCTCCATCATCAACCATGTGCTGATCACAGAGGGCAATCTGAGAGATTCTATAGCAGTGTGCCAGGGCAGTTCGGTATCCAGAGCTGGTGTTCCTCCTATGGACAGTAGGAAGCGTTGTAGAGAGTCTTATCGAGGAGATCAAGGTTCGTGGGATGTGTATTGTAGCAGCCATGTTGTATGATACCGGTGCGATATGAGTGGGCATACTAGGCTTCAGTGCCAGAGAGATCTGATGGAGTTCTGGTCTTGCAGCAAGATGGGCCATCTTCAGCATTTCTATCATATCTTTCCACCATCAGATTGTGGTATGGGTTCCTCTATGACCCCACATTCTGGAGATGCTTCACCAGTTTCCCACCAGTCAGGAAACTAGAGTTCTTCCAGCCGTTCAGGCCGAGGTGGAGGTCGCGACCGTGGTGGTCAGTCACCATGTCATCAGCGACAACAAAGTGGACCATCTCAGAGCGGTCAGCCAGGGGCGTAGGGCCACAGTGCAGGCCAGTCTTTCACCGTGGAGCAGACCTATTAGGATCAGGATCCCAACCCTTCTAAAGTTCATGGTACGATCTTATTAGCCTCAGTTTTATCTTCAGTTCTTTTCGATACTGGTGCTTCCCATAGCTTTATCTCTATTGCGGTTGTGGAGAGCCTTGGGTTCTGTATCTTTTTGTCTGCTGACTTGTTGACTCTTGACACACCGTTGGGAATGAGGACATCTAGCGTACGTCAGTGCAGAGAGTTCCCTATCGAGGTTGTGGGGTGTCATTTCTTATGGGACCTCTATGTCCTAGAGATGACAGGCTATGACGTCATTCTCGAGATGGACTGGTTGGTTCCATTCCAGGTAGTTGTTGATTTCTATCACCGTAGGGTGAGTTTCATATCACCAGAGGATGGATCCTTCATTCATAGAGGCGAGTGGGATTTCCAGGCGGGTACAGCTGGATGAGAGCATCATGGGATGGGGGATGTTACAGCCCATATTACCAGTCTTTATCTGGATGACAAGGGAAATTCATAGTTAGACTTTCCTCCAGTGGTGGATCGTTTCAGGGATGTCGTTCCAGAAGACTTCTCGGGTTTACCTCCGGAGCATGAGGTAGAATTGTCGATTGAGCTGGTGCAAGGAACAACACAGGTGTCCATTCATCCTAATAGGATGGCTACACCTGAGTTTCAGGAACTCAAGAATCTGTTGGAGGAGTTGCAGGCGAAGGGTTTCATCCGACCCAGTACTTATCCTTGGGGTTCTCCTATCATCTTCGTGAAGAAGTCAGACAGTAGCCTTAGTCTTTGTGTGGATTATCAGAAGCTGAACCAGTTGACGGTCAAGAACTGATATCCCTTGCCAAGGATCGATGCCATCTTTGATCAGCTTCGAGGAGCCTGGGTGTTCTTGAAGATCGACTTGAGGTCTGGTTATGATCAGTTGCACGTTAGACCATCAAATATACCTCTAACAACTTTCAGGAGAAGTTATGATCTTTATGAATATACAGTCATGTCGTTCGGTCTTACGAACACGCCTGTAGTCTCCATGTCACTGATGAACCGAGTTTTCCATACGTACTTGGAGTCCTTTGTCGTGGTCTTCGTGGACAATATCTTGGTATACTCTCACACTCTACATGACCATGCCACACATCTTGATATCATTCTGAGTACACTGAAAGAGGATCGGCTGTATGATAAACACTTGAAGTTCCACTTTTGGATGGATCAGATTCACTTCTTGGGTCATGTTATCTCGGAGACAAGAGTGTTAGTGGAATCAGAGAAAGTGAGATCTGATGTTTCCTGGGAGCAGTCGAAGAATGTTTTGAGGTGTGGAGTTTCCTAGGGATGTCTGAATACTACAAACGCTTCATTCGAGACTTCTCGCACCTAGAATCACCATTGATGGGTCTGAACACGAAGGGGGTGAAGTTTTTATGGTCAGATTCTTGTGATTCATCCTTTTATGAGCTGAAAGGGAGGTTGACGTCATCATCGATACTAGCCTTTCCAGAGCCGGGCAAGGGATACACTATTTACTATGATGCATCAAGTATCGGGCTAGGAGCTATGCTCATGCAGGGAGATGGAGTCGTTGCGTATGGGTCTCAGCAGTTGAGGCCACCCGAGAGGAATTACCCTACGCACGATTAGGAGTTGGCAGTATTTGTTTATGCTTTACGCTGTTGGAGACACTATCTTCTGGGAGAGCACTTTGTGGTTGTCACCGACCACAAGAGTCCTTAGTATATCTTCACTCATCATGATCTGAATCTGAGACACCGTAGGTGGGTCGAGTATCTTCAGTCCTTTGACTTCAAGCTCGCCTATATGCCAAGAAAGGGCAAGCCAGTGGTAGATGCATTGAGCAGATGAACCCAGATTCAGAAAGTTCACGAGGCCAGCAGTGAGTGGCCGCTTATGGATCTATTCTCTGAGATGCATCTGGAGGTGCACGAAAGGCAGGGACAGACTGTCCTGTCTTTTGTGGGTGTTACCACTTCAATTCATGACCGGTTATGAATGAGGCAACTATCATATTCAGAGGCCTTAGTCCCGCGGGAGAGTGTGTCAGGAGGGTACCCTTTTCCTGGACTGACAGTGGGTGAGGATGAGATCTTGCATTTCTAGGGACGCATATGGGTTCCAGCAGATGTATTCGAGGAGCTGATGAGGGATTTTAATTCCTTAGTTTGGTCAGTTCATCCTGGCATCACCAAGATGTATCGGGATCTTCATCACTAGTACTCGTTTCCAGGTATGAAGATAGGTGTTTCTGGTTTTGTCATGATATGTTATACTTGTCAGTAGGTGAAAGCATAGTATCATCGACTAGTGGGACTCTTACAGTAGTTACCCATTCCAGAGTGGAAGTGGAATAATGTCGCGAAGTAATTCATGACTAGGTTACTGAGGTAACCTCAGTGATGTTGTTTGGGTCGTCTTCGACAGGCTTACGAAGGTAGCACACTTCATGCCGATCAAAGAAACCATCAGTGTTGATGATCTGGGATGACTGTACATCTGATAAATTTTACATCTACACAGAGTTCCACACTCCATTGTTTCAGACAGGGATGCTCGCTTTACCTCTCAGTTCTGGCAAGGACTTCAGAAGGCCTTGGGCACACAGGTACTTTTAAGTACAGCATAACATCCCCAAACTGATGGCCATTCCGAGCGCACGATCCAGGTGCTTGAGGATATTCTCCGAGATAGCATTTTAGACTTTGGTGGTTCTTCGGAAAAGTATATACCTCTTATGGAGTTCGCCTACAACAATAGTTTTCAAGTGACCATTCAGATGGAACCATTCGAGGCTTTGTACGGTACGCCATGCCGATCAACCTTATACTTGCTGGAGGTAGGAGAGGCATCTTTGCTAGGGCCTCATCTTGTTCATGATACCTCGGAGCAGATAGAGTTGATTCAGAATAGGATGGCTATAACACAGTCTCAATAGAAGTCTTATGCTGATCAGTGGAGACAACCTCTGGAGTTTGAGGTCGGGGATCTGGTTTTCCTGCGTGTCGCACCAAGGTTGGGACACAAGAGGATTCGGAGATAGGGTAATCTTTCACCAAGGTAAGTCGGGTCGTTTGAGGTTTTGGAGAGAGTTGGGCTGGTTGCCTATCGGTTGCAGCTACCTCAGAGGTACCAGGCCATGCACGACGTCTTCTACATCTCTCATCTCCGACATTACTTTTTAGACTCGTCTCATGTCATTCAGCCCGAGGAGGCTGAGCTCGAAGCGGATGGGTCGTTTGAAGAGCATCCCATCCGGATTGTCGATCACAGTATGAAGGTTCTCCGAGACCATTCTGTTCCTCTTGTATGAGTTCTATGGCATCACGGGCGAGTACAGGACGAGACAAGGGAGAGCGAGGCCGAGGTTCGATTGTAGTGGCCGGAACTATTCGAGGATCCTTCTTCTACGCTCATATAAGGAGATTCGGGGAAGAATTTATTTAAGGGGGGAAGTTGGTAACAACCCGGATCTTCGTTTTAGGTACGCTTTTCCTTTTTCTGAAGTTTTAAAGAAAAATGGAGTTTTTGGAAAATTTTGAAGTACACGTCGTGTGCTTTCTGAGTACACATAGTGTATTCTTTTCCGGCTCGAAGCTGTGTGCTGGCCATGCCCGGGCCACACACACGGTGTGTAGGGGTGACGTGGATGCTGTTATTGGCAGAGTACTGAAAAACCTAGTACATGCCGTGTACTATAGAAGTACATGTCGTGTACTTTTCTTTTTTTTCACTAAGCACACCGGGGTCGCGCCTGACAGACAAAACACACCCCTTCTCCAGATTCTTAGTCTGAGAGCGACCTGTACGGCCATATCTTCCCCGAGCCCACACTTCTCCGTCCGTTCCCTGATTCGAGCACGGTCGATAGCGTTGGAATCACAGCGCTGAGTTATTCCTTGTTCTTGAGCTTTGTTTTACAATTCTTCTTCATCCTCAAGTTATTTAAGGTTGAACATTTTGTGCATTTTTTCAGATCTACGACATTCTAGTTGGAATTAGACATTGTGGTTCAATTGTTTCTATCTTCTAGTATTTAGATAGGTGGTTTGTGCCTTACCGTTCAAGTCTCTGAGTTTTATGTGCGAATTTTCACCGATACCCGTGAACGGGGTATTGCGTGTTTAACTTTTTTCCCTTGTTGTTTTCCTTCCTTGCTTGTATGCTTGTGTAGAGATAATTTAGTCATGTTAGAGGATAATTTGTTGTTATTTGATGTTCTTTCCTTGATTCATTCTATTTACGACCTTTGGGTCTTGTTTTCCTTTGGTTGTTACAACTATTTCATGCCTTGTGGTTATAGGTTGAAGTGAAACTCATGAAATGCTTGTTTCCTTGTAGACGGTTTAGGTAAGTAGATCTATAGGTGTACTTAGGTAAACGAAGTAGTTCTATAGGTGTACATTGGCCTTATAGCATTATTATGCACTACCTGGCACGGGGCTGAGAGAACCTGGTGCTATAGACTATAAGGGATAGACCGAGTGAGCTTCCCAGAGAGTCTTAGATATTACAGACTAAAGAGGGGATGGACAATGTGAGCTCCCAGAGAGTGCTTGTTTTTAAATACTATATGAGGGTTGGCTGAGTGAGCTTCCTCAGAGAGTCTTACATTTTTTGAATCTCTTTATGAACCTTCCTAGGCTAGAGGAGTAATTGACTGAGTGAGCTTCCTCAGAGAGTCTATGGTATACCTGAGGTTATAGGAGGAATTACCCAAGATAGCTTTCTCCGAGAGTCTCTAGACCTTGGGGCTAAAAGGGTTAGACCGTGTGATCTTCCCAAAGAGAGTCCCTGACTACCCTAGACTATGAGGGGAATTGACTGAGTGAGCTTCCCCATAGAGTCTTATAAATGCGTATGACCAAGCCAGATGGGTTAGGCTAAGTGCACTGCCCAGAGGGTTGTAGTACTTCTTGGATGGGACAGAGGGAATGGTTGCGAGTACTTCCCAGATGGTTTCCTACTTGTTATCTGTTTTCTTCATCACTGTTGTTGGTTTTGGATTTGATTACTGATGTGTATCATCTTTCTTACTACTGACTGTTTACTGCCTACTGCTTTGTTGTTGTTGTTTACTGCTTAGTGTGATATTACCTGACATATACTCACTGACTATTAGGCACAGAATTTTGGGTGGTTGCATACTGGGATTTTATCTCACACCCTGTCTGGGCAATGCTTTTGGGCCCAAACAGACTATGTTGTAGCAGGTGTAGACAAGGGCAAGCTCCCTTCGACTTCGAAAACATGATTTCTTGGAGCAGGAGAGCATGGGACTAATCATTGGCTCACAATGATAAGGACTTGTTTACTTTTGTTTTGTACTTGTTTTGGAATTGTAGTTCTTTCCATCATTGTGACTTGTTTGGATGCTTTCCTAGTTATGTATCGTGCATCATTTCTTATATACATATGTGCTCCAGTTTGTTGATTTAGTATTCTGATGTTATTCTGTTTCTTGTTACTGCTTCCTCTATGGCATTATTATTTTTCTACCGCTGTGTACTCTGCCAATGAGGGCGTATTTTCCTCCCTATCACATGCAAGGCCCTTGCTGCTAGTTGGCAGCCTCTGGCGTTCAGGGAAATGCGCTTGAGTCCATGTGACCAACCTGCTACGGGGTGCCTTTGGGTGGCTTCTGGAACCAGGACGTTACAATTAAAAAATATAATCATTGACCTTGGATCGCTTCTTATAGGTAATCAGATTTTGGTAATGTCACATAGTCATTTAAATAGTGTTTTCATTCTTAACAAGAAGGTAGGCCGCTGGATTAAGTGGATACCTCTCCGGGGAGGTTTGAAGTTGAATGTGGATGGTTCTCCAATGGGGGTAGATGAGAGAAGGAGGGGTGCTTCGTGATTCTTGGGTCTCGAGTTGTTTGGGTTTCAGTGCATTTTATGAGCTTGTGTATTCTCTAAGAGCATAGGTGATGATCATACTTTCGGGTATGAAAATCTATAGGGGGTACAATCATCAAATATCAGAAATTGAGTCAAATTCCAATGTTCTGGTGAGAGCTCTTTAGGGGAGGATTATGGTGACATGGCACATGATATACAAGGTTTGTAGGTGTTCTATGAAGACCAATGTTTGCTGTAATGTTCATTACATTTGTACAGAAGCCAAATTTTCAGTAGATTCACTACCTGGGATGGGAAGCATGGCAGAGGAACTGATTATCTATGATAGCTTAGGATCACTTCCTCCTGAATGTTCTGTTGTTATTTATGAATATACACTTGCGATACATCACTTCCATCCTTATTGAGGCATCTCATTTAATTGTTCAATCATATTTTTAATGTTTATTAAAACGAATTTTAAATTTGTCACTATTTGAATCTCTTCATAATTATTTATCATTATTTTAACTTTTTTATCATGTATTTTGATTTTATCTTGAATCAACATGTCAATATCCTTAATCTTCATTTCCTTGTCTTATATTTGAGTAACCTTGATAGAATTATCATATTAAAATTCACGGATATTATCATTATATTTTTCTTTTGGAATTATCATTTTATCATATTATTTTTATATAATATTTTTCGGATTCAAGGAACATTCATTCAAGTTCCCTATTAACTAATTTTTTGGATACTAAAATTTTGGATAGAAATAGAAATGTTAAATATTTTTTTATTGAAAATCCTTCTCTATATTCTCTAGCTCCCCATAAAGATGAATAATTTCTTGATATAAAATTTTAAAAGTACCAAAAATAAAAAAACTATTTATTTGTGAAAAGGATGAATCAAATATTTTAATACTTAAATATATAAAATTACAATCATATGATTACTCCCACCAGATCATATCACTTGTTGAAGAAATTTTTCTCAAGAATTTACACTTACAACCTGATAACATGAATTCACCTATTTTACTTAGGTTGATGGACTATCAATTTCCAGGAGTGTTGACAATACTCCAATTTTCTATTTATATCAGATCTTTCCTTTTATTACATTCATCATATAGAAGAAATTGATGCATCTTCCTCTTTAGAATAGAGAGGCGTCTAGATCAATATTTTCCTCTCCTTGTTTTTATTATTCCCCATATTTTTATTAGAGTTTCTATTCTAATATAAAATAGATTATACATAAGATAAATAAAATTAATTATAAATTTAGAAACCCACATAATACTTTAAAAGAGAATAAAATAAAAAATATTGAATATAGTTAGTGGTAAATTAGGCTAAAATAGAAATTGATGGGACCAATTAAAAACAAATTATACACTATTGGGGGTGAAGATTTGTTGGTGACTTTTAATCATTATTATACATTTCAATCATTTTGTTATTACCTATTTCACTAGAAAAGGTTAATTCTTTCTCTCGATATATCATCACACAATTACTATTAAATTAAAAAAATTCATAATGCACACACAAAAAGTAAAATTGATTTACATGGTTCAACTTTTAATAAGGTATGGATAATATTTTGTGTGATCCATGATTCATTGAGATCACATAACCCACAAGTATCAACATATGTAATTTACAATATAGTCTCCCAATTCTGTATGATTTTCAATCTCATAAACATGTGTATCGTGATCCTTTACAATGATAGTATATATAAATGAATAGATATAACATCACCTAGTAGAAATAAATAAGATGTTGATGTGCTACCAAGGACGTTTTATTCCACTCTTACAGAAACTACAATATACAAGCACTTCTTCTTCATAGAAATATGTGGTCGTAGCTTTGTCTTCCTCTTCTGTATACACAGATGTGTACACAAGACCTTCCCTTCACAACAACTAATAAGAATGTTTCCTATATTTATTAAAATAAATACTTAATCTCATATAGAAATAATTCATAAATGTTGTTATCTCTTTCTTGGGAATCTATGTGTGCTAATGTTCATGGAAGTATATTCTTCTTATTATCAAATGCCAATTTCAATATTCATCGGTGTCTATTAAAAAAAACTACACATATTATTTATTTTTTCTTTATTCTTATTTTATTCAATATATTATATGAATATATAGTGGGACTCTTCTCTATCTCTTATACATAAAATTTATTTAATGGAATTATTGAATGAGGTATTTTTTCATTAAATTTGATAATCTCTTATATGTAATTTTGGAAATTTATCAGGACTCCATCAACATAAACATAATCAAATAAATTTAAATATATATAATTTTTAAAAAGTATTATATTATCAATTAAATCTACCTTTCTCACTTCATCATTCATGAATTCACTAAATATCCCGTGAATGCATTTTTAATCTCTATAATTATCATCATTAATAAAGACCCCCTGGATTGTTTTCCTAATGATATTACACTTAAAATCACCACTATATTTATTTCAATCACCTATAATTAATTATATATGAAAAATTTATCACAGGTATTCATTATTTGAAACATCACCCTGAAATCACATGCTTATACAAATTCATTTTTTTCTATCTCCCTAACTAACTCTTCTTCAATCATGATAGAACGATGTTGATATTTTTTTCATTGAATATAATCTCAACAAAAAATTATTAAATTTATTATAAAGTGCTTTTAATATGATTAGATACATAATAAGTCATCATGTTCATTCCTTGATCATTTCCAACAAATATCTTCAAATTGTTATAAAAATGTACAATCCTGAAAACATAAAAAATTTAAAAACAGAGCTATACATGGGACTTCATAAAATGTATACCAATATAAGGAAATATATTTCATTATCGTATACGACATGTGAAATTTATCTGAGCCTTTCATTTTCTAAATTCCAGTCACTCTAATCATTACCGAGTTCATGTGAACTCTACATGGATCATAAAAATTATACATGAGGGATTTTCCTTTGCAAAAATTATAATTTATCTAAAATAAACACTTCATCACAACACTATAATGGAACTATATATTGATACTATACATATAGTCATTTTCAAAAAAAATAATGATGATAATTCATATGAAATATTTTTAATACATTCACACAAGTTATTCTTCATACTTCCAAATCTTAATTGGTCTTTGGTGCTTCTTATTTCTACGGGAATTATTTAGTATATACTTATATTAACATCTATATTTTCACAAATAATTTACCATTATAGAAATGGAAGATAAACACATACATACATGATATTTGATCACTAAAATATCCCTAAATTAGATATTCTCATCTTAATAGAAGTTTTTTTTATGTAGACTAAAACATGAATGATGTATAATTATTTTCACTAGGAATATGACTATATATAACCCCAAAACAGACATTTTATTTTACAAAACATTTCACTTAAAACTATGTCCAACATAAATTATTTTAGTGGTATGAATTTTATTAATATTCATGATAACCTTATCCACAAATCAATGAATTCATCTATTGCTAGTAATTGCTAATCTTCCTTGCTACCAACCCACATTGTGGAGGATGATAATTAACTCATGACGATCTAACCCATTTCTCCTGCAATAACCCATGGAGGGTATCCCTATCAAATATTTAACTCTTGGATGACTATCCTTTGAATATTTTTGGGTTTCTCTATGATATTCACTAACCACTCAGTTAATCAAGTCATGAATGTAGCCATATTTTAATTCAAACTCCATTTCCATAAATAATAGAGTAATTAAAAATAATCATAGACTAACTCACATTCCTTCTACTTCTCTTCTTCTTTTATTTTTAATATTCAATGATCTTCCAACACATATTTACTGAACATCCAATCCATCAAATAGTATTCCCTTCAATATAAGTGAATCTTTTTTATCTCTAAGGGAAAACTATCCTTTTTCATATATAAATTATGACCAGAAATTTTAAAAATCAATTTTATGGGATGTATCATATAATTTAAAATTCATTAATCAATGTTAACACCCAAACCATGGGAAATATTCTTAAAAATTCTAGATATTATCTTTCCGACTTCCAATATTTTATCCTAAAATCATTTTTTGATCACTATATTAACAGTAAGATTATAAATACAATACGATCATTGAAAATAAATAAAATTAACATAAACTAGGAATAACACATATAATATTCATGGTCATACATTTTTTATTTTATAAGGTAAAATATATCTCCAATAGTATATTTCATTACTATGTATAAGTTTCTAACCTATTTTGATATAAGAATTCTCTTAATAAAATACGGTGGTTTTTTTGGGTCTGGGGTTTTTTGTCCTTGGGTAAACTCATTACAAAATTACGTTAGAGCATGGTTTTGAGTCAATTAATTTAATATATAGTAGTCATGGATAATAAATTTTAAATTTTTGGCAGTGGTGATATTTTCAATTTTGGTTCTAGTTGTTTTTGTTGGATCCTTTTCAATGAAAGCGACGATATAGGAAAATACCTTCTTCTTTGTGTGTGGCGGTTCAGGAAATGATGAGTTATAGACGTTGTGTGGTAGTGATGAAAATGGAATGCGGTGGTGACTTTGAGGAATGATTTTGTGGACAAATGATGTAGTTTCTAAAGAGGTTGAGTTTTGAGTCAGTATCTGGATACACCAGAGGTAATTAAGCACAAGGGGGATTGCATATCCATCATTGTAGTGAAAAAGTAAATGTCAATTTGAAATTTAAAATTTGTGATTTGTGATTTTTCTAAAAATATAAATATTATATTATAAATTTTAATGTGATTTGACCTTTGGTCTTATTGTATGAGAGGGTTAACCTTTATTTTAGTGTTCACACATAACCCATAAAAGTTTTAGAAAATACCAAAAATATGGATTGGAGAGTCAAATAGAGGGTTCCAACCACTTATTCATTAGATGAATTTTTTTTAGTATTCAATTTTAAGGAAATTAAATTAACCCTTAGAATGATCATACTTTTTAGAATATATATTGAAATCATGGTGGATAGTATATAATAGATATATTTTTACATTATATTATATAAAAAATCATCTATGTTTAGCTGAATGATCATGATCATGCAATAATTATCCTTAAATTATTTTTGAGACACCTTTATTTGATTAAAAATTCAGATGTAATAAGCACATTTGTTAAAAAATTAGTTTATATCTTTTCAATTTTTAAAATATTTTATTTTATTTTATTTTATTTTCCTTCATGGTATAAGTTCAATGGTGAAAATCCCTTAATATGGAATATTTGAAAAACATCTATGAATGTACCATGGAAATTTTGAGATCATATATAGCATGTATTATAGAGAGAAGTGTACATGAAGTGAAAACATATTCCTTGTCATGTTAATGGATATGGGTTGGAGTAAAATATTATAACATGTGATGACTTGGTTTACACTAATGTTGATACCTACTGAATATTGGAAAAAATATCGATCATGACTATATTATTCATTTTCATGAGTGAATATTCAATAAGATGGATGTTTTTCATGATTTTATGAAGTGGATATTTTTTGGTGAATTTGAGAATTTGAGGAATTGCCTAAAATTTCGTTTTTATAATGATAGAATGCATTCAAAAAAGAATAAAATCATGGATTAATTTTATGTTGATTTCAAAAAAATGGATTTTTATGAAAATGGTTTTGATATTATTATTTTTGGATATCATAGATATACAATGTTTTTGATAAATAAATATTTTTAATAGGAATGTTTTAATTTATAATTGTTGGTTAAATATAGATTTATAGACATTGATCATCTGATGATATTTATTAGACTCTTAATGAAATCATATTTATTTTATACTCACCCAAACATGTTAACTTCAATGGGAATTTAGACATGAATGTTTATAATGTAGGTAAAGAAAAAGAATTTTTATTTTTAAGTGGATATTCATAAAATCACTTTGGGGATAATTCTATATGTGATGGTGGATTTTGTATAACCATAATTTATTTAATTTTATGTAACATGTTTCATTGTACATTCTATTGGTTAATTTAAATCTTATTTTTTCCCACAAGGATATTTAATGGTTTTCATAAAACTATTTTTCTAATTACACAAATTGTTATTCATTTTCAGTTTATCTTATAACAAATAATCAGTATATAATTTTTTTACTTCAATAAAGCTTTGTTTATAATATATGGTGATAATGAGAACATGCTTGAGGCCATATATTGAATTTTATTTAGGTATCCATAATCAGATTCATTGACTAGTTTGTTATAAACTGCAACATCATCGACACAATTTTGATATTAGAAATCTCTAGATTACTACTCACTCTATTCCACATAAGAATTATCTATAAATCCAAAATTTTCATTTTTTTCATTCATCCATCGAAATACATCATTGTTGGTTCACTATACCCTATCACCTACATCAACATCATGTAGTTCATCCTTATCATATAGGGGTATTAATATATGAAAGTCAAGGCTCCAACTCTCTAATATTATCATGTATTACACTACCACTTATTCATTCACAATATACTTTCTAAAATAGTTCATGTATAAATCCATACACTTTCTAGTGGTTTAATCACCCCCTCTACCTTTTCTAACCATGTCATATGTTGGTTTAATCACAAAAACCTCTAAAAAACGTTTTTGACCATCATCCTACATTCCAATGGCCCTACTTCTACAATATCACTAGCCAACATTTAGTTTCCATGATAATTACCCCTATAAATATAAAAATATTTAATCACAATCCTTTCACAATATTGATCAACATTTTGAATGATACTATCGATCTGACTAAAATTTATAACTAATAAGAATTTCCTCTTCTATCATCATGAAGAAAACCCACATTCTCAGGTATATCATTATTATTCTCTTTAAAATATATTAACATTGTTTCTCTCAACCCAAACAATACTCTAGACACAATAAAACTATTGACCAATCTTGAAAACCATATAAAATCAATGATTAATGGCTCCAGAACAACTAATATTGATCAGAAAATTGTCGATGGTATTCGAACAACAAAAAATATAAAAATATTAATAAAATTTTTATAATGAAATAAAAAATTTCATTATTAATATTATATTTTTTTACTTGATTAATTACATATAATGAAAATTTTCAAACACAGTTTAAGGGGACTTCAAAATATTATATCACTGGTCAACTATTACCTCCTCTAGAAACCTTATTTTTATCCTCAAATCCCACATACTAAAAATGATTGTTTAAGGATGTAACTGGTTATTAGTAAAAATATCTTCCAATTATGGGAATATTGTGGTCAAAAATCATTATTGAAAATTAAATCATTGTTAATTTATAAACATCCTTTATTGGAATAATTTTTTTATGAAATTTAATGTGTTATGAATTTCATAGTATCACTATTTTTATAGGAAAATATAAAATTATCATACCAGACATGAACATAATTATATAAATAATTTAATAAATTTAAATGTACAACATAATCTCTAATTTCCACAAAACATTCATATAAATTAATTCACACATTTTCATATAGAATTATTCCATTTAAAAAAATATGTGGTTCCCTATTATATTAAAATTATAATTTCCACCAACATGTATGACATAAAAAATGACCGTCCTATATTTTTGAACTCTAATAATCAAAAATTTTACCATTATAAAACATAATTAGTAATGTCTAGTAGATAAATACACGATGAGAATTAAAAATTATATGATCAAGTATTAAGTATAATTCAAAAAAATTATAAGACATTTATTCTTATACAAATTAAATTTAACAAGAACATGATCTAGAGATTCTTAAACTATTATAAAATTTAAAATTTTCAATTCTTTTGTAATAACATAAATAAAAAAAGGCCTTAATACAAAACAATATTTTAATATAGGAAAAAATTTATCCATGTTCTAAAATAAACAAAAATCATCTTTTTACCAAAAAAAATAATAATTATTAAATAATAAATAAATGTTTAGGAATGATAAATGATGAATTAATATGAAGGATCATATTAATTTATTAACTAAAACAAATTCCCATAAAAATAATTCTGTCTATATAACCCACTAACTATTCTAATAAAATTATAACATAAACATCATTGGAATCAATTATATAGAAAAAATTTTATTTTAATTTATTATTGTTTCAACCATGGAAATTTGGATAATTTGTTATATGTGTTTTATTATTTAATGAAGAGATTCATTATACTATCTGATCATGGATAATGGTTTCATGTGGAGTTTTAAAGAATTTGATAGAATTTATTTTGATTATATGTTGAGTAATTAGAAGGGGAGTAATGAATTGATATGGTTTTCACGGGTTTAATGTTTGTTAAATTATTGTGTTTTAACTGAATTATTCGGGAAAATAAACACAGTGGTTCTGATTAAAATAATTGCATGAGAATTAATCATGGTAAATTTGAATTTATTATAATGGATATGTTTGACAAGAATTTTATATTTGTTCATTATTATATGATCATGGATGATTTTTATTAATTTTAAATCCTGAAATTATTTTATAATAATGTGAAATGAAATATTAGATGTTTTTTATGGTGATTAAAATATATAGTGAGAGATTTTATAGTGAAATGATATGAAAAAGGTGATATTATTAATAATTTATTGTAATTATGTATGTAAAAATAATTTTTTAAAATTGATTATGGTGTTCTATAAGATGGGTATGATCTAGAATTTTTTTTCTTTGATATCTCTATACTAATAGATTGGTGGTGGTGAAACCATGATATAAGGTGGATGGGTGTGAGATAGGGAATATGTTATCTCAGAGTTGTAAAAGTATGTTCTTAAGTAATATCACATTTTTATGGACATTATTATGATATTAGATAATCCATATATATTATTTAATAATATTATTTCTATATTTATGTCTTAAAAGGTGTTATTGGGATAATTATGATATTTGACATTGGGATATGTAAAATTCCAAGGGGGTCTTATCTCTTTAGAGGATGCTTAATATAACCCCTCTTATTCTTCACTAATTATAAATTGAGTTACATAGGGAATTGTAAAATTTTATGATAGTCATCTCACTCACAATAGATCGTGTACATTAAAACAAAGATCCACATAGTGGTTGTGCTAACCCATTATAGGACGTTGAAGTTTTTTATGGGTTCGTTCCAAATGTATACAACCTGTAAAATCCAATATTAAATTTTATGTTTGATTCATTGATTTTAATAACTATCAAAAACCATGGATTTGAATGAATGGGATAGATATTTTTTCTCATTATGTTCATATGAGATTATGTAAAATTATAAGTAAACTTTTTATGATATGTTGGGTTTATTCCTTCCATAAATGATTATGATTATATTTATATTTATTTATTTTAATTTATAATGATATAATGGAATGAATATTTCATCAAATGATTTATTTCACATTTGTTTGATAAAATGATGATATTTTCTTGGTTTATGTACATGAGCCTCAACTTGGTTGGTGAGGACTATCTAGGTGCTTCTACAAGACCTAAGATAAAATCAAGGTGGAGGCATTTTTATCAATGTATTTTATAATTATTGTAGTATTAACTATATCAAGAACAGTATCATGTACTACCATAGGTATTGTTCGGTACTTTAGATGCATGAACTATTCATCTGTTTTAGCATTCAGGCCACTGGTTTAGTCCTTCAGGTCTTTGGCCACCCGGGGCGTCGGGTCAATAAGGATTACAGGCCCCTCAAGTCATTCGGGCCACCTCAAGGACTTAGGGTAACATGTTGTGTTGATATACCATATATACCCTACATGGATAAGGCTCTAGATAAGTATTCAAAGATGGCACATTCACCAGAGAGTGATTCCAGAAGATCATACATATTAATGTCTTCTAGACCCATTCCTATTCTTCTTAGTGTGCATGTGGAGTATTTTCAGTGATTGTTTAAATGGAAAGGTCACCATGTTCATTAGTGATATAATTTATAATCTACTATCATTATGTAATTTTTTAGAGTATGGTTGGTCAACCTTGGAGGACTTTTAAATTTAACAGATATTAGTATCATTTTCCTGACTTTATTTATTATATATTACTATATTTGTGTGATTCTTGTTAGAGGTAGATCTTTAATTTTTTTTAAGAATTAATTTACTGTTCAAATAATGTGGAATATTAATTTACATATAATTATTTAATTTCATTAAAGAAAAATAAAATTCCAATGATTATGTCTTTTTCATCCGCATAAGTTGGGAGCCACTAGCGATATATGGATACACTTATCTCCATATGATGTTCTAGTTTGGGTCATAGGATTTATGTCTCATTACGAGGAAATTTCAAAATGTTTTTAGACCATGATTTAGTATTTGTTCAAAGGTTCTTTGGAATGTGTGGTTTTAGAATATTAACCACTCCTTATATACCCATAAAAATCATAGAAACATATTTATAGTGAAAAATGATTTACATTGGAGTATGGGTTTGAATTTTTATTTGAATATATCATATATGATACAGTTCCTTAAAGCTATTTAAAACCATGTTGGGTTGTAATTTTTATAGAATTCATGTTTTATAGAAAGAATTTATATTTTAATTAAACATGTGAAATGGATTTTAATCTTATTAAATTATATAGTTCTTTTTTGTGTGAATATTTAAAATGTTTTTGAAGTTTTGTTGGATTCATAAGAAAATATTTTTTAAAACTATTAGTGTTTTCTTTTTATAAACCTCAATTTAATTAATTATATGAGTGTTTATAAATCCATGTAGATATAAATTATGTTTTAGGTTTGGAGTGGTAAACTAGTTTTAATAAAAAGAAATAGGAATTTTTTCATAATTATTTATTAATTTTATGGTTTATATAATTATTGAAATATTTTTTCTTATAAATATTTTTTTTCATAATAATATCTAAAAGTTCTCTTTTATAATCATAATAAATATGTTAGTAAAAAAGAAATAACTATTGAATATTTAAATTTAGAATTTAAACAATGTGTGGTTCATAGATGATGGATAAATCAATAGAAAATATAAGTGGTGAATCATCCATATATGTTATAATAGGAGATAAAAAATATGTTTAGATGTTACAATAGATTGTTGGACGATGGATATTAGTAGGAAAATATCAATCAAATATTTTTATTTCTTCTTACTCAAGATATGTCAAAGGTGAATTTGGTTACATACATACTTGGGGGAAAACATGTATGTGATATGATACAACTGTAGAGAAAATTTAATTTGATTATTTAATGTGGCATAGATTCTAGAAGATTTATTATTTAGATGTTTTAACTAGAAACCATAATGTAGTGGATTATTACAGAATATTAGGTTTTGAAAAATTCAAACAGAAAGAAAGAATATGAATCTCAAATAATATAAAAATTACCATTTTCACTAGAATTAATCAAAAATTAAAATCTTAATGTAATGGGGGATATGTGTGCTTCATAGAACTTATATTATATCTAATACTGTTTTGTTATTCCTATTTATATATGTGGAAGTCATAATATTTTGAATTACTGTTTGTTTACTTGATAGATACAAAGAGTGTGGGTTTTCTTCATTATAAACCGAGTGAGGTAAATCATTTATAAAATTGGAAGAAGATTATGGATAAATTATCACATGAAAATAGGTCCATAACCGAGTCATTTTAAATACATATTTCTATATATTATATTAGTTTTTTGACACTATGATGGTATCCTTTCATTTATATTTTGTGAGTGGTATGAATATCTATAGGGAGGAAGGGGAATCAATAGGTGGTTGTTAGAATTGGTGCCGACACATTTAAACAAGTGAGGGTCATCTCCAATATGATGTTAGAAGAGGATTACTAGGACATGTAAACTTTATGGTGGAATAGAGAGAGATTTCTTTATTATCCAATATTATGGGGCCATAGTGTCCGTCAAGTCCTCTAGGAGGTTTATCCCTCTTCTTTCTAAATGGTGGAAACTTTATTGAAACATCTTCTTATATGTATAAAAATATATTTTTATTAATAATTAAATTTCAATAATGATCATGAAATTAAAAAAATGGACCATCTCACGTTAAGGAAGAAACAAGAATAAAATTTTAAACTTTGACACCTCTTATGAAAAGGGATATCATGTATGCTATATATATGGATTGATGGAATGTATAAAGTGAAATTTTCCTTGAGAACATAATAAAATTCTTTGGTATTTTAATAATGTTAATATTAATATTTTATTTAGGAATATATCTATAAATCTTCTATTCCTACATAACCATCGATGATTCTTATTGAGATACCAAATCAAGTAATAAGTAGGTTTCATATGATGACATGTGGTGACTCCAAATAATGACAAACATAAAATAAATATTGGAAATATTTAATTTGAGAAAATCTGTGAGATGAACTAGATGAAAAACATAAATATTTTTAGGATCAATTATTATTTATTCTACTTCAATATCATTTATTTTTTTATTTTTGTGTCTAAGTCATTTATATCTACATGAGAAGTAGACTATTTAAGAATGCATTTCAAATTAATGAAATATTTTATAATTTTTATGGAACATCATGTATATAAATAGAGAAAATATTTAAAATGACTGAATCCATTATGATTAGTGATATGAAAATCACATAGGCATTTTTTTCTAATGATGAGAACATACATACTAAAATTTGAAATTCATTGAATGGTATGGTTTAAGGCTCAAATATATTTTTACAGTGAGGGAATTTCTTTTATTCCACACCCAATATAGGTTTTAATTATTTTTAAATATAGAATTTAATTTATAATTAGTTTGGGTTAGAGATTGTGGTAAATTCACCTGGTAATCCAAAATCATAATCGAGGATCATATCCTGGGAGTACCCAATATTGGGGCAGATGGTTATTTTTCTTGAAATAGAAGTTGGTGGGCTCAAAAATATGGATATGATATGATTGGTGAGAAGTTATATAGATTTTCCTTGGTGGATTGAAGGTTGAAAAACTAGGATCTATGATGGGGGCCGATTTATCAGTCTTAGTAGTAGTGGGATGTTAAGATGCTTTTGGTTTCGGTGGTCTGGTTTCAATGGCAACAAGCATGTGGGTACCCATGGTGTGGATGAAAAAATTATGGAAAATATGTAACGGGATGGTGAGGTTCTTCTAAACAAGTCTCGATGCACTGAGGATGGTGTGTAGGTGGTGGAAGAACTGTTTCAGTGGTGATGATCGGGAGGGAATCTTTGGTGTAGACGGGATGCATGTGCGGTTTAACGAAGACAATGCTTGAGGTGTGCATTCAAAAAAATGAGATGAATCTACAAAAAAAATACCCGTATGGAGGATGTTTTTATAATAACGCATATATATTGAGCTAATATTTGGGATGATCAAGAGGGTATACTATTTCTCATCAGCACTAGGGTTTATGCATAGATGTACAAGGTACGCTTGTTGTGCAGCCAGCTGAAGGTTTTGTAGATTTGAAAAAATGTATCTAATATGATGGTAAGGGAATGTTATAGTGGTCAAAATATTTGTATAATTTTTGGTCATATTCTCAGTCCATGTTCCTTCTAGGCCTATGGGTCATGTAAGGATCCCCCAAACCTAATTTAAATAGGGATTATCAAAAAATAAATAAAAATGTATAATCATCCGGATTTCAGGTAGAAAAAAATTAAAACAAGTTTAATAAGAACTTTTTTTATGAACCATTAACCTTTAACTTGTTTAATGGATGGTTTAATTCTTAAATAAATAGAGATAATGGATATATCATGGTTAAAAATATTTGTGTAACATTTTTTAGACATGTTTAATTATTATTTTTTGGGAAAACCACTGAAGAGATAGAAGGTGTTCTTGATATTTTTTCATGGAACAAGATATATTTTCTTACGATCATGTCACTCAGTTCATATGAAAGTGAAACATATAATGATTAAATTTTATGAATGATTTTGATAACTTACGTCACCAATCATTCAAAATTAAAATCCTTCATGCCAAGTTGTGCATTTTTCTAATTGTTTTTTATCAATGGATGTTTGGTGTTGGTGAAGAACATATTTACAATAGTAGGATGTCCCTTCAAATTTACCAGTGATTCATAGTATACGTGTTGTTCAAGTGGAAGGGTGGTTAGGAACAAATCAACATTTTGATTTGAATCATTCCCATTTTTGGATATTATCATGAATCCTTCTCAAATTATAGCACATGATTAGTAACCATAGTAAATGATAACAATTTAAACCAAATGTACATGTTAATATATATATATATATGCATCAAATTTTTCTCAATATCTATCTTATAATTTTGATATTAAACTATAATTTAAAGCTATATATCGAGGAACTCTAGAAGTCATCGCCATTCATAGAGGAATCTTGTTTTACTGAGTTATTATTTGACCCTTGAGATGAGTTTCCTATGAATCCATACAAATGGAATCAGAACTATCATATGTCAATTAAATATTATATAAAACACAAAAGATTTTATGTTATTTTATAATGGACCGTCACAGTGCCTTTTAAGGTCATTAAACAATGACATGTTGAATTTACCATTATGTTCATGCATCCAAGAACTATGGGATTTTTTTATTATAGCTCAAATAAGAATTTTATATATTGAAATTTACCAAATATGACATATATTGGATTTTATGTTTTATGTTAATGTGATTGGGCTATACCTAGTAGTGTAACCTCGTTCAGTAAGGAACTCTAGGAAATGTTTTTGGAAAAGGGTTAATGTAGGGGATTATGTGTGAGTAGCCCTTTATGGATATTTTTATTTATTGGTAATGAATAAGAATAGATGGTATGTTTCCCAATAATGAGTTTTATTTATCAAATTTTTTCATGTATATTTTATGATTGGCTTTCCTTCACATTAAAGTATTTTTCCTGTACATCTTCTTCATATAACAAAATATTAAAATTCATTCTATGAAGAATATGTACTATAAATTATTCAATTTTTTTAGAAATAGAACACACTACATGGATTGAATATTTGAATGAGGACATTGGAAAAGGCCTTCATCGTGAGTATACACCCCATATATCATATATTACATGAATTCATGGAAAGTATCATCAATAATGCTGGTTTTCTAACATTTTAATATTCTACAAGAATGGAATTTGTTTTCCTACGATTGACAAAAAAACATCTTATCCCACTCATAGTTCTTTGAGTATATGAATTTGGGAACACTCAACATATCCTTGAAGTGTGTATTTATCCATGGGGAGAAACCAATCAAGCATTTGAGTTACATAACCACAAAACAACTATTGAACACCATGGACACAAACAAGAACCTCAATAAAATGAATAACATATTTATTTATTCATTCAACCACAAATTAACTACCACACTATAATAAATATTAGGATATGTTATATCCATGTGGAACCAATATTGTAATTATATAGGAATGTTGGGATCCCAAGACATGCACTAGATACAACGATGGACTGAAGATAGTCACCGTTTATAAATCCACAGAGATATATTATAATTACACCTATAACAACTCTGACTTGATCCCAAAATAATAGATCCACTATTCCACATAAACAAACACATTCAATCAGACACATAGTGAAGTGGGAATAATCATATAGGATGTCAATTAGTTATCAAGGGCACATATCATTTGGTACATGTATAATTAATTCCATATATAAAAGTATGCATATCAATATATTGATTATATGCCCATCCTTGTATACTAAATTCTTAGGGAAGTCATGAATTCCATATGGATGGAACTCCATTAACAAACTAAAATTAGATTAATATAATTTATCAATATATTTCCATCTCTCTATGTGAATATCCCAACTTATATATTCCTAACAGTTTTTAGTTTTTTGAATAATTGGGGGGGCTTGACATATACAACCTACAGATGATGAATGGATTGTATGAAGAATTTGTTTATTATTTAAATCCAAAAAGAACTCCCCACACATAGATAGTTTTATTATAGGATATGTGGTTGAGTGGACACCACCTTTCGATTTACAAATATCACAATGACATCAGGCCGTGTTCATTTGTGATGATTGTAAATCTAATTGAGGGAATAATAATATTTTAAGTGGTTATAGTGTGGGTTATGATCTACTAGGATATCCTTTTGTACATAAAGGAAGGTATTTGTTCTGTATTTTAGGGTCTTTCAAATTATTTTAATGGTGGATAATAATACAGTTCAAGGTACATATGATAGTGGGAGAATACAAAATCCATAGTATATAATCTTATTATTTATCCAAATCATCTCTAAAATTGGGCCATTATCAATAATTATTGGAGGGTATTTCTTTCTTTTGTGTCTACTCTAATTGCTAAAATTTCATTTTTATAGTGATCCACCCATATGGATAATCATTGAAGATGGATATGGAAATCAAGAAGCCTGGTCGTACATGATGGTGGTGACTGATTTCACCATTTCCCATAAGGTTGACTAGAATAACATACATGCGGTATATGTGACTTATTGGTTTATATATATATTTCAATTTATAAAATATTTAATGGAGGTCCTAATAACAGATTTGAGTAAATAGTAGAACCACACGGTGGTGTGGTAACTATGGGGGAATACAGCCTCATAAAACGTAGTATATAATCAAAATTCCACTATAAATTTCCATATTTTGGATTAAAAAAATATACTCCCTCGTATATATCTTTATATTCTTGAGAAATTCTATCTGATATCATTAATAGGGCTTTAATAAATACGAATTTACCTGAGGAAAGTTTTTTATTAAAATTAACCATGAAATACATGAAATTAATGAGGATACTAAATTTTCAAATCATACTTGGAAATATGCATCTCTTTAGAAAAGATCCAAAGAATTAAAAATTCATGAATTTGGTCCAAGATTATTCAACAACCATAGATGAGGGGACACCACAGTCAATGATAAGATCCCCTAGCAATATCTAAAATCGCATAATCTTGATTTCTCTTGGAGATCTTAAGGTAGTTAAATTTTTGATTTCATGGACTAAAATTATATCTATGTCCTTAATTTTTTTGGAATATTATCATGTATATACAAATATTTTAAGCTTATAATCTACCCTTCAACATGGCATCTATATCCCCAAGTTGGGAAGCATGTAAATATCTACATACATCATCCTCGTGACCAAGATTGACTAGGCTAGTAAATGTATTTGGTAAATGGAGATTCTAGAATTTATTTACCAAAAAGGGTTCCCCACCATAATTCATTTTCTAGATAAATTATGTTGGGTTACCATTGAGGGTATCATCAACTGGTCCCTTGATAATGAGTAGGAAACTTCATAAATCCTGAAAATGTAAATTAACGGTTTTGTTCTAGGGAAAACTATCCTTGGAAATTTACCACATGATATGTTTTTTTATATTTCTTATAGTGAAATGAATCTATGAACATACAAGTGATATCCCTGGAGTACATTATTGGGAGAACCAAAATAGTTGATGTGGGATTGGGTGACCTATAAGTAGAAAAAGTGTCATACAGTGAAAGGGTAATTTAGAAAGAAGAAAGAATAAATACATCATACCTTTCCCCACATCAAGGTCCCATTCTCCTAGAGAAAAGTACAAATACCACTGTACACCTAACCTGACATCAGTGAAGAGATGAGATTCTGGTAAATCATGTCATAACGAATGAGAGAGGATTGTTTTAAAGTTTCTCATATTCTTCCATATTATATATATATATATAATTCTTTTCGTGTGTGTGTCTATGTGATAAATTCATAATTAATTGATTATAATCTCACTTTGTATAGGTATCTCACTGAGGCTATGACATATGATTCATGAGGAAAGTATTAGAATACATTACTATATCTATTATAAAAGGACCTGTGACTATTGTAACACCCAAGGATTTCATAGTATTTTATTTCTTTAATGTAATTCAATAGCTTGTGCTATATGCAACACCGAGTTTGATCGCACTGCGACTTACTGAACTTGCTTTTCAAAAAGATTTTATGAATAGTATTAAATTCATTTTCAATTTTTTATACTCCATAAAATTTTAATATCCATATTATGTGTTTTTTATACATAATAAATGAACAAATTCAATTTTCCAGATAAAAGAAGTATATTTCTAAAAAAGCAATTTTACCGCCTTTTAAGAGAATTTTTTTAAATGCAATATTTGAGACTTTTATATATTAAATTTAATTTAATTAAATTATTATTTTAAATTGGGACATAAAAAATTAGTTTTGATTAGTTTTTCATACATTTATGATAACATAGATATTTTTATTAATAATAAAAAAAATACTAAATTATAATTGAAAACAACTTTTTTAATAGAATTAATTTAATGTATAAAACAATTAATTTGAGTAGTTTTATTGTATAATTATAATCTATTTTTATCATTTAATATAATTTATTTCATTGTATGAAATTTCACATTTAAATTTGACATAAACACATGTCAATATTTTGATTGTTTTTATTTCTTAAAAACCCACTTTCTGGTTTTGACAATGGAAATTAATTTTAAAATAAATAATGAAAATTCTATTTTTTGAATTTGGTATAATATAAATAATTTTTGAATTTGGAGTATCAAAATTCGCATTGGGTGAATTTTAGGGTTTTTCTGAAATCATTCTATTTCTGATGAATAGAGAAAAAACACTACGTTATAGATAAAAACTGACATTTTCATTTAAATAATTACATTTAAATAAAAATTTATCTTTAAGTAAAAATATATAAATAATACATATATTAGTCCAATTTAATTCGTTGAGGTAATTTTATAATAATATAAGATATATAAAATATTTTTGAACTTCTTTAGTCTCTTTTACCCACATTTTCAAATTTGCATAAAACGTAATTTTACTACATCAATGAATTGAATTTCAAAAATACAAGAGACACGGTTGAAATCAGTAAGTTAAATGTGGTTCAATTGGATGAAAATATTTTTTTGATGAATAATATATTTTGAATTTTATTTACCATGGTTAAAAGTCAATAAGGTAATTAAAGGTAAAAATAATATTAAAATTACACAACACATGTCCTAATTATATTGGATAAGTATAATTCGACCAAAATCAACCTTAGGACAATCATAATATCAATTCCATCCATTTGGGTTAGATTATGGAATTTTTTATATTTTATTTGAAGAATATTTTATAGTGTTAAATTTAGTGTTTAATAATGAAAAATTTATTTATATAGGGTTACACATAAGATAAATTAAGCTATAATTATTCAGTAGAAATATAAAAATATTTCAGGAGTCGTGGTATTTTATTTATAAATTTTATAAATTTTATAATTAAATATATTTATGAAACAATGATGTTGTAGTAATTACATAATTAATGAATGATTAAAATAATTGATATTATAAATATAAAAATAAATTTAAATTGAGACTTTTGAACCCATACACGAATTTTCTAGTTGAATATGACATGTTAGGGTTAATTTAATGTATTTTTTTCATTGTAATCAACTTTTTATGGCTTTTACAAAAAAAAAACTTAATTCTGTCAATATTGAAATAAATGAGTTTTTAAGACAAATACAATATTATTAAATGTTATAATATTCCATAAAATCTAACATTTGGGGAAGGGACATAGATAAGGTTATATATTTCATCAATGATCCACTTTTGGTTCGATTTGATTATTATAGTAATATTATTAACCATATAAGATAAAAATACAAGGAGACAAGGTAAATGTTAAAATATTTAACCAAGAGTAAAATCTATAAGATAAGGATAATACGGTGAAATACAATTTTCTAAAAACTATTGGTTGTGAATATTTAGACCCAATCCCACCTTGTCCTCGAAATAAATCTATTTTGAGTCATTATAAATGAAAAATGATTTTATAATAAAATAATATTTCAAGATTTTTCAAATGTGACCCCCACCTCTCTTATAAATGGGTACAAACCCTTCCCTTAATTTCACACCTCCAATGTCATTTGGCTAGGCCGACCCCTCCTCAAATATTCTCCCAACATTCCTCACTTCATCTTAGAAGCTTTACATTGATCATAAAGCCAACTTATTGAGCCCTTTTGTTTGAATAAATAAGAAACACCCAAAGAAGATGAGACAAAACGTACACTCAAAAAATGGAATGTACAAAGTAAGGGTTAATGCCTCAATCCCTTTATTATCCATGAATTTTTACGTGTAATTATTTACTGGGAAATTTTTATCATCCATGTCCATGATTCATAAAAATATTTTCCAAATGATTATTTTATGGTTTTGTGGAAGGGACTCTTTAGAATGATCAGCATTTTAAAATTTTTTAGAATTTATATTTTTCTAAATATTTTTAATTAATGTTCATGTTTTAAAATTGAATATAAGGATTTCTTTATATGGCCATGATTTTCATAAAATTTTAATTTGTTTTAAAACATTCAATGTGGTGTGGGACACTTTTATTAAAAAATATCTTTTAATTGACTTCCTTTATAATTGTGTGACTTTTAAATGGTTTCACAACAAGTATATTTCTCTCAAAGGGTTTTTCTAATCATTTTCAACTATTGAAAACATCCTTTACTAGATATTATTCTTGATTGAAGATGATTTATTACAATAAAATATTCCATATTCTATTGAATGAGTTATGATATGTTTGACTGTGGATGTGCTATTTCTATATCGTTCATGTTTTATGGTAAATGTATTGACATTTAATATGCTAGTTTTAATGAAAATGTTTATATAATGTTTCATCGTTTTCATATGAGGAATGTGTTAGACTTAGTGAGTGATGGGTGGAGCCAACTATTGATCCTCGATACATCAATATGTATCATATGACAAATTTGTGTCTTGGCATAAGGCCTTGACAAAATTTTTATTTGTAGTCTTGGAACGAAACCTTTACTATATGGTGATGATTTCTGACATTATGCATTTCATTGTAGTGAAATTAGTTATTACATGTGATTATTAGACAAGTAGAATATCCATGTGTATGTGTATATGGTAATTATTTATGTATTTATCCCATTTCATGTACAAGTTTATGTTTAAAAGGATGTTTTTTATTTCACATCGTGCCTTAAATGTTTATATCTTCTACTAGATTACATACCCTTACTGAGCGTCTGAGATCTCCAATTTCATTGTGTTTTCTTTTCCCTAGATTCCAAGAAGTGTATTATGACTAATATTAATGGTTAATAAATGGGATTAATTACATTATCGAAGGATTATTTATGTAATTTTTTATGTTAAAAATTATAATGGAATGTTAATGTATGTAATATTTATTGCAAGAATGCTAAATCGTTCGGTCCTTTGGGACTTGACTCCTTGTAATAAATAAAATGAATTAAAATGATTCACGGGCTCCACGATTCTAGGGTTGGGGTCTTATAATATTTATTAGAAGAAGTTTAGTAAAATCCTAGGAAACTAGATTTAGAAAAACATTATATAGACATCATTATCCAAAGATAAAATTTTAGGATTATTATAGTTGAAATTCCTAGAAATTTGGTAATGTAGTGATTTTTTGTATTTTCCAAATAATACATTCATATCTGGATGCGAGTAGGTAGAGGCGGCTCTAGCACAAATGTACCTCAGACTAATAAATTAAAAAATGAGTTTCAAGCATGGCCCGAGGTAGCCTAGTATAATACAACGAGCCTTGTGGAACTCTTCATTACGAAACCCTCAGGGGATCTGCTGAGGATAATTCACATTTGTTTAAAAACCATTATGAAGGATGTATGAGTAAATATGTTAGCAATGAAACCATTTTTATGATTATGAGACTAGATTTGGGAAAATATTCAATTAATGTTGTGATTTTTTCTAGTTATTAGATTATAAATTATGATATGATCTAAAATAGAGTATTTCTCCATTTAGAAATGGAACCTAGTAGAATGAATGAGAAGTCTATCAATACACATGATCCAAAGAATAATCAGGGTCATATATTTCATGGTCTTAATCCAACATTTTGATGGGATACAGTCTCCGACATATTCTCATCATATGATGAAATAATATCATGTGTTAATAAAGTATGTAATGAATTATAGGAGTACTATGGATTTGAAGGGAATAAAGAGAAAAATTGGATGGAAGAGAAAAAGATTGTTAAAGGGAAGAAGGGAAAGAAGGATTTCCCCACTTGTGAGAAATATGGAAGGAATCATCATAGTAAATTCTTGATGGGAATGGTTGTTTGTTATAAGTGTGGAAAAAGGAAACCAAGTAATTGATTGTATGGGTAAGAAAATTGTTTCAAATTTTCAATGACTCCTCAGCAAGGTGTTGGGACACTATGTGAATCAATTTCCAATTCATCAGAGTATAACCCAACTGGTGCTATTCGATAATAATCATGTAATTATACTACCACAGATTAAGAGGAATGATTAGTTTTCTTATGTCGTTATTAAATAATTGTGACATTTGAGTATTGTATTATTTATGTACAAGTTATAAGAACTATAGATTATATAAGGATTATACTACAATACTATTTCATTATGGCTTCATGATTGTATGGTACCATGTAAAGTGATAGAGTATCAAGTTAATCATTTTGGAAAATATATGGTTGAGAAAAAGATAAACCATAATATTGTTATGATACTGAGGTGGTGATTTTGGAACAATAGATAATTGAGTTGGATAAAGTACATTGGGTATTATTGTCATCGTTTGGACTGATTAATGGTTTGTTTATTGCATCATTGTTGGAGTATTCAAAATATTTGGATTTAAAGTGTATATCTTGTATTCTATAAAGAAAAAGGGAGAATGAATGTATTAAATAAGGTTTTTTGGTAATTAAGGGTGTTACCATGTTTTAATAGAATACATTATGATGGTATTCACATGTTATTCTGTGGAAAAAAGAGATCTTCATTATGTTTACCTTCCTTATAAATTTTGAAATGTGAGTTTAGACAGGAGTATCATGGATATGTCTAAAGGATATAATTGATTTAGTTTGAAATTTGATACTATTTTTTATGGTTTTAAAGTTTCTTATTATTATTTTTGTATTATTATAAAAAGGAAAACTTGGAGGTCAGTCGACAAGCCATCCCATCTGCCTAGGCTGCGAGACTTGAACCCGCAACCGAAGGGAGACATTTGTGTATAACTTACCATTTTCCTACGTGCTGTCCTGGTTTTTATAATGTAGTTTTTTTAGTTTTCGGTAATATGAATTATAAATATATTATTTTTGGAACCCTATATTCTAAGGATAGATAGAATATTTTTTAATTCTGTTATCTTTTGGAGTGAAAGATGAGTTTGCTGTAGAAATTTGATAAAACATTGAACTCTACTTCTCAAGTATTCATTATTTTATTATTCTATGAATAAATTAATTCTTAAACAATAGGGGAAAGAACCTATAACTAAAAATTATTATGATAATACCTTATGTTTTGTTTAACAAATTATATTTTAAATCATCATAGATTTATGGCTTTGAGGCCTTCAATATTCGATTTACTACTCACTTTATTGTGATTGATAACCTCAATCACTCACTATAAATATTTATGTTTTTCCTCTAATTATGTGTTTCTAATTTCCACCTATGTTTTTTTATTAGAGATCATAATTAGGTAGAGAATTTTTCATTTATCTTTCCCTCTTATTAAGACTGAAAATTATTAACCCAATTTCTGAAGTGGGTTTTCTCCAAATGTATTTTCTATTTTTAACCTTTTATTTTTTATGATCAATTTCAAAATTCATGGATTCAGTTTATTGAATTAAGGGAGATTATAACACCCAATTATTTCATAGTACATTATCACTTTAAAGTAATTCAGTAGCTTGTGTTATACGCAATAATGAGTTCGAGCACACCACAACTTACCAAACTAGCCGTTCAAAAAGCGGTTATGGGTAATATTAACTGAATTTTGAATTTTATATACTCTTTATAATTTTAACATCGATATTATGTTTTTATTAGACATAATATTAAAATAAATTCAATATTTTAGATAAAAAGGTATTTTTTAAATATGAAAATTTACCACCATTTAATGGAGAATCCTTTTTAAATCCAATATTTGACACTTCTATATATTCTATTTAATGAAATTAAATTCTTTTTTATAATGATGATATAAATTTAGTTTGGATAAATTTGTGGTACTTTTCTGATAACATTATTATTTTGATGAATAGTAAAAAAATACTTAATTTTAATAGAGAACAACTTTTTTAGTATAAATAATATAATGTGTAAAATTATTAATTTTAGTAGATTAAAGTATAATTAGATAATATTTTTTGATTTAATATAATGTTCGTCATTGTATGAAACTTCACATTTAAATTGGACATAAACACATATAACACCCGGATCATTTTATTATATGATTGTCATAAATATTTTCTTTTCTTAGCCTATAAATCATAAAGCACTATGTTACTTTGAAATTAAAAAATATTATTAAGGTGATAGTGGTAACCTATCTGTTAAACATATATTTTACACTTCTATGTTTTGAATTTTTAATAATGGTCATCAAGAGTTGTGATCAGTAAGTCATTTTGAGTCTGATAGAACCAACTTGATTTTTTGTTGAATAGTATCATACCCATATGAATATTAATATGAAAAGTAATATTACACTTTTGAATAGTAAATAATGATAATATTTTATTTTCATAAGGTAATAAGATAATAAGGCCTTAAATAATTTTTCAGTGTGATATAAAACTAATTATACTATTAAAATTGTTATATTTAAAATAAAAAAATGTATCTATTTGAAAATTAAATTAAAAATACATAGAAATTTATTTTCAAAAAATGGTTTTTATTTTTTAATTCTAAATTCCTAATAATGTTTAGGGTGAATTTTAGAGATATTTCAAAAATAATTGAATTTTACTTAAATAGTAATAAATATGTTTTGAGTTTTCGGTAGTTTAATGACATCATAATGATATAATAATAAATAAAAAAATCTGGTATACTTTTGTACAGAAACATATGACATGAGTTGGCCTAAGTGGATTAAACCATGGGAAAATACCATAGTAAAGCCCCTGGATTTTCCAAAACCACTAATGAGATGTCTCTTTTAATTAATAAAAAAATCCCACTCATTTACTATAAATACCCACTCCCCACTTCTTTTTCATTAATTCACAACTCATTATCATCGAATAATTGGTAGTATAACCTCCCTTGGTGTCCAAAAAGGGTTTCTTCAAACCCCAAACATCCCAACATTCAAATTTTGGGGGTTACTCTACTAGGTAAGAGAATCAATCACCCTTCCCTTTTCTTAAAGCTTTCAATTTAGGTTTTCTCTTTTATTTTTCAAATGGATTATGTTGGGATATGTACTTATATATTCCCCATTCTATCCATATTATTTTAGACTAATTAGAGACCCCCTTTCCCCCATAAAACTATTTAATGAAATTTTATGTGACGATGTAAGGCTACCAAATTTTCGTGAGGGATTTCTAAATTTTCGTCTATTTTTAGTTCCAATATTTTTTACATCTTTCATCATCACCCCTAATCCAAATTCTATTATTATTATATTACCTTAGATGAAATTTAATTATATTATTCCAATTGAATATTTTATCATCATCTCTCTTTCCCCATCCTCTTATACTATATATGAAAACACTATTCAAGATTTGTTAATTTATCACATTCCAGGATGACATGTTCTCAATTTTCATTACTATGTTCAATTCCATTCATGAAACCATTTTTATGGTTGAACCAAATCATAATATTTTTATTTAATCTCATTAATGTTGTGTAATCCTTACACAATCATAATATAAAATAATGACACAAAACAAGTTCATTATGAACAAAACCACCATGTTAATCCAAACGTTTGTAATTAACTCTTTGCTATGATTCATTATCTTGGTATATAACCCAAAATATTTATAAGATAATTTATATCTCTTAAAATTATTTAATAATATATATTAAAAATTCTTGATGTTTAACCACATTCCATAGGAGCATTCATTCAGGAATACAAGTAATCAGATCCTGAAGACCAAAGAAGAAAATGCTTCCAAAAAAAATAAAATTTAACCTCCTAAACCCATAATAAAGACCATGAATAAACCAAATAAGGTTTTAATAAATAAATTAAATTTATAAGATGTTTTGGAATTATTATATAATTTATCTAAAATTCTTTATTTGGGTCATTAAGACAAACAAAGAACACACTCGAGCATAAGTTAAGGGGTTTCTCATCTCAATTTCATTTCTGTAAGATTTTCATTGTTTGCCACTTATTTCATGTATGTGGTATATGTTTACTACAATTTGATATATAATAACAAGATGATATTTCTATTCATGGAATTATGTGATTAATTTGGTGATTATTGACCTTTGGTCATATGATTGAATTTATTACAATATGCTAAGGGACTTTGTCTCAATTTCCATTTCCTTGAGACCTTCTTGGTATTGTGCAACTACTCTTTCTTATATTTTATATCTACTAACCATTGGAGATAATTTTTCATTTTAAATTGTATATATATTATATATCCATATTCTGGTTTCAGGGATATGAGTATTTTCTTATGTTGTATACCATTTTACATGTAGTGTTTATTTGTAATATCGTTTTAACTGTAGAAACATTGATAAATCTGTATCCTATACTCTATAAAGATATTGAGAAGGAAAATTTTAGTTTTAATAAATCTATGTATAAATATTTATTAGTACTTTTAGTGACGTTTTTGGATAACTAGAGCCCCTCAATGCATCGATAGGTCTCATGAGACAAATCAGTTGGCGAAAAACCCTTCAAGTTTGTTTCCAAAAATAAGATGGGTTTCTTCCCACATAACTAAACTATTTTTACGGTATTATGGTATCATGTACCAGATACCTGTCATCTAATTAATAATTATTTTCTTTATTCATTAATAGTTATTACTATCCATGATGTTTTCACTATGACAAAATCTGTGGATGCAGTTTCATTCTCAGTTTGTTAACGGGATGTGTTTTTCATTTATTCACTATTCCATATTTATTACGTAAAATTGATTATGATTCACTTATTATTGAATCTATGCTTCCGCTATTTGTAAACCTTATGGATAATTTCAGATCACCCATTTACAATTGTTTACCTTCAACAGAATTTTAAGAGGATATCATTTACTGAGTTTCTGTAGATGCAGTTTTTAGTTTTTGTTATGTATTGTAAATCGTTTCCTTTCTTGATGTAATTTGAATTGCATCTATTTATCTAGATTCTTCAAGACTACTAAACTAATCAATTTGTTCTAACCATTCCATTGTATTTTGTATTGTACCAGATCTAGTTTAGAGGGTTGAGGGAGTTAAATTTGGTATCAGAAGATGTCTAGTAGCAAAATTAAAAATTAGATTAGAAAGTATTGATTAGGTAAAAAATACCTACGGTAGTATTTGAGGAAAAATATATAGGAATGCCCAAGTATTTTGGTAAGTAACAGATTATGTGGATATTTCTAGCAAATACATCCATGTCTGTATATAAACATGTAGAGGTGGCTCACGCACATATGTACTTAGAAGTGAAAACTCTGACAAGGAATTTTGGGCATGAACTGAGGTATCATGGAATAATAAAACAGGCCATTCTGTACTCATGGTATTGAAAATCCAAGAGGATATTCTTATGATAATTCACATTTTATTTACAATACATTATGAAGGATTTAAATGTAATGTTTTCATATGAGAATCCACGATTATGTAATTAGTCATGCATAGAATTTCAATCATTGTTAATTAAATTTCTATTTTAGATTCATAACCTGATCTAGTGTATGAAATTATTTATAAATTGTTCTTAATGTAAGAAGGGGAATCAATAATCGTGGAAAAATTAGAGATCTACCCACTATGAAAGTCAACACAGTCAATGTTGGAGTAGATCAGATCATGACCATACTGGTAAAACATACTCAGTTTGTGACGAATAACCATGCCACACCATTGTTGGATCATTTCATGAGGAATAATCATCCATCATTCAGTTGTACTACTAATCCAGTGGTTGTTGAGAAGTGGATTAAGTCCCTTGAAAATATATTAATGGTATTGAGATGCACGGAAAATGAAAAGGTAGTATTGGCATTATATTTTCGCATGGGTGACACATATCAATGGTGATTATTGATTCAGAATACCACTGAGGAAGAAGAAATATAAGATATATAATGGAGTACTTTTAAGGAAATATTCAGTGAAAAATATTTTCCTCCTGAGCAGTGAACCAAAATGAAGTGGAAATTCCATAGCTTAAAGCAAAGGGAAGAAGACATTATTGCATAGTATGAGGGTACCTTCACAAGACTATCCAGGTATTCCATAGATTATGTACAAGACTCAAAAGAAATGATTGATAATTTCATTTTAAGGTCTTAAACCAAATATTTGAATGGAACTATCTTCTCATGAATTTTCATCATATGATGAAATTGTATCAAGTTTCATCAAAACAAAGAAAGAATTTCCTAGATCAAATTTGATCAAGGGAATCCAAGATAAGATGTGGTACTCTAATAGAAATAGAAAAGGAAAAGTTCCAAAGAAGAACAAGGGATAAATAATTTCCCATTATGCTAGAACTGTAGAAAGAATCATCTTTGGAAATTCTTTAAAGGCATGGGAGTCTGCTATAAGTGCAGAAAAAAGGGTCATCGATCTAATGAATTAAAGGGGAAGAAACAATTAAATGATGTTCAATGCTAAAATTTTATAAAGATGGAACACTATTCTTGTCAGTTACCTAAGCGTCAATGAATCATTTCTCAAAAAAGGCCAAGATAGAAAGGAAAATCTTATTTGATTACAACTGCGGAAGATGATGTTCCAAATGACGTGGTGGCAGGTATTTTAATTATTTCCTCAAACATTTCCAATGCTTTATTTGATTCTAGAACATCGCATTCATTTATATCTACCCAATTTTCCATGAAAATTAGACATGTCGATTTTATTTAATAAAGGAGTTGTCAATCAAAACTCCTAGGGGGTGTATCATTGCAACAAAGGCATGCCGATCAGTCCCCCTCATGACATAGAAATGTTATTTAGTTACTAAATACATCATTATACCAACGATTGACTATGATATAATTCCCATTATTAATTTTTATCAAATTATGATATGAATATCTATTGAATGAAGAAGAATGTTACATTTTTGTTAAAATGGTTTAGAATCCCTTATCATTAGAGAAGAAACCTCGCCACCTCATTCTTAACTAGATCCACCCCAAATAGCTCTACTGAATGCGATACAAGGATAGGAAGAAAAAAAATATCTATGGGATAGGAAATAATATTCAAATTGAATATGTGCATATAGTGAAATAAAACATTGAAGTATTTCTAGACGATTTACCTTGACATCTTCCATAGCGAGAAGTTGAGTTCCCTATTGATTTATTTCCTGGTGAAAGACCTATATCAATGACTCCAAATTGAATGACCACTATGGAACTAGTGGAGCTAAATAAAAAACTATAGGAATTGAGTAAAAATGGATTTATTCAACCTAGTGTTTCTCCATGGGGAGCACATGTCTTATTTGTCAAGACGAAAAATGGGTCCATGAGGCTACACATTGATTACAGGGAAATAAATGCTATTAAAATAAATAATAAGTATAACATGCCAAGAATTTATGATTTATTTGATCAATTTCATGGAGCCCAATATTTTCAAAGATCGACCTGCGATCCGGATATCATCAGTTCCATGTGAAGAAGGTAGATATTCCTAAGACAGCATTTCGAACAAGGTATGGGTATTACGAGTTTACAGTGATTCCTTTGGGACTGAAGAATGCACCATCTGCTTTCATGGATTTAATGAATATATTTTGGAGTAATAGTTTGATATCTTTTGTGTGGTATTCATCAATGATATCCTAGTATACTCCAAAAACTATGAAAACCATGATAATCACTTGTGGATTATTCTGAAAACTCAAATAAGAAATGAATTATAAGTGATTTTTAGAATGTGTGAATTTTGCATTCAATTATTTAATTTTCTAGGCTATATTTTCACTAATAATGTTATCCTAGTTGATCCTGTGAAGACAAAGACAATCGATTATTTTACCATGCCAAAAAACATAATTGAGTAATGCAATTTTATTTGCTCAGTAGGTTACTATCGGTGTTTCGTTCAAAATATCCCTCGACTGGCTAAACCACTAACCATGATCCCACATAAAGTAGTTCAGTTTGGGTGGAAAAAAGAATGTACAAAATGATTTGAATAATTGAAAATAATATTGGTCAATTAACCTATTTTGACACTTCCATCAGGAAGTGATGGATTTCTAATATTCAGTGATGCGTCAAAAAATGGGTGTGGTTGCGTCCTTATGAAAATGGTAAAGTAATTACTTAAACATCAATGGAGTTGAATTCACTTGAGAATAAATATCAAACTTATGATACTGAGGTAGTAGATGATATCTTTTGTCTGAAAATATGGAGAAACTATCTTTACGGTTAAAATGTGAGATATACACAGATCACAAGAGTTCAAAATACATTTAAAAAAAACTCAAAATGAAGAAAAGTAGATGGATCAAGTTTCTCAAATATTAAAATTGTTCAATATACTACCACCCCAGAAAGGAAAACAAGTTGGAATATTATTTGAGTAGAAAAGACAACGAAATTCTAAATAAGATGAGAGTTGAAAGAGATCCTATGAATACAGATCCAGTAAAGATGGATATGAAAATGATCGTGGATGGAAACATATCACTACTATTTCAAATGGTTGCCAAAACATATTTACGGGAAAAGATAAAATTTTATCAGATTGATGATGAGGATTTTCAAAAGAAAATTAATGCTGTAAATGATGGGAAGTTGATTTACTTCGTATATGAAGGTGGAATTTTAAAATTTGGAAAGAGTCTTTGTGTTCCTATTATTCATGAGATAAAGAGGGAACTATTTGATAATTTCTATAGCTCTAATTTCCCTATACACCCTAGTATCACAAATATATATAGATATCTAAGTGAAATTTTTTGGTGGGACAACATCATGAGGGAGATTGTTGATTATGTGTCGAGATATTTGGTTTTTCAACAGGTGAATACATGAAGATAACATCCTGGAGAAGTCATAAAACACCTTCATTTACCTATGTGGAAATTAAATGATTTTACTATGGTCTTTTTTCATGGGGTTACCAAAGACTACATGAGGGAATGAGGGGATATTGGTCATTTTTTATCATCTTACAAAATCAAAAACATTATATTACTATAAGTGAAGATTTACCACTTAAACCTGTAGCAAGACTAAATGTTAATGATGTTTTATGACATCATGGTGTACCCTTACCAATTATTTCTAATCGGGATCCCCCTTTTACATAAAAATTCTGGAAAAGTATCTATATGGATTTGAATAATAAGATTTGTATGAGTACATCATATCACCACCAAACTAACAGATCATCTGAAAAAACTTTTCAAACTATGGAAGATATGTTGATATCATTCTCTCTTGAATTTCAAGGTAAGTGGGATCAATAATTTCCCTTGGTGGAATTTTCCTACAAAAATATTTTCCATTCTAGTATTCTTATGGCTTCATATAATGAATTATATGGAATGATATGTCGAACTCCAACTTGTTGGGACAAAATTGGTGAGTGGAAACTTATAGGCACCAATCTTATTGGAGAGACCACAACAAAAGGGGAAGATAATAGAAACCATATTAATGTATCCCAAAGTATGCAGAAGAACTATGCTGACAACCAGAGAAAGGATTTGGAATTCCATGTGGGAGATCTGGTCTTTGTGAAATTATCTCCATGGAATGGAGTCTTAAGGTTCGATAAGAAAGGGAAACTGAGCCTCAGGTACATCATATGATTTGAAATTCTGGAAAAAATTGGAGATATAGCTTACTGTTTAGAAATTCCTCCAAGTCTCTCCAAATTTCAAGATTTTTTCCTTCTGTCATTGTTAAAGAAATACATTCCAGACCCAATGCATGTACTCAACTATGAAGAAATATAATTGGAACCTAATTTGTCATACTATTAAGATCCTATCGGGGTTCCTGACACAAGAGAGTGTGTATTGTGAAAATAGACAAATCTAGTAAAGGTTCTTTGTAGAAACCATAATATGAAGGAAGCATCATGGGAAACTGAGGATGTTAGGAAGAATAACCACCCACATATTATTTGTGGTCATTATACATAAAATTTTGAGGATGAAATTTAAGAAGGAGGGAATAATATAACACACCAAACATTTTATAGTATACTTCACTTAAATATATTCTATATATATCCTATATTTCATACTGCACTATGTTTCTTTTAAATAACACTTGGTTAATTAGGAGGTAGTCAAAACCGATCCACTAAACTGAAATTTTCCACTTCTATGTTTTGAAATTCGAAAAACGGTCATCTAGAGTTGGGACCATTAATTCATTTAGAGTCTGATAGAACCAACATTATTTTTTTGATGAATTTTAATATACCATTATGAATAGTAATATGAATTGTAATATGAACCTTTTGAATAGTAAATAACGATATTATTTTTACTTTTTAAGGTAATATGATAATAAGATCTTAATTAATTTTTCAATGTGATATAAACCTAATTATACCATTAAAATTGTTATTTTTTGAATTACCTATGATATTACATAAAAATTAAATTAAAAATACCAAGAAATTTATTATCAAAAAAGGTGTTCATTTTTGAATTCTACACATAAAAAATGGATAGGGTGAATTTTTGGGATATTTCTAAATTACTTTATTTTTTTGTTAATAGTAAAAATAATGTTTGACATTTTTGGTAGTTTAATTGAATCATAATGATATAATAATTAACATGAAAGGATGGTAAAAATATTCACATTATCTTATGACATGTGGTGTCCCAAGTGGCTAAAACCATGGGAAATCCCATGGTTTTCCAAAAACCACTATTGATGTGTCTCTTTTAATTAATAAAAAACTCCTCTCATTTACAATAAATACCCACTCAAACCCTTCATTTTATTTCATTCAAAACACATTATCCTTGAATTTATGGTATTATTAACTCTTTAGGAGTCCTTCCAAGGTTTTCACAAACCCCAAAGGTCCCAACCATCACGTTTTGGTCGTTACTCTAGAAGGTAAGAGAATCAACCACCCTTCTCTTTTCATAAAGATTTCATTTTATGTTTTCTCTTTTACTTTTCTATTGTATTATGTTGGGATATGTAATTCCATATTCCCATTTCATTACATATTATTTAAATCTGATTAGAGACCCACTTTTCCTCGTCAAACTATTTTATGTAATTTTATGTGACGTCGTTAGTGTTTCCGACGCTTTCACCGGGGCGCGCGCATCCGACCGTCCGCGGAGGACGACGCGCGGCGCTTGTTGCCCCGAATTCCCGCTTTCCAATGGCGGGCAACATTCGCTCCTTATTCAGGGACGTCTGCTACTTGATCGAAATGGGATGATGGGATGTCGGTTCTTCCTCCTGTGGATTCCTCCTCAGAACTCGTCACCTAGTCCGGGTCTCCCTCATATATTTAATACGTAGTTCGTGAAACTCTTCCCAGTGCCATGTTTCTATGGACGCCGGTTAATTACACTGCTTCTGTCGGGACATTCCAAAGGGTCCGGTCAGGGCAGCAACCTTCAGTCGGGGGAGTAGTCACGTTGAGGCATCAGTAGTGTGTCTGGATGCTGGGGAACCTGGCATGTCTGTCTGTTATCCCTGGTCATAGGGCTTCTCGAGGGTGTGAAAGCCCGAGGCATCCCACATCGAGCGCGGGGAATTATATGCCATAGACACATATCTGAGGTTTTCCTCAGCTTCCCGTGTTTAACACATGGTACGCCGCGAGTTTAACGTCTAGCAGAGACGGATCAACCCGACCAGAGCATTAGCTAGGATAGATCGGATTGAGGGATTTCCCTTGAAGGGATGCCGATACCGGGGCTAGGCCATGGGCGGATGTGAAGAGGAGCATACCGACATGGTTTCACCGAGATATAGCGGTCCGGGTGAGAATCAGGATGGGCGGTAGATGGATGAATGGAGTGGAGGGGGAGTGAAATGGGACCATCGCAGGGGTGACGGTGAAGTTTGGCTTGAGCCTTGCGGAGGCTTCCTACGTATCCCCAGGGCAGGGAATCAAAGTCCGCGTAGTTCGGGATGGTGCCGGTAAACCGACGTGATGGTGGAGCTTGTCCCGATGAATGTCGTCAGCGAACCAACTTAAAGGTGGACCTTTGTCCGATGGGCATCGTCAGCGTACCGACGTGAAGGTGGACCTTGGTCTGATGGGCATCATCAGCGTATCGACGTGAAGGTGGACCTTGGTCCGATGAGAGATGGGCTTGAACCGCTGGGAGGATTCCTACGTACCATGCCTTGACACAGATCAATGTCCTCGTAGTTTGGGGGGTTTAATCGGTGAACCGACGTAAAGGTAGACCCGTGGGTCCACTGGTGGTGGGATTGAACCTTGGGAAGGTTTCCTACATACCATGCCTTGACATGGATCAAAGTCCTCGTAGTTCAAAGGGTTGATGGAGTACAATTTAACGTCATGCAGGACGATAGGGAATCCTGACGTGAATGAACGACGGGCGGTGGGTGTCGGTGAACCGACGTAAATGAGGGACCTCGGTCCAATGGGAAATGAGCTTGAAAATGGGGGCCTGGCACACCGAATAGGAGACGGTTTGGGCCAATGATTGTTGGGCTTGAACCTCAGGGAGGCTTCCTACGTACCATGCCTTGAAATAGATCAAAGTCCTCATAGTTCGGATTGGGGAATACAGTTTAACGTCATGCGGGACGGGGGTGAACCGATGTGAATGAGGTCGGAACGACCAGATGGCGGGTTTGAACCTCGTAGAGGCTTCCTACATACCATGCCTTGACATGGATCAAAGACCTCGTAGTTCGAGTTAGTCACAACGGCTTGCCGTCGGACTGGAATGGCAGTTTAACATCGTGCTGGATGTAGGTAGAACTCGTCATGAATTGGATGATGGGTGGGCTTGAACCTCGTGGGGGATTCCTACGTACCACGCCATGACATGGATCAAAGACCTCGTAGTTCAAATGGGGCTTTGTCGGCGAACCGACATGAAAGTGGACCTTGGTCCAATGAGTGGTGGGCTTGAACCTCTGGAAGGCTTCCTACGTACCACGACTTGACATGGATCAAAGACCTCGTAGTTCAAATGGGGCTTTTTCGGCAAACCGACATGAAAGTGGACCTTGGTCCAATGAGTGGTCGGCTTGAACCTCTGGAAGGCTTCCTACGTACCATGCCTTGACATGGATCAAAGACCTCGTAGTTCAAATGGGGATTTGTCGGCGAACCGATGTGAAAGTGGACCTTTGTCCAATTGTGGTGGGCATGAACCTCTAGAAGGCTTCCTATGTACCATGCCTTGACATGGATCAAAGACCTCGTAGTTCAGGAGGGAATGGGTGTGCAGTTTAATGTCATGCAGGACAAAGGGAGGGGCATACAGTTTAACGTCATGCTGGACGAGGGAGAAACTCGACGTGAATGAACGACCGAGAAATGTGGCTTGAACCTCATGGAGGCTTCCTACGTACCATGCCTTGACATGGATCAAAGTACTTGTAGTTCTCTATGGGTGGTGGTCAAGGTCGGTGCTCACTCTAAGCCCACGTGAGTCATGCTCGGTGTGAGAAACAAGAGGTGAAAGGACCTGACGATCACGTCGCGAAGGATGCGTCCGTGAGAAGCGAAGAGGGGCTTACGCGTTAGGCGGCCCATGGTGCTGGGACTTACTCCAAGATGGAGGCCCATGGTGCGACAAAGCGCAGTGAAAGAGGGATTTGGGACCAATGGTGGGAGGTGCCTCATTCCCTATCACGCCCTCCACTGACCTTGGTAGTGGGGAAGTACAGAGATACAGAGGTGCAGCCATCCGTTGGGGAACTAGGGCCGCCCTTCTCCTATGAACATACGCCACTCAAATAAGGAGGATATCATCCCTTGTGGATGGGTGATTCCATTCTTATGGAGACGAGTGGTGTAAAGAATGTTCGAGCTGGGGGGACCCTTCGTGAGAGGCATGAGGTCGGGTCACAGTTTACCGTCATGTGTCGAGGATGTGGTGCTTGGCAGTTTAACGTACTACAGCTCGGACGAAGTGCGTTCACTCCACACCTCTAGGACTTACATAACCGGTACCCTCTGGTCCTTGGGGAAGGGAAGGTACCAGTAAGGCCATGGTCAAGGGGGGTTGTGGAACGAACCATCAAGGGGTCCACGTTAGCGTGGCTATGCGAAGAAGCAATATCCGTTAGCGTGCCTATGTGAAGAAGCATTAGGAGAAGCAATGCTACGGGTGGTATTGTCCATGGGACTTTGAAATCACATCGTGAAAACCTGGAGGGTCGCACGGGAAGAGGAATCGCTAAGCAAAGGAGTGTGCTTCGCGAAGTGGAGTTCCTTGGCGTTGGAATGGGGCATAGGTGTGAGTGGGAGGTGCTTCGCGAAGTAGAACAGTGTTCGCCGAGCACTGCCTCGTGAAGAAGAGGTGCCTCGCGAAGCAGGGTCCTGCGAAGCAGTGTGCTTCGTGAGGTGAAACGATCATGTCTTAGCATAGGGACCACTAGTACAGGTTGGGTGTTTCGTGAAGCATAAACGCTTTGCGGCTTCCCGGGTTCCCTTGGGAATCCCCTTCCTTCGCGAATGCCCTTGAGCTTCGCGAAGGGCATCCCTCTCGGGAGAGGGGCTGAAAACGAGACAAAGCAGAGGCGTCTCGCGAAGTAGAAGTACCTCCCAAAGCTCATGATTCCTGGGGCAAAGAGTGATTCGCGATTCGGGAGAGGAGAAGCCGAAAGGTAGGATTGTCCCTCCTCTGCGACTCAGGGGGAGTCCAGTATTTATAGGCAAGGGGAGTCGCGAAGCAGAACTCGCACGCTGCCTCAAGTGCTTCGCGGCGCGCTCGCGAACGTCAACGTCGTCCGCGGAGGGTACCGCCTCTGGAGCTTCGCGAGGGGTCGTGAACGTCAAATGCGTTCGCGGAGCATTACCACCTCTGGAGCTTCGCGGTGGGCTCGCGAACGTCAAATGCGTTCGCGGAGAATTACCGCCTCTGGAGCTTCGTGGCGGGTCGCGAATGTCAAATGCGTTCGCGGAGCATTACCGCCTCTGGAGCTTCACGAGGCCGTGATGGTCGGGGCGCTTTGCGTCGGGGCTTCGCGTCGGTGATTCGCGAGGCAGCGCACCAGCCTTCTTTTTCGTCCCTCCCTTTCGGGCCATATTTTGGCGCCAACAAATGCCCCCCCCCCCCCCCCCCCTCAGACATGGAGCCGCAGAGGGTGAAGGATCAAAGTCTGAGGTAAAATCGCCAAAATTGTTGGTGGTTCGCGATGCAGCTACGTGAAGGGGGCCCGCGGTGCTGACCGGGGCCTCGGATTAGGATGCGCCGTGATGCTCCGCGCGGGTGAGGCGCCTCGCGATGCTCCGGAGTCGCCGCCTATAAATAGGGGGGTCGACCTCTTTTGTCTTCACGTGACTTCCTTGTCCTTTTGTGCTCTCGACTTCGCGAAGCTCCGTGTACTCCGTGATAGCCCTCCGCGAATCGAGCTTTGTGGTGAACCGCGGGTCTCCGACTCCGCGTCTGCGCCAAGCGAACTTCTGCTTGTCGGCCTCGGCCAGACTTCGCGGCTTCGTCTCACGACCGATCATTGCGATCCAGCTTCCCGATTCAGCTTCGCGGCCGAGCTTTGCGATCTAGCTGAAAAAATTATTTTCTGAGGGCCAGAGTCAAAATGGCCCATCAAGAGGCTGTATTGGGTGTGCTTGCAGATGATGCTCGTCGGGATGAGATGGCCAACTGTCCAGGCCTGGGGGAGATGGTCCGAAGCCACTCGGACCACACTTCATTGACAGATCTGCTATCGGAGGGTCAGAAGGATTATCCGCAGTGCAAGAAATTGGCATTGTATGGCTTCGGGATGAGGGATGACGTCTTTATCCCTAAGGCGAGTAGGGACGAACCAGCTTGCTGGTTCAGGAGCATACCATGCCAGCACCAATGGTTCAGGGCGGCCGATGGTCACGCACAAGAGAACTTCACACCAGTCACCGCTGACTGTCTCTACAACCATTTGAACGACATTGATGGGAAGCCACTGTAGCCGGAGACGTCCCCTCCTCTCTACCGTACCATGCTGAAGGCGTCTTTTCAGGATTCAATGAAGGGATGGTCCGATGAGTGGGACCTGTGCCAGGGGGGCATCTTTACTGATGACTAGGCCTGGGCCTACTGGGTAGGCGCCTCATGTGAGGAGTTTGGGGACGAGCTGAGAAGAGTGGGGTTGTATGAGGCGGAATGGGCCTCCCAATTCCACATTTATCAACCCAAGAAATTGATGCCGGAATTGCAGAGAAGATGGTCATCTAGGACCAATACCTTTCACCTGCATCACAGGGAGGTGGGCATCAGCCTGTGGGATGTCCACCTGATTTCTGGCGTTCCTATCTTGGGGGCCATGTATGACGAATTCCTCCCCGTCATCAGCGCATGGGAGGATACGGAGCAAATGTCGCGACTGGCGTCGGCGCTGATGGAACTTGTCCCTGGAGAGGACAAGGAGGCAGTGAGGGATGTCCACTTTAGGAGATGGTTCAAATGTTTCCTGAATTTCTCAGATAATCGAGAGTTCCCTCCGAGGCCTCGAACTTGTCTGATGGCGTCCCAACGGGGCAAGGGGCACTCGTATTGGCGGGTCTTGGAGGACAGCCAATGGAAGACTTGGGGTTTCAGTGTCAGCACTGAACAACAGCCGATAGTCAGGCTGGCAGTGTTCATCATGGCTCTCATCTGTGGTTGGATCCTACCGGTAAGGGATACAAGAATGGGGGTGCAGCACATCTCGTTTATCATGGATTCGATGTTGGCCATGGGGAAGCGGATCAATCTGGGGATTCCGATGCTCACCAAACTGTACAGAATGCTGCGACACATTAACAAGGGAAAGAAGTCGCCGAGGATATGCGGGCCCTTCCACCTCCTGTATGGGTGGATCCCAGCGCATATCAGGGGGATTTACGAGTATCCAAACCCCATTTCGCCACTAGGATCAAACTTCCGCCCCTCCATCCTGAACGCGGTCGGGAGCTTCCCGTTCAAACTGGCCATTCCGATGGTGCTGAATCGGGTGTGGAGGGCGGATGAGTTCAACTTCCACCCCTTCCCATTGCCGACAGGGATACTTATTGATGACGGGAGGGGGACGGAAGAACATCGGGCTTACCTTCTGGCCTTTCAAGGTGGAGTTTTGGTGGTACGTATAGATCGTGATCCACTCTGCGAACCGTACACCCCGCATCGGTTTGCGAGGCAGTTGCAGTGCCTCCAGTGGCTGACCCCGCAGGTCTACTGGGAGATGCGTCACGAGGAGCACCCGTGTGTGATGAGGCAGCTATGGCTCATGTTCACACGGGAATATGGGAAGATTTGGATTGCATTGCCTCCATCCACCGCCGCTTTCGGATTGGTGAGGGAGTATGCCATCAGTTGGGAGGCTGCTAACCCAGGGGAGATGCTGAAGCAACTAGCTATCCGGGTCGGTGACGGTGGGCCTCCTCTATCTCGAGGTTGGGGTCGGAGGGTAGCTAGGGCCGCTCGCGGTAGCGGGGCTTCCATGGCGGCGAGACCCGCACCGGCCGAGGGTATGGCAGCAGCGGTGGATCCGGTGATTCTGGAAGAGTAGGGCCATCCGGATGGGTGACCACCGAGAAGATTTCGTAGGATATCCACTCAGGCTACGGGGAAGCGCCTGCGTCATATAGACATGGAAGAGGATGCCGTATTCCCGGAAGCATGGGACATTTGGGATGTCAACCAGCAATTCCTCAGCCCACCCGAGATATGGGCACACTTGAATCACCTCGGGATGGAATTGTCGTGCATAGGCCCAGTTCGGGCTGGATTAATGGCATCTCCGGCGGAGGCAGAACAGTACCTGGGCGAGCTAGAGGATTACGTCCACTCCAGTGGTGTCCCTCGCCCAATGACAGACTGGGTGAGGGTACTGTTGAATCAGACGGTCCCCCCACAGTTATCGGCTGCCGATATGAGGTAGTGCTTCCCCTTGCCGGAAGAATCAGAGGACTCCTCTCGGGAGGATGAGGCTGGAGGAGGGATCCCGTTGGAGGAGGGCGAGGTCGGAGACCGAGGCTCAGAATCTGACGATTTCGCGGAGGCTATCGAGGTAGAATTCTGAACTTCTTTCCCTACGTTCTGTTATTGGGTCACTATGGACTTCTCACCGATGTTTGAGCCATGCAGGAGGAACTTGTTCGCAGGCCTCATTCTCGCTCTTTGGCGGGTGATGATGCGGGACCTTCAGAACCAGCGCCTACGGCTGCATCCAATTCCGTGTCTGGTGGGACCAAAGAACCCGAGGTGGCTCCTCCGGAATCTCTAGACCTTCCAACAGTATACGGAGGGCGTTGCCTCGGGGTCCTATTAGTACCGGCTCAAGAGCAGCGCCTGGAGGTCGATCTCCGTAAGTCTCCTCTACCGGTCTCCTCGTTGTCACATGTAGACCTTGCCAACTAATGTTTACGCCCCTCACTGTCGTATAGTTCTGCGACTGGCGTGGGCTGCTGCGGAAAGACTGGTCAGGTAGTCTGGTGGCGCCCCTCCTAGGGGCATGCCGGTGATGGTGGCGATAGTCCCCACATCTCCTCAAGCTGCGACACACATCATCACTGGTGGGACCACCAGCAGGGCCGTACCCAAAGTCATTGAGGTGGACTCCGAGGAAGAGGATCAACCGGTCGGTCCCAGTCCTGTCATGCCTGCTTCGGCGCTAGGTGTCGTACTGGATTCAACACCAGATGTTGATCCTGCCGAGGATTTCCTGTGGGTGTATCCCGCGAACGAGCCTGTCAATCGCGCAGACTGGGAAAAAACGGCCTCCGATGAGGAAGACAGCAGCACAGTCCGCCACCGGTCGTGGAAGCTGATCACACGCTTTATCAAGGACACCCCCCAAGCACAATGGCTGGCCGAAATAGATAGGCTCCACTCGCGGTTGCACGAACTGTGTGATGGGGGAGTGGATGCCCAACGTCCTCATGCACTCATCCGAGATCTTATGGCTGAGAAGATCTGGGAGCATGATCATGGGCTCAGTGTGGGCTGGCAACGGAGGAAGGAGACCAGAATCAAGAAGCTCCAGGAGGCTGAAGGCGAGGTCCAATAGATGCAGACCTGGGCAGACAAGATTTCAGCCTCTCTTGATGCACAATCTGAGCTGGTCTCATGGTTGAAGGCCCAGCTGGCAGAGGCAGAAGAGCATATGAGGCAAAACTCTGGAAGGATTGATGTCGTTCAAGCTGGCGTAGAGAGGGCCAAAGCCAGGACGGACGAACTGCACCCCGCCGCTGCTGAGGAGGAGCAGGAGCTAAGTCAGCGGCAGCAAGCCTTAGATGCCATAAGCCAACGGGTGACAGAGCTGCAACGCTCTTTTGACGGGGTCATCCCGTCCATGGGGGGAGTCGATCCCCGAGTATTATAACAAACCCAAAAAACTTTTATTGTTACTTTCGTGATTCAAAATTTTTTTTATTTGTTTTGAATGCCGTAGCACGCACGATTTCCTCTGTTTGAATTGCCTTGTTACATCCCTACAATGTTTGCGGGACGTTCGGCGACAATTACCCAAGCCCACGTGGGTCGAGCCCGATGTGGGAAACAGGAGATAGTTGCCCTCTCATTCCACTTAACATAGGAGTGGGGATCATGCTCCGGGCACCCGGGATTCAGATTACCAGTCCGAATTTCTGAGAGACGGGAGAGGCTTGATTGGAGAAGGAACTTTTAGGATAGCCGAATTACTGTTTCATCAGCGTGCTCTTATGTACGATCAGGGAAATGCTAGGGGCGCTGAAATCGGTCCAAACAGATGACAATGGGAAGTGTGAATCACGATACCCAAGATCCGGAACACTGTGGGTATGGTGTGACAATAAGGGACAACCATTAACCTTAGAGGAGAAGCGGTATCCCTACTGTGTTAGCCTGGAATGGGGACAACAAATGAGGGTCGACCGTTGACCATGTTCGAAACACGGGACCATGTCACAAATGTTGTTGATGAATCCTTCGGGACGTTGGGCCAGGACAGTTGGCGGACCATAGGTCAAAAATCCATACTGTTAGGGGGTCCTTCCAGACATGACCCGTCTTCCGGAACGTTGGCCCAGGACGGTAGGTGAGCCGATGCGGCATGAGACCAGGCCGTTAGAGGGTCCCATGAGACATGAAAGGGGACGAGGGTCCGAATAAGGGCCAAGAAAAGCCTGGAATATGGAGTGATGGTCTGTCCGAACAGAATCCAACACTTAGGTAGTTACACCACCGTGGTGGGAGTACGCCATATGGGCGCATTGGTTTGATCATGGATCATTCCTTCCTTCAGACAGGGCCTCTCTGGCGAGGGGGTCTGTCACTTCCCAATGTAATCTTGGGGCATCTTGAACTTGTTCAGGGAAAAATTGAAACTACCTAGTTCCCCCCGACGGGCCAGGCCAGAGGGCCGGAAATGGGGAAGAACAGTATTTTGCGATTCCTGAGGCTGGACCCTAGGTGAAATGCATGGGTGTCTCTACATATCCCATGTGGACGAGAATCAAGCCCTATGTAGTTCTAGAAGCGCAGTTTAATGTCATGTGGGACGAGGAGCAGCCCGACTGTGTTGGTACACATCCTGCCAAAACCACTAAGCCCACGTGAGTCGTGCTCGGTGTGGGAAACAAGCAGTAGTGGTGGGAATTTCCCGAAAAAAAGGGGATGGTTAGGGAAAAGGGACGCTCGGTGAATACCGGCCCAATGACACTAACACGATCATTTAGCGCACCTAGATGCGTGAAGAGAAAGAGCCGAGTATGATGGAATTCCACTTGATCATGAGGAAGTGGAAATGTGTGAATCATGGTGCTCGAGATTCAGATTACGATGATGGCAGCGTGACGATGGAGGATAACTGCTGACCGTGTTCGCAACACAACATCATGTCGCATTAGCCTAGAATGGGGACAGACAAATGAGGGTCGACCGTTGACCATGTTCGAAACACGGGACCATGTCACAAATGTTGTCAAATATCCGTAGGGACGTTGGCCCGAAACGATTGGAGGGCCCTTAGGTCCAGCATTCATGGAGAGCCCTTAAGCCTAGTATCCATGTCGTCCGAGGGTCATTTTGGATGTGGAAGAGGATGAGGATCCAAATAGCGAGCTCACAAAGCATGGTCATGGGATGAGGTGAATGTCCCTGTGAAAGTCCCACACTTCGCGATCTTTGTCAAAACACATCTGAATACGACAACGAGACGTATTAGATAGAGGGAGCAGAGTCCTTTCCCATAGGGAGATCTTAGTTTAGGGTCGTAGAATTCGGACCATGGATGGGAAGAGACATAAGAGGCACACGGTGGGGTAACTCGAACACCTAGCGTGAGTGGGAATAGGGGGTGTGTGCGGTGCGATGAACAAACTAAAGTGAATGAGGACGTAATCCCATACCACACTGCACGACCTCGTTAGGAGAGGTCTTTGGTCAAAGGACCGAAAGAGAAAGTTAGGCTGGGCCCACGGGGAAGCGTCTGGGCGCTCCTACATATCTAATAAGTATGAGAATCAAGGCTCACGTAGTTCTTGATGGGACTTAGACCATAAATGGGTAAAGGGAGCAGGGGACGCATGGCATCAAGACCCGATGTGAAGGAGGACCTATGCCCTACTTACCACGCGTTCTCTGGGGAAATGCTCGAGTCGAGGGACCGAACACGAAGGTTAGGCTGGGCCCGCGGGGAAGTACCTGGGCGCTTTTGTGTATCTCATAAGGATGAGAATCAATCCATACGTAGTTCTGGAAGGTGACATGGTAAGGTACCCGTGCCAGGGGAAAAGGGGAGTGCGGGCATGGTCCATGCACTAAAAGAAGCGGAATTTGATGTATCTTATTAGGTCATTAAGGTGAATGGTTTTTTTGTGAAGTGACAGGCCTAGAATAGTAGGTCGTGATGTCGCCACAAGGATCAAGCCGTGATGGGAGTTGACAAATGGAATGGCACGTGACCAATACCCAACGTGATGTCCTCTACAACGATGTCACCACAATGCAATGCCGTTTTTCATCGTGCGGCCAGGACGATAATGTCACAGTTTAGGGTCGTATGATAGGACCAAGCATGCATTTTATCGTCATGCAGCGCAGAAGTAGCAGAGACGATGCTAGGCGGGAAATGTGCGCAGTGTTATAAAACACAATTGACAGAGACATGATCCCACATCAAATTGTACGCCAATCGGAGAGGGAGACCTTAGGCCAAGGGGCCGTAAGAGGTGAAACGGGGGGAGAGACTGGTTCCCTAAATGGGTTGTACCCAAAGACAGGGCGTCCGGGCAGTCCTATGTATCCCATGAGGATGGGAATTAGGCCACACGTAGTTCTGAAGGGTGCCTTTTAATGTCATACTGGACAAGGAATAGGAGGGCTAAATCTCAGAACATGCATGTGCGTGGTCCAGCTGTTGAAAACCCAACGTGAATGAGGACATAGTCCCACAATACACTGCGAGGTCCCATAGTCGGGGTCCTGATGGCAGGACTAGAGAGGCGAATTAGCTGAACTCAAGCTGGACCCAAAGACAAGGGGTCTGAGCATTCCTACATATCCCATTAAGATGGGAATCAAGCTGAAAGTAGTTCCAGATTAGAATATTAGTTTATGGTCTTAGAGCTCGGACCGTGGATGGTGACAACTCCCCGAGTAAGCACAGATGTCAACCCGATCCCTAAGCCCATGTGAGTTAAACTCGGTGTGGGAAACAAGGAGGGTATCCTCATCGCAATACTTGGGGCGTCCATTAAAGGGGAGTCGGCAGAGTGCCCCGATGGACACCTTTGACGCAGCTTGTTCCCCCAACGCGTGGACGTGCACAGAGGAAAAGTACCAAGAGTTCCGAGACTCTACTTGGACATGATGAAGTCATGAAGGGTGTGAATTGTGTACCCGACATTTTGGGCTTAATGGGTTTGTGTGGCGATAGAGGAAAACTGTTAACCATGGTGGAAACACCGCGTCCATATCGCGTCAGCCTGAGGTGGGAACAACAAACGAGCATCGACCGCTGACCATATTCGCAACGCTGGATTTTATCGATTTTCTGTCCGAAACCCTCAGGGGCGTTGGCCCGTAACGGTAGGAGAGCCCTTGGGCATAGTATCCAGGCCGTTCTTGGGGGTCCCTATGGGCGTGAAATATGATGAAAGCCCTGATGCAGGGATACACAAAGCCTGGAAAGTGGGTGCGGACGTGTCCGAGTAAAGCTTGGAATTCCAGGTAATAAACCAGAGTACTCTTAGGCACATTGGTGAACCGTCGAAAAGGGATCGACGAAACATCTCAGTAGGGGGAGGTACATGGCGTGGTCATTACGGGACCAATGTGAATGAGGACATAGTCCCACACCACACCATATAATCCCCTCATGGATGAAGGATTGGCCAAGGGGCCAAGATGGGATGAAGATTCTCGAGAGATGGGGATGGACCTGAATCCTGGACATTCAGGTGGTCCTACGTATCCCATGTGGATGGGAATCAAGCCACACGTAGTTCTATAAATGTAGTTTAACGTCATACGAGACAAGAAGGGGAGTAATATACACCTAAACAAGGGAGGTGTGCGGTATGGTGAAGAAGCCGACGTGAATGAGGACGTAGTCCCACACCACACCGTACACTCCTATAAGAGAGGACCTGGGTCGTGGCCCGGAAAGTCCAAGGGGCCTGATGGTTAGGCATTGGTCAGGAAGACCTGACCTGCTTGTAGTTTTACGTCTTGCAATGAGGACGAGGGTCTGGGACCTGAGGAGGCCAAGGGGCATGAGGCTGGGGCTCGTAAGGGAAGGCGTACGGCATGGTACATGATCCCGACGTGAATGAGGACGTAGTCCTGCACCACACCGTACACCCCGGATAAGAGGTTGGGCGGGGGGCCCGAGAAGGCCAGGGGGCCTAAGGTCAGGCATCAGTCAGGAAGGCCTGACGGGTCTGCAGTTTAACGGCTTAAATGAGGACGGGGGTCGGGGACCCGAGGAGGCCAAGGGTCCTGAGGCCGGGCCTCGTAAGGGAAGGCATACGGCATGGTACATGATCCCTACATGAATGAGGATGTAGTCCTACACCACACCGTACACCCCTATAGGGAATCGGGGCCGTGGGCCTGATCGCTAGCACCACCCAGAGGGAAGTTTGTCACCTCGGGATGGGGCATAATGAATCACTGCACTCGATGTCTGGGACATCTCGGGGTGGACCCGAAGATCCAGGACACTGTTGACCATGTTTGAAACACAGCATTCCTATGGTAACCTGATATGGGAGAAACAAATGAGAGTCGACCGCTGACCAAATTCTCAACGCGGGACTTGTATCGGCTTGTTTCTTGAAAACCCTCGGGGGCGTTGGCCCGTAACGGTAGAAGAGCCCTTGGGCATTGTATCCAGGCCGTTCTTGGGGGTCCCTCTGGGTGTGAAAAATGATGGAATCCCAGTCAAGGAGTGGGTGAAGCATAGATGTATCCATCCACGAAAGAGGAAAACATCTCCAAGGGGGATGTGCAGCCGGGTCGAGGCATGCTCGATTTGAGTCGGGGCAAAAGTGTGCACCCTGCCATGTCTTGACCCGAGGGGCAGATTTTGGCTTTTGGGTTGGGCCAACAGATGAAATGTCCGGGCATTCCTATGTATCCCATTAGGATGGGAATCAATCCATACATAGTTCTTGAAGGCCAGGCAGTTTAGCGTCGTGCGCTGAGGACGTGGGGGGATAGAAGAACGGGAGTGGGCACATGGTGCGACCCTTACGATCCTTGTGTGAGCGGGGTTGTATGAGCGGGGCTAAGAAAGCCTAATCCCTGCTACACAAAGATCCTCCAAGGAAACTATTCCCAGGGGGGATAATGGAAGAGAAAAGCTTGGGTCTGGGCTCAGAACGAGGCGTCTGAGCGTTCCTACGTATCCCATTGAAATGGGAATCAAGCCAAACGTAGTCCTTGAAATGAAGTTTAACGTCATGCGGGATGAGGATCATCTCATTTAGGGACATGTAAGGTACGGAAATTAATCTGACGTGAATGAGGACATAATCCCATACTATACCATACTATCCCGCCAGAGGGTAAGTCGGGGAAAAACCAACTTGCGGTTTAACGTCTCACGGTGAAGACGGGGGGCCAGGGGCCCGAGGAGGCCAAGGGGCCTGAGGCTGAGCCTCGGTCAGGAAGTCCTGATTGGCTTGCAGTTTAACGTCTTGCAGTAAGGACGGGGGGCCAGGGGCCCACGGAGGCCAAGGGTCCTGAGGCTGAGCCTCGGTCAGGGAGGCCTGACTGGCTTGCAGTTTAACATCTTGCAGTAAGGACGGGGGGCCAGGGGCCCAAGGAGGCCAAGGGGCCTGAGGCCGAGCCTCGGTCAGGGAGGACTGACTGGATTGCAGTTTAACGTCTTGCAGTAAGGACGGGGGGGGGGGGGGGGGCAAGGAGGCCAAGGGGCCTGAGGCTGAGCCTCGGTCAGGAAGGCCCGACTGGCTTGCAGTTTAACGTCTTGCAGTAAGGACGGGGGCCAGGGGCCCAAGGAGGCCAAGGGGCCTGAGGATGATCCTCGTCCAGGAAGGCCTGACTGGCTTGTAGTTTAACGTCTTGCAGTAAGGACGGGGGCCAGGGCCCGAGGAGGCCAAGGGGCCTGAGGCCGAGCCTCGGTCAGGAAGGCATGACTGGCTTGCAGTTTAACGTCTTTCAGTAAGGACGGGGGCCGGGGCCCGAGGAGGCCAATGGGCCTAAGGCTGAGCCTCGGTCAGGAAGTCATGATTGGCTTGCAGTTTAACGTCTTGTAGTAAGGACAGAGAAGCAGTTTAAGGTCGTGCGGGACCATCTCACAGTTTAGGGTCGTGTAGGACCCTTTTTGCCCTAGGCAAAGTATCGCTTAAGGAACATGGCATTGGTAGGAGGGGTTATACGCTCTCCATCCGTGGTCACCAAGGAGTATGATCCATTGGGGTAAACCTTATGGATGATATAAGGCCCTTCCCATTAGGGTTCTCATTTGGGCGGTTTCCTACCGGATATCATTGGCGCTCGAAGGGCCAATACCAGGTCGCCCTGTAGAAAAGAGCGGAGACGAACCTTCTTGTTGAAGGCCCTTGCTATCTTATCCCGATGCCTTTCCAGATTGTGCAGGGCATGAAGCCGGTTCTCATCCAGTGCTTCTAATTCAGCTAGATGAATCTTGGCTACCTCATCTGATGTCTGGTGATCATAAACTGCAGTACGAAACGACAGTAGCTGGATCTCAATGGGTAGGACGACCTCAGCTCCATACACCAGGGAATATGGGGTCACCTGAGTAGAGTTGTGAGTCGTCGTCCGGAAAGCCCAGAGGGTGTTGGAAAGCTTGTCCGGCCAACTTTTCTTGTTCTGAGAAACCATCTTCTGCAGAATGTTAAAGAGGGTTTTGTTGAACGCCTCGATTTGTCCGTTCTCCTGCGTGTGGTAGTGGGAGGTATGGTTCGACTGGATGTCTTACTTGGCATACAATTTCTTTAGTTCAGCCGCTCGGAAGTTGGTGCCATTATCGGTGAGGACGGCGTGAGGGACCCCAAACCGGTGGATAATGTTGGAGCTCACAAAGTCAACGATGGAACAGGCCTTGACCTTTTTGAGCGGAACTGCTTTTGCCCACTTGGAGAAGTAATCTGTAGCAGTCAGGATGAACCTACACTGGAGGGCTGTTGCCGGCGGATATGGTCCCACTACATCAAGTCCCCATACCGCTAATGGCCAAGAGTACTTGGTGGGGTGGAGGGGCTCCGGCGGCCGATGCAAGATGTTGGTGTGTACATGGCACGTGTGGCATCTCTTGGCATATCCAATACAATCGTGGATCATAGAGGGCCAAAAGTACCCCAACCTCCGGATTTGATGGGACAGCTTCGGCCCAGCTTGATGGGCGCCACAGGAACCGGCGTGAACCTCTTGCATAACCTAAGGTATCTCTACTTCTTGGATGCAACGGAGGATGACACCATCGAAACTCCGCTTAAAAAGGATCTGTTCAAGACTGGGGCCGCTCTGGAGGGTAAATTGTAGCGCGCGGCGTCGAATTAGGTTGTGCTTGGCCCAGTCGTCCGGGAGGCGACCAATTTGGAGATACTCGACAAAAGGTGCCCTCCAGTCAGGAGTGGCTTCAACCACTACGTCTGACGAACCCGGGACCCCTGACATGGAGGGTCTGGTGGTGGGATGACCTACCCGCAGGAAATCATTGTCCTCTTGGGTGACGGGGGCAATGACCCTCCGGTGTGCCACATGTATGATCAAATCTTCTTGATCGGGTTCTGCGAGCGACGCGGCTAAGCCAGCCAAGGCATCTGCTTGACCGTTCTGTGACCGTGGGACATGGGTAACCTCTGGTCGAGAAGAGAACTGGGCCATTAGGTGGAGGGTGTACTCCAGCAACGGTGCGAGCTCCGGATTCCTGACGACGTAGTCGCCATTAACCTATTTGATTACCAGCTCGTAATCTCCCTTCACATGTAGGTGGGGCACATGGATCTCAAGGGCCAACTCGTGGACAGTGATGAGATCCTGTTACTCTGCCTCGTTGTTCGTACAACCTTCTGACAACAGGAACGAGTATGGTAGGACAGCTTGCGCCGGGGTAATGAAGACAATACCCAGGCCCACTCTGTTGAGCTTGGGATCGTTGAGCCTCCTACCGGTGGGGCTCTGGGAGGCGCCGTCGAAATGCATTTTCCAACACGGGACAGCGTGGTCGACTGAGAGGATCATCTCATCAGGGAAATCCAGGTCCAGGGATTGATCCGCAGAGGTTGGATGGGCAGCTAAAAAGTATGCCAACGCCTATGCCTTAATGGCCTTCAGAGGTAAGAACCTGATATCAAACTGCTGGAGAATCACTGCCCACCGTGCTAGTCGGCCAGTCAGCATAGGGCGGTTCAGGATGTACTTCAGGGGGTCTACCCAGGAGACCAATTGCACCTCATGGTGCTACAGGTAATGTCGCAACTTGTGCACGGTGAAGATGAGCGCAAGGCAGCTCTTTTCGATAGGGGAGTATCTGACCTCTGTATCGACAAGCATATGACTGAGATAGTAGAGACTGTTCTCAGTACCCTCATTATTCATCTGGGCGAGCAGCGCACCGAGGGATCTCTCCAGGGCGGTCACATAAAGGTCCAGCGGCTTTCCGGAGACGGGTGGCATCAAGACCGGAGGTTGGAGCAGACACTGCTTGATTTCCTCGAAGGTGGTCCAACACTCCTCATCCCATTCGTAGGCAGCGCCCTTCTTCATGAGTCAGCAAAAGGGAATACACTTGCCGGCCAGATTGGCGATGAATCGGCGTATATAGGCTAAGTGGCCTTGAAGGCCTCGAAGCTCCCGAATGTTGCTCGGGGGAGGCATTTGGATGATGGCCTTGATCTTCTCTGGGTCGATCTCGATACCTCAGTATCTGACAACAAAGCCCAGAAACTTCCCAGAGGTGACCCCGAAGGAACACATCAACGGGTTCATCTTCAGGTGACGGGGACGGAGGAAACCAAACACTTTCTCAAGGTCTTTGAGATGGTCCTGGCTCTGACATGATTTGACTACGAGGTCATCCACGTAGCATTCCACCAATTTCCCAAGAATCAGTTTGAATATGAGATGCATGGACCTCTGATAAGTGACACCTGCATTTTTCAAACCGAACGGCATAACCTGGTAGAAAAAGGTACCTTGGGGATCCCTGAAGGCAGTGGACTCCTCGTCTTCGAGGGCCATTCGGATCTGGTTGTACCCGGAATACCCATCCATGAAAGAGAGGGCTTGGAACCTAGCCGTGGCGTCAATCAATAACTCCTTCACTGGGAGTGGGAAGTCATCCTTTTGGAAGTGGCGATTAAGATCGCGGAAGTCGATGCAAACCCTGATCTTCCCATTCTTCTTCCTGACTCGCACAATGTTGGAAAGCCACTTGGGGTACTAGAATTCTTTGATGAAGTTGGATTTGATAATCTTGTCGACTTAGGCCTCAACCATAGCACCATGAGAAGGGTGCATCTTCCTGGGAGGCTGCTTAAACCCACGATGTTTTTCCAGGAGGCCCAGACGGTGAACGGCTACCTGGGGATATAGCCCTGGAATCTCGTTGTAACTCCAGGAAAACACATCACGGTGCTGTTTGAGTAAGTCTACGTACTGCTGCCGCTCCTCGGGGGACATGGCTGCACTGATCAATGTGGGTTTCGGATCTGCCTCGCTACCAAGGTTCACCTGTACCAGTTCATCAACCGTGGTAGATATGACTTCTTCAAAGGAGGGGGAGCATCCTCAAGGTCTTCCTCCCCACCCATGGAAGGACTTCCCGCAAAGGGAGATGCTTCTGGGCTATCAAAACCCGAGGGGCAGCTGGTTCCGGCTTGGGCAGTAGCGGTCATCACATCGAGAGACTCACTCTCCATTGAGACCATAGCAATGAAGGCAGTCGATCCTATCCCATCTGGCCTTCGGCCTAAGGGGCCACATTTGATGATATCAAAGTAGTGGTGATGTGTCGGCCTGAGTCGGTGGATTCCAGCCCGGCGGAAGAGACACGTATGGCGTACCACCGTCGTCATAAGTTTGACATTTCGGTACCGTACAGGGGTATGAGATTCCGGGATGACCTGAGCCTGGTTGATGTAGGAGTACGAGGTGATTTTCCACCGTCGCTTGGACATGGGAACTTGCCTTCCTTGCGTACCCGAAACTACAAAACATTGCCCCATGTCGGGGTTCGTGGCCTCCAACCGGTGGATCGGGAGGATGTAGGCGTCATCCATGCTTGCCCAGGGATCACTTGTGACCGGGGCGGGTTCATCCTCACTTACTAAGATTTTCTTATCCATACTTTTGTAATAACCCGCATCCAGATAGCGGGCCTCACAAGAAGCGAAAGGGGACGCATCTCCTTGGAGCATGCCTACTCGACCGTTGACCGAGTACTTGAGGCACTGGTGATACGACGAAGGGACCGCTGCATGCAGATGGAGTCGTGGCCTACCCATCAATGCGTTGTAGGCGGTGTCCTGAGAGACGACCATGAACTCGGTGCTGGCAATTAAGCCACCGAACTGAGTCTTCAGGCGGATCTTGCCGACCGGGGTTTTCTCGGTCCTGTCGTACCCCTAGATTCTGAGGTTAGAGGGAGTTAAATCACCTTCAGAAAGACCCACCTTTCACAATGTCCGAGTCGGAATTAGATTGATTCTGGAACCCGTGTCAATGAGGCAGCGACGGACTTCCACACCATTGAAGTGGCCAGTGATGTACAGCGGGAGAATGTGCCCCTGTATAGGAGGGTCCTCATCTTAATCGTAGAACGAGATAACCACCTGACATTCGGCATTTTCAATCGTCTCGGTATGGAAGGCTTCTGTAGATGCTACCTCCGTTTCAAACTGGAGGGGCTCCTTAGGGCCTCGGCAAGTGCCTCACGCATTTCGGATGACAGGCGAAGGGCCTCAAGGATAGAAAGCCTCACCGGAATGCCGGACAGGTGCTTCAGGACATCATACTTTCGTTCCAAACGCGGACCTCTGCTTACAGGAGGTCGTTCGACATTTAGAGGCATATCGGGTCCTGCCGGCTGAAACGACGGTCAGCTAGTACTGGGTACATCTTTCTGCCTACTAGTAGAATCCTGGAGAGTAGTCACTGGACTAGGATTGGGCAGTGGAGGCTAGGCTGTAGCCGGGAAATACTGACTGTGATATGAATGAGGCAGCTCCCCCCGATCCAGTAGCACAAACGGGAGTGGAGGAAGAGCTGAGGGCGTTAGATGGGGTTGCACATGCTGAGCTCTGTGCTGAGCCTGCTGTCTGGTCTCAGTAGCATGCACGTCTTGGCTGAATGTGCCTACTGATGTACCTCGATGACCGGCACGGTTGCGATTCTGCTGACGTTGACGTCGGCCAGGAACGTTGGAGAGGTTCGCCTGGCGTTCCCCCTCCTCGGGAGTCATATAGGGCTTTACCATCTCTACGGTGTTAACCGAAGCATACCCCTGGCTGTCGCTCGAGGAGCCATCCCCCACTGGGCGGATTCTTGGAGGAATCCCCATTTCAGGGGGCATAAAGTCACCGAGAGTGCGGGATGACGACGGCAGCGGCGGTGCGCGTTGCTTCTTCTTGCATCGCCGCCGCTTTCCCTTTTGGGAAGAGGTCGACTGTGAAGACGATGTGGGGGTACCGGCTACTTCTTCTGAAGGTTCTGGCTGCTTCAGGCGCACTCAGATGATACCATGGGCATGGACGATGGTTTTTCGAGCCATCTAGTCTTCGTACTTCCGGGATCCGTGGCTGGGGACCTGCTGCCACTCGCCTTCGCTGTCGCTACCGATCTCTGACCCTGCAAAGACACCCGCCACTTGCGCTGGTGATGGGCCCAACATGACTATGTTGTTGTTGACCTGGTCTTGAAGCCAGTCTTTAAACACATAGCATTTCTTGAGGGTGTGCCCCAGAATCTGATGATAAGGGCAGTAGTTGGGGTGATCGTTGAGATTCGCCTATGCCGGCCTTCTGCATTCGGGCAGGGGCACAATCCCTTGCTCTAGAGCACTTCGGAAGTAGCCAGGGACCTGATTTTCGTTGAACGAATAAGTCTGGTACGTTCTTTCTATATAGGGGGCTCTGGGGGCCTGGCCCTGACGAGGGGCCGGAGGTGCCTGCCGAGGAGGCGGCACCTGATTGTCTCGCCTAGGTGGTGGTGGCGCATTGCGCGGGGGAACCTGTCGGTTCTGAGGCGGTCGCTACTGGGCAGGAGCCTGTGGTTGAGGTGGAGGACCTTTGCAGTGTTGCGGGGATGGTGCCACTGGCAGTAATTCCAGCTACCTAGGGGCTTCTACTTGGGCCACCGTGGCGGGTTCAGCCCTGGCGGTCCTCCTGGCCGGGATAATGGGGGGAAACAAACGTGCCTGACTAGCATGTTGCAGGGCTTCCTCAAGGCGCTGAGCCTTATCCGAGAAATCTTTGAACCCTCTAGGGGTAGTTCTGGGTAATTAAGGAGGGTACCAGCTCTGTCTTGACATTCCCCACACACATCATCAGTAATTTCTCCGGAGTCAGTGGCATATCGAGGGAATACGTAAGTCCCTTCCACTGGGCGATTAAATCTGCAACCCACTCATCAGGCCTTTGCTTGCACTTGAAGAGGTCTGCAATGCTGGTCTTCTGCGTGGTGGAGCTGAACTGGTAAAGAACTGCCGGCAAAGATCCTCCCAACCGGTCACCGATCCGATAGGGAGCTGGCTGTACCAGAGGAATGTTGGACCATCCAATGTCTGTACGAAACATCGGAGCTTGGTGGCTTCTTGCTGAGCCGGGGTCCCTAGCATGGGGCCACACCTAGAAGAGAAATAAGGCAAGTGCTGTGGTGGGTCCCCTATCCCATTGAAGGGTCAGAAAGTGGGGTTCCCAAAACCCGGAGGTGCGGGCATATCATCCACCCACGTGGGATAAGGCTTGCCATCCGGTGGGACCGCTACCTGCCACGTTTCCAACGCTTCGAGGCAGGCTGTGAGCGCCGCAATAAGATAATCCGGGTGGGGGTCCCTGTCTTGATGGGGATCCCTAACCACAAGTGCATTGCTAGGTTCCTCAACACAGTAGATGGCTTCGACAGCTCGTGGATCAACTAGCGGAACGACCTGCGGGGCGACTGGGGGAACCCGGACTGGATTCTTCAGATTGCCCCGTCGTTCGGGGGGGGGGGGGGGGGGGTTGGCGAGACGTATCATGCCCTCTTGGCATACGTTCCGACTTCTTCCCTGTCCACGGAAGTAGCATGATCAGGGTTGCCCGGAGGCATCTCACCGGGGGGAACTTGTTCCTGCCCCTGCTGCCCCGGCCTGGGATTTCCATAGTCGGGTCGCCGCTCTGCGACGCGCTCAGCCAAAAGTTCATCAACCAGCCTCTTCTCCTCAGCAAGCAGTTGGCGTAACGTGGCCTTTACGGGATCTTCGTCCATTTTCTGCACAGAGGCGGACAGGTCGGAGTGCTTGACAGTTCCGACGTGCTCTATACCCTTTCCAGTGTTTCGACCGAGTACCAGCGACTCGGTGGGTACGGGGAGGCCTAGCAGGTTCCTCTGCAGACGGGTAACTCTCCCTGATGGGTCCAGCAGTGGCGGTATGCCCTCGGGGGGTAAGTCTCCGTCAAGGAATTCAATCTCGTCTTCCTTATCCATGACGTCAGCCATGTGGACTGTGACCCCTCTCGAGGGCATGTCCTCGATGTCGTATAACGAATCGGGCTACTGTCGGATAGGGTTGAAGAGGAGAGCCGCATAGTGTCCCCAACCATGGACTTGTACATGGGGGTGGCTTCCCTGATGATTCTATGGAGTTATTTAAAACCCTGAATGCATTTTCGTTGGAGGGTGCCCTGGCGGCCTGGCGACTCAGGGTGCTGGGCCACAAGAAGTGTGGCCGCATCGATCAGGCGGAACTGATCGCTGATTTCTTCGAAGTGCTCTCGACTTCTGGGGTACAACACCCTTTCGTAACGAATGCGGAAGTGTGTGGCCCATAGGGTTCGACAAAAGCACCCCACTTCTTCAGGGGTAAGAGACTCCGGTACGCGAAAATTCAGCGCCGCCGTCGGCCAGAACATCTAAGGGAAGTAATCCGCTGCGAGAATACTCCAGAAGCTCTAGGGCTCGGACTCAGGGTCTGGCCATGTGTTGCCCCACTCATCAACTGGGGGCGGCTGAGGGACCGGTAGCGGTACCGAGGTGGACCACTGGGATAGTAAGCTCGGTGGTGGAGAATACGGCGATCGAGCTGACTGGCCGTCGAATTCCAGGCCATCCTCCGAAGAGTGAGGTGACATGGCCACGATGTCACGATACGACGGGCTGATAGCCACAGCTTCCGTCACAGGAGTCACAACTACTGGAGACAGGTCGTGTCATCGCTCTACCACCGTTGGCCCCCAAAATAACTCTCTGTGATCTCTGGTAGAGGTAGAGGGCGCTTCTGGTGACGATGGTGGTGATTGCGCGGTCGAGACCTGCGGAATTCCCAAGATTTATTCCTCCTGGATGTACCTGCGGAGAGAGATGGGAATCTGGTGGACCTCATATTCCGGGAGAATGAGGCTAACGCGTCTGGTTCCTGCCCCAGTTTTTGATATGGAGGAGTGGGGAGAAGGTTCCATCGCAGAGTCGCATTCCACTTCAGAGTCGGAGAAGCGAGCAGGTTTGATCTCCAGTCGGGCCTTCCCAGGATTCTTCTTGTGGCGGTGATGACCCGCTCTCCTGCCCCGGGGTGGCTCTTCGGGACAGTGTTGATCCCTATCAGGCAGTCTCGGGGCGGCGCTGGCGCTGTGGCGGAGAGGGCCCCCACTCGAGATAGCCGAGGTGCTAGGGGCACCAGGGAAAATGCAGAAGGGTACATGGGGAGGACCTCCATGAACAGTACTCATGTAGGCGGAGCCTCTATTGGAACCGGCAGGAGTATGGGGAGGACCTCCATGGTCGATGCGGGCGGAGCGAGGCTGAACTTCACTCCTCAAGTTTCTGGGGCGAGGAGGACCTTCACCGGTCGCAGAGAGAACGTAGGGAGGGCCCCCACATTGAAGAAGGACCGGATGGACGGTGCCTTCAGGTTGGCGGTCGGGGGAAGGAGGATGGACTCCATACCCTGTATAGTGGGCGCGGGAAAGGTTTCCACGCTGATCGTCACTGCCGCGTGGCAGGTCTTCCTTCGGGATAGGGGTAGCACGATGAATACCTCCGTGACGAAATTCGGAGCGGGGAAGGCCCACGCTCTATGGAGTAGTGGCACGAGGAGGGCCTCCGTACGGGGTGACACCACCGCGGGTTAATTCGCGGCGATCACCACTCAGCCCTGCCACCCGTAGAGTCAACCCAGCCTGCCCGTGGGGCGGTTGGGGTCTCGATCCTGGTTGGGTGAAGGAGTGCACCTGCTCAGTGTATGCAGGGCCTTCATGATGCACATCGGTGGTGGATCGGGCCATTGTAGCTGTCAACATTGATGCACCTGGGTGAGCGTCCTCAGCCCGGGCCCAGCGCTGACGTCGGGTCAGGCGAGCTGGTGCAGGTGGTGCAGGGGCATGGCCTGCCTGCTCTCCCTGCGGAGTCGAACAGCGCTGCTGACGCAGCCAGATGAGAGATCTCTCCTGGAGCCCTTGGGTCGGGACCCTAAGCGGGCTGAGCCGGACGGCGCCCGCCTCTTCAGCGTAAGGCGATGAGTCGTCAAGGCGTTCCGGGGACAGGCTCCCGAAACGGTTAAAAGTTGGGGTGGGGAGCAGGGGCTCCCTGCGCGGCATGTTAGGACGGCGTTGACGGCGGGGCCTGGACGCCTCTAGGTCCAGGCGGGCCATATCCCGAGTTGAGATGACCCCTTCCTCCTCATACCTGCGCATGAGGTTGTTGATCACCCTTCGCTGGATGACCTCTGATGGGGAAAGGGGATGTGGGCACCCCGTATTCCGCGATGTGGAAGCCGTTGTGGCGGTAGCAGTGCCATGTGAGGTGGATGTGGCGGTGTTGCCCCTGCCCTTGCGTAGGCGAGGAGCGGGCAGTGATCGCGTCTCTGTAACAACAACCTGGTTCTTGAGAAACGAAGGGATCAACTAGTCAGTACTGAGAGGAAAAGGATTGACAACCAGTGCCCCAGCGCCCTTCCATTCTCCATGTCTGTAAGAAGTATCCACGCCAACAGACTGCAGAATGGAGTGCCCCACGTTCTACTGCCCCGACTTCCGGTGACTTTCACGACATGCCCGCTATTTGTTTGGCGGTACCAGGCACCAGATATCTGGATCCGGTGACACGTCAATCTACTGGTGTCTCGAATGCTACTAATCTCCATATTGAGGAGAATAATTTTACGTCGAGTTCACCATTTCTGTTTTCGACGCTTTCGCTGGGGCGCGCACATCCGACCATCCGCGGAGGACGACGCGTGGCGCTTGTTGCACCAAATTCCCGCTTTCCAATGGCGGGCAACATTCGCTCCTTATTCAGGGACGTCTGCTCCTTGATCGAAACGGGATGATGGGATGTCGGTTCTTCCTCCTGTGGATTCCTCCTCAGTACTCGTCACCTAGTCCGGGTCTCCCTCATAGATTTAATATGTAGTTTGTGAAACTCTTTCCAGTGCCATGTTTCCATGAACGCCGGTTAATTACACTGCTTCTGTCGGGACATTCCAAAGGGTCCGGTCAGGGCAGCAACCTTCAGTCGGGGGAGTAGTCACGTTGAGGCATCAGTAGCGTGTCTGGATGCTAGGGAACCTGGCATTTCTGTCTGTTATCCATGGTCATAGGGCTTCTCGAGGGTGTGAAAGCCCGAGGCATCCCACATCGAGCTCGGGGAATTATATGCCATAGACACATATCTGTGGTTTTCCTCAGCTTCCCGTGTTTAACACAGGGTACGCCGCGAGTTTAACGTCTAGCGGAGACGGATCAACCCGATCAGAGCATTAGCTAGGATAGATCGGATTGAGGGATTTCCCTTTAAGGGATGCTGATACCGGGGCCAGCCCATGGGCAGCTGTGAAGAGGAGCGTACCGACATGGTTTCACCGAGATATAGCGGCCCGGGTGAGAATCGGGATGGGTGGTAGATGGATGAATGGAGTGGAGGGGAGTGAAATGGGACCATCGTAGGGGCGACTGTGAAGTTGGGATTGAGCCTTGAAGAGGATTCCTACATATCCCCGTGGCAGGGAATCAAAGTCCGCGTAGTTCAGGATGGTGCAGGTAAACTGACGTGAAGGTGGACCTTGGCCCGATGAATGTCATCAGCAAACCAACGTAAAGGTGGACCTTGGTCTGATGGGCATCGTCAGCGTACCGACGTGAAGGTGGACCATGGTCCGATGGGCATCGTCAGCGTACTGACGTGAAGGTGGACCTTGGTCCGATGAGAGATGGGCTTGAACCTCTGGGAGGATTCCTACGTACCATGCCTTGACACGGATCAAAGTCCTCGTAGTTCGGGGGGTTTCATTGGTGAACCGACGTGAAGGTAGACCCGTGGGTCCACTGGTGGTGGGATTGAACCTTGGGAAGGTTTCCTATGTACCATGCCTTGACATGGATCAAAGTCCTCATATTTCAATGGGTTGATGGAGTACAGTTTAACATCATGCGGGACGATAGGGAATCCTGACGTGAATGAACGACGAGCGGTGGGTGTCGGTGAACCGACGTAAATGAGGGACCTTGGTCCAATGGGAAATGGGCTTGAAAATGGGGGCATGGCACACCGACTAAGAGAAGGTTTGGGCCAATGATTGTTGGGCTTTAACCTCAGGGAGGCTTCCTACGTACCATGCCTTGACACAGATCAAAGTCCTCGTAGTTTGGATTGGGGAATACAGTTTAACGTCATGCGGTACGGGGGTGAACCGACGTGAATGAGGTCGGAATGACCGGATGGCGGGTTTGAACCTCGTAGAGGCTTCCTACGTACCATTCCTTGACATGGATCAAAGACCTCGTAGTTCGGGTTAGTCACAACGGCTTGCCGTCGGACTGGAATTGCAGTTTAACGTCGTGCTGGACGTAGGTAGAACTCGTCGTGAATTGGATGATGGGTGGCCTTGAACTTCATGGAGGCTTCCTACGTACCACGCCTTGACATGGACCGAAGACCTCGTAGTTCAAATGGGGCTTTGTCGGCGAACCGACGTGAAGTGGACCTTGGTCCAATGAGTGGTGGGTTGAACCTCTGGAAGGCTTCCTACGTACCACGCCATGACATGGATCAAAGACCTCGTAGTTCAAATGGGGCTTTGTCGGTGAACCGATGTGAAAGTGGACCTTTGTCCAATGATTGGTGGGCTTGAACCTCTGGAAGGATTCCTACGTACCATGCCTTGACATGGATCAAAGAACTCGTAGTTCAAACGGGGCTCTGCCGGAGAACCGACATGAAAGTGGACCTTGGTCCAATGAGTGGTGGGATTGAACCTCTAGAAGGCTTCCTACGTACCATGCCTTGACATGTATCAAAGTCCTCATAGTTCAAGTGGGAATGGTTGTGCAGTTTAATGTCATGCAGGACAAAGGGAGGGGCATACAGTTTAACGTCATGCTGGACGAGGGAGAAACTCAATGTGAATGAACGACCGAGCAATGTGGATTGAACCTCATGGAGGCTTCCTACGTACCATGCCTTGACATGGATCAAAGTCCTCGTAGTTCGCTATGGGTGGGGGTTAGGGTCGGTGCTCACTCTAAGCCCACGTGAGTCATGCTCGGTGTGAGAAACAAGAGGTTGCAAGGACCTGCCGATCACGTCACGATGGATGCGTCCGTGAGAAGCGAAGAGGGGCTTACGCGTTAGGCGGCCCATGGTGCTGGGACTTACTCCAGGATGGAGGCCCAAGGTGCGACAAAGTGTAGCGAAAGAGGGATTTGGGACCAATGGTTGGAGGTGCCTCATTCCCTATCACGCCCTCCACTGACCTTGGTAGTGGGGAAGTATGGAGATGCAGAGGTGCAGCTATCCGTTGGTGAACTAGGGTTTCCCTTCTCCTATGAACATACACCACTCCAATAAGGAGGATATCATCCCTTGTGGATGGGTGATTCCATTCCTGTGGAGACGAGTGGTGTAAAAAATGTTCGAGTTGGGGGGAACCTTCGTGAGAGGCACGAGGTCAGGTCACAGTTTAACGTCATGTGTCGAGGACGTGGTGCTTGGCAGTTTAACGTCCTGCAGCTCAGACGAAGTGGGTTCACTCCACACCTCTAGGACTTACATAACCGGTACCCTCTGGTCTTTGGGGAAGGGAAGGTACCAGTAAGGCCATGGTCAAGGGGGGTTGTGGAACGAACCAACAAGGGGTCCACGTTAGCGTGGCTATGCGAAGAAGCAATAGCTGTTAGCGTGCCTATTCGAAGAAGAATTAGGAGAAGCAACGCTACAGGTGGTATTGTCCATGGGACATTGAAATCACATCGTGAAAACCTGGAGGGTCGCACGGAAAGAAGAATCACTAAGCAAAAGGAGTGTGCTTCGCGAAGTGGAGTTCCTTGGCCTTAGCATGGGGCATAGGTGTGAGTGGGAGGTGCTTCGCGAAGTGGAACAGTGTTCGCGGAGCACTGCCTCGCGAAGAAGAGGTGCCTCGTGAAGCAGGGTCCTGTGAAGCAGTGTGCTTCGTGAGGTGAAGCGATCCTGCCTTAGCATAGGGACCACTAGTACAGGTTGGGTGTTTCACGAAGCATAAATGCTCCGTGGCTGCCCCGGTTCCCTTGGGAATCACCTTCCTTCACGAAAGCCCTTGAGCTTCGCGAAGGGCATCCCTCCCAAGAGAGGGGCTGAAAACGAGACAAAGCAGAGGCGTCTCGCGAAGTAGAAGTACCTCGCGGAGCTCATGATTCCCGGGGAAAAGAGTACTTCGCGATTCGGGAGAGGAGAAGCCGAAAGGTCAGATTGTACCTCCTCTGGGAATCAGGGGGAGTCCAGTATTTATAGGCAAGGGGCGCCGCGAAGCAGAACTCGCGCGCCGCCTCAGGTGCTTCGCGGCGCGCTCGCGAACGTCAACGTCATCTGCAGAGGGTACCGCCTCTGGAGCTTCGTCAGGGGTCGCGAACGTCAAATGCGTTCGCGGAGCAATACCGCCTCTGGAGCTTCATGGCGGGCTTGCGGACGTCAAATTCATTCTCGGAGAATTACCGCCTCTGGAGCTTCGCGGCGTGTCGCGAAAGTCAAATGCATTCGCGGAGCATTACCGCCTCTGGAGCTTCGCGAGGCCGCGATGGTTGGGGCGCTTCGCGTCGGGGCTTCGCGTCGGTGCTTCACGAGGCAGTGCGCCAGCCTTCTTTTTCGTCCCTCCCTTTCGGGCCATATTTTGGCGCCCACAGTAAGGCTGTTGAATTTTCGTGAGAGATTTCCCAATTTTATTCTATTTTAAGTTCCTTTATTTTCTATTACATTCCTCATCTCCAATAATCCAAATTATATGATAATTCCGATACCTTAAATGAACTATAATTATATTATTCCAATTTAATATTTCATCATCATCTCCATATCCCCCTCCTCTTATAGTAAAAATGAAAACATCGTCCGAGAGGTTTTAATTAATCACATTCAAGGATGAAAAGTTCTCAATTTTTATTACCATATTCAATTATGTCATGAAACCATTTTTAGGTTTAAACCAGATAAAAATATATTTATATCAACTAATTAATGTTTTCTAATCTTTTCACACTCATACTATTAAATAATAATACAAAACATTCATTATGAACAAAACCGCCAAGTTAATCCAAACGTTTGTAATTAACTCTTGACTAATGATTATTCATCTTGGTATGTAACCAAAAATCATTATAAGATCATTAATATCTCTTAAATTTCATTAATAATATATATTAACAATTTTGGATGTTTAACCATATTTCAATGAACTTCCATTCAGGAATACAAGTAAACAGATCATGAAAATCAAGGACGAAAATGCTTCCAAAACAATAAAATTGAACCTATTTAACCCATAAAATGGAAATGATTGAACCTAATAATGTTATAATAAATTAATAAAATGTATAGGTAGTTCTAGAATTACTAATTAATGAATCTAATTTTTATTATCCAGGTTATTATAACAAATGAAGAAGGCATTCGACCATAGGTTAAGGGGTTTCTCATCTAACTTTCATATCTATGGTATTTTAATTTTTTGAAACTTATTTCTTGTATGTGGTATATTTGTACTACCTTTTGAAATATAATAACATGAATCAATATATATTCGTGGTATTATGTTATTAATTTGTTGATTATTGACTTTTGGTCATACGATTCAGATGATTTCAATTTTCTAGGAGACTTTGTCTCAATTTCCATTTCATTAAGACCATCATGGTATTGTGGAACTAAAATTTCATTTGTGGTGTATCTAATTATCATTTGAGATAATTTTTAGTTTTTAATTTTAAATATATTATATATCCATATTATAGTTTCATGGATGTGAGTATTGACTTTTGTCGTATACCCTTTTACATGTGGTGTTTATTTAGAATGTTATTTTATCTATGGAAGTATTGATTAATATGTATCCTCTACTCCATAAAAATATTTAGAAGGTAAATAGTAATTGTATTAAATATATGTATAAATAATTATTTGTATTTTTAGTGGAGGTTGGGGCCCGCTATAGCCCGTTGTTGCATTAGCAGGTCTCATGAGGCAAATCAGTTGGCGACAAACACTTCGAGTTTGTTTCCTAAAATCCGACAAGTTTCTATGAACAAAACTAAACCGTTTTAACGGTATTATGATATAATGGTCTAGTTACATGAAGTCCATTTAATAATTATTCTTTTTATTCAAAATGAATTATTATTTTCCATGAGGATTTATCTATGACAAAATCTATGGATGCAGTTTCATTCTCAGTTTGTTAATGGCATGAGTTTTTCATTTATTCACTATGCCATATTGATTATGTCAGATTTTTTTTGATTCAAGTATTATTGAATTAATTATTTCTCTATTTTTTAAAAATTATGGAGTATCTAATCTCACCCCTTTACATTTTTTTTATTTCAACAAGTTATGAAGAAAAGATCATTTATTGTGTTTCTGTGGATGCATTTTTTAGTTTTTGTTATGTATTGTATCTTGTTACATTTCCCAATATAATTTGAGTTACATTTATTTATATATATTCCTCGTGAATACTAAACTGATCATTACTTCTATATTTCATTCCTAATAACCATAAAAATATAATTAGTAATACACTGGCACCTGTCTAGAGGGGTCTGGGTGTCACAACTCATGTCAATATTTTCATAGTTTTTACTTCTTAAAAATCGGCTTTCTGGTTTTGACTACGAGAATTGATTTTATATTAATTGCTACAGCTTCTATGTTTTTAATTTAGTAATATAGGCATAATTTTTGAATTTGGAAAATCAAAATCATCTTTGGGAGAATATTTGGTATTTTTCTGAAAACATTCAATTTTTGTTGAATAGTAAAGAACACTCTGTTATAGATAAAAACCGGTACAATAATTTAAATAATAATTTTTAATTAAAATTTTATCGTAATGTATAAATAGAAACATTGTATATATATTAGTCCTACGTAATTTATTAGAGTCATTTTATAATAAGATTTTATATATAAATTTTTTCTGAACTATTTCAACGTCTTTTAGCCACATTCAAGGCACATTTTCAAATTTGCATAAAACATAATTTTACTGCTTCTCTGAATTGAATTTCAGAAATATAAGAGTCACGGTTTACATTAATAAGTAAAATTTTATTCAATAAGATGAAATTATTTTTTTGTCAATTGTAACTTTTGAATTTTATTTACCACGATAAAATTTAACAAGGAAATTAAAGGTGATAAAAATTATAAAATTAACCAAACAATGTCCTAATTCTATTAGATAGGTGTATTTCTACCAAAATATATCATTGAATAAAAATAATATCCTTTTTATCCATTTGGTTTAGATTAAGACATATATTATATTTTATTTAAATAAGAGTTAAAAGTGTTAAATTCAATGTTTAATAAATAATTTTTTTAAAATGTGGTTAAACTAATACAAATTTGACTATAAATAGTAATTAGAAAGATATAAAAATTTCCAACATTATGATATTTTATTTATAATTTTTAGACATTACATAATTATATTTTTTATGACACACTGATGTTGCTGTAATTAACTTATTAATGAATGATTAAAATAATTGATATTATAAATATATAAAAAATATAAATTGAAAGTTTTGATGCCTTACTTTAATTTATTAAGTGAATTTTACATATTAGGGTTGATGTAATGTATTATTTTTGGTGTAAAAACATGGTATGTCTTTGAAAAAAACCAAATACTAAATAGTGTCAAAATTGACATAAATGAGTTTTTAAAACAAATAAAATGTTATAAAATGTTATAATATTCCTAAAAATCTATAATTTGGCCAAGGGACTAACTAACTGAAAATTATATTTTTATTTTATTTTAGAAATCCGGTTTTTGGGTGAGTGGGAACCATAAAATTTAAGATAACCGATTCAAAACACCCTAAAAACACAAAAGCATTCAACAAGGTCAAAAGCCTACCGAACAACGGGATTGAAAAATCAAACATAGAGAACTATCACCACCTTAGGCCACAAACTGCAACTAGCCGCAGACCATGACGCCCCCACGAACCCAACCCATAATAAATGACACTCGTCTAAGCCATCCTCCTCGTCGCTAGAACCACCGCATCAAACCCAAAAAACTCATCGCAGCTGCCAAAAACCATTATCAAACACAACTGACTCAAAGAAAGACGCCAAAACTTCACTGTTGTCAGCACCAATTCCACAAATTCTCAAATTCACCAACAGAAAACCCATCAAACATGCTTCAAACCTCACTGCATCGCAAACCAATAGAGAAAAATCCAAAACAATGCACAGATTCAACAAAATTCAAGGATTGAACCCATCACAAGAAAATCGCCTCCCTCGTGATGAAAAAAACCTCATCGGAAAATGAAATGAACTAGAAACACACCACCCTCCGCCACAATCTCACCTGCTCAAAGAGGCCGCATAATCCACCCCAAGCCCTCGAGGCATGCCTCAGCCACCGAACCTTCACCGCACAGTCAAGGCGGCCGAGCACATGAACCCTTGCTAGATCAAAATCACAATGTCACAGGATGAACAGACCCAATCCCTCTCCAAAGGCCTCCCACATGCACCTGGACCCCACTGAGCAAGGGAAATCGTGCATCAACACATAGGGTAGGAATCACTGCCACCGAACCAGAGATGACCTCTATGTACGACGCTTGAGATGTCCCGGGCCGAAAGTCACCACTACGGTCTTTCCAACAACCCAGGAAAGAAACAAGCAATCGAAACTAGATGGAGCTCGGAAGAAAAACAGGGAGGGTACTGAATCGAACCTCAACTGTGATGTGAGAAAAGAGAAAGCAGAACAGATCCAAATCCTCGATGTCGCCACAGACCAAATGCTGAGCTCGCAGGGAAGAAGAACAAAGGTGGGGAGAGGGCCGCAGCCACCCGAGATATAGGAGAGGATGGCGGTGGTAGAAGAAACCATAGCTGAAGTCGTACCCCTTACGGTCTCATTTCCATAATTAATGAACCACTTTAGGTTCACTATTAATTTTATAGTATGTTTATTAACCATATAATATAAACATACAAGGAGACATGTTAAATGTTAAAATATTAACCATGAGTTAAATCTAAATGAAAATGTTAGTATGGTGACCTAAACTAGAATACAACCTATTGGTTGAGAATATATCGACCCATACCTATCTTAGCCTAGAAATAAATCCATTTGGATACATTAGAAGCCGAAAATTATTTTATAATAAAATAATATTTCAAGCTTTTCGTAAAGTGACCCTAACTTCTATTTTAAAAGGGTACTCCCCCATAACTTAATTTATCACCTCCAAATAGATTTTTCTCGGACAACCCTAGCTCAAATATTCTCCCAACAATCCTCACATAAACCTAGAGGCCTTACTTAGATCCTAAATATAGCTTTAGGACCCCTTCTGTTCAAATCAAATGTTAACACACGAAGAAGAGGAGGTTAAACATACCCTTGACCAAAGGAAAGTACATGGTAAGGGTTAATTTATCAATCTCATTATTATCAAAGATTGTTTGTGTGTAATTATTTACTTTGAAATTTTAATAATTAATGTCCATGATTTATAAAAATATTTACAAAATGAATATTTTATGGTTTTTTGGAAGGTACTATTTAGAAAGATCATCATTTTATAATTTTAAATGATTTATTTTTTTCTAAATATGTTTAAATAATGTCCATGTTTTAAAAATTATTTTAAGTAATTATTTATATGTACATGATAGTTTTAAAATGCTAATTCATTTCAAAAGTTTAAAATTTGAATGGGACACTTCGATTCAAAAATTTACTTTAAATGACTTCCTTTATAAATGTGTGACTTTTAAATGGTTTGAGAAAAAGTATATTTCTCTAGAAAAGTTTTACTGATATTTTTCAACTTTGAAAACCATATTTTATTGGATATTATTCTTAATTTATGTTGGTTTATTATAATACAATATTCCATATTTTATTTAATGGGTTACGATATGTTTGAATGTGGATGTGCTATTTTTATACCATTCATGGTTTATGGTTAAAGTATTAACATTTCTTGTGATATTTTTAAAAAGAATGTTTATTTTATGTTTCAACATTTTCCTATGAGGAATTCATTGGACTTAGTATGTGACAGTTGGATCCCTATATAGCTCATCGATGCATCGGTGGGTCTCACGAGTCAAATTAGTCTCTTCGAACAAGGCCTTAACCAAATTTTTATTTGTAGTATTGGAATGAGGCATTGAATATGTGGTTATGATGTCCGACATTATGCATTACCTTATAATAATATTAGTTATTAAATGTCTTTATTTGACTAGTTAAATATCCATTTTCATGTTTATATGGAAATTTCTGATGTCTTTTTTCCATATTATGTTCATGTTTGGGTTTAAAAGGATGTTGTTTTTATTACACATCTTGCTTCTACTAATTTATTTTCCCCTGCTGGGCCTCTAAGCTCTGCCCTTTATTATGTTATGATTTCCGAGGAGTCCAAGAAGTGAATTATGACTAATATGAAGGGTTAATCAAGGGGATTAAAGGCTTTATCAAAGGATTATTTATGTTGTGTTTTATCATATAATGTGTTAGGTAATGTTCATGTATGTAATATATTTTCCAAGACTGGTAAACTAATTGGTCCTTTGGGACATGATTCTTCATAATCATTCCAATGTATTAAAAAAATTCACTAGCTCAAGGATTCTGGGGTTGAGGCAGTAAAACTATAGTGGAGAGAGTAATGAGAAATTCTTGTTTGAATATCTGTATCACTATGAGAGTGGATGGATCATGTACAAACACTGAGTTTGATGATTTAATTTTGAGATAACCTAAAAACATTATATTCCCTAATAGGGATGATTCCACTTGATAATGTATCAATTCATATGTATGATATATTCTCGGGGACTAATGATAAATTTACATTGGTTGGGATTAAATACCTTTTGATGATTTACATGGGTGTAATTTATAATGTCCCATTCTTCAGTAGTATGGATAAATTTATGCATCAATTAGGGGTGATGACTATATATTTTCTTTATGTATCATTATCAACGTCCCAATAATTGGTGAGGGTGAATTCCTTGAACATACCAAAAGATATACTCAACCATTATACCAAAGGGATGAAATAACTAGATGTACTCATTAAATAGACTAACGATGAAACAATCAAGGAATATGTACATTATCCCATATCCAAATAAACAATATTAGTAGGAGAGGATGATCTCACTATACAAAAAAGTATGATAATCTATATTTCAATCGGTTTTTATAGGAATGTTTATTACATTTTAGAACGAAAAACATATAATATCTCTCACATCTGCAAAGATTCAAAATGAATGTTGTTTTGATGCTTTTTTATAGTGGTAGGAAACCACTTCGGTGGGTCTTCTAGTTATGATTCAGAATTCATGGTGTTCAAAAGGGTGGGATGTTAGGCTCATCACACATTTTTAGGGGATTTTTCCCCAATTTTGACCTCTAATATATATTTACATCATGTTTCATTAATATTTCCCAAATCCTAGTGTATAATTTGTTTCCGTTGTTCCAATAGAGGTTAAATATTATTTATCCATGTGAACATATATATGTATAAGAGGTTCTCCATCAATATGAACCCATATATGTATTAGAGTTTTTCATAAACCTGAACATATTTATGTATCATAGGATATCCATAAATAGAACTATCTGTTTTTGTCAAAGGTTCTCCATTAATGACTTAATTTCATTGTATCATATGTTCTTCATATTTTTTCATTATTAAATTATTATTCTTAATTTGAAGGGGTTGTGTTTAAAGTCACAATTATGGGAAATTTAATATTTATCACCATCTAGTAAAGGGTTAAGCGTTTATAGTGTTTGTATAAGACCCATGACAAGGGATTAATACACATTCACATATATTTAATTAGTACCCATGCAGTTTATTGCCACTTTGTTAGACACATTTTACCCTTTCAGTTCATGTGAAAGTAACAAACCATGTAGTTTACTTCTATGTGGAAAGTACATCAATGTGAAAGGAATATTTAAATGGTTGGTATGATACTTATAGAAGAGTGGACCATTCTTGTTGACCTAAAAGGGAATATGTAAAAAATGATGAAATTGGCCTTTTATGTAACATGGTCATGTAAGGATGATGTGGTAGGACTCTGAATGAACATGGCCTCATATGTGGGATCATGAAATTGTTGAAAATAGAGAATTAATGGATATTATATAGGGAACATAGACCTAATGAAAAGGACATCCATATTCATGATATTATATCTTGAAACATGATGGATGTGGATATTCTCATAAGTAATATGGATATAGCAGGATGGGTATTGAATATGATGTTGGGATTTAACCTTAAGGAGGCTCCCTACATATCCTATCAAAATAGGAATCAATGCATACATAGTTGGTAGTGTGTAGTTTAAGATCATGTGATAATACCATATTATGAATATTAATTTCATGTGATAAGGACGTAAGAGACTCCTTTTAACATCATATTGCAGTAACCTCTAGGCTGTGAAAGGTGAAACAAAATAGTTTCGTGTGGGGATTATGATATAAATCATCCCATTGAAAATGATACTTGGGATTACACCAAAAGAGGAGGACTAGGGAGTTATTTTAGTTTTATTATTGGCATAGTTGACTTATGTCTCAAATACCATGTGAGTCATGATTATTGTGAGAAAGAAGAGGTATTAGAAGATCATCCATATTATATGATATGGAATAATTAGATATATATTGGGCTTATGCATAATGAGTAAATCCAGAAGAGATGTTATTAGGGATTAGACCAATAGAGAAGTCCCATATGTGAGTATTCCTATATAAATAATAGAATCCTAAACATGAATAATATTATTTCATAGACCCATAATGGAATAACATATTATTTCTTCATAAATATTCACAAGTTTTTCATAATGCAACAAGGTCAAACTATAGTATCTTACAATAATTACTAGGGAATTAATCTATGAGTGATGCTCTGCTCGACTCACCTTGATGGATAGAAAATAAATCCATTATTTATCCATGATAGACTACCCCATGATCATACTGATAAAGAACTATACTATCAAGGTAATCAACAATTTTTATTGACATAATAGTTTTACCAATTTGTGAGGATAATTCGTGGGACTTCTTTTATCAAGGGAATCAATGATCCACTAGTGCATAAAACGTTTTTTACATCACCATTTTTTACGTCGGTTATATATTACCGACGTAAGAATGCGGCGAGTAGAGTTTTAACATCTGTTATTTTAATAACCGACGTAACAAATCGCGCCTGTTCAGTTTTTACGTCGGTTATCTTATAACCGATGTAAAAAAAGAGATATCTACACGTTTGTTACATCGGTTATAAAATAACCGACATAAAAAACCACAGCACGGGGGGGGGGGGGGGGGTGGGGTTACGTCGGTTATTGTATAACCGATGTAAAAAACCCATAGATATATCGTTTTTTAAGTCGGTTATATAATAACTGACGTTATAAAACTTTTAAAAAAAATTAATGCCCCGTGGACTGTCATTTACGATTTTTCGATTGACGGTCCGCCGGCTCGTCTCTCTCGCACGGTAAACCCTAATCAGATCGTCGATCGACCTGCGTTAAACTCATTTTGGCTTCATTGTTTATCTTCTTCACTCCTCTCAGATCTATCATCTCAACTCTCAACATTCAAGTAAGCCTTCCACGAATTTATTTCGTTCATTTTTTTCTCAGATATTCAATAATTATGTTTTGCGATTTTTGTACATTTATTGTAAATAAGATGTAGTGGTTTCCAAGTATGCACTGCATTACTATTTTTATAAGATGGTGATGAGATAATATTTGATACATATGATTCATTGATGGAAGTGATACAATTTCACATGGTGTAGGATGATTTATTGGCGGGGTGAGACCATGACATTAGCATTGGGGTGTGAGAGGAAAACTAGTGCAGAAGTGGTATCCGAGAACCTTAATTTTAATATATATATATATATAATTTTTTATACAAAAAGGTTTATTTATATGAATTATTTTATGAGTGATCCATAGTGAGTATATGAAACTATTTTTCCTTGTTTAGGTGATGATTTAGATTCCTTTTTTCATAGGGGTTTAGTGGGCTTCCTCAATATTTTCATGAGATGTTTTAGGGAGGATCTTACTATGTATACATTTTATGCCCACCATTCATAAATATAAACAATTTTTTTGGTTTTTAAAAGCAATTTGTAGTTTTTTATAGATGTTAGTAGCATGGAAGTGTTGTGGAGTAGCTTTCATGAGTATATAGATTTTATTGTTTCTTCCTAGTTTTACTTTTAGTACTAATAATCTTCTTTTTGGTTTATGTACAACAATACATGTATGAATTCATGCATAATTATCTAAATTTATTCATTTCGAACTGAGGAGGGTTACTTTTTGTGGGAGCAGATCCTAAATGATATGGTATGAATTCATTCTATCATAACCATAAATAAAATATAGTTGTATTTTATTTATCATATACATCAACTTATACTCTTCTTTTTCATCACAAACCCTTTGAGAATAAAAAACCAAACTAAGGGCTTTGGTATCCGCATTGCCTTTTGTTATAGAATATAGGACATCAAAATCAAATGATTGAACATATTCCTCCCAAAAACACTTCCGTTGATTTTTATAATTGTGTGAAAATATTTACCAAATGGATTTAGGGTCTATAGAAACCATTAATAACATGTTAAATAGGTAGTTTATCTAATATATTAAAACATCAAAACCTCAATCAATATTAAACTATGTAGGTGTCATGGTTTTCGTTGATTCAATGAAATTTAAAATTATTATATCTAACTATATTTTGTTTTAAAAATAATATTCAAGCATATTTTTTTTAAATACCTATAGATTTGTTTAATATTTTAAATTGTTTTACATTCAAATTATTATTTTTTTCATATAAACATATACTTGTCTTATCATAAAAATATATATTTTTTGTTGATATTTGTTATAGGTAATAATGAGTCGAAGTTGGATTACGGCACATCGAATGAGAAATGAATTTGAGGAAGGTGTTGATGCCTTTTTGGAATTTGCAAAAAAAATGTTCCAAGTAGTGGCATTTTTTTGTCTATGCCTGAAATGTTTGAATATGAAGAAGTTGAAAAGTAGAGAGATAAAAGATCATCTAATTTGTAATGGTTTTAATCCGAGTTACAGCCCTTGGATTTGGCATGGTGAAACTGGACGGAATGTCACTAATGATGATGATTCGCAAGATGGTAACTCCGATGGAATTGAATAAATGATTCGCGATATTGTAGCAGAACAAATTGAGATAGAACCGACAGTTGCGCGTCTATATGGTGATGCTGAAAAACCATTATATCCTGGTTGTACAGATTTTACGGTTTTGTCGGCGGTGTTAAGATTGATTAACCTGAAGGCGAAGCATGGATGGAGTGATAGAAGTTTTACAGAGCTACTACAATTGATGAAAGACATTCTTCCAAAAGATAACGATCTTCCAGATTCACATTACAAATCCATGAAAATATTATGCCCGATGGGATTGGGATACAAGAAAATAAATGCCTGTCCGAATGACTACATTATATATAGGAAGGAATATGAATTTCTGTCAGAGTGTCCTAAATGTGGGACATCACGGTATAAGGTGAAAGAAAAATCTCAGGCTGATGTAGAGATTACAAAGCTCCCTTCAAAGGTATTTTGGTATCTTCCTATAATTAATCGTTTCAAATGTTTATTTTCTAATTCACAAGATGCAAAAAGGTTAAGATGGCATGCTGAAGAGCGTGTATATGATGGAAAAATACGTCATCCAGCTGATTGTCCACAATGGAAGAAAATTGATGTGCAGTATTATACATTTGGAAATGAAATTAGAAATCTCAGACTAGGGTTGTGCACAGATGGAATGAATCCATACCAAACACTCAGTAGCACACATAGTTCATGGTCTGTTTTATTGGTAATTTACAACCTCTCTCCTGAAGTTTGAATGAAGCACAAATATGTCATGTTGAGTACAATGATCTATGGTCTAAAGAAACCCGGTAATGATATTGATGTTTACTTGTCACCGTTGATTGATGATTTGAAACTGTTATGGGCTGATGGTATTAGGGTGTATAATTCTTATAAAATGGAATATTTTCAACTGCATGCAGTGCTTCTGTTCACTATAAATGACTTCCCATCGTATGGAAATTTTTCTGGATATAGTGTTAAAGGGCATAAAGCATGTCCAATTTCCTAACAACAGACGTCATATTGTCAATTGCATCATGGGAGGAAAACAGTGTACATGGGTCATCGAAAGTTTTTGCCTATGGAACACCCTTATAGAATACTAAAAAATTAATTCAATGGCTCACAAGAATTTGATACTGCTCCAAAACCATTATCCCCTGATCTGTATTTTGAGAGGGTGAAAAACCTTGACGTGACATTGGGAAAGACACAGAAATCTGGTAATGATAGACATATTTGGAAGAAAAGGTCAATTTTTTTGAGCTACCATATTGGAGGTATCATGAAGTTAAATATAATATTGATGTCATGCACGTGGAGAAGAATATCTGTGATTCTTTGATTGGAACATTGTTAGATATTAAAGGAAAGACTAAAAATGGGTTGAATGCAAGATTAGACTTACTATCAATGGAAATATGTTTGGAGTTAGCTCCCACTCATAAAGAAATACGAACATTTCTTCCCCCGGCTTGTCATACATTATCGAAGAGGGAGAAAATTAGCTTCTGTCAGTGTCTTCATGATACCAAAGTGCCTCAAGGTTATTCTTCTAATGTAAAAAATTTTGTCTCATTGAAGGACTTGAAGTTGATAGGTATGAAATCACATGATTGTCACGTCATGATGCAAAAAATTATACCAGTTGCATTGCGTGGAATATTGCCCATTCGTGTCAGAAAGACTATAATGAAGCTGTGTTATTTTTTCAATTCAATTTGTAACAAGGTGATTGATGTGAATGCTTTGAACATTTTGGAAAAGGATGCAATTTTTATACTTAGTCAATTGGAAATGTATTTTCCTCCAACTTTTTTTGATTTAATGGTGCATTTAATGATTCATCTGGTTCTAGAAATAAAGCTGTGTGGACCTGTATATCTTTGTTGGATGTATCCTTTTGAAAGGTATATGAAAATATTAAATGGTTATGTTAATAATATATATCGACCTGAAGCCTCCATTATTGAAAAGTATATTTCTGAGGAGGTAGCCGAGTTTTGTACGAGCTACTTGGTTGCGGCGCAACACATAGGTTTGCCTCCATCTCGCCATGAATGAGTTAATAATGAGGGAAAGGGGATTCACGGCTTGAAAGTCAAATCATTGTCAGCTGAACAGATGAAGAAGTTAGAATCATACATCTTGAATAACATAGCTGATGCTCAACTGTATATCACATTGCATATTAATGAGTTGAAACAATGTCATCCAAAGAAGAAAGAAATGTAGATTTTGAATGAGCACAACAAAACTTTTTTGTCAAGGATTAAAAAGACTTTACTTGGTAGATCAGATGTATCAGAGACATTAAAATGGATAGTGAGTGGTCCATGTTTAAATGTGATAACATGGTCTGGTTATGACATTAATGGTTATACATTTCATACAAAATCTCAGGACAACAGAAGTGCAGTTCAGAATAGTGGTGTATTGGTGTTTGTAGAGGTAATGCATTTTTTGAGTGCTAAGGACAAAAACCCAATTTCTGCATCAAGTGCATATTATGGAGTGATTGAAGACATATGGGAGGTTGATTACTTTAAAATTAAAGTTCCCATTTTTAACTGTAAATGGTTTAACGGTAACAATAGTGTCAGACATGATGAATTTGGAATGACACTTGTTAATATGAATAGATTGGAAGACACAGCTAATTCTTTTATAATGGAAACACATGAAAAACACATTTTCTATGTAGTAGATCAATCAGATATGCAGTGGGCTGTTGTTTTACAAGGGAAAAAACAATATGTTGGTGATGATGAACTTGATGAATATGCTGATTTATGTGAGATCCCTACGTCCATGGAAATATTAATAGAACATAATTATGATCATGTTGAAGTCATAGTTTGTTCCATAAAGAACGATCACGACGAAGGAATTTGGGAAAACAATCCATTTGTACATTCCTAAAATTACAGGTAACTTATGATTATTTCTTGTTTACATTTATTTTTTCCATAAATGTTAGATATTGTAAGTTTTTTATTTATTAAAACATGTTTTAAAATAAAATAAGTATATGTTTTTGTTTGTTTTAAGTTTGTTTAGTTTACTTTATCATGTTTATAACCATTACATGAATTTTAAAATGCTTATTTTTTTTTACTGAAAATTACTTTACCATGTTTACAATGTTTACCAGGTTTACCATTTTTACCATTTTTACCATCTTGACCATCTTGACCATCTTTTCCATCTTTAACATTGTTTAACATGCTTACCATATTACCAATGTTTACTATTATGTAACTTAGTACACTTATCTATTTTCTGGTTACACTAGTATTAAAATATTTGAATTTGTATATTTGTGAACTGAAGTTTGTTTTTTTGATTTGAAGGATAATGACAGATCATTCAAATGATCAACCACACAATTCGGGAGAGGAGCATATTGCTGGTTATACCTTTGGGGATGAACATTCACATGCTCCTATTATGAAAAAGAGTTCAAAGGTTTGTAAATGTGGGTGCACACGTTTACCAAAATTATCACTTGCCTGTACATAGGATCAGAGGATAGTCGTTGAGTTTGATGATGATGATATTCCTAGAGGTCCGAATGCAAAATATTTTAAGAGTTTTGTTGCAACTCAGGCTAAAAACAAAGTAAGCATTCTGTATGATGATTGGAGAGGTGTGGATAAAGCGATTATCTCTCAGTTGTGGGAGACAATTTTGGTAAGATCTTTTGTCATTGTTTGACCATTCTTTTAATGTTTCTAGTATATATAATATGTTTAACCTCTTCTTTATCAGATGACATTTGATATTCCTAACACTGGAGGAGTCATGAAGAAATGATTATCGTTGGCTACCAGGAGATTGAGGGATTTCAAATCAACCCTATCATCTGATTTCATTTATGGTCATAGGAGTCACGACAATCCATGTCATATATATCCTTTTATAGATGAAGACACATGGAGACAGTTTTTTGAAAGTAGAAAAAAAGAGTCATTTTTGGTAAGGGCAATGTAAACTTTTATAAGCATTCTTATATAAATGATTTTATTAATGTTTTGTTAATGATTTCTTATTCTTAAATTACAGAAAACAAGGAAAGCTCATTAGGAGATCCAATCTAAAAATGTATACCCTCATAGTTTATCTCGGGGAGGGTATACATTATTGGAAGAACAAATGATGGTGGAAAAATTTCAACAACTAAGAGCTGAGTCTTCAAGCTCTAGAGAGGTGGACCCTCCATCCCCTCCATCTAGACATGAAAAATGGAAGAGAGATCGGAAGGGAAAAAAGGGCAATATCATTCAGAAGAATCGAGAATCCTAGCTGAGACGATTGTAAGATATCTATTTAATTTATTTAAGTTAACTTTTTTCTTCATATAAGTTTCAATCATTACAGAAATGTTCAATTAATTAATACTGGACTCTCTTGAGGAGAAGAGTTCAGAGGGGACATTTATAGCTACTGGGAGGAAAGATATTTTATTTGCAGCATTGGGAAGGCCCGAACATCCTGGTGGTGTAAGAGGATATCCGACAGGTGTATCGGTAAGAAAAGGGTTTCCATGTTCTTCAACTTCTAACATTGAGGGGGTTTATAAAAAAAATAGAATCCATGAAGGGTGAAGTTCAAAATATTAATGCGACGATGGAGGACAAGATTAGAGAGTCGGTTCAGTCTATTTTTGCAGAAATGCAAAGACAATTTCAGACTGCAGCTCCCACTCCTCCACCTCCCCCTGCAGACCCCATTATTTATCCTCCACCTCCGCCAGTAGCTCCCACTCCCCCACCTCAGCCTGTGGACCCCATTATTTATCTTACGCCTCCGCTACAGCTTCCTACATATTGCGAGTTGTATGTTGATGATTCTCAACATCATATAGTAGCATACGGGTTGGTATATTGTATAGGAGATACAATTCATCATCAACAATTAGAGGTAGAGAATTAGAGGGTCACTGTACAGGATATTATAGATAGATCAGCTAGGGTACCAATACCTATAGATGAGGTGGCGACAGTTGGATGGAGTATAGACCATTTTTTAGTTTGGCCATCCATACTTCTTCGACTCATTACCATAGAGGTATGAATGTTATATCTTTTTTTTTTATTAAAGCTGTTTTATCATTTGAAAACTACTATATTTTTCAATTTTTTTCCACAGGAAAACTTCAAAGGTAAAGAAATACTGTATAGACAACAACAAAGACAACAGGCTATGACATCAGATACAGATTCCAGTGGTCTTGACAGATTGTCAAGATATTCACATTTTTTGTTGGGTTTTTATGAGTTTCCAATGGAATCTCATGTTTGTGGACGTGAAATAAGTGTGTGGATTACAAAAACTGATATCATGGAGCTTGTTACTGGAGATAAGTTGGGCATCAACGTGGTGCAAATTTTTTCCATGTAAGTCTTAACACCTTTTCCCTGCGTTATATTTTTTAAAAATGTATACTTATGTATGTTTTGTAATAGGTATCTTTATAAAATTTGTGAGAGGAATGGGCTGACAGAAGTATATTGATTCCTGGACCCGCAATTGATTTCCCCTGAAGCATGTGCATTGAATGAGGAACAAATAATTGTTTATATTGCTGAAAGATTTGAAAAGAATATAATCCCAAAATGTTGGATGATGCCTTTTTGTGAGAGGTATGAAACAAATTTCTCTCAAAGAGTTAATTATCTTTTAACATAAAAAACCACTAACATTAAATTTCCTTTTATCAGTGATCATTGCATGTTAGGGATTTTTTGCCCAAGGGAGAAAGCTCTTTTTGGATATGCTCTATTCATGGTGATGTGTGGGAAAGTTTTAAGAATATATTCGAAAAGTAAGTTTCAATTTATCAATAGTTTTATATATTATAATGAATTTTAAATTTACCCCATTCATATTATTTTTTAACAGTACATGGGTCTACTTTCGAAAAAACACAAAGAAAAGAAATACAAAGATCAAATATGTAAATGCGAAGGTAAATTTTCATTTATAATTTGTACTTTTTGATTTATTACATAAAAATAATATATTGAATGTACACTCATTCAAACAGAATTGTCATGAACAACAAGGCCTCATCGAATGCAGATATTATATGTTAAGATTTATGTATGAAATAATAACAACTAGGACAGTTGTGAATTTTGACCTGGTAAGATTTCCTCTTAAACTTTGCCATAATATTTCAATTTGATTTATTCATTATACACGTTAACTATCTTCTTTTTCATTTGTAGCTTTTTATGACCCTCAACTCTATACTGCTGAAGACATCAAACACGTACAAGTGGAGTGGTCAAATTTTTTTACAGGTTTGATTGAATTTTAGTTGTTTGTAATGTAAAATGTAATTTTGAATATTGTCATTTTAATTGTGTATTTGGTAGTTGTTTAGGTTGGATTTAGTTTTTTTTTGAAGTTGACAGTGTATGTTTTGAATGTTATATAATTGAATGTTTAATTTTGCTCTACTTCTTGTTTTGGTCTACTTTTGATGGTTTTTCTGGTATGGATTTGGGTCTGTGGGGGAGGGGTTCCAAGGGTGTGGGGGTGTGTTCAGTGGGGTTGGGGGGTGTCCAGCGGTCTGGGAGGGATGTCCGGTGGGGTGGGGGACAGTCCTGGGGGGTGGCAGGGATTTCCAGGGGTTTGGGAAGGTGATCCAGGGGTGTGGGAGTGCTATCCAGGGGTGGGGGGTTGTCCAGGGGTGTTTGGGGCTGTCTAGGGGTGTGGTGGGGGCTGTCAAGTGGGGTGAGGGGGTGAGGGGGTGCTGTTCAGGTGGGTGGGGGGTTGTCGAGGGGTGTTTGGGGGTTTCTGGGGGTCGGGGGGTAGTCCAGGAGTGTGGTGGGGGCTCCAATGGGGTGGGGGAGGGTTGTCCAAGGGGTATACATGAGGTTGGGAGCTCCAATGGGGTGGGGGAGGGCTGTCCAGGGGGTATACATGAAGGGGAAGGGCACCAACGGGGTGGGGGAGGGCTGTCCATGGGGAATAAATGAGGGTGGGGTCTTTCTAGGGGGTATGTTTTATATGTTATATATGTACATGCTTAATTTTGATCTACTTCTATTTTTGTGGTACGATTCCTTGATTTGTTTTCTGGTTGATTCTGGAGGAGAGAAGATGACTGCATTCTGTTTAAAAAAAATTGGGTTTATCACATCGGTTATTTAAAAACCGACCTGATAAAATGCCTGGAAAATGGTTTATCACGTCGGTTATTTAATAACCGACGTGATAAAAGGCCCGGAGAATGGTTTATCACGTCGGTTATTTAATAACCGACGTGATAAAAGGCCTGGATAATGGTTTATCACATTGGTTATTTAATAACCGACATGATAAAAGGCATGGAAAATGGTTTATCACGTCGATTATTGAATAACCGACATGATAAACCCCCCTCCCCCAGTTTTTCACGTCGGTTTTATAAGAACCGACGTGATAAACCACGCTCACCCCGGTTTATCACGTTGGTTCTTATAGAACCGACGTGATAAACCCCCATCACCCCGGTTTATCACATCGGTTCTATATGAACTGACGTGATAAACTCCCCTTGCCCCTGTTTATCACGTCAGTTTTTTATGAACCGACATGATAAACCATTTTCCAGGCCTTTTATCATGTCGGTTGTTAAATAACCGACGTGATAAACCCTTCCCATTTTCTTTATCACGTCGGTTCTAAAATAACTGACTTGATAAACATCGTGATTTTATGTTTTTGACGTCGGTTTTTAAATAACCGAAATCAAAAACCTTATTTATAACATCGCACGTATTAACGTTGGCTAGAAACCGACGTAAGAAATGAAAAATAATCGACGTAAAAAACGTTTTCTGCACTAGTGATCTATGGTATACACACTGGTTCATATGCCTGGATCATCTATATATGGTGGCCAAAGGGGATGTCTTGGAAACTAGAGTCCCACATCAGAGGCTTTGGTGAAGGAATTCTCGAATATTGACGAAAGGGTTTTATGATACCCCAGTATGGGAGTGAAAGGGAATTTTTTACCTTATGAAGAGTCTTAAAAGTGATTTTAACCATGTGATAGCAGGGAAAGAGGATTTTTTTCATCTGAGTGGGGATGACCAATGTAGTTCTTCATAGTGGGAATAACTATGTGGATTATACACCAATGGATTTCCCAAGTGTGGGATGATAAATTGATCCACCCTATTGGGGGATAATAAGAGGCTTTTCCCGAGTGATAAATGGGTAAAGGGGTGATATAATGATTCTTTGGTGAGTTGACATTCTGGGTGATTAGACTTAGGAAAAATATTGGACTAGTTATGGGGAAAATCCATAGACACTTTTATAAGAATGTATCAAAAATGATTGATTGGGTGAGGGTCCTTAACCTAATAATTGACAGACAGTATGGGAAGTGGTTCCCCAAAAAATTCCAAAATATGTATCCCAAGGGATCTATTTATAAAAACATATGAAACCCTAGGTGAATTTGGATTGATTTGGTTGTGGTGTGCACAGGTGTAACTCATAGATGACACGTGGGAATGCAATTGGTGTGTAAAGGGTAGAATTAGTTTCACTTATTGGGTGATCTCAAGGGATCTTGGTAGAAATTAGAGTTAAAATACCTCAAGAGTATCCATTATAAATTTAGTGTATTTATCCTTCAATGTATATATAAATTATTAAAATTATTGCAATAATAACCACACCATCATTATTGGATTTGATTAATACATTTTCAGATTTTATCCTAAGGTGAAAATGACATTAACATTAATGAATCACTAAGAAAATAAAAATTTTAAACTTATGGTTTGGATAGATTGTGCTACTAAGGTTGAAACATGTTGCACAGTAATGGGTCATTCATGTCATTCACACAACATTCATGTACTAGTGTCACACATAAAGCTCCTAAATTTCTGTTAAATAGTATGTAACTGTCACTTCATTGATACATTGACTTATGAGAGGGAAAAATATGACATCTTCTCTCCCTTAGGTTTACTCTCCCTAGAGGTACATGCATATTTTTCGGGGTTCACCCATATGTTTATGTTTCGATATTAAGTATATAATAGGGTTGAAATTATGGATCAACGTATCTTGGAGATGAACTAGGGTCACACATTTGTTTAAATTCAACTGGGAAATGATCTTAAATGGTGAATTTTCATGACGTACCTGGGAGAAGTAATTATTTACGAATTCAATTTTTTTCCCAGTGGATCTATCTTTTTCCTAAATTTTACAAAATAAATTTTCACTCGTGCTTAGTTTTTTTATAATGAAATATTGTTGATAATTTATGAAAACATTATCATAGGCTGCAGTCTCTATTTCAAATGACGAGGCTTCCACTTATATCCAAGAGATGATTGTGATTGTTGATGAAAAATCACTAAAAATAATCCCTTTATACCATCAAAATATTTATATAATTCATAAGAAAACAATAATCTCTTATCGAAAATGAAATATAATCCCCTTTCAGGTGGTTCTAATTCCAATTTACGATCTACTACCTGAACAAGTGTTTTCTACAATTCAGATTGGGTTAACAAATGTTAGTATCAGGGAGAATATTTATCTTGATGACAATATCATCGATGATTCTGGTATATTTTAATAATATTTCATTATTCAGGTTTAATAATTATTAAAGGACGAGTTTGAGTCATATTCACATATTAATAAATCATCTATCAAATTTCAGAGGGGGGTTTGGATTAGTTGATGGGATCACTTTCCTAGAGAGAATATTTTCGAGGAATGGGAATGGAATTATTAGGTGAAAAAATACTATATAGCCTATGAAAAATTCTTACATTATATATGGAATTCATAGTATTTTATCTACCTCTATCAAAACCTTTTCTATTTAGTGGTTAATTTTTTATGTAATAAGATACACAAGTTTCATCTGCCACATGGAGAGGACGACGTTAGTCACTTGGATGTCCATAATATTAGGGGAATCAATATTCTCAGGGATATGTGTAACACCTTAAAATTTTAAAATAATATTTTTTATATATCATATATAAAACATAATCTAATGGAACCCACTAATGGCGGGTCTTCTTGTCATTCATTTTGGGATTTCAGGACTTGGGGTCCTTTGGACCATGTTAGGTCCTATGGGACATGCTTGTCCCAGGTATATGTGCCTCTGTGTTTTTAGTTCATCTCAGGGGTTCCATATTTTTCTAGTTTTAAAATAGGTTGTCATTTTTTCTTTTCAGTACATAGTGGTTGATCCTCAACCTATAAAAAATGTGATTTCTTCGATAGCTTGTGATACACACAACTATGTATCAATGTTAAAAATAATATAGTATACCATTATAAACTAACTGTTAAATTTTTTGAATTAATATAAAATTTCACATTTAATAATATTATTTGAAAATATATAGATGTAGATAATATAATTTATAATTAAGTAATTATATTCTTTAAAAATATTTTTTTTTAAAAATAGATTTTATTGATTCTTGTGAGATAATATTATAAATTATATATGAATATTATAGAAATAATAATTAATTAGAGTTATATAATTTTTTATATGATCATATTAAAATTCTGTAATGGTGAATTTTTGAAATCATTCTACAAAATATTAATTTTTTGTTGAATAGTGAAAAATACTAAAAACTGTACATTTATTTCAAAAATTTACACGGTTAAATTTTAATGAAAGAAGTTTTAAAGTAAAAATAGATCTATTATATTGTAAATATTCTAATTAATTTCATTGGAATCAATATTATTTTTTAATTTGGTTTAGAAACATGTTTATACATAAATTGAAATATTTCTGAAAATCTATTTTTTCATAGCATTTTGAAGTTCTCTATTAAGTTTATATCTCATAAATATATGAAATTAATATTAAACATTTATTTCATGTTGGGTATTATTAGGTTAATATTTAGAATATAGTTACCTATTATATTTTTAAAAATATGAGTAGTAACTATAATAAATTTTTATCACCTCAGTAAAGTGTAAATCGAGTTAACCTAGGGTAAAACTATGTGTTAAGGTCACCAATTTATATCTTAATTATTATTTGATGAAAGAAATTATATTGTTATCTTATTATTATAGAAAATTAATTATTTTAGGGACACATTTCCACAAATTTTAATTGTGTTATATTAAATAAAATAAAAATACAAAATGTCACTCTCTAACTTTGAAATATCTCTTATGTGTTCTCATAGGTACAAAAGTAAGTTGTGAAGGAATATTTACAGTAATTTTGAGAATAGAGAAATTCTTTACCTAGGGGTATTTTATTTATAATTGTTTTTCAATATATTATTTACTTAAATTCTTACACAACACTGAAAAAGTATTTAATCAATTAATAGGAAAATAAAATTAATGATTTTAAAATATTAAATGTAAAATAATTTGAGTTTGTTACAGAGTTCCAAAAAAATCATTGTTTATCATAACATATAGATTTTTTGAAGAATTATATTCTAATTCCATCTTTTTCACTATGCCTTTTGTGTCAAATTAAATGAATATTATCAAAATTGACATTTATAAAATTTTATGAAAATAATGTATTATTAAATTAATTTTATTAAAAAATAATAAACAGTAATGAGAACAAGATGGAAAATATATGGTCTAAAATTCCTTTAATTGCGTTTTTATCATCCAATTATAACCATATATATAAAATTATAACACATAAAAGTGAAAAATATGTTATTGTGGTTAATGTGAAAATAATTTAACTAAGATGTAAAACAAAAAAAAGGTTTAAAAAACCACTTAAACCTTTCCAAAGTTAATTATTTGATATTTTTTCAACCGAATCATACCTTATCATAAAATATATGTCTATTTTAAAGTTTTTTTTCTAAATAATTACCCTTTTATATTTTAATATTTTATGAAATTCTATGAGTTCCCCTCCACCTACATGTAAATGGGAACTCATAATTTATCCTTATTACACAAATTATAACCTTATATCACAAAAAACCATCTAAATTTGCCTATAAAATTACCTATACACATTTTATAGGTGACGTTATCACCAAAATAACAACCCATTGGTCCATAATAAGTGATCTAAATGATTGTTTTAGTGGAGAGGTAATAACCTTTAATAATAAGTATATTTTTATTTCTTATTTCCATCAAATTAATATGATGTATTATTGTAAAAATAATAAATTCAGTATTTAAAATTTTCATAAATGATATTATGATTATTAATCCACTAGTATACACCCAATTTACCATCAAATAGGAAGTAAAAGTATCGCTCATATATATATATACAACTTACTATCTCCACATACCGATATGATTTATTTTTCATAACCATCTTTCGTTGATGGGTGTTGTTATGGGTTTAATTTATACATAGTATATTTATGACATAATATTCTTCTAAAATTGCAATATTATATCAATCTTCTTACATTTCAATCTGTTTGAAAATGATATTGTTTCTCGCATGTACGTGTGGAGTACCACATCCACGAAGTGATGTGGTTCATTTTTCAGTTTTTCAGTACATGTTTTGTAATATGGATGGATTTTAAGAACATGTATTTTTTATATTATATAATACTAACTATGTTAAGGTAAATTATTATTTATTTTTATTTAGTTTCATTATTCGAAAAGTGAAAACATTATTCATGCGTACATATAGCCTACTATCTCCATGAATGTTTAATTTAATATATATATATATATATATTATGGATAAATATAGATAAAAATAATTAATATATATTACATTAATATCATGGTCAAAATACTATATATTATGTTACCATGATCAATTTACAAATACTGCAACTATAAAACAAACGAATACATGAAAAGTGAAGTAGTATTCACCCATAATTGTGATATTAATAAATAAATAATTGGTAATATGTTATAATAATATAATATATAGTATGATGTATATTATTATTTATCTATAATAAATTTATATAAAATCTATATTTATTTTACCATACATTCAAATTCATTTGAATAAAGTTGAAATATGAGGTAAGTGTTTATCGTCCAAAATATTCTTTTTTGGGACATATGTTATCTTATGAACCTATATAATTTTTTAATGTATATAACCATATCCTTTGAGAAGTTAAATCATGATTATAATTATGTTTAGGAAATTTAATGTCTAAATTTATGTCATTATTTAATGGTTATTATGATTCAAATGTTTCCATAGTAGTAAGGGTTTATGTTATGATCTAATTTTTTATCTGTATTGTTTATGATTATGTTTAAAATGAATAATCTTACTGATTTAATTCTCAATAAACTAATTAATTTTATTATCATATGGATATATATTTAGAATAATTTTTTCTTTTCATGTTTATCTCTTTAATTAATAAATAGTCCAAAAAAATATTTTTAAGGAAAACTTATTTCTTTTTCTTTCATTGATTGAAAACCCATTTCCATCCATATCAATGATTTCTAAAAAAATAATGTTTTTAATATTTTTATTAAAAAAATTAAATACATTTTTACTATTATTTATTTTTTTAAAAATGGATTGAAAATTTATCTTCATTTCATTTTCTGAATGATGTAATTTTTATAATTTTTACAAAAGTGTGAAGGGAATGTTTAATTTCTTCATATATAACAAGAATAGAATTTTACACCTCCATGCCCACTTAATGTTTTGAAGTGTCATTTAAAATTTTAAAAATTTATTATCAAAGAAATTTTTTTATTTAATATTTAAGAATTTTTTAGATTTTGAATAAATTGATTTTATGTGGAAATGAAATTTTCTTCATGACATGATTCAAGAGAACATTTAAAAGTAATTTTTAAACAATGATGTAATCCTTTGATTTTACATATACAAAGGTTATAATCCAAAGATAACATCCACATTCATTTTTTAGATGTTGTATGATTATGATAAAAACATTTTTATGAAACTCATTCCTTTAGAATGGTTATTCTATGATGAATTAGGAAATGTTTATGAATTCCATTTATTATCCATCCGTTATTCCATGATTAAATATTTTTGAACCCTATTTACTTTTCATGGGTTATTCTATGATGAATGTTTTTATCATCTTGTAGAACACATATATGTGATTTTAATTATGTGATAGGTGGAAATAAAATTATATATCCCTCTAATGAATTGTGAAAATATGGATATATCATGATACAAAGAGATGTGGAATGGGGATTGAACGTAGTTATGTAAAGGAATTTAACAACAATATTAGTCTTTGTTGTGAAACATGACTAATAAAATGGATTGGGTAGTGGAAAAAATTCACTATTATAGTACTAGAAGTGAATGTTTACAATTAAGCAAATGATTTTCTATACATATATGTATGTCACAAATTTTTGTCTTATGATAATGTTATGCTCTCAAGGATCATGATCTTTGAATACTTTGTGATTTTTGTTCTATAAACATCAATGATTTATTTAATGGATCAATATTATGATCAATTATGTGTATGGTATAGTTTTTAAATGATAGTATCATCTCAACATACCCTTATGAGCTTGTTAAATTTAAGTGATCATTGATACCTCCAAGGCTTATATTTTTTAGTGTGTGAGGACTTATATATTAGGGTGTATTTTCCCTATGATATATAGAAAATTTTTATTTATGAATTTCCTAATATGGGTGTTATTTATTAAGAACTAGGATGGATAAAATGAAGTTATTTTTTTAACTCTTTGATTATATATCCAGGCTTCTAATGACACTAAACCTTTATAGTTCTACTTTGGATTGCAATTTTATGTATTGAATATTTTTCAATTAATATGAAATAATTTTTTTTAAGTACGGGTCACTATAATTTTGGTGGAAACTTCATTCCTTCTCATAGAGTTTGGGAAAATTTCAGGAAAACTACTATACTCACATGTTATTTGATACTACTAATTTATATAAACACGCAGAAGGAAATTATTACATCCCTAAATATTTCCTTAAGTATATGGATCAAAATATTCCCAATTCCCCATTTTGCAATACTTTAATTTAAAAATCTAATGTCCTAACAAATCAAACAAGCTAGTAGGTCTCAGAATTATTATTGGCCCAGCCTTGTTGATGGATAGTACACTACTTGGAGTTACCTAATCAATATGATCCTATGCTCTGATCTTCAAATGGTATGAGTTATACTCATTTTTTAGTGGTGGTTGTTACCCCTATAGATGAAAATACTAGGGTAAGGGAGATCAATTTAGTAATTAATAATAAATTGATATATTTTATACCAATGAATCTTCATCTATTAGATTCAACATGACTCTGTGAAGTGTCAGGGAATGTTAAGAATGGTGAATATCCTCAGTGAACTCAAAGCTTGTTCTAGCTCTTTCATGGGTGGATAAAAATGCATATCAGTGGTTCTGACCAATGGAACCAAACCTTGGCTACTTGTATTGTTAAATAAACCCAAATTTCTTAATATTACATGTATTAATCCCATAAATATGAATTATCAATCTTTGGTAAATATTTTTGGGAGACAATTCCATGTATTGATGTACCCTATATAAACATCTATTGGCATATTGATGGTATTTACTAATGGCACATCCATCATTTGATTATAGTGAATTCTTTTGTAGGATGTGGTTTACAAGGTGATGTTCAAGGAGGCCTCAATTTTTTAACCCTATATTCTACCCATGTTCGATATATTTTGTAGGTGATTGTGTATGATTTCTTCAATTCATTATGTGAGAAACACCTAATGGTCCTACAATAATTTTAGACAATAATAACAAAAACCAATAACAATGCTTAAATTACTATATTAGTAGATAAAGATGTAATCAGTTTATCCTAGGATTATTCTCATGCATGTTTTTAATGTTACCGTGACATCAATTTATAGGGTTCACTCCATGAATCCACATACCTTAATTTTATATTAATTTGGAAGCTTCGAATTAAGAATCATAGGGAGAATAAATCATAATGAAGGGTTATTTAGAACATAAAAAAATGTTCCCACTCCAAGAAATAATATCACAATCTATAATTATACATCTAATGTAATGAATTTAACACCTTCAAGTGTATGTTTAGCTACTCATGGTCATGAATTCATTATTATCCAAGATTCTTTAGAGAAATTACCTCAAGATAGAGGATTTTTAAATCTTATTTTGATCATGCCCTCATTAGAAACATTGACTAACCTAATCAGTTGATACATCCTAGAATTATTTATGATTCCCTAGGATAAAGTAGTTTCAGATGTTGGGGTATCTTCCATAAACCAGTCAAATCTTGATAGTTAATGGTAAAAAATTCTATACCTTGGTCATATGGACCTCAATTATTGAGATGAAGAATAAAACTACCCCCAATCAATAAATATTATTAATCATTGGTATATGTGCATTTTATTATCAAGCGATTTATTTGATTACCCATCAAATGATGACTATCCATGAATAAATAGTGACTCAAGAGTGAGATCATGAGAGTTTCAAAAGTGTAAACCATCATGCCAAATATGTATAAGGAATTAAACAAGATTTGACTTGAAATACAGATGTAGAATCAAAATTTCAGTGGAAGGACTCCTCCGTGAGCATATTATTAATGAAATAACAAGAACTTGTGTTAAAAATAAGATCATAATTCTTATAGGGGATGACTGAGCATGAGGTATACAGAAAGAAGAATATAGACCTGACTACGAAGTTGGAGGGGACACATCCCCTTGCTAAGTCCATTTCCTTAAACCACACTGTCCTTCAAAACTCAATTGAGGATTATCACCAATCATTATATGATATATAGTAACTATAAAATCATTTACCATATTAGAAATAATTTAATTATTTATGATTATTCATAGTAATGATAGGGACTCTAGTCCAAAATTATACATGCATAAACATGAATCATTCTAAGGTATGACATAATAATAAATAGAGACTCTAGGATATGGATGATCATATTATTTTTTATAATGTATTAAACCAACATTTTTTCTAAATCATTTTCAGTTCCAAGATTTATAATTCGACTCTGATTTCCATTTCACAATAACATAAAAAACATGGAATACAATATCAGAATAATTTTAATGTATTTGATGATTAAATTTGGTCTTGATAAATTAAATCATGGTCCCTAGATAATCATTATAGAAGTAGTCCATTCTATGAATTTAATCAAATATGTGTATAGGTATAAATAACATCCCTATAACACCAGATTTGGACCATTTAGAATAATTATACTCTATAGGATGTATAACACATATGGGTACAAGAATAACAACCACCATTTTAATAGAAAAAAAATTTCTTTTGGAATAATTTTTTGACTCAATTTAATGAGTATCATGAGGGGGAAACATTTAAGGATAATTCCATTCCTTAAAAGGGGTCATGTGAAATAAATTAAAATGTTTACATATTTTATGTGGATCCATTAGGTTGATGAGATAGAGACAAGGGAATATATGAATGCTCTAAAATTTTCATAAATTAAGGGGCTTAGTGAGTTTAACATAGCTTCTACTGAGGACATACTATGGACCTCACAAGCACTGGGTATTTTATTTCCATACCAGATCCTTTTTATAAGAATTATATTGGGAAATATTATTGGGAAATGACTATTATATTTCATAGTATTTCCATTGTGGGTTTGCAATTTTATAATTTTTGTTCCATTCTGTCAAATAATTGTTTTATCTTAAATCACAAGATTTGTGTGTCTAAAAAGTAGAGGCTCAAATCTTATCTAAGTTTCTCTTTAGGATTTTTTAACCTGGTGAGATATTTTTTTCTTTATTTATGAATTTTTCGGTCCTGAAAGATGGACGAATATAGATGGTGTTCTAGGTATGATAGACATGAACACATGTTTATATTTTTTAAGGTCTAATAACATTGACTACACATTTATTCAGTTTAAGGACGAATAGATTTGAACACATGCAGAATAATTCACATATCACAGGTAGGGTATTTACTCATGTAAATAGAGGGACTATTTCAAAAATAAACTGTACTATAAAAGGGTACATTTTATGTTTGGTTATAATGATCATACCCATGTGTTGTATTGTTTATGGTCATCCGGTGATAAACAATTAAATGTTCAAGGTTGATATTTCAAACTATGACCTTTTAAAATTCACTTGCTGTATGAATGCATAATATTGATGGTAAATTTACTAGAATTTTTTGACTATAGTATGTAAAAATAATAATGGTAAGGTAGTTATAATGAAAAAAACCATATATAGTTTTTGAAATTTGTGGTCCACTATAATGGTTTCATGGCGTATGGTGTTTTAATATCCCCCCTTTAAGAATAAATATCCCTCTTGATTACCTACCATATATGGGGTGAATATACATATTCATATTGGAGGAATAATATCCATAGTAAATCAAAGGTTTCCTTTAGTGTCGAATAAACGCGTTACTGATAGAAAAAGAATGGTTTAAGAAGATTAAAATAGTTATAAAGTGATGTTGATTCGTGGAATAGAAGAATATTAAATAAGGGTTCTAGATCCCAAATCCAGCACAAAAATGTACAAACCACATAATCAAGGTGATGATATATTATGTGTCACCACTATATCTTTTCCCTAAAACAATGGGTCCATCATGCAAGGATGTACTTTTTCTTAGTCCATATAAGGGGATTTAAAGGCTTTGTGACTTTTTAAATTCATGCTAATTTTCTTCTGAATCCTTGATAATGGGAGGCTTTACCTGTGGAGACTTGAATTTGGCTCATTTTTCCCTTTATAAGTTGGTGTCATAACATTTTTTTTCTTTTTCACCTATAATTTCATGTTTAAGGGTATAAACCACTGGGGGGATAAATTTTATGTTCATACATTTTTTACTAATAATTGATGAGTTTATGGTCATGCATCATTGAAAATATAAAATGTGGGAAAACCTATATTGATAGGGTGTGGATAAATCCAATAATAATTGAAGTCCCAATGCTAGTATAGATTATCTCTTATGGGAGATTCTTATAGTTTAAGGCCATCGTGCTTTAACAAAAAGGGGATGAGACAATCCATTTACTAGAAAGGGGGAATGTTGACCAAATGTAGATAGAGATCCTAGTGCTACTATAGATCATCCCAGTGAGGTTTTATATAGTTTTTGGACATGATGTCTGGACATGATAAATGATAATAAAAATTGAAATGGGGTTCAAAGGCTATGAATGTCCAAAACGTTTTGAATAGGGAGTGGTGAGACTGTAATTAACAACATGATGTTATTAAACTAGGAGTACTGATATAGAGCTAGTACGTAAGTGATTGCCATCGATGATATTTTAAATATTTGAATAGATAGGACTCTATGAAGGTATGAAAAATTAGAGGATCTCTTACATTATGATGAAGATTCCAATGGTTGAAAATCCTCATTGCGGGAAATTATAAAGTTCCACATGTTGGGTATATTATATATAATTTTATAGAGAAATCATTTTAAATTTAATACAATCATTACCAATATAAAATAAGAGGTTTATAGATACATGAAACTCTCAAATATTAATGTATGATTTAGGATAAATGATTTCTATAAAGTGTGATGAATAAATTTTATATTCCTTTAGTTATAACTTCATTATTACATTTTCCTTGTAAGGGGAGGATGTTAATGAGTAATAATGAATGGGTCATGAAAATATGATTTAGATCCATGTCCTGAGATATTAAAATTCAAGACATTTATATTTCTAATATTATAGTGAAGGCATGAAATCATTATGGTATAATACAAAGAAATGGGAATTTTTTCCTGATGTTTGTTTTGATTGTAACCTTATATAGAGTGTCCTTCCATGGATATTATTCTCATGTATGGAATATGGCCATGTAAACAATGATCAATTTAAATTCATATAAGGTGGAACATATTCCATGTAGTTTAACAATATATGAAATGGACTTAGGTCTTGTTAGCTGCAAATGGGGACATTTTTTTACAGCATATTTTTATGGATATATAATCACATGTTGGAATCCATATAACTAGATGACTAAACCAAAACATAATAATTTTTCCCTATCATTGAGAAATGGATTATATTCTCATTGAATAATCAGATATGGTTTGTGGTTTTAGTGAAAATTATTGCAAGGCCTTGGACAATGAATCCAGACATCACTACATATCATATCAAGTTTAGAATCATTCCATATGTAGTTCATGAGATATTACAATAGAGTTTGATAATGCAAGGAACATTATTTTGATACATAGTACTCCAATGATATAATTGGAGAATCATTGTTTTATATCCTTTATTAGGGTTGGTTTTTGAATTCATCCTCACATTAATATTTTATGTCATTCTCGTTCATTCATATGAGATAAAGGAGCCTTGGTAAATGTAATATATGAATGGGCCTTGGATATAGGATCCTGAAGTCCCTGATTATCCCATTAGAATATAAATCAATCCACTATTAATTATTGAATATTATTTCTCTATTCAAATGAATCTTCTTTATAGGTGGAATTGTTAGTGGAGGTTCTTAGTTGAAGAACCCCATCACGAAAAAATATAAAATTGATATGGATCATACATATGATAAGGGGTACTCTTAATGATTGATTTCAACGGTGAATATTTACAAAGGATATATATATGTTAACATATAAACAATATAAGGATTTTTATCAACCCAATATGGTTCTACTGGGACTTATTCTGCTCAAATAAATATCATTTATTTTGGAAGGAAAATATTACTTCACCTGAGTGAAATTCCATCAAAAAATAAAATATTATTGGAACTCCTAAAACACTAAATAGATAGTGATCCATTTTTTTGAAATTCGTGGTCGGTCCAATGATAGTATATCCAAGAATCACTATGAATCCCACTAAATCAGAAATGAAACCACAATTAGTTTTTGGAAAACATTCCCCTAGATAGATCTAGCTTATACATGGTAAAATGGAGATATTTTTTTATTTTCTATAATAATTCAACTGGGCCTGTCAGAAAAACCATGGCCTCAAACATATTTTGGATAGATAAATAACCTTTTTTAGATCTAGATCTTACATTGGGGGAAGGTATTTTTTATTTATATATGGGCCTATGATAATGATCAATACTTCAATAAGTATAATAAGGTTACTAGAAATATATATGCATGTTGTTATTAGAATAAATCTTCTTTCATAGATCACGATCATGTGCCAAGAAATGGTTATTCATATCCTCTCATCACAGACAAATTGTGACCTAAATATTCCTACCCAACTCTGCATCTTATTTCGGGAAATTACAGTTTTCATAATATGATTCTCTGGGTAGTTAATGTTTATGTAAGATAAACCATTATTTACTCTATTTAGTAATAGTATTGTTAGTCATGTTGAAATGAATTGTCAACCACATCTTCAAAGGAAACCTAATTCATGATCGTTGTGAAAAAAATAATATGGATGATTACCCATATCCTATGTCAGAATATTACAAGTTATTTTTCATAAAATACCATTAAATTTGGTGTTTTGCCTATGAATAGGATATTGTTGAGAGGATCATTCTTATGTTACTAGGATGTTTTCCACATAGATTAACATCATATTTTAGGGACATAATGATATGAGGTTTAAACGCTTTCATACATGACTTATGACATTTGTTTTATCATAGTGTAATAGGGATGGTTGTACCATGAAGATTAATACATACGATAATATATTTTGTGGAACAATGTGTTGAATATGAAAACTAATTCATGATAAATATTATATTAGTATATAGACTGATGCATTATCATTCAATTATGAAAAAGGGATAGTATCTGTTATAGTAAACCACGTGTATTACATAAGTTCCCCTAAAAATTTTGTATGATCTTTTGGTAACTTCTTACCAAGTATCATTGGAGACTTGAGAACAAATAAAATATCTCCAACAAGGAATAGGCACGTTTGAAATTTCATAGTGAAATCTTATGAAGAATATTTTTTATTAACTTATATGTTTTTTTGGTTGTGTAATTTTTATCATTAAGTCATCACAAATCATCTATCAACTTATTAGACCTCTAATATTCAAAAAACAATCATATATGGAAATTAAATGTGCGGAATGCTAAACATTGATGGTTTGGACAACTAATATTACATATACAAGTCAATTTATTTACACTTTAAAATTAATTTTTGTTGTGGTTAGATAATTAAAAAAATAATGTCGATGTTTTTCATTCCAGGAGTACTTATTTTTATCCAATGTATTTTTATTTATATTATATGGAGTCTTGATAAAATCCCTAATAATAATGATTACTACTACATGGTAGTGGTATGAGTGGTTAGGATGAATTATATATTTTCATATAGCCTTTTAACTCATAAGAGTATTGGTTGGTTCCATTGTTTTTAAATATTATGTAGGGGATACAAAATATTGTACTGATATTTGACATCATGAAGTTCATGATAGCATTTTTCCAGGCTTCCCGGAGGCTTATAGCATCATCCAGGTTGGATAATACTTTGGTGATTGTAAGTACATACATAAAAATCATATATTTAACTAAGGGATATGGCCCCATCAAAACTATTCTATAGATATAAATCATCCATGAATATTTAGCATTGTATATATTATTTTTTGCTTGATATTTGAAGCTAGTATTTATCTGGTCATCATAAAATATCCTAGTGAATTCCATGAAATATTGGTTCATTGATTTCTATAAGTATCCAATCCATTTAATATAGTGGAATGTTATGAACTATATTGATGAGTAGTTAATAACCTTTAGGTATTTCTTGCGTAATAATGAGGGACTCTCTTTCTTAAATGAATCCAAATATGAATCCATCACATCCTTTCTTATAGAAGAATTTTTGAGAATTCATTCCATCCTAAAGAATGATGTTGATGGACTTCCATTAGATATAATATCTTTTCTCTCATTCTAGTAGAATAAATCCCTTTTGGAGGTAGTATTGTTCTAGGGAAAATCTATCAATTTTCAATACCAGTCAATGAGTCTTTCAGTTTGTTTTACTTTAGTTCGGTATTGGTATCATATATATCTTCCACGTCATTTCCATTGGCATATGATACCACATTTTATTGTGCAATTTTGATAACAGTCTCATCCTAGTATAGATAGTCTTGTTCTATGGTTTTATTAGCTTGTGCATTTTCTCATTCATTTTGAAAATGATTAATATGAAATTATGTTGGTTTGGATGGGAATTTAAACATTAAACCGTTAACATAATCAGATAGGGGTTAGTTCCTCTTTCCTGATGGCATATTACAAATTTATTTGTTTGATCAAAAACGTATAGTCTCACTTGATATTTTTTTCAGGCTAGTGATATTTGTAGATCCATATCAATGCCTACTATGACTGCTTGGAATTCAACTTTAGTATTAGTTTATCATTCATATAATAGTAAATAGTACACAAATACTACCTTTTATATAGTCTTTACAATGATTCAAAAATTAACTCTATTGAGTTTTCGGTTCCTTATCCTTCTTCCTATTTATTTCCTATAAGTACCCTCGATATAGATCTCCCATAGTTGGGGAGGGTCTTGAGTAGTGAATACCTCTTATTGGGTGGTTTTGTATACGTTATTGAGATTCATGTGATAGGATGTGCTAACATTATTTTTTCCAATTCATTCACATTGGATACATTCTGTTGTATTAATTACATATCAAACTGCTAAATAGTTACCACCAACCATACTAATCATCATGAAAAAATGATCATATTGAGTATGTATTTTATTAGGTAAATGTAAGACATATATGGACATTATGAATCACAAATTAGCACATCAAATTTTTAATTATGAAGATAAATGAAAGAGAACTCTTCTCCATGTGAGAGTAGTAAGTCTCAGTATCTAGCACAGTTCAGCAGAGATAGTATAGATTTTTTTCTCATTCGTAAAAAATTATTTTTCATTAGAAGATAACAAAGAGATATGTTTGGGGGTCTACATATAATATGATTGGTTTCTATTTCACTAGGGACATCAACCCCAGAGGTATTACTAGTTATTATTTTATGTTTTAAAAATATTTTTCAAGAACTTCATCCCACTTATAGGTGACTACATTATTCATAAGCTTGGTAATGAGGGGAACATTTATTCTATGTTCTTTATGATGTTTCTGATGTAGGATATGAATCCTTCCATCCATCTAAAATATTTATGATTTCAAGGATGTGTAATATTAAAGATAACTTTGTAATTATCATGTTCAACATTGATGTCCTGATGACAAACCAAAAATCTTATATATTTTCATTATGTCATCCCAAAAGAACACTTTATGGTATTCATTTTTAGTTTGTATTTATATAATTTCATGAGGATTTTTTCAAGGTTTTTTATATAATGATGACTTTTTCGGGATTTTACAACCATATCATCAATATTATATATCTCATTTTCCATAGAAACTTCATGAAAAAATGTTCTGTGGCACATTGATATATACTTCTAGAATTATACAAGATAATGGGAATAACATGATAGTAATATACTACTTAGGGGGTCACTAAAAGGAATTTTCTCATCCTATTTAAGGGGTATCTAGATTTGGTTCCAATATAAATATCCATCCAAGAAATAGATGTCATATGAACCAAAAGTTATGTCAATTAAAAGATCTGTTAAATGAATGGGGAAGCCATAATTTTTTAAATGATGGTTGAGATACCTCATGTTATTGAATAATATAATCTACCGATTCTTACTATTAACATGGATGAATTTAAAAAACCAATTTGAGTATTGATCTTCTATAATTATTAATGATTTGATATGCCTTCAAACTTTTACTTAGACCCCAGAACATTGATCCAGATGAATTCTCAGAGTTTCATGTTTGTATCCATGATGATCATCCATAAGACCCAGTTGTTGGTTTTCAAAATTAGTATTGAATCCAAGAATTTATCATAATTTCTAGTGAAGTAAATCTCAATATGGATTCAATATGTAGATGTATGTCTCTTATAGTTCTGGAGATAGGGTGGCATATATCAAGGTAGTTCATTAGTCTTCCTTTGTTACCAAATTCACATGTATAAACTCACAAATAGTTGTGGATATTCCTTCCTAAAATGATATTGGGTTTTCTTCGATATCCTCTTCATCTCATTTATCTAATTAACTTTTTGTGTAATTGGGTGTCGAAGGATTATTACTATGAATATGAGATAATGAATGGGGTATTTTTGTCCACTATAAAGGATGTAGTGGTGTATCTGGGTCTTGAGAGTGGTGATACATGAGCATCATTATTAGGGGTTCTCTATATTTTATATCCCCTTTTTATTTTTTCTTAACATTGGATGAAATTTGTATTAGATAGATATTTTTAAGGATATAAGAAAATATGAGGATATTTTTATCTTCTACTAATGGGGAGGTGGTTTATGTAGACAACATAAGTTCCAATGTGTTGACATTATCATCAAAACAATTCTATATTCGTTGTAATTACTCTCTACTATCACTAGGGATATAGTAAGATCTTGAATGATGGGGTTTATTAGATTTTATAAGGGCTTCTAAATTTCTTATGGGTGATGTGGGGGTATTTTAGAATCCAGATGGCGACACAAGTGTCTTCTTAGATTCCTTATATAATGTTAGAGTATTTTCCTTTGATTCATTATCATCATTTCTAGGATAATGGTCTTCCCCTGTGTGGATAGATTCCACGAACATGGTCAGTATCATGAAGATGGAAACAAACATGGTCGAACCATATACCTGTGCTCTTTATCAATGGATGAGGTTGATCTAATCAAAGGGCCTATATTGTGTGGTCTGGATGTTGTTCATATTGTTCCTTGTATATAGATTTCTGGGTTTAAGATTCATTCACATAGGTGGAATGGTTATCTCTTCCATAGTTGGTGTCATGTTCTTTATGAGGGAAGAAACCTGAACATTATATTATTGGAAGGTGATCATACTATTGATGAATTCATATGTAATTTTACAATACCTATGATTTCTTGAATCTGGAGTGAATACATCCTGTTAATTGATAAGAAACACATAGTCCTCAATGGTTCCATGAAATGGGATGATAGGGTGAATTTTGAAAATGGTGGCAGTGATGATCCAAACAAAATCATCATTTATCCATCATTTCCTCTCTTTCTAATAGAATATTTCATCTATTCATTAATATTAATGGGAATCTACAGGGTAACCATCACAATGCATCACTGTGGATAGTCCATTGATAGAGTACATGAGACATCGGTGATATGAAGAGGGTTCCATTGTATATAAATGATGCCACAGACATCCCAATGGAATATTGACATTTTTTTCCTAACATAAAAACATGAACAAAAAATTAGATAAAATACCTCAAAAATGGGTTGTAATCTTAATCCAAACTAGGACATTTTTCTCTTTTTTCATACCCTTGGATTTTCAGAGTAGATGAAGTCAAATTAGCATCAATATGACCTAAGCATCAAAGTATCCATATCGGGATGAGATTGATCCAATAGAAATTTTCAGTTGGATAAAAATGGACATCAACATAATCCAAATTTAAAAATATATATAGGTTCTTGATGTGTCCTTGTATGTTGGTCTCCCTATTTTTTTTATGAAGGTGATTACAAAATGAAATTCAATGGGGTTAGTATCTATATGGAAAACATTAGAGGTAGCGACCTAATCTTTAAACTCTTGAAGGATTTAAAGAGACTCAACTCGTGATTAACAAGACATATTTTATATATGAAGAGAATAATGAATTAAAATATTTTATTTAACAATGGTGAACTAATTCATGATGTCATATTTATTTAATAGAGGCTTGTGCTTCCCAAAATAGACATTCTATATGGTTTGACCATTTGGGAGATGAGGTTACTTATAGATGTGCTGAACATCCAAATTCATAATTCAAGGGAATATATATTTTATATGAGTTAGGATGACCTATCCTTCATACATTTTGACATCTACCTAACAAGTGATGATTTTCCCAATTGGTTTAATTGTATGATCATTCTTGAACAACCCCTATATGTGCTTGGAGTTAATTGACGGTCTTTTTGGGCATGCATGAGTTATTACAACCTGGTCTCTATGGAATATATAATTTTATGGGTGATATGACTTAAATTGTTATATCCATTTCGGCTACATCTCCCTTAACCCCACCATCCTTGGTAGATTCATCCTTATTCTCATTAATTATGAGAGGATAAAATAAGATTACTTTCATATTATTCATCAAATGCAGGTTCCACTATGATTATTATATTAATGGATATAATATTTATTCTTCATATAATGATGACTTTGTTTGATGTATCAGTTATTATTGAACTATTTGGTTGGGTCACGCCTATCCTTATAGTACTAAGAGAATAATATTTCATTGATTTTGAACCATCATATGACTTAATATGACTACATATTCTTCTATCTTCTTCTTATTATACTTTTCTATAAATTAGTATAATAATAAATTTTAGAGGACTATAATGGTGAATATGTTGGATCAATTTACATATAAGGGGTTATATTTAATACTGGTTGATTCAGATGCACAGAATGAATAGTGTGAACATGGTTGACTATATTTTTCAATAATCCAATCATAAAAAATACGATCACCTTTATTTGGTAATTCCTTCCATTAACCTTCTTATTCCATTAAGATGGAGGAAACACATAAATCTTAAACTAACCTCTTTACAAATTAAATGGTTCTAGAACCTACCATCTTATAAAGGATGTATTTTAAGAAAAATAATTTTTGGATGGTGTTCCCCATCATATTGTGAAAGGGTATATAATTTGATTAGACATTAAGGCCAACCAGATCATGACACATGGGTTGTATCTACATTAGTAAATTGTTTCCATGGATATAATGAAATAAAAAAGAACATTATCACTTGAAAGGAGTAAACGTTATCCATTAAATTATTTTATGGTGTGTTCCCATGTTCATTTCACCCATTCTAAATAGGGATAAACTTTTTTATTTTCATTATATAGGGATAACCATGATTTTTTTCATAGGTTTGGTGGTTATAGTTGGCTTAGGTGTAGCAACTATGTTTTTTCCCTTCATTAGACATTTTCTTTGATATTTTGTTGTTAGATGATGCTTGGTCTTAGAACAAAAAATTCAATATTCAAAAAATTTCTCAACTATAAAAAGATCATGGAATCCACTATGGTATTTTAATAGGATGAGTGGAACTTATACGTGGGGTATGTTATTGATATTTTCGTTCTAGTGGGAGAACCGTGTGATGTTTCATAGTTTTCTATACCAGGTTTGGAATAAGTGTAAAAAATGTTCATCATTTCACATTACAAGTCACTTTTCATGGATATTTTGGTGTTATTAGGGGATTGGACTTAGTTAACTCAAGTGAATATTCTAATATTTCCTCTTCAATTCTCAAAAAATCGTCTAGAATATTTTACTGGGATGAGTGGAATTTTAATCACATCATATAGATTTTCTTTATATATTCTTATCAAATCTTCTTCTAGGATTGGTAAGTTAAAGGGGTCGGTTAGACCCTTCCATATAGAAATAATGTTTGAGACTCTTTCATTATTATATTATTTGTAATTTTAGAGGTAAATAACAACATTATTTTTCATTGTTGAAATAAACTGATATGGAAATTTTTAGTGGATTTTTTTTCCAAAATTTTGATTTACTTAGCTAGAATATTTATATTCTAGATAATGTTAGGTCATTCATTGATCTTTATAAAGTATCTGAGTGGAATTTCTTATTTTTTATCAAGGGTTCGAAAAATGGGACCACATTTATATATTAAATGTATAAAAATATTACTTTTAATCCCCAATTCCATCAATAATTGGGAAATTTAGATTTCCAAATTTTGGTTGAGGTGGAGTCACATCCATTCATTTGGGTTATGGATTTCATTCTAATTGAAGTAGTGAAAACTTCCATTATATAACCACCATTTGATCATATAATTTATCAATGAAATAAATGAGATTTTATATATTATTCTTCTATCTAGATGTTTGAGAAAAGGAAATATGGATTGAATAATATGGTAGGATTACTAAGGTCTATTGCATACTAATATGGACCAAACCCGTACAGATTTTTTTATATGTTTCTAGATGTCTTCCCAGTGGAGAAAATTCTTGATATTATTCAACCATCAGATCCAGGTAGACTAGTATCATAGATCGTGATCTTGTTAAGTATTATGATTTTGATATCCCTATCAAAATTTTGTCTCATTTCTATAGAAAATCAGATGAAGGAGAAATGAAAGTCTATTCCCACATTTTATACTCAATGGGAATATTTTCCATGATTTATTCCATATTGAGTCACCCAAAATCTGATATATATATACTTTATACCGATAAACTCTCTCTTCCACAATTGTGGGTTCATTATTTTTGGGTAATGAGTGGGATGTAACCACAACTTTTCCCTCTTATTTGGTTTAATCCCACCAGAGAGGTGGTAGTTTATCATTATAGGAAACCAATAAATATGGGGTCGTCAACTATTGATGATCATGAAAACCTTCTTCAAAAAACTTACTTTGGACTGTATTTGGGATAGAAAATCCAACCTACCTATATTTTGTCTCAAGACCATGATTATCATGACCTATGATTTTACTATGTAATTTCATTAAATGAATATTATCTTTATATGATTGTAATAATGAAATAAAATAATCCATAAAATTTTTGATAATCTCCTTCTGATGTTTTCCATATGTCATAATTCCTTAAATGTTATTGTTCACTATTGTGCATTGTTATCCCACATTCCTTCATTCCAAGTGTATGAGACATTCATCACTATAATTGAAAAAAATCTACTTGATTGAAATGGGTTAGTGGAATGTTTATTATTTTATTTATTTATTCATCCTTAGAAATCATCAATTAATCAAGGTCTCCCTCATAAATTTAAGTCATTTTATTGAAACCTATTCATTGTATCTTCCCTTTATGGATTACAGTTAATTATGATGTTTCTGTCTAGAAATTCCAATGGGTTTTGAGAGGGTAGAAACCTTCATTTGGGATAGTAGTCATTTTGGGAATCATTGGCACGTTTTTATGTTGGGAACATTGGTCACCTATTGTCCTCCCTATAAGGGGGAATATCATGGAGACATCTTTAAGCATAGATCCCAAGGATTCTCATTTCATTCAAGAGGTATTTGATTTAAGAGGCATATATTCAATGTATTTTACATTTTTCATCCCTTGTTAAGCTTGAGGTAGATAACTCCATAGGCGCATGTCTTTCATGTATTTCACCTCAGGTATCCCATGTTAGCATAGGGTGTCATTGTGAGATGTGGCATGAGTATAACATCTTATAATGATGAAGGATGATCATAATTCCCAATGGGGGATGATCATAGTGTCATATTCCACGGTGGGAACACCATGAAAGTTTAACAACGGAAGGATTATAACTCTCTATAGAGGCAGATTCAGGTGGTGTCTCCCATAAAGAGAAGATGTCACACCATGAAGGCTGATAAGATCTCCCTTAAAGATATATCAATGAGGTACACCCCATTCAGAGGGGAACAAAGGATTACCTTTGCAAGGGATTGATCCTTATAGAGGCATCCTACATACCATAGCTAAAATATAGTGACTGAGACCCTCCTATATCAAAAAAATGTGGGGATTACAAATGTGAGTATCCTATCGTAAGAGGATTGATATCAGTTAGATTGTATGGGGTTAACAAATAGAATCAACCCAAGTGTTGCGATGATTATCAAATGATTTGATGGGTCTTACACATAGGTGATTCCCAGATGGGTGGGATGATCCCATCGACATGTGGAGACCCAGGTAAAATCAGGAAGGATTATGGATGGATTGGAGGGAGTAGATGGAGTGTATAGAGTATTGGGTTTTAACCATAAAGAGGCTTCCTACATAACCCAGTTATATGGTAATAAAATCCTATATTGTTATGAAAGTGAATTGGGGAATACACTTGATGAGGAGACCCATGGATCTGGAGAAAGTAGATGGGGCTTACACATGGATATTTCCCTAAGGGACATGAAATTATTGGGGATTAAACAATGGTTCTTACCAAGTAACACGAGTATGATTGGATCTAACACATATGTATGGTTCTCGTTAGATGGTCATTTTAGGGGATTGTTATTAGGAGTGGGCCAAGGTGGATACCAGATTTCATGATCACTTTTAGCCTCTAATACCACATGAGTCATTCTTGGTATGTGAAACCATAGGATGTAGTTGACCAAATAGTCATATCATGAATTATTTACCAATGAATGAATGTTTGGGTACTACATATAAAAGTTTTCCGAGGATTATTTCATTCCATTTGAGGAGGATATCATTCCATATGATAAAGACCTCATTCTCTATCAGTAATAGACATAGAATCTTATAAAGGGTGTTGAGCCTAGGTGTGGAAGCTTCCCAGAGAGGAATGATTATCCCAGGGTGGTATACCATGATGTTAACACATGGGGAATAATATGTTGATTTTATAGGGTGAGAATAGTTTTTAACTTCATGTGGTGAGGATGATGGTGCTAGGATGTTTTATGTTATGCTGCACAGACATGAGGGACACACTCCTTACAACATGGGCTTAGATAACTATAGTGCTTGCACCTCCAAGAGGGGAATGGATTTAGTACTTATACTTTGTAATGGTTTGGAGGAGTGGTCATCTATGAGGTCTTTGTTAGTGTCTATAGGTTGAGAAGAAAGAGTGATTAGAATACCTATGCTATGAAACGAAATGTATGTAAATGAAAGAACTTGAGGAATAGGGGACATCACACGAGAGACCAAGAAATTGCTTCTTGCAAGAATGGAGGGTTTCATCGAAGGGGTTTAAGAATTAAATATTAGTTACGTGAAATAGAATCTCAAAACATGGTTATATGGAATAAAGACAATTCATGTATATTAAAATCAGTGGAGCGTGCAAGATTAGAGGATTTAATGAAAATAAATGCTTGCACACATCTTTGGACACTTTTGGGCAAGATCAATTTTGCATGGAGGTCAATCCCTTTATGAACATGACATAGGATGAAAGAGGTTAAGTGAGTATTACACAATGGTGGGACTTATCAATGGAGGAAACACATGTAACATGTTGATCAAGATATCTACCATAAGAGTTCCATCCCTTCATGATGTTGTACAAGATTCATCTTATGTGAAGTAGGGTGATAGTATGACTTTCGTAGGATCTTTATTTAGAAGGGTTGATCCCCCAATTAAATTTAAAATACTTTTGGATCGAAAGAAATATTATAATAGTCGAAGAGTTCTTATGCACAATTGTATCCTTATCAATGGTGAGATAGAGGGAATGGTGTGGTTTGATGTCACATTGTGCACGCAAGAGTCTATCACATTACCGTAAGTCTTTTGTGCAACACAAAATTCTTGTGAAAAGGTTACATAGACATTTAATTGGAATGTGTGGAAGGGGTTAGAAATATGTCTCAATTGATGTGTAAGAGTATTGGCCATAAATTTCACACAATGCTTCATTGAGTCGGATTTTGGCATCAGTTTACCCCAATATTGAAATTTATGGATTCATGTAGAATTCGATGCGAAAACATTACCCATGTGGAATATGAGATTAAGGGGGAATAAAATTTCAGGTTTCGATGGAAACATATATTTCATAGTTTTATTTCAATGGGTGCACAAAAACCCCGTCCGTGGTAAGGTAAATCCCCTTATTCATGCGTAGAAGTCCCAGTTCATGCCTATAAATAAGTGGGGGGTATGTATGGAACCCTGACTTTCCACATGATGTGAAATAATTTATCTCATGCATGTATGATCAAAATTCCTATTTAGAAACCAAATCTATGGGAAATCATTTTATAAAGAGCCTCTTTATTTCATGATTTTGAGTTTACAGACATACAAGTAGTTTTTGTGCCCATTGCCTGATCTAGTGTAGTATATAACTTCATGCACTATGATTATTAAATCATGAAAGATTTGTTCATAGTCCATTAAAAACATTAAAAAATCGAAAAATCATAAAATTTCATAGATTGAAGCTGGTTCTATGGCCCAAATATCTATCATGACTATGAACCATCCGATTATTTCGGATAAAGTGATCATCCCATCATATAGGGTTGATTAAAAGAAATTATTCTTCACACGTGAAGAATAATTCATCATTAGAACATCAATTTCTATTGTCACACCACCAGATATCATAATGACATTGTTTTTATGGACTCAATGAGAGGATTAGGTTATTGTAGGGGATGAGCTAGAGGCGGAGGAGTTCCATGCCCACTACACCACTACGTTCGAAAGTATAATGGGAAACAATATAATGGTATGGCAGAAGTACTGGTACCTAAGGTCTGCTGGTAATTTCACCAGTGTGTTGGTGACAGAATACTAAGTTCACTTAACATGGTAGGAATTTGGGGATGAGAGGTGTGACATTTGTCTATATGAATTGGTATGAACATCATAGTTCCATTTATACCATCAACATGATCTAGTTCAAGAGATCCTAGGTCGATGGTCCCAAAACCCAAACATATTTCATCTCCACCACGAGGTAATCGGCATCAGCATTTGGGTCATCTACTACATTGGTGTCATTCCACTGGAGGGGTTTGGAATGAAAAACTCCACCCACCACAGAATTCAAGGAGAGACAGTTAGTGAACTCCTATCCCAAAATAACATATTATTTATGTGGTGAAGTATAATCCATTAACCGCACCCAATTAAAAATATGGTATCATATTTTAATCATTTCATGATTTATTTATCAATAAATATCCAAAGGTGAGGATGGGAGCTCCAGGGAAATAGTTTATGATGACATCATAGTAGTGTATGGTAGTATTTTATTGGTTTTTCCTAGAGGAAGGACAATAATAGAACTGGGAGTATATCATTGTGGGAGTTTTGGACCCACAAGTTCACTATAATTTATTCCTTTAAAACTTTTAGAGTGGTTGGATGATACCAATTAGGGTCATGGGGATTGAAATATATCCATGAATTTTAATGATGGTGGGTATCTTTGTCTGGAAATATGGTTCACATGGTCTTTCCCACATTGGCTAAACTCTATATCATTTATGGCCCCGTTGAAATAGGAAATGTTCTAAGAAAAGTATGCAATTCATTCCAGTTCATATATGGTTACATTTTAGTGAATATTGGTGGGCTATGAATTCCAAAATTCCATTCGTCCTTTGAACACCAATTTGCAGTAATCATTATTGAGTGTAGCTGGTGTCTAATAAATTACTCTTGATGTGGACGAAATGATGCATTATATTAGAAACCATAAAAACATAAAATTCAACAACATTACGACCCTGGTTTTTCCAATGGTGGACATCCTACAAGGCACATGTTGGAAAAGGGAGTACCTGCAAAGCATTAGGGGTAAAGTGTTGGTGTATTAGATGGATGGAAATGTGTTATGCAACCTGGACACAACATACCATTTTTCCTAGAAGTTTGGATCCACTCAATGGGTAGGGAATAAATTTTACGTGGGATCCTTGAAGAGTGGATCTCATTTATCCTTTTCCATCTATGGTGCATGCTAGAAATTGTGGGATCTAGTGAAACTATCATGATATCTCCAACCATTGTTGATGATGTTATGTAGACAAAATATTCCAGTAATTGGTTTACAACATATCTAGTGGATATCCTTTGGAATAGTATCTCAGTGATTGAGCCAGTTTTAGGGAAGCTATAATAGTGAAGTAAACAAGATGATCCTTTGGAGACCACTTAGGCACTAGCAGGAACCACTACTCAAGATGGAATTGTGATGGAGGGGTCATCAAAAGGTGAAGTTGTACCCCCACCTATAGGAAGGAATAGTATCATAAGTGAGACTGAGGACCAAAAAATGAGGCTCATAGGAAGAAGTTGATGTCTCATCTTTAACTAGAAGGTGATGATGTATTTCCTTAATTGTGGTCCACCTAGAAGATATTGTGGGAATCATTGACAATAGAGGACCTATGGTGGAATATGGATTTTCACGGCATTGAACTACCATATTTTGGGTGAATTTAGATTTTAGAGAGGTTGGAATTCCATCATTGATACATGAACCTGATAGTTGTGGATGTTTACACATTCCATTAGGGACAGTACGAAGAACCTCCCAACTTGGTAAAGTTGATTATTGGTCAATATATGGATTTGGAGGAGACATTGACTGCGTGGGAGACTGATAAATAATAAGGGGAGGAAGAGTTTTTCTATGAGGGGGAATCATAGGATATGACTATTCATCAGAGTCCCTATGAGAGCACATAGATTATGGGCTCCAAAGAGGACATGAAAGGCCTTCTCTATGTATTCCTTAAAACACCCAAATCTATCATTGAGCTTTCCCCTTCACTATTTAGATTCCATAATTGATTCTTTTCTTGAATAGGATTACTTCGATACTGCATAGGGGCCCCCAATGTTGGGATTGAAGGTTTGCAAACCGGTATAGAGGAGAAAACCCAGGGGCTTGAGACCAAGGATGACGCAGTTAGTGGTGTGTCGGATGATTAGTTATTAGATGAAACCTCAGAACCGCATATCCTTACCATCATCTATGGGGGTCCACACCCTAGAATTCCCATAGAAGAACCCACTATTTGAGAGGTAGTTCACCCAAGGCAGTTCATCATCAAAATTACTCCTCCCTAAGGGATGATAAAATTTGAAATTATCCAATCATAATTTGGTTCTCACCGAGCTCTTGCATCACATGTTTTCCTATCCCATATTTCTTATATGGAAATTACATGAGGGTAACCTATTCCAATCATTAAAATATATATTGAAGAAGTGTATCCCATGGTGGATGACCCCCATATGACTCTAAACCTCGACCTGACATCACTCATCCCATGTAATCCCTTGATTTCACAATGTATTACATGTCACTAGTAGATCGTAATGTCAATTGTGATTTTATTCCACGCAGGGATCTCAAGACTGCAAGCCCTGTCAGCAGATGATGCTATGGTGTCTATGGGATCCATTTTAATGATTTCACCATTTCATGAGGAGTAAATTGTCCAAGATGGTCCATCCTTATCGTCATATAAGTAGGCAGATGTAGCTGCGAGTGATGCCACTGGTGGGGTAGAACTTGAGTCTGGCAGAGGTGAGGTTGCAGAAGAAGAATCAAGTGAGGATGGCCATCCCCATGACATTGATATAATTCCATCAGAGGGGATTCCATAAAAAGAACTTGATTTTAAACTCCACACTACCATTATAAATTATGATACCGCAAATATTAAAGAGCTAGATGACATTGATCCCGACGCAGAGGAAGAGAACCCCATTTTCTAGCACTGGGCATGGAAGTGTATCCAATGATTCATTTCACAAACTCTAGATTGACAAATAGCCTTCAGAATGGGGTACCTTCACAACTGGCTATACAATATATGCACCTAGATCTAGGAGAATTATATCAACATACACAAACCCTATGAATTCATCCATGATATTTAGAATCTAGAAGAGAATATAGGAAATCATGAAACCTTCCTCACGACTCAATTTGAGATCATCTGAAAATTGATGACTCAATTGGAGGGTGATAAGAACCAAATGATGTAGGAAACTACTCGAATTGTTGATATATGGGTTGAGTGGGGTAAGTTATATACCAGAGATAAAAAACATAATCTAGAGGGTAGAGATGAGGGATCATAGCTTGGGAGATGAAAAAAATCCTAGGGGCCACACCCTAGATGTTTATTGATTTGAAGCACTGGATCAATGGAGAAGAGCCATAGGGGATATTTTTCCATGACCCATGAGAGGCTCCAATATGTGGTGGTCCCATTCTATCTAAAACCTACCTTCTTATTTTTAATCTTTCCTTGTGAATGGAAAAATATCTTTTCTTTCTTTAACTATCACACTTCAATCATATTTTTTATGTAAGTAACAATCAATCACCAAGTTCGCATGGGTCATTCTGAGTGTGAGAAATAAGGGACGATGACATTATTTATCACTGGTATGAGAGCTACATATAATCATTAAGAACTCACCGTCTTTTATTGTTGAAATGACACCATGAGTGTCTTGGATGAGAGAGGTTGTGGATAGAGAACATGGATCTTAGAAAAACCAACATTCTTTTTCCAACATGCACTAGTGCATGAATGGGAAAACATTATAAGTGATAGAATTATTCATATAAAAGAGAAGAAGAAGTGTGAATTAGGACACCCAATATTCATAACATAAGGAGCATGTCATGGAGAGATATGATAACTTTTGACCCTATTCAAACAACAATATATGTACCCCTAGTAAGGAATTGGGAAAAACAAATGAGATTCAACCACAAACCATGTTTGAAACATGGAAATTATCTCAAAATACAATCTGAATTCTTCTGGAAATTTATCCTAGGATGGCAGCTGAGTTAATAATGGCATGGGATCAGGCCATTATAGGGTCCCTTCAGACATGTAAGAGGATGAGGATCCCAATGATGGGCACGCGAAGCATGGAAATGGAGTGATGAAATGGTTAAATGGATTCCAAAACCCATGAAAATATTCCACCATGACTTGTAGTACATTGGAATGGTGAATTGGTCTGATAAAATATCAAACCCATATTCTTGGGATGTGGTATCTCAGATTATGTACAGTAGATCAAAATGAAAAAAATATAGATGACCAGCATCAGGTAAAATTACCTCTCAGGTGAAGGCCTAGGTGTATTTTGATGTTCCACATAAAGAATCTTAGGATGATATGGATGTAGTTTTATAACATTTGGTGAAGATGTTGTACATTCGGTTTAATGAAATATAGTATAGATGAAGCATTGTATTTTTTAACATCATGTGACCAATATTTATCTCTTATTCTATCATCATGTGATCAACACGTTTCATGTAGTTTAAGCTCATAATACCATGTCTGTGGCCAATAGTTTAATGTCAAGATTTATGGACTATGTTCTCTTAGTTTAAGGTAAAAGTGTTCAGACATGAGTAAAACATAGGGAAAATGGTTCTAAAGATGGGAATATGTGGTGTGGTAGTGTAAAAAACCTATCGTGAATGAGGTTGTAGTATTCCCAACACCACACATCATTTTCCTAGTGAGGTTATTAGTTTATGGTTATAGATTTTGGACCATAACAGATGTGTTGTGGCTCATCCAAATCAGCACACAACTTAATAGAACTCCAAAGCACATGTTATCCACTCTCAATGAGGGAGTCAAGTTATGGTATCATTGGTTTTCTGAAATGTGGTAGTGCATGGTTACGATGCCTTGGGAGTTCATAGGGATGATACCAAGTGGTTAGAAATGCACTACGATGCAGTGGACTGGAAAGGAGGAAAGTCAATAATTCCATTATTTTGATAGAGTGGAGATTAGTGAGTAGGAATAAACTATTGAACATGTTCAAAACACATGGAACATTACCACAAAAATCAATAATTGAGTGAGAAAACCAGGTTCAACCATTTACCAAGTTTGAAACACGAAATTTACTGTTTAATTCCCATGATCTATTACGGTGTTGGTCCTGGGTGGGAGGTGATGCAAAAAGGCCGGACACCATCTCCATTAAGGGGTCGGTCTGGATTTGATGGATGATGGATACTCAAATAGATAAAGTCTCAAAATGTGGACAGGGTTGAATCATAGAGTGACATTCAAATCATTTATTTTCATAAATCTTATGGTTATATTATGTGAAGCATTACCAGTAATGAGAGGTTGAAAAGTTGAATAACCTAGGTGTGTGCCAGAAGAAAAAATGTATGAGCATCTGTACATATACCTTAAGGATGGGAATCAAGACGAACATATTTATTTAATTATATGCACATAGTTTAAGGTCATAAGGCATTGACCATAAATGGAGGATCAATTAATATTCATAATATATACACTATAAGGGGTCACTTTACAAAGAATATATGTGGAACATGAGTGGAATAAACCAATTTTAATGATGAATAAGGGGCCAAAATGACACAAAACATTATTCAAGTGGCACTCATATAGATTCAAGTAGTCATCATAGGACTATAACTAAGGCCAAGGGGCCAAAATATTGATGAACATACAACTAGGAATAATGAAAAAGTGTCTAGATTTTGCTACGTATCCCATATGGATGGGAATAAAACCAAACATAATTATGAAAAAACTGTATGGTGAATGAACGACACCAGTGGGGGTAATCCTATATGGTGAGGAGACTAAGGCATACCATGATTATTGTGAGGAATCTTCTCGCATTGTCGAGTACACCAAATTAGTTGTTTATTTTTAGCGAGAATTTCTGCAGAATAGGAGCATCCCTATGTATTCTCTTGATGGAGCCTTAGATAATTAATTAAAAAATGAGGTTATGATTAAGAAAATAAAAGGGTAATGGGTTTTTATTAATCTTCAGTTTTTTTGCTTTAAGAACATAAATTGTTAGTATATTACTACTGAGAGAAACTGGTTGGAGAAATCATGATCAACTCAAGTAAGTGGTCCTTCATGCTGAATCCATCATCTCTCCCAAAATAAATGGAAGGATAATTGATTCCTTGTATTTATTAATACTAAAACTATTAATTGAATTTAATTTCTTACAAGGTTACCACATAGTATTTGATCAATCAATGATATTGATTATCGACAACCTCTCAAAATCTACAATCATGAATCGATTTAAAAACGAAACTCAATCAAGGAATCACATCAAAAACATGATGAGATGACGAGATTTGTTTTAAAAATAATAATATTCCACAAGAAAAGAACATGCATATTCAGAGGTTCATGCTCCTATATTTTATCTACCGACACAATTCATTTGCACACTCATGAAATGGAGGGTTGAGAAAAGAGGAAAATGCACCCAAGTCATCACATGATCTGGGTTATGCATAGAAGCATGTGGATTCTTGTTCCTTTAGTTTTTATTTGATCATACCAAAATAAACACAAATTTATAAGGTATGAATGACGAACAATTGGCAACAAACCTGGAAATCAATTACCCAATGAAGATTAAAAGTGTGGAGCTTGGGATTACAATAAGGAACACCACCCAAAGTGATCACTAAGAGATTTAGAAGTACATGAGGGAGAAGAGAAATAATATGGATGACTAGAGCTCTCCAATTCGACTTACCTTCTATCCTGGTTGTGAAAAATCAATGAACGTGGGGGAGGATTGATTTTATGGAAAAAATATCACACTTTTCATAAAAGAGGTCAAGTGCATATGGGACTAGGTCACTATTCAAGATAGAATTTTTATTCCTTATTTATAAGGATTGTGGACCAAACAAAACGAATTAAATTGTCATGAAATTTGGTGTAGAGGTTCACCTTAAAGGTAGGTATCAATGGGAGGTGGAATTAGCCCAATTATACCTTAGAGGACCAATTTATTCCCCAAATATAGAAGGGTGGTCCAATCTGGCCCACCTAGAATTTCTTCACATTTTGGGCCACCAAATGGATACATTGGGCTTCATGATCTTCTATAAAAATGTATCCCACGTTTTTTTCACTCATAAAATAATTTATAGCCCAATTGGAATCACTAATTATCCACAGTAAAAATAATTGACCACATGCATGCTTGGGTTATCATGCAATTTGATCCATTTTTCCTGTATTCCATCACGAGATCTCCAATTAACCTTCTACTACAATGTAAACACTGAAAAAAGTAAAATTTATCTTTTAAACAGTGATAAAAATTAATTAATTTATTTGTACGTAATTTTTAATTTATTATTATATTTTTAATATACATTACAAACTAATTTAAAAAAACATTGTAAGGGTGGATTTCAACAGTGAATCACTTTGCGATCACACCCCCACACTAAACATTGGAACTCTTAGGAAAATTCAAATATAAAAAATGATTCTTGTATATATTCCCAACATCATGATGTTTTAACATTTTAGGACATTTAAATTCATTAATGTATTCTAATCAATGTACAAACCACACCAAGGAGATGTTCATAGTGAAGATGGAAAAAGATGTCTCATAAATCATATCACAAAAAAATCAAAGATATTCATGATAACAAATTGAGAATGGAATTCAAAAATAAACCATGCCACTAACTCTCTCTCTCTGTGTGTGTGAAACCTATTTCATGCCATTATTTCCACTTTCTATCCAATAAATATACGTTATTTTAATATTTTTCAGCTTAAAAGATTTTTTCCACCGAACCAGCCATACGTCCTTTGAATTCATATTTCTAGACTAAGTCACTTATGAATTCCTGGAATTCATACCATATTCTACCAACCAAGATATCCCCATATGTTTCATATTTCATCACTCTCAACATTTATTATTTTTTTAAATTTTTTTATTTAGAAAAAATCTCACACTTATCTCTCAACCGTTGTTGGATTTCCTCACGATAGTAATTTTAATAGTTATAACAAGATCATAGGTTGAGGATGAGTGTTTTTTCTCCTGCCCAAGGCAAAACCCAATTATTTGTTTTTGATTTAATTGATGCCGTGCAACTGTCGGATTTCATGTACACACATATTGGTCAATATGGTACAGTAATGAAACAGATGAGATAAGGAACGAACATATGTAAATACCATTTTAAGGGGAAACATATTAACATAACATATATTTTCCATCTAGTAAGTAATAAATATTCACAATTTGTGGTTTGAAGCAGAAATATATTGAGATAATAGTGACATTGTTTTCCCAAAAACTACTCACACAAGGGGAATCAATCATCTCAAAGGTTTCACATAAATTCAACAATTTATATCATTGATGGAAAACTAATTCACTAAAAATCACTCCATGATGTTAAATTCAAAAAAATATTCATTCCATAGTAGAGTCATGTTTCATCAATTATTAGAAAAACATGGAATCAAAAATTTCAACATGCATTTTTAGTAAATTCCAGGATATGGTGACCATTAGAAGGGGTTTTAAAATTCCATATAGAAGGTGAAAAAGTAAATATTGAAGAAATACAATGAAAATCCTAATGAAAACAAGAATGTATCCACCCCCACCCCCCACACATAGAATGTGCAGTTTCCGGATAATTGAGAATATGAGAAGGAAGTATAAAACATGGTATGTTTCACTGGTATGTTGCCTCTAGAAGGTGATTTCCATCCACCAGATTCTTTTTTAAATCCTAATATATGTGTTTAAGTCACATCACATTGATGGTAATACTTCCTTTACAATGCTGAAGCAAAATCTGTATTGCACCAAAAGGGTAATCATTAGTAACAGTATAAGGACCGAGCCCCCAGGAATAAAGCTTACATGGGTATATCTTTAGCATAGAATGGTACATGAGGACCTTCTCACCAATATGGTACATCCTATAATGAATCATGATATCATGGAATTACTTTTTATTTTATATATAGATCCAAGGGTTCTCATTTCCATCACGTAGAATTTATTCTAACTCTTGAATATGCAGCTTCCTATGCTCAGCTGTAACATAGAGATTCAAATTATATTGTTTAACAACCCAATATTCATGGTTTTCAACCCTTAATGGGAGGTTAAAATCCTTTAAAAAGACAATTTTATATTGTGACATTCTGATTGGGGTTTTAAAATCGGTACGGTATACCCAAAGTGCATCATCCAAGTTCAATCTCCAATCCTTCCTATTGGGTTGTACCATTTTTTCCACAATTCTCTTAACTTCCTGATTTGATATTTCTTCTTGTTTGTTAGTTTGGGGTGTTAATAAGTGGAGAATTTAGGACCATCCACATACATATGAAGAAAATTATTCATTATGATATTGCAAAAAAGGGAACCCTGATCACTAATGATGAATCTCAGAAAACCAAACCAAATAAAAATTTGGGACCTCACAAAATCAACAAATAGTCGAGAGTCATCAGACCTAGTAGCCTTTTCTTCTAACCATTTAGACATGTAGTCCACATCTAACAATATATACATGAAGACATGTGAATTTGGAAAAGGCCCCATGAAGTCGATACCCCATGCCACAATGATTTCACCGAATAACATGTGTTGTTGGGGCATTTCATTCCCCTTAGAGATATTCCCTATGAATTCAAAATGACTACATGACATGAAAAAACTATGGGCATATCTATAAAATGTTGGCCAATAAATTACTAAGTCAAGGACCTTTCGAGATGTTCGTTGAGAGCCAAAGTTTTCCCCACAAGCCAAAGTGTGACAAAAGATCAAAACAGAGGTGAACTCATGGTCAGGGACACAACGATGAACTACATGGTCACCACAAATTCTACAAAAATATGTGTCATCCCAAACTACCACCGAGAATCATTTTTAGGTCTCTGGGATTTGGGAGTTCTGAAATTGTTGGGGACCCTATATGTTACTAGAAAATTCACAATGTCTGCATACATAGGGTTAAGGTTCACAACATCACAAAGGTTCTCATGATGAACGAATTTTCCAATCGGGTGGGATGAGTAATCATGTTGTTCTAGTGGTGGAAAAATCCTACTAATGTGGTTAGATATAAAATATTATAGTCCCCTCTTATGTCTAATCTCAATGTCGAACTCTTCGAGGAGGAGCATCCACCATATGAGGCGGGGATTTTCTTTAGGTTTCCTTAGGAGAAAACCAAGGGAAGCATGATCAGAAAAGCCAATGATTTTTGACCTGATAAAATATGAACAGAATTTTTCAATGGAATAAACAATATATAGATGTTATTTTTCAGAGGTTGTGTAGTTTTACTTGGTAGGTTTAGGAGTATGTGAGGCATATGCATTGACACAAGGAGCCTTCTCAACCCTTTGTGATAAAACATCCCCAACCGCAAAGTTAGATTCATTACAAATAAGCTCATAGGGGATATAAAAACTTGGTGGTTGAATGAAGAGAGGTGATGTAGGACTCCTTTTTAGGGAATTTAAAGCATCCTCTCAATTTTTATCAAACACAACCTCTGAATCCTTTTGTAATAATCAGGACAATGGAAGTGAAATCTTACTAAAGTCCTTTATAAATCAGCGGTAAATACCAATATGTACCAAAAAATATCACACCTCACAAACACATTTTAAATATGTAAGGGTTGAAATTAAATCAATTTTAGATTTATCAACTTGAAATCCCTTATTTGAAATGAAATTCAAATGAATTTTCCCCCACTCAATCATTAAATGGAATTTCACATAATTTAAAGAAAAATATTTTTCAATACAGCGGCGGAGGACATAACATAGGTGTTCCAAAAAATCATAAAAAGAAGAACCATATACTTTGAAATCATCTATAAATACTTCCATACATCTCTCAAGGTACTAAAAAAATAGTTAAAAAACATCGTTGAAAAGTACCATGAGCATTACGTAGACCGAATGACATCCGTTTGTACGAAAATGTGTCTTATAGACAGGTAATTGTTGTCTTTTCTTGATCCTTATGGGATATATGGATTCATAAATAACACAAATATCCATCAAGGAAACAATAATGCAACTTACCATCTAATCATTCAAACATTTGGTTAATGAAAGGTAGAGGAAAGTGGTCCTTCTGTGTGGCTTGATTCAGCCGACGGTAGTCAATAAAAACTCGCCAATAGTTTTGCACATGTGTTGGATCCAATTCCTTCCATTCATTTGTCACAACTATTATTCATATTTTTTTGGAACAATATTAACATTACTAACCCGTTTACTATCATATATAAGGTAAATGATCCCTGCAGTAAGTAATATACAGACTTCCACTTTTACCACTTCATAGAGAGTGGGATTAAAACGACACTGAGATTTTCTTACAGGCATAACCTCATAATCCAAAAGTATATGGTGCATACAAATAGATGGGATAATCTCATGAATATCAAAAAATGTTCATCCTATTTCATTTTTACACCCTCTCAAAAGGTTGAGCAGTTTCAATTCCTGATGTGAAGAGTGGTAACAACAAATAATGACGGGAAATTTGTAAATACCCTAAAGATAGGCATATTTTAAATTATATAGAAGTGGTTTTTATTCCAAAATTGTGGAGTTTTGGACTGAAGGAGTGGATTTTGGGGGAGTGAGGTCCATTAAACAGTCTATCTGCTCATGTTCATTCTCTAATGATAAAGAATCTATTGTAATGGTGTTTGAAAAATCATCCACGTTAATGGGTACCTCATAATGAACACACTCATAAATTAATGCCACAATTTACACACTTTAGAACCAACACAACACTCGAAAAATGAAAAAAATACTTAAATAATCCAAGGATGAAGATGAAAAAAATGAATTAATGTAGGGGTTGAGGAGAGAATTGTGTGTGTGTGCATCATTTGAGAGAACCTCCATCTAATAGGCAGGAAGAGTGGAGTTCACTTCAATGTGGTGTTTCATAGCCTCATGGATGATAAAACATACCTTTTTTCCTCCGAACACCATGGAAAACATACCAATGAGAACGTTGATGATCGTCTTTTCTGTTTTGAGGAATGATCTCTCTTGTATAATAGGAGCATGTCCTTGGGTTCAGGTATCTTCCATATTAAGAATATAGAAATTAGTAGGGAATATGAGATTCTTAACTCGTAGAAGGACATCCTCAATCACTCTTGTTGGATGCATAGTACTTCGGTTGTAAAGTGGTACGACAATGCCTATTTGTTGGAGATCTCCAACCTGTAGGGAAGTGTACATGGAGCGAGGAATTAAAATAATGGATGCACCTAAATCTATCATAACCTCAGAAAAAAAGTCACCCTTATTGTACAAGGTATCGTGAATGTTCCTAGATCCCTACATTTGGATGGAATTTCAAGTTTAATAATGGTTGATACATTCCATCCCATGTTGACTCTCTCAATCCCCTTTATTCTTCTTCTATGGGTGAAATTCTTTTTATGAAATTTTTCATATAGAGGAATTTTTTAACTTCATCCAATTGAGAACTGTTTACTTAAATATACATTATTTTTTAATGATATCATTATCAAAATTATTCTTAGATTTAGAGAGTCTTCGAGGGAAAGTAAGAGGAATGGATTGTTCATTTTAATCATCAATGATAACTCGATTAACCTTTTTGTCTATTTTTATTTCATGAAATTTGTGAGGGTTGTGAAAGAGAGATTTCAAGAGGGGGACATTACTATTGTGTAGAATCAATAGAATGAGAAACATCTTTACCACTTGGATGTGTAACTACACAAAAATTACCTATATTATTCGGATTATTAATGGTTTGGGATGGTACTTTTCCATAACCATGAATCTTAAGCTCACTGATGGTGTTTTCTAATTGCCCCACTTGAATTCACAGGTCCTGAAGAGATTTTTGTGTGGTCTGTTGGAACTGGAGGTTCTAGGTTTCCATTTTTTCACCATATCCTAAAATCTTGGTCTTGATTTGGGAGGACGAGGATAATTGTTTGCATATATTGAAGTCCAATAAGGTTTCATACCATGGCCTTTTGGATACCAAATTTTTATGGGGGTATCTTGAGTTTCCACCTTGTTGGTAATGGGGTTATGCATGCCACCCGGTGTTTGGATTTGGACTAAATGGTTCTCGATTGAAGGGAGATGCTTGTTGGTATGGATGCCCTGGGACCACGAGAGCACAAGACTCTGGTTAATCTCGATGTTGTGGGAACTGGTAAAATAAATGAATATTGTCAGAACCAATACCACAATGTAATGGAACATGAGGAGATTGTGATTTACCTTTTTCAAGATCAAATATCCTTATAACGGTATGAATATCATCATGTTTGGTATCTACCTTTTTTAGGAGTGAATGACTTACGTCATGAACCACTTAGGTAGGTGAAATAGCTCGTATACCAAAATGTTGTGAATTTTGAGCCAAATTGGCTATTAAGTCGTGAGAGGCAGATGACGCTTTATGAACCATGGAAACACCAGCTATTGCATCAATCATTCCATAATCCATAGGGATATGTCTCTCATAGAAGTATTGGATTAATATTTGTTCACTAATCTTGATGATGGGGTAATCTTGAGCAACATCGTTGGAATCTCTCCCAGTATTCATGAATGGTCTCTCTTTGTGATTTCCTAATTCAACAGATTCCATTACTAATTGATGAAGTTTGGGAGGTAGGGAAGAACATATCTAAAAAGTGTCTTTTATGGTCATTCCCTCCCACAATCGGGTTAGGAAAATAGTATATCCAATGTCTGTCTACACCAACAAGGGTTAAAGGGAGGGACCTAAACATTATTAAGTCCTCAGACACATTTTTGGGTTTCGTGGTGGAGCACACTATGTGAAACTCCTTAAGGTGTTTATGAGGGTACTAATCAGGAAGATCATGAAATTTTGGAATAAGGTGGATTAGGCCTGATCATAGCTCAATGTAGGCTGCTTCATCGGGATATTGGATGTACGTAGCTTGGTACTCCACATCCAGGGTGGTCAGTTCCTTTATGGTTCGATTATTTGCAGCCATGTTTTCTAGGGATTCATTGGGTTCAGTTTTCGATTGGTTTATGGCCACATGAGGTTCAAAAATGGGTTCCTCATTGTTACATAATTGAACTTCTATAGATTCTTTGATTTGTTAATGGAGTAATTTTCAATTTCATGATCAAATTTAAGTAGTGTTTCTTCACCATATCATGTCATGCAACAATGATGTCCATTTTAATTGATTCATTGATTGTATTTTTTATTTTATCAAAATTTTTTATGGAAGATGAATGAAAGATAATACATAATAATTGAAAGGAGGAAAGAAAATATAATGTTATACTATAAAATTAGACAATGATATTGATAAGAAGAATAAAAATGGATAGAGGAAGAACACACAAAACACAGAAAAGTAGAAACCAAAAACTAAAACAAAAACAATAAAATGGGGGTGGGGTATTGAAAGGAGTACTAATTAACAAGTAAAATAAATAAATACATTAAAAAATAGTCTTGGATCCCCAGTAACGGTGAAAAAAATTTCTCTCGTTGTCAAGTGCGTCAAATTAGATGTTTATTTTTAACTAGAATTTCAACAGTATAGCAGCAACCCTAAGACATCTCTTGAAGGATCCATAGATCATTAATTAAAAAAATGAGGTTCTGATTGAGAAACTAAAAGGGGAATGGGGGTTTATAAAACATGGGTTTCTTTTTTTTTTATGAACTGAAATTCAACATATATTACTACATAGAGAAAGTGGTTGAAGAAATCGTGATCAATCTGGGTAAGTGTCCATTGATGCTCCATCCATCATCGCTCTCAAGGGAAAAGGAAGTTTCATTGATTTCATGATTTTATACATATTGAAACCTGTAATGTTATGTGAGTTCTTTCTAGGAGACCACCTATGATTTTATTGATCAATGATATTGATTATCGGTAACCACTCAAAATCAACAAACATGAATCGATGTAAAAACGGGACTAAATCAAGGCATCACATCAACAATGTTATGAGATTACCAGATATGTGTCAATGATAAAAATATTATACAAGATAAGAACATTAATATTCATAGGTTAAGGCTCTGGGATTTTATCAACCGATGCAATCCATTATCCCTCTCATGAAAGGTAGGGGTGAGAGATTAGGCAACCACACTCAAATAATTACAAGATCCAGGTTATGCATGGAAGCATGTGGATTCTTGTTCCATTGATTTGTATTTGATCAAAAAAGAATTAGCACATATTTAGAAGGTATAAATGATTATCAATTGGGAAAAAAACCTGGAAATCAATTACCTTATGAAGATTACAAGTGTGGAGCTTGGGATAACAACAAGGAATACCCCCAAAATTGATCACTAAGAGGTTTAGAAGTACATGAGGGAGATGAGAAAAAAAATGAGTGAAGAGATCTATCCAATTCTACTTTCATTCACTCTTGGTCATGATAAATAGTATAAGGATGGCCGTGATTGATTTTATGGACAAAATCATCACACATTCCACAAAATATGTCAAGTGCCTAAGGGACAAGGTCACTATTCAGTACAAAATTTTTAATCCTTCTTTATATGGATGGATGACTGACCAAAACGTGTTCAATTGACATTAATTTTTGTGGATAGGTTTTTTTACAAGGTATATGTCCAGGGTAGGTAGAATTAAACCATGTGGATCTATGAGGCTTTAGTTATGGCCCCAATACAAAAGGGTGGTCGAATCTGGCGTGCTAAGAATTTCTTCACATTGATGGCCTATTTTGGGCCTCTAAATAGACGAATTGGGATTCATGATATTCTATATAAATGTATCTCATGATGTTTTTCACTCATAAACCAATTTGTAGCCCAGTCGTAATCATGTATTATCCACAATACAAATAATTTTCCACATGCATGCTTGGTCTCTAGCGCAGTTTGGACCATTTTTCATGAATTCTATCATGTGCTCTACAAATCATATTCTCATACAATGTAAACACCAAAACAATTAGTTTTTTCATAATAAACAGTGATAAAAATTAATTCATTGATACAAACATAATGTGAAATTTATTATTAAATTTTTAATTATCATTACAAAAGAAGTTTAAAACAACAATGTAAGGGTGTATTTGAATAGTGAATCACTATGTGATTAGCATCCTAAACATGATAAGGTGTGTTCATATTTTAAAGCCACACATTGAGGATGTTCAAATTATAGTTTATGTCCATATATCTAGAAACAAAAATCTGTATAATTTTCAAATGGTTATGTGTGGTGCGGTATCATGAAAAACACAAATTTACTGTTGACCAAGGAGGCCCAACACCATAAGATACACCTCCCAAAAAATCCCGAAAAGAGTTTAAATTCTTGATTCTTGGACTTGGATGGGGAAAAGGGGATAACGATTTAGTTTTTTTTGGTTTGTACTATATTTGAGATCTATAGTAATTTCAACATATATCATGGAGATGGGAATCAAGCCACACATAGTTATTGAATGAAATACCCATCTGTAGGTCTGATCCATACATAGAGAGGATAATTTGTTTTTGGGTGACATGACCCGAATATAAAAATCAATGAATTAATATGTATCCCATAATGATGAGATAAAAGGCGTATATAGTTTTTTGACATGGTATGGTGGATGATCGATGCTAAGGGTGATGTTCTCTTAGGTGAGAACATGATGGATCTTTGCAGTTTATTTTTAAATGACATGGAAGATGGTTGTTACATAAATTTATGTCATCAAACTAATAATTCACTGCTATTTAGATTATCATTGTACAACTAGGATGTTAGAAGCATAGTTTAACGTCATGTTGCAGAGACGATGGGGGAAAATCATCCCAATGGGGATGTGCAAGGAATAATAGCTATTACCCAACATGAATGAGGAACTAAGACGAACATCCCCACATCACAAACTCCCACATAATTCTTGAACATAGTTTAAATAAATTATGGATAGAGTTGGAATTTTAGTTTAATGTTATAATGTTTGGAACAACTTCCTATTTTAACATTGTGTTCTATGGATACTAGTGGTATGGAGTTTAATATTTTACATCTTGAAATATAGGGGATAAAAATAATTAAAGGTAATAATGATTGGATGTACCCGTAAACGATTATATTTGTGTTTCTTGGACCATCAGCTCCTTGTTTAATGTTGTTTAATTTTATACAGAATCTCTTAGTTTAGGGTCATAGATTTTGGACCATAGAAATATGAATACATATAGAGTGGATATATATGTAGTGTGGCATCATGAAAATCTAATGTGAATGATGAAAAAGGAGGACCACACCAAACAACTCATTCCAAATTAGAACTCACTCATAGTTTAATGAAATTATGCGTAGACTGGGGATATTCATCTTAAATTTGTACAGCATTGATTGTAGCATCATGGTTTAATGTCATATTGTTAGGATGTTGTCATCTCCTTATATGATTTATTTTTTAAATAACATGCCATTGGTTGTAGTAGTGATGAGCTCTCCATCCATATTGATGAAAGATTACACGTTATTGTGATAATCCTTTTGGATGATGTATTGCCCTTCCCATTTGGGCTCTAACATTGGTGGATTTCTGCCAGGTGGCATTAATTCCCAGAGCTCCAACACACTATCAACCTATAGAAAAGTGTGGAGATGATCTTATTAATTGAATGATCTGTATCCTTTATTATAGTGCTTCTTAAGATTTTGAATGGCCCGAAGGTTGTTTTCTTTGAGGGATATCAGCTTAGATAGTTGTACTTTTACCGTTCTATCTAGTTTATTATGGTCATAGATAGAAGTTCAGATTGATGGAAACAGAATATATATGGAATGGGATACCTCATTTCTGTACACCAGGTACTATGGAGTCACCTGGATGGAATTTAGGTTTGTCATCCAATAATCCCAGATAGTATTTTGGATCTTGTCCAACCATATTTTATTGTTTACACCAACAATATCATATAATTGTTTGAGAGAGTTTTGTTAAATGTCTTTATTTGTCTATTTTCTTGTGCAGGGTACCAAGAAGTATGGTTAGATTAAATGTTGTACTTTTTATAAAACTTATACAACTCGAATGCCTAGAATTTGGTTTCATTGTTGGTGATAATATAACGAGGGACTCCGAATCAATGGATGATATTAGAGCTCACAAATTGAAAAACTAACCTATATTTGACTCCCTTAAGAGGAATCACATCAACCCACTTTGAAAATAAATATCATACGGTCATAATGATCCTACACTGTTGAGGTATTTCTGGTGAATTTGGTCCCATGAAATTGAGTCACCATACAACAAGGAGACAAGATTATATGGTGGTATGATGGGGTTTAGGTGGTTGATGCATAATGTTGGAATGAATATGACATGCATCGATCCTCTTGAAGAACATGATTCTGTCATGGATAATAGAATGCCAGACGTAGCACATCATTCAAATATTGTGGGAGAGATTGAAACCTTCCTGATGACCCCCATTGTACCTAGCACAAAGTTTTTTCATAACCCATGGAATATCATTTACATAAATCAAAGAGCGGAAAATTCGAATAAACACATTATTTTCATGATTCTGTCCTAGTTTGGGATTACTCTGGATGGTAAACTACATTTAACACCAATTGATTCACTCATGTTTGGATCTATCATGTGGGATAATTCCATGCTAGAGATACTCAACAAAAGGGGTTGTGCAATCAGAGGTTTCTTTAGCTGTGTGTGGATCCGGTGGTCTGAATGTGAAGTGTCATTGGTTATGTGGTTGACCTATTGACTACCATCATTTTCTAAGTTTAAAGGAGTGATGAATCACTGATGTAACACCTGAATGAAAATATTATACAAGTCACGCTCTGTGAGAGATGTTCCTAGGCTAGACAGGGTTTTATATTGACCATTCTCTAAGTGGGGAACACGAGTCACCCCAATGTTTGATGGGGAGAGTGTGATCTATCAAGAGAAAAAGGTATATCTTCCTTCTCATATAATCATCATTGATTAGTTTGATGACCAACTCAGAGTCTCCCTTTTTATACTAGTAGGTATTATCAATCATAAGGGACACCATGAGACTAGTAATGAGAGCCTAATAATCTTCCTTTTTTTGGTGCATACTTATCAAAATTAGAATGATTAGATATGAAAACTAGTTCTTAGGTGATGAAAACAATCCCCAAGCCTACTCTTTTGAGCTTAGGATCATTGACCCTCATCTGATTGGGCATTGGGAATAACCAATGAAATGAATATGATAGTAGAGAACATATTGGTCCACTTAGGGGATGACATCATCTGAGAAATCATTATCCATAGGTTCTTATTAGGGGGATGGATGGGTGACCAGATTATCTTCCAGTGCGTGAACCTATATAAAATTTCATCACAAGAAACCTAGAGTTGAACTGATAAAGTATCACTTCTCAGTGCGCTAGTTGGGCCCGCAACAATAGGTGATTTAGTATAAATTTTAGTGGATCCAGATGAAACACCAGCTATATCTCTTCATGCTTTGAAAAATTTCGCACCTTATACACTATGAAAACAAGAGCGATGAATCACTTCTCGATAGGAGAGTATCTGGAATCTGTGTTATGTAGATTGTGACTGAAATTTTACAAACATTTCTATATACCTTCGTTGTTCTTTTGAGAAATAAGGGTTATGAGGGACCATTTCATGGTAGTCACAGAGAGGACCAGAGGCTTCCCAGAGAAATGTGGAATCAAAATATATGGTTAAAGTAGGAATTTCCTAATATAAAAAAAACTAGTATGGAACCCTTCATCCCTCTGGAAGATTGTTCCTTTATTCATTATTCTAGATACAAGATTACACAATCCATATTTGTTATCAATGAACAATTGTATGTAGGTCATGTGTTCTTAAAGCCCTTCATGTTCCAAGAGGTATCTCAATTGAGGCATTTAGATTATGGTGTTGATCTATTCTAGGTCAATATTTATGGCTATGTATCTGATGACGAAGCCAAGAACCTTCCTTGATTTAACCACAAAATAATTTTTCAAGGGATTCATATTTAACTACTAGGAGCATAAGAACCCAAAATCCTTTTAGTATATCTTTGATGGTTCAGAAATTTGCAACATTTGACCACAAAGACATCAACATATAAATCTACTAGATTCTCCAGGACCAGTTTGAATATGTGGTGCATGGATTTCTAATAAGCGTCCCATTAATTATTCAAACTAAAAGCCATTTATTGATAACAAAACAACCATACGAGACACATAAGTTAAACGAATTTTATTAATTGAAGGCCATCTAGATATAGTTGTATCCATAGTATCCATCAATGAATGGGAGAAGATGTATCCCTACTATGGAATCAATCAATGTTCAATCACGAGAAGGGGAATTCATCCTTTAGATTATGATATTTGAGATCCAGAAAGTCAATACATACTCTGATATTCCCATTATTATTATTTAATAGATTTATGTTGGCTAGCCACTTGGGGCACTGAACTTTTTTGATTTAGATGGATTTGATAAGATTTCCATCTTTGACCATGACCATGGTACCATGATGAGGCTGACATTTTCTAAGAGGATAATTAAACTATCAATAACTTATTGGGAGGACAAGATGGTGGATGGTGACCTATGGACCTATCACATTTATCTCATTGAAACTCAAGGGAAACACATCATGGTATTGTTTTAGGAAATCCACATATTGATGATGTTACTCTACAAGAATAGATGTATAGATCAATTCCATCCTTTGATCTAACACAATACCATGTTTTCCTAATCCAACTCATCAATGGTGGTGGATATTCCTTCTTCAAATGTGGGAGGAGTGACATCAAAATCCTATTTATCATATGAGGCAGTGGTTAGTGGGAAGTGATGGTTCTTCTAGACCAACTAATTTTGGGTGTAAACTAGTAATTTATTGGGTGGTAGTGAAATATTTCACAGGGTAGTCTCGCTCTACAAAATCCATGATGAGCGATAAAATCGAAACAATTCCATCATGCCTTTGATCATGGGTTCCATGTTTTATTTCAATGAAATAGTGGCGACTCAGTTTGTTTTGATTCATCCCAACTATGTTGAATAAGTGGGTATGATGTATAGTTGTAGCCATAGAGTGAACATCTTGATACCTAATAGGGGTAGGGGGTTCAGGTATCACCAATTCCTAATCCAAGTAGGATTATGATGTAATCTTCCAATGTTATTTGCATTTAGGTACAAGACTCACTTTCCTTCTAAAAATGATGAAGTAATTTCCCATGTTTGGAATCTGTTCCACAAAAAAGTGAATTGGGATGACAAATGCATCATCCATATCCATCTAAAGGCTATCATCAATGGTGGTTTTCTCAATCTCATTGGACTGAAACTACTTTTCCTTGTACTTTTAATAGTTTGTATCTACATAGCAGGATTCATAGGAGTCGAAGGGGGGACGAATCACCTTAAATTTTGTCTACTCGGCCATTTAGGGAGTAATTTATGAATTGATGATATAATATGGTAACTAATAAATGAATATGTAGTCATCTCCAACCTATATTTGTGTTGTTATCGGTGTACTAGGAGATAACTATGAATTTATTGATTTCTTCCAAATCATCGAATATGGTTTTCAAATGAATCCATCGACATGGTCTATACTCAGTCATGTCATATACTTGAATCATTAGTTTATAATGAATCTAATATGATTCAACTATTCCCAACTTTTAGAGTATATGGTTTCAAATGATATTTATCCCAGAGCCTCTGTCAACTAGATTATGATGGAATTCAATTCCATTGAATTAGTCATTGATGTAGAGAAGTCAGATCTTCCACTGCACAAGGGAGTATTCAATCTCTATGAAGAATTAGATGATGTCTTGTAATTTTTCTCTCTCAACCTCTTTACTATAGGTATATGTGGCTTCTAGATCTGTTTTAAATGAGAAGGGTCTTCTGAATGCTTCTATGAGGGCCTCATGCATTTCTTCTAACAAGAAAATGGCCTTGAGGATAATTACATTTATATGAATACTATCTAGGTGATTCATCAAATCATATTTCTTTTCTCAATTCACATTTATGACCACAAGGGGTAAATATCTGTTAGGAGGCATGATGTGAACTATTGGATGAACCATTGGATTCTAATTGGTGTAGAAAATATTCTGATGGTCACTATAAAACTCACCCACATCTACTACTAGATGATTTTTGGTTCTTTGGGGCCTGGGATTATCCGGAAATGACCATTCATGTTGTGGACACATCTGTTCTTCTTGGTTGATTAGAATTTTTAGTGGTGGAGGTCAGTATGAAAGAACATCCTAGGAGGACTGTGTCTACAGATCTCTATATATAACCTTCTTTCTGGTCCCGATAACATTCATGGATTGGCTTGAAGCACTAGACTAAGAATTCTAATAATTTTAAGGCCCTCGACCTCCTCTTCAATGACTTTAGTTGGGATAACTCATTGAGAATACCAAATATTACTCAACATTAGGGAGGATATTGGGTTCCAACAGTTCAACGATATTCACATAGGTATTATTATTGCCTTTGTTAGAGGATCCTTCTGATGATGGTAAGATCCTAGGTGTAATTACCATTTCTAGGGTCATTAAATCACTGAGGGTATGAGAAGGATTTTGAAATGGTGGGGTAATTTCCACTCCCTTTTGTCATTTATGTCTACTCTTTCGATATGTGGAATGCTAAGATGAGGATGATTAGGTATTAACCAAAGAAGGTGTGGTAACATTAGGAGGATCAGGCCAGCCTATGAAGAAAATGCTAACTCCATGATGTGGGAAACTATCCTACAAGTGAACCATTCATCATGAATCTACATCATGTGATTGAAAATAAGTTTCAATTCATCAGAATTTTTATTTTCACTATCAGACTCATCATATATTTGTTCCATATATACTGTGATGTGGACCAACTTGACAACATTATTATTCACTTTTTCCTATATCCAATCCTTAAACACATAGAATTACATAATGGTATTTCCAAGGATAATGTGGTAAGGGTAGTAGTAATGAAGATCAGTGAGATCATCCTTATGTGGTTTCTTGCACTCTGACAACATTAGAACCCCAATCAAAGGAACTGCAGAAGTAACCAGTGACTTATTCTTCTTTGAAGTTGTATGTATTTTTTATTTTGTCTAGGAAGGGAGTTATGGGAGTTTTTAATTGAAAAGGGGTTGGAGACTAATGATGATATTGATCCATATTCTCTCACTTGGGAGATAGTTCAAAATGGGGAGACACTTGTCGATTCGGGCGATAGGCATGGTTGAGCTTGATGAGGGTTCTGCACCCGATGAGGCTATGATGGAAATATATGTAGCAACTCTAGGGACTCTAATTTAACCATGGAAGCGATTTATATATTTGTTTCTCTATTATGTGTTGTGTAAGAGGCAATGAATGTGCATGATTGGCCTACCTCAAGGCTTCCTCTAGGTGTCGATCATTATAAGATATATCCAGAAATCCACCTGGTATGTTCTTTGTGATAAGGGTAGTGCTGAACTAAGTCATGACATACCCCATACAGATTTTTAGTAGCTACTATTGAGTGAAAGAAATGTAGAGTTAGTATGTGAGGCCCATTCATCTAAAAACAAAGTCTATGATGTGGTCATGTAGTATATCATTCATTTTCAAAGTCTATAAAAACATTTCTTACACATAGTGGAGATGAACTAGTAGAGAAACTACCTACACTAATCTCACATGCTATAGATGGTCCCACTAGGTAACTAGTGAACGAAATGAATGAATAAACATCAAATTTCTAAATGAAACATCAAATATAGGATCCCTCCTACTACTCTGGAATCCCCAACATGGGTCCACACCTTGAGATGAAGAAGTAAAAATGTTTTAGTGGGGAATCCATCCCATTGAATGGGGGGAAGGTAAGATTCCCATCAATTAGGGGTGATCTCATATCATCCAGTCATGTCAAATATGGATTTCCATCAGGTGGGATTGCTACATGTTACATATAGAGGGTTTTGAGATGAGAAGTAAGAGGATTTATCTAATATTGGTGGAAGTTCATGTTATGATGAGGATTCATAAACCCCTATATGATGTCTGGATTAGCAACCCTATAAGTAGGCATGATAGATCATGTCATTCCATATGGTGCGGCTTGAGTTTGGTCCCGATGTTGGTTCGAACACTGCTCTGGCATATTGGGTGATTCATACCCTGGTTGTTTGCCATTAAATATTTCCAATTCCTTTTTTTGCTACATTGGATCATCAAGCTCAACTGGGGGAAACTTGCCAAGAAGGAATTGTGGCTTCCCCAACTCCCCTAGTAGAATATAGACAAGATTTTTTTGAGGATAAACATAATCTGGGCCACTCTTAGAAAGGAGCTTATTAATAATCCTCTTCTGATATGTGATATACTATTCCAAGGTTGTGATAGTGGGATCAACCACATTTATTGGTCGGTATATAGGGATTTCCTTCATATAGGTTTTTGTCGAAGTGGGTAGGACCTCCAATTTTACTGATGAATAAGCAGGTAGAACCTACACTCTATTGGAAAGAATTGTTAGTAGGTCCTTCACATTAATCAAACCGGACCAGGGGATTACCGATATTTTGGTTTTCCAATGTGAATGGAGGACCTCAATTGAGGTTGATCTGTGGGACATGAAGTGGGGATCCATTTTGATAATCAAATGAGTGGGTATGGAATCCACTTGGGATGGTTCTATCATAGGGAGGACCACATTATTGTTCATTGATGAAGTGTGGAGGACATGTTCCTTTGTTGGAGCTATAGCAGGGAGGACCTCTACATGAGAAGGGAATGTTGTGATGATGTCCTTCATGTCAGTGGTCTATGACACGATGAGTTCCTCTTCATTAGGAACCATGAGTATATTGAGGAACTACACACCAGATGTTGATGATGCAAGGAGGTCATCCACTCTAAAATGGTTCGAATATGGGGAGGACCTCCATATCGATTTTGAGAGTGGGTATGGACTCTATTTTGGTTGTAAATATAATGGGGAGTATCTCATTATTAGATCTCTTCATCAAAAAATTAGTTAAAAATAGTTTTTTATGATTTTAGTAGCTGATATAGTCAACCAAACCATCATGTGGGGTGGTTGGGGTCTCAATTCCAATCGGGAATTGACGATTCCTTTCTCTATTGTGACAAGGATTTGGTGGAATGTTTGGGTGGTGATAGGATCCACTAGAGATATGGGATAAAATATATATTTTCATCCATCCACATGATCATGATCACATTCTTGGCGTCAGGAAATTTAAATAGGGGCTAGTAGAGTAGGGGTGTAGTCCACATATTTCACAAACCTGTGGACTTGTTGTAGTTGGTATTGACGAGTCCCGAGGAGAGCCCTTCTAGGGGACTCCTGGGGGGTATTCATTTCTTGGAAGGCTTGGTAATCCCCTAACTCAATGTAATAGTAGATCAAGTCATGTGATCACTATAGGGAGAGGCTCCCAATGTAGTTTGTTGTTGGAGTGAGGATTAGTATGTGTGGCCCTTGGGGGTAGTGGACTGAGTGAGGAATAGAGGCCTCAAAGTCCAAGAGATCCATATCCATCGTGGTAAGGAACCCCTATTTATTATTCCTTCATACAAGGGCATCTATCACCCAAATATGAATGATATATGAGGGTGATATGGGGCATGGGTTATCAGTAACTGATGGTGTTGCATACATTGGTTCAAAGGTTGGGTCATGCAAAATTTTTGCATTGAAATTTCAATTTTCCCTTCATCGATGGCTGTTTTGTTGTTGGTTACCTATAGCTTTGGTAATATAATGAAGGAATATTTATCTATCAGAATGGAGACAAAGAATGAAATTCCAAAATCCATAGTGTTTTCCAATCTTTTATATTTGGATAGAGAGATCCACACTAACGATGTCACAGACCGGAATTCCTTATGTTTAACAGCTCCAATTTTTTGTGAGATCCATGTTAGGCCCAATTTTAACATACTGGGTCATGGAACTAGATATATAGAACTAGTGAAATATAATATATTGATTTCATGAGCACTACTAGTCCCCATGTGGATTATAATAGGTTCACACCGGGTTCAACATTTCTGTTGGTGCCCCGACATTAGCAATGTCAGAGGGAAATCCTTGATCTGATGACAAACATGACCATTCCCAATGGTTGAAGGAGAAAAGCTTCACTTCAGGTTCACCATCAATATATATCATTATTTCACTGGGGTTCACTAGAAATCATATTATGTTTCACTAGCATGCATTGTTACCCCACATTCCCACATTCCAATCTTAGGGTACATTCATAAAATTTATCAATGACGAGTTCTCTTTGATTGATATGGGATGATAAGATGTTTGTTCTTCCATCCATTAATTCCTATTTGGAACTCATCTCATAATCTAGGTATCCATAATATATTTGATTTTTTGTTCATAAAACTCTTTCACAGTGCCATATCTTTGTGGATGTGGGTTAATTAAATTAGTTTTTTCAATAAATTCCATGGTGTCTTGACGGGGCAACAACCTTCAGTCTAGAGTATATTCATGTTGGGAATCAATGGAATATATGTAAACCTGGAATATTGGCAACCTATATTCATCCTCGGAATGAGGGTATCTCATGGAGAATTTTTTATTTATGGAACCCAAGGCATCCCATTTTGGTCATATGGTGTTTGATGGAAAAGCCTTATCTTCCAAGGTTTCCACCTCCCAGATCCCGTGTTTAGCATTAGGTAGATAACGTCATAGGAATATATCTTCCAAGGATTTTACCAAATGAATAATATGTTTTGAAGGCATATCATTATGAGATATTTCATGATTTAAATGATTTCCTGATATAAAGGCTAATCCAAATGCCCCACAGCTGAAGATAAAGGAAGTGTTCCTCTAGGAGGGACCACCTGAATGGTTTAATGATGTATGGATTAGTATTCCCTATGGAGGTGGAACCATGATGTGTGTCCTATAACTGAACGATGTCACGCCATGATGGCAGAGCATTACTCCGTTGAATTCGTATTAGGGAGGTTAACCCCTATGAGGGGGAATATAAGGTTTTCTATTGGATGTGATTGAAATTTGGAGAGTCATACTACATACCTTTTTAAGGTGAAAGGGGTCAAAACCCACATAGATCAACGAATGGTGGGGGCTTACGGAGGCGATATACCTATTTCAAGAGGATTTCACTTTGTTGGATTATGTGTGGCTTACACATGCAATCTGCATGGGTACTGCTAGGAGTATTGAAGGAGTTGATGGGGAAAACACATATGATCTCCCCCGATAGGTGGAATGATCCTACTACGGTGTGGCATCCCAGGTAAAGTCAGGATGGATTATGGAAGGATTATAGGGATTGAATAGAGTGGGTGGATTGTTTGGTTTGATCCTCAATGAGGTTCATATGTAACCCAATTATTTGTTAATCAAATCCCACATAGTTCTGAATGGGTACTTGTTCTTACACCTGAGGAGGATGATCGTGTAAGTGGATCAAATGGTAAGGTATTAAACATGTATGTTCCCCTAAAAGGACATGATATTATATAAGGTGTACACATGGGTGCTTCTTGGGGAACATGAGTATGATCGGGGCATACACCTAAAGGGGAGGCCAGTTAGATGGGACATGTTTGGGGATTATTTTAAGGAGCGACTCATGGGGAAGACCAAATTTCATGATCAATGCTAACCTCTAAACCCATGTGATATTCTTGGTTTGAGAAAAAATAGGATGTCTAAGAACTGACGTTTGTGTCCTGAAATATGTGCCAATGAGTGATGGTGTGGGGCTTACGCATGCATGATACCTTTGGAGGATTTTATTCCATGTGAATATAATCACATTCCAAGTGAGGAAGATATCATTCCTTGTTACTAATACATAAATATACCTATTAAGGGTGTGGGGATTATGCGTGGAAGATTCCAGAGGTGGAATGGTCATCACACGGTGGTATCCCATGATGCTCACACATGGGGAATCCCATGTACATTACATGGGGTGAGCCTATAGATTAATTTCATGTGTCGAGTAAATTGGTTCTAGGATGATTTACATCATCTATCCCATATGTGGGGGACTAAATCCTTACTCCTTAGGGATACAGAACTGAAACCCATGAACCTTCAGTAAGGGGGTGTATTTAACAATTCCAAGGTGTAATGGTGTGGATGAGTGGTCATTCATGAGGTCCATGTTATCATCCATATTTTGAGATTCATGGGGAATTAACCTACCTATTTTTGAAGAAAAGGTTATGGTATCACATCTAGTAGAGGCATAGAGGATGTCTCATGAGGTGCCATGAAATTGTTGCATGAAATCATGGTGGTTTGCATGGAATGGGTGAGTTCAAGGAATTGTATTTTCACACAAGAGGTGCTCAAACGTGGTTATTTAAAATATAGACAAGACAAGTAGCTTCAAGTATGGGTTACGTGACAAATTGGAGGATTGTGTGTAAAGAAACTCTTTTACACAACATGGGAGTGATGTGATCAAGGTTAAGGTTGGGAACATGTCTATCCCATTTATTCACCTAACATAAGCTAAAATAGGTTGTGTGAGGATTAAGTAAATGTACGGCCACTTTTATTGGTTACACAGGGAACCACTCACACAAGATCACTACCTTTATAGTTCCATCCTTTTTTGATGTTGCATAATATTCATCTTATTCACCACATAGTAACGGTTCGACATCTATAGGATCACCCTGAAGAGGGGGGGGGGGTTCTCTACCACTTATAAATGAAATCATTAGCAATGGTGTGGAATATTTAGGTAGTGAAAGAGGTCTTCCATGCAACTGTGTCCTTATCCCAGATGGGAAAACATGAAAGGTGTGGGTTGAGGTCACATTAGTCGTACAAGAGTCTTTCATGTGGCCTCGTATATTGTGTGCAGCACAAAACACTTGTGCAAACTTGCCATAAACATTGTAGTGGTATTTTTGGAAGGGGTTTGAGATACATTTCATCAGTCCTCCAAGAGTCTTGTGCATGGATTTCAAAGATACTCGTAGACCTTGAAACGTGTGTCTACCTTACTTGGCCTTCCTAGAATTATCTGTTGAGATAGATGGTGGGTTCGATATACCCAAATACGGTCATTTTGGATATCATACAGAATTCAGTTTCAACGTGAACATTATTAAAAAAATAGGATTAATAATAATAATAATAATAATACATCCTCTAGAAAATAAAATGACCGTAATCATTTTAAAATTCATACATTACTAGGATAAATTAATTAATCTACTAAAGAATATATTTATCTCTCAAATAAATGATTGAAGTGTTAATAAATTAAATTTATAACTTATATGATCATTATGATAATATACGAGATTATAATTTTTAGATTTTATATTGGTATGAAAAAAATATCAAGATCTCTCAATGTTGAAGAATGAAATTTTTTAATCTAAAGATGTATTCTTTATATTTTTTTTTCAAATAAAAAAATTATGAATTTTATATTTTGAATTTTATAAGAGGATTATCATTTATTAATTTATAATTAAAAAATAAGTATATTAATAATTTTTGTGATTTTCATAAATAATTAACTTTAGGTGAATAATGACATTTTTTTTACAAATTTCAATACTTTTTTGAAAATATTAGTATATTAGTAAGACTTGAAAATTTATAAAACCTTGTTTCGAAAGAAAATATTTATTTTATAATATATGTTATAAATTTAAAAATAATGAATTATGTTTGATATTTTGGATGTTATGTTATGTTATTCTATAAAACTATTTTAATAGATATTAAATTTATTTTTTTAAATTTATTTTTTAACATTTTATAAATTAAATATTAAAAAATATTGTAACATTGGAATCATAAGGTCCATAATATATAATTATTATAATTATTATGCTTTTAAACATAATTAATATGGTAAAATCTAGTTATAGTGGTAAAAGAAAAAAAGTTAAAAAATTGTTAACCAAAGGGGTAAAAGGCCTATCATGATAAACAACATGTTTCTAATTGACTAGTTGACGTGTTTCTTAGACATAACTATATTTATTCCATTACTTTTAATTTTTTTGTCTTCATGATAGGTCATACATGTGCTCAAATTACATGAAGTTTTTATATTTACAGATATTTCATTCTCACTAATTATAAAAAGGGAATCTAACAAACCCTTGTATTCCACATTCATTTTTTTCTTATTGAAACCATACCTCTTTTCTTCCTTTATAATCCTATTTCACTTCCTTTATCTTATTTAAAAATAATTTTATCATATGTCCTTCCTTTCTTAAAAATCCTCCAAGGGAAGCACAGTGTTCTCTACGTAAGTACTAACTTTTCCCAAGCATTGTGTCAATTTTATCATTCCTTTTGAAATATATTTTTTCCAATTAAATATAGTTAAATTAGTATATATAGTATAAAAAATGTTGTAATATATTTCTAAATAAACATTAACCACCTTTCTTCTTTTCCATTGAGGAAAATGGAAATGAAATTCATGTATATGTATGGACTACCACCTCCATGAAAGAAATGTTTCATTTTCCTTCATAACAAACATGACTAGTCTGATTATAGAATTTAATAAATATGTTATATATATATATATATAACATGTTTTATATTCTAAAATAATTAACCATAATATAAATTTATCATGTTCTATGGAGAATTAAATCATTCTACATGCACATGTGTGGACTACCACCTCTATGGAATGGTGTATTCTATTTTTCATCACTTCCTTTCATGGATGATCATGAGTATCGTTGTAATGGATAAACAGAATTTTTATGGAATTATTATTATAATGTTATGAAATATTTGGAAACCTATTAATAATATGAGAAACACACAATCATTGTAAATTCCACTGTCTAAAATGAGTGCACTAAGAGACAAAATATATTATTCATACTATGTAATAGTTTATTATCCATATGATTTAATTTTAATTTACATTAATTATGAATTATAATTTATATAAACCCTAAATAATATAATTATTCAACAAGAAATTCATTTTGACAACTTAATCACTTCATAATCATCCATTAATTATAGAATGTTTTTTGGGTCAGTTTATCCACCTACATGAACAATACAATAAAATAATATCATGGTTGGATATGAGACATTAATTAAAGATAATATATTATATAATTATGTGAATAATTATTTTAGTTTACTTGTTAATGGTAACATTATTATTAAACATGTTAATTAAGATTCCAACTCCTATTCGTTAAAAATAACCCAAACATGTTCATCGATGATTTCACCTTTAGGGATTGTTACCAAAATACCGATATAATGAATTTATAACATTAGAAATAATTATAAATAATCAATTATAATTCCTTGTATGATCTATGAATAATGGAATTCTGTAAAGGAATCTATAACAACACTGTTATTACAGAACTAGTTCAAGGCGATCGATATTACTCACACTCGATATTGAAAATAGATGACAGAAAAAAATATACATGTAGATAATAATTGTAAATTAATGATATAAATGGTAATATATCTGAATAAGGTTATAAAATATGTTATTATGATATTTATTTATGTTATACAGGAGATTCAATTGATTTAGTATATTGAAGGAATTATGGTAAGGGGTTCTTTGTTTAAAATTTAATGTCATGAGAGATATTTCATATTATGGATCATTATATCTCCCCATTACAAATACATTTATTATTCATCCTACTTAGATTTTCCTGTATTAGTATGAATATACTTGGGGATATCAGACCACTATAGCATCCCGCCTTTTTATCAAATAAACATTCATTACATTTTACAAAACCGAGGATCTTTAAGCTTAGTGTATTGGAATCCATGAACTTAAAACATGAAAACATAAAAAATTATTCTTAAACACTTGAAAGGATTCTCCTTATGTTCATCCTAGGTTCATTAATACATCTCATAACCTGAGGAAATAAATCAAAAGAAAGGGTGACCAGAAATCCCAGTAAGGGAAACAAGGGGAAACATTTAACATGTGAACTTGAGATACATTAAAAATGTCATGAAAAAGAAAATTAAGGCATGAGAAAGAAATAATGAGGCATATGATAATAAAAAATAGCATATTTCATAACTTTTAGATGTGGCTACAACATTTAATATTGAAAATCCTTTCCGTTTCACCACTGTCCATCCCCAAGGTGTCATTAAAAATTACCAAGGTTATTCCCCAAGGCGTCATTAAAAATGGTCATCTCAAGAGATTAATTCTTTACCCAATGCATTGGAGCGCTATAAGGGAACACCCTTAAATTTGTATTTATTATCATGTGAGACACATATATCATCATCAAAAATTTCATAAACTAACCATATAGCATAAAAGAAATGGGTTTCATTTCATAGTAATCACATTTTAAAAAAACTGCTTTAAAGACGTGATCCTTATGTCACTTAAAACCCACGGAAAAATGAATGTGGTTTTCATGTATGTAAATCCCAGAATTAAAATAGAACATTTTGATATATATGTGAATACCCCTTTAGAATAAATATCTTTGTGTATTCACTTAATAAACTAAAATAATTTGAAAAAAGAGAAAGTCTTTTTGAGACGAAAATTCTGCAGCATAACGGCAATGATACATGGTTTTAGAAAACATTGAAAAGAGAGGGGACATGGATCACCCACTCATAAATGATAAATAAATCAGTAGGGGAACAGAATATAAAGTATTTAAAAACATGGTAATTAAATTTTAATGATATACCATATGAAACGAAGAACATGAAAGGAAGACAAAAAAAATACGATTTTGCTTATGAGAATTCGGCACCTAATGGCGTCACATAAATCTTCCAAAAATTGATTGACGAGATCAAATAGGGTATCTCATCATATGAACATAAATGATCAGTATTATAGATACAGATATCATATCCCAACATAATAAAAAGGAACTTGAAAGACTTGACCAGAAAATCGAACTTCAAAATTAGAAAGGTGAACGAATCCCTTAAAAATTCAGCAGCCTAACGGCGTCACTTAAACTTAAAAAAATGAATTGACGAGATAAAATAGGGTCTCTAATCATATGAACATAAATGATCAGTATGATAGATATAGGGATAATACACCAACATAATAAAAAGAAACATGAAATACTTGACATGAAAATAGATCTTGGAAACGAGAAGGGTGAAAGAACCCCTTAAAAACTCGGCAGCCTAACGACGTCACTTAAACTTCAAAAAAATGAATTGATGAGATAAAATAGGGTCTCTAATAATATGAACATAAAATATCAGTATGATAGATATATATATCATACCCCAAAATAATAAAAAGGAATTTGAAAGGCTTGACATGAAAATAGATCTTGAAAATGAGAAGTGTGAAAGAACCCCTTAAAAATTCGGCAGCCTAACAGCGTCACTTAAATATCAAAAAAATCAATTGAAGAGATAAAATATGGTCTCTCATAATATTAACATAATAGATCAGTATGATAGATATACATATCATACCCCAGTAAAAAAAGTAACTTGAAAGACTTGACAATAAAATAGAACTTGAAAATGAGATGGGTGAATGAATCCGTTAAAAAAAATTCGGCAGCCTAACGGCGCCACTTAAACATTAATAAAAGGAAATGATGATAGTAAGAGGGGATCTTTCATCATATGAACATGAAAATGGAATTAAGAGGAATATAAAATAACATCCTCCAACATAATAACATGGAGAAAAAAAGAAATGACTTAAAAGAGATTATTTGAAAAGAAAGAGAGAGTTTGAATCCCTTACCATAAAACGTAACTCTTAAAACTCAAAGGTTGGGACCTTGAGGGCTTCGGGGCACCTTGGGAGGACTCCTATGGAGGTAATGAGACAAGAGCCTCGTTGGGGGGGGGGAGTTGGGAGTCGATTGGTTGAGAGGATGGCTTGGTATTTATAGGGAAAGTGAGGGGACAAAGCATTAATGGCCAAGGGAGACCTCATTGGTGGTTTTGGCAAAACCATGGGATTGCCCTTGGTATTGGCCACACGGAACACCTCATACCTTATCTTACTATTCATATGTCGACCATATTTATTACATACTTAATACATCATTTAATGATGTCATTAAACTCCCGTAACTTAAAAACTGTATTTTCATTCTTCATTGAAAATTCAACTTTCTCAGAAAAATCCCAAAATTTCACCTTAACCAAAAATCAATGCTCTGATTTCAAAAATGAACTCTATTTTATAAAAATAATTTTATAAATATTTTTAATTTAATTTTTAAATAAATACACTATTCACTGAAAATACATTTTTTCAAAAAAATCCCCAAAAATTACCTTAACATAACATCAATGCTCTGAGATCAAAAATGAAATCCATTTTATAAAAATATTTTTATAAATATTTTTAATTTAATTTTTAATTAAAAAACACTATTCACCAGAAAAAACTAATACTTGACTAATAAATTATGAAACCGTTATTTGACCATTTTATTGAATCACATTACTTAATCAAGGTGCCTAGAATATATTATTACTTTCTTTAAGTGAGATTACTAATCCATTTGGTCACATTATTAATCCTAAGCATAAAATCACTATTCATAATTTACTATTCATCAAAAATTAAGTTGATCTTATTAGACTCTAAATTTCGTACTAAACAAAATTGTAGAAGACCATTTTTTGAATATCATTATACATTTTTAAATATTGAATGTTCACATAAACATTTTTTTTAAAATATCCTTTCTCTAAAATTCACCAAAATATGCATACTATATTTATCCGGACATTTGAAAATTCATAAACTTCATCATAAGAAGAAATCAATTTTTTTTAAAACAATGGATTACAAAAGGATGTTACAGTCTCTTTCTATAGCCCATTATCACACCAGCGTAGGACATAAATGTAAGGTGTGCTAAGGTGAGAGAATATGAGGGAGGCTCGGCCAACATCGCACGAGTAGTAATTTCTATTAGTTTGAACTTCTCAAGAAGGCGACTCCGTTCTAGCTTCACACGATGAAGTTCAACTTGGGTTTGGTCCAGAGATAATCCCAGTGGTGCTACCTCCTTCCAAAGTTCTGTTACATGGGATTCAATCGGTCCAACACTGCTGGGTGAGGCCATCGAATATTCTTTCTATATTAATTAACCAAGATCACTTATATTTAGAGACAATAATCGAAACATTTTGTTTCCAGTGGTCATATTGACCAATGGTCATATAATAGTCAAAAACCAATGGTATCATTTTAATAATACTAATGTTATCAAATGAAACAGTTTTGTTGAGTATAAAAATAAAATAACACACAAAAGTAAGAAATAAGATTTATTCAAAATTTCGGGTCATTACAATATACCCCCTTAAGAAATTGCGTCCTAGAAATTTTTAAAATTGGGTTTTGAAATTTCATTCAAAGTACCTCATCGGAAAAGGAGTTAGTAAAACTATTACTTTAAAAGAACGAAAGGGAAGTACAAAGGTCACCCGAGTTAACCCACACTAGGATTCCATGTAGGAAAACATGGACATGGAGGAGAAAACAAAGTGTCTTGTTCCAAGGGAGAGTTATAGAAAACATTATTAGTAGAAAGGTAACCATGAGAAAATCACACACTTATGATGATTGTAAACCATCTTTGATTACCTAGTAGGAAACGTAAACCAACAACATTTTTGTTTTACGTTCCTTTTCATAATTTTGAGAAATTCATTTACTACATAGAACAAAAACATAAGGAAATATACCTACCTTCAAGTAGAGTTTCATCCTTTAATATGTTTCTACCAAAACTAATCTTCTCTCCAAACGATGAGCATTAAAAAACATGTGGTCTCATCAAAACATAGGAATCATCTTTTTGATAGTCACGTAATCCACAAAAGATTAACTATCAATTTCTTCTTTCTCTAAACATTATCCAAAAAATAGAAAGGGTAAAATAAAACAACTCTTCAAAAAGAAATAATCTCATAGGAAGGGAAACTACTTTTAAATCTTAAAAGTTCCATAGTACTACCCAATGTTCATCATAGACCATTCCATAAATAACTATCCTTAAAATTCCTCAAAATATTCTAAAATAATATTGAAACCCAATTATAAGAACGATCTCATAACATAGTCTTCCAAGATAGACTTTATCGTTCATCTTCAAACAACAACAACCACTCTTATCATCTTATAACAAAAGTAACTAACCTAATCACATTTTCCCCAAGATAGGTTAATCATTTCCATATGAAACCTAAATTACTATAAGTCTGTCTTAAATTCACCAATTCTTCAAAATATAAGTCAACCGTTACTCCTCAAAGAGAAAACTGTAGTAATCTATTTACCTCGATCAAATAGGGTTCCCAAAATAGTGAACGTCTTCCAAAATAAGAATCATCTTTTAATCCCTTAATCATCCTTTTTTAATAAGAACAGCTTCACTACATCAACATGTGGTACATAACAATAGATTTTTTCCTTAATGATATAAAACCATCTTAGGTAGTGACTCGATGATCTTAGAAAACATAAAATATATGCTCATAGAGTACGACCTAAAATACAACATGACATAGACAATTATTATGAAGAAGTTACATGTACATCAGTCATCATGATCCATCTCAGCATAGGACTTTCATTGTTGCCTTGTCCTCGAATATTTTTGATGCTCTTAATTCTTCTCATCCATTCCAAGAGATCATTGCCTTGGATAATTCCCAACTTCTCCATATTTACGACATCGAAATGTAAAAGGTACATTAGATCGAACCTTATCTCTATTCATCACATTATAAATTTTTTGAAGCAATTGGCTACTTTATGACCTATCTTCACACACTTAAATCTTCTCCCAGTTCCTTTGGGACAACATCCGTGGTGCCTCTTCCCACACTTTTTGCAAAAAATAAATTGGGTCTTCTTTCCCTTATCAAATTTATCATATGAACATCCTTGAGACTTTGTCTTCTTCTTCCTTGATGAATTTGGGAATTCAACTAGGTACCAATTATTAATTGTGATTTTTGATAACTGGTTTGGCATAATCACAGTATGTTCAACTTGATCTTTTGTCATCTCTATCACATTAATAGGGAAATCATCACATTTCCTATCACATTGGTTGTTGGGACATACTCTTCCATTTCCCTCCATTAACTAAGAAAAGAACGTATAATTAGGGGGCTTAAATACCTAGCCAATAATCATGAAAAGGAAACTTAAATCATAGAAGGATAAACTTGTAGAAGAAAAGTAAAACCTAACTTGTGATCCCCTAGGTTCCAATCTTGGTTATCCATGATCATATTTTCTTATGTGAATCTTTATTTTATTTTATCTTCATTCCTTTAATAATGGTTCATACTAAGCTTATGAATTTACCAAAGCATATCCCCCAAGAGTGTCATAACCAAGAGTGAAGCATGGCCCATTATCGTCTACCAGTTCTCATTCGAGTCCAGCTCAAAGAGGTGTTTTTGGGTTTTACCCCTATGTACATCTGTGCCAGAGCCACCTCTACCTGCTCGTATCCAGACAAGGATGTATTTTCTTGGCAACCCCTTACTCAATACTCAACAGAATAGTAGGAAGATTTCCTATATTTAATCTTTTCTATAGGATTCTTACTAATGTGTTCATATCCTAATTTTCACAAATAACTAAACAATCCATTGATACCAACTATAGCATCCCGCCTTTTTGTCACATAAACTTTCATTACATTTTACAAAACTGAGGATCTTTAAGGTTTAGTGTCTTGGAAACCATGAACATAAAACATTTTTCTTAAAAACATGAAAGACTTTTCCTTATGTTCATCCTAGGTTCATTACTGCATCTCATAACCTGGGGACATACATCAAAAGAAAGGGTGAGCAGAAGGCCCAGTAAGGGAAACAAGGGGAAACATTTAACATGTGAACATGAGATACATTAACAATGTCATGAAAAAAATCATTAAGGCATGAGAAATAAATCATGAGGCATATTATAATAAAAATAACGTATTTGATAACATGAATATGTGGTTACAACATTTAATATTGACAATCATTTCTGTTTCACCAAGGTCCATCCCCAAGGTGTCATTAATAATTACCAAGGTTATTCACCAAGGCGTCGTTAAAAATGGTCATCTCTAGAGATTAAGTCTTTACCCAATGCATTGGAGCGTTATCAGGGTGAAAACATAAATTATTCAATATTATAATGTGATCCACATATATCATCATCAAAAATTACATAAACAATCCATATATCATAAAAAAATTTGGTTTCATTTCATAGTCATCACATTTAAAAAAACTGCTTTAAAGACTTGATCCTTATGTCACATTAAACCCACAGAAAAAGGAAAGTGGGTCTCATGTATGTAAATCCCAGAATTAAAATAGAAAATTTTGATATATATTTGAATACCACTATAGAATAATGATCTTTGAGTATTCAATTAATAAAATAAAATAATTTGAAAAAAGAAAAAGGCAATTTGAGAAGAAAATTCTGCAGCATAACGACTATGATACATGGTTTTAGAAAACATTGAAAAGAGAGGGGACATGGGTCACCCAATCATAAATGACCCATAAAACAGTAGGGGAACATAATATAAAAGATTTAAAAACATGGTAATGAATGTTTAATGATATACCATATGAAACAAAGAACTTGAATGGAAGACAAAAAAATAAGATTTCTCTTATGAGAATTCGGCAGCCTAACGGCGTCACATAAATCTTCCAAAAATGGATTGACGAGATCAAATAGGGTCTCTCATCATATGAACATAAATGATATGTATGATAGATATATATATCATACCCCAAAATAATAAAAAGGAACTTGAAAGACTTGACCAAAAAATAGAACTTGAAAATGATATGGGTGAACGAATCCATTAAAAATTCGGCAGCCTAACTGCGTCACTTAAACATAAAAAAATGAATTGACAAGATCAAATAGGGTATATCATCATATGAAAATAAGAGATCAGTATGATAGATATATATATCATACCCCAACATAATAAAAAGGAACTTGAAACACTTAACATGAAAATAGATCTTGAAAACGAGAAGGGTGAAAGAACCCCTTAAAAATTCGGCAGCCTAACATCGTCACTTAAACTTCAAAAAAATGAATTGACGAGATCAAATATGGTCTTTAATCATATGAAAATAAAATATAAGTATGATAGATATATAGATCATACCCCAACATAATAAAAAGTAACTTGAATGACTTGACATGAAAATAGATCTTGAAAACGAGAAGGGTGAAAGAACCCCTTAAAAATTCGGCAGCCTAACGACATCACTTAAACATAAAAAAATCAATTTAAGATATCAAATAGGGTCTATCATCATATGAACATAAAATATCTGTATGATAGATATAGATATCATACCACAACAAAAAAAGGAACTTGAAATACTTGACAAGAAAATAGATCTTGAAAATGAGAAGGGTGAAAGAATCCGTTACAAAAATTTCGGCAGCCTAACGGCACCACTTATACATTCATAAAACGAAATGATGAGAGTAAGAAGGGATATCTCATCATATGAACATGAAAAGGTCAGTAAGAGTAATATAAAAGAACATTTTACAACATAAGAACATGGAGCATAAAAGAAACGACTTAAAAGAGAGTATTTGAAAAGAAAGAGAGAGTTTGGATCCCTTACCTTAAAACGTAACTCTTAAAACTCAAAGGTTGGGACGTTGAGGGCTCGGGGGAACCTTGGGAGGACTCCGAGGGAGGTAATGAGACTAGATCTTCGTTGGGGGAGAGTTGGGAGTCGAATGGATGAGGGGATGACTTGTTATTTATAGGGAAAGTGACAGGACAATGCATTAATGGCCAAAGGGACACCTCATTGGTGGTTTTGGAAAAACCATGGGCTTGCCAATGGTATTTTCCCATTGTATTGGCCACTTCGAACACCTCATACCTTATCTTACGATTCAAAAGTCGACCATATTGATTAAATACTTAATACATCATTTAATGATGTCATTAAACACTCGTAACTTAAAAACTGAATTTTCACTATTCATTGAAAATTCAACTTTCTCAGAAAAATCCCAAAATTTAACCTTTACCAAAAAGCAATACTCTTATTTCAAAAATGTACTCCATTTTATAAAAATAATTTTCTAAATACTTTTAATTTAATTTTTCAATAAATACAATATTCACCGAAAATTCAGTTTTATCAAAAAAATCCCCAAAAATTACCTTAACATAATATCGATGCTCTGAGTTCAAAAATGAACTCCATTTTATAAAAATATTTTTCTAAATATTTTTAATTTAATTTTTAATTAAAAAACACTATTCACCCAAAAAAAACTAATAGTTGACTAATAATTTATGAAACCATTATTTAACCATTTTATTGAATCACATTACTTAATCAAGGTTCCTAGATTATATTAATACTTTCCTTAAGTGAGATTACAAATCCATTTGGTCACATTCTAATCCTAATAATAAAATCACTATTCATAATTCACTCTTCATCAAAAATTAAGTTGATCTTATTAGACTTTAAATTTCGTACTGAACATAATTGTAGAAGACCATTTTTTGAAAATCAATACACGTTTTTAATTATTTAAGGTTTACATAAACATTTTTTAAATTATCCTTTCTCTAAAATTCACCAAAAATATGCATACTATATTTATCCAGACATTTGAAAATTCAAACATCATCATAAGAAGAAATAAAAATATAATTAAAAACAAAGGATTACAGAAGGAAGTTACGGTGTCCATACATAGTCTCTTATCACACCATCATAGGACCTAAGTGTAAGGTGTGCTAAGGTGAGAGAATCTGAGGAAGGCTTGGCCAACATCGCACGAGTAGTAATTTCTATCAGTTTGAACTTCTCACAAAGGAGATTCTGTTATAGCTTCACATGATGATGTTCGGCTTGGGATTGTTCCAGAGCAAAGCCTAGTGGTGCTACCTCCTTCCCATGTTCTATTAGATGGTCTTTGATCGGTCTAAGACTACTTGGTGAGGCCATTGACTCTTTTTTCTATATTAATTAACCAATATCACTTGTATTTAGATCCAATAATTGAAAGGTTTAGTTTCCAATGGTCATATTGACCAATGGTCATATAACAATCAAAATCCAATTGTCTCATTTTAATTATACTCTTGTTATCAAATGAAACTGTTTTGTTGAGTATAAAAAATAAAATAACACACAAAATTAGGAAACAAGATTTATTCAAAATTTCAGGTCATTACAGTCACCCTTTTGAAGACCCCTTAGAGATTTGAAGAAACCATGTGTTCTACCCATGAAGGACACCTCCAACCATGGCGAGCAAACACACCTGAAAACAATGTCACAGGCCCACTTTGAGAAACCCATCTTGGAGAGAACCTTGTTTATAAATCCCCATTTCAACCTATCATATTCCTTGTTCATATCAAGCTTGATCTCCATGTTAAACCTGCGAGATGTCTTGTTCAAATCCCTCATCATCTCTTGAGCCAACACCATGGCCCACTGAATCGATCGATCGTGCATGAAACTGTGTTGCTCCAAGGAGACCCACCGAGGTAGACAGCATGACATCCCCCTATTTATCACAGTAGCCAAAACATTATATGAGATTTTCCACATTCCAATCAGTCGGTAATGATTGAGAGAAGAGGGGGCTTTAGACATCGGCAAGAGAACCAAAGAAGTAGCAGCCACAATCCAAGGGATTATACCTCCATGAAAGAAATCCACAATGGCCCGAAACAGATCCCCTATAACCACCTCCCATGTACCCCTATAGAACGATCTGAGAAACCGGTCGGGACCAACATTACTATCCAGGATTAGACTCCACACGGCCTCCTTCACCTCCTCCTCTGTGGGGATTATCTCAAGCATCTCAATCTCCTGTGCTGAGACAACATTTGGAATCAAATCCCAAAAAACGCTTCCCCAGAGGGATACCCCATATGCATACTGGTGCTCGGGCCTACCATAATGTCTTTAAAAACATCAGATCCAAGCCCCCAACCACCTCTCTGTCATCTGAAAACGAGCCGTCCTCCAGCACCAAGTTGGGCTTCACCGTGGGCCGCTTCTCCTTAAGCCATGCATGGAAATAGGCAGTATTCTTGTACCTTTCCTTGAGCCACTTTATCCATGAATGATATTGCGCCCTACACTATTGAGATAGCAGCAACACCGCCAAAGCTTTATTTTTCACAAAGAGTTCCTCAAATAGATCATCGTCCAAGCAACTTTCAAGACCAGATTCCAAAATCTCAACTTCTTGTTTAATGGGATCTTGATCTTTAATCCATGGGGGAAGAGAAAAAGACCATAGAAAGATGGCATGCTTCAACCGCCATAGTTTATGGTGAAAATCCACCCATGAAAAAACCCGCAATGGTTCACTCTAGGACTGAAACACCACACGGTGGAAAGCTAGGTTCCTACCCATTCACTGGAAAACCTAAAACATTCACGAGCGGCCTCTAACATACCGAGCGGAAGATGAAGTAGAGATTGATCAGAGATTCTTTGAGTCAGATGCCTAACCTTCAGGTCTAATAACATTTTGATGGCATGCACGTTAGCCATGCACCGGTCGAGACTTCTCCTGCTACGCATGTCCCCCTTATGATTTTTGGACCAAGAGAAAGGGTCACCAGAGAACCCCACGTCCGTGAGACCCTTACCTGCTATGAGCAGAGAAAAGGACCAACTCTCTTGCCTTGGAAAATCACCATGACCCTTCCTCTCCTTAGGCCTCGAAACAATGTTAAAATCCCCACCCACCAGCCAAGGAAGATCCCTTGGGTTAAATGCATTTAACTCCGACCAAAGAACTTACCTACATTGAGCATGAAAAATTCCGTAAATGAAGGTCATATACCACTCAACACCTTCCCTCGACACCTTCGTTGTAATATGTTGGTCGCCAACCTGCAGCTTAACTACTGAGACGCCCCTCATCCTGAATATCCATATGTGGTTATTCTCTGGGCCTCCATGCATGGCTACAATGATACCAATCATCGGAGTGACCTACTGAAACTAAGAATTGTTTTTCTTGTGCTAAAAAATCACCAAAAACATGACTCTGTGCTTCATTGAATTCGAGGATATAATTTCAGTCTTCACCCTAGCCCCGATCCCACGGGCGTTCCAAATCAAGAATGGAAACATTTTAAATGAGAGCATGCATGGATTTTTTCCCATGAAATGTGGTCATTTTCACAGGAGATCGAGACCTCTCCCTAACATGAAACCACATCAACATCAGCCTCGTACACACTCCTAGTCTTGATGAAGATCCACCAGTGCATATGTGCGCGAAACCAGAAGACAACAAAGAGGGACCTCTAAAATCCCCCATACATACCCCCACAACCGAGACACCAACCGCCGCAACATCCTTATCAATGATATTGGAGGAGACATAGGAATCACTCCACGGAATGCACCCTAAAACCTCAAGAGACAATCCTTTGGCGAGCTTGGAGCTCTTTCTAGAAACCGAAACCCCCTGAGACTCGGAACCCACTAGCCAAACATGTACAGTAGGAGCATCCGAAAAAACACCCCACCCTAGAAACTGAAAACATGAACCCCTAGACATCCCATGAGAAGCCAGAGAGGGTGGAACCTGGAAAACCCTGAAACATTTCAGCAAAGAACCAACCAAAACACCGAACAATATCATCTTTTAGGAAGCCAAAAAGACAGACTTGGAAGACTGAGGAGAGAAAGGAACCAAATCCGAGCAACCAAAATGATCATCCCAACCAAGCGAAACTGGTGACCTGGAAACCGGGAGGAGGACCTGCGAACATGAAGACAGGACAGCTTTCGGTCGCTGAACTGAGGCCGAGGGAAGCCCAGGACATGCTTCGATGGGTCCTGACATCAAGGCATATTCCGAGACCAAAGGTTACATTGGGCTTGTCTTAGCAGGAAGAGAAATGTTACGAGATTCCAAATCAGGATTACCACCACTAAGCTTGTGAAAAGACTGGATCGAGTTCCCCTGCAACTGGCATGAGAAGTAGTACCTAGAGAACACCGGAAACACAACCACCTGAGACCACTCCACTGTACTTGGCACCGAGATGGAGATTTGCTCTGGGATCATAGGAGAAAGGTCAAGCTCCAAGAATATTCTAGGCACCGAAACCTCTACACCTATACGAGTAATATCAATCGAACAGAGGAAACCATCCAACACATCACCAATGGACTTGAGGAAAGCATCATTCTATAAATGAAGGGGGAGCCCAGGTAAAATAACCCACACCGCATCCTGAGCGCTCTCTTTCCCCTTATGATCCTCCATCTTCCTGTGAGAAATATTGAAGCGCCAACGACCCCAAACACAGGGATCCTTGCACTACGCCAACACGAAATCATCTTCCGAAGTATGTACCACGCAGAACAATTTTTGATGGATCGCTGACACCTGAGCATCCCCTACAAAACACAGGAAGCCTCAAACCTATCAAAAATAGGAAAATAAGGTTTCATTGAAGAAAACCTCGCAATGTGCATCCACTTAAGACCGGCCACAGCCTCTCAAAAAGCCCGCTCCGGTGCCACCAATGAAATTTTTGATCCATTCATCCCGATTGAGTGGGAGAAAGGATCAATCTCCGAGAAACAAGTGCACAAAACAGCTAGACCCGAATTGCACACCACATCCCTGAAGGACCTCACCGGAAGATTGCTCTAACGCGAAGCACCGAGCCCCCACGAGGGAAGTTGGGCCACTTTCGGAGGTCCAAATCCCATACCAAGCTCCTTTGGGGGGTGAATCACCTTGGTGAACATAATGTTGTTTACGATGTTGGTGCATGATATGGATTCCATGAGTGTGCCAAAGGGGGTCATCAGAACCATGGATAGAATCATGGCTCGGTGTATCTGGGGTGCCTCTCTGGAAAAGAACACAATGTGGGTTGCCTGGGGGAAGATGGCTCGGCCATTTGGGGAAGGGGGAATCAATGTCAGGAGCATGGCGGAGGCAGTGCATGGGTTTTGCGCGAATCTTGCATGGGAAATTGTTGAGGAATGTACGATGTGGGGAAGAAGCATGGCGCAGAGATACTTGGCATGTGCGTCTCGTCCTTTTGGCGGAGAGACGCCTCTATGGATTACAGTGTGTAATAACATTCCAAGACTTCTTCCTCATTCTAAATGGATTGTCAGGGAGGGGAGCATCCTGTTTTGGCAGCAGAACTAGTCGGGGAAGGTGTTGAGTTATCTGGGGTTCCTGGCTCCTTTCATCACCTTCAGAGAGGTTAGTTTTCACCCTCGGGTTTTCAGATCAATTCTGGATTCCTCTCAACGGATTGTTTGTACTCTATCATGCTTAATTCAGATAAGGATAGGTGCGTGTATTCCCCTTCCTCTTCAGGTAGGTTCAATGACAATGTTTTTCTCCAAAGCACCGGTATGGGTGGTCCTCAGGAGAGTGGGAGCTGGAACACGGTGGTATGGCGGAAAAATATTCCATCATAGCTTGATTTGCTTATGTGGTGATTGCACTATAACGCTATTACTTCAGATGAAAATATCAAAAGGATGGTTATTAGTATGGTCTCTTGTTTTCAGTGTTGTGAGTTCAGGAAGGAGGAGATCATGAATCGTATTTTCTTTGAAGGAGATTGGGCCCGTGAGGAGTGGAGTTTCTTTGGGGGGGTCTTGCAGGTCTTTCTTATCATGCTCGTAACTATGAGAGTTTCTTGGTGCAATGGTTCAAAGGATTCAATGATAATATTAGAGAGACTAAGTCTTGTCCCTTTGTTTTAACACAGGTTGCTGGATTCTTTGGAAAGAAAGGAATCGTTCTTGGTATGAAGGGATGTTGTCTACAAGGAGGGCGGTGGTAGCCAGAACTAGATGCTTGTTGTTGGACCTGGTTGGCGTGGCGGGTATTGGTAAGGAGTCTTCGTTTTTTTTCTTGTAGTCTCTACTTGCTGAGGCTAGGAGGAATATTTCTAGGGTACAGGGGAGCTGGATCTGTTGGTCACCTCCTGAGGATGGTTTTAAGCTTAATACTAATGGGTCATGGCTAACGGAGGTCATGCGTGGTGGTGGGGACTTATGTGATCAGTGTAGAAGGGTGTCTTTGGATTTCTGGATTATTATGTTAGCAGTAATTAGGTCTAGGTGGAGGCCGTTGCAGTGCTCACAGGGATGTCCATGTGTATAGAGAGTAATCTCAGCATCTCACAGATTGAAACAGATTAAATGATTGTCCAGGAGGCCTTACTAGGGAGGGGTAGCACTATGTGGTCCATCATCTATACTATCAGACAATGTAAGGCTCTCCTCTCGGACATAGTTAGGGTCACTCATACTTGGAGTGAATGAAACAAAGTGGCTGACTACTTCACCTCCCTTGCGATCCCAGATGATCCTATGGGTTGTTATTAAAATATCTCTCTTTTTAAACCAGAGTTGCTGAACCTGATTAGGGGTGATGCTATATGGCTTCATTATTTTGGGCCCCCTATATGTAGTCCCTTTTATAGTTTTTCTTTCTTGACTTTTTAAAATAAAAATCGTAATATTGGATGGATGGAATCATGATATCATTAAAATTGTCTAATTAATTACAAATTAATATTTTTAAAACATTAATTTAATTCATGGTGTTTTAATATTCATATCATATTCGTTATTTAAAGGCAGTTTGATTCTGATTTTGAGAAATTTGAAAGGGTTTTTGTTAACTCAACTCCCTTTATTAAGTTATAATGCTTCTTCTCTATCCTCTTTCATCCATGATTGGATTATTTTTACCCCATGTTTTTATTTCATGGTACTTAATCCTCCTATTTGTTGTAAAATTACTATTTAATTAAAATAATTTAACTTGTTTAAATTTGTTTCCAAAAAATAATATCATTATTGAAAATCATTTCTAAACTCATTAATTATGGTTTCGCCTACCTTTGCAAATTTACCACCCAAAAAATATTCTCATTTATATTTATTAAACCAATTATGTCTTATTTCATGTAAACATAACATTTATCTTTTCTTATTTTTAAAGGGAATCATTGTTATCCCTGTTAACAATGTGGTTTTTAGTAATGATATTTTAAATTGTTATTATTCCATGATAAATTGTTTTATTTTCCACAAATAATTTCCTTAAAAAAACTATAATAAATTTGAAATTATTTATTATTGATTATTCTATTAAAATTTTAATTTTTTTAAAAGTCATTGAATTAACTTTTCAACAAATCTATTATATGAATGTGACACAAAAATTATTATTTTATGAAAATGGTAAAATATTTATAAAAAACCCTTTTATGGTTTCGTATAATGTTTCTTATTTTCCTCAAAAAAAATTATTCAAATTTCCATTGATTAATTACCCTCTAAATTATCTTATACTATTTATGGAATTAAACACATGGAAATCCATTACATCTTTTTTCATTATTAGTCAATGAATTTTTATGATTTTTCTTCAAATGTATCTCCTCTTTGAATACTATATTTTTAATTTCATTTATTTAAGGGTATTCACCAAGATTCTATATATTAATTAAATGGGGAAATTTTTCAATTAACCATGTACCCTTTATCTATATGGTCTAAATAAAATACCATCAATTATCTTGATTCAAGTGTATTTAACTAGAACCTTACTGAATATATTTACATAACCTTTTGTTTTACATAGGTATATCATGTTATGATTATTTATGGAATTGTGAATTATTTTTAGTTTATTCATTTTTAAAATGATTTGAAAAACGTTTTCTTTATATATTTTTGTTTATATAAGGACTGATTGATTTCATGTTTAACTCATATGATTGGATAATAATAGGTGGGGTCCCATATCACCCTATAATGAATTTTTTAAAAGTTTTTATATCATGATAAATGTGTATGTATGAAATATTTTATTTCACTCAAACACGGTGGGAGATTTTGTGAATCACATATGTGATTACTCTATATGACAATGTTTGTTCCACATTTCAAAATTATCATGATGTTATTATATGATGGTTCATGTTTATTTACTAATGTTTCAACACTATTTTAATTCATATATTATGTTATTACTTTAGCAATCCATGATAATCATAACTTAAATAATACATTAATTTCATAATTTAAATAATACATCTCACAAATAGCCATGAAAACCAATGATCAAATGTTTTAGTTTCATGGATATTAGCTATATGAACATATTTTTTCACTCTCTGGTAAAATTTCACCATAAAAATTGCCATTTATATACTTTATAGACATATCAGATGATATCATAATATTCCTAAAATGAGAATCTGAAACATTATAAAGGTGTCATCTCAAATGATCATTACAGGGAAAATGTATCATACTTTATCATATAATAAACTAGAAGGATAACATAAGTAGAGGGAAATATCTAAATAATATATCATGAAAAAATACATAATAATACAATATTTTATAGAGAAATATGATCATAAAAATAACATTAATGACACATAAAATTTATGAAATTTTTCAAAGTGTACCTCAATAATCAAAAAACATGTGAGCATGACATAAGAGTATTGAATAATATAAAAACAATGTATAACATAAAAAATTTCCATGTAATGAAAATGAAAATCATCATGGATATGTGGAATAACATGATAAAGAACTTAAGGATATGGAGGAAATAAATTAACAGGAAAAATATTGTCAAAAACTCCTTATTCACATGCCTATGTGTACAAACTCATTATATCCACACATATAAATATGAGTAATCTCATTATTCCCATTACCGTGTGATAAAACTCATTATTTAAATTTATGACATTATCATGGGTTATAAAATAATACCAATGCATTAAAAGGATATATAGGACCCCAATTTTCATCATCTATACATATGTGTTCCACTTGAAATCACTCATCATATATTGAAGAATGCTTCGAAAAATATTGGGTTTCTAAAATTTTAAAAAACAAAACATAATATTAACTTATGACATAATAGGATATTAAAAATATAATTTCCTAAAATGATTTATATAATTTGTAAAATTATAAGCGTCATCAAAAAATCACATAATGAAAGATAATCCTTGGAGGGAAAATAGAACATAAAATTCAAAAGTACTCAAAACACCTTAAAAAAATACTATAAAATATAAAGTCAATATTCCATTATAAAAAATCTAATAAGGGAAATATAATCCTTTGGAAATCATTATTATAAAAAGTTTGAAATAAATAATATTTTAAAATAAAAAATTTTATTTTCATAAATACAGAACTGTTAATAATGATAATAAATACCCTTATTACAATTTCTTGGTTGTTTAAGAAATGTTTGACAAATATTAAAGTAATATAATTTCATAATATATATATATATATTGAAATATATTAATAATTTTAAATAAAAATTATTATTTTATTTTATTAAAGAAAAAATTTCGATATAAAAATGTAGACATTATATAGATGATTCATTAGTAAGAATGAGATTTATTCTTACTAAAAATATACTTGTATTTGGAAACTGTTTTATCAAATAAGTGTTTATTGATGATTAGAATTACTTTCCCCAGATAAAAATTGGAAATAAAAAAGAAAATAATGGAATAGAAATATCCATTAAATATTAAAATTTATTTTAATGTAATAATGATTATTACCCAATGACTATGAAATAGAGTTGATAAAACCGTTACTTTGGATACCTAATTCGTATATCACAATATAGACTCATGTATAATAAAAAAATTTATCTTAATTAACTATTTCATAATCTTATTGATATATATATATATATATGACATTTTAGAAACATTAACTATAATTATTATCTATATATATTACTTATTCATTATATATTTTAAATACTGTGTGTGATTAATCATGATCATTTTGAATTGGTTTCAGAATAACGGAGTGATTAATAATTATTCACCCAATGTTCATCATTCTCATATATCAAAAGGTATGATAACTAATTATTTATAATTATTTATAATGTTAGAATTAATATCTATGGGAGTTTTGGTTAGGATACATAATGATAAATTTGGCGATGAGCATGTTTTGGTGATTTTAGTGAACAAAAATTGATATCTTAATCAATGAGTTTTATATTAATTATACCATAATATAATAAGAATAAAATAATTATTTCCATATTTATATAAAATATAATTATTCATTATTCTCTCATATCAATTCATGATAATAATTTATATCATTTTTTATGTAGGTGGTTAGACCGACCCAGACATGATCATACCATAATAAATAGAATTTGAATATAAAACATTACACCATAACATATAAATTTTAATTTTCCGATAAATTATTTTAACTACATAAGTAATCTATATCATATTTATTTAAATGTTTTAATCCCAATTTATTCTCTTTTTATACTTCTTACACAAGCATTTCATTGGCTTTGTGTAATCACTAAAGATAATTATACCATATATAAAAAATTATAATAAATTACTTTAAAAAATATAGTTTATTTTTAGTCAATTTTATCATTTAATTTAATTCATATTTTCTTTCTATCAGTATCCAAATCAATAAAACATAATAACTGTGGGATGATGACATTTTTTAATTACTCCTTACTTAAAATAATATAAATTCCATAATCATAATAATGATGCATAAAATGGCCATATTTTTATTGTTATGATGATTATTAATTAATTAAATGCTTACAATGGAATTAAGGAAAGTATTTTACAAATTATGAAGCCTTATCTCATAATTTACCATTAATTAGTCAATTTTAACTATTAATATGGTGATAAAATTTTATCATGTATATTATGCATTGCGACTAAAAATTAAATTTATCTATTTACTAAATGTTAAAAAATTTAATATTAATATTAAATTCATTTTCAAGATTAAAATCCTACAATTGGAATAAATTTAATTTATTATATGTATGAAAATGCATCATGAACAATTTCTAAAAAAATGCCTTTCAATCATAAAAACAAACTTATAAACAAATCAATTATAATCCTAATTAATATATTGTAAATTTGGATACTTATAATAAATTTTATCTTATATTACTTTAATAATGAATCCATGAAATTTTGTGATTATAAATTAATTGATTTAAAAATTATTAAATGATAGTTCCGAAAAAATTAACATTTTTCACGATCCACTCACAAATCAAAATTTTCAAAAAAAAGTGAAAAATTCATCATAATACTATTATGACTTGTCGATTTAAAACCATATTGGAATTTTATAAAATAAAATTTCAAAAATTGGAGTAAATTAATATTGATCTCATCAAAAAAATACTCTTTAAAGTGAAATTATATTAGAAGTATTAAATGAATTTATACTCATTCCTTATCTAGTAACAAAAAATATACGAATGATAATTTATTTTATTAAATTTATGATCAATAAAATTTCATAAAAACATTCACCAATAGAATATTACATAATTTATTTTTATAAAAATACTTTGTTCTTAAAAAATAGTTTTATAAAAATACATCTCCTCTATATTATATTATTTTATATAAAATTTAAATCTAATTTCAAAGGGATTAATCATCACATTTGTACTATGAAATCTTTTATACATATATTTCATAATACCAATTTCACTTTTTATACCCACTAAACAAACCACATGGAAATAAATATCATATTAAAATATTAATATTTCAATAGTATATACTAGTTTATTTTTCGTTAGTGTTACATATGGTATTTATTATCAAAAATAGTATTATTTAAATAATATTTATATATTGAAATATTATGATCTTACATTACCAGCTCTAAAAAAACATCATCCCCATAGTTTAATGTTGATTCTCACAAAATTAATTTATCATTTCATAGTAATAAAATCATACATATAGTATAATGTGAACATTAATTTCAGGGTAAATAATAGGAACCTTATTATCAATGTACATATATAGGTCTGATACATGAAAATAATTCTAAGAAAATATACCTCTATAGAAGAGTGATACATTCCCTATAAGATTCAATAGATCTGTCTTTAGTTGTATTGAGTTTAAGAAATTATTTTGTAATTGGGATAGAAAATATTATATTATTTTCACCATTTCATCCCATTATATAAGAATTATTTCATTTTTTTATGTAAATCATCCTGAAAATGATGATATTTTTAGGAAGAATGCACTAAATTCAACCATTAACTGATCACATAATATACAAAGGGATGAAATTTTATTTCACATGTTTTATGCATTAATCAAAACCATAAAATGGTTAACACAAGTTATGATAATATCCATTATGAAAAATCTTCATATTATGATATTCAACATTAATTTATAATGCCTAAAAAACAAATGCATATATCAAGATAAATCATACCACAAGTAACTAACCTTTAAACTCATTCAAATATTCCTGACTAAGTTGAAATAGAAAAAAAATTGATCATATATTCATCTGATATTAGATTTACATTTATCTTAAAACCACATTAATCACCCATAGAGTGTTTAAAAATAATTTTATATTCCCTAAACATATAATCATAAAAGAATTCAAGTCATTCTAATAAATAAACTAAATCATCATAACACCATAGTAAAATAATATGTGTTCTCATAAGATATATCAACATTATTTTTCAAATAAAATCTAATATTTTTAAAATATATTTACATTTAACATAATTATATAAGGGTAAATATATAGAAAACTTATATAAGGTGAAATTTATCACATTGTCCCCAAAACACTTTTTATCTAAGGGTTATCTATGTGATATAAAATATGTCAGCAAAATTTAATAATACTTTTAAATAATTAATCATAATTACCTTAATATCAATGATTATATAAACCCAAAGACAGAAATACAATTAAAATTATGTCCATAAAATAAATAATCATTATTCTTTAAATAACATTCAACTAAATTACATAATAAACCCAAGGGTTTTATTCCCATAAATATCTCCCAAAATACACTTAATCATCTTAAACATGGATCAAAAAAAACATAAGAAGGGTTGTCTCTTATTTTATTCTTTTGATAAACCATAGAATTATTAACCCATGATGGTATATAAAATTAAAAATATAACCTCATATTAATTATCCGAAACTCTAAATTTAATTAAATATTACCTTTAAAACAATTTGTAACACCACATAATATACACAACATATAATTACAAGACATATAAAACTGGATTTACATTCTTTAATTTTAAGGATTAATTATGTTTATAGTTATAGATAATTAGGAAAAAAATATTTTATTTCAAAATCATATAATTCAATGTGTTAAATTACACTCATTGTCTATTTATTCCACAAAAATCAAGATTCTTACATTAAAACTGATCTATCATTAAAAACTCATTCACTTATTTTAATATTAATCCTCATAATGGAAATATATTCTTTGATATGGTTTCTAATCACACATAAGAATCATAAAAAACATTTAGAGAATGTCGTTGGAGAAAAAATCATAGTAAGGGATATAAAAAAATAGAACCCCGTTAATCCATTTGAAATCTATAAAAACCCATAAGGATTAATTCCTTATATCTAAATAAACTATGATTTTAAAATAATAACTTGGATACATTTGAAATTAATTTTATTCAAAAATCATTTCATAAAATATCTCCTGTAAAATCATAAAATAATAAATATAATTCATAATGGTTCCTTGGAAAACGTAAAAAAATTTCCATGAAAAAATCCTTTTACCCATAGGAGATCATGAACTTTTTTTAAATAAAATTTCATTTTCATATCTATTAAAATAAAAATATTTCCATAAAAACCATAATCACTAATGACCTGAAATATATCCAATGATTAAAATATAAATAGTAACATGGGTATAAATATATAATTTCAAGATGATGCAACTAATAAATTTTGAAATCATAATAAAACCATGATGTAATTGTGAAAATACATAAAAAACACACCATCAAATCCTCATGCCAATAGATCATAAATAATTTGGCATACATACAATAAATAGCTATTTTAGTATATCTATTGAGACCTACCAATGTTTTAAGGGGCCATAAAAGGTCATATCCCACACTTATTCAATACAATAAATTCATTATATTAATAAATGAATAATATTTCATTATATAATCATTATAAATATTTATATTGACAAACTGACATATGAAACATTAAAATTTTCCACAGTCTATAACAATGAAGACATGATCATAAGACATACCTAGTAATATGGTAGAATTTATCATTACAGTACATCCCATGTAATGCATAATACTAATCATATAATTTTTACATTGATAAAAATAAATTAAAATATAATTAAAACCATTATTCTACAACGTGAGAAAAGTATCATTTTATTTTGATAAAATATTAAATAAAAATTATTACGATATTGGGAATATGACTGTTTTTAAAAATCACCTTGTAAAATTATAATATCATTTTCAAAGTAAATAACATTTACGATGGATAGAAATATTGTTCATGTTGTATACATTATAAGGGAATATTATACTCATAATCAAAATTTCTGTTTATTTACATTTATTGATGAAAAATAAATACCCCCATTTATAAGGGTAGTAAGTGATTAAACCAAATGGAATCATCCATTGAAATGTATTTTAGTCAATTAGAAAGGACCTTTTTCAATGATACCAAATTTTACCATCGTTATGGTCCCCTTTTCTCTCCAAATTGTAAATTTCATATTTCACCTTCCTCTATGTGGGCCTAACACTAATCACCAGATACACGAGATTCATTAACATTCTAATAATATATAACATGTATCATGGGAATTTATCCATTCCTCTTAGTAATACTACTAGCACACTAGTATTTTAGTCCATCTCCATTATAATTATGTTATAAATCCTGCATATATACATATTGGTGGTCATCCCTCTAGATTCTTAACCCATGTATGTACCAGCACCATGAAACAAGAGGAATCTTATTATAACCAATCATTTATGATCCCAAAGACACCTCACCCTCCCGTGTAACCGACTAAAAATGTTCCATCAACACTTATTTTAAGTCCTCCACATGGTTTTTCCATTTCACCCATCTCCTATAATTCCATATATCCCTAACACCTGTATATGAAATGTTTCTCATGAGAATTTTTCTAAGTAGCATAGATGACCCCCCACCAATGATGAATGTCCCAAACTCAATAACACATGAATTCAAAGAGACCAGAATAAAGTGTGAGAACGACCTTCCTTCAGTTAAATTTTTCCTTTCCTCCCACATTATCTAGCATACTATTATGAAAATTAGGTTATGTCCCTTAACATACCCACTATATTGGTCCTCCCCAAGAGCCATCTCACCAATAACTATGTTACTGATTCACACAGACCAACTAAACCCAACACCTACCCCATGATGTTCTTGATGTTGATTTCATATTCTATATAGATGAATGTGTTCTCCATTGTTTCCTAACATTTAAAAGAGAAATATCATCTTAAAGAAGTAGTTACATAATTTATGTGGATGTTATGATCTGCCTAAATTTAATGGTTTCTTAACCAAAAAACCATAAAATTATTGTTCATCAGAATAGTATTACATTGTTATTTAATTTCCCATTACTCATGATCAATATTTGTATGCATTAAATACTATAAATCCTGAATAATGAAAAGGACAGTAGATGATCTTGAGTAGACACATCTATCAGGTTCATCATTCATGAAAATATTATCATAATCAATTTTTTATTGATTTAGAGCTACTAAAACAAGGGTTTAATGTTGTGTCTCTCAATGAAATACCAAGGACAGGTCACCCCATAATTTAATAATGCCTCACAATCCTAGTATTATTCCCAAAATTTGTTATCATTGTGACCCACCAAAAACCAGACATCATCTTTCAGTAGATCTAAAATATTGATTGTTCAGTTCTAAAGAATTTATGTTCTCCCATTCTGATCCCCCAACATATCCTACTTTTCTCTATACCCATCCCTCATGAAATTGGCCCAAAACATCTTCCCTTTGATAATTTCCCAAGCTAGCATCGCCTGTATGGAATGAAAAGTTATTGAAATTCAACATATCCAAAAACCTTCTTTAGTTATCATTCATGACATTAATTTCCAAGCCACCTAGTGAAATTACCCATATTATTTTCCATCCCATATAATGGCTGTTAGATTTTTTTTATCCTCTCTAATGCCCCATTTGGTGATTTTAAAATATTACATTAATCATTTTTAAAGACGATAATTTTGTTTTTTAAATGTACTTTAACAATATTTGTAACATTTAAAAAAAATTATTGAACAATTTTATTAATATCGAAATGGAGTAGAAATATTTTGGAGGGGAAAACATTTGGATAATGTTTTAAAGGAAAATACCTTACTTGGAGTCCCAACTCATTTCAAAGGTTCTCTAACTCCTATGTAATCTAATTATATTTGTTTTTTTACATTTTTGAGAAACATTTTCATTTTACATACGTTATCATTATTATATTAAATTCATTTATGATCATTAATTCTTTAATTATTATATAAGTTAATTTTATGTTCGATATTTTGTGGATGTGCAATTCATATTCCCAAAGAAAAATTAATAGGTTTATCATTGTCAAACATTTCAAGGTTACATCATATAAAAAACATTAATCATAACATAATTATAATTTTTATACATCAAAATAAATTTTATAATCATATCTAAAATTAGGGCACGAAAAACGAAACACATCTCATCATGGAGGTGGAAATCCAAAAAAATTGGCACGAGCAAAATTTTCAATATTTTACAGGTGAAAGGCTAAGAAGTTACGTAATATATTATTTTTTATAAATAGTAATTATGTCCTGAATATCATATAAATTCGTTAAATCCAACACATTATTATTCCTTCTATGTTGGTAATGAAAAATCAAACACATTTCTTTGTGGAGGTGGTAGTCCACATATACACACGAGCGCTGTTTTAATTTAACATATGATAGGAAATTATATAGATAAGAATGCTTACATCATCATAATTAAGTTTTGGATTATATAACCAACTTATATTATTATATAACTAGGGTTAGGATATAATTTAATGGTGTAAAAGAAGAAATAAACCTAAAGACACTCGATTATGATTTATACCATTTTTTTTGGAAAACCTCCTTTGGATTACATAAAAATCCTAATAGGGTTGTATGTTGGTGATAGTAAAAAAATAGAAAATGGTGAGGAATTTTTTTCTGTTATTAGGATACATATTAGTCTATACAATGGTATTAATAGGAGTTAGTAGGTGGGGATAGTTGGTTCTATTTTATATGTGAGGTGGGGGAACAATCACAATTATTCTAATATTAAAAAAAATATAAGGTTACATTCAAGAAAAAGTAGATCTAAATTGTCTCAATTTTAAATGTGATATTATATAGGTTCAAAACACATAAATCCAATTGTATATATATTATATTTCAGGTTATTTTAACCCTTATCTATTTAGTTTACAACACCCCTTGTTAACTCAGTTTAAGCATAACCACTATAACACATTTTTTAAATCATGAAGGGATAATAGTAAAAATTAAAAGATTCACATTAATGAAAAAATCATTAAATAATTAATAATTTCCAATTCACTTGAGTAAATAAATTATATTTGTGGTTCTTTATTCATATAAAAATAATATTTAAACATTAAATACCATTTAATGCCCTTTTCATAACTATATATATTATTTGAATTTAAATCCGTAAACAAAACAATGGAAGTAAAATATAAACACTAAAAATAACTTATATGTTGTGGTTATATAATATATTAATGTCATACCATAATTATCCCAAATAAATTCTTTTTTGTGTTTTTAAAATAATTTACTTTTTTCTTCCTCCTTTCACAAGTGTTGTGTCAATTTTTCATAAGTGTTCAATGTAATTATATCGTATATAGAAATAAAAATTAAATTACTATCATAAATATATTTTATTATTAATCAATTTTTTCATTTATATTAATAAATATATAATTTTTACCAATAAAAATCAAGATAACAAAGTAACTAAGAGAGAGTGACTTTTTGTAATATCTACTCACATAAATTAATATAAAGATCATAATCATAAGGAAGTGGCATAAAATTTCCATTTTTTAATTATTTTTGATATTATTGATGAAATAAAGATGAAAAATTAGATTAGGTATAGTGGTAGACATATTCTGAAGTCTAATCTCATAATTTTTCCCTTAATTAACCTGTATTACCCATTATACTGTAGGTAAACTTTTACCAAGAATACTATCCGTTATTACTAAAAATGAAATCTACATAGTTAAAAAATTTTAATCTACAAATTATTTAATATAATATTCATTGAAAATATTCTATTACTATACTATTAAAAAAATTATATTAATATAAGTGCAAAAAACGGCTTGAAAACTATTTCTAGAGAATTCATTTCTGAGCATAAAAATGAAATTTTACTAAAATGAAATATATTATTTAATAATATGGAATATATTTAATAATATTCAGTAAATGGGATTTTATTATAATTTAAAACCAAATATATAATTTAATTGTACATTAAAATTACTTGATTTAAATAAAATAATTGACTGTTTAAAAAAAATTCTCAGTATTCACTCTAATATCAATCTGTTCAGAAAAAAACTAGAAACTATCATATTAAGAATATTATGAAATTATGATTTAAAAAATTATTTATATTTTATAAAAGAATAATTTTAAATTTTGTCAAAATTAATCATGAATACACACACAAAAATCGATAAAACCCATTCGTATGAAAATGTATTTTTGAAGTTTAAAATGATTTTTTAGTAATTTATTATCTAGTAACCACCATTAGATTAATGTTATTATAATTTATTAAATATATGATTGGTAAATTCCATTGAAACATTCATTAATTATGGTTAACTTAATTAATTTTGGTAAAAAATTTAATTTTTTACTTTTAAAAGAGTTATCTAAACAAATCAACTCCAACAATCTTATAATATTTTATTTTAAATTTATTTCATATTTACTTGGAATTAATTACTACATTTGTATTATGAAATATTTTATACATATATTTTCTAATGTGCTTATTTATATTTACACAATCCAAAAAATGTCTTGGTTACAATTTTCATTTTAAATTATAATATTTCTATAATATATTACAGTTTATTTAAGATTAGTGTTTCATGAGGTACACATTAATGTATTATTTAAGGGAGAATTAATATTTAAATATTATGTGGTTATATTATCTCCCAGTTAAATAAATATTATCATTCTTTATTTTAACATGATTCTCCCAAAAGATATTTATCATAATAATGTAATAAAATCAGATATAGATTTTATTGTTAACTTTTATTCCTATGCCAATATTGTGAAAATAATTATTCTTGTACCTATATAATACTCATACTTAAAAATTATGTTCTTAAAATTTTCTTTGGAAGATTATTTTTTCTATCCCCATAAGTATAAGTATATTAGTCTTTAGTTTTCTTGAGAATAATAAATTCTTTTACAAGTGGAGTATCTAATTTGAGAAAAATTAGTTAATTGATTTCATTTAATTGTATAATTGTTATTTCATCCTTTGATGCGATTCATCATGATCGTGGTGAATATTTTAGGGATGAAGATGGAACACCCAGAGATTTTATGAGATTTATTCTTTTTAATTTCTTTGATATCTTTTTTTGTACACTGTACCAAGAATATATTGCGCTATACGCAACTCCGTATTAGCTTGCAATATATGAAACACTATTCTTGGCTCATGTTGCACACAATTTCAAGTTCATTTTGTGGAAATTATTCTACGTAACATTAAGTATAGATTTTGTTTAATGTATAAATGAAATCAGTTTTGATTATGTTATTCACAACACCAAACATAGATTTCACTACACGTATCCCTGACTTGGCTTTCATTACAAGCAATCAATACCTTCCCTGATAGTGTGTGTAGTACGCAATACCGAGTTTCACTAAACAAGATATTATTAAAATATTATTATGAACTAGCCGTTATGAATAGTGATACCAACTTTTTGAAATTTTATAAATTTTATATTTAAAAATGGACTTCATTTTTTGATTTGGAATATCGAAATTAGCTTAGGGTAAATTTTTAGTATTTTTCTGAAAACATTCAATTTTTTATGAATAGTGAAAACACTTGGTTACTATTTAAAACCGACAAATTATTTAAATAATTATTTAGTTTATTTAAATTTATTTGAGGTCAAAATTAATACATAATACCTATAGAAGTTCAATTTAATTAATTGGAGTCATTTTATAATAATTTTAGATATATAAAAATTTTATTGAACTTTTCACCGTCTTTTACCCACCTCCTCGGAGATTTGAAAATTTACAAAAAACGTAATTTTACCACTTCTGTGAGTGGAATATCTAAAATCCGAGAGACACGGTTATTATCAAGGAGTAAAATTTGGTTCAATAAGATAAAAATAATGTTTGGTGAATAGAAACTTTTTACTTTTATTTACCACGGTTAAAAGTAAATATGGTCATTAAGGGTAAAAATGATTTTATTATTACGCTAAAAATTGTTCTAATTCTATTAGATAATTGTAATTCGACCAAAAAAACCATAGTAATAAAATATTACCCTTTACATCCACTTCTATTAGATTAGGAAATTTATTATTATTTTATTTAAAGAAGAGTTAAAATAGATAAAATCATTGTTTAATAACTAAAACATGTTTAATATATGGATATACATATGATAAATTATCATATAAATATTAATTATAAAGATAAAAATATTATCTACATAATGGTAGTTTATTTATATTTTTTAGACATTAAATAATTTAATTTATTTATGACAAAATGGTGTTGCAGTAATTACCTTATTAATGAAATATTAACATAATTGATATTATTAATTACCAAATAAATGTAATTTGAGAATTTTTATGAATTCAAATAATTTTTTAGGTTAATATCACATGTTAGTATTTATTCATTTACCTGTTTTTGAAATAATCATGCTGTTATGATTTTAAATCAAATCAATTATGAAATAGTGTCAAAATTGACAAAAAATAGTTTTTAAAACAAATATTATATTATTAATTGATATTATATTCATAAAAATTTAAGGTTATTCCAAAAGACATATATAATAATATATATTAAATTAATGAAACAATGGGGGTTCTATTGGAAATTTATAGTATGTTTATTAACAGTAATGTTTAAGAAAACAAGAAGACATAGAAAAAGTTAAAATATTGAACTTGGAGTTAAATATAAATGATAAGGTTAAAATTGTAACCTAAAATTTTCTAAAACCTATTGGTTGAGATTATTTCTACCCATCCCCAATTTAGCTTCCAAATATGTCACTTTAGAGCCATTATAAACCAAATATGACTTTATTATAAAATAATATTTTAAGTTTTAACTAAAGTGCCCCTCTTCACCCTTATAAAAGGGCATATCATCCCTATGCTATTTACACAATTTTGAGCCTTAAATCTCAGACAACTCCTACCCATTTTCCTTATCATTATCCATAGAAACATTATTGAGGTTTTGGTTTCCTCAAAAGACCAACTCTAGTGCCTTAAGAGGAAGCTTAAAAGAGGTGCGTCGAAGAAGAGGTAATCTCTTCTACCGATTCTTTCTTGTTTCTTTCTACTTAAACTTCTTCTTATTTAGTTGTTTCATTATAAAGTAATAAATTCAGTATCACTAATATAATGATATGTTATTATATGAAACAACCCCATTTCACGTTTTGTCCATCCTGCAGAAAACGAATTCACTGCGCGTGCGTACGTACGGAATACCATCTCCACGAACGCGATCAGATTCACGTTCCATGATTAACCACTCAATTATGATTATAAATTATATATTATAAATAATAATTAAATATATTACATAATAATGATACTGGATTTATGTAAATATATGTTTCATTTACTTAATTCCATTAAAGTCTATAAGGAAAGGAAAACAACATTCATGCGTACGTACGACCGATTGTCTCCATGAACTGTGTATTTCATTTCATTTATCTATCTATTATATATATATACATAATATATATGATATATAAATCATTATTTACAATATGGACATATGTAAATCATCATATAAGTAATAATAATATCATGAACAACATGTCCAAACATTTACGATAAATAAATCGATTTTACCCAAAACGTTGCTTTAACATGGAATTTACAAAAGAACGGGTAATATAATGTCATATGTGAACCATATATGATATCATAACAATGAATGTTATTCTGAAATAAGTCAATGCGATTATTTAAATCATTATACAGGAGGTTCGGATATGTACGAAGCATATTGGACCTAATGTAAAGGATAACTATTCCAAACTCGCTCTTATACGAGATTGTTTATTGATAAGTATTTACTGGGGTTATTGTTATCATCCATGACCATGTTTTCTAAAAATAATTCATGTATGTTTAAAGTCCTTTTTACCCATTTTTTAATTTTACCTCATGTTATGAAAGGAATCTTACTTTTGTTTACCACACGAGGAACTTTTTGTCTTTTCTGTTAAAAGTACGAGGAGATTGTTTTTTAATTTATATGGCATGAACATATTTTTACAGTTTCATAACGCCTAATTTTAGTTAAGCTTCCCCAACAAGATTTATGGAATATTTTCAACAAAATCTGTTTCATTTAAAATTGCATGTCATTTTTTGAAAAGAAAATGATTTTGAAGAAGAAAGGATATTTTCCACAAGAATTCATTTCAAGTGTTTTATCAAAACCATATTCCATCTAAGATGACATTGTTTCATATGTGTATGTTTCAAGTATAATGTATCTATTATTTACATGGTTTGATTATTCTTATGATGAAATGATATCCATTTTTTTATATGGATTATGTTATGATGGATGATGTTTATGAAACCCATTTTATTTTTCGGTTATGATGAATGATTTATGATTATGTTCTGGAACACATAAGAATGATTTCATTATGAGATTTTTGGGACCTATATCTCCCTTCAATGGATTGGGTAAAGATTTATATCTCATGACATAGATAGGGATGGAACGTTGTGTTAATCCGGTTCAGTGATACATGACTGGAATGAGGAGTGACCTTGATTCAGAAACGGACTTTGTCCACAAATATGGTCTTGGCAGCAATGTCTTGGCTACTATGGAAATCATATCATGTGATTAATGGTTTTCCACAAATACATTTTTTATTCCCAAGATATTTTATCATGATTAATGTTTCTTTATGATCTATGCCTTATGTACTTCCATGATTTATTACTCAAAATTTTGATGATTAAACAATATGTTCATGTTTTGATGTTCAAATGTATGTGTTTTGTTTTATTTTCTCCATGCTTAACCTTACCGAGAATTTGAGTACACCCTTCATTGTTCTCTTTTCCCCAGGATAAAAAGAATGGTTTTATGTAAGAAATAAAGGGAATATCTTTATGAGAGATGTTGAAGATCATTCACCAAGATTAGATATGTTCCATGTTTCCAAAGGAACTAAAATATTACAATCTTTTGGTGGCCATTTTTGTTATGTATATAGTATTCTTCAAAAGTTATGTAATGTCTATGTACGTCATGTTTTGGGTCTCTACAGTTGGCATCAGAGGAATGGTTTAGTTAACCTTTGGAAACTAGAATGTGAAAACTTTAGTGAGATCCCTAGAGATATTTCTAAGGTATGTCTAGGGAGGTATATAATGTTAAGTATAATTATAGGATATAGTCCTAGAATTAATGTAATGATATTATACTTAAACCTAAGATGTAGATTGAAACGTGCGGATGATTTTCGCCTATCGATCGGTCAAGGTTCTGGTGATCTGGTCATGTGTATAGCAGCACTCGGGTCGAATCCTCGGTGATGGTACTTCGTAATAGTCGATTGTTTTTATTTGATTATATTTTGAATTGGGGGGTTTGTTTGCAGAGATTAATTAAAATGTTTAATGGATGATGTTTAATTTAACAAGTTGATAAATATTGGGTTGAGTTCATCATTAGGGAGTTAAGCATGTGATATCCTTGAGCTTTGCTTTATATTCCATTAAATTAACACCCACATCAAAAGTTGATGTTGATTGGAATTCCCAAGTGTTAAGCCTTTAATACAAGCCTTAACATTAAAAATGGTTCTAATATCAATCAGTGCTTGATTGTGGAAGTGTATTTATGGTTCCAATAATCCATGGAACCAACACATTGAACATAATATGTCAATAATCCATGACATGTTAAGTCCAACATACACAATGTTAAATTAAAGAATACTCATCGAGAAAAACCACTCAATCACTTAACATCCCTAAATTATAACTCACCCCAATAAGATATTTACTCAGCCATTTAAATTATTAGTATTCTGGTCTATTATGTTTAAGGTGATGAATTACAAAGTGAAGAAAAATAAAGGGATAAGAAAAGAGTTTTGCGCCGAACACACACACGAACAATGATGAGAGTAAACAAAACCAGACTTTTTATTGAATAATAAAGTAAATGAAGATGATGGATTTCAGATTTATTTAAACTACAATAAGAAAATTAATATTTAAATACAGAGGGATGATGAGAATAAAAAATTAAGAAGAATAAAATTGCATTAAAACAAAATTACAAAGACAAACACTTGCAAAATTACAACGAAGAAAAATGAAAAAGTAAATGAAAACAAAGAGAGGAGGAAGGGATTATCAAGTTAAAACTTGAGTTTGGCAGATCATCCCAAGCCTTTGGCAGGGCCTTGGTACTACCAATCAATCCAATTTTTCTCTGAAATTCCATCCCCTCTCAATGAGAGATGGGGAGAATATTTATAGGCCAAGGAGTGGACTGTTTACATTCCAGCAATACCCCTCCACTTGGCTCGCACATATGGACATCATGAAAGCTGAATATCGAGAAATCGTTTTCTTCAATGTTGTGTTGTCTGACTACTCTCAAAATGTAGAGTCATTTGGACTTAAGTGTCAAACGTTATGGCCGATTTTTTAAACAAAGTAAAACTGTCCGTTTCAATCCAGTCTTTTTGATGACCAAAATGTGAAAGGGTTTTTAATATGAAGATTCCTTCAAATCCGAATGGGTTATTCAACAAAGTCGGCCGTCTATATCTCCTCTTTCACACTGCAAAATCTCATCTTTATTTGATGCTTACATCATGAGAGTGTCATGCATACTATACTGATTTTAATTCTCAGCCAGAATGGTGGGATGGAATTCAATGCTTCATTTGGGCCCCTTGTACTTGGATTTGGGCCTTGATATTTTTATCCAAGATGACATGTAGTGTCCCCAGAATTATGGTGGAGGGTTAATGTTTTTGTACTTCTGTATTGAGCCCACTAAATCAATCTTCAAGGCTGGCCTAGTTTGTTCATAGATTATTTGGTCTTGTTTGTGAGGACCATATGACCCTTCAAATGGCATAATTGGTTCATGGTACCTTCAATGAAATGTTTTATATTGAAAGGTGAATCCTAAAAAACAAGAACCACACAATTTGGATAAGTATAGTGATATTTATTATTAAAACATTAAACTGACTCAATTGGACTACTTCTAAAAATGCTCAAATATTATACTTAATATTAAAACATTAATATTTCACACAAATTATGCAAATTTCATATAAAATCAGTAATGGGGGAATATAATAAGTCATGAAAATATTAATAACATCAACTCCCCCACACTTAGTTTTGTGTGTGTCCTCATGTGCAACAAATATAAAAACACGACAAAATCATTTTTACTCACCAATAGATTTTAAAATTTTGTTTTCTCCAACTAGGGGAGGTTTAGACTATTTCACTCATCCATTTTTAATTCCACCACAAGTTGTAACAGAATTAATGTTCCAAAACTAATTCATTTTTTCATTCTCAAATTTAGAAATGGAAAATGCGGACACTCAAAACTCACACCTGTCAAGATGATAAAATTCATTTATGGAGGTTCACTCTTTCACCAACCAAAATTGAAAATCTTTGTTTTTGAAAAGAGCTCTCAGCTTCAAATCACTATCCAAAGTGAAGAAGAATCAATATGTCTTTTTAAGGGGGTTTTCTATGGCTATGGGATGGTAGGAATATAATGTCCATGAGAGAGAAGAAGAGGGTTAAAATACCAACATAGAAAAAGAAATGCACATTTTTTTTGAAATGAAACATGGAAGGAAATGAAAACACATAGTTACAAGGGAATGATTGTGTGAAGAAAGACACAATATAGGAATAAAATATGAAGGCATTGAGAAGATGGAATATTTACAAAACAAAAAACTTCTCCCAATAAGAATATAATGAAAGTGTTCTTTTTTTTCTTTTACTTTTTTTTCTTTGTTTTTTCGAAAGTTGACATTGAAATAGATCTCACACTAATATCCCATCTCATGTTTAATCTCCTCACGACACTAATTGTAATAGTTATAACAAGATCAAAGGTTGAGTAAGATTGATTTTTGACCTACCCAAGACACAACCCATTTTTTTCATTTTTTTTTTATTTTGATTTTTTATGAATTTTTTTGAACACTTTTCAATATCATTTGTACAATAAATTCCCAAATCCCACTGAATTACAACCTCCCCCCCAACATTAAAATGGATGCATGCCCTCAAGCATATGATAACACACCAGAAATTAAGGAAATAATACCCAAAAATGAAATCCATTCCCCCCCCACACTTAAATTTCAAAAACTTATGCAATGAAAATCCATGCTGATATTGGGTGGGATAAGGTATTGGGCTTGTAATGTGAATATCAATGAAAAGGTTTTCATAGGCTCTAAGGGGATTTCAAAAGGAGGATTAATGTAAGGGAAATGGGAGGCTATTTGCCTATTGTGATTTTCATGTGGTTCGAAAAATGCCTCTATCATATTAATACACACTAAGGTATGAAATTCAGCTCGACGGTCCACAAACTCAAGACTCACAAATGGGGGTGAAAACACAAATTTTGAAATTATAACCATAGGTGGCCTTGGCATGAAAGCAATTGTTTGTTATCACGGTTTGGGAAAAGCATTTTCCAAAAAAAAAATATAGCATTCAAATTTTTTTTGGTTTTGACACAAGATTCTTTATCCAATTTAATGATGAAAATACAAAATTTTTGAGATGAAAACATGTCTGTTAACTCCCCAAAATGGTTGGACAAAATTTCAAAACTCGGTGGTTAGTAAGCATGAGTCTTTTTTTAATTTTTTTTAAGTGATTGTGTTTTTTGGATTTTATTAAGTTTTTAAGGTTTTTTTAAAATACACACTCTCACAAGAAAGAGAAAAAAAGGGTTTAAAAAAAAGTGGTAAAAAATGAAGTAGAGAAGAAGAAGAAGAAGAAAGAGGTAGATAGATGAAGAGATAGAGAGAGAGTTAAAGGTAAAGAGGTGACCCCTGGTTTAGATTTCGCGGGTCACCATCTCCATCTAGTGGTTGGTCGATTGGAGAAGTTAGAGATCTAGGGGAAGTCGATGTTGATCCATGATTGTGCATCCTATCATGGTTATGCTTTAACCGATGTTCATTAACCATGAATGTCCTTTTGGAAGAGGGGTCTTGGACTTGTACTGCACCAAATGGGTAAACGTTAGTAATAAAAAAAGGACCTTCCCAATGAGAATTAAGCTTACCTAGGTGAAGCCGAAATCGAGAATTGAAGAGCATTACCTTTTCACCTTCATGAAATACCTTTCTCAGGATGTGTTTGTCATGGAGTACCTTAGCCTTCTCTTTGTACAGATTGGAATTCTAATAGGAATCAAGTTGAATCTCCTCCAGTTCATCCAATTGCAACAGTCTTTCTTCACCAGATTTTTCACAATCAAAATTATAGGTTTTCACATCCCAAAAAGGCTAATGTTGGATTTCAACTGGTAAGTGACACGATTTACCAAAAACTAGCCTAAAAGGAGACATCCCAATGGGTGTTTTATAGGAAGTTCGATTAGCCCAGAGGGCTTCACCGAGTCTCTCAAGCCAGTCTTTTATGGTGGGATTAACAATTCTCTCAAGTACCCTTTTCACTTCTCTATTAGAGTGTTCACCCATGCCATTTGTTTGGGGTTGATATGAAGATGAAGTTTTATGTACAACCCCATTCTTTCTCAGAAGAGCTTCCATGGTTCTATTATAAAAATGGGTTCCTAAGCCACTGATCAAGGCATGTGTTGTGCCAAATCATTGGAAGATGTGGGTGTTTAGGAACTCACTAACAATATGAGCATCATCCTTCCAAGTGGGTTTGGCCTCAACCCACCTTGAAACATAATCGACCGCAAGAAGAATGTATGAGAATCCATTGGAAGGGGGAAATGGTTCCATGAAATCGATGCCCCAAAAATCTAAGATTTCAAAAAAGATTAAGGGCTTTTGGGGCATTTTATTTCTTTTGCAGATTGTGACGAACTTTTGGCTAGTGGGACATGATTTACATAACTCATGTGAGTCCTTGAAGAGTGAATGCCAGAAGAATCCAGTGTTTAGGACCATTTGGGAGGTTATTTGTGGTCCAAATTGGCCCTCTACGGGAAGTGAGTGACAGAATTCTAAGATGGAAGAATGATCATTTCCTTCAACACATCACCTAATTACCATGTCAGCCCCAGTTTTCCAAAGTTTATTTTCTTCCCAAAAATAGTATTTTGAATCACTTTTCAACTTCATTTTTTGTTCTTTTGAAAAAATTTCAGGAAAAACAACAGAAACCAAATAATTTACAATTGGGGCATACCATGGTATCTTTGGAGTGAGAGAAGAAAGGTTCTCAATGGGGAATTCCAGACCAATGATTTCTGATCAAGAAGAATTAGAAATTCTACTCAAGTGATCACCCACAGTTTTTTCATTTCCTGGTCTATCTTTTATTTCAAGGTCAAATTCTTGGAGCATTAGGATCCATCTTATTAGCCTCGGTTTGGAATCACTTTTCTTGAGTAGGAACTTTATAGAAGAATGGTCTGTGAAGATGATGATTTTGGCACCTAAGAGATAGGACCAGAATTTATCTAAGGCAAAAAACACTGCTAGAAGTTCCTTTTCAGTGACATTGTAGTGAGATTGAGTATCATCTAATGTTTTTGAGGCATAATAGATGACATGATGAATTCTTTCTCTTCTTTGACCAATAACAGCCCCAAAAGCTCTATCAGAAGCATCACACATCAACTCAAAGGGTAATGGACAATCTGGGGTTGGATTATTGGGGCAGATGTTAGAGCAGTTTTGAGTTCAACAAAGTATCTCTTGCAAACCTCATTGAAATGGAATGTGACATCATTTTGGAGCAAACTAGTGAGTGGGAGGGAAATTTTACTGAAGTTATGGATGAATCTCCGATAGAAACCAGCAAGACCGAGAAGTGAAAGGATGTCTCGAACAGAGCTGGGTTCAGGAAGTGATTGGATCACTTTAATTTTGGCAGGATCAACTTCAATACCATCTTTTGAAACTATGTTCCCTAGAACAATCACATTTGTAACCATAAAGTGACATTTTTCAAAATTTAACACAAGGTTACACTTGAAACGCTTTTGAAGGACTAGAGAGAGTGAATGAAAACAAGATTCAAATGACTCACCATAAATTGTAAAGTCATCCATGTAGACTTCCATGCAGTATTCAATGAATTCTGAAAAGATACTCATCATACACCTCTGGAATGTTGCATGAGCATTGCAAAGTCCAAAAGGCATTCTTCTATATGCATATGTTCCAAAAAGGGCATGTGAAAGTAGTATTTTCTTGGTTCTGAGGTGAGATTGGGATTTGAAAATAGCCAGTGTATCCATCAAGAAAGCAATAGTGTGACTTTCCGGCCAATATTTCAAGCATTTGATCAAGGAATGGAAGAGGGTAATAATCTTTTCGGGTTTCAACATTCAATTTACTATAGTCGATGCACACACGCCATTTGTTCTTCACTCGAGTTGTGACTACCTCTCCATGTTCATTTGTGACAACAGTAATCCCACCCTTCTTAGGTACAACTTGAATTGGACTAACCCATTCACTATCAAAAATTGGGTAGATAATACCAGCTTGAAGAAGCTTGGTGATCTCTTCCCTAACTACCTCAAGGATGAGTGGATTGAGTCTTCTTTGTGGTTGTCTAATTGGTTTGGATGACTCCTCAAGATGGATGTGATTCATGCAAAGGGCAGGGTTGATTCCTGATATGTCATCTAGGGTCCAACCTAAGGCCTTTTTGTTTTCCTCTAACACCTGAACATGTTTGGACTCCTCGGTTTTAGTAAGGGTGGCAGAGATAATAACAGGATATGAGTGATCATGGAAGAGGAATGCATATTTCTGGTCTGAAGGAAGAGGTTTCAGATCAGTCTCATCTTTCACTTTTGGGCTCGACAACATATGAATGGAAGAAGGGACTTTAGTTGCTTCGAGTTCATTTTTCTTAATACTGTCCAAGGTGGAGCAGTAGAGATCAGAGTTGAGATGGGATTCAAGAGATTTTTCAAGATCCTCTAAATTGATGGAGTCTATGAATGAAAGGTCCACATCAACTTCACCATTTATGACTTTTTTAATCATGGCGCAGATTTCACAAGATCCTTTATCATGAGAACATGAAGAACATGGTGGATTGCGGTTTGATTGACTCATAGAAGTGTCCTCAGAAGCATGGATTGAGAATGCAGAGTGATCCTCAGATGGGTATCACATGGCTTGGAAAATTTTGAACTTGACCAGTTGGTTACCGAATTCCATGGATAAGATGCCTGAATGGACATCAATATTGGTTCTCGCAGTCATGAGGAATGGTCTTCCTAGAATTAGGGGAGATCGAGAAGAGTTTGTCTCACCATCCATGTCAAGAACATAGAAATCAGCAGGGAAGATAAGATCATTGACTCGGACAAGGACATCCTCAATTATTCCCTCAGGACTGGCTCTGCTTTGATTGGATAACTGAATGACAACACCTGTTGGATGTAAGGGACCTAGAACAACGTTGAAGAAGATGGATTTGGGCATGACATTAATTGAGGCTCCTAGGTCTATGAGTGCATCATCAAAGTTGGAACTTCCAATTTGGCATGCGACTGTAAAGGTCCTTATCTCTTTCCACTTTATGGGAATAGACTGCTGGGTGGAAACATTTTCAAAGGACCTTAGTTGCCTCTTGTGGGAGCACAATTCCTTATGAAACTTGGCATACTTCGGAATTTGTTTTATGGCATCTAAGAGGGGAATGTTGAATTCAACACGTCTAAACATGTCAAGCATTTTAGGATCAGGTTCAAAGGAATTCCTTGGTTTAGAAATGGCTTGAGGAAAAGGAATTGGGTTCCTAAGTGGAATAGAAGGATGTGAGGGAATGGATTCAGGTTCCTTTTCAAGTTTATTTTTCTTTTTATTTTCTAGGTCAACATTCAAAGGAGGGCTAGAGGACTTATCTTGAGGCATAGCAATGCGCTTTCCCGATCAAAGTGCAATTGCACTTACATTACCCTTGGGGTTAGGTAATGGTTGAGTTTGGAGTTGAGAAGAATTTTATTTTTGTTGCTGGCTCAGGTGGGATGCAAGTTGACCTATTTGATTTTCAATGTTTTAAGGCTAGAACGGGTGATGGAGGCAAGATATTCCACTTCACTTTCCCATGGTTACTTGGAAGAAGAGTCTTGTCCCAGATTGGGATTTCCTTGATTTTGTTTCTTGGGAAATGAATTGTATTGGTTTTGGAATTGGGAAGGCTCACTAGGATAATGGAATCAAGGAGGAGGACTGTTCCTTTGAGGGTGATGAACAAAAGTATAAGTTTTATGGAAGTTACCACCACCTTGACCATATTGGAATTGGTTTGGGTTTTGAGAAGGGGATTGAGGGGGATGAGAGACAGGATTACCATATCTCAATCCATGGTTAAAGTTAGAGCAGAAGGGCTCATAGTGAGGTTGGTTGATGTTTCTAACAAACTGACCTGATAGGTGAGGATTGGTGTTCTCATGAGCATATGCTGCATTGATCCCCATTGGTCCAGATGAATCAGATTGATCCTCTTGAAGTTGTGGACAAGTGTCAGTTGGATGAGATGGAGAGTTGCAGATTCCATAGTTTTTGATTGGTCCAAGAAACATTAATTGCGGAGAAGATGAGGTTGGGGATTTGGTAGCCACAGCTAGCTGTCGCACAAGACCTGTAAGTTCACTCATCCGCTCGGTCATTTTGTTCCGCTCAATTGATTGATTATCTTGGGCTTGTTTTACTTAAGCATGTGCTCAAGTATGAAATTGATGTGTGTTTGCAGCCATGTTACTTATGAGATCTTTTGCAGCTGCAGGATTTTTATCAACCAGAGCCCCACCACATGCGGCATCAATGAGAGTTCTCTCCATAGCCAATAAACCCTCATAGAAGTATTGGATCAAGAGTGGGTCAGGAATTTGATGATGTGGGTAGGTTGACACAAGCTTTTTGAACCTCTCCCAGTACTCATGGAGTGATTCACTTGGGAATTGACGAATACCACTTATTTCCTTTCGGATAGAAGCAGTTCGATAAGCAGGAAAGAATTTCTCTAAGAATAGTCACTTCATGTCATTCCATGTAGTTATGGAACCAGTAGGTTGGTAGTAGAGCCAAGACATAGCAATGTAAGCTAGGGTAAAAGGGAATTCTTGGAGTTTGATTTGTTCTTTAGAAACCCCTTGAGGCTTCATGGTAGAGCACACTACTTGGAACTCTTTAAGGTGAAGATGTGTATCCTAACCGGCTAGCCCGTGAAAATGAGGGAGAAGATGAATCAAACCCGAGTTGAGTTTAAAGTTAGCTTCTATGTTTGGATATTGAATACCATGATGTTGGTAATTCATATCATGGGCATCAAGTTCTTTTAGGGTTTGTTCCCTAGGATTGACCATTTCAATTTCAACTGGTTGGATGAGGACTGGTTCTTGAATTATTTGAGTATCTCTTATGTTCCTCCTAAGTTGGTGAAGTGTTTGCTCAATTGCAGGGTCAAAAAATCTGAGGGATTGTTTGGGAGGCTACGGGGCATTCAGAGAGATTTTGGAAGAAAGAGTAAGACAGGTTTTTCTTTGTATTTTTTTTTTCAGTTTATGATTTTTAAGAGGAAGATGGGTTTTTCTTTGTGTTTTTTTTCAATTTTTTTTAAATTTTTTTTTACAATAACCAGAAACTTAATGACTACATAAAGCACCATCCCCGAAAATGGCACAATTCGAAATGCGCGGCCGATTTTCGCCTATCAACCGGTCGAGGTTCTGGTGCTCTGCTAATGTGTATATCAGCACTCGGGTCAAATCCTTGGTGATGGTACTTCGTAATAGTAGATTGTCTTTAGTTGATTGTATTTTCATTGGGGGGGGGGGTTTGTTTGCAGAACTTAATTGAAATTTTTAATGGATGATGCCTAATTTAACAAGTTGATAAAGATTGGGGTGAGTTCATCGTTAGGGATTTAAGCATGTGATATCCTTGAGCTTTGCTTTATATTGCATTAAATTAATACCCACATCAAAAGTTGATGTTGATTGGAATTCCCAAGTGTTAATCCTTTAATCCAAGACTTAACTTTACATAGGGTTCTAATCTCAATCAGTGCTTGATTTTGGAAGTGTATTTATGGTTCCAATAATCCATGGAACCCACACGTTGAACATAATATGTCAGTAATCCATGACTTGTTAAGTCCAACATACACAATGTTAAATTAAAGATTACTCATCGAGAAAAACCTCTCAATCAGTTAACATCCCTAAATTATAACTCACACCAATAAGATATTTACTCAGCCATTTATGTTATTAATAACCTGATATATTATGTTTAAGGTGATTAATCACAAAGAGAAGAAAAATAAAGGGATAAAAAAAGAGTTGTGCGCCGAACACACACGAACGATGATGAGAGTAAACAAAATTGGACTTTTTATTGAATAATAAAGTAAAAGAAGATGATGGATTTTAGATTTATTTAAACTAAAATACGAAAATAAATATTTAACTACATAAGGTGGATGAGAATAATAAATTAAGAAGAATAAAATTGCATTAAAACAAATTTACAAAGATAAACACTTGCAAAATTACAACGAAGAAAAATGTAAAACTAAATGAAAACAATGAGAGGAGGAAGGGATTATCAAGTGAAAACATGAGTTTGGAAGATCATCCCAAGCCTTTTTCAGGGTCTTGGTACTTCCAATAAATCCTCATTTTCTCTGAAATGCCAACCCCTCTCAAGGATAGAAGGGAATAGTATTTATAGCCCAAGGAGTGGACTGTTTACATTCCAGTAACACCCTTCCACTTGGATCACGGATATGGACATCATGAAAGCTGAGTATCGAGCAATATCCTTCCTCCAAGTTGTAGATAATACAGTTGTCCGACTACTCTAAAAATTTGGAGTCCTTTGGACTTAAGGATCAAAAGTTATGGCCAGTTGATTAAACAAAGTAAAACTGTCCATTTCAATCTAGTCTTTTTGATGTCCATAATGAGAAGGGTTTTTTAATATGAATATGCCTTCAAATCCTAATGGATTCTTCTACAAAGTAGGTCGCCTATATCTCCAATTTCACACTGAAAAATCTCATCTCTATTTGATGCTTACATCATGAGATATGTCATGCATACTATACTGATTTTAAATCTCGGCCAGAATGGTGGGCTGGAATTCAATGATTCATTTGGGCCCCTTGTACTGGGATTTGGGCCTTGAAATTTTTATCCAAGATGACATGTAGTTTCCCCAGAATTATGGTGGAGATTTAATGTTTTTGGCCTTCTGGATTGAGCCCAATAAATCAATCTTCAAGGCTGGTCCAGTTTGTTCACAGATTTTTTGGTCTTGTTTGTGAGGACCATATGACCCTTCAAATGGCAGAATTGGCTCATGGTACCTTCTAATGAAATGTTTTATATTGAATGGAGAATACTAAAAAAACAATAACCACGAAATTTGGATCAGTATAGTGATATTTATCATTAAATCATTAAACTGACTCAATTGGACTACTTTTAAAAATGCTCAAAAATTATACTTAATATTAAAAAATTAATATTTCACACAAATTATGCACATTTCATATAAAATCAGTAAAGGGGGAATATAATAAGTCATGAAAATATTAATAACATCATAGATATTGAAGGAACTCTCCCCTCACTATGTTGTTTTCCTATCATGATATTTCCTCTCACACTATTATTTTTGGGTTTTAAACAATGGCTGGAACCCGAAGTAACCATGTTGATCAATTTCATGGATGATGTAATGATTGTCCTCCTGAAAAAACCAATGTTATGGGAGATGGAGTGAAAAATCTTATTGTTATTCTTAAAAAATCTATGAATCATTATGGACTTCCAAATGAGCAGAGAAAGGAACAATATTCTCTTGAGTCCTTCATGAGGCATCGTCCACCTTCTTTCAATGGGTCTTCAGATCCACTTGTTGCTGAATAGAGGATCGGTACCGTTGAAGAGATATTATCCATACTTCTCTGTTTAGAACATGAAAAGGTAATTTTTTCTTGTTTACCATTTAGAAGGTGATGCGGACCAGTGGAAGACTCTAATTAAGAATACATGACCCCAAGATGAAATTGTATCCATGGAATGGAACGAGTTCAATAACTTGTTTTTCAATAAGTACTTCCCTCATATTCTTTCAACAAATATGGAGGAGTTCCTTGAGCTTAAGCGAAAGGATGATAAATCTATTGGTATATACGAAGCGAATTTTACAAGGCCTTCAAGGTATGCATCTGGATTTATCATCCAACTCGATAGTAATGTTGATCAATTCTGTATTGGCTTAAAACCAAGTCTTCGAAGGGAATTAGCGATACGAGACTTCAGTAGTTTTGAAAAAATTGTGTGTTTTTCCATCAAGGTAGAACTGGAAGTTGGTGTTACATATCCAACTCATAGTATTGATAAGAAATTAAAGATGGAGTTCAAGGAGAAATCTAAAAACAATTGTGAAAAGAAGATGAATGTATCATTATGCTAAAAGTGTGGAACGAAGCATGGTGGAGATTATCTAAAAGGTACCATAAAATGTTTTAAGTGTGTAAATAAAGGTCATAGATTAGTTGAGTGTTGAAGTAGTGGGAAAAAGGTATCTATTGATTTGAATAGAGAAAATATTACAGAGAACGCTCCACCAACACTTCAATGCTACAATTGCAAGGAAATGAGGAATTATGCAAACCAATGCCCTAATCCAAGGGTTAATGGTGATCAACATCAACAACCTCTTAAGTAAAAGGAGAAAGGGAATTAAAATGAGATCACTATTAGCAATGTTGAGTATGAAAATGATGTGGTGGAATGATTATGTATTTATGTAAAGGGATTCCAAAATAACGTTATGGAATCTAATTTATAGTATTGTGGAACATAGGAATATCTATGTAATGGATTATTGTGGTTTTCAAACATTAAATGGTACAAGTAACCATGATAAAGGATTGAAATATTTATGGAAGGTAGATGATATGCACATAATTAATGGATAAGGAGAAAATAATATGTTTGATAGTATTCGTGAGCTCATGATTGATATAAGAACTAAGTGATATCATAGTTTTAGTATATAGAATTTTTGGGATTTTGGTCTGTGGAAAGATTTCACTTTTAACAACATTCATGTTTTCACTAAGGTTAATTGGGTATTCATTTTTCAAGAGAATACATGATTAAGGCATTAGAATGTTTGGAATGTGACCAACAAGACATATGTTATGATATATGGGGATAAATGATGGTATTTACATGCTTGGAAGATGACCTCTCTATCAATATTTTTCCTTATACTGTGAGTTTGTGTAAGCCTAATGATTTGAATATATTATGTTAGGCATCAGATAGTATTTTTTATGACTATAAATTTTTGATATTATTTTTGGAATGATATAATAGTATAGTTTTAGAAAAAGGAAAACCAGTAGGATGAGCGACAGCCCATCGCGTCGGACAAGGACGCGGGAATCAAAACCACAACCGAAGTTCAACAAGCCTTTATCGCATACCACTGGCCTACAGGAAGTCCCTAGTTAGTATAAATTAGTTTCAATTTAATATGTTGTATGATATATTAAGTATATGTCCATTTTTGGAACCATATACGATTAATCTCACCATAGATGGACATATTTATATTTAATAACAATTTCAATCATTTTATTTGAGATATATAGAATGACCCAACGTTCTATCACATGATCTACTAACGCTTCACAAATGAAAAATTAAACATCATTTTTTAAGAGATGAAGTGGAAATTGTTCAAGGCACGAACAACAGTGAGAATGTACCAAAATCAAGTAAGTATTTCTTTTAATTCAACAATTCTTTAACTTTTGGGAAATGATCTTGAAAACAAAAAATGTTGTCCTAGTGTCCTTATATCTGATGAATGAGATGGTACCTTAATCATAAAAAATTTATGGCTTTTTAATTGTTGGATTTTTCATAGCTATGTCCTCTACCACTCTCCATCAGAACTTGATTGTTAGATTTTTCTTCCATATCCATATATCCACCTATGTTCTCTTATGTGGAAACCCATTGATGCGTTACTTTGGGTATCCATTATGTTTTTAATGCTCCTTTTTAAAATGACGACTTAGTATTCCTTTTTACGATGTGGATTTCTATGAAAAGAAATTTAAAGTAGAAATCCATTAATAACCTCGACGAATTTCGAGGGTGAAATCAATTTTAAAGGGGTAGAATGTAACACCCCGAGATTTTATGAGAATTATTCTTTTTAATTTCTTTGTTGTCTTTTATTGTATGCTACACCAAGATTATCTTGCGCTATACACAACACCGTATTAGCTTGCAGTATACGCAACACTATTCTTGTCTCGTGTTACACACAATTTCATGTTCGTTTTGTGGTAATTATTATACGCAACATTAAGTATATATTTTTTTTAATATATAAATGAAATAATTTTTTATTATGTTATACGCAACACCAAACAAATCTTTCACTACATGCATGTAAAGACCCATAAAAATCCTGGAAATGTTTTTTCTTAATTTTCATTGGGATTTTACATGAACACAGTTTCTAACAGCACTTGATTCCGAGGCTCGGTGTGCCCGGAATTACTATCCGAATTTTAGCTCGGGTACGTTCAGTGAACAAACGAGCGGGAATTCTTATCTTTTCAACCGGTGCTCGGAATCGAATTCTGAGGGCACCGATGGAACCGCAGAGCCGGTAATTTCTTAGGAACACCTGTTTCGGGGTTGGGTTTTAATGAGAGAAGATGATAAAAATTGTGTAAGTTTAATTTATAAATTAACTACAATTTTTATTTTCTTTAAGTGGTTTAAGGCTTTGGTTGGAAGTTGGGTAACTACCCAACTTCCCAAGGGAGGTTATGAGGGTGGTGGGGCCCACACAAAGCCCACCCCTTCATATTCTTAAACCCCCCTCAACTAACCATTAATTTTTGATAACTTAAATATTAATAACTTATGTTATTAATGGTGTGAGTTTAATGTGTGGGTAGGTTTGAATTTCAAACTCATGTCTTGTTAATAAAATAAGTGAGGGCTTAATTTATTTTGGGGATAGTTTCTTGTGGTGGAGTCTTGGGGAGGAAAAGGCTAAGGATTGAGGAACTTCTTCATCTTCGACGAAGAACGCGAAGAAGACATCGGACTCCGTTGAAGAACACCGAGTCCTCGGAGATCGACTATGCGACGCCGAAGACCGCGACGGTTCTTCCGCGACATCTACTTCTGTGACGTCTCCTTCCGCGACGTCTTTTTCCGCGACGAATCCTTGTTCGACGAACCTCCGTTCAAGCTACACTCGAGGTAAGGGTTTGTTTATTTTATTTTGTTCGTGAATATTACTTTGATTTTCTTTGTGTAATATGACCAAATGCTATCGATTAACGAGAGGGGGGCCGGACCGCAAAAACACGGCCGACCCACCTCCTTTATCCTTGTTGGTTCTATTGTGGATTGGAACGAAATGGCGTGGTGCAGACGGACCACGCGGAATCGTGCGGTAAAGAATGCGTTGTGCCGTCGTGCCGCGCCGTGAAATCGAACAAGGACGCGACACCGTCGCGCCGTGTCAGAGAGAAATGAAGTCACCGTGGCCGGAACGGGGCCGCGGCGGAGGGGCGCGGCGTCGTCACACCGCGACGGACGAACCACTCGCAGCCGGTTCTGGGCCACCGGTGTCGGAGCAGGGAGGGGACTGGCTGACGCCGGTCCTGTGGCGGCAGAAACCGGCCAGCCGGGGCGGGCCGGCTGGACAGGAGGGAAGTCGGGGGTTCAAACCCCCGGCGGGCCAAGCTAACGACCCCCATTAAGGGGGGCCGTGGTTTCAAATCACGGGGGGCAGCGCCCCCCCCCCTCCCCGAGCAAAAGACGAACGGCTCGGCCGTTCGGCCGAGCCAGCTGGCGCCGCGCGCCAGCGCTCCGGGTCGCCGGGCCGACCCGGTCCCAGGTCGGGTCGACCCAGTTCGGGCTGACCCAGGGGGTCTCAGACCGGGTCGGTCCGGGCCCGAAACCCCAGTTTTCGGACCCTCTTCTGTCTTTTGCATATATCATGGTCTAAGGACCTCCGAATGATGCACCGTCAGTTGCGATGTGATCCTTGGTTCGAGACGGTCGTTTCGGTATATCACACTCAAGGTTTTGGAATACTTTGTGTTCGGACGAGTTGGGTCATACACGAAACCAACTAGGCCCTCAGAGCGGAAACGCTAAAAACTTGAGCTCCGGACGTTCGATTGACGTTCCATCGACTTTGTTGGATTCCCCGTAATGAGACGGATATTTTGGCTTACTCCGCCCGTGGTTTGGACGTAGGTGGAGTATGGTCGGTTGGTTTTGCCTTAAAAACAAACTGGGCCCCTGGGATGAAAAAGCCAATAACTCTCAGACCAGGCGTCCGATTGACGCGCCGTCTGCGACGTTGAGTTCTTGTTGACAATGCGGAACTTTTGGATACATCAAATCTAGACTATGTGTCAGTTGATGTATCAGCCTCTCGGCTCGTGGATCGCACCCTCCCGGACGAGCTTGCTGTGTGCGGGAACCCTAGAGATGGCTCCGTTTGCGACTATGATGACGACGACGACTGTACAGAGATCCTCAGTGGATTCGACGACAACAACTACAGCACTCAGCGATCCTACGCGGATTAGTGCTACCGATCATGTGTGGGTCCGATCCTGTGTGCACTACTGGAAAAAAGGCCTATACCCACGGTTCAAAACCGTGGGTATAGCCCCCAAAACCGTGGGTATAGGCTATACCCACAGTTTTGGGAACCGTGGGCTGGAACGCCGTCGGTATAGGTCCCTAGCCTATACCCACGGTTTTCCAAAACCGTGGGTATAGGTGTTCTGCCACCGTGTCAACAAAACATTCCCAATTGCCACGGTGTCAATGGCTTTTACCCACGGTTTCAAAACTGTGGGTATAGATCCTAAAATAAAGCTGCAGGCGGGTTTCGATCCCACGACCTCTTCGCTGCAAAGTACCGCGTCTACCACTACCCTACTATCAATTATGTTTATATATATATTTATTTAGATAAATATAGTTATATAAACCGTGGGTATAGAGGTAAGAATTGTAGGTATAGGACTCCCGCAAAAAAAAAATCTTTCCCGCGGAAAAAAAAATTTTCCCGCGCACACATGGGAACCCTATACCCACGGTTTTTCAAAACCGTGGGTATAGGTTTTTTATCCTATACCTATCCCCATGGTTCTCCTCAAAACAGTGGGGATAGGTACCCCTATACCCACGGTTCTTGAAAACCGTGGGTATAGGTCAATTTTCAAGACCTATCCCCACGGTTCTGGAAAACCGTGGGGATAGACCCCCCTATGCCCACGGTTTTTGAAAACCATGGTTACAGGTCTTGAAAATTGACCTATACCCACGGTTTTCCAAAACCGTGGGTATAGGGGGTACCTATTCCCATGGTTTTGAGGAAAACCGTGGGGATAGGTCCATTTTCCAGTAGTGGTGGGTCAGCGCTCAGCGGTTTTGTGTGAGGCAGCGCCTACAGATCCTGTGTGGGTCTGATCATGTGTGGGTCTTTGCGGGGGTTAGTTACCTATCGATCCTTTGGGGGTCAGATCCTTTGTGGGTTATTGAGGGGGTTAGTACCCATCGATCCTTTGTGGGTCCGATGGCTTAGATAATTCAGTGGAAATATCTGATCGTCTCTATCATCATACAAAGAAGTATACCTATGTGAGTTGAATCCTGTTTTGCTTTCCTTTGTGGATTGTGTTGTGCTATCCTGTGTGGATTACGATTTGATTTCTGTTGTGGATTGTGTCGATCTATCCTATGTGGGTTACGTTTTATTTCCTATGCGGTCTGGGTTGTACATGGGCTCAGATATTGGAGCCGATCGAGTATTGATGACTTAGGTATATGTATGGGCATATACCTAAGTAGTGTCGGATGTTACTTCGTGATTGTATCCTTCCTTTGTGGATTATACTTTGTGGATTCTGGGAGACCTACGGGGGGCTCGGGGTCCCTAATGAGTAGCTTATACTCACCCCTACATGGGATATTCCCACACAACGTTGTGTTGGTTGCAGATGACAGAAAACGTTGATCGTGGTTGAGGCTTGCGGAGCAGGACGGTACCTGGAGGTGGACCACTGGGCGGGACGTACTCGGAGCGGAAGGCTGGACCCAAGGAGCAGAGGAGGCTATCTGTACTCACCCTTCAGGTGATATTTCCAGTGGACAGCTCGACGTTGTGGCTTTACTTTTCAGTTGCTGTTTTTCCAATCCAGTTGTACTTTATTTTCAGTTTGGGTTTGTATACTGGCCCACTTACTTTTCTGCACTTACTGTTGTACCAGCTCTTCCTTAGTGTTTACTTCTAATACTTGCTTTCTCTATGGTGTTCGTTTACTTTACAAAGGAAATTCCTTCCCTTTTTATTGGGAATTTACCCTTTGGTGATAGTCGCCAGCCCCTGGCATATGGAAGGCGGGCTTGGGGTAGTCACGGCACGGGCCCCGAGGATGGGTCGTGACAAATTGGTATCAGAGGAGTTTGGTTCTACCGTAGAACATGGGACTCTGATCTTTTTCTATGTGAAGCAATAGTGTTAAGCGTATTGGGTGTGGTTATCAGTCTAGGGAGTCCAGTGTTGGTGCGGCGGCCTACGTATCCGTACACCAGGACCCAGATTTCTGATTTCTGACTTCATGCACGAAAACAATGATTGCATGTGTGTTTCATGTTTTCTATGTGAATACTCTATTTCATCTCACCAGGTATACTATTTGACCATGGCGCACCTGTTTCTTTTCAGGATGGCCCCACGATGGCAGCCAGCTAGGGTTCCGAGAGTTGAGCATGACGATAGCCCATCAAGCGATGAGGCCTCGGTGAAGGGACCTTTGATAGTAGAGGCACTGGCGGTACCTCTACCCGCCAAGCCACCGATGCTTCTAGCCCCAGCTGCTGACGATGCACGTCGCCTTAGTGCACTGCACGAGTTCCAACGCCAGTGACCGACCTGGTTCCGCGGGGAGACGGACCCCCAGGCAGCCGAGGACTGGCTGGAGGCAGTTGTACGAGTTTTCCGGTTAGTGAGGACACCAGCAGACCTCATGGTGATCCTCGCAGTGAGCCTACTGCACGCGGCAGCAGGCAGATGGTGGAGCTTGATGCTCCAGGTGCACGATGAGGCATCTATCCTCTTGACGGACTTTCAGATCCTCTTCAGCTCGGAGTTCGTCCTAGCCACCCTCCGTGCGGTGTGCATCCAGGAGCTTCTACAGCTGTGGTAGGGCAGCTTGACGGTCGCCCAGTACTCGGCATGATTTACCGATCTCTCGCGCTACTCGACAGACATGGTACGAGACCCATTAATCCGAGCCCAGACCTTTGAGCAGGGATTGAGGAATGAGATCAGGGCATCACTGATCTCCCTCAGAATTCCGACTCAGGAAAGAGTACTGGAGAGAGCCCTTTTGATCGAGAGTTTTCTTGCTGAGCCTTCTTCAGCAGCGAGAACTACCGCAGGGCGGCACGTAGCAGAGCCTTCTGTAACAGGCAGTCGATGGATGACTCATGGGTCCAGGCAGACCAGACCCTCAGGCAGACGACCTCAGGACACTGGCTCAGCAGTGCGTGGCACACAGCGAGGAGCCAGTCTTTAAAGTGGCAGGTAGTGCTACTCGTGCAGCGGGCAGGGCCACATGGCTCGTGACTGCCTGACCCGCCGTGCTGAGGAGCAGCATACGGTTGAGGGACCACCCAAGCAGAGGCAGAGGGTTGACCGTGGTGGTCCTCAGGGAGTAGGCGGACAAGGCAGAAGAGCTTTCCGAGCAGCAGGTGGTGGGCGACGCTTTGAGGCTCTACCACCACCACCACAAGGAGGTCTACCCCGGCCACAAGGAGCTGGCGGGCAGAGACAGGCACAGCTCTAGGAAGCAGAGGCCTATGACCACGGCACGCCCGAGATGATTTGAGGTACTATCTGTGTCTATTCCACCCATGCTGCAGTACTTATAGACACAGGAGTGAGTCATTCTTTCATAGCCGCCGCCCTTGTTTGGAGCTCGGAGGTCCGCCAGAGCCATTGTCTCGATCCTTACAGCTAGAGACACCAATGGGAGAAGACTCGACGATTACGCACCGGTGCCAGCAGTGTGAGTTTACTCTAGGAGGCGAGAGCTTTAGCTGGGATCTTCTTGTAGCGGCGTCGAGGTCTTACGACGTCATCTTGGGCATGGATTGGTTGTCTACAGTCAATGCACATATTGACTGTATTAGGCGCAAGGTGTGATGTGTACGCACCGATAAGAGCAGGTTCACCTTAACCAATGAGAAGGGAGCCTTTGCATCATAGGATGGACTTCTGCAGAGGAGAGGGCAGCCCATCACTCATCAGTTTGCTAGCCTCATCCTTGGAGCAGTCGACATGGGGAGTCCCAGTTTTTCTGCAGTGGTGGATCAGTATGCGGACGTCTTTCCCAAAGACATTCTAGGGCTACCTCCTTGTAGAGAGGTAGACTTTTATATTAACCTGTACCCCGGGACAGCCCTGATATCGACTCTAGTGTATCGGATGGCCCCCGCTGAGCTTCGAGAGCTAAGGGTACAGTTGGAGGACTTGCAGGGCAAGGGATTCATCCGACCCAGTGTTTCACCCTAGGCTTCCCCAATTTTGTTCTCCATGAAGGAGGATGGGAGCTTGAGAATTTCTGTCGACTATCGTCGCCTGAACCAGGTGACAGTGAGGAACAAGTATCTGCTACCGAGGATTGATAACCTCTTCGATCAACTCAAGGGAGCACGGTGGTTCTCAATGATAGACCTCAGGTTAGGCTATCATCATCTCAGAGTTCAGGACGAGGACGTGTAGAAGACGACCTTCAGGTGTTGGTATGGACACTATGAGTTCTTGGTTATGCCATTCGGCGTAACCAATGCTCCAGTAGTGTTCATGGCCCTCATGAACAGGATCTTTCAGCCATACCTCGATCGATTTGTCGTGGTCTTCATCGACAACATTTTGATTTACTCGACAACTGAGGAGGAGCACGCCTACCACTTGCGGGTTGTACTAGACACACTACGAGAGCACCAGCTTTATGGTATTCTCTCAAAGTGCCAGTTCTGGATACGTGAGGTCCACTTCTTGGGACACATCATCTCTGAGGCAGGAGTTGCAGTGGATCCTGCGAAGATTGAGGCAGTGCTAGCTTGGGAGCCACCCAGGAGCGTGATGGAGGTGCAGAGTTTCTTGGGACTAGCTGGATACTACCAGAGATTTGTGCCAGACTTTTCCAGAGTTGAGGAACCACTATCAACTTTGATGAAGAAGGGGAAACCCTTTGTGTGGTCTGGAAGATGTCAGTAGAGCTTCCAGGAGCTCAGACAGAGATTGACCAGCGCACCTATCTTGAGGTTTCCTGAGGAGGGAGTATGGTACATAGTCTACTGTGATACATCAGGGACAGGACATAGATGTTTCCTGATGCAGGAGCGGGCTGTGATCGCCTATGGATCATGTCATTTGAGGCCGCATGAGCAGAACTACACTACCCATGACCTGGAGTTAGCAGTAGTGGTCTTCGCTCTGAAGACATGGCGACACTACCTGATGGGCGATCACTTTACAGTCTTTTCTGAACATAAGAGTCTCAGATACATCTTCTCTCAGAAGGAATTGAATTTGAGACAGCGACGATGGCTCGAGTTCCTCCAGGACAATGACTTTGAGATAGTCTATACTCCTGGGAAGGGGAACATGGTAGAAAATGCTCTCAACAGGAGGACGGGCATTCAACTACTTGAGGAGGCTACAGAGAAGATAGCCGCTTTGCAGATATCCTTCATGGATAGAGATGGGGAATCTTTCCTTTAGTCTCTCACAGTCACTCCTCCACTACTGCAGCGGGTCAGAGAGGCACAGCGTGGGGACGCTGACTGTGAGACGCGGTGTGCACAGATATCCTCAGGACAGGAACCTGATGGTTTCTCCTTTGGAGCAGAGCACGACATCCTTTTCAGAGGACGTACCTTGGTACCAGTTTCATTACGGTAGGAGGTGCTAAGAGAGTTTCACACTACTCCTTTGGCGGTACATCCTGGAGTGGCGAAGATGTACCAGGATCTCAGACGACAGCACTAGTGGCTGGGCATGAAGAAGGCTGTGGCAGAGTTCGTTTCTCAATGCCTCACCTGCCAGCAGGTGAAGGCGGAACAACAAGTACCAGCAGGCTTGGTACAGCCCTTGGTGGTCCCGGAGTGGATGTGGGACGGGATGTCTATGGACTTCATGATTGGACTTCCACGCACTTCTAGAAGTCATGACTCCATTTGGGTGATTGTCGACCGACTCACCAAGTCGGCACACTTCTTACCCATTAGAGAGCAGGGCTCAGTGGAGAGCTTGGGAAGACTCTACATTCAGGAGATTGTGTGTCTTCATGGTGTGACATCATCTATCGTCTCCGATCGAGATGCTCGCTTTACTTACCGACTTTGGAAGGGGTTGCAGGAGGCGTTTGGGACACAACTACGTCTGAGCACAACCTTTCACCCTCAGATGGATGTTCAGACGGAGAGGACCATTCAGACTCTCGAGGACATTCTCCGCGCATGTGTCCTCGACTTTGGTCCCAGCTGGGAGGACCACCTACCCTTGGTGGAGTTCGCATACAACAACAGCTACCACTCCACCATCGGGATGGCACTAGACGAGGCGTTGTACGACCGACCTTGCAGATCTCCTTTGTGCTAGACATACCCTGGGGAGTCAGCACTTGTGGGGTCGGAGATGGTCCAGGCCACGACAGGGAAGGTCCAGGTCATCCGGGAGCAGATGAGGACAGCTCAGAGCCGGCAGAAGTCTTATGCTGACAGGAGGCGGAGGCCACTAGAGTTTGAGGATGGCGACCACGTCTTCTTGCGTGTCTCACCTCGACGAGGATTACAGAGATTTGGCCGAGGCATCAAGTTGTCTCAACACTTCATCAGACCGTTCCAGGTTCTCAGCAGGATTGGCGAGGTAGTTTATCCCCTGGCTCTACCACCTCAGTTGCACCGGGTGCGCGACGTCTTCCACGTATCTCAATTGAGGAGATATGTGCATGACCCGACGTATATCATTGACCCTGGGGAGCTAGACGTTGATGATGGGGAGACTTTTACGGAGGTCCTAGTGGAGATGATGGATCGACATGAGAGGGTCCTATGTGGACGGCCGATTCCTCTAGTGCACATCAGATGGCAGCACGGGAATCTCCAGGAGAGAACTTGGGAGCGGGAGGCTCAGATATGTGATCAGTACCCACATTTGTTTCACTAGTTTATGATGTAACTTTACGGGGACGTAAAGCCCTCCTGGGGGAGTAATGTAAAGACCCGTAAAAATCAAGGAAAAAAATTTTCTTAAACTTTTTTGGAATTTTACAAGAATGCAGTTTCTGACGGCACTTGATTCTGAGGCCTGGTGTGCCCGGAATTTCTATCCGAAGTTTAGCTCGGGTAAGTTCAATGAACGAATGAGCAGGAATTCTTATCTTTTGAACCGGTGCTCGGAATCGAATTTTGAGGGCACCGATGGAACCGCAGCGCTGGTAATTGCTTAGGAACACCTGTTCCGGGGTTGCGTTTTCTTGAGAGAATATGATAAAAATTTTGGATGTTTAATGTATAAATTAACTACAATTTTTATTTTCTTTAAGTGGTTTAAGGCTTTGGGTGGAAGTTGGGTAACTACCCAACTTCCCAAGGGAGGTTATGAGGGTGGTGGGGCCCACAAGAACCCCACCCCTTCATATTCTCCAACCCCTCTCAACTCACCATTAATTTTTGATAACTTAAGTATTAATAACCTATGTTATTAATGGTGTGAGTTTAATGTGTGTGTAGGTTTGAATTTCAAACTCATGTCTAGTTAATAAATTAAGCGAGGGGTTAATTTATTTTGGGGTTAGATTCTTGTGGTGGAGTCTTGGGGAGGAAAAGGATAAGGATTGAGGAACTTCTTCATCTTCGACGATGAACGCAAAGAACACATCGGACTCCGTCGAAGAACACCGAGTCCTCAGAGACCGACTACGCGACACCGAAGACCGTGGTGGTTCTTTCGCGACGTCTTCTTCCGCGACGTCTCCTTCCTCGACGTCTTTTTCCGCGATGAATCCTCGTTCTATGAACCTCCGTTCAAGCTACGATCGAGGTAGGGGTTTTTTATTTTATTTTATTCGTGAATATTACTTTGAAGTTCTTCGTGTAATATGACCAAATGCTATCGATTAAGGAGAGGGGGGTCGGACCGCACAAACAAGGCCGACCCACCTCCTTTATCCTTGTTGGTTCTATTGTGGATTGGAATGGAATAGCGTGGTGTCGACGCACCACACAGAATCGTGGGTCAAAGAATGTGCGGTGCCATCGCGCCGTGCTGTGAAATCGAACAAGGACGTGACACCGTCGCGCCGCGTTGGAGAGAGCCAAAGACACCGCTGCCGGAGTGGGGCCGCGGCGGAGCAGGGTCACCGGCGGCCGGTTCCAGGCCACCGGTGTCGGAGTAGGGAGGGGATCGACTTACGCCAGTACCGTGGCGGCAGAAACCGGCCGGCCTGGGTGGGCTGCCCGGACAGGAGGGAAGCTTGGGGTTCAAACACCCGGCCGGCCAAGCCAGCACCCCCATTAAGGGGGGACGCGGTTTCAAATCACAGGGGGCAGCGCCCCCCCCCCCCCCCCCCCCCCCCCCGCAAAAGCCGAACGGCTCGGGCGTTCGGCCGAGCCAGCTGGCGCCGCTCTCCAGTGCGTCGGGTCGCCATGCTCGCCCGCCGGGCCGCACCGCGCCCCGCCGGCCTGGTTCGGACCCGGGTCGGGTCGACCCGGTTCGGGCCGACCCAGGGGGTCTCGGGCTGGGTCGGTCCGTGCCCGAAACCCCCGTTTTCAGACCCTCTTCGGTCTTTTTCCAATATCTTGGGCTACTGACCTCCGAACGACGCACTGTCAGTTGAGATCCGATCCTTGGATCGATACGATCGTTTCGGTATATCACAGACAAGGTTTCGGAATACTTTGGGTTCGGCCGAGTTGGTTAATACACGAAACCAACCGGGCCCTCGGAGCGGAAACGCTCATAACATGAGCTCCGGACGTCCGATTGACATGCCGTCAACTTTGTTGGATTACTCTTAATGAGACGGATATTTTGGCTTACTCCGCCCGAGGTTTGGACGCAGATGGAGTATGGTCGGGTTAGTTTTTCTTAAAAACCAACCGGGCCCCTCAGACGAAAAAGCCAATAACTCTCAGACCGGGCATCCGATTGACGCGCCGTCTGCGACGTTGAGTTCCTGTTGATGATGCGGAACTTTTGGATACATCAAATCTGGACTATGTGTCAGTTGATGTATCATCCTCTTGACTCGTGGAGCGGACCCTCCCGAACGAGCATGCTGTGTGCGGGAACCCTAGAGCTGGCTGCGTTTGCGACTGTGATGACGACGACGACTGTACTGAGATCCTCAGTGGATTCGACGACGACGACTACAACACTCAACGATCCTATGTGGATAAGTGATACCGATCCTGTGTGGGTCCGATCATGTGTGGGTCAGCGCTCAGCAGTTCTGTGTGAGCCAACGCCTACAGATCCTGTGTGGGTCCGATCCTGTGTGGGTCTTTACAGGGGTTAGTTACCTATCGATACTATGTGGGTCAGATCCTTTGTGGGTCATTGCGGGGGTTAGTACCTATCGATCCTTTGTGGGTCTGACGGCTTAGATGATTCAGTGGAAATATATGATCATCTCTATCGTCACACGAAGAAGTATACCTGTGTGAGCTGAATCCTGTTTTGCTTTCCTTTGTGGATTATGTTGTGCTATCCTGTGTGGATTACGATTTTCTTTCCTTTCTGGATTGTGTCAAACTATCCTCTGTGGATTACGTTTGCTTTCCTATGTGGTCTGGGTTGTACTTGGGCTCAGATATTGGAGCCGATCGAGTATTGATGACTTCGGTATATGTATGGGCATATACCTAAGTAGTGTCGGATGTTACTTCGTGATTGTATCCTTCCTTTTTGGATTATGCTTTGTGGATTCTGGGAGACATACGAGGGTCTCGGGGTCCCTACTGAGTAGCTTATACTCACCCCTGCATGGTCTATGCCCGCACTACATTGTGTTGGTTGCAGACGACGAACAACATTGATCGTGGTTGAGGCTTGTGGAGCAGGACAGTACCTGGAGGTGGACCACTGGGTGGGACGTACTCGGAGCGGATGGCTAGACCCGAGGAGCAGAGGAGGCTATATGTACTAACCCTTCAGATGAGATTTCTAGTGGACATCTCGGCGTTGCGGCTTTACATTTCAGTTGATGTTTTCCCCTTCCAGTTGTACTTTACTTTCAGTTTGGGTTTGTATACTGGCCCACTTACTTTTCCGCATTTACTGTTGTACCAGCTCTTCCATAGTGTTTACTTCTACTGCTTCCTTGCTCTGTGGTGTTTGTTTACTTTACAAAGGCAATGCCTTCCCTTTTTATTGGGAATTTAAGCCTTAGTGCTAGTCGCCAGCCCCTGGCCTATGGAAGGCGGGCTTGGGGTAGTCACAGCACGGGCCCCGAGGACGGGTCGTGACAACGAAACCCTGACTTGGCTAGCATTACATGCAATCAAGACCTTCCTCGATAGCCTATGTAGTACGCAATATCGAGTTTCACTAAACGAGATATTATTATAATATTATTATGAACTAGGTGTTATGAATAGTAATACCCACTTTTTGAAATTTTAAAAATTTAATCATTCAAAATGGACTTCATTTTTGGATTCGGAATATTGAAATTACCCTAGGGTAAATTTTTTGTAATTTTCTGAAAAATTTCAATTTTTTTTGAATAGTTAAAACACTGGGTTACTATTTAAAAACCAACTTTTTATTTAAATAATTATCTAATTTATTTAAATTTAATTTTGGTCAAAATTTATTCATAGTACCTGTATAGGTTCAATTTATTTCATTGGACTCATTTTATAATAATTATATATATATAAATGTTTTATTGCAATTTTCTCCGTCTTTTACCCACCTCCTAAGAGAATCTGAAAATTTAGATAAAATGTAATTTTACCTCTTCTGTGAGTGGAATTTTGAAAATCAGAGAGACATAGTTAATATCAAGGAGTAATATGTGGTTCAATAAGATAAAAAAACTTATTGGTGAATAGTAACTTTTTACTTTTATTTACCACATTTAAAAGTAAATATGGTTATTAAGGGTAAAAATGATATTATTATAACCCTTAGAAATTTTTTAATTCTATTTAATAAGTGTAATTCGACCAAAAAAACCTTAGGAATAAAATATTACTCTTTAGGTCCACTTGGATTAGATTAGGACATTTATTATTATTTTATTTAAAGACGGGTTAAAATATTTAAAATCAATATTTAATAAATAAATTTTTTTTAATATAGGGTTAAACATAAGATAAGTTCAACTATAAATATTCATTAGAAAGATAAAAATATTTCCTAAAAAATGATTTTTATTTATAATTTTTAGACATTTTATAATTTAATTTATTTATGGCACGATGATGATGCAGTAATTACCTTATTAATGAAATATTAACATAATTGATATTATAAGTACCCAAATAAATGTAATTTGAGTCTTTTTATGAATTCCACTAATTTTTTAGGTTAATATGACATGTTATAATTGATTATATTAATGTTTTTGGAACTACTCATGCGCTTATGAGTTTCAAAAAAATCAATTACAAAATAGTGTAAAAATTGACATAACATAGTTTTTAAAACAAATATTATATTATTAATTGATATTCTATTATTAAAAATTAAAGGTTCTGAAAAAAGACTTATATAATAATAGATATGACATTAATGAACCAATTGGGGTTTGATTGGTAGTTTATAGTATGTTTAGTAACCAAATAGTGTAAGAATACAAGAAGACACAGTACAAGTTAAAATATTTAACTTAGATTTAAATCTAAATGATAAGGTTAAAATGGTTACCTAAACTTTTCTAAAACCTATTGGTTGAGATTTTTTCGACCCATCCCTACTTTATCTTTGAAATAAGTTACTTTGGAGCCATTATAAACCGAATATGACTTTATTATAAAATAATATTTTAAGTTTATCCAAAAGTGCCCCTCTCCTCTCTTATAAAAGGGAACCTCCTCCCTCTTCTTTTTACTCAATTTAAAGCCTTCAAGATCTTCCAAACCCCACCTATTTCTCTTATCATATTACCTAGAAACATAATAGAGGTTCTGGTCTCCTCAAAAACCAACTCTAGTGCCTTAATAAAAAGCATAAAAGGGGTGCATTGAAGAAGAGTCAATCTCTTCTACCGATTCTTTCAAGTTTCTTTCTTCTTCAACTTCTTCTTCCTTAGTTTTTTCATTATAAAGTATTAACATCGGTATTACTAAGATACTGATATGTTATTATATGAAACAACACCATTTCAACTTTTATCCATCCTATGGAAAATGAAATCATTGTGACTGCTTACGTACGGAAAACCGTCTCCACGAACACGATGAGACTCATTTTCCATGAATAACAATTCAAGTATAATTATAAATTATATATGATAAATAATAATGAAATATATTACATAATAATGATACTGTATTTATGTACATATATTATTCATTTACTTAATTCCATTCATGTCAATAAGGAAAGGAAAATAGCGTTCATGCGTATGTACGACCTACCGACTCCATGAACGGTGTATTTCATTTCATTTATCTATCTATTATATATATATATATACTGAATATATATGATATATAAATCATGATTTAAATTATTTAAGTAAGTACATTATGATATAAGTAATAATAATATCAATAAAAACATGTCCAAACACGTATGATAAATTAAACAATTTTACCCAAAACGCTACTTTAACATGGAATTTACAAAATAATTGGTAATATAAAGCCATAAGTGAACAATATATGATATCATAACAATGAATATTATTCTGTAATAAGTCGACTAAATTATTTAAATCATTATATAGGAGGTTTGGATACGTACGGAGCATATCATACTTAAGGTAAGGGATAACTATTCCAATCTCGCTCTTATCCGAGATTGTTTATTCGTAAGTATTTACTGGGGTTATTGTTATCATCCATGACCATGTTTTCTAAAAATCATTTCATGTATTGTTAAAGTCCTTAATACCCATTATTGAATTTTACCACATGTTATGAATGTAATCTTCATTTTTTTTCCACACGATGAACTTTTTGACTTTTCTATTAAAAGAATGAGGAGAATGTTTTTTAACTTATACAGCATGAATGGATTTTTACGGTTTCATAAAACCTAATTTTAATGAAGCTTCCTCTACAAGATTTCATGAATATTTTCAAAAAAATCTGTTTCTTTTAAAATTGCATGGCATTTTGTCAAAATAAAATGATTTTGATGAAGGAAGGATATTTTCCTCAAGAATTTTTTTCAAGTGTTTTTCAAAAACCATTTTCAATCTAAGATGACATTGCTTCATATGTGTATATTTCAAGTATAACATATCTTTTATTTACATGGTTTGATTCTTCTTATGATGAAATTATATCCATTTGTTTTATATGGATTATTTGATGATGGGATGATGTTTATGAAACTCATTTAATTCTTTGTGTTATGATGAATGATTTATGTTTATGTTGTGGAACACGTAAGAATGATTTCATTATGAGATGGGTGGGACCGATATCTCCCTCCAATGTGTTGGGTAATGATTTATATCTCATGATATAGACATGGATGGAATGGTATGTTAATCTAGTTCAATGATACATGACTGGAACGAGAAGTGAACTCAATTCAGAAAGGGACTTTATCCACTAAGATGGTCTTGACAGCAACGCCTTGGATAATATGGAAATCATATCATGTTCTTAATAGTTTTTCACAATTACATTTTTATTCCTATGATATTTTATCATGATTAATTTTCTTTTATGATCTATTCCTTATATAATTCCATGATTTATTTCTCATGATTTTTATGTTTAAACATTATGTTCATGTTTTGAAGTTCAAATGCATATGGTATGTTTTATTTTCTCCATGCATACCCTTACTGAGAATTTGAGCTCACCCTTTATATTTTTTCTTTTCCCCAGGATATATAGAAAGGTTTTAGGTATGAAAAAAAGGGAAGATCTTTATTGGAGATGTTGAAGATCTTTAACCAAGATTGGAAGATTATGTTCTATGTTTCCAAAGACACTAAAATATTACGGTCATTTGGTGTCTGTTTTTGTTATGTATTAAGTATTCTGTAAAAGTATTGTAATGTAAATGTACGTCAAGCTTTGGGTCTCTAACGAAGTAATAAATTAAACCTTTAATGAGTCACATTATCTACAAGAGAATAAATGTTTTTTATCATGATTTAATTTATTAATTAGAATGAAATTAGTATATGTTAGGATAATATAAAATATAAATAATCATTCATATTAGTAAATACAACATTAATATCTACAACCTCAAAAAAACACCCAATTTTTAATGTAAATAATTCCTATAGTAACTACCCTTTAAGTTCATCAAAATATTCCTAACTAAGTTGAAAACTCAAAAATAAGAAATATTTTATCACATATTATTTGAAGATAAAAATGAAATTTATTTCCAAACAACATTAATCTCTAATAAATTAATATTCCAAATATTTATATTCAATAACCATATAATCATAAATATATAATAATCCTTTCTATAAATATCCTGGATCACTCTAAAGCCGCAATAAAATTATATATGCTTCCAAAATGTTACTCGTCCTTTTCTATTCTAATAAAATACCACCATAGACAAAAATATATTAATTTACCATAATCACATAATTCTAGAAATATAATGAAAATATCCAATATAACATTAATTAATTAGTCACTAATTTACATTTTAATCTCATGGTTATCTATAAGATAGAACATATGATCAAAAAATATAATAACCCTTCAGTCAAATTATCCATATCTACCTTTACATAAAAATTTATATTATCCCAAAAGGATATGAATACCATTAAAATTAATTTCAAAAAATATAAAAACATTTTTCTAAAATAACCTTTCTATTAAAATACATAATAAAATCAAGGGTTTTATTCTTATAAATATCTCACAAAATATCATTACTAATCATAAACTACCACAACATAAGACATGAAAAGTGGTATTAATGTGTTTTATGTTATGATCAGACATAAAATTATTGACCAATTACGGTATCTAAAAATTTTACAATATCCTCACCTGAACCATCCTAACATCTATATTTGTTTACATATTTCTGTTTATACCAACAATAATTACCTATAACTCAAATTACCCATAATTGCATGACTTATATCAAGGTATTACCATTATCTCATTTTAAGGATAAATTTTGGTTTAGAGTTTTATATAATTATGAAAAACAATTTTATATCAAACTATTTCAATAAAAATGGGAAAGTTTCACTCAATGTTCATTTATTTCACAAAACATCATAAACTAAAATTAAGACTCAATTTAATTAAAATATATTCTATTATTTTATGGTGGTTTCCTATAATAAAAGTATACATATCTATATAGTTTATACTATTCCTTGTGACTTTTTAATAACATTAGAAAACATGGGAGGAGTAAAAAAATATTATTAAGAGATATAAAAATAAATAAATTTATTTAATCTATTTGGAATTGATTAAATCATGTAAGTATTTTTTTATCTCCTTGTAATAAATATTTAAACTAAAATAAAAACATAGTTACTCTGGAAATAAGGTTTTCTCCTAATGTTTTTCATAAAAAATTTCATAAGGAATAATAAAATTATAATTATAATTCAAGAGTGTTACATTAAAAACATGAAATATGTTCCATGAAAATGAACCATTTACCCATAATATATCATCAAAAATTATTTAAATAAATGTTCATTTTTATATCTTCTGAGATAAAATCATATACATAAAAAACTCAACAACTATTACATGAAATATATAAAAGGATGAAAATATAAATAATTACATTGATAATAATAACATATTTCAAAATGATGGAATTCAAAATTATGCACATCATAATTATATTATCATGGCCTTTTTATAAAAAATCATAAACATACCATGAAGTCCTCATGCCATGAAATCATAAAAAAATGGGGAAGAATAAAAAAAATACTAAGTTAAATATGTATCATGAGACCTATTAATTAATCAACGGGATATAACTGGTCTCTCTCATCACATAATATGTACTATTAAATCATCATATAAAATAAATGAATAAAAATTCAAAACATAATAAAAAAATCATATTAAAACCCCACCACAAACATTTTAGTATATTCGTCATTAAATAAATATAAAAACATGATCATATGCCATCTAGAGTAATATGGTAGTTGGTTTCATTAGATAATATCCCCATAAATGTATTAGATTAAAAGAATTTTTCTAATGGAGATGTAAATAATCTATTAGAAAATTCAAACCATTCATTTAAAACATGAGAAAAATATCCTTGTCTTTTCATAACATTTTGAATATTGATTCATATAACACTAATAAAATTAATTTCATTCAAAATATACCAGGAAACATAAAATTTAAGTTTTAAATTAATTATTTTGATGATATAGTGGGTGTCCATTAATGCTACATACATTAAAAGACAACATTCCTTTCCCACTTTTTTAAAAGATGTAAAAAATGTGTTATATTGAAACCAATTTTAATTATTACTTTATAAACGTATAAATAAGAAAAAAATTAATTTATAACGACTTATGAAAATATTTTACACATAAATAATAATCTTTTTGAAATATTTAATGGATAAGGAAAATTAGGATAATTATTTTTAAAATAATCCATTAAAAAATGTGTTAAAGGGAAATCATTTCCCTCAAATAATGGATCCTTTCCTATGTTCAATAACACCTAAATAATGAAATTATATTTGTTATCATATTAATTAATAAAATTTGTCTTATTAATACCATTATAATTATTCATATTATATCATTTACTACCATGACATATTTACTTACTAAATCAGTTAAGCCTTCATCAGAAATTTTGAGGATGTTCAGTTCATAATACCAAAAAAACATCAGTAGATTGTCCATGGTCAAGGATTTCATGAAATAATCATAAATTTACAAATAAATATGTTACATTTATCATTTTAATACATTAAATAATAGTCTATAATCATCTCTTAATGTTTAGAAAGAATGATGATTGACTTCCTTCCATGAAGATGGTTGTCCACACATTCACACCAACGTTGTTATCATTTTTTAACATGTGAAAGGATAAAAAGTTATGTTTTAATAATAATAAATATTTTATTAAAATTATATATATTTCTTAATTACATTATAATATTCAGCCTTGTTATTTGGTGATGGAAAATGAAACATGTCTCTTTGTAGAGGTGGTAGTCCACACGTATATCAGAGTAATGTTTAAATTTAAAATAAGACAGAAAAGGTGAATAATAAAGGTTTTTTAATAATCATAAAAAAATTTATTATATTTATGATAACTATTTTATTAAATCATAATGGTTATGACATAATTGAGGGATTTAGAAGATGAAAAAAATATGAATACTTTCGGCTAAGTGTTATTATTCTTCTTTAGAAAACATCCATTAACGTACACATTAAGAATTATATGATACACTTTTGGTTACTTATAAACATATATGAAATGTTGATTAATGTTTTTATGTTATTTGGTGAGATATTTTTCATGATAAATTGATAAATATGTGATTAAAAGATGATTGTTTATTTCCTTTAATAAGTAGTGTGGGTGGCACACTTGTAATTATTTTAAATGACAAAATAATATTTGGTTAATATCATGAAAAAGTGTATATAAAATGGATAATTTTTTTATATTTTATTATATAGTTCCAAACTAAATTTAAAAAATAGATATTGAAATGTTTTTCTTGTTTTTTGAACTCTTATATCTTTATTTTAACCTCTTGCAAACCCTATTTAATCATAAAATTTGTAACACATTTTTTAACCATTAAGGTCAATAAAACAAATTTTAATAAATCCAAATGGAATATAAATGAATCATTCATGAAATATACATAATTTAAAATTAATTTTAGTAATGATATTATTTTTATTATTTTATAAGCATTCAAAAATAATGTTTGAAAATTAAAAATATTTTAAAGTCATTTTCATGACTACTCACATAATATGACTTTAAAGGCACCTAGATAACAATGAAATTTTATGATAAAGTATTTATATTTAAATTATATATTATTATTATATAATAATTTTTTTAACTACATTATTCATCAAGAACATATTGCTTTTATTTTTATTAAAATAATTTACAAACATTTTAGACTACTTTCAAAAGCACTGTGTTGATGTTGGTCAGCATTAAAGTTATTTATAAATTATATACAAATAATATAAAATAAATTAATATAATAAATATAGTTTATTATTCATAAATTTTATTATTTTATTCATTTATATATCATTTTTATCTAAATAAAAATCAATAAAACATATTAGGTGACAGAGTGATATTTTATAATAACTCATTACTAAAAATAATATAATGGTCATAATCACAGGTGGGTGGAATCTAATTGTATTAATTTATAATTAAAGATTATATTGGATGAAATTATATCCTAAAATTATATTACGTTATGTTTTTTAGTTATTTTTAATCTATATCCTTTAATTTTAACGTTAATTAACATATTTTACACATAACCATGTCGATAAACATATGCAGTGGTTGCTATTAGTTATGAATAAAAATGAAATTAAACTATTTAAAAAACATTATTGTATTTATTAAAAATATTTAATCCATTTTAAGTATTTAATTATTATACTTTTTAGAAATTTATTTCTATATATGTATGTAAAAAGGATTGAAAACAGTTTTTAGGAAAATCTGTTTTTTAGTATAAAGAAGAACATACACCAAAATAAAATAAAATATTAATTTATATAGATTTAATTACATTGAGATTAATAAAATGGATCATAATTTACATTAAATAAATATAAAATATAATTTTACATTTAAATAACATGATTTAAATAAATTAAATGGTGGTTTGGAAAAAATCGCAATTTTCCACTATTCAATCAAATATCAATCATCTAAGAAAAATATCAGAATTTATTCCTAATATTATTTAAAAAATATTATTTTAAAACGAGATTCCCATTTTATAAAATAAATATTTTAAAAGTGGTTGAAATTATTAATGATATTCACGCTAAAAAGGAATTAAATACCATTTTTAACAATAAAACAAATTAATTCTCATTTTTTATATTGTTTCCACCATTATATGAATTTTTATTTATGTTATTAAAGATATTATCTGAAAATTCCATTAATAATATTCATCTATTGTAATTATCTTTATTTAATTTTTATGAAAAATTTTTCGCTTATAAAATATTTTTCTGAAATATATCTCTTTTAATATTATATGATTCTATTTAAAATTGGGTTATTATTTGAGAGGAATAAATTTCTACATCTATATTAATAAAAAACATATAAATATATTTCATAATAAACACATTATTATTCACACATTCTAAACAATATCTAGGTTATAACATTTATATTAAAATAATAAAACATCATTTTTATATTATAGTCCGTTTATTCTTGGTGTTTCATGTGATATTGGTTATAAAACATAGTATTATTTAAGAGAGAATTAAATATGGAAATATAATGGGTTTTCACTCAATAATTCTTGAATGGATAAGGGATTTGATATGGGCCAACTGCCATTCTTTGGGATTCCACTAGAGTGATTTCTTCTAAGATTTTTATTGTTGGGTAGTTTAAGTCATGTGTTCCATGTGATGACCTACATATGTGAGTGCCTCATTAGGTGAATCCTTAGTTTCCAATAGATTATGTCAACAATATTAATCATAATATGTAAGAATGTACACCTACATTTTAGTTTTCATCATAATATTCTGATGGCATTCCACACACTAAAGGTGAGTAGGAATGTATGCCTATGTTCGAGTGACAGTTATAATATAATGACAAGTCTTTAAATAAATAGAAATAATATATTTTTTCTTGATGTTTTTATTGTAATGTTTCATTAAAATATATCTGGAATTAAAATGTTTGTTTAAACCTGTTATTCATTTTTCATCCATATATAATCAAAATCCACCATATAAAAAAATAATGTTTGTTTTCCTATGTATCATATGATTTATAAATTGGATATTTGTTGTAAGTAGGCGATAAAATATGTACCTTCCTCTTGTTGGATTTATATATATACATATGTAAAACTTTTACTTGTATTTATAGGATACAATGGTTATTTCATAAGACGTAAGGCAGTGTATATTCATATGAATCCGATAACATTAATATCTGTTGATGTGTTTCTATATCACCAATAGGGATGTGTTCCCATTCCATTTTGGGTGCATAAATATGTGTTTGATCATATTCTCTAATTTCTACAAATATATATCAGGTGTCTTGATATACAGAGTCATTATACTCCCTGTTCACTTTCAGTATATGAAAAAAAACATTCTTAGATGTTTCTACAGTATGCCGGAATGTGTGACACCCACCGTGTCATTATGTTTTTAATTTTTAGTTATTTGGTGAGTTTGAGGCTTGTTTTTGTTTTCCATGGTGTTTTGTCTTGAAACATGGAAAATTTTTAGTTCTTATTTTAGTGAATGGTTAAGTTGAAAAATATCAAGGAACTTTAATGGATAGAATTACATTATGTTCATTTTATACATACAATGTTTAGGTTGCACTAGGTCGACATGATTTATAGAAAAAACCATAAAAGTTATCGGAAATTTTTTGTGGATTTATTTTCTGAGTTTGGGATGTGTAGAATTAATTTTTTATTGTAATGTAATCAATGTGGAATGTTTGTGAATTAGATAAAAAGTTGTACAAATCCAATTGTAATGGTTAGAGAACGATTTCTCTAATTGTGCAGTGTCTAGGAAAAGCTGTGGGGGGAAATTTTTAGGCAAGACCATTCTGTGGACACCATAGGTGTAGCTTTAGGTAAACCTTGAGTCCAAACTCTACATTTTACCAATTTTTTTTGAAATCAGTGGTTTTATTTTTATATTTTTGTATATTTTTAATTATAAAACGCCTAAAATAAACACACCATCACCACACCCATCTCCCTGACATAATTCCCCAAATGGATTTACCTACTGTCATTATTTGACATCACTGGAGAAGCCCCATTGTGTGATGCCACCCTTTTCTGAATGACCCTCCTTTCCCTTCTGATTGTGTGTATTGTTCAATATTAATTTAAGGAGTATGACCCTTTATCCATGCAATAATATCTTGTCCCTCCATAACTCACATGATTTTATCCCTTCCCTCGACCAGAATGGTTTATGGGTCATGACTAGGGTCTTAGGGTGAGTATAAAATTTTAGTTTTGGATTTTTAGGGATTGTAGGGGGCCTCTCTAGTATATGGGATCCACTAACTTCAATGGTATCATGTTTTACCTCTCAGCATCTCATTTCTAGTTTTACTATCATTTTCATGAGGTAAATGATTTTTTTCTCATTGCTTTACTTTACATTCCTCTTATTTAATGAATTTTTAATAATGATTATTTTTTATTATTAAGATAATATGTATTACTTATGGGGTGACAGTTTTTTTAAAATGTGATTTTAAACCTTGGAATGGAGTGGGATCCCATACATAGTGTTTTTAAAATGCCAAATCAATTTTTAAAGAATTTATTTTTTTTATAATGCGTTGGCGATCATCTAATATTTATTTATAAAATATTTATTTTATTTAATGAACTTCAAACCATGTGGTTCATTTTTCTACAGTTTTTAATTTTATTAACTATGAATTTTGATTTCAAAAGGATGTTATCATCTTTGTTTTTTATGGGAACCCTTTTTTACAACCTATTAATATTTTTATATCAATTTCTTGAGGATTTTAAAGTTTGTTATATTTCCAAATGTAGAGGTTAATTTTGAAAGTGTGCGTTATACCATGGGGATTGTTATTTGAAACTCATTGATGTTTTCAATTTTTTCATAGGATATTTTGAATGGCAATGTGTAATTTTCCATTTGAGTTTAAAAAGAGTTTTTTGGTAATATTGGTCTCAAGGGTTGAATGAGATGGTGTTTTTAAATTATGAAATGTAAAAATAGATTAAAAAATTGTTTTACATTGAGGAAGTTATTTTATATAAATTTACATACTTTTTTATTTAATTGTATTGTCTTATGGATTGAATTTATGGAACATATGATGTGATTGTGTTTTGCACTGAGTACGATGTGGGATTAATAGGTTGTTAGTGGGTCTGGTTCCAAGGGACCAAGAGAGACTTGGTTTGGAATAATAAGATATTTTCTTATTTTTTTCAAGGCACTGATAGAGCCTTTTTGTAGGAATCGCAAGGGTGATTCTAGTTTTTTAACAATAGTCCAAGGGAGATCTTGGAGTTATAACTGGGAAATACTGTGAGATCTTTCAAATTTTCTATCTGACTATAGAAAATATATTTTATATAGTTACTCACAATATAACCCTTATGGTTATATTCATTAGTAGATATTACTCATGTTAGGTTATTTTATACAATTTTTTTATTATGATAGAGCCTTATTTGATGCGTTATCATGTGATAATCCCATTACCTTTTATTTGGATAGATCTATTATACTATAGGCATTTCCAGGATCATTTACGGAATTTGTCCTTTTGAATAGGTTGTATCCCCTACTAGTCATATTATATCATGGCCAGTATATTCTTGTCATTTGTTTTCCCTTATTGTTTTACTTGAGGTAGTGGTTTATTCTTCTGTTCCTCACTCATTTTATTTGTGGGTTTCCTTTATAATATTTTTGAATGTGAATAATGATAAATTTTTAAGAAGTAAAATGTGTGTTGAGTATTAATGTGTTTTAAAACTTTTTTTAAAATAGATATTTATAATTAATTTTTTATGAGGAAAGTTGATTTTTTTTGGGACTCCTAGAGTGTGGGACTTTTGAAATGAGTTTTTTGTTCTTCTTGGTATTATAATTGGATGGTTACAAAAAATTTCTGGAAAAAACCTTGTGATTGTTGGGAACTAATTTGAGTTTCAAATTGGTATTTGTAATTTTTTTATTTGTGAAATGGTTTTAAATTGTGACTTTAAACCATTGTTATCGACAATTGGTTTAGGATGAGAAAAAGTGACATCCATGATGTTTTTTTGTTTAACCAAAAACAAGTGAAATTATTTTTTACCATACTCTTGATAAGTTGTTTATTTATTGGAAAAACATATAAAATTAAATTTTCTATTTTCTATTTTACATCACACTATCATTTGTAGGATGTAATATAAAATGGTATTCTTTGTTATGGTATGTTGTGGTGGCCTACTGACTTCTAATGTGCCAATACTTATTTCATCTTAGATGTCGATTCTTGGTTACCATTAAAAATAATCTTTGAGTATTGATTGATTACATGTTTGTTTTTTATTATTATATTTTACTATTGTTCTTATAACCAAATTTTATTATTATCCATTACTTTCTTAGAATTCCTAACATGTTTCCCTTCCATATGGTTTTCATTGTCCAATTATGATTTTCGTTATTTATATTGATATAGTCGTAGTGATATTAAAATTTATGAAGACAGGAATATAGTGGTAATATTTTCCTTACATGATAGGGAGACTAGGGTAGGGATGAAGGTTTATGGATCTTATGGATTTTACTATTCCCTTTATATTATGTTTTTTAATTCTTTCCAAAATTTTTATTAGAATGGACATTTGATATACAGATGATTCAAGAAATACTTTTGTTATATTACCACTTTTAAAATTACTCTCATTATTGGGAAAAACTATTCCAAAGTGTGTTCCTATGATTCTCATACACTAGTTTCTAGCCTGTGGGGATGGGGAATTCCCTTTGGGCTGGTGGTGGGTCAGTTATAGAATCCATCATATAAAATGTCTGGAAAGGTTCATTAAATATCGGATTGGTGGTTTGATTCCCCCTTTTCCGTAGGATCCTAGGCCTTTGAAACTGCCTCAATTATTTTGGGTTCTTGTAGTTTTGAGATAATATGTTCATGACTCAAGAGGTAGGTATGGAATGATTGTATCAATATCTTTCTAACCCTGAGCCAGAAGTTTCTATGGGTTGTTAGGTTATTCCATTTGATTATAGATTTTTAAGGAATTTTTGGATTATGGTTTGATGCTTCTGGGAGTTCTTTTTTTTATCCTCATCCTGAAATCACGAATGCCATATATTTATGAATTTTTTGATAGTCACATTTTTCAATCAAATTTAGGGGTATTCTTTACATATAATAAAGGTCCATAGGTGTAAGGACCTGAACCATGATTATGAATCCTAAATAATATGCAACTAAAAAATCTCTTCCCTATATGATTCTTAGTTTCTCCTATGAAACTGACATGCAATATATGATTAACGTGAAATGATCAATGCATAACTGCATGGTTCTTCGTATAAATGGCTAAATCCACACCTTATAAAAACATTCAACATTACAATGTACTATTTCTAGATTATTCAAAACATCATTTGGGATTTCATCTATAATATGACCCTTTATAAATATCTAACATCCTTCGTTGAAATAGTTGCAACCTCTTATGAGGTGCTCAGCCGCCTAACAGCCCCATCCTAATGAAAATTGATGTGCCTTCCACCACCAATGAAGTTATGTCTTCTCTTCCTCACATACATTGTCAAGACCTACCAATTTCAAGGCCTCATTGGTATGTCTTCAGATTTAGTGGCATCATATGGGATGTTTTCATATGATGATTAAAATTAAATTCAAGAAATTAGGTTGGTTTTCAGGGATTGAATATCATTGGACAAACCAACCGACTAATTATGTACAGTAATATGGAATAAATATTTCACGACCCAATTTGGGGCATGATCCACAACTACCCTAATCATGCCTTTATAAACCAGGTGGTGGTGTCAATTCACGGAGGCACAACTAACTCAGGGAGCCATTTTCCTAAATACATGTACACACACCCAACCAACTCAATTTAAAGTTTATAGGGAATCTAAGAAAAGATGAAACTCTACTATAGATAATCCAAATATGCATGGAAAACTAAAAATACAGAATAATGGTAGTGTAAAATGAAATATAAATTGGAAAAATACATTCCCAAATAGAAAAGTTTCCCAAAATAACTAAAACAGGAAAAGTAAAACAACTAAGCGATCCCTGCTCCTTGAACACTAGCTATTACCACCACACAAGGTCTAAGAAACCAATGTCCCTATGCTCCTTTAATGGCTCAATCAACCTATCCACTATTTATAAAATACATGACATATAAGTTGAAATCCCATACAGGGGTGAGTATATGCGTAACTAGTATAATCCCCCAAAAAGGGTGTAGGGGGAGTGATAAAGATAATATTTTACACATTTGTTTCATGAATTTTAATGTTTTTATACTTCCCAAATTATCAATTTCAGGTTATGTGGTTCAATTTTGGATTTATGATGTTTTTATAGAAAATTGATGAAAATTTATGTATTCTGGAATATTGACAGATTTTTACGTCATGGTTGTTTTTTTCATTTCATGAAAAATAAATCCAAATCGATTGAATCTTTTTTTAGAATCCATATTTTATTTCCTCAAACTTTTTTCTATAGACTAGGGATAGTTTCGAGAATATAGAGGCCTTAAAAATCAATCATGTTGAATGATTTTTCGGGCTGACAGTGTAGACCTCCCCACCATAATGGATGTCCATCACGGCCTACACACCTCCAATTGTGGTGATTTTAACTATAATAGAGCAAGGACACAGTGATGTGTATCTATAAATAATTTTATTGAGTTTGGATGTCATTAAAGTTTATATTGGGTGTTATAATTTTGATGGAAGCTTCCTGGATCCTTAATCCATAACAAGAAACCACCAATGAAAAATTCATAACTCCCACATACATTGTCCAAATACACTAAAATTCTTAGGAGAGACGCAAATTTTATATATGAACAAAATTTATGAAGGGTGAAACGAGTTAAGAGGTATTTATTGGGGTTAAAGCTCAACCATATTTGGGGGGGGGGGATAATGTCTTCCTATAAAACGAGTGGAGCCCCTCCCTCCCAAATCATCTCATATTCCATCCCATTCATTCATGGTACCAAGGAAGAGATCTACACTAATGGAGGTCGGCTGCAGATCTTCCATATTTATTTTTAATTTATTTATTTTCTTTATCATTGTTTTATGTTTTAATTGTAATATAGATTTATCATAAATTCAAGCATTTTTTTATTTTTGTGTCCACCCATACGCCCTTTTTTATTCTTCTCATATTACCATTATGAACTATAATACTCACGATCATGAGTAAATAATCCAAGGGTTCTCTCGAGTGATTAATTACGTTATGAACCCAAAACCTTTTTTTAATATTCTTTGAGTCAATTAGAAGGATAATATATAGTGGGTGTAATCCTCACTTTGGTTGTTTAATGTTTAACTTCATAATATACAACAATTTCCCCACGATTAAGGAGGTGGATGGATGGTGTGCTTAGCGACCACTAAGTGGACTTTTCATTCATATCTAGGTTATAAAATGTTGTGAACAAATACAATGGAGTGTGTTCACAAAGAATATTTGAAGATGGTCAATGAAGGTGATCCAGTAATTATTTCTCAGGAGAACATCCTTTCTTCACTAATTCCATTTTTTATCATTTCATATTAATTTGAATTGAATTTATTCATTTCAATTACTTTCGAAAATTCAATTTAATTTATATAAATAATAAAATTAAAAAACACAATTATTTTAGGTGAATTTTTTATGTTAGTGAACTACTGAAGACACTCCTCAATTGAGAAAACCTTGGTCAGCCTCTATACTACAATAGGAAGAAAACTATCTTTCTCATGACCTACGAGAGGTGTGCATAAAAAATGGAGCCATTTCCAGGTATCCAATCAGTAGTTTACATATATTTTTCAATTTTCACATTGTAGATAGATTTTTGTTATTCATTAAATAAACAAAAAATCCAAAAAATTAAAATTTCCACCATGTATCCAAAACCACAATTTCTAATCATGGAATGGATACTCACAGGTGAAACAAAAACGTGGAAGATATTTTAGAGTACAATAGAGATCATGTAAATGAACTTAATTTTTACATTGACTTACTAAGGGCTCAAATTGAATGTTTAAAATAATTATCCCATACTACCTAGGTGAAACCTCAACGTCTGCCAAATCAAGAACATGAGGTAGTGGTGTAATTTTATGTAAAGATAGAGGATATTGACAACATACATCCATTCAGTGATGATATAATCCAATAGGCACTTTTAGTTGAATAGTATATTAATTACAAACCAACTCAGGGAGATGATACATTCTTGAACAACAAATTATTTTAATTTTTTTAAACTAATTTTAGTATATATTGTAATTGTATTTAATTTTCAGATTCATAAAACTCATACTAGGCCTTAGAGAACAATTTGGAAAAATATCCACTTCTTAAGGAATGTATGGAGCTCCCTGCATACATTGAATATCTACTGGAGGAGCCCCATCATAATGAGACAAAATTTGCTGAGCATGAGGATGTCCGACAAGAGGCTGAAGCCCCCATCAAGCCAACACTGGAATATATGATTTTTTCACAAGTAGCCACAAAAGAGGGGGTAGTTCCCTAATTAATCTTACCCCCAACATGGTAGTTGTACCACATTGTGAAGGGGAAAATATTGTATTATCTTTCCATGGTTTCTTCGTCAATAATAACAATGAACTATAAGCTGGGAAGAGCCACATGTGGAGGTTAAAATCAATGAAGCTTCATCCACCCTCAGAATTTGGATAACAACTGGTACTGCCCTCTGGATGCATTAAAAATTTCAGGTCCACTTGGGGTATTGTACAACAATTTGTTCTATACATTCATTTCAGTACTTTCATTTCAAATATTGGTATTTTAGATTACAAATTCAGTATTAGGAATTATTCTAGAAAGAAGACCACTGTCTCTTTTAATTACGAGCATATATGAAATTATCTATGTGAATAATTTAGAATATTTTATTTATAGTTTATTTATGGAGAAAGGAATCCCCATTCATTGTAGGAAGAGTAACATAAATTTATTTCAAAAGGTAGTTCATGCTTTATGATTATCTTTCAAAATCGTTACATTTTTGGTCAAAAAATTGTATTGAGCTTTAATGATATGAATTTCATTCCCACAACTAAATTAATGCTTAAATTGAATCATCTAGGATACATGAGTTTCATAAGATTCTAGCAATTCAATGTTTTATATTTCAATGTTATTGATATTGTATAAATAAAATGATGAATAAAATGATTATAATTAAGCATATATATTGAAATGATGAGTCATGATTTAAGGTAATTAGTTGATTTATTTAAATGAAATTTCCCACTGAGGTTTCATGCTTTGAATTTATAAAGTTGATGTGAAATTATTTGTTTTTATTAATCATACCATGATTGATTTTCCAAATATAATATTCATCATTCCTAATAATATTTATAGATCATGTTATTCCTATTTATTCTTGCGAATATTTATTTAGTGATATTGGGACATGTCAACTACCATACTATTCATTTCAAATTATCAAATCTATGACTATACAAAAACACATTTAAAAACATTGTGGGATCTTTTCAAAATGTCGTATACATTATGACAACATTTACATCAATCTTATTTTATCTTATAGAGACCATTAATGACCTTGTTAGGGATGATCCATGTTTTATGCCATTTGTTTCTAATTCATACACACCTCTTAATATTTTCAAGATATTTTAATGTTGATGACTGGGGGTGATGGGAGTCATAGTGGAAGATAAGATTTACATTGTAAATAAAAGGTGTGGTGGTGATATTGTGGGAATTGTAAAAGGTTGTTTAATCATTCATTGTACTTCATTATTTACTCCGATTGAATTAAAAAATTTACAAAAAATGAAAAAAATAACAAAAAAAGATAAAAATGGGTTGTGATTTGGGAGAAAAATCCACCATTTTCCAGACCGAAGATATTCTAATCATATGTGGATAGGTGGTGGTTGTGAGTTTTTATATTTTCATATATTTCCAAAAAAATAAAAAAATACCACATTTAAAACAAACAAGAGTGTCCATTAATCATTATTTATGCATTACTTTGATCTTGACATTACATTGAGTTTTGGGGGATGTTTGTGTTGGAACATTAAAGGGTAGAATTTGATTAAAATTTTTGATAACATTCATTGTAAATAAGAGTTAACCACCTCCTTGAGCCTTAAGTTTTAAAACATCCAATCATACCAACCTTTATCCTCGGACACATTTGATCCTTTACTGGAAATTCCTCATGATTTTATGTGCCTTCTATATTTACAATGAGGATATAGTAGTTATATTACATGATTATGGATAAGGTTCATGTTCTCATGATATTATAATAACTCTACATTAATTGTATCATGAGACATTAGAGGACAAATTCAAAGGAGAGGTAAATCATTATGTGTAGAGGTTAATAATAATGAAATGAGAATCTTGAGTGAATGAATGAAGACATTCCGTTTATTTCAAAGGGGAAAAGTAAAATATATGAATCAATTATTTATTTTAAAAATGAGATATTAAATTAATATTTTATGTTGATATTTAAATGATTGATATGAAATTAAAAATTGTTAAATTTTATTACATTGTAATTTGAATAATAGTAACATTGGTGTCCGATGAATTCTATGTTGAGATTTTATGCTTTAAGAGAAGAATGGGTTAAGTGTCTGGGAATTGATAGAGATAATATTTTTCACATTTCATTCATGCATATTAATTGTTTTACCCTTCCCAAATTATCAATATGATCTTATATGGTTCAATTTGGGATTTAATGAGATGTTTTGAGAAAAATGGTGAAAAAATCTTAAATCTGGATTTTTGACTGATTTTTACATTGAGGGTACATTAGCCATTTTATGAAAAATATAATTCTAAATTGAGTGAATATTTTTTAGAATTCATATTTTAGTTCCTACAACTTTTTCATCGGGACCAAGGTATTATTCAATCATATAGAGGCCTTCAAAAATCAATTAAGTTGAAGGATTTTTCAAGCAGACAATGTGGACCGCACCACCGTAACAGAAGTCCATCTCATCCGACACACCTATATTTATGATGATTACACCTTGAAAAGTATAAGGATATATTGGGGTGTCTCAAAAATTAATTTTATTTTGTTTGAAAGTCATTAAGGTTTCTATTTTGTGTTATTATTTTGATGAAATCTTCATGGAACATTCATTCATAAAAAGAAACCCTAATAAAAAATTCATAACATATGCATATGTTATCCAAATATTATGAAACATTGAGAAGAGATATGAAAGGTATTTATGAACAATATTAATGAAGGGTGAAACACGTGAAGAGAAAATTTATTGGGGTTACAATGTGTCAAACTTCGAGGGAAAAATTCTTCCTATAAAAGGAGAGGACCTTCTCCCTCTCAAATATTCTCAGCTTCCATCTCATTCCTTAAAGGAACCAAGAAAAAGATCTCCACGAAGAGTGCCCAACCAAAAATCTACCACATTTCTTTATAATTTAATTATTTGCATTATTTTTGTTTTATTTTAACATTTTAAATTAAATTTATAATAAATTTTGGCATTGTTTTTATTTCTATGCCAAACCATCCACCCTCTTGTATTCTTCTCATCTTTTCATCATCAACTATAATAATGATGAACATGTGTACCTAATATAAGGAATAGTTTGAGGAATTAACCATGTTATTGAACCCTAGTACATGTTTTTCATATTCTTTGAGTTAATTCTATTGATAATTTATAGTGGGTGTAATCCTCACTGTGGTTGTCAAATATATTACTTTTTAATCTACAACCATTTTCCCATGATTGAAGAGGTGGATGGATGGTGTTCTTGGTGATTGATAAGTGGAATTTTAATTCATAACCAGGGTAGAATAAAGTGTTCAAACATACAATAGAGTTTGTTCATTATGAATATTTAAATTTGTCCAATGAAGGTTCTTCCTGAATGTTCTTTTGGGAGAACATCCTTTGTTCACATATTCCATTTTGTTTAGATTTTCATATTAATTTGAATTGATTTTTTTCCTTTCATTTATGTCCAAAAATTCAATTTAATTCATAGAAGTAAATATAAAAAATATTCAATTTAGCTGAATTTTTTTCAGTGAGTGACCAACTGATAAAACTCCTCAAATGAGAAGTCCCTGGTCAGCCTCTCTGTTACAGCAGAAAAACAAAAAACTATGATTTTTCAACGCCCTATGATAGGAGTGTGTTAGGGATTAGTATGTGATACAAATAAAAAGGAAATAATTAGTCCCAATAATGTATAGTAAAATAGTACATTGCAACTGTGAAAGACAGTGAAAGAAAACTAGTCCAATCATAATTATCTCAAAATGTTGAAAAGATGAACTCCTCATCGAGTCTTCACTACCTATAGTCAGAGAGTAGACTCATCCAACCCTGAGAATCATGACATGGAAAGCACAAGGCATTGCTTGCATTTCTATGTCTTTCTTGGAAGTAGAGTATTCAAAACCTATGATTGTATATGGATGAGGGATATATATATCCCTATTAAAAGAGACCAAATGAGAGAGTAAGGGGATCTCCATCTCACATCTCAAACCATGAAGACAAAGATTAGAAAACATTCCTAAAATATGTCCATCAATGATGCCCAACGCCTCATGTGTCTACCCCGAACACAAAAATCAAATAATATCAATCAACGCACCTTGAAAATATCTTCTTTGGGTGTCACTGGCTAAATACAAGGATTTAGGTAGCATAAAAATAAATTTTCTCAGTGGGGAAGGTGTCCCTATTCCTTGTGAGTCCAAAGTTACATTAAACCACATCTCATCACTATGTCACACATTATATGGAGGAAAATCTAGGTAAGGATTCCATGACTTGGTATGATTGGATGGTTCTACTATAATAGTCATTGAGGAACTCTGTTTCCCATCTCGACTGTAGGTTACACTATAGAAAGTCATCTAGGAATTCCACGACCTAGTCCTACTATAGGGTAAGCCCAGGGGGTCATTAGGGAACCCCAGTGCCCAGCCAGGCTACAGGGTTATTCCTGGAACATGTAATTGGGTTGCACCACTCCCCATCTCTACTAGAGGGTAATACTATAACTGTAATATATGAATTCCAATTCCCATCCCATTTGTAGGGTAAGACTGAAACATCAAGGAACTCTACTTCCTAGTTCTATTGGAGAGTAAGAATAGTACTACCTTTTAGGAACTCCACTGCTCTGCCCTACAAAAGGGTTACACCTAGGATACACTGATGATTCTGTATTATTGTTGTTGCCACTAGGTATCACCTAATCATGTTTGAAATCCAAAACAATTATTATCACAACTCTAAAGTCGTTTCAAGGTAGCCATATTGTTCTACATAGAAAAAATATTCAGGATAGGCATCTCACGGTCCAAAATCCTTGTTAAAATGAAATAGATTCGTACATTTGAATATTTCTTAGAGGAGAATAAATGAACCATTACGTGTGAGGGGACCCACACGTTCTAGGGTCCCACTCCACAACCTGAACATGTTCCTATACAACACATGGATCCACCCCATGCAGTAGAACATGTCATTTATGTTTACTACAAGTTGTTTCCAAACTAACCAGGACATTGTATTGTTGTCATGATTATGTACATGTACCCCATGACCATGCACTTTGGTACATGGAATGTGTCTGCACACATGGAATACTCACAATGGTATGTGGTAGATGGTGTGTCATTGTAAATACACATTATTCCATCCTTATGGGTTTCTAAACCCCATGTGTTGCTGCAGTAAAGGGCTACAAACTGTGTGTTCTTCGTTTTACATAGTGTGTAGTAATGATTTTAATAGAAATTTCAGTTTTTTAGATCCATTATCTGCACATCTAATTTGGTGGGAACAACTCAAATCCCAATGAAAATATGTCCAAAAATTCAAGATCTGGTCGAACCTTATACTCACCAGATATCGTTCACTTGTGAATGTCTCCAGTCATCAATGATGGATTTCTTCATCATTCTCCACACAAATGTGTCTTCATCCATTGATTTATTGAAAATTAACCATACAATTAGTCATCCATGAAGCATGATGATTTTACATCTGTTCTTTGCTCACAAAATCAGTGTCATGCCATCGATCATCTAGGGATTTGGGTGCTCGATCAAGATCAAGTCACCCTAAAATTTTCGAACAGATAATTGCGGTATTCCATCAGATAATAATGAAACGAACATGGGGGAGAAAATAACCCTAGAAAAATGTTGTCGCAAATCTCTAGATATTATTTCTTTTATGGAGATCATGAATGATGCACTCGGATTGATAACTATGATTAAACAATATTTAATTTGATACATGGGAACATGTAATGACCAAATAGGGTTTATATTTTAGAAAGTATAATGATCCACTTGAACATTTAATCCAAGGAATAAAAATCAGCAAATATGAGCCCTAACACTGTTTTGGATCGATCATTGGTGAATAATATTCCAACACAACAATCAGAATAAGCCGATGCATTTTTCATGCCTCGATTCACATTGATCCAATGGTTTGTCACTTGTTCAACAATGGTAGGAGGGTGGAGCTCTTGTCATCATATTTTAAAAATTATGAGATAATCTTGGAATTTTTCTCTATAATGAAACTTTTAAAACCATTTCAGTTTTGGTTAAAAATGGATTAATTAATTAATTTAATAAGTAAAAAATACACTAAATTGTATCTTCAATGAGAATGGTGTCTCAACGTACCAAACTGACACACATTCTATTTTTAATAGGGTACAAAAAATGTTCCAAACACAACCGTGGTCTCGTATTTTTGAAATAATCAATCATTTAAGAGTTATGTTATTTCCATTAATTAACTACGCACGTGAACTATAAAAATGATTATAAAATTAAATTTGGGCACACCGAGCCATGAAATCAGATGTCATCTCCATTCCTAAATATGGAATTATATTTAGATATATTTCAATGTTTTACAAATAAAAAACAGGGCCTCTACATCATTCACTTCTTTATGATTATCATCCACGAAACCAAATTAAACAATAAACTTGTGACACTTTTCCCGAATCTATATCTCAATCTCAAAAAAACTCTCTTGCATGTTTATGTGATTCCAAAACATTTGAACTAAAGGGACAGTATATATATGAAAGGTCTACTCCTATCTGTCATCAATCATTATTGGGTTCTCTGTAAAGGATTCTCGATCCTTGATGTCCATGTCACCCTATTTGATGATGTGTCTAGTATCATGTATGTATCTCCCCATCTGCGACACATGTAATAAATCGCGAAACCTCTCAAGATATGGGGGTTGGGTGAGGTAGTATGCAACCTCACGAACTCTCTCTGTAATATCGAATGTCACAATAAACCTCAGGGCTGGCATGCCTTCGTGACAGAACCTCAATATTACTCATCATGGGGAGACTCACAATAAAACATAGTCTCTCTTATTAAACTCCAAGAGACTACTATGGAGATCTGCATAGGATTTATAACTTCTATATTCTTTCCTCATATATTCATGTATAACTTACACTTTTTCAATTGTTGCATACATTAAATTTTGGGCCATAAAAGATAACTCAACAATCTCTTTTCGGCATAAGGGTGACCATAAATGTCTCCAGTATAATGTTCAAAAGGTTTCATAATAAAGGTATATTGGTTGATATTGTTGTATGTAAATTGTACTATGGGTAGGTGATCCTCCACGCTCCAACCATAAAGAAACACACAAGACCTCATCATATCCTCAAACAATTGAAAATTTTGTTAGGTCATCCAATTAGTCTAGTGGTGAAAATTTATTATCATCTGGATATTGGTCGTAAATTCTCCTTAAATACCACTGAACCATCCTAATGTAAACAATGTGTCATGATCAGAGACAATCATCGAGGGTATCCAATGTCGGTGGATGACCTCCCATACATACAACTACCCCAAACTATCCACTGAACTGTGCTCCATGATGGAAAGAAAGTATGCTGAGTTCATGAGATGGTATACTATCACCTAGATAGTGTCATGGAATATTAAAATGCATGTAGGACTTGTGATAATGTTCATGGATATGGAATCCCATTTCGAATCTGGAATCTTAAGGGATTGTCATAGATATGTAGGATCTTAGTGCTCGGCCATCACCTACTAATTTGTGAGGCATTGAGAGACGAACTTAGCTACACATCATCTCATGTAGGACTACAAAAACTACAAATGATGATATCAGTACATCTTCCCCAAATAGGGATGTATAGATATGTGAGAGGTGTGGAATTATTATAACACCTCTTCTCACATTGTGAATATAACCAATTTACACCCCTAGATCCTGATGTCATGATTCCATCCCTCAGAATTTATATCTGTTATGTTGCATATGGATATATGATCAAGTTATACATCACATTAAATTTATCATATGTGGGACTCTCTCACATGCTCGAGGAGTTAAGGAGTCAATAACATCAGTTGAAGAAAGGTTGTACGCTCCTATTCCACCTAGTTTAGTTGTAGGGAAGCAAACAGCTTCAATGAATCCATCACCGGGTGAGACTAGGACATCCAACTAAGGGAAGACGCTAATTTTTTCCCTTTCCTAGAGTATAGACTATCTGGTGTTCACAATCCTATAGGAAATATAACCACATCATTGTCTCAGGTTCAGGTCTGCCGGATTGAATACATACATGTGACTCTGGTGATCTAAGTAAACCACAAAGCACTAACATAATAGGTAGTTGGTCCACGTCCATATGGAGAAAAATACCAATGTTAAATCCAGCTCAAGAATCACATAGTTCAACTCATGGGGACTCTACGGGGCTCGACCCGTATGCATTAAATTCCTTCCACAACATCAATACACAACCAAGCCTAGCTTTTGAGGCATCAATATACACAACAATATCAATGACTACCTCTGATATTTTCAACACATGAGAACAATAATACCTCTACCTCAACCCTTCAAGGGTGCTATGGAACTTCTCAGACCCAATAAATGGTGGTCCCTTCTATGTTAAAGCGGTTAAAGGGACTATGATTCTAGATAATTCTTCAACAAAACACTTATAATACCCATACATGTTAAGATAATTCTACACCTATAACACATTCATGGGTCTCCCAATAAATAACTACTTAGATCATTAATATATCCATGTCTAATCCTTGATTAGAAATGAAATACCCCATAAAGTGAACCTCTTGTATACAATTCAGAAACATAGAGGGATTTACCAAAATTTGTAGCTCTCAATGAAAATTAAGAATCATCCTCAAGTGCATTAGATGATCCTACTCTATTGGAGAGTAGGTGAGTATTTCATCAATGAAGATAAAAACAAACTCGTCCATGTATGTCTATATGATCGGGTTCCTCAAAGACATGAATATAGAGAGTATATTTGTTACACAAAAGGGAATCAATAGAAACACCTAATTTTAGTTGTGAAATCAAAATTGAAACATTAGAATATAATCCATACAAACCTGTAACTGTGGGTATCCAAACCTAAGATCAATATTAGAGAAACATCTCGCACCTCACTACTGAACAAAGAGGACGTCAATCCATGGAATGAGGTACTCTTTTATTATGATGGTCTGGTTCAAGTGGTGTTAATCCATAAAAATTCATAATATCATAGCCACAGTTTTCATGAAAAACACTAGGTTCACCTTTGGGGACCCACTATGTTTGATGAAACCATTCTCGTGAAGGACCTCCAACTGCAACTGTAACTCCCTATGTTCAGTAGGTGTCGTCTGATATGCCACAAAAGTTATCAGTTTAGTCCATGGTTTCAATTCAATGTAAAAATACATCTACCTCCTCAGAATATGTCCTCGAATTTCATCATATAAGAAATCCATATAAACCTCATCAACTAAGGAAACACATATTTTTGAATATAATATTTATCCAATTGTCACTCATTCTATCAGATGGGTGATAGGCTTCAACCTCATAATCACATCATCTACTTTTCATACTCCGATGTTAGTCTCACTATAAAAGGACAACCACATACCATCAACACATAGTAATATGAGTAGTCAATGGTGATAATAAATATGGGACTGTACCATGGAAATTAAATCTATACCAAATATGGAGTCATATGGTTCCATCGTGATGACCATGATGTCCCGTGTGAACCTATCTCCAAAAAGAGATAACTCACACCGCTGAAAATGAAAGACATAGAATTTGTGTTCCTTATGGGATACTAAAGATGAATATGTTATTCTTCAGTTACTTCTATGAGATTTAGATTCCACAATAGGATCCAATAGATAATGGAATTACTGACATCTGTTTCTTATAATACTGATGCATGAGTAAAATAAATGCATATCATACCTCAAACCATCTAGTGAGCTGCAGGATCATATAAATCCAAAGCTTGCAGCTATCCACAACCCTAACATCCAGATCCTTATGCCTAATGTGGGAACAGTGGTAGTGGTAGTGGAACTATATCACATATTTTTCTTCCACCTATAGTAACTCATACTTCTCTTTTATCTCCCCCTTTTTAGGGACCACCATGTCCACTCTTAAGAGATCCCTCATCACGACATTTTCACTAATGTGTTGGTAATTTAACTCTATGTATGGTTTGCTCAGCATGCCTTTTCAGGAAGTCCTACTTCATGTGATCTCAGTTATGGCATGTAAAGAACTATCCCACTCTCGACTTCTATGGTCCTCTGTGTTGTCTTGGCCACACACAGCCATGTACATGACCCTTCTCATGGAAGGCTCTCATGTAACAAGAACTTCGTAACCTTCTAGCTACTGTGGATGACTCATCTTTGTTTCACTCATTCCCAGCTCTAGCTACCTGTGATTCCTATGGAAAAAAATATCACTGTCACCTGTGATTGCTCTAGAAACCCATTGTATGTGGGGCTGCAAAAGGGCGTCATACTGGCTTGGATGTCTCTACAGTGTCCCTGCTCAAAATTCTATTCCTAGAAGTAACAATCATTTAAAATGTATATAGATTAATATATAAGTTAAATTAACTGATATGAATAATCATTCACTATCATCCTACCTTGATAAATCTCTAAAATCTCTTGAATCTAGACTAATTGTAATAATGAGGGATAGTACTCCTCATATAACAGAAGTTAGAAGTTTTTCCATGGGTGTGTCGACTCATCGTGAATCTGGTTATGTATGTTCCACCAATTACTAGTCACTCTGTCGAAAAGGATGGATTCCAAATCCACAATCTGATCCATCAGGTTTTGAAAAAGCCTGATGATACATATCAAAGATTCTATCCAATCCTCTACAACATGAAGATATATCTCTCTATGGAACCTCAGTGTTCTCTTACATAGGAAATCAAAAAGTGTTCTCATACTACAAACATCCTATGAATACTCTTATATGATGATAATTTACTATATAGGTGGAGGTAGTGTTACCATCCCACCTAGAAGAAGGGGTTATCTAGATGGACCTTGAACTAAGTCCCAATCGCTTATAGGGTTGTTTTCACGAACCAGAGTTGGTATCCCTATTGGGTGTCATTTTCGTGGCATCCCGAAAATTATCAAGAGTTACTATGGTTTAATGAGAGTATATATATATAATGGGATGATAAATTAGAAAATAAAATCAAAGAATCAATCTTATATGATAAATGTACCATTTATCCATACAACAAATTTCTTGACATACTGAGTCAACAAGACGATAGTTAAGGTCATGGTGAATGGCTACATCAGCCATTTCACCATCACTATATTACCTAGACCATGATCCAAAATTAATACTCTTTGACACTATTCCACTAAACCCAACCAATACCCATGAAGGGTAAGTTCCCACATAACATTGCAAGCAATGAACTTTATTTGATACTCATAAATCATGACCCGATGCAAGATAGGGCTTGAGCCTAAAGTACCCCATTCCCACCTCCATATTCCAGTGGGTGAGGAAAATAAATGAGGTCATAAGTAACTTGGGTAGGCCTTTTAATAAATACCTATACACACACACACACAACAACTCAATGAAAATGTGCAGAGGGAATGTAATAAAAGATGCAACACTACTATAAATAAACAAAAATTCATGGACCCATAAATTTCATGAAGTGAGGTAGTGTAAACAATAATGAAATGGAAAAAAATACATGATAAATTAGAAATATTTCCCCAACTGACTAAAATTGGAAATCTAAAATAACAGAGAGATCCCAGCTCCTAGATTCCTAGTAATAAACATTGTGCATGGTCCAATCACCTCATTTTTCTATGATCCTCTTAATTCATGATTGAACTATCCACATTGTATGAAATACAATAAATGTGTGGTAAAAGACCATGCAGTGGTCAGAATATACATACCCAATATAACACCTCAAAAGTATTAAGGGGGTGTAGTGGGAGATACAATTGAAGAGGAATGTAGTAGAATGAACAAGTTAATTTAATATTATATAGACCAACCCTACAAAATAGTGAAAATAATTTCAACTAGACAAAAGGATCCTAAAACTATAAGATTATCAACATCACATCATATATATTATACCTATATCATGAGAGTAGGCTCATCCCACTATTAGATGTTAGACACATAAAGCACATGGAATACACTGAGCGTCTTTGCCTATTATAGAAGGACTGTAACCAAACCCATGGAGTGGCTAAAGAAGAGGGATATATATATATTATCAGTCAAAGAATCACAAAATAATGATTAATGGGATCTCCATCTCACAGCTCAAACCAAGAACAAGAGTAGCCAACGGTTCCAAAAGAAGTCCATCAATGATGTCCACCACCTCATGAATCTACCCCCAACACACAAGTCAAAGGGAATAAATAGCCACTCTATAACAATATCTACTTTGGGTGGCATAGACTCCCCTAGTTGATTTGTGGTTGTATCATAAAAATGTGTCTCATTGGGGAAATCAGCCCTCTTTCTCGTGACTCTGGAGGTACATCAAATCATGTCTCTTCTTTGTGATTCCTAGTCAAGGGGAAATAATTATAGATATGGATCCAATGACCTAGTACGTCAGGAGGGCCATACTGTGATAGTTACCGAGGAACTCCACTACACAGCCCGATTTAAGGGTTACAGTTGTGAAAGTCTTTGGGTAACACCACTTCTCTATCATACTGAAGGGTTACCCAGGTAAATCTTCAGGGTACTCTATTTCCCAACCCAACTGGAGGGTTATTCTTGTAATATGTCATCCAGAAACTCCACTAACCAACTATTCTAGAGGGTAAGCTCAAAACTATAATTGGGGAATTCCACAACACATCATAGTTGGTGGGTAAGCTTGTAACATTGAGGAACTCCACTTCAAGTCCAAATGGATAGTTAATCAGAAAGATCATTGGGGGAAAACAACTGCCGAGTCCTACTGTTGTGTTATACCGATACATTAGTTGGGTAAATCCAATACCCATCCCATCTACATGGTTGATCCCAAGATTCTATGGTGATTTTTTCTTATTTTAATCCATCATTAGGTGTCACCTCAGCATGTGTTAAACCTAGAACATTTCAAATCATATCATGAAATATGATTTAGATAGAACCATCACATTCTACATGGAGAAACACTCATGATAAGAATCTTATGTCCAAAATAAAATTTCAAATGAAGGCGATACAGGAAATTGAATATTTATCAGAATAGAATAAGGGGAACACAACATGTGAGGAGAGCCACACAGTGTGTGGTCCTAATCCATATCATATCCATGTTCCTAGTCAGAACATGGATTCATACCATGTATTATAACATGTTGGGTTTGTGGAGTGTATGGTCCACTCGGAGTAACCAGGACTAGGGAATTGTCCTATGGATGTGTCTGGGTACACGAACACTCTTTCTATGTTATTCAGAATATATCATGTGATAGGTTGTGTGATTTGTCACATGGAATACATTCATGGGAAGGTGGTACATGACTTTTCATGGGAAATACATGTCATGATGTCCTTATGGGTTTACAAAACCCTATAATTTCCACTGGAATGGGATACACACCATGTTTTTTTATATTTAAACGGCATATAGTCGTGATTTTTCATAAAAGAATAGTTTTGTATATATGGTATCCATGCATTGAATTTTGTCAGACATCTTAAGATCATACCAAAAAATTTTCTGAATACTCGGGATCTAGCCCAAACATGTGCTTGTTAGCTGTCGTTTGATAGAAAATAGCTTTGTTCATCAACGATGTATTATTTCATCATTCTCCAAGAAACCATAGATTTTTTACTTTGATCTCATGACAATGTGACACTGTAATGGTTGTCCCATATCTAATATGATTAATGATATATTTTTCACACCCAAAACATTGGCATTCCATCGATCCTTTGTAGATCCAGGTGCTCGATCGATATCAGGTATCCCAACAATTATAGAACAATAAACCACAAAATTCCATCAGAGAATAATGTGATGAACATGTAGAAAACAATGAAAAAAGGTTTATAACTTATCTAACTAGGTGTTATTAGACAATTATTGAGAAAGGGGAATTAGGTTTCATAAGAATGATTAATTTTTTTTAATATGGTACTTGGGAATATGAAAAGAACCACTAGGTTGAATATCATAAAAATAAAAATGATCATCTCCAACATTTAATACAGGGCATAAAAATCACCAATGTGTGTCCTACCTATTTTTGGGTCAATAATTGGTGAAAACGTGAACACTAAATGATCGAAAGAAGATGAAAAATTCACTCTGCTTCGATTCACATAGATCCAGATATTCATCACTCCTTTTTAAAAGAAATGATAAAGTATATATCATCAGAATATTCCAAAACTTGTTATGAAACCCTAAAATCATTCTCCATAATTATTAGTTTATAACCATTTTAGTTTATGTTAAAAGTGAATTAAATAATTAATTTATTAATTAATAAATTATATTAATCATAACACCAATGATCAATGGGTCATAAAATCCCATGATAACACACTTTTTGTCATGCCAAGGGTAAAAACCATTTTCTAGAAACAACTGTGGTTTCAGATTTATGATTCTATCAAATATTAATATTTATGAAATATCATTTAAATAAATGCACACACTTAATATAAAATATATTCTGTAAAATTAATTTTCAACACACTGGGTTTAAAAATATCACTTTATCTTAGCACATAACTATCGATATATATTTATAAATATTTCAATGTATTATAAGGGAAAAATGAGTTCTCTTAATAACAAATGATTGAAATATATTTTTCAATTATGTGGCCAATTTAGGCATGGTTTCTCATCATATTTTTTTTATTTTTTGCAGCTTGAACCATGGATTTCCTAGTGTGTGTCTTTGTAATTGGATATGGTTTATGGTTAGTATTGTTATTTGATGGACTCTTTGAATGGAGTTTTAATTTAGCATTGTGTTGTTACAATGTTATATAGTGTTTTTGTGTTATGTGAAATATCTTATCTGTTGAAATTAATTTCATGATAATTAATTTTTTTTCATTAAAACAAGGGCTCATGGAATTTTTTTCAAAATAAGCATTGTTTTATAAAATGTTTAATAAGTGTTTCTTTCATTTTTGATTTGAGAATAAAATGTTTTACATGTGATTTATTTTTCTAATCAAGTACCTATAGTTTTTTAATATTTGGGGTTTCCAATTTTACGGGGGTAATGGTCTCTTTATAAATTCATGTTTTTACCCTTAGTGTGAATATTTAAAATTGGTAATGTTTTTGAATACTATTCAAAATTGAAATTGGTTTATTTATAATGAAACAATGAATAGTTTTTCGATTTTAAATCAAGATGTTTTTTAAGAATTATATATTGAAAATTTATTATAATAAATAAAGTTGAGATAGGGCATGTGGTTTGAATTTTTAATGTGGTTTCTATTTGTTTTTGAAAGAAATTAGGACCAATTTTAATGGTTCTAAGAGATTTAAAATGTATTTTCGTATAACCTTACATTTTTATTAAAACATGTAAGTTTTTTGTCTCGTGTATGTTTTGGGACCACATGGTGTGATTTTAGGGCCCTGGCTATGTGAGGGCCTATGAATGAGTTGTTTGATGTGACCCTCTCCCATAATGATCTTTTGCGATGGTTGAGTGATAAACATAGGGGGTATCCCCCTTCTAGTTAACACTTCTCAACCTCTAAATGGACTGAAATGTTTTTTATCCATTCAAATATTGTGCCTTAGATTCTTCAAAGTTGTTATTTTTGGGTCCAGTGGTTTAGACTACTGCTCCTTGCATTGAAGGTTATATCAGTGAGGATAATATTTTCTTAAATATTTTTGAAAGCTCATGTTGAGATTGTTCATTGGTTTTATTTCATAAAATTCTTAGGATTTATGGTTGAGTGGCCATCGTTTAATATAACCTTCAGGTTTTTGTTTGTTTCTCTGAAGAACCATATTGAGATTTATTCCCATTGGTTTTAGAGCAATTTTATGTCACTGAAGACATGGACTATTGTTTGTTTTTTTGTCGGTCGTTGTAGGTCGTGCTTATTTTTGGGAATTTTTCCATGCCTCCTTGATTGATAATTGTTGTTTCCCTTCCATGGGGCAGACCATTTCCTATTTGGTATTGTTTATTTTGACATGGGTATGAAATATGGTGGATGCTTAGATAAATGGGGTTTAAATTTATTTCTGGTTGGTTTATGGATACCAACAAGCCATTTTTGTCATAGTATCGATGGGGTGATATTTTGGGTGTTATATTTAAACACCCTCATATTATAATTTTAACCCATAGAGTACATCCATTTAAATATTTGTCTATTAATTTTATCAATTGTGAGATCCATATGTTGAAACCCTATTTTGGGTGATCTATAATTGTGATTCTATGGTGTACTTCTTGTATTTGTATTATCCTTGTTGTTTTTAACATGTTTTTTGTTTATGGAATCATAAGATAATGTCTTGTGATTTACATTGAAGATTTTAGAACTATGTTATTCGGTGACACCGTATTATTTTAAGGATAGATTTTTTCAGTTTCTCCACTATTTTATATAAATTCTGAATGATTGGGATACAAATTTTAAATAATTGTTTATTTTGATATTTTATTGATTTGTGTTTTTAATTAGTTTTTCTTGTGGCTTCACTCGACTATTTGAGAATTACTCATTTATGTGTAGTTGTCTTATAATTTATTACCTTTTTGACCTCTACATTGACCTGAAATTTCATGGGGTAGGAATTGTTATGGTTTGGAGTTTGTGACACAAATCATATCAATTATTATTTTTTGTTATTTTGTAATTATTAGGCTCATTTTAATTTTATAAGGATATCATCCTAATACATAGAATTTGTTTAGTTATCCCCTAAGAGGATAGTTTATGTGCATGGTATGAGGGAAACTATTGGGATACACATGCATGAAATTCATTTTTAATGCTCCAGGTTAGGATTTTCTGAGCTACGCATGGTTTTTGGGCAAACTGTGTGTGTCCAAAGAGAAATTGTATGGGTCCTTTATTGATTATAGGGTATTAATAGGCACTACTCATGGTTAAGTAAACCATAATATAACTGGGTGATTTGACTCGGGAATAGGAACGTTTAATTTGGTTTGGTTGGAGAATTGATTTTTCAACCATGTCTCACATAATAGAATCTATATATGGTGTGGTTTTATCTTGGTTGTGCCTTCATCATGTTTGGAACATTTTTAGGTATCCCAAGTGGCCCAAAAATGTTGTGTACCAATGTTTTTAAATATGAGGTATTTATTTGTATATATCTGATTCTATTTAATTTTAAAACCCCTTAACTAAACATACCACCACTTCACCTCTTCATGTCACAAGACACCCACTAGACCACCCACTAAACATTTCCCGATGAACCTATAGAATCCCCTTGTGCAACTCCACCCTTCGCTCATTGGCCCACCTTTCATTTCAAATTCCAGGAATCCACCCCCAATGATTTTAGGTTGTAGTACCATATTCCCCTCTTATCCTCCCTTAAACCTCCATCTTCCAACTAATTATTTCACTTCTATGAACTGAAATGGTTAATGGTCCATTATTATGGCTCTAGGATGGGTCTAAAATTCAATTTTTTGTTTTTTGGGGTTTCCAGTTAATCTGTCTTTCAAGTGCTAGCCTTTACAGTGAAATGTGACTTGTTTCTTATCACCATATATTACTTTTGGCTTGGATTCCAATTTTTCATGGTAGGTGATTCTATTTCATATCATTATATTAAATTCAATTAATTTATAGATAGTAAGGTAGTATTTTATATTTAAAATTATACATATATGTATAAATAGTGAGGGGATGATTGTTTAAAAATTTGGTTTTATACCTAGCATGTAGTGGGATCTCATGCCCATTGTTTGTAAAAATATCAAAATAATTTTTATTGGTTGATTTTTATTTCGTAATGTGGTTTTAAACACTACATAATGCATTATAAATAATATTCTTATATTTAAATGAAATTCAATACTATAGGTTGGGGTTTTTATTTTGTTTAAATTTTATTAAATGCGATGTTATATTTAAAAGGGATGTGTTAACAATTATTTTGGTGTGGAAACCCTTTTTATAATTGTTTCTGACTAAAAAAATCATATCCTAAATGGTATGGTTTTGTGGGTTTGAAGTTTTAAAATTCATTCATGTCGACTTCTATATTTTAGAGTGGCCTTTGATGGGATTTTTTTTTGTAGTCGAAAGCACCCAATGATTTCAGTATTTGAGATGTTTCATGAATATTCACTCCAATGGTAGGTGGTCATTAAAGAGTGGATCTAATGATTCTTAGGGGCCCGCATTGATTGAGAGGATGGGTGTTCGAGCTCATTACACCCCTTTTGGGAGAATTATTACCTATTTTTGGAATCCCTTAAATTTTAAGACATGCTCTCAAAACATTTATTACATACCAACAATGTCATGGGTCCCCCATAAATCATCAACCAATTAATGGTATGCATGATCATTGTAATGATATGTATGTAATTAAAGTTGTTTTTTTATAGAGGTATCTGTATTATATGAGGTTCTCCAGTGATGGTATCATTTTTGAAATTGATTATATATTTTTTGTCATTTATTATTATAATTGAAATTTCAAGACACACAATGGGGAACCCGGTAAGTTATCATCATCCAGGGATATAAGAGTTTCTTTGATATTGGGAACAGGACCATAATATGGGATTATTATATATAATTTTTAAAGGAATTAGAACCCATGCAGTTATGTGCCACCTAACCGGACATATCATACCATTTACGGTCATGTGACAAGGACCAACTATGTATTTTAACATCTAGTGGAAATGATGTCTATTAAAAGGTATCAATCCAATATTTTGTGTGGGAATTATGTGGATGAAGCCATCGGGATGTGGAATATATGTAACAATCCATAATATACATGAACTACAAGGAATATGTCCAGGGAAAATTATGGTTTATTTTGGTGTGTTAGATTTTAACCTTTGTGAAGTTTCATATGTATCCCAATTGAAAGAGAAAAAAATCCTAGGTAGTTTTTTTGGTGAATACACACACCTATGGAGGCCTTATGAAGGTTTTTCTCATAGTATTTATCCCTTAGAGATGGTAAAAACATGGATGGGGATTTTAATGATTAGCAGGCCCGTTTGGGGAGTACATTTTGGGATTATATCTAGTAAAAGGCTCTTTTAAGGATTATATCACATGGGATATATCCCTTTGAGATTGATACATGGAATTCTGGACCTGTTCATATGATGTCCCTCTAATGTAAGGGAAAAAGAAGATCCAATAAAGTATTATATACCAATACAAGAATCTAATTATTTGGATTTTATGACCACAATTAACTTATAATCCCACATGAGTCATGCCTAATATGAGAAATAAGAGGACGTAAAAAAACTAGGAAACCACATATTATTTTTTCACTAGTGAACGATACTAGGGGATGGGAGAGATAACGGGTTTTTTTGTTCCCATCTCCTCTCTTATTTTTTTGACCCATGGTTCATATTACAAGAGGGGTATAAAACCAATATGAATGCCAGTGGCTTACTATTGGAGGGATTACCTATTCTCCGTTCCAAATAAGAGAAGAGGATAAGTCACTAACCCTCATAAAATGGGATGAATAGTGTGACCCCTCACCATATGAAATGTGAGGTCCCTGGTTCTAGAGATAATTAGGGGAGGACATGGCATTATCCCTCACATCTAAAACCAGGAGGTCCTTGGAATTTAATCAATGGTCGGGACCCTAGTTACCATGGGAATGTCCAATTGAAAATACTTTGAGGATCCCACATTTAAGGATGTTAATGCAAGACCTCCATTATCATGGGAATGTGTAATGGATAGGACATGACTATATAACATATGATATTTTCATGCATATTTGGAGGCTTTGGGAGTGTTCATTTGTTGGTCCCTATTATATGATGGATCTAAGGGATGAAATTTATTTTCCATTGTTGTCATAAAGGGGGGGGGGGCTCAAAGGAGGCTCGTGTAGGTGGAGTGTTAGTTATCTAAGGGGGGATTGAATAATTTAGGCTTGGATGAACCATCATTTCTTCATTTATGGTGGACATATGCATGATAGAAGTTATTTATTGACGATGGAATGCATAGAAAATCATACATGGGTGAGACCTTCATTTAGGCTCCATGACTTTCCTTTTGTATCTCCAGAGGGGTCTCATGAGGGTCCTGAGTATGGGAAGAGACCTTCATACTAGTACATTTCAATTACGAGGGAGTTTCTTATTTCATAGGTTTCTTGTGTTTCACATATTGGAGGAACATTAATCCCACAATTCTCTTTAATTCCTTATCATATCAGGTTTTGGAGAGGTACATTGGGGGTTTTTTAAGTAACCTTGGCCACCCTAAGGGGGGGGGGGGGTCAATTAGAGTGTCAATTTTTTATTTTTTATACTAGTTCAGGTCCCCACGTTGGTTGGAACATGTTTAATCATGTATTGTGGATATGTGAAGTAATCAAAACAGTCACTCTATCCTAGCCACACTTCCTTTACAAAGGTTTATAGATATAACAATTCTACCCTTGGATCACTTTCGTTGACTCCCCCAGGCTCAATACCTTAGGAGTGGTCTCACTCAGTTTATTGACATAAAGGCTGCTTCAACAAATTGGCATGAAAATTCTTTATCTATATTCAGCACGAGACACTTCTTTCATCGAAGAACCTAATTAATACCCTTTTATTTCAGTATTCTAATATATAAAAATTACTAAATGCACTAGAAATTATTCCCTTTTTCTTAAGAATCAAAAACTCCCTTTATCAGGTTTTAGTTTCCTCGAACTGTCCATGATTCTGCGGACTATCTCTGATCTGCGTACCATGCCTGCTCTACATACCACACATGGTCTGTGTACCATGCCTGTTCTGTGTAAAAATTATACTCAACGTACCACACCTGCTCTTCATACCACCTCTACTCCACACAATTTTTTAACGTACCACCTATCTATATGACTTCTGTGCACTGTCTCTGCATAGCACCTTCATGTGTCGCCTTCTCATATTGCCTCTCATTACCGCCTTGGTATACCATTTCCTCCTGTCATGGACTTATTATTCAAATCATGTGAATTATTTAATCTCCCAAATACCACTTTTTATTAAGAAAAATATTTTTCATAGACATTTCCTTCCTATTTCATGAACCGCTTTATCTTTCTCATACAACATTGTAATATGCATAATATCTCATGCATACAACTTTCAGACTTGGATGAGTTCTTCCATAGTGGTGATATTTTCTTATTGAATATTCTTTCACCCTTAATGGTGTGATTAAAACTCCTTATATAGGATAAATAACTCCGCAATGTTTTATAATCCATATTGCACAAATTTTCAATGTGGGAAAATATTCACCGCAGACTATCTTACTTCCACGTACAATGATCCTCTATCGTGTATTTGCAACCCTCTTGAGAACTATGAACCTTCATTGGATAACGTGGGTCTTCTATTCAACGTGATGCATCTCTTCTGCCAATGTCAATCCATTATGCATTCCGAAACTCCATCAATGGTGAACCAATTTCTATTCCGACACCTGTTCCATGAACCATTACATGTACTTTTCTCGCTACATTGTATGTAGTCACGAACCATTCCCAGACATTATACATGGTCAATGCTCTAAGGTACGCAATTTTCATCCATTTTTTATTTCCTTAAACATTCCAACTCATGTTCACTTCTATGTATAGATACTTCTATTTCCAAAAACAAAATCAATATATTGAGGTTCCACAATTTTGAAAACACTGGGAAACGACACAACCATAAATATCAGCATTGGCCAGAACACCCATGCTAATTAAAAATCATCTTTCTTCTTCAAAAATCATCTACATTCATCAGGGACCATATCTGTTGTGGTGTATAGACTTTTATCGAATACCTATTGCCATATCATATTTTTTTAGGGAAAGTATTGAAACTTATCTATCTTCTAGCAACATCAGCCTATCGAGTGAACACTAAATATGACTGGCATCATCTTATCAAATTTTTATGATCATTCTAAAATTATAAAATCCCCACATTATCCCTCATTCAATGCTTAATTTTTATATTCATTGACAACTATTGACAAAAAAATAAACCTTATATAAAAATTGGTCCCAACAATCTCCTCCTTTGTATTTTTTATCAACAACATAATTTTCTCCCCAAATGAATGAATCAATATCAAAATGAGAGCCATATCTATCCCCTTGCATCATCCTATCCCCCAAACATTCATTTTTCTTCTCTCTCCCTTATTGACCTGAAATAAAAAGTTCATGTGCAAAGGGTATTTTTCCATACTTGTGAAATTAGACATATATCATTTTAATCTATTTCTTCTTGAGAAATAATCGATGTATAAAACAAGGGGATTTTATTTAGAAAACATATATGTCCATTATCCACTATTCATGATACCTCATGAGATGAGTACTTGTGTACTTTTTTAATCAAGGGTTATCAACATTCATTTCAGGCTGAAGAATTTGAATATTTTTGGGAATAATCAACCTGAAACTGATGCACTCACTTCAACAAATAGATAAAAACATTCATGTGGAATTGGATAGATAAGTGGCCTCAGGGTAATTCTATTCTTCTTATGTCACTAAATAATTTAGTTACTCCCCATTTCTAAAATGATCTTTATTCTGAGAAACCAAAGACTATAGATTGAAAAATGAAACACCTTTTCCAATAACATGTTCTTCAATAAATTTCAAGAGTAATTTAATTTAATATTAATGTAAGTTGATAGTTATTGAAATAATAATTCTTGAAGCTTCATAATTTGTATCCCCAAAAAAATAAAAACTACTCCTTATCTTTATAAAGGGTGATACTTCATCATTATAATATTTGAATTTAGATTGAAGAATTTTCCAAAGATGTGGCATCCTTTAGTATAACTTTTAAGAGTTGGCAGCAATCACTACTTCTTGGGTTCTCCCCTTGGGAGCAGGCTTCAACTTGAATTCCATATCATATAAAAAAAATAGAATACAAAAATGATAAATGGAATATGGTGGTTCCTTCTTGCTTTATCAATTTGATATGCACGGTTGGGATGCTTTTATCAACCATTTTCTTTCATTTACTCTAGTCTTAATGCATTCAAAATCTGAACATATGTTCTAATCTGTGACGATGTGGCATGGATCTCTCCACACTATCTTATGATTGTGTGGAGAATTGTTCTCCTTAATATCCAACATGAATGATACATTCTTACTCCTTTTCAGGACTGCTTCTTTCTCTAGTATTAATGTTATACAACATTTTTCAATGTGACCATAATTCATACATCTATCACCGAAAACTTCTTTAACATGGTTTCTCATTTGGATTTAACTCTCTCATACACATTATCTTCATCATGTGAATGTTTTACGTTTACTTTCACACCATCCTTTTCCTTTTAATCCTCATGTTTCATCATTCTCTCAAAATCGTCTTGACAGTTGAAAATCATGTTATTTGGATCTATTACAGTAGGTTTGTATCTTAGACACGTTTTCAACTGACTGTCATCACTCTTAGTTTTTCTCTTGGATGAATTTACCTTCAATTTCAGGTATCTAGAATCTAATTTATTCCCAGATTCCGTACTCGAGATATTCTTGGGGAAATTTGTATTCAAAATATTTGTTTCTCTTTATCGCAAGGAAGGTGCTTCATACTTAGTCGGAATGAGAGGTATTATTTTCTTATCAATGATGAATTCATGTTGGGATTTTCAGGTACTGACCTTGAGAATGCAACCATTTCATACATCAATGATGTCAAAATGAATCCTAAATTTTTGTGTGGTAAATAAATGCTTATTTGACCTGCAGATATGACTTCTGCTTCTCTATCATTTTTTCCAATGCGGAATGATTTTTATGTGCTTCTACATTATGAGTATTATACCAACATTTTTTTACATAGTACCCAAATCTGTTGCATCACCAACATTGTCCCACAAATCATGACTTTTCGATATCTTCTAGATAAGGTTTTTAGGTATATTTCTTGATTTTTTATGCTCCATATGGGGATCCATATTCCAAATTTTTGTTCTTCCAATACACCGTAGATATGGTGGCAGGTAACTCCTCACATTTCCTCATCATACATGTTTTTAATTTCTCGTCTAGCCCACACTCCTTGTGGAAACATATTTAGAAACATGAGTACATGATTGTTTGGATGGAACCTTACTCCTCTCATCTACTTATGGTATAGTACCGAAAGATTTCATGATCTTATTATCACATGTTGGATGTATTTCATAATTTTAATATAGGGAATCACCGAGAGTGGCCTTTTTGAATCATCCACACTTGAGAATCCCCCTCCACATGAAGAGATCATCCAGAGATTCCTCGGCCTGGAAGGAGTCGTTGCCAGCTGAGATGACATTGCATCCCATGTGGTTACAACTCGATCAACGATGGTTCGTCACAGTAATCCATCAGCCAGGTGAAGTGGGCCCATTCTTCCCACCCGATGAAACACCACGTGACCTTTCAAGACGAGTGATACATGGGAGGCAGAAATTCCCCCAATAGAGGGCTCCCAGGTATCAAACCCTAGACCACATCGAACACCATTGTTATAGCCCTCGACCTTGCACCACTATGCCACCGCCGTATCGAAAAACATGTTTTTGGGTAACGAGGTATTGGGGTGGCCTCCCCACCTGCGCGCCGCACGTCCCCAACAAGGCCGAAGGTGGCCATCCCTTGGGCTTAGGCCAGTTCCAAACGGGGTAGAGGGTCCCACAAGTGGGTTGTTAGAATATAGTGTGTGTTGCCTTGCGAGGACTAGAAACTGGATCCTCGGGGTCAGGACGCCACCTTATTTAACCAACTCACCCATGCCCCGCGGGAAAATGTGTTGTTGGGTAATGAGGTATTGGGGTGGCCTGCCCACCTGCACGCCGCACGCCCCAATTGAGGCCCAAGGTGGCCATCCCTTGAGCCTAAGATAGTTCCCAACAGGGTAGGGAATCCAACGAGTGGTTTTCTAGCATATTGTTTGCGTTTCCTTGCGAGGTCTTGAACTCGAAACCTCGGTGTCAGGATTCCACAACCATTAACCAACTCACCTGTGCCCCATGGGAAAACGTGTTGTTTGGGTAATTAGGTATTGGGATGGCCTACCCACTAGAGTGTCGCACGTCCCCAACGAGGCCCATGGTTGCCAACCCTTGAGCTTAGTCCATCTCCCAACGTGATAGAGGAGCCCATTAGTGGTTTTTTGTCATATAGTGTGTGTTTCCTTGCGAGGACTTGAACCCAAAACCTCGGGGTCAGGACGCCACCGCCTTTAACCAACTCACTCGTGCCCCACGGGCAAACATGTTTTTGGGTAACGAGGTATTGGGGTGGCCTCCTCACCTGCACGCCGCACGTCCCCAACGAGGCCCAAGGTGTAACACCCCGAGATTTTATGAAAAATATTCTTTTTAATTTCATTAATGTCTTGTGTTATATGCTACACCAAAAGGATCTTTCACAACACACATCTCTGACCTGGCTTGAATTACACGCAATCGCGACCTTCCACGATAGCGTGTGTTGTACGCAACAACATGTTTCGCTAAACAACGGTATGCTATTAAGATATTATTAAAACTAGCCGTTATGAATAGTAATAACCACTTTTTGAAATTTTGTAAATTTTATTTTTCAAAATGGACTTCATTTATGGATTCGGAGTATCGAATTTAGCCTAAGGTGAAATTTTGGTACTTTTCGGATAACTTTCATATTCTGATGAATAGTGAAAATTACTAAATTTTAATTAAAAACAACTTTTTTAATCAAAATAATTAATAGTGATAAATTATTAATTTGAGTGGTTTTAAATTATATTTAGAATATATTTTTACAATTTAATACAATGTTGTTCATTGGATGTAATTTCACATTTAAACCAGTTATAAACAAGTGTCAATCCTTTGATAGTTATTATCTCTAAAAAACATGCTATTTGTTGTGACAGCAGAAATTAATTATAAAATTAATTAATGCAACTCATATGTTGGGAATTTTGTAAAATAGAAATCAGTTTTGAATTCGGAATATCAATTATAGCTTAGGGTGAAATTTTGGCATTTTTCTGAAAAACATCAATTTTTAATGAATAGTGAAACCACTAAGTGGTAGGTTAAAAACTGAATTTTGCATAAAAATTAATTTTACCGCTTCTGTGAATAGAATTTCGAAAATCTGACAGACACGGTTGATATCAGTAAGTAAAATGTGATTCAATGAGATAAAAATAATTTTTTTGGTGAATAGTAACTTTTTACTTTTTTTACCACGATTAATAGTAAATAGGGTAACTAAGGGTAAATATGATATTAATATTACCCTAACACATGTCCTAATTCTATTGGATAAGTGTAATTCGACCAAAAACAACCTTATGAATATAATATGACCATTTAGGTCCACTTGGATTAGATTATGACATTTAATATTATTTTATTTAATGAATAGTTAAAATAGTTAAAATCAATGTTTAATAACTAAAACATTTTTAATATGGGGTTATTCATAAGATAAATTAGAATATAAATATTCATTAGAAAGCTAAACATATTTCCTAAATAATGATATTTTATTTATAATTTTTAGACTTTAAATTAATTAATTTATTTATGACACAACGATGATGCAGTAATTACCCTTTTAAAGAAATGTTAACATAATTGAAGTTATAAATGCTCAATTAAATGTAATTTGAGACTTTTTATGAATTCCACTAATTTTCTAGGTTACTATGATATATTAGTGCTGATTTAATCAACTTGGTTCGAACATATAATTCTGTTATGACTTTCACAAAAATCATATATCAAATAGTGTCAAAATTGACACAAAATAGTTTTTAAATCAAATATTATATTATTAATTGTTATTTTATTCCTAAAAATCAAAGGTTCGGCCAAATGACTTATATAAAGATATATATATTAATAATAAACAACTTGGGGTTTGTTTGGCATGTTATAGTAAGTGTATTAACCATATAGTGTAAGAAAACAAAATGTCACCGTAAAAGTTAATTATTTAACATAGAGTTAAATCTAATTTATAAGGTTAAAATAATAATGTAAACTTGTCTACATATTATTGGTTGATAGGATTTCGACCCATCCCCACTTTACCTTCGAGATAAGACCCTTTGGAACCATTATAAACCGATTTTGACTTTAATATAAAATAATATTTTGAGGTATTCCTAAGGTGCCCCTCTCCTCCCTTATAAAAGGGCACCTCCTCCCCCCTCCTCCTCACACCAATTTGAGCACTCAAGCTCAGGCAAACCCTGCCAAAATACCTTATAAACTTCCCTAGAATAATCCTAGAGGTCATGGTCTTCTTCAAAGACCAATCTTAGTTCCCTAAGTGGAGGATTCAAAGAGGTGTTTCAAAGAAGAGGTAATATCCATTACCGATCTTTTCAATTTCTTTCTTCTTCAAATTCTTCTTCTTTAGTTGTTTCATGATAAACTAATAGTATCAGTATTACGTAAATACTGATATGTTATTATAAATATGAAACAAACCTAATTCACCTTCTATCCATCCTACGGAAAAATAAAATCACCGCGCGTGCGTACGTACGGAATACCGTCTCCACGTCGTGGTGTACTCTATTTTCCATCATCACCTTACAAGGATGGGTATAATGGTGTAATGAGTAACTATATATGATTATTATAAAGTTATATTGATACTGAAATAGTATAAATACACTTAAATACAATTCCATGATCATGGGAACAATATCGTCGCTCGTGCGTACATACGGAATACCGTCTCCACGATGTGATGCGACTCGTTCTACATGATCATCATTACATAGTAATTATATAAATGAATTGAATGTATAAATATGATATATGTTACACTAATACCATTCTGGATATAAGGTATCTATAACCTTAAAAGAAGAATAATAATTTATTCGGAAAAACACGCATAAGAACAAAAGGCAATAAAGACCCGAGTAACAAGTAACAATGAAATATTACTAATAAGAAGCTAAGAATATGACCATATATGATATCATATCAATATGTATGATTCTATAATAAGTCAATAACATTATTTAAACCATTATACAGGAGCTTCGGACACGTACAAAGCAAATTGGACCTAAGGTAAGGGAAATATCACAATCTCATTTTTATCCGAGATTGTTTTTACTTTGGTATTTATTGGGTTATATTTTATCATCCACATCCATGTTCCCTCAATATGAAATATTATTTCCATCATTCTACAATAGTTTATATCCAATTTTACCCTTTGATGAGTTTTTTGTAAAATATATGAAAGGAATATTTTGTCATTTTTCGTACGAGGTACTTTTTGACTTTTCCGACAAAAGTACGAAGAATGTTTTTTCTAACTTATACGGCCTGAATGGATTTTTAAAACATTATTTTAAAGAATCTTCCTTTACAAGTTTTCAAGTTTATTTTTAATCAACTTCTTTTAGTTTAAAATTGTATGACATGCTAAGAAAAGAAAAGTGTTTTGAACTAAAAAGGATATTTTCCTCAAGAATGAAGTTCAAGTGTTTTATCAAAATTATTTTCCATCTAAGATAATAAAGGGTTATGTTTTTATCCCTATTGTTACATTGATTTGATTATGTTTTGATGGAATTATTTTTATGAATTCCTTTATCGTATATGAATTGTTTTATGATGTCATGATGTTTAAGATCCCCATTTTTATTACATGGGTTATGCAATGATGTATGGTTTATGATTTTGTGGCACACATAAGAATGGTATCATTATGATATGGGTGGGACCTATATCTCCCTCCAATGCATTGGGTAAATATTTTATATCTCATGAGATAGACATGGCTGGAACGGTAGGTTATACCGGTTCAGTGAAACAGGACTGAAACGAGGGTGACTCGGTTCAGAAAGGGACTTTGTCCACTAAGATAGTCTTGGCAATAAGTCTTGACTAACAAGAAATGATTCTCTGTGATTATGTGTGTATGCCAAAAAGTTTCATGTTTTAAGTTATGATTATTGTGATTACATTTCACTGCCATGATTTATCCCATGTTATGAAATTATGATCTCTTTTGCAGGTTAAGATTTCCAAAAGTTATGTGCTTGTGTATACCATGAGATTTATATTTCTTTTGTTTACCCTTACTGAGCATTTGAGCTCACCCTTTTATGTTTTCTTTTCCCCAGGATATAAAGAAAGGTTTTAGGTAAAAAAAGGGAAGATCTTTATGGGAGATATTGGAGATCTTTCACCACGATTAGAAGATTTCGTTCCGAGTTTCCAAAGACACTAAACTATTACGATCCTTGTGTGTGTATTTTTTTGTTATGTACTAAGTATTCCACAAAAGTAATGTAAAGTCCATGTACGTCAAGCATTGGGTCTCTACAGTTGGTATCATAGGAAAGGTTTAGTCAACCTTTGGAAACTAGGATGCGAGAAATTTAGTGAGATCCCTAGAGATATTTATAAGGTTTGTCTAGAGAAGTCCCTAAGGATAAGTATACGTATAGGATACAGTCCTATAACTACGATAACGATCTTAGAATTTAACCTAAGAAGTTAGATATTGAGGATACTTCCCCTTTATAATGTTGTGTTCCTTAGCGTGGTTTTTGCCTCTCACACTATTCTTTTTGGGTTTTAGACGATGGCTAGAACCCGAAGGAACCGTGTTGATCAATGCAATAGACAATGCAATGATTGTCCTCCTGAACAAGCAAATGTTATGGGAGATGGAGTGCTAAATCTTATTGCTATACTTACACAAGCTATGAATCATTCTGGACTTCCAAATGAGCAGAGAAGGGAACAATATTCTATTGGGTCCTTCATGAGGCAACGTCCACCTTCTTTCAGTGGGTCTTCTGATCCAATTGTTGCTGAACAATGGATCAGTACCACTGAAAAGATATTTTCAGTTCTTCAATGTTCTGAACATGATAAAGTCATATTAGCAGTATATCGTTTTGAAGGTGAAGCTGATCAATGGTGGAATCTTATCAAGAATACGAGGCCAAGAGATTAAATTGAGTCCATGGAATTAGACGAGTTCAAGAACATGTTTTTCAGTAAGTACTTCCCTTGTATTCTTCGAACAAAGATGTAAAAGGAGTTTCTTGAGCTGAAGAAGAAGGATGATGAATCTGTTGGTATATACGAAGAGAATTTTACAAGACTTTCAAGGTACGCATCTGGCATTATCATCCAACCTGAAAGTAAAGTTGATCGATTTTTCAGTGGCTTAAAACCAAGTCTTCGAAGGGCATTAGCTATAAGAGACTTCAGTAGCTATGAAGAAATTGTGCGTTGTGCTATCAAGGTAGAAATGGAAGTTGGTGTTACATATCCATCTCATGGTTTTGACAAGAAATGAAAGATGGAGTTCAAGGAGAAATCTCAGAATAATGGTGAAGAGAAGAGGAACGTTTCCTTATGCACAAAGTGTGGAAAGAAGCATGGTGGAGATTGTCTTAAAGGGACTAGAAAATGTTTTAAGTGTGGAAAAGAAGGTCATCGAGCAGCTGAGTGTCGAAGTAATGTGAAAAGGGTTTCTAATGATTTGAATAAAGAAAATTCTGTAGAGAATGCACCACCAACACTTCAATGTTTCAAGTGCAAGGAGATGGGACATTATGCCAATAAATGCCATAATCCAAGGGTTAGTGATGATCAACATGAGAAACCACTTAAGGCAAAGGACAAAGGGAAGTCACATGAGATCACTATTGGCGATGTTGAATATGACAACGATGTGGTAGAATGATTAAGTGTTTATGTAATGGGATTCCAAAATAATGTTGTATATAGTATTGTGGAATATTAGAATATTTATTTTTTGGTCTATTGTGGTTTTCAATAATTTTATGGTACCGGTAACCATGAAAAGTGATTGAGACATTTTTTGGTAAACAGATGATATGAGCATAATGAAGGGATAAGAAGATAATGAGATGTTTGATTGTATTCATGAGCTCATGATTGATATAAGGACTAAGTGATATCATGGTTTGAGTATATAGAATTTTGAGGATTTTGGTATGTGGAAGGTGTTTACTTTTAACTAAAAACATGTTTTCACTGAGGTCCAATGGGTATTCAAGAAAATACATGATTAAGGCATTTGAATGTTTGTAATTTCACCAACAAGACATATCTTATGATATATGGGGATCAACGATGGTATTAAATCTCTGGTAATCATTTTCACTATATTATGAGAGTGGACTGTAGTATTATGGATAAGCCTAAAGATTAGAATGGATTATGTTGGACATAAGTTAGTATTGTTTAAGGATAGAAGATTTTCGATATTATTGATGGGATGTTATAGTAATGTAGTTTTAGAAAAAGGACAACCTGCAGGACCGGCGACAGCCCATCGCGTCGGACACAGATGTGGGAATCGAACCCACAACCGAAGTGCGACTGGCCTTTATCGCCTACCACTGGCCTACAAGAAGTCCCTGTTTAGTAGAAACTAGTTTTATTATATTAAGCAGTATGATATATGAAGTATAAGTTCATTTTAGGAACCATATATCATTAATCTCACTATAGATGGACTTATGTATTTTTTGATAACTTTTCTAACCTTTTGAGACAGATGGAATGACCCATCATTCTATCACATGATCTGCTAACACATCACTAATGACAAATTCAACTTCATTTCTTTAAGAGATGAAGTAGAAATTGTCCAAAGAATGACAAACAGTGAGACTGTACCAAAATCACGAAAGTATTTCTTCTAATTCCAATTTCATCAACTTTAGGGAAATGATCTTGAAAACCAAAAATGTTGTCCTAGTGCTCTTATATCTGATTAATCAGATGGTACCTTAGATCATCACAAATTTATGGATTTGTGATTGCTAGATTTTCCATAGCCATGTTCTCTACTACTCTCCATCAGAACATGATGGTTAGATTTCTCTTCCATATCCATAATTTCACCTATGTGGAAACCCAGTGATTAGTTTATTTGGGTAACCGTTACGTTTCATACTTTTGTTTTAAAAAATGGTTTTGGTATTCCTTTTTACAATGTGGGTTTCTATTAAAGATACTTTCGAATAGTAAATCATTTATAACCCCGACGAATTTCGAGGGAGAAATTCATTTTAAGGGGGTAGAATGTAACACCCCGAGATTTTATGAAAAATATTCTTTTTAATTTCATTAATGTCTTGTGTTATACGCTACACCAAAAGGAGCTTTTACAACACACATCTCTGACCTGGCTTGAATTATACGCAATCGTGACCTTCCACGATAGAGTGTGTTGTACGCAACACCAAGTTTCGCTAAACAACGGTATGCTATTAAGATATTATTAAAACTAGCCGTTATGAATAGTAATAACCACTTTTTGAAATTTTGTAAATTTTATTTTTCAAAATGGACTTCATTTATGGATTCGGAGTATCGAATTTAGCATAAGGTGAAATTTTGGTACTTTTCGGATAACTTTCATATTCTGAGGAATAGTGAAAATTACTAAATTTTAATTAAAAACAACTTTTTTAATCGAAATAATTAATAGTGATAAATTATTAATTTTAGTGGTTTTAAAGTATATTTAGAATATATTTTTACAATTTAATACAATGTTGGTCATTGGATTTAATTTCACATTTAAACCAGTTATAAACAAGTGTCAATCTTTTGATAGTTATTATCTCTTAAAAACACGCTATTTGTTGTGACAACGGAAATTAATTATAAAATTAATTAATGCAAATTATATGTTGGGAATTTTGTAAAATAGAAATCATTTTTGAATTCGGAATATCAATTATAGCTTAGGGTGAAATTTTAGCATTTTTCTGAAAAACTTCAACTTTTGATGAATAGTGAAACCACTAAGTGGTAGGTTAAAAACTGAATTTTGCATAAAACTTAATTTTACCGCTTCTGTGAATGGAATTTCGAAAATACGACAGACACGGTTGATATCAGTAAGTAAAATTTGATTCAATGATATAAAAATAATTTTTTTGGTGAATAGTAACTTTTTACTTTTTTTACCGCGGTTAATAGTAAATAGGGTAAGTAAGGGTAAATATGATATTACTATTACCCTAACACATGTCCTAATTCTATTGGATAAGTGTAATTCGACCAAAAACAACCTTATGAATATAATATGACCATTTAGGTCCACTTGGATTAGATTATGACATTTAATATTATTTTATTTAATGAATAGTTAAAATAGTTAAAATCAATGTTTAATAACTATAACATTTTTAATATGGGGTTATACATAAGATAAATTAGAATATAAATATTCATTAGAAAGATAAAAATATTTCCTACATAATGATATTTTATTTATAATTTTTAGACTTTAAATTAATTTATTTATTTATGACACAACGATGATGCAGTAATTACCCTTTTAAGGAAATGTTAACATAATTGATGTTATAAATGCTCAAATAAATGTAATTTGAGACTTTTTATGAATTACACTAATTTTCTAGGTTACTATGATATATTAGTGTTGATTTAATCAACTGTTTTCGAACATATAATTCTTTTATGACTTTCACGAAAATCATATATCAAATAGTGTCAAAATTGACACAAAATAGTTTTTAAATCAAATATTATATTATTAATTGTTATTTTATTCCTAAAAATCTAAGGATCGGCAAAATGACATAGATAAGGATATATATATTAATAATAAACAACTTGGGGTTTGTTTGGCATGTTATAGTAAGTGTATTAACCATATAGTGTAAGAAAACAAAAAGTCACGGTAAAAGTTAATTATTTAACTTATAGTTAAATCTAATTGATAAGGTTAAAATAATAACCTAAACTTGTCTAAATATTATTGGTTGATAGGATTTTGACCCATCCCCACTTTACCTTCGAAATAAGACCCTTTGGAACCATTATAAACCGATTTTGACTTTAATATAAAAAAATATTTTGAGGTATTCCTAAGGTGCCCCTCTCCTCCCTTATAAAAGGGCACCTCCTCCCCCCTCCTCCTCACACCAATTTGAGCACTCAAGCCCGGCCAACCCCTGCAAAAATCACTTATCCACTTCTCTAGAATAATCCTAGAGGTCATGGTCTTCTTCAAAGACCAATCTTAGTTCCCTAAGTGGAGGATTCAAAGAGGTGTTTCAAAGAAGAGCTAATATCCATTACCAATCTTTTCGATTTCTTTCTTCTTCAACTTCTTCTTCTTTAGTTGTTTCATGATAAAGTAATAACATCAGTATTACTTACATACTGATATGTTATTATAAATATGAAACAACCCTAATTCACCTTCAATCCATCCTATGGAAAAATGAAATCACCGCGCGTGCGTACGTACGGAATACCGTCTCCACGCCGTGGTGTACTCTATTTTCCATCATCACCTTACAAGGATGGGTATAATGGTGTAATGAGTAACTATATATGATTATTATAAAGTGATATTGATACTGAAATATTATAAATACACTTAAATACAATTCCACGATCATGGGAACAATATCGTCGCTCGTGCGTACGTACGGAATACCGTCTCCACGATGTGATGCGACTCGTTCTACATGATCATCATTACAAAGTAATTATATAAATGAATTGAATAAATAAATATGATATATGTTACATGAATACCATTCTGGATATAAGGTATCTATAACCTTAAAAGAATAATAAGAATTTATTCGGCAAAACACGCATAAGAACAAAAGGCAATAAAGACCCGAGTAACAAGTAACAATGAAATATTACTAATACGAAGCTAAGAATATGACCATATATGATATCATATCAATATGTATGATTCTAGAAGAAGTCAATAACATTATTTAAACCATTATACAGGAGCTTCGGACACGTAAAAAGAAAATCGGACCTAAGGTAATGGAAATATCACAATCTCATTTTTATCCGAGATTGTTTTTACTTTGGTATTTACTGGGGTATATTTTATCATCCACATCCATGTTACCTCAATATGTAATATTATTTCCATCCTTCTACAATATTTTATATCCTATTTTACCCTTTGATGAGTTTTTTGTAAAAGATATGAAAGGAATCTTTTGTCGTTTTTCGTACGAGGTACTTTTTGACTTTTCCGACAAAAGTACGAAGAATGTTTTTTTAACTTATACAGCCTGAATGGATTTTTAAAACATTATTTAAAAGAAGATTCCTTTACAAGTTTTCAAGTTTATTTTTAATCAACTTCTTCTAGTTTAAAATTGTATGACATGCTAAGAAAAGAAAAGTGTTTTGAAGTAAAAAGGATATTTTCCTCAAGAATGTAGTTCAAGTGTTATCAAAATTATTTTCCATCTAAGATAATAAAGGGTTATGTTTTTATCCCTATTGTTACATTAATTTGATTATGTTTTGATGGAATTATTTTTATGAATTCCTTTATCGTATATGAATTGTTTTATGATGTCATGATGTTTAAGATCCCCATTTTTATTACATGGGTTATGCAATGATGTATGGTTTATGATTTTGTGGCACACATAAGAATGGTATCATTATGAGATGGGGGGGACCTATATCTCCCTCCAATGCATTGGGTAAAGATTTAATATCACATGAGATAGACATGGATGGAACGGTAGGTTATACCGGTTCAGTGAAATAGGACTGAAACGAGGGTGACTCGGTTCAGAAAGGAACTTTGTCCACTAAGATAGTCTTGGAAATGAGTCTTGACTAACAAGAAATGATTCTCTGTGATTATGTGTGTATGCCACAAAGTTTCATGTTTTAAGTTATGATTATTGTGATTACATTTCACTGCCATGATTTATCCCATGTTATGAAATTATGATCTCTTTTGCAGGTTAAGATATCCAAAAGTTATGTGCTTGTGTATACGATGAGATTTATATTTCTTTTGTTTACCATTACTGAGCATTTAAGCTCACCCTTTTATGTTTTCTTTTCCCCAGGATATAAAGAAAGGTTTTAGGTAAAAAAAAGGGAAGATCTTTTTGGGAGATATTGGAGATCTTTCACCACGATTAGAAGATTTCGTTCCGATTTTCCAAAGACACTAAACTATTACGATCCTTGGGTGTGTATTTTTTTGTTATGTACTAAGTATTCCGCAAAAGTAATGTAAAGTCCATGTAAGTCAAGCTTTGAGTCTCTACACAAGGTGTCCAACACTTGTGTTTATGCCCGTTACCAATGGAGTATAGGGGCCCACGAGTGGTTTGTTAGCATATAGTGCGCGTTTCGTTGCGAGGACTCAAACCCAGAACCTCGGGGTCAGGATGCCACCGTCTTTAACCAACTCACCCATGCCCTGCGGGCAAACTTGTTTTTGGATTTCTATATTATTGATTCTATTCTGATCTTCAATCATTTACATCTTATCTTCACAATTATTCTTCAATCTTTCGACCTCAAATTCATGCATCTTAACATTTTTGTAAAGAATAATCTAGTTCCTTGACCGTCATGGATGTATATTTAAAATAAAAATGATGGACTATATTTCTAATTTTCATCTAATATTTATGTGCATGGATCCATTCATCTAAAGTTATATTGAATCATTATTTCTTTTAAAATGGATAAATCTGTCAGGAGAGATTATAAAATTATGAAAAGTTTCCTACTAATCCTTTTGTGTATTGTCAGCTTCCCTTTCCAGTCAAGTGATCTCAACCTTCATGCATTTAAATATTCTAAAATGAGAAAAAATCATTTCTTTCGGAATATCATGAAGGTTTATAATTTCGCATGATAACTTGAAATCTCATGGAGGTATAAATTTGATCAATATCACCACATGTGCTTGAATCAATATGTATTTTGGAAAACTGTTCCACCTACTCTTTACATTCCATGACTGATATTTATTCATTATTAGAAAGGCATGTATAACCGAAAACATAATATTCTTTAGATAAAAAGGACTTCTTCATCTGTATGTTCTCTTTCATTTTCCTATTTGTCTTGTTTTTTTGGGTATAGAATTCTGCTCAGAGATAACTAAGCCTTCATTAATACTGCTCAACATTATTGAATATAGAAGGAAAATTCAAATCATATTCTAAATATAATTACTAAATAGTATCCAAAACATGTAAAACATTTCCCTATGATACCAATTTAAGGGCCCTAGACCACCTTGAAAGGGGGGAGTGGATCCTGGTGTCAGATTTTTCCATTCATTACTCGATCTTGTTCCCACATTTGTAGGGACATGTTTAAACATGTATTATGGATATGTGTAGTAATTAAAACATTCAAGTATAGAAGGAAAACACGAAAATTGTTTCCTTGGTTCACCACTAATAGATAATTCCAAGGAGCATACACCGACATGTTGTCGATCATACCAAATTCCACTAATCTTCACTGGCTGGGGATTATAATGGTTCAGGCACAATCAATCTATCCCAGGTACATATCATTTATAAAGGATTAGGGATATCCCACTTCTTCCCTTGGATCAATTCTCTTGACTCTCGTGGATTGCTAACTTGTGTGAGGTCTCACTCAGTTTATCTGCTTGAATGTTGCTTCAATAGATTTAAATGAAAAGTCTTTTTCTCTATTCCGCATGAGAAACTTCTAGAATAAATGTCCCACATTTATTCCATTTAATATTAATATTTCTCCTTTAGTGAAATTAATAAATACAGAAGATATTATTCCATTTTTTCACTAGAATCATAAACTCCCATTATGATGTTTTTGTTTCCACAAATTATCCTTGATTCTATAGACTGTCTCTGATCTGCGTACCACTCCTAGTCTTCATACCACACCTGGCTTGAATAGTGCACATATTCCGCATACTGCACCTTCTAAGCATACCACTCCTTCGCCGTGTACTGCCTGTCTATATGCACTGCCTTCACATACCGATTCTGTGTACGACCTCTGCGTACCACATCTACATACTGCCTTCACGTATCACTTTCGTGTACCACCTATGCATACCACCTTAGAAGACCAATTATTCCTTCTACGGACATCATCTTCAAATTAGGTGAATTACTTCACATCCTGCATACCACTTTTTCTTTAAAAAATATCTTCTTTGGACTAACTCATATAATTTCATGAACTATTTTGTCTTTTGTTTACCACATCGTCCTACGCAGAATCTGTCATGCATACCACTTTCAGACATAGACTAGTTATTCCACAACAATGATATTTTCATATCTAATTTAATATCACCCTTAATGATGGGATTATCGATCCGTATATAGGAAAATAACTATAAAAAACTCACTATTCCGTTTTACCCAAATTATCAATGTGAGACAATATTTATTGCAGATTATGCTCCTTCCACATAATGCGAGACACCACCTCATACTACGACTCTCCTTCGAACTGAGAACCTTCAACTCATACCGTCTATTTTCTAGTCTATGTACTGTATCTCTTCCTCCATTAATGAGCCATTCAAAGAACCAAAAATCCTTCCATGGAAAACCATTTTCTTGTACCATGACCCATTGCGCAAACTATTATGTGTACCTTTCTTGGTATATTGTACGCAGCCAGGAACTGTTCCCGAACATGGTATTAGGTCCATGCTCTGAGGTACACAGTTTTCAACATTTACTAATTTCCTCCACTATTCCTCATCATGTTCTCTCCTATTTAGAAATACAACCATTTCCAAAAACAAAATCTAGATTTTGATTTCCAATTTTTTACAATCACTAGATAACAACAGCACCTTAACTATCTACTTCAAGAAAAAACACACATCCTAATTATCTGTCATCTTTCTTTATAAACAGCCATCTTCTTTCACAATGAACATTATCTGTTGTTTTATATATCATTTGATTGATCACCTTTATCATCGTCAGATTTGTCCAGGGAATGTACTACCACTTCTCTATCTTCTAAAAATATCAGTCATTCCATTCAACACTGAATATCACTGGAATCATCTTCTCAAAATTATATGATCATTCTTAAATCATCAAATATCAACATGATCCCAAATTCAATTATTTATTTTTATCTTCATGTACAATATTTGACAAAAAATACATCTTTATACATAATGTGTCTATAATAGGTTCAGGGTCCTAGACAAAGCACTAGGGTGACTAGAGCATCATGGAATATTTTAAACATCCAGTCATTTTAAATAAGAAATCGAAGGTTCATATTTATATAAAAAGCATGAACCTGATAAAAATTTATTCGATGTGGAATACACATAGTATTATGCCACTATTTTTTGAACCAAGATGAGTATCATGAACCATGATGATTTTTTAGTTGGGGAATATATTTTGAAGGGATCCCATGCTTCTAGAAATTCCAAGAGCACCTAAACTCATGGTAATTTGGCTTGGTTAGTCTTACACCTAGGAGGATGCACATATATCTAGAACCATGAGGAGGATTTCGACTCATGGTGAGTTGGAATTAGAAATGGGGTTGTATGTGTCATAACCAAAAATATCATTTGAACACCCAATATATTTCATAATTTGAGAATTAATTTTCAACATCGAGTCAATTATGGTAGAAAAGGGACCATTGGGGGATCATGTAAGTGGGTCTCCTAGGTGTGGGTCTCCCATGTATGACTCACCTATGTGTGGCTCACCTAGGTTTGGGTCACCTAGGTATGGGTGTCAAAAGTTATGGGTTGGGGGCCTTTCCCTAGTGATAGTGGGACATAATCGTTCACCCATGTAAGGATGGACTACATGGGAGAAGGAGTTGTACAATCAGTGATCTCTCATTGCCTCACTGTCTAAGAGTTCGTCTGTCCACCTAAAAATTATATGTGGATGGGTCTATTTATGGGATGTCTAGTAGAATTTATAAAAGCGTATGTGTGAATGCTCTTTCATTAATGTGAATGTGTGGATAAAACTATAAATGGAACAATTATGAAATGGGCTGTGAGGATGGATCACAAGTGGTCCTTGTACTAGAGTTTTAATCCCTATATAATATTTTCGTGACATCTGAAAACAATAATTTTTGATCTCTAAGTCTGTTTGTTCTCCACTACCAATCAAATAAATTATTTCAAATAGAAATAAACTACTTGATATAGTGAATGCTCAAAATCTTCTCATAATATAGTCATAAATTAATTTTAATGTGTTGGCTCCTTTTTACCAATGATTTTCATGAATTTATGTCCTACTCTATGGAGGGGGTATCTCTCCACTAAGATTCCAGATTGTTAATAATCTATAAATAATCCTAATCCATCATTGTTGAGTAGTATATTGGAACATGTAAATCCAACGTTTATCTTATTCTAGAATGGAGACACATCTGTAATGAAACAAGACATTTTTTATAACTGAGTATTACATTCTAAATTCCATGAAAAAGTCCATGGAATACATTTTTCACATTCAACAATAACCTTGGGTGATCTTTATATCAAATATTTGAGGTGTTAAATGACATTGATGATTTAAAATGATTTGGTTGATTTTTAAATGGTGTGTTATCCCATAGGGATTGTTCTTTTAAACTAATTGTTGTTTTTATAGTTTCCAAATCTATTTTTTATATGGGAAGTGTCAGTTCCCATATGAGTTTCAAAAGTTTCTTGGTAAAATTTTACTCTCATTTTGATTGATATGGTGTTTGTAAATGCTGAAATAACAAAAATATATTTGGAATTAGTATTACCTCGATGAAGGATTTTTATTAAAATGGTCATAGTTATTTATTTATGTGTCTTGATTGATTTATTTAATTAATGGAACTTGTGATGTAAATATGTTTTGAGTTTAGTAAGACATTGGATTCTTATGGTGTGATTAGGTGTGGTTCCAAGGTACCAATATAGCCTTTGGGTATGAAGATCGAGGGAGATTTCTGTTGTAATATATTGGATTGAGAGAGGTTCCATTTTTTTCCAAGGGACCGTGGAGCTCATAGATTTGGGATTGGGGAAGACCATGAGTATTAAAACATTATTAGGTGGATATTATTTCTATGTTTCAGACACACTCATGTTAAAAAATCTTTGGTTAGATGCATTAATGTACAATACTCATTGAATGTTGATTTATATGTATTTTTTAATTATGTAAGTTACTTATTTGATCAATTGTCCTGTTTTATGACCATTTTGTTTTATTTGGTTAGATATATGAATGTATGACCCCTTTTAGGATCATTTATGGGATTTATATATGTTCTTCAATTATATCCCTTGTTGTTTATTTTATTTACTAGAACATATGTTGTTTTTATTTGTTTTCCTTACTGTATAAATTGTCATAGATGTTCCTACAAGTTTTCATTCCACTTTCTTTGTGTGGGTCTCCTTTCAAATGTTTTGGGAAGGATTTGTGAAGGGGTTTTAAATAATGAAAATGAAATTAGAGTTTTGAAGTGATTTAAATATTTTTTTTGAAAGGATTTCAAAACAATCTCTCTTATGAGAAAACTGGAAAATGGTTTATATTGAAACTATAACGGTGGGTGAGTTTTGAAATGGTTTTTACTATTGTGGTGGGTTTTATAAATGATTGTTTTTAAAATGTGTTTTGGAAAATCATGAGATGGTATGAAACATAGTTTAGTTTAAAACGGGTATTCGTAAAAGTGGGTTTTATGATTTCTTTAAGATGATAATTTAATGCAGTGATTTCTCCAAGTGGTTTCAGTTGGGGAAAAGTGATTTCAAAGTAATTATTTTCATTTACCAAAAAATATCATAAAGGGTTTTTAGTACACTTCTGATGTAATGTTTATTTATTTTCATAAATTATTTAGTATATGTTTTTTTATATTATATTTTACAGTTTTATTATTTGTATATAATGCGAAATTGGATGTTTAGTTATGATAGGGTTTGGTGGCCTACTGTGTGATTATGTGATGATGCCTATTTTATTTCAGTTATGGGTTTGGGTTCTTCTTTGGACAAATCATTATTTATTGATTGATTAGAGTTTAATTTCTCTTTATTTTATTAGGACGGTGTTCCAATAACATGATTTTATTAGTAACTTCTTTTAATTTGTTAGAACTAAAGACAATTTCTCCTTTCAATTATTTACATTGACCAATTATGATTTTATTACATTATATGGTTAGAGGTGTAGTGATATTGTGGTCGTTGATGATAGTTATCATGTGGGTATCTTTTCCATGAAGGAGAGGTATATTGTTATGTGAGGGATGTTTGTTGTTCACTCCCAATTTACTATTTTCAGTGTTTTGTATTGTTTTTTTATTCTTTCATTCCATATTGTCTTTTGTGGATGTTTGATATACGGATGAGTCATGGCAATTTTATTAATATTGATGTTTTAATATTTACTCTGATTATTCAGTGAATCCATTCTCATGTGGGTTCTTGGGATGCCCAGGCACTAGTTTCCAGTAAGTGGTGATCAGAAATTCTCTTCGAGAAAGTGGGTGGATAGTTCAGGTATCCATCGAATGGATAGCGTGGTCTAATTTTTTATAACTATATTGGGTTGTAGTAGAATGTTTGTGTGAATGCTCATAAGTTATCAATTATATATGTTGGTAGGACTCTCTAGGGAGAATCTGTGGAATAGGATTCCTCCATGTGAATGAAAAATTTTGTACTTGAAAAGCTCTTCTAGATTCATGGGTTTGAGTGTCTAGATTAGGGTATTGCTAGATGCCAAATTTTTTGATCTACAAAAGGGTGGATTCTATACAAAAATGAAAATAAAGGTTGATAGGATCCCTCATTGGTGTCTCTTTAATCAAGGTGAGTTCATATTAGACCACTTAACCAGCTACATAGAGATAGTTTAGGTGTTTATTATTATTAATTTTAGAATGTATCTAGATGTAGTATGAGGTGGCATTAGATTCCACCTACTCCTTCACACCCTTTCATTTTATATAAAATCGTTGAGGCTTCATGTTTAGGATAGATATTATGGAAATATTCAATGTTTGGATTTTACTATTTAGGTATTAATCCTTCATCAGTTCATTCATCTCCTGGTGTAGATGGAACTGAGTGGGGAATAATGGATTTTCCTTCCAAATGACCCCAACATTGGTAATAACTGGTACATGTGGTTGTTTTTAAGATGATTCCATGGGGTTTGGTAGATGGGAGTTCTACATGTCTTGAATAAAAAAACGTAGATAAGAAAACCAATCAACACAACATAAAATGTATGAAACTTGTTTGAACAATATCATTCTCAATATGTGGATTTTTATTGGGATTTTTAATGAACTTTTCTTTATGTTTGATTGTAAAAATATGAATATTTGAATGATTTATATAAATTTCACTATTTTTTTAAAATCGGTTTTAGAAGAGAATATTTTTTATGTTCACGTCTCTAAAAATATCTAAATGATTCTACATCTAATTTTCTTCATAATGAATATTTCATTATTCCTAATTTTCAATGGAAGGTGGCCCTTATGGTGGTTTTTATAGTTTTTCTTCAGAATACACATTGCTAATGAGTGTGGGATGTTGGGATCATATCACCTTTTTTAGCGGATTCTTACCCACTCTAGGAATATTTTATTGATTCATGTCATGTTTCATGATTCTTTCATATAACCTAATGCTTAATAGGTTACCCTGTATCAGTACTTGGTAACTATTATATATCATTGTGAACATCTGTAAGAATATGAGGTTCTATATCATGGTGACCATCTGTATGTATCAGAGGTTTTTTGTCATCATGAAAAAATATATGTATTAGTGGTTATCCATCAAAGTAACCATTTATATTTACCAGTGCTTCTCCATAAATGGTATTATCCTTATCTATTAAAGGATCTTTATCATATTTCATTATTAATTTTGTTATTCTAAATTTAATATGAATATTGTTTAAATACACATAGTTGGAAACGTTATTGTGTATCACCATCAATGGAAGCGGTTAGTGGTCATGATATTGTTATCAGTTCCATGATAGGGGATTCCTATTATCCTTATGTAATGAATTATAACCCATGTAGTTTAGTGCCACATAGTGGGATATGTCTTACCTTTTAAGGTAGTATGAAAAGAACAAATTCATGAACATTAATTTCATGTTTCAAGAAAAACGTGATAAAATATCCCCAAAAATGATTCGTGTGGGCCTTACACAAGATAATCCCTTTTAGGTTAACCATAAAGGTAATATGGCCCAATCAGGTTGAGATTGTTCCCACATTGAATATGGCCCTGTGAGGGTAATGGAAAAAGTACTAGAGGGAATATGGATTTCAGAGTGATGGAATGATACATCAAGAATATTTTATAAATAAAGGACGGTCCATATGGATTATGGACGAAATGTAATATATTTATAGAATCATGGGAGAATACCCATGAGAGAGAATTATGTGGATGATATCATGAATCATATGAATTTATGAATATGGTAAAAGAGATTATATTAGTTTTTAACCTTAGGAATAAATCCTACTTATCATGTAGAAAGAGGAATCAAATGCAATTAAATTTGAAGTTCACAGTTTAAGTTAGTATGATAAGGTCATAACCTGATGTTTTGTGTAATGTGATAAGGAAATAGACAGCATAGTTTAACATCATGTTGTCAAAACATCCATATAATGAAGTGTAGAAAAATAGATGGTCGTTCATGCATAATGTATTTAATATTACCTTTTTAATAGAGTCTAGATCTTAAACCTAAGAGAGATTATATATGTATTTTAATTGTACTAGTGGAATGATCAACTCTTATCTCTACGAAATCATGAGTGACGATCTATTTGATTTACAAGATCTTATAAATTGTTAGGGGAACTCTATGAGAGTGATCAATTAGATGTTTAGGGGTATTACTCTTTAAGAGGAATTCCATAAGATATGTGATTAGTGTTTACACCAATTTAGGAGTCCCATATGTGAGTATTCACATCTCATGAATAAAATTATCAATAGGAACATTCATGGGTCATAGAACCATAGCTGAATCCCATCCTCATATCTTCCTACATATTTATAGGTTACAAAGGGTTACAATGGAAAGTGTGTAGTATCATATAATAAAGACTATGGGATTACTCTAAAATTGATTCCCTATTCGACAAGGATCTATTGACATATAAAAAATTTATCATCGATCTTAGAGTTACCTCTATAATATCCTCCTCATAGGGACCTTTATTTTCAAGGGGATCTAGAATAATTATTCCATTAAGGGTTTACCAGTATGGGAGGATAAATTATGTTACTCTATTAATAAAGGGAATATATGATCCATGGGTCTCACACTGGATTTCATTCCATGCAGGTGTACATCTGGTGGCCTTTGAGATGTCTTTGTAATTGGATGCCCAATTCTAATTACTCTGTATTGTAATATTGAACCGTTGAAGTAGAGTTGTTTAGGATGCCATGTGGTTTATTAAATAATATTTCCCCAATGTGATACTAGGCGAAAAAATTCAATCATTCTAGTGGGGGAGGCCAAGGTATTTCTCACTAGTGAGGGAAATAATGGTGGATTAACCTAGTGAGGTTGAACAAGGTTGTTTAACCTAGTGATGCCAAACGAGGAGGTTTAACCTAGTTATAGTGAAAAAGAGGCTTTTCCTAAGATGATTCTACCTATTGAGGGTAAATATGGTTGTTCTACCATATTAGGGTGATAATTAGGCTACACCCTAGTGAGGGAGAATGAGGTGGTTCACCCTATTCAGGGTGAACAAGAGGTTTCACCCGAGTGATACATGGGTGAAGTGGTTCTCTATTGGAATTAATGATATATAATATTCTTAAAAAAAGTAGTTGGGAAACAATTTTACATAGTAATTTGGTGTCTCTATATATTGTTTTGGAAGGATGATGCTCAAGTGGGTGATTAAGTAAGAGTCCTTTACCATAGTGTTGATAGACTAGGAGAAAGTGGTTCCTTGGAAAATGCCTTTTTATTAAAACCTCGATGAACTCAATTACCAAATTGTGGTTGTTTTATCTTTTTTATTCTTAAATAATCTACATGATTAGATCTAATAACATATTTAGAATAAATTTTTCTGACACATAGGAGACTATATCATGGAGCTATATATTAATCGTCAAAAATCCCTAAATGAGGATCAAAAGTGCCCTATTGTTTTATAAAATATAGAACCCTGGGAGAAGGTGGTTTGGTTCTCCAGTGGTTCATAAAAGCATTCCTCAAATGGGACACCGGGTATTTCCAGTGGTCTACATGGGGATGACTTGAGAAAATCTTTTGGGTGAGTTATAGTAGTCATGGGAGAACATATATGTAACACCCCAAGGTTATGATACTTTTATCTTTGGATAATGAAATAGTTTTGGTTGTATGAAACGTCAATTTCTAGCACACCAGAACCTATCAAACTAGCCGTTATGAATAGTAATATCCACCTTTTGAAATTTTTAATGTTTTATTTTTCAAAATAAACTTCATTTTTGGATTCGATTTATCATAATTAGCTTAGGGTTAAATTTTTGTATTTTTCTGAAAACATTCAAGTTTTGATGAATAGTGAAAAACACTGAGTTATTATTTAAAATCAACTTATATTTAAATAATGATAATTATTTTTTTAATGTATTCTAAATTAAAAATAGTAACATAATACATATATTAGTTTAGTGTAATTAATTGGAGTAATTTTATAATAATATTATGGTTATAAAATTTTATTGATATTTTTTAACGTTTTATACCCACCTTCTAGGCAAATTGGATAATTTGCATAAAACATAATTTTACCTCTAAAATGATTTGAATTTCAAAAATAAAAGTGTAAAGGTTGACATCAGTGTGTAAATTTTTTAATAATATGATGAAAATAATATTTGGTGAGTGGTATCTTTTGAATTTTATTTACCACGGTTAAAAGTAAATAGGGTAATTAACATTTAAATGATATTATAATTACAACTAATACATGTCATAATTCTACTGGATATTTTTTTCAACCAAAATTGAACATATGAATAAAATATGATCTTATATAATCAACTTGTATTAGATTTGGTCATTTATTATTATTTTATAGATAGAATAGTTGAAAGTGTAAAATTCAAAGTTTAATAACTAAACCTATTTAAATATAGGATTATATGTAAGATAAATTGGTCTGTAAATTTTCATTAAAATTTAAAAAAATCCCTACACCTACGTATTTTATTTATAATTTTTATACATTAAACAATTAAAATTTATTTATGACATAATGATGATTTAGTAATTACCTTATTAATGAAAGGTTAATATAATTTATATTATTAAAATCAAAATAAATTTAAATTGAGAATATTGATGCAATACACTAATTTTATAGGTTAATAAGACTTGTTCGGGTTAATTTAATTTATTTTTAATAAGTAATATAGTTTTATTTTGATTTTCACAAAAACCAAATACAAAATAGGGTCAAAATTGACATAAATGAGTTTTTTTTTAAAATATTATATTATTAAATGACAGAATATTACTAAAAATATAAGAATAGTAAAAATTAATTATATAATTATAAATAGGACATTAATTTACCACTTTAGGTTCTCATGGAATTTTATTGTATGTTTATTAACCATATAATATAAAAATACAAAAATACATCGTAAAAGATAAAATATTTTACTAAGAATTAAATATAAAAGATAATGTTAATATGGTGACATAAACATTTCTAAAACCTATTGGTTTATAATATTTAAACCCATACCCACCTTATCTTATAAAAAAATAAATTTTGAGAAATTAGAAACTGCAAATATTTTTATAGTAAAATAATATTTAAAGGTTTCCTAAAGTGACCCTCACCTCTCTTATAAAAGGGTACTTTCCCTTATCTTACTTTCAAACATCCATGGACCTTTTCCTCAGCCAAACAATGCTCAAAAATCCTCCCCACTACCCTCAAATCAACGTAGATGCCTTACATTGATCATAATGCCAACCTATTGATCCCTTTTGTTCAAATAAAAAGGAAGCACCTGAAAGAAGAGATAATAATTCCATCCACTCTTTTAATGTTATTTATTTATTTCACTTCCTATTTCATTGTTGCCTCAATAAGAAATAATAACTCCAGTACCTTCCACATACTGTAATGTTATTCTAAATATTTTACAATCACATTCATTATTCAATTCTTCCTTTTAATGACATAGCCACCATACGTATGTGCGTACAACTTACCGTCTACACATCATGGTGTAATTTTTTATTCAACACTTCATTATTTGAATGGGTATTATAATTAGAATACTTGATATAAATAATAAATATAAAATTTTAATGATTCTTTATATATGATATACCTTCTAACTATATACGATTTCACCATTAATATAATGATACTTTCGCTCGTGTGTACGTACGAATTACTGTCTCCATGAACGCGATAAGATATATATTCCCCATCATAACCATTCAAGAATAATTAACATTCTAGGATTAAAAATAATTTTTAAGAACTTAATATCAATTCATATATGAATCAAATACATCTTATACATAATAAACACGAATTATGTAACAAAACATATAAAGGAGAACGAATCAGTTAACAACCAAAACAATGATACTACTAAAGTATCATTAACAATGAAATATTTTATGATCAAATATGATATCAAATTTATGTATGTGGTTATTTAATAATTTAATAAAAATTATATCACTATAATAAAAGAGGTTAGCGTACCTTCTACTATGGAAAAGTGCATGGTATGAGTTAATTTTATTATCTCTTTATTATCAGAGGTCTTTTATATGTAAGTATCTACTAGGACCCCATTATCATCCACATCCATGTTTCATAAAAATTTATTTAAAAACATTATTACTATTTATTAGACTATGGGTTAAATTCATTTACAACCTTGTTCGACATTTTATAAAATGTCAAAAAAATGAACTTTTTTCCGCATTCCAACCATGTACTTTATGTCCTTTTTGACAAATTATGGAAAGAATTTTTTTAACTTATACCGTGGGTGTAGATATTTTCCACTGTTATAACACCTTCGATGCTTCCCTTACAAGCTTATAAGAATAATTCCATAATAAATGTTTTCATTTATAATTGTGTGCCTTTTAAATGATTTCAAAATAGAAAGAGATATTTCTCTCAAATAGTTTTGATGTCATCTATGTCAACATTCTTTGGTGGATTTTGCACTTCTTTGAAGTTGATTTATTACTATAGAATCTTCCATATTGTTTTCAAGGTTTTTTGATATGTTTGACTTGGATGTGTTATTTTTATAAAATACATGGTTTATAGTTAAATTATTAACCTATTGTATGTTGTTTGAAATATGAATGTTTATGTTATGTTTCAAACATTTCTTATGATGAATGAATTGGACGTATTTAGTGACGGGTGGAACTTGCTGTAGCATCTCAATGCATTAGTAGGTCTAATGAGAAAAACTATTGTCTTGGTACAAGGCCATGAGAAAATATTATATGTATTCTTGGCATTAGGCCTTTACTATGTGGTTATGATGTCTTGAATTACGGATTCCATCATTATGAAATTAGAGACTGATATTACATGTTATTATTCAACTAGTAGAAGAATTGAGTAAAAAAGGATTTATCTTCCCAAGTGTTTCTCCATGGGAGGCCCCTATTTTTTTGTTCTGAAGAAAGATGGATCTATGGGGTTGTGCATTTACTATAGGGAGATCAATGATAAAACAATAAAGAACAGTTATCCCCTACTTCACATTGATTATTTGTTAGATCAACTTCCTGGTGCTCAATATTTTTCAATCATTAATCGTCATTCTAGATATCATATTATGTGTGCAAAGAAGGAAGAATTTCTATAGACAACATTTCGTACAAGGTATGGGCATCACGAGTTTACAGTAATACATTTTGGACTAATTAATTCACCCTCTATATTCATGGATCTAATGGATAGTGTATTTATGGAATATATTGATGAATTTTTAGTGGTATTTATTAAAGATATCTTATTATAATAAAAAAATATGACGATTATGGAAATAAATGGTGCACTACTGTAAAAACCCTTAGAATAAATGTATTATATGACATGTTCAGGAAGTGTGAATTATGGATTTAAAAGATTTATATTCTTTGTCATATTTTCTTTAAGGATGAAATATTTGTTTATCATTTAAAGACAAGCGTAATCCATAAATGGATATCACCGACCAGTATAACTAAGGCACGTAGTATTATTGGTTTATTAGGTTACTACTGGTGTTTTTTTCTAGAATTTTTCTCGATTGGATAACCCATTAACCAAGCTAACATATAAAGGGGTAAATTTTTTTTTGGTAAAAAGGTTGTGAAGAAATTTTTGAAAAATTGATGAAAAAATTAGTCAATGCTCATATTTTGACTCTACCGTCAGGGAATGATAGGTTTGTTATTTATAGTGATGCTTCAATGAAAGGAATTGGTTGTGTACTTATACAGAATGATGGGGTTATTGCCTATGAATCACAGTAGTTAAACATCCTTGAACAAAACTATTCCACTCATGATATTGAGTTACCAGTTGTAATATTTTCTATGAATATTTGGAGACACTATATCTATTGTAAAAATGTGATATTTATACTGATCACAATATTTTGTAGTATATTTTATCTCAAAAATAACTGAACTTGAGTCAAAAGTGATGGCTTGAACTAATAAATGACTATTATTGCACTATCCAGTACCACCTGGGGAAGGTAAATAAGGTGGATGATGCTTTGGACAGAAAGGATCATGGAGTTATAAACAAGATGAGAGTTGAAAGAGACCCTATATACATAGATTTAGTAAATGTGGATATGGAAATAATCATGGAAGGTGAAATGTCAATAATTTTTCGAATGGTTTCCAAACCATCATTACTATAAATGAACAAAATTTCTCATAATGATGATGAGGAGTTACAAAACAAAATTAAAGCTATGTGTGATGGGAAATTGTTCAACGTCATATATTAAGATGGAATTTTGAAATTTGGGAAGAGAATTTGTGTTCCTAAAATGCTTGATCTAAAAATGGAATTTTTTGATGATGCTCATAGTTCCAATTCTTTTATACACAATGGTATCACTATGATGTATAGTGATTTGAAGGATGATTTTCTGTGGGACAACATATATAGGGAGATTGCTGATTACGTGTCAAGATGTATGGTTTTTCAAAAGGTGAAGGTAAGAAGTCCACATCCTAGAGGAGTCATGAAACCTCATCCCATTCCTAAGTGGAAATGGGATGATATTAATATGGACTTTTCATGGGGCTACCAAAGACTTCTAGAAGGAATCATCCAATATGGGTCATTATTGATCATCTTTCCAAGTCAGGACATTTACATCCTATAAGAGAATATTTACCACATGAATTTTTAGAAATACTATATATTAATGAAATTGTAAGACTTCATGGTTTACCCCTATCGATTTATTCTGATTATGATCCCCATTTTACATTAATATTCTGAAATAGTCTTCAAAAAGCCTTGGATACTAAAATTCTTTTAAGCTATACCTACCACCCTTAAACTGTTGGAAAAATCGAATGGACTATTTGAACCCTATAATACATTTTGAGATCTTAGTCCCAATAGGTTCAAGGTATATGGGATCAGTATTTAAGTCTGGTAGAAGTTTTCTATAACAATATATTCCATTTATGTATTCACATGGAACCATGTGAAGAGTTATATGGAAATCGATGTCACACACCAACTTGTTGGGATGGTGTTGGTGAAAGAGAACTCGTGGGCCCAGAACATGTTGAGGAAACAATGGAAAAGGTTAAGAGTATAAAAAAACACAATAATGAAACTCAATGTTGTAAAATGGGATATGGAGATAACTGAAGGAAATAATTATAATTCCATGTAGGATATCAAGTTTTCTTGATGGTATCTCTATATAAGGGTGTTATACAATTAGATAAGAAAGGTAAATTAAGTCCCAAGTACATTAGAACTATCTAAATTCTAGAATGAATATGATTTAGAGCGTACCATTTGGAAATTTCTCCAAGTCTCTTCAATTTTCATGGTTTTTTTTAAAATATTAGTGTTGAGAAAATGCATGCCTGACCAAACTCATGTACTCACCAACAATGAAATAGAACTAGAAACAGATCTTTCTTACTGTGAAGAGCCTGTTAAGATTCTTGATACCATAGAAAAAGTGTTGAGAAAATAGACAACTCCTCTGGTAAATTTTCAATGGAGAAACCATATGATGAAAATTAAACATGCGAACCGGAAGAAGTTATGATGAAGAACCACCCGAATCTTTTTATTAAAAATATTCTAGAAATTTTTCAAAAAAATTATTTTAATGAGGGAAAAACTTAACACCCTCAAGCTTACTCGGTATGCTTCTCTTTGAATAATGCCATAACATAGGTTTTATGAAACTTCATGTTCTAGCACACCATGATTAATCAAACCATCTGTTATAAATAGTAATACCCAAATTTTAAAATTTTAAATATTTAATTTTTCAAAATGAAATTCATATTTAGATTGGGAATATCAAAAATAGCTTAGGGTTAAATTTATGTATTTTTTTTGAAAATGTTAAATTTTTTATGAATAGTGAAAAACATTGCGTTATTGCTTAAAACAGAAATTTATTTAAATCATTATTATAATTACATAACCTTTTTTAATGTCAATATAGATACATAATATCTATATATTCAATGTAATTTATTGGAGTCATTTTTCAATAATATTATATTTATAAATTTTTGTTGAACTTTTTAGCGTTTTTACCCACCTTCTAAGAACATTTAAAAACTAACATAAATGTAATTTTACTATTTCTATGATTCCATTTCTCAAAAATCTATGAGATATGATTGACATCTATAAGTAAAATGTGGTTTAATAAGGCGAAAATAATTTTTGGTGAGTAGTAACTTTTGATTTTTATTTACCACTGTTAAAAGTAAATAAGGAAATTAATGCTATGAATGATTTTACAATTACCCTAAAACATGTCCTAATTCTATTGGATAAGTGTTTCTCAAATAAATTCAACTATTGGAATAAAATATTGTACTTTCAGATCCACTTGGATTATATTAGGACATTTATTATTATTTAATTGAAAGAAGAGTTAAAAGTTTAATATTCATGGTTTAATAACTAATACATTTTTAAAAGAAGGTTATAAATAAGATAAATTTGATTTTAAATATTCATTACAAATCTAGAAATATTTCTTAAATCATGGTATTTTAAATATAAATTTTAGAAAATATATAATTAAATATATTTATGACACAATGATGATGCAATAATTACCTTATTAATGATATATTAAAATAATTGATATTATAAATATCAAAATAAATGTAAATTTAGTCTTTTGATTCATTTCACTAATTTTATAGGTTAATATGACATGTTAGGGTTGATTTAATTTTATTTTTTCAAAGCAATCATGTTTTTTTACTTTCATAGAAAACAAATAATAAATAGTGTCAATATTGATATAAATGAGTTTTTAAAACAAATAATATATCACTAAATGATATAATATTCCAAAATATATAATCATTGGCCAAATAAAATATATAATAATAGATATTTCATAAATTAACCACTTGAGTTTCTCTTGGAATTTCAAAGTATGTTACTTAACCATGTAATATAAAAATACAAAAAGACATGGTAAAAGTTCAACTATTTAATTATGAATTAAATCTAAAAGATAAGGTTAATATGGTGACTTAACGTTTCTAAAACCTATTGGTTGAGAATATTTTACCCCACCCCTACCTTATCCTAGAACTAAATCTATCTGGAGCCATTAGAAAACTAAAATTATTTTATAATAAAATACTATTTCTTGCTTTTCCTAAAGTGACCCTCGCCACTTTTATAAAATGGTACTTCCCATTATCATAATTTCACACATACAAAGAAATTTTGAACAGAAAAACCTGGATAAAATATCCTAAAAAAACAATAAATTCAACTTAGAGGGTTTTCTTTGATCATAAATAAATCCTTTGTATCACTTTTGTTCAAATCCAAAGGAAGCACCTGATGAAGTTGTAATAATTTAATCACCTCTTTCAATGTTCTTTTTTTATTCTAAATCCTCATTAATTATTTTTTCCATACCAAAATAATAAATCCAATACATTCTAAAAACTGTTATGTTTTTATAAATATGTTACAACCATATTCATTACTCTATCCATCCTATGAATGAAAAAGTCTCCATACATGCATATGTACGGCTTACCGTCTCCACGTTGTGGTGTAGTTTGTTATTCAACACTTAATTATTTGTATGGGTATAATAATGAGTATCATTGATATAAATAATAAATATAACATGTTAATGATTCTTTTTATATTACATACCATCCAAATACATATTATTTCACCATAAGTAGAGTGATATTTTCGCTCGTGCGTACGTATTGATTATCTTCTCCATGAACGCGATATGATTCATTCACCATCATAACCATTTAAGAATAATTTTCATTTAATGATTAATAATTATGTTTATGATCTTAATATCATTCTGGATATGAATAAAATAAAACCAATACATAAAAAATATGACTTACGCAACAAAACATATAACGGAAAATGAATCAGTTAACACTTGAAACAATGATACTACTGAAGTATCATTAACAAAGAAATTTTATAAGATCATATGTGATATCATATTTACGTATGCGGTTATTTTATAATTTATTAATAGTGATTTAACCATTATAAATGTTGTTAACTTACCCTTGTCTAATTAAATGTACAATTTAAGGGTTAATTTTACAATCTCTTTATTATCAGAGGTTGTTTATATGTAAGTACCAACTAAGACCTCTTTATCATCCACATAGATGTTTCTTAAAAATTCATTTCAAATCATTTTTACTATTTCCTATACTGTGGGTTAATGTAATTTATACCCTTCTATGAATTTTGATATAGTTGTATGAAAGGAATCTTTCTTTCTCTTTCCAAATAAGGTACTTTATGACCTTTCTAAAAAATTAATGACAAATTTTTTTTATATAATATGGTGGGAGACAATATTTTCCACCATTATAACACATCCAAATCATCCCTAAAAAAATTATAATAATAATTTCAGAGTAAATGATTTCCTTTATAATTACGTGAATTCTAAATAATTTCAAAATAGAAATAGATATTTTTCTCAAATAGTATTGATTTCATCTATGTCAAAAAAAATTGATGGATTTTACACATGTTTGATGTTTGTTTATTATGATTAAATATCCCATATTTTATTGGTGGTTTTGTGATATGTTTGACTATGGATGGTTTTTTTATACCATTCATGGTTTATGATTATATTATTATCATTTCATATGCTAGTTTCAATACAAATGTTTATGTTATGTTTCAACCTTTTCATATGAGGAATGCATTGGACATATTAAGTAATGGGTGGAGCCCACTATATGTTCTCAATGAATCAATATGTCTAATGATAAAAACTCGTTTCTTGGAACAAGGCCTCGAAAAATATTATTTTTAATCTTCGAATGAGGCCTCGACTATGTGGTTATGATGTCCGGCAATATAAATTCCATCATTATGAAAGTAGTTATTGATATTACATGTGATTATTTGACTAGTATAATAACCTAGTGAATAAGTAAATGGAATTATTTGATTTATCATTTCTATATTATATATAATTTTAGGTTTAAAAGGATTTTGTTTTATGTCTTATACATTTCCTTAAGTGTTTATGATTATTTATGATAGATTACATTGTATTGTTATACTTACTATTCATCGAAGCTTGCCCCTTTATTATGTTTTATTTTTCAATGGATGTGATGAAGTTTATTATGATTGAAATATAGGGATAGACTAAGGGATATGAGTGTGTTAATAGGGGCACCAATGTTGTTGTTTTATTATTTCGTGATGTAATATAAAACATATGTATGAATCTACTACATCCCAGGATACTAAATTAATCGGCTTTTTGAGACTTGATCTCTTTTGATCATGCCAATGTATTAAAATAATGAACGGGCTCTGGGATTCTAGCGTCAGGGTGTTACATTATAGTTCAATTACCTTGGTACTATCCATTATGAATTTAAATTATTTCTTTTATAATATATCCATTCTTTTGAAAATGCATATCCACAACAATGTCGATGAACAAGGTACTATTTTAGATCAATGTGGAAGCTTCTGTTAGAATATATTATCATGATCCAGTGAAAGGAGTGGCATAATTTGATGCGTCTAATAATTGAATTAATATTGGTGAGTTTTTGTAATTCTATCCATTATACATTTTTTCTGTCAAATAACATATCTATAATTATTATGTCATTTGTATCCCTACCTTCACAAGAAGATGTACCAATTAAATGTATTTCTGAAAATAGGTTCCAAATTTTTAACAACAAAAAGTTTTTTGTTTTCTAAATGCTAAATTTTTTTTGGGAGATGTCATAATCTTCTAACTGAGTGAAGAATCCCAATAATATATATTAGTCTCTTAGAGTGACTCTAATCTAGAGTAGGAGTCGCTAGCCCATTAACATATCTCAGGGCATCATGTTTGGAAATATATATGAAGATATTTTATATAACCTCCATAGAAGATGTCAGCATAAAGTAACATTGAATTCTCTTTAATTTAATGATTTTGGGATATGGGGGTTCAACTATAGAAACATACATACTATTATATACGATATAATATAGGTGTTGGAGTATAAATAAGTATACTAACAGTTTCCCTCTATGTAAAAATCTGCAGCACATTCTTCAAATCTCCAAGCAATGATGTTTCAAGAATGGTCTAACTATAAGGATTCAAATTTTTCATAAATAATTATTATAAGATAAAAAAATAACTTGTAGTGTAATCCTTTCACTGAGAACAAAATGTAGTCAAAGTAGATTTAATGGGGAACTATAGATTGATCGAGGATACCTAGACTAGAGTGGTAGATTTCACCCCCAACCTAGAGAGATTATTATATGCTATAAAGTTCAAGTATGTGGATTTGGATATTCATTGACATAATATAGATGATAATGATATATTAATTGATCATCTCTGAGATTTGACTAAGAGAAACATGTAATATATTACATCAATATTTAATGAAAAAAGACTCTAGCTTCTAGATGGTCCTATTCCATCATGTTATAGAATATGATAATGGTAATCATGAATTTTTTTTGAGAACTAGACATTTCTTACCATAAAATAAATTTAAGATAACCTCTGACACTGATAAAGTGTAATACCAAGATAACATGAATACAATTGGATTTTAAAAGTAATTGATTAAGTATATCATGATTTCCAAATACATCAGTCAAAGGTGGATCCCTCATGGTCTCGAGCTCGTAAAAGGGTATAAGATATTACGATATAGAAGTATATATACCAGCGCTATATAATAGAGATTTAATACTCTGATATAGAAAATTATTTCCCCTTGATTGTATTATCATGGATGGATATTCCCATAATATATATAGCAGCACATGTAAAGACATTGTACTACATAGTTATCCTACTTAGATATGGAATATTGTTTCTCCCATGATTTATTTTCGTATTAGATTATAAGAATGAGGAATATGGAAACACTTATACCATCAATGTATGATTCAACAGTACCACTTAGATATGGAAGATGATTGAACAAGTATAATGAAATAAAGAGTCCCCATGGGTGGAAATCATTGGGAGAAGAGTTATGGGGTGTCAGGGAGGTCTTGATTTCTAGTCTCCCCAAATTACTACATGTTTGTGTGTCTTCCTTTTCATTGAGTTTTAACCCTTTCCTGGACCTATTTTAAATATAAAGAAAATAAATAAATGACATCTAGGAATAAGGATAAAAAAATTCAAGAGGGAATCAACATCATGATATTTCACCCTCACACATTTCACATAGGTGATTAAATAAAATATATGGGAGTAATAAATATTTATATAATTTTTTAATATTTTAATAGACATAGATTGAATATATTTAATTTTTAAAGGGTTATTTAGTGGGCCCCATAATCTTTTTGTCTCTTTTATTGCAATAACATTTTTCTAATCATTGAAATGGGAATCTTATTGGGAAATATTTAGACCATTACTCGGAATGCCCTTTGTGGGTTATGAAAATTAAACTATATGTATATTGTTTTACTTTTTTTATTCCCATATTTAATTTAAATATACTTGTTTTATTCTAAGAATGTGGAGAGTCATCTATTTTTGCAAGATTCACATTGTAGGTTTTCATGAAGGATAATACTAAAACTTTTTCCATGGATATTTTATGGTCATTCAATTTAGACTAGTACATACATTGTTTTATGGAACTAATTTTGAATAAATTATGATGTATACTACACAAAAACATGTTTTCTGTATTCTCGATGTGAATAGAGAGGCCATTGTTGTAAAAAAAAATATGGCATCAATTAATGGCGCATGCTTTTAAAGATGAAAATTCTTGTAAGAACACAATTATGATATAGGATAAGGTTGCATTGAACAAAATGTGAGATGGTATGTCTAGTATCAAGGGAGAGATAATCTCAAAAAAATGTGAGAAAATTAATTTAGAATTGTGAATTAGGAAATTCATCATAGAAGTATAGATAATAAAATGGGTCAATGTATGTAATTCATGCTAATGGAATCCAGAATAGTGAATCATGGAGTCTAGGGTCATAGAAAATAGACTAGTTGAAATTGAAGAGTGATACAACATATTTTTTCCTTACAAATAGGTATTATGATGAATGTGTAACATCCAAGGTATTAAAATCTACTATAATATCTATATTATGGGATTTATAAATTATAAAATGAGATACTTGAATCTATAATTGATGGTATTGAACATTAATATAAGGAATAATCATTTCCCACAATTGAATATCGAGTTCCAAAATAACGCTATTAAGGATTATGAATATCAGAGGAAATTCTCCTAAGGATGATGATGCCTCTGGTTAGTAGTTCCATATATAGAATCATGGATAGTACTAACCCCAAGTGTCCCTTGTAGTCAAGTGAACATGTTATAAATAGATAATTAATGATTAGTAATTATTTAACACTAATTGAATAAAATAAGGTAATGGGATAAAGGGTGTATTTTAAGGGTTTGATAACCCAAAATTTTTGGACACCATTCATTGATCATGTCCTTGCAGTGAAACAATATAACATGTGGCGTCATAATCATGTGTGGTGGATAAGATATTGTGGATCTGATATATCTTTTTCTTGGACAAGTGGGACCAATTAGAAAAAAATTGATTTTTAGAGAAATTTTGTGGGAATTAAAGGATTTATCCATTTTAAATTTTCACTCTAGCATTTCTCTATTTATTGACAGTGGATAAGGTAGAATGTGAATACTTGAATTTATATCTTGTAATCCATCATGGGTTATTGACCTGATATTTTTTGTGTCTTATTTTATTTATAGTTTAAGGGTTATGGAATTTGTATAACTGAGGGTTGTAATTTATGGTTATACATATTTATCCACAATTTTATAGAAATTGATTTCATATAAATTAAACTAAAAATGGATATTATTTAACTACTGAGGGAATGAAAACATGATTTGAATGATAAGCCTAATGTTAGTATAGACCATCTCAAAAGGGGAGACAATTTGTTTAATGTCATTGTATTTAGATATAAAAAGTGAGAAAGACCAAAAGCATGGGTAGGGAATGTTAGAAGTGAATTGAGATCCAAATACTACTATTGACCATATTAGAGCGAGAACGCACATGCCTTTATCATCATATTTTATAGACCATATTGTAAGGGGTACAATGTGACAACCCAAATGGAGAACAAGATCTAAAAATTTCCTTGAATCCTATGAATGGAAAATGAAGATGATATAAATCAGCATATAGTGTGTGTGAATCTGTAGAAGGATATATAAAAAAATATTAATGATTAACGATTACCCATATTCAAATGATCAGATCCATGAAAATTTTTTCGAACTGTATTGTGATTTTTGGACCGTCACATGAGGATGGAGATTTCTCTAGTTGGAAATGTTTAATAATGTTTCATAAACATTACCAAGAAAAGGTGTACCTTGGAGATTGATTCACTTATTTTTTATAACACTAAAATATTTATGGACATTCAAAACATGGAAACAATGAAGTGTTTTTTTATGGAAAGAAACATTCAAGTGTTAGTTGAAGCACATCAATCCTAATATAACCAAGGTTTTTTTATTTACGGATAATGAAGGTGAATGTATATTGATTTTTGATTCATGTCTAGGCCCAAAACATATAGTTACGATGTTGTTACTTATCTTGAATGAATATTAATCATGCCTTCTATGGTTAATATAAATTATGTTTTATCCAGAAATAGAGTCTGATATAGAAAATCCCAAATTGAATTATTATGTTAAACACAATAATGAGTTAAATGAAAAATGGATTTTTTGTTGGCCCAGAAATATATGGTTAACACATCACTTCATATAAAAAAATATGAATCAAGTTATATATAGTTATTATAAAATATTGTACCACATATATCTAGGTTGTATATTTGGATGGTAAATTTTTATTCTTTTATTATGACAAAACTAAATGAAAATCTAATAGTACACCCCCGAAAAATGACATAGGATTATGTATATTGTTTCTCCAGTTTGTGGACTAGTTTGAGGACCCAATACAAATATTAGAATCTATTGTTCTATGATATAGTTACAATGAATGATGTAATTTCATCTTATAAATAGATTATAGGGATAATATATTCCCCAATTACCCTTACATGGATCAAAATATCATATAAGAAAGTCAGGCCATCTAGAATGGATCACTCTATATCAAGACCAAGTTGGATGGGAGTTTTTTGTGTGAATATGAATTATGTTTGTCTTGAAAGTTTTGTCTTTTGTTTCTAAGGAAATTTCAAAGAAGTATAAATCAACTCACTTTGTAAATGTTAGTTATCAAAGTCACAATTATAATCAGGTCATTGGACTCACATTTCCTGAGAAATTTAATCAGATTGTAAAGATATTTTCTGGAAGAAAAGGTTCATCAGAATCACCTTGGGTCCAGAATGAAGTGTTGATTGTAATGAGGAAGAGTATCATAGTATGTGTCAATCTGATTGAAATATAATTATGCATTATTTTTCTTCGAGTTCTTATAAATCATATGTTGTATATGAAACTTGTGATACAATCCTTATGAATGAAATGTGGGGAACAAGTTCTTCCAATCATACTGAGGATTGGATTTGAAGTAAAGAGGCTTCGAGGGGTTTTATAAAACATAATAATGTAAGTAAAATGATGACATAATAATAATAAAAATTCAATTGTACTGAGGATGTCATGATACAATCTGATGTTTGTCAAAAAAAGGAATTTCCTAAATTAAAACAATTCTATTATTGATTCAATGATGTGATATCATCATATGAAGAATTTTTTGAAGTCCATAATTATTTTTTAATACATTAAATAACAAAGATGGTGGTTTTTTGTTAGATTTATAAGCCACAAGATACAAATCCTTGGAGTTAGTGTGTATTTTAATCATAGAAGGAATGAAGTTTCTGACATAGAAATTGATTCCATTGGTTCATTGGACACAGTGTGCCATTGAGTATCAGAGTAACACAAAAATCGATCGTCATATACATTGTATGGTTGAACAATGTAATTGGTAGAATAATTTTATTATTTATGGAAGATGGGACTAGTAAAAATGATGAATAATTTAAAGTAGTAGGGACCAATTCAAAATCAGATCTAAGTTCAATAAATAATATATTAAACCATATTCATCAAGATGAGTTTTTTGGACATGTATGATAGTTTTAATCTATATTATTTTTCCATTCAGTTAAAAGGAAAAGATGTCTCACACCCATATGAATTGGTTCAATGGTAATTATACTAGTGCTGACACTTATACATCTGAGGTAAGAAGATACAGAACCATCAGACATGGGATGACACTAGTAACATCATAAGTTGCAGGATCATCAGTCCGAGGAAAATAAGAACAATCTTATTTGAAGTGTTTATTATATGTGTTTTCATGGTGAGTTCAAATTTATATGATTTAAGAAAAAAAATTTAAAGAAGTTTTAAGATGATTATTAATTGTTTCCATTGATGTATATATATCTTTACAATTTACCATTATGTAAATAAAAAAATAAAAACAACTAAACTATAAAAAAATAGCAGAAATGGTTATGAAAGATCATTTTCAATTATTTTCCTTAATATGTTGATATAGATCATTGAAATAATAAGATTCTGTAATTTTTAACAAGTTGGTATGGAGAATATAAATGGGTTGTTGATTTTGAGGATCGTAATAGGAATAAATATAGTTTTAATATTTATGTTTTTCAATTGGTGAAGAAGTATTTAATGAATAAATTGTTTTCTTTATCATAATTATGAAATATTAAGAGGTATATCAAAATTATAAAGAAGCGTATCAAGAAATTATAATGTGATATGAGATTGTGATAAGATTTGAGAAGGTTCGAGAATAAATCAAAATAGTTGAGAATCACTAAAGAAATTAAAGATGCAGCTAGTATTTAATAAAATTAAATTTTAGGGAATATTGGATAAGAATTATTGTAATTCATAATCTCATCAATTTTTTTTATTCCTATTTATAGTTTATGTACATTTTACATTAAACTGACTGAAGTACTATTTCAGGGTGAAGAAGACATAAGGTTGAGTTATTAAGGTTTTAGAGAGAAAAAGTTTGAATATTGGTGTTTTATGAGGATGTTTAAGGAATATTTGAAGATGAATATCGAGGGTGGAATTTATATTTTTTAGATCAGAATGAGAAATCAGACTTCTATTTTCTAACAGATATAGAAGTAGTTCAAAATTATCTCAACTATATTTTGGAAGACTATGATTTCCAAACTAAACAATCAGGGTGGGAAGATTAGACTTTGGATCACGCTATGTACCATTATGATGTCTGTGAATCCTTTTCTAGCTCGTGGGTTTGGAAGTGAGGATTTATTTTTAAGATCATATTTTGTGAAAATTGACATTGAATTTGAGTAACATTTTTTAAAGAAATTAGTGAAATTTTATTAACTAGTTATGCAAATTTTATTTCATTATATAATGCTACTTGAATCACATTCACTGCTCTATTAAACAAACTGATATAATAGTGTAATGGAATATCATAATCGTTTTATCTACACAGAAAGGATTGTTTCTAGTGATTTTTTTTTGTATTAGATTATTTCCATAATTTAAAAAGGACGTAGATACTCTTATTGAGTAGAGAACCTTTTAAATTCATGTGTTCCTATGGATTTGTAATTTGTCTTGTTTTAATCTAGGTATAAACTCTTTAACCGGAGGAGAATGTCATTTTAAATGAAAGGAAACAAAAAAGAAGAAGTTATAAATCATTCAACCCCGCCAACTCTAAGTGTTAAATTTATCCCATGGGGAACTATCACTTGGTATTAGAGCCATGGTAACCTTTATATACACTTTTTTTATGTTTTTGGAAGAGATTTTTTAATGTAAAATATGAATTCTGTGAATCTTAAATGGATTTCAGTCCTCAATGGTGATAACTATCATATCTCTAAAGATAGAATGTTTCATTATCTAATGTATCTTATGTATGTTTTTTGTTAACCTGTAATATATGTATTTCCTCAAATTGATCCAGAATATCCTCTTACATATTTTGACAAGAAGAATATCATGATTAACAGAATAGATAATAATTATTTACTGTCATTACATTTTGAATGTGATTTTTTCAGAGTAAAATATGTTTCCACTACTAGAGGTATCTGAGATAATTTCAGGACCATTTATGAAGGAAATAAGAAAGTGATGAATTGAATGTTGAAAACATGGAGATTGAAGAATTAATATCACAACATAGGTGATTATGAATCATTTGGTAACCTCTTTACCAGGGGAAATACATTTTTCCCAATAAAATGTCTTCGTAAAATGTTTTATGATTCTAATATTGTCAAAAATATCATGAATGTTTTTTCATACAAGTGTGATGCCAAAATTTATTTATTATAATACAAATATACAAAAATATTATCTATGGATTATTTTCATTGCACTCAAATTACATATGAACCGATAAGGAAGCAATTTATAAAAGGAAAAAAAATTGATCATGGAAAATCATTTAAGGTTTCCTGAGAAATTTTTTTAAAATGAATCATGATGAAGTAGAAGATAGGGATTATGATACTAAAATCTAGTTATGTAAAAATAATAAAAAAATTTATCCTTCTTTTCTAATGATGGGAAAATAGGTACAGGTAAATGTAAGGGGTAGTTTCCTTCGAAATGTTTTGAATCTGGAGTAGTTTGGAACATTGTGGATAATCGGACTCACAGAAAGAAAGAATATTATAATGATGAAGATTATAGATGTAAGAAAATATCATTGAAGAAACATGGTGATAAGGCTAAATGTTATTCCAAAAATAGATAAAAGATGTTATTTAAATACAAAAAGAGATTCATTTTGTCTAGAGACAATATAAAACAACCAATTGAAGTTGAATCTAAAAAATCAATTACTTCTGATGGATAGAATACTATTATTGTGATATTTAACAATGAAGTATTTAGAATAAACTTTTATAAATAAAAAATAAACACATTTATAATTTAATATTAAGGAATAATTTAAATAATGATTAAGAATGATTGGAGGGATTTCGAAAAGAAATTGGGAAGTTGTAAAATGATAATGCTTCAAAAAACAATCTAAATTTTTTTTTAATGATAACGTAAATCTTTTAGAATATATTGGGGACATGAATAAAATATATTGAGAAAAAAAGAATCATAATTAAAATCTATAATTTAAATTGAAAGTGACAGAAGAAGTTAAAGAATTTTTCTTAAAAAGTCTTTCTAATTATTAACATTTTGTTTTATGTTTTATGATTTATATTTATCAATATTATAAAATATTTGGAAAGGATAAACCTAATAAGGGTTAAAAAATTATTTTCATGGATAAAAATAAAGATTAAATCGTTTCTAAAAATAGATAGGTGTGAATTTTATATATGCTTCCAAAACTAACAAAGTGAAGAAGATAAAAGTTTATAAAAAATATATATTAGAATAATTTTCTATTACATATGGAAATGATGCTGCTAAACAAAAAAAAATAAATAATTTATCTTATTTTATAATAGAATGGTTGGTGGCCAAAAAACATGTGATATGAAAGATACGAATGTCGGTGAGAACAATGTTCAGAACTTCGGACAATATGGAGGTTTCAGAAGAAAATTGTATTTCTGTGGATACTTATAGTATTATGGTGGATTTGGTCACACATAAAATACATGTTGGTTTAACCAACAACATTACTAATGTTCCACACATTACAAATGTAATTTTTTATGGGGTATCAATTATCTCAAAGGTAGAAGTTTGAGAAGGGTGTTCTGGTGAAATCAGTGATGGTTGGTGTAAATATTGAAGATATGTTCTAAAATTTATAAACTTTTTGTGAAACATAAAAAGAATTTTAATATCATTAAAATTTATGTCTTGTTTTTTATTAATGAAAGAAATTTTTTTAACAACTATCATACTACAGATATGTAAAAAGATAAATGGAAATAAAACAACTTTTGTTGAAGAAAATGCTCTCAAAGATATAAAAGGATGACAACCTCTGGTTCTGGGTTGTGGGTGGTCTTCTCATATAAATGTGAGTTTCAAATTTTTGACGAATTTGAAATATTCAAAACATGGAACAATAAAATATAGAAATGATGAGTCTCTCATAATCAAGGTTTTTTAATCCTACATCATTGGGTATGAAAAGTTGAAATGCAAGAAATATTAGTTTGATGATGGGATGAAATAAAAAATTCAAAGTATTTCAAAAAAATTTGATGAAGGAAATAATTTTATTTATAAAAAATTATGTGTTTTTGGGAAAATTGGGAATTTTGGGAAATTAGTTACAAGAGGGAAATGTATAAAATGAAACATTTCCATGTTGGTGAGGCTCAAAACTCATATTACATCGGCATGGTAGAACGGAATATGTTTTTGAGTGGAAATATATAAAAAACGTTTTAGGGAATCATGAGCAGTACATAAAAGTGAGATATTTTCAGAGGTATTGTGGGTATATCAAGAAGAATATATTGGTGTTGAAATATTTGTTAAACGGGAAATATCATGAACATTATGCAGTGGAAGGTTGAATATTTTTTAAAACAACACATATAACTTCTTAATTATGATATTTATGGTCAAATGAGAAAATTATAAACACATGAAGATAAGTACTTAATTACATTATTTGATGAATCTAATCACATTTCATGTGTTAAATATATAAAACATATTTCAAATTCTCTGAAAATGTTTGAATATTTTAGGAGGAAAGATTATAAGTAATTTTAGTATTCTGCGATGAAGTTGAGATCAATCAATTATACTGAAAAAATAAATATTATGAAATTTTTCTTGAGAATAATGAGATTCCACATGAGTTTAGTACACCATACACTTCTCAAACAAATGGTGTTACTAGATGGGAGAATTGATGTTTTGTGGAAATGGAGTGAACTATTTTACTAGAACATATCCTCTCTCATTACATGAAGATATAATCCATGGGTACTTTTGAATATTCAATTATAATTTTTCTACAAGACAATATATTATATGACACCGTATGATATTTTTTATGAAAAAATTCCAAGTATGAAACTATTAAGAGTTTTTTGGATTCCATGTATACTAAACAAGGAAATTTGGAAGCCTTGGAATGTTTGATCAGAGATGTGAAGATATAATAACTCTTGGATATTATCTACAAAGAAGATGATATGGAGGTTTTATCAATGAAATAGAAAGATTATTTTAATCTGTTGATTTGATTGTTTTTTAAAAGTTGGGGAAGATTTAATAAACTCAAACATATAAGGATGATAAATAAAATATAAGAATGTTTCATTCCATTTCTAACAAGGTTACAAGAAATGAAATTTATACTCAAGAAAAAGAATCAATATTAGTGATTTCAATTGATAAGTAAGAATCTCAAATAAATCATCACATGATGAGGAATTAAGTGGAAGCTCAAAACATTATTGGTGATCAACATAAAAAGGTTAAAACTATATGGGCATCAAAAGTTATATCACATACTTATCTGTACCCAAATGTTGAGCTGAAATATGTGAATGAATATTTTTAGAATCTTGAATTGGTTGAGTCTATGAATGATGAGATATATTGGATAGAAAATACAGATACATAGTATATCATTCCTAAAACAAATGAAAAACTATTATTGGTACAAAATTGTTTTTTCTTAACATGATGAATGAAGATTCTAAGGTGATACGAAACTAAGTAACATTATTCAGAAAAGGTTACTATCAGATTGAAGTCATTGATTTTGATAATACTTTTTCATTGGTGGAAATGTTATGAAGAGTTTGGATATTTTTTAATAATAACGTACAATAAAGTTACAATTTTTTTTTCAAATGGATGTGAAATCAACATTTTTAAATGGGTATCTTAATGATTTTGTTTATATTCAACAACCATGTTTTGTTGTTGTTGGGATATATGAAGGTTATGTGTTGAAGTTGAATAAATCATTATATGGTCTAAAACAAGGACCGAGAGAATGGTATTCCAAATAGGATACCTTCTTAAGAAAGTTGATATTTAAGAAAGTAAGGGTTAATAGTTATCTGTAAATCAATGAAATTTTGGATTTTCCCTCATAATAATTTTTTATATTGATGACATTGTTTTTGTTGTGAATGATGATAGAACCTATGAACTAATTTCTAAAAATATGTAATGTTTCTTGAGATACCCATGTATGATGAAATGGAATAGTTTCTTGTGTTTCTAATATAAAAAAAGAAGAAACACATTTTTTCTAAAGAAAATTATGCTAAGGAACTTCTTAAGAAGTTCAGTATGGAAAATTTGAAACCTATTTCAATAAATATTTTAGTTGGAACCCAGTTCAAAAATAATGGATAAAGTAATGAATTTTAATATTATTAATTTCAGAAGGTAATATAAATCTTATTAAATTTTACAACCATAAGACCCGGCATTGTTTATGTTGTCACCTTATGTAAAAGATTATAGAGGTCTCAAAAAAATCACATCAACTTCCTGGAAAAATCTTTATGAAATATATCAAAGGGACAAAATTTTTTGGAATCATGAAAGATATCTCAAAATTTACTAACTTGTTTGGATATTAAAATAACAATTGGTCTGGAAATGGTGATGATATAAGATCCACATCTGGGGAAAATTTGTGTTAGTTGGAATAAAAAGAAACAACATTTAGTATCTCTTATAATGTAATAAGATAAATATGTTTTCTCGACTCAAAAAGACACTAAACTTATATGTATGAAAAACTTGTTAGAAAATTACTTATGGAAGTGAAGCTACCCTTCCAATTATGTTCTGATAATTAAAGTACTACCAACCGTAAAAGGCACCTGGTAGAAAATTATCATTCAAAAGACATTGTTATAAAATATCAATTCATCAAATAGAAGGTGTAGAAGAATTAATTGAAGCAAGAGTATGTTCCTATATTAGAACAAGGTGCTGAAATTTTCTCAAAACCATTACTGAAGAAACATTTTTATAAATAAAGGTTGAACAGGTGTGTCCAACCTATTTCTCATCAAGGTTGAGGTTTTTTTATTTTTTCGCTCTCTCTCTTTATCTTGGGATAGTTTTTTCAAATGGGGATAATTTATTCATAAATATATTTATTAATATGTGGTAAACCACATAAGAAAGAATTTATGTAAGGGGAGTTTTTGGTAAGATGTGATTTCACCATGTAAATGTGTAAACTGTTCAAATAGTTTTCTACAATGGTTACAGGAATCTGGAAGAACATATGAAATAGAAGAAAATAGAAATGAATAAATATGATGAGGTTTTCATGAGTCGCATCTTTTGGACAGCACAATTTTAATTTCAATGGTTCCTGTTTCTTATAATGGGTTATCTATAGTAGGCATATAATTGTTTATATGTAATATATAGCTTTTGGCTACCAATTTTAATGATTTATGAATCGTGATTAACCAGAAAATTCAATAGGGAATATTATTGACAATAAGTGGGCTCAAAGTTGTTTTTGGAAGCTGAAATATTTTGTTTTCAATTTTTTTATTTTGTTGACAAGAGAATATCAATGAACAAGATGTAACCTCACTTTTTAAAAATTGGTTCTCAGAATCAGAACCATAATCAGTTTATCAAACAAACAATTCTTTTGAAAAATCAATTGATTCCGAAGTGTTTTTCTGGAATAAATGGTTGTTCGGACTCACCATGGGTCTAGAATGAATTTTTTATTGTAATTAGGATGAGTATCAATGACTTTTAGATAGATATGAAAATATAATGATGATTTTCTGATCGTGGGGTTATCATTAATCTATAATATTTTGGGGAACTTGTGATGTAATCCTTATGAATGAAAGGTAGAGATAAACTAATGCCAATCATATCAAAGATTATATTGTGAAGAGATAAGTATTTTGGAAGTTATTATACTTCTAAATATAATTCATACGATGTTATTTAGATTGAAAAAGTTTTAAAAATACAAGAGTAAGTAATGATAAAATATAGAAGCCTGTGAAAGAAGGAATTTTCTAAAATCAAATAATTCTGATAACAGATCATGAATGTGATATCATAAGAAAAAGAATGATTTGAGGACCATAATGTTTTTTCAGAATATAAAATTATAAATATGTTGGTATTCAGTTAGACTAATAATACATAAGATGAGAATAATAATAGTTGTTTTGAAGAATAATCAAATGAGAAATGTAGTGACAGATTTTGAAGCTAATGACACCGGTTCATCGAACACAGGGATCCATTGAGTATCAAATTGACACTTACAGTAATAATCATATGTAGTTATGGTTACAATAATGAATCCATTGTAGAATTGTTTTTCATGGGGGTATTTTGGTACTAGTAAATCCAATGAATATGTTGAACTTTCCTAGACCAATGGAAAATCGAATCAGAGATCAATAAACAATATATTCATCATTTTTCATCAAGATGGGTCGTTGGGACAAATATGATATTTGTACTCTAAGTTTTTTATCATAAGGGTAAAAAAGAATATATGTCTCACTATATTAATAATTGGTTCATGATTTATTGTACTAGTGCTCATACCAATATATCATATATAAGTAGAGACTGATCCATTATATGATGGTTGACACTTGTAACATCATAGGATGTCGTATCCTTGGTCTTAGGAAAAGAAGAATATTTTTTAATCTTTTTTTATGAAGTGGTGTAAGAGGATTTTAATGTTTGAACAGTTTATTGAAAATAATTTTCAAATATGTTTGAGGCCGATGCTAAATAATTTCTAATTAATTACAAATATCTTTTAGAGTTTCCACTATGTTCATTAAAAAAAATTAAGTAGAGTCTATCAAAATTAGAATGAATGGTTATGGAAGAATGTTTCCAAATACTTAATTTGATCATTTGATATGCATAATGAGAATGATAATAGTTTATTATATTTGATAAGTTAGTGTATATCATTAGAATAGGTTTTCGATTCTGGGAATCATAATTGGAATACATATAGTTATCTTATTTTTATTTTTCAATAGTAGTAGATAATAATAATGAATAAATTTATATGTTCATCATAATGAAGAAATTGTAATTTGGAAATCAAAATCAAACAGATGTATGTAAATAAATTATAATGTGAGGTGAAGTTCGCAGACGATTTGAGAAGGATTGAGAATAAATGATAAGATTTGATAAGAACATAATAAGATAATGATGGACAACAAATTTAAGGCACATTGAAGTTTGTGGAAATTTAGTTCAGTGCGATAGTTTTTCAGAATCATTCCCAAACAATTTTTCAGATGAAAATAAATCATGTCAGTACATTATACATTAAACTGTCCAATGTATAGTTCATTGGTGAAGATGATAGAACATAGATAATTGAATGCTTTAGAGAGAAGGAGTTTCCCAATTAGGATTTTTTAATGAATCTTCACTAGACAAAATAAGATAAAGGAATAAGATTGTATTTGGAGTTTTGGATCAGTCCGTGTAATCAGATTAATATTTATAGACTAAGCCAGAAGGTGTTCAAAATAGTTTGATTGGTTTTTTGGAAGAGTATTATTTCCAGACTGAACAACCAGACTGGGAATATCAAACACGGAATCAGTTTTACTATCATTACAATGTCTAGTAATTTTTAACCAAATATTTGGTAATAAAGTGAGTAATTACCTATATGATAATATTGATGAATGTTAACAAGGTTTCATAATAACATTTTTGAAAGAATCTTGTGAATGTTTCTTAACTTTTGATACAAATTTTATTAAATCATATAATGAAACTTGAATCACATGCACTATTTTATTTATCATAGTCACACATGTGTGTAAGGACATATCATATTAATTTTTTCCTCGCAAAATTATTATTTTCGATTGAATTGGGTGGTATAATATTTGTAGAGACACAATACATGATTTACATGGACATTACATTACTTTTTTGGAATACTTAATACATAACAAAAATAAACCCACAAGGACCTTAATAGTTTAGTGACTTTGGAAACTCGGAACAAAATCTTCTAATCGTTGTGAAAGATGTTCAACATCTCCCATAAAGATCTTCCCCTTTGGTTTTATTACCTAAAACTTTTCTTTATATCATGGGGAAAAGAAAACATATAAAGGGTGAGCTCAAATTCTCATTAAGGGTAAGCATGGAGAAAATAAAACAAACCCTATACATTTGAACTTAAAAACATGAACTTAAAGTTTAAACATAAAAATCTAGAGAAATTCCATAAAACATAGCAGTACATATGGATTAGATACATCAATCATGTTAAAATATAATGGGAATAATACATGTAATTGTGGAAAGAATTAATCACATGATATGATTTCCATAGTAGCCAAGGCATTGCTGCCAAGACCATCTTAGTGGACAACGTCCCTTTATGAATCGAGTTCACTCTTCGTTTCAGTCCTGTAACACTGATCCAGATTAACATACCGTTCCAGCCATGTCTATCTCATGAGATATATATCTTCAACCAATTCATTGTAGGGAGATATGGGTCCCAACCATCTCATAATGAAATCAGTCTTAGGTGTGCCATAACATGAACATAAATCATTCATCATTACCCAAAGAATAAAATGGGTTTCATATACATCATCTCTTCATAACATAATCCATATAAAAAATTGATATCATTTCATCATAAAGAAAGTGAAACCTTTTAAATAATAGGGACCTTATACTTGAAACATACACATATGAAATAATTCTATCTTATATGGAAAATGGTTTTGATAAAACACTTGAAATGAATTCTTGAGGAAAATATCCTTTCTTCTTCAAAATAATTTTATTTTCACAAAATTCCACGAAATTTTAAAATAAAAGGATTTTGTTGAAAATATTAAATAAATATTGTAGAGAAATCATCATGAAAATAAGGCGTTATAAAACTGTAAAAATCCGTTCATGCAGTATAAGTTAAAAAAACATTCTTCTCATTCTTTTGCCGGAAAAGTCAAAAAGTACCTCGTATGGTAAAGAAAAGAAAGATTCCTTACATAACTTTTAGTAAAAGTAAAAAAATGGGTAAAAAGGACTTTAAACATTCATGAAACCATTTTTAGAAAACAGGGACATCGATGATAAATATAACCCCAGAAAATACTTACGAATAGACAATCACAGATAAAAACGAGATTGGAATAGTTATCCCTTACCTTAGGTCTGATATGCTTCGTACGTATCCGAAACACCTATATAATGATTTATATAATGTCAATTAATTATTAAAGAATCATATTAATTGTTATGATATCATATATGGTTCACTTATCACTTTATATTACCCGTTCTTTTGTAAATTCCATGTTAAAGCAGCGTTTTGGGTAAAATCTTTTTATTTATCGTATGTGTTTGGACTTGTTGTTCATGATATTATTATTAAATATATAATGATTCAATTACTTATAGAATGTAAATAATTACTTATATATCATTTATATTCAATATATATATATAATAGAAATATAAATGAAATGAAATACACAGTTCATGGAGACGGTAGGCCGTACGTACGCATGAACGCTGTTTTCTTTTTCTCTATTGACTTGAATGGAAGTATGTAGATAAAATATATATATAAATAAATCCAGTAGCTTTATAATTTCATAAATTTCATTAATATTCAATATATATACTTTATAATCATTCTTGAGTGGTTAACATGGAGAATGAATCTCATCGCGTCGTGGAGACGGTAATCTGTACGTACGCACGAGCGATGATATCATTCCCATAATTATTGAATTGAATTAGAGTCGATGATATAATATCATAGAATCATTATGATGTTATAATAATCATATATAGTTATTCTTTACACCATTATACCCATCCAAGTAAGTTGGTGGTGGAAAAACTGATTACACCACGACATACAGACGATATTCCGTACGTACGCACGCGCAGTGAGTTCATTTTCCGTAGGATGGATAAAAGGTGAAATATGGTTGTTTAATATTTATAATAACATATAAGTATATATTTAATACTTATGTTATTACTTTATAATGAAACAACTAAATAATAGGAAGTAGAAGATGAATTAAACTTGAAAGAGTCGGTAGAAGAGATTACCTCTTCTCGACGCACCTCCTTTAAACTTCTTCTCTGGGAACTAGAGTTGGTCTTTTGAGAAGACTGGAACCTCCAGAATGTTTCTGTGGAAGTGGAGAAGAGAAATGGGAAGGTTTTGGCCGCGCTTCAAGGCTCAAAAGGTTGTAAAGATAAGATGGAAGGGGTGCCCTTTTTATCAGGGAGGAGAGGGGCACCTTAGGAAAACATAAAATATTATTTTATAATAAAGTCAAATTATGTTTTTTATAGCTCCAAATTGATTTATTTTGAAGTTAAGGTTGGTATGGGTAGATATCCTCTCATCAAATAGGTTTTATAAATGATTAATTTACTATTTTATCCTTATCATTTATATTTAACTCTAAGTTAAATAATTTATGTTTTACCGTGTCTTTTTGTTTTCTTACAATATATGGTTAATAACCATACTATAACAATCCAAACGAACCCCAAGTGGTTCCTTATTAATATATATATCCTTGTATAAGTCATTTGGCCTAACATTATATTATTTGGAATAAAATAACAATTAATAATATAATATTTGTTTTAAAAACAATTTTTTGTAAATTTGACACTATTTGGTACTTGATTTTTTTGAAAATCATAACAGCATTATTAGTTCAAAAAAAGTTAATTAAATAAATAATAACATGTCATATTAAACTATAAAATTATTGTAATTCATAAAAAGTCTCACATTACATTTATTTGGGTATTTATAACATCAATCATGTTAATATTTCATTAATAAGGTAATTACTGCATCATCATTGTGTCATAAATAAAACACATTATTTAATGTTTAAAAATTATAAATAAACAACAATTATGTAGGAAATATTTTTATATTTCTAATGAATATTTATAGTCGAATTTATCTTATGTATAACCCTATATTAAAAATGTTTTAGTTATTAAACGTTGATTTTAACTTTTTTAATTATTCTATAAATAAAATAATAATAAATTTCCTAATATAATCCAAGTGGACCTAAAGGGTAATATTTTATCCCTAAGGCTGTTTTTGGGTCGAACTACACATATCCAAAAGAATTAGGACATGTGTTAGGGTTATAATAATATCATTTTTACCCTTAATTACCATATTTTCTTTTAATCGTGGTAAATAAAAAAAAGTTACTATTCACCAAAAATTATTTTTATCTTATTAAACCACATTTTACTCCTTGATATTAACCATGTCTATCAGATTTTCGAAATTCCACTCATAGAAGCTGTGAAATTATGTTTTATGTAAATTTTCAAACTCTCCTAGGAGGCGTGTAAAAGACGGTGAAAAGTTCAATAATTTTTTTATATGTCTTAAATTATTATAAAATGACTCCAATGAATTACATTGAACTTATATAGGTATTATGTATCAATTTTGATCTAAAATAAATTTAAATAAAATAAATAATTATTTATATAAAAAGTCGGTTATTAAATAGTAACCTAGTGTTTTCACTATTCATCAAAAATTGAATTTTTTCAGAAATATACCAAAAATACACCCTAGGATAATATCGATATTATGAATCCAAAAATGAAGTCGATTTTAAAAAATAAAATTTAAAAGGCGGGTATTACTATTCATAATGGTTAGTTTATATAATATATCGTTGTTTAGTGAAACTTAGTATTACATACAACATACGCTTTCGTGGAAGGTCGTGATTCCGTGTAATGCAAGCCAATTCAGGGATGCGTGTAGTGAAAGATCCGTTTGGTGTTGCATATAACAGAATCAAAACATATTTCATTTATATATTAAACAAAATCTATACTTAATGTTGCGTAGAATAATATCCAAAAAACGAACTTGAAATTGTGTATAATACGAGCAAAGAATAGTGTTGCGTATACTGTAAGATAATACGGTGTTGCGTATAGTACAAGATAATCTTGGTGTACCGTACAACAGAAAATATGAACGAAATTAAAAGGAATATATCTTATAAAATCGCAAGGTGTTACATTCTACCCCCCTTAAAATGAATTTCGCCCTCGAAATTTTTGGGGTTATAAATGGTTTACTACTTGAAATTTTCTTTCATAGAAACCCACATCGTAAAAAGGAATACTAAAAAATAATTTTAAAAAGTGAAGTATGAAACATATCGGTTACCCAAATTAACTCATCACTGGGTTTCCACATATGTGAAAATATGGATATAGAAGAGAAACCTAACCATCAAGTTCTGATTGAGAGTGGTAGAGAACATGGCTTTGAAAAAACCATGAATCAAAAATCCAAAAATTTGTGATGATCTAAGGTACTATCTGATTCATCAGATATAAGAGCACTAGGACAACATTTTTGGATTTCAAGATCATTTACCTAATGTTGAAGAATTTTTGAAATAAAAGAAATTCTTACTTGATTTTGGTACAATCTCACCATTGTTCTTCCCTTGAACAATTTCCACTTCACCTCGTAATGAAATGAAGTTGAATTTTTCATTCATGAAGTGTTATCAGATCATGCGATAGAATGATAGGTCATTCCATCTGTCTCAAAAAAAAGTTTAGAAAAAGTTATTAAATATACATAAGTGCATTTATAGTGAGATTAATCATACATGGTTCCTATATATCATGCCACTTAGTAAATTAAAACTAATTTCAACTAACAAGGGACTTTCTGTAGGCTAGTAGTAGGTGATTAAGTCCTATCGCACTTTGGTTGTGGGATCGATTCCTACAGCCTTGCCCGACATGACGGGTTGTCGCCCATCCTGCAGGTTGTCCCTTTTTCTAAAACTACATTATAATAACATTCCTGCAATAAAATAGAAAAAAGTTTTAGCCTTGAACAATACTATCTTATGTCTAACTTAATTCATTCCAATCATTAGGCTTATCAAAAATACTTATGTCCAAGATCATAGTATATTGAAAACAATTATTAGAAATTTCATCTACCAAGCATGTTAATACCATCATTTATCCCCCATATATCATATGGTGTATCTTTTTGGTCACATTCAGAACATGTGAATACCTTAATCATGCATTCTCTTGAAACATAGTGAAAACCTGAATGTTGTCAGAAGGTAACTTTTTCTATATACCAAAATCCCAAAAATTTGATATACTCAAACCATGATATCACTTTTTCCTAATATTAGTCATGATCTCATTAATACTATCAAACATTTCATTATCTCTTTATCCCTTCTTTATGTGCATATTAGGTTCTTTCCAAAAATATATGAATAACCATTCATGGTTACTGGTACCATTCAACATATACATTCAAAACTCAAGAAAATGAAACAGTGTAACAATCCTTATATTTTTCTTTATTCCATAGAACCATAAGTTATTTAAGATAAACATAAAACCATTCCTCTACCTTCTTAAACCACTGACTGAGCTTCATCATTTCTTCCATCTCATATATCATTTATAGTATCTTCATCTTCATCCACATAAATAATACCCATATGACGATGATGATTCTCTTTATGAGATTTTCCATTAGGGAATTGGTTTTCATAATGCCCATACCTTCCACATTTAAAACACTTAACCATTGTTGATGTCTTAGAAATACCATTATCCTTGTCCATGGTGTTAACTGAACCTTTCCCTTTAAAATTACTAGAAATGTTTCCTTCATTTCCACACACAAAGAATCATCCAGTTCCTTTGAAACATTCTCTCTGATGCCTCTTCCCACATGATTTACATGAGGGAAATTGAACTTTCTTTCCTCTATAATCATCATGAAAATCCATCTTTCTCTTATTAGATGAGTCAGGAAACTTACCAAAGTTGATATTATTGATCATATTATGAGATTTCTGATTAGGCATAATAATGATATGTGGACTTACAGATCCAATTTCATTTGGTTTCTAATGAAGAATATCATTTCATTGTCCATTATATCCTATATTATCGTGAATCTTCATGTTTCCAACCATTTTCTAATACCCAAAAAGAATAGTGTGAGAGGCCAAAAATCATAATGAAGTTGGAGTAACTTCAATATCTAACATCTTAGGATTAATTCTAATATTGTTACCGTAATTCTAGGACTATAACATATACTTATACTTATCCTTTGGGACATCCCTAGACATACCGTAGAAATATCTCTAGGGATTTCACTAATGTTTTTGAATCCTAGTTTCCAAAGGTTAACTAATACTATCCTCTAAAACCAACTGTAGAGACCCAAAGCATGACGTACATGGAAATTACATTACTTTTTCATAATATTTAATACTTAAAAAAACAAACACACAAGGACCGTAATAGTTTAGTGTCTTTGGAAACTCGGAACAAAATCTTCTAATCGTTGTGAATGATATTCAACATCTCCCATAAAGATATTCCCCATTGGTTTTCTTACCTAAAACATTTCTTTATATCCTGGGGAAAAGAAAACACATAAAGGGTGAGCTCAAATGCTCAGTAAGGGTAAGCATGGAGAGAATAAAACAAACCGTATACATTTTAACTTAAAAACATGAACATAATGTTTAAACATCAAAATCTTGAGCAATGCCATAAAACATAGCAGTACATAAGGAATATATAAATCAATCATGATAAAATATCATGGGAATAATACATGTAATTGTGGAAACCATTAAGCACATGATATGATTTCCATAGTAGCCAAGGCATTGCTGCCAAGATCATCTTAGTGGACAACGTCCCTTTCTGAATCGAGTTCACTCCTCGTTTCAGTCCTATAACACTGAACCATATTATCTTACAATTACATCCATGTCTATCTCATGAGTTATAAATAATTACCCAATGCATTAGAGGGATATATAGGTCCCACCCATCTCATAAGGAAATCATTATTATATGTGCCCCAACATAAACATAAATCATTCATCATTACCCAAAGAATAAAATGGGTTTCATAAAAATCATCTCATCATAAAATATTCCATATAAAACATATGGATATAATTTCATCATAAAAAATTGAAACCATTTAAATCATAGAGACATTATAGTTGAAACATAAACATATGAAATAATTCCATCTTATATGGAAAATGGTTTTGATAAAACACTTGAAATGAATTCTTGAGGAAAATATCCTTTCTTCTTCAAAATCATTTTTTTCACAAAATTCCATGAAATTATAAAAGAAAATGATTTTCTTGAAAATAGTCAATAAATTTTGTTGAGAAAGTTTCATGAAAATAAGGCGTTATAAAACTGTAAAAATCCATTCATGCCGTATAAGATAAAAAAACATTCTTCTTGTACTTTTGCCGGAAAGGTAAAAAAGTACCTCGTATGGTAAAGAAAAGAAAGATTCCTTACATACCATGTAGTAAAAGTCAAAAAAATATGTAAAAAGGTCTTTAAACATACATGAAAACATTTTTAGAAAATAGGGACATGGATGATAAATATAACCCCAGTAAATACTTATGAATAGACAATCTCGGATAAAAAAGAGATTGGAAAAGTTATCCCTTACCTTAGGTCCGATATGCTTCGTACATATCCGATCCACCTGTATAATGATTTAAATAATGACATTGACTTATTAAAGAATCATATTCATTGTTATGATATCATATATGGTTCACTTATGACTTTATATTACCAGTTCTTTTGTAAATTCCTTGTGAAAGCGGCGTTTTGGGTAAAATCATTTTATTTATCGTACGTGTTTGGAATTGTTGTTCATGATATTATTATTACTTATATCACGATATAATTTCTTCCAGAATGTAAATGATGATTTATATATCATATATATTCAGTATATATATATATATATTAGATAGATAAATGAAATGAAATACACCGTTCATGGAGACGGTAGGCCATACGTACGCATGAACGTTGTTTTCTTTTTCCCTATTGACTTGAATGGATGTATGTAGATGAATTATATATATATATAAATAAATCCTGTAGCATTATAATGTCATATGTTTCATTATTATTCATTATATATAATTTATAATCATTCTAGAGTGGTTAACATGGAGAATGAATCTCATCGCGTCGTGGAGACGGTAATCCGTACGTACGCACGAGTGATGATATCATTACAATAATTATTGAATTGAATTGGATTTGATGATATAATATCTCAAAATCATTATGATGTTATAATAATCATATATAGTTATTCTTTACACCATTATACCCATCCAAGTAAGGTGGTGGTGGAAAACCTGATTACACCACAGCGTGGAGATGATATTTTGTACGTACGCACGCGCGGTGATTTCATTTTCCATAGGATGGATAGAATAAAAAATAGGGTTGTTTCATATTTATAATAACATATAAGTATATAAGTAATACTTACGTTATTACTTTATAATTAAACAACTAAATAAGAGGAAGTAAGAGAAGAATGAAACTTGAAAGAGTCGGTAGAAGTGATTACCTCTTCCTCGACGCACCCCATTTAAAATTCTTCTTAGGGAACTATAATTGGTCTTTTGAGAAGACAAGAACCTCCAGAATATTTCTAGGGAAGTGTAGAAGTGAAATGGGCAGGGTTTTGATGAGCTTCATGTCTCAAAAGGTTGTGAAGAGAAGAGGGAAGGGGTGCCCTTTTTATAAGGGAGGAGAGGGGTACCTTAGGAAAACTTAAAATATTAATTTATAATAAAGAAATATTCGGTTTTTAATAGCTCAAAATTAATTTATTTCTAAGATAAGGTGGGTAAGGGTATAAATCCTTTCAACTAAGAGGTTTTATACAAGTTTATGTTACTATTTTATCCTTATCATTTATATTTAACTCTAAGTTAAATAATTTAAGTTTTACCGGGTCATTTTGTTTTCTTACAATATATGGTTAATAAACTAACTATAACAAGAAAAAAGAAAACCAAGTGTTTTAGTATTTATATATATATATCCTTATCTAATTAATTTTTCCCAGCCATAGATTTTTAGGAATAAAATAACAATTAATAATATAATATTTGTTTGAAAAACTATTTTATGTCATATTTGACAGTATTTGGTACTTGATGTTTTTGAAAATCATAACAGCATGATTAGTTCAAAAAAATTTAATTAAATCCTTACTAACATGTCATATTAACCTAGAAAATTAGTTTAATTAATAAAAATTCTAAAATTACATTTATTTGGGTATTTATAACATCAATAATGTTAATATATCATTAATAAGGTAATTAATGCATCATCATTGTGTCATAAATAAATTAAATTATATAATTTTTAAAAATTATAAATAAAATACCATTATGTAGGAAACCTTTTTAGATTTCTATTGAATATTTATTGTCGAATTTATCTTATTTATAACCCTATATTAAAAAAATATTATTTATTAAACTTTGATTTTAACTATTTTAATTCTCCTTTTAATAAAATAATAACAAATTTCCTAATCTAATCCAAGTGGACTTAAAGGGTAATATTTTATCCCTAAGGTTGTTTTTTGTCGAGCTAAACGTATCCAATAGAATTAGTACATGTTTTAGGGTAATAATAAAATCATTTTTACCCTTAATTATCCTATTTAATTTTAACCGTGGTAAATAAAAGAAAAAAGTTACTATTCACCAAAAATTATTTTTATCTTATTGAACCACATTTTACTCCTTGATACTAACCGTGTCTCTCATATTTTCGAAATTCCACTTACAGAAGCGGTAAAATTAAGTTTTATGTAAACTTTCAAACTCTCCTAGGAGGTGTGTAAAACACGGTGAAAAGTTCATTAAAATTTTTTTATGTCTCAAATTATTATAAAATGACTCCAATGAATTACATTGAACTTATATGGGTATTATGTATCATTTTTTACCCAAAATAAATTTTCATAAAATAAATAATTTTTTATATTAAAAGTCGGTTTTTAAATAGTAACCTAGTGTTTACACTATTCATCAAAAATTGAAAGTTTTCATAAAAATACCAAATATACGACCTAGGATAATTTCGATATTCTGAATCTAAAAATGAAGTCCATTTAAAAAATAAAATTTTTAAAAGTGGGTATTACTATTCATAATGGTTAGTTTATATAACATATTTTTGTTTAGTGAAACTCGGTATTGCGTACAACATACGCTGTCGTGGAACGTCGTGATTGCATGTAATGCAAGCCAAGTCAGGGATGCGTTTAGTGAAAGCTCCATTTGGTGTTGTGTATAATATAATAAAAACTTATTTCATGTATACATTAAACAAAATCTATACTTAATGTTGCGTAGAATAATTTCCACAAAAAATCCTGAAATTGTGTGTAACACAATCCAAGAATAGTGTTCCGTATACTGCAAGCTAATACGGTGTTGCTTACAGTACAAGATAATCTCGGTGTACCGTACAAAAGAAGATATGAAAGAAATTAAAAAACAATATATCTTATAAAGTATTTGGGTGCTACAATATTGTCTCTATATTATACAATGGATTTAGCTACTCTGATTGAGTTTCGAACATTGTAAATTTGTCTGTTCATGTGCATGTGGGGTTGGTTTTGACTTTATCAAGGTAAAAAAACATTAATTGGAGTTGAATATTATTTCAAAAGATTGTAAAATTAAAAGAAAAAATATTTCACAGATTCACCCCTTCTTATGTAATGTTCCTAACACGGAATCCAATAACTTGTTCCCTGAGCTGGGATTCCACATAACCTCATGAGAACCTCCCTGTATGCTAAAGGTATCAAACTATCATAGAGGGTCTAAATGTAAAATAGAGATACTATACCCACTTTACCAGATTAAGACACAGTATAAAATAAATAGAAAATCATTAAAAACATGGAATAATCTATGAACATACATAGAAAACCATTTAAAAAATTATGGTACAAACCACAAAAAATATTAAGTATGACATGTCATGTTATAGTATTGTGTGATAATAACCCAAAATAAAGACAACATAGACATCCAAAAAATGACCTTGACTCTATGTTTGGAACATAATTCATTCACATCCCAAATCCAACTCAACTCCTGAGCACCAGACCTTTAACCTTTACCCGACCTACAACAATGTAATTTTCTCGTCTACCCAACAACAGCTTGAGAAGGGTGTGAGTAAAACATAGTATTTCTCCGAAAACCAGGTCTATAAAAAATCTAGTCTACATAGATAGTTCATCCATTTTTTGAATCATGATATGTGAATATTATATGGTCCAAGTAGCCATTAGTAATAAGGTTTCCCTTAAAATAAGCAACAATTAAATTAAAATTTCATTCATATAACATCCCAAGAATTAGTACACCAATTTTATGTGTTTAACGTATTATGCATGTTCAATATTTCCTTGTTATATATGAATAAACCAATTCCATTCTCACAGGGGAAACACATAACAAAACCACATTATCCAATCTTCTGAGCCTAAGTCCATGTGGAATGAACCTGTCACAAAACAAGAACTATGTCACCTTCCCTAACTTGTGCAATGAGGGGTGGAGTTTAGAGACTTGGTCCAACTCCAAATGTGTGTTTAAAACCTCATGTCCTTACCCCACCCTACCAAGCCATACGAACATGCTTAATTATCCGATAACTATACATACCCACCTTGCAACCAGACATCGCCAATATCATTCGAAATATCATAACAATAACAACTAAATTGGGAATCAATATTATAAAACATTCCATTGACAAATTCATCTTTTATATCACATAACCATTTAAACTAAATCCCATTCCCCATTCCCAACTCACCAAGAAAATTCAACTACAAACATGATTCATTGAAATATTCCCATTAATCCCCTTTAACCCATTTACATGCCAATACTAACAAAACCATATCCATTATACACAACCAGAAACATCCACCCATTATTAGTTCATAATCATTATATTTTCCAATTTATATTTTAATCATGGGCTCTACTTAATCATAGATCAATGTCACCCTTTACATTTCCATTAACCACATTTTAGGAAGGTCGTAATACCCCATGGGTGGCACTGAATTGGTCAGGTCATTCTCTATGCATTCCATGGGGATCATGGGTGTTGAATTGTTTATTTACACCCACATTATAACAAATCATTCAAGTGACTAAAAGAGGAAAATATGAAAACAAGAAGAACATAAACCCACATGCACAATTCTATTTAAATTCCTAGTCATATAAATTCTGGATCACCTACCTCAAATCCATTGATAAATGAAATCCAAATAGAATCCATATATCCCAATTCAACCACCATTTCAATCCTTAACCTATATCTCATCAGAACATATGGTTTTTGGATATTTGGATGGAGATAAGAGAAGGATGAAAAACATAAACCAAAAAGAGATGAAAAAGAGGGATTAGACACACCCAAATATTCTATCCACAACCAATGACACTCCAAATGACCTAATATCGAAGTATAATAACCCTTAGGAATTTTGGGTCATCTAATATCACATTATGGGTTATAGAAGAAGGAGAGGAGTCAAATACTGAGTTAGACTTAAAAATACCAATGTGGTATTATTTTAATTTTCAGATCATTATTTGGTCACATGGTTTTCCCACCCAGTTAGCCAAACAAGCGCAAAACATTCCCAACCCACTATCCTTGGAATGTAGGGTCACACTATTACATAGGATGGCTACATAGTTTGACATATCATGTGACAACAATGCCTTACGCCTCTTTCCAAGGATTTACACTTACCTGAGAATTCCGCACAGTTTCATTAATCGTGTGCTAACTATGTGACTTATATATGTAAGCATATTTCTCCCCATTCTCATGTCCTTAACCTTTGTAAAAACACAAGACCAAACATACTCCCTATATCAACTTCAATAACCTAAATGGAGATATTGAAACCATATTTTAAACATGAACATACCTCCATGAAGTCCATGATCTTACAAATACCATGCCTTATGATTACTCATCCCCGAGCTGCTCTTCTAGAGCATTAATTAGTTTCTGATGAAATGTGTATTGGCCACTAATCCCATATAACCAAATATATATCCCATGTTTCTTCCTAAATGATTCCAGGTTTCCATAAAACTCAAACTATGGTATTAGTGTTTCCCCCTCAAGACATTCTCATTGAGTTCCAAAATACAAATTAGATGCTCCTTGAAAGAAACCTCAACGTCCAACTCTACAACCTAAATGTTTATCATGTGAATTTTATTAGGGTTAAACTATTAGATTTGAGTGTCATAAAAAACTTCATGAATTCCACCATAATGATGCAGAAGAGTCATTTGGTAAGCCACTGGTCTGATCCACTCCACGACATTGAATGGTCCCACATACCTAGGTGACCACGTACCCTATTTTCGAATCTGATGGTGACACAACCCTAGAGACACCTAAATAATCAAAATGTAAACCACTATAAAATCAAGTGGTCTTCCACACCAATATGCATATGAATTCTCCATACTCTGGAAAATTTTCATATGATTTTGAATCAGTCAAACCACCTTTGGCATCTTATGCACGAGACTCGGTCCCAACATCTTAGATTCTCCATCTTATAACCATCAAAATGGATATCCACATGGTCTTTCATAGAGTGAATCAAAAAGGCTCCATATGAATCATATCCTAAAGACAATTATTGTATAAAAAATCAATATGTGGTAACTATTTTTCCCACAAACCACCCAAATCCATATCACAGTCTCTCAACATATCCTCTAATAGATGAATTTTATGCTCTAAGTGTCTGTCCGTATATGGGTTATAATACATAATAAAAAACACTTGGGTACCATGAAACTTTGGTAATCCAGGCCAGAAAAGTGATGTAAAACATTGATTATGATCTGAAACTATAGTTCTCAGCACACCATGAAAATTCATTATCTCTCTAACATATAACTCACCCAACTAATCAACTATGTATGTCTCTTGGATTGGTAATATATGACCCCCACCATATTCAATCGATCTAAAACTAACCAAACTATATCATTCTTATCAGGCGTCCTCAGATGAATCAATAAAAATTTCATCGTTATGTCATTCTACATCCATTCCGGAAAATGAAATAACTGTCACAAACCACTCGGGCACTGATTCCTAGACATTACCTGTTGACATTTTTGGAATCAGGGTAAAAAACCTACAACCTCTCAATTCATCCCTAGATATAAATATTATCTATGAAGAACATGATACATCTCAATCAAAGCTAGATTAAATACCCATTTTGATGTGTCAGATTCTCACATCAACTCCTCTTGCATACACCATGGTATTTCACATGAGCACTGACATTAAAAATCACGTCATCACTAATTTTCCATCTATAAGGTGACTCCCCACCCCTTAATAATTTCCTTAATTTGAAGACTATCTAGATCCTCCATGTGACATTCCACGACCCGGTTTAGAAGCACATACTCCATTTCTATTGACACAAGGATCCATTACTCATGCCCACCCAACCCTTCCCGGTGAATCATTGGAAACATGGCCATCATTTTAGAATTAAATTAGGATTCCATAACATTTTTATTTTGAGTCTTCTCGATCAAAGAATTCAAAACACTACTACCTTTTCCTAGTGTGTAAACAAACTCAAAATCAATGTATTGATGCTACACAACCCATATTTTATTCCAAAGATATAAAAAATGAAATGAAAAAAAATGTAATAAATATTTTTATGGCCAGCAAACACCATAAAACGCTCTCCCAACACATAATTACTCCAACACATTAACTCATAATCCATAGAAGCGAACACAAGGTCATGAGTAGGCTAATTTATTTCATGAGGCCTCAATTATAATTACTCGTAAGCTACAACCTGATCATCCTACATCAACACTACCCCAAGTACAACATTTGATGCATCATAAAAGAAGGTGTACCTCTTACCTTGTTTAGGTAGGATCAGAATCAGTGTGGCAGGAAACCACTTCTAAAACTATTGAAAATCACTCTCACATGCCTCTGACCACTCAAACATAACTCCTTTCTTGTTTAATCCTAAGAGTGGACCTACCAAATAAGATAAATACCTAATGAACCTTTAGTAATAACTGGTCAATCCTATAAAAAACCAAACATCAGTAACATTATTGGGCTGCACCCAAGACACAGGAGCCCGCACATTCTTGGGTTCCAGCGACAACTATAGCATAGAAATGATATTACCCAATAAAATCACTCTCTCAATCATAAACTAAAATTTTTATAGCCTAGAATAATGCTTATGATCTCTTAATGTACTCAATACAATGTTTAAATTAATGGAATTATTTTAATGATGTTTTCAGTACACTATGATTTCATCAACGAAGAAAACTACAAAATCATCTAGATGGGGGTAATATATATATTTCATCAAGTCCATGAACATAGAAACTACATTGGTCAGCCTGAAATACATCACCAAGAACTCATGTAACCTTTAACTACTCTGGAGTGAAATTTGTTGTATGTCAAAAGGTCTCAACCTCGGTTGATGGTTTCATAATATTGAATTGTTCTTGGAGACCACTGAGGAACCCCTAATCTGATCAAACATGTCATTGATTACAATAAGAAGTTATTAGTTCTTAAACATCATCTAATGAATCTTATTATAATCATTATATATACTCAATGATCCTTCGGACTTCTTAGAAAATAATAAGGGAGATTCCCAAGGCGACTTACTAGACAATATAAACCCTTTATGCTCAAGATCCTATATATTTACATTAAGTTCTTAATGTTATGCTAGTACCATTCAAAGTGGAGGAAGGGAAACTAGTTGTGACCCTGCTATAAATGTAATCATAAAATCCATATATCTATTATGGGGTATCCCAGATAAGTCCTTAGGAAACACATCCTAAAATCAATCCACAACTTGAGGAAATAATGGTTGTTCCCATCCTCCTTCATTCAGCCCAAGGAAAACAACTTGAGTTATGAGTTCTCCCAAAATCTCGAAAATTGGTGCTACTTAGCCTACTTGAACCTCCCACTCACCATGAAGGACCTAAGTGTATCCACTGATATACGTGAACATCACCCACAATTAGGAATAGTCTTTATGGGATTGATATATATCACCATGAAATCAATTCCAAAAATCTGGTCAAAATCTAACATCTCTAGGAAAAATACCTCATGTAGAATATGATATCCACCAACATCAAAATCAAATCCTTTATATTTTCTAATATTATCATCCTATACACGTAATTGATTATCTAATTACACAACTCCACACAAACATTCCATGGTTATACCCAAAAAACTAAGAAATGGTCAAAAATAAAATTTTGCACAACTCTTATATGAAATAAAGAACTAGAAAGCATGGACTCTATAAGAATTGTACCTCAAAAAGTAGATAGTCCTACCTCACCCACTTCTACTGTATACTGAATAACATGAAGATAACCTACCACTATACCTTGGGATCCAACCTGAGTTCCCTACACTACACTTCCTTACTGGTGTGGATGTTTTCACCCAGAATTTCCATGTCCACCACCCACAACTAATATAACCCATGGAGCTCCAACTACCATCCTGATACGGGGTAACTGACCCCCTTCGTACACTCATCATCTTTCCATGACCATAATCATTTCTTATATATCGCTGGTTCTTGCAGAACATTTGTACGTGGCCCATCCTACAACATAGTCGACAATCAAATGATCGTTAAGGTTACTGATCGGGTATGTTCACCATCCGGCCACACTTATAATAGAACACCCAGTAACCACCCATAGAGTTTGGCCCCTATCCTTATATTTTTCAAGTCCACCCTAATGGAGATTTGCAAATCAGTGCTTCCTACTGTTAGAAGATACAGCAATTTTCCCCTTGGATGACACCAAAAACTAACTACTTGAAGCTCCCTTCAGGTTCCAATCTGATGTATGGACATAATCTATTATTCCAGTGATCCTTTTCAGATGGAACATGTTCACCTGGGACCTGATCTCATGTCTCATCCCATCCTAAATGTTTTCTTCCACAACATCCATGTTTCATGCATTCATCAGACTGAAGTGGCACAAATTTTTGAAATGAATGGAATAATCCATCATTATCATTTTCCAGTGGGTCAAGCTCATAAAATATACATCCTTTTCCCACATCATTATTTTTGGATATAATTGTTTGATAATAATCTCTAGGAAATCATTCCACATTATTATGTTGTCTAGCTCTGTCTGAACCATGATATCCCACAAACACTTTGTCTTACCTCACAAAAAATTGGATGCGTACATGACTCTCTTCTCAGGACTATTCACCAGATGATAAATAATAGTTTGGATAGACTCCATCCATAACTCTTCTACTTTTGGTCAACATTCTCAAGTAATGGTCAGAGGGTGATGTAGTTGGAACTCCCTCATCAACTCAAATATACTAGGAGAAATCCACCCTGGGTCTCATTCCATCATCTTCATCAAATGATAAATGTTCTCCTGGAATTTCACATCTCTATTTTAATGGATCACTATTATCTATGGCTCCACTATGGGATTAGTGTTCTCTGAAATATCCTCATGTCTCCCAACCAGCACATTCCTTCATGGGTGAATTTATCTACATTTCCAAACAAAATCTTTATAGAATATACCATAAATCATTCACTATATATATGGAAGAGTTCATCACTATCCATAAACAAGACATTTCACAAAAAATAACCATATATTCTGGAGAATACTCATAACCCTACCCTTGACCATCCATAATATATTCAATTATAACATAGTATATCTAACTCACATGGTTACAAGACTTACATCCAACTGATTTCAAAAAAATTTCTATTTCACAACCTACCCCAACAATAGTATGATTCACTTTCTCCCCCATATCAAGAACACTTATTTAATTATTATTTAACATTTTACAACCCCCTATTTATCCATTTTCATCATCATATAAATCACCATTTTTATTACATTATAGAAAATCAAATGCATCTTGCCCTTTTTGTTGCACACACTCATCCTGCGTGTTCCTATGATGATGCATGTATCATATATACCTATGTTCTTATAATAATGAATGAATCAAAAATCCCATGCAGTTTCGACATAATGAAAAATATGATAAGAATGCCATATCCCATCGAATTTTATTCCATGATGGTGAAATATAATAAACTATAACAACCCATAACAAGAACAACAATTACCACCCATGGTGATTTTTGTTTTCCCTCGTACATGGGTTGGAAACTACAATGAATGATCTCATTTACAGGTCTCGAAATGTTCATATCCTCATATCTACCATTCCCCAAATAGTAAGTCACAGAAAATACCTCATCTGATAACAATTTGTAACATCCCCAAAACGGATACCACTAACTGGTGCCCTGAGCCAGGTCCCCATATGACATCATTCTTTCTTCCCAGTACTCCCGAAGTTCTAAACTAGCAACAAAACTCTAAAAAATAATATTAAAATGATATATTTCAACACACTTATTTCCACAGTTTTATAAAAGTGTGGAAGTAGATAATATGATACCATGTTTTATTATAAAATCATCAAAATATGAAATATATATCAACCCCTCCCATCACAATCTACCTCCCTTCCACCACTTCCCCTCTCTGTGATCAAGCCCTAGATTTCCCCCAGTGTTCCTCCTCAATCGATACCACTAGCTCACCTCCCCTCTAACCCAACTCCCTATCAACACTGCTTGGATACTGGCCTCGCCACCACTATTTATGCAGCTCTAGTGGTGTCCTCCCCACCTCCCCATGATTCTCCTCCTCCAACATGTCGTGACATGGCTCTAATGCATCCACCCCACCTCTCTAAGATCTCCTCCTACAACTATTTTAACCCACCTTGTCGAACCACGACATGCCTTCAAGCCCTCTATGCCCTTCACCTATAGTCTGTTTATTACAATCCTTTAAATTTATTTCCATTTATAGTTACATTATTCGGATTTAAATTCTTCTACCTATTTTCCTGCACTTCCCATCTCTGTGATGAAGTCGTAGATTTTCACCCGATGATCCTCTTCAATCGATACCACTAGCTCACCTCCCCACCAACCCACCTTCCTATCGACACTACTTGGATTGTGGCCTCCCCACATCCTATTGATGCAGCTCTACTGGTGTCCTCCCCACCTTCACATGATACTACTCCTCCAACATGTCTTGAAATGGCTCTGATGCATCCACCCCACCTCTTTATGATCTCCTCCTTCAACTAGTTCACACCACCTCATCGAACCACAACATGAATTCAATCCCTCTACGCCCTTCTCCTATAGTATGCTTCTTACAATCCTTTACCTTAATCTAATTTATATTTACATTATACGAATTTAAATTCTTCTATTTTATATTTTAAATTATTCTATTATTCCATGTTTTCCCCGCCTTGTGGTCTTCAATGTACCTCCATAATATAGTTTCTTAATTAAGAATATATGTTTCCTATAATTGAGGACCCACTTTCTAATTTAGTGGGGAATGTCCAAGGACATACACATCTATCTGTTTAGACTCCTTAATAAAATTATCTAATGTTAATTGATATGTTTCACTGGCTACGTCCCTCCTGGATAAAGTTCAAGGATTGGTGAATCCATTATATACTCGAATACATAATGTATAAGCCTCTCTGGTTCCAAATAATTTCACTATGTTGATCCAATAAACCCTGAATGTATGAAGTTCCTCAGAAAAACATATTGAAACTAGTTATACTCAATGATATTAACTATTTGAGTTCCTCACAAGGTTGAATATTGAGAATATATTTTCAAATATATGTCAATAAAATAAAAATTCAAGGATTTCATTGGCCATGTTAGTTAAAAAAATTGAGTAGAAAAGATAAAATTCACAATTTTTTTCCAATGAGTGAATTCCACACAATACTTTTGTAAATTTCATGTCCATATTTTTTATATGGAATCATCATAATCATTCACTTAGGTTTCAGTTCTACGTATGTTTTTAGGTAGTTACCTATTGGTTTTTTAATTCATTCACAGAAAAATAATATAAAGTGACAGTAGCAAAAATTTATGAATAAATAGAGATACTTGAAGAACATTATTATGTTATAAAATTATAGAATAAAGGGACCCTCTATACTATATATATTGGGAAAGATATCTTTTCATCTTCAACATTATGTGTTCCATGAATGCATTATGTAGAAGTACATGTTTACCTACTTTTTTCATCATTTTTATTTTAATCAAATACAATGTTGATTGGGTAATTTTTTGGTTTTTGAAAAACATGAAAACACTTTGATATAATGATATATATAGAGTATTTCCAAATTTTTTTACTTTTTAATCAAAATTATTTTTCACTGTGTAAAAAATCAACAATACTATATAGAAATTACATGATTAATGGATTTTTTTTCTGGTCATTTTTCACCACTTATTTTTGGTTGAAATGATTCTGGTATCTTGAGTGTCATTTAAAGGATAATGTTAACATCCTCAGGCTATTAACAGTCTTCTTTATGGCCTTTTATTTGTGGCATAGATGTAGTGATCCATGCATCCACACAATTTTTTTTACAAAATCAGATTAATTTGTCCTAGAATAAAGAGGCACTAATATTTCTTATAAATACACCAATTAAACTTCTTTAGAATTAATTTCATGAGGAGTGAAGTTTGAGTAATGACAGTATATATGAGCATATGCTTTGTGAGAACGTCTTTTGAGATTACATCCCCCATTCAAACATTAATTTAAGTATAAATATTGTGGGAAACATCTAAAAAGATATTTAGGCCCACGTGTCACCCATAAACGATCCTTATAGGCCAGATCAGGTAAAAATATCATGAGACCCCCCCCACCACATATTCTTACCCCATGAAACTCATTTAACTAGTTTTCCTATAATCGACAAGTAATATGAAACCTTCAACATGTTAATTAAAACATTGTAACTAGCCATTCACTCCTATATAAATTCTATATTCAGATAGTTCTGCATGAATAATGATATATAATAAAACACAATTCACTTTGGGGGCCTTCAATATATTTTAATAATGTCCTCTCAATAAATTTTAAATGTCATTGGAATCAATTGACCACCTGGACACGGTATAAGTAGTTAGGGTGGTTACAATTATGAATTTGATCTTGAGACTATGATTTATCTAAATTTAATTGGATTATCCAATATTTATTGCAATGTTATGATTATTCCTTGGGTAAAAGAAAGTAATATTTATCTCCCTTGTATTTAAGGCTAGAATTATGATGCTTGAAAATATCTTATTTTTATACCTTGTATGATTTTGTTTCTGTTTTTGAAATTCTTTTGGGACTTGTGATAATTTTATAGTGAAATATTTTGTTTAGTGGATAGTTTTTATTTTTCCTCATATTTATAGAAATTTACTTTATAAGATCACATCATTATTGTAGTTTTAGGGTTTTTTTCCATATGATGATGTTCTGATGGACTTCTTCCAAATTTTTGTTTTCACAAATCCAAACAGGTGCTATCATATCAAGTTATTCATTAATGATCATTACTCACAAAAATTCATATGGTAATGTTCTTGGATCTATGATTTTCAATTTTATTTTTAATTAAATTCTTTTTGTGGAATAACATTATAAGAACAAAATGCCTCGATAGAAAAGTTTTAGGGGAAGAACATTGATTTTTGATGGATGAAGGTGGAGTATTATCTGATTTAAAAGGACATTGATTATACATTGAGAGGATTAAAACCATATGAAATGGATAATGTATAATGGAAATGGCTTTATAGGATGGAACTTTTAGTGATTCATATATCTTTATATAAAATTGTTTCTTACAATATATGGGAGGTGAACACCATAATTAAGTCAATGAGAGCTATAATGATTATATCTGAGAATCCAAAAACAGTGAATAAAATTCTTGATACAATGGTTTTTGGTATGAAATATCATAAGGAATAATGGTTTCTAATTGTGTCAATTAATTCAAAATGATTTAGAGTGATCTCAAATCTATTAATGTTTAATTGTCTTATATTGTTTTAGTAATTATTACTACTTTAATTACATTTTTAATAATGGGATGTGATGTTTACTTCAATTAGAAATTATTATAGATATTCTAAGCATGTGTTTTAATATGTTAGTTATCTTATCCCAAATGAAGGGATTGGGTATATGGAAATCCAATCATTTTCTATAACCATGATCAATGAACAAGAATTATTATATTTTATTTAATGGAATGTTCGGAGGGAAAAATTTTAAATCAATAGAGGGGATTCTTGGTAAATATGTTGGTCATTTACTTTTATGTAGTATTTTTTGGAAGTAAGGGAATACAATGAAATATTGTAGTGATCATATGGTTTATTAAGGAATAAAGGCGTCATGAAATTCAGGTTTTATAGAAACTTCTAATATGGGTGAAAGTATTTTACTAAAAATTGTTAATATTTTATTAGAATATTGGATCTTCTATTAAAAGGATTCATTTAATTATATAATTGAGATTTGGTTTATAGTAAAATATATTCTTTAATGGTTCAAGGAGGAATTTTTTGATAATTTTAAAGCTCTTCAGATCATGTGGAATGATTAATTTAAAGTCTAAATGTAAAAAAGAATATTCATAATGTTACAGGGGATGGTGAAAGGGGTTAGAAGGGATAGTGTATGGGGTGGGGTGGTGAGGGGGGGGGGGTTGGTGCAGGGGGCTGGGGGATGCTGTTGCAGGGCTTGGGGGTGCTTGTGCAGGGGGGAGGATATTGCATGGCTGTGATGGCTAGTGTAGGGGGAGGGTTCTTTGTAGATTCCATCATAATTTCACTTTAAACCAACTATTATTAACATTGATCATCCCTTATCTATAAATATACTCACATCTTCCCAGATTTTCTTCTCCACTATTTAAAATAAAATATAATAAAGATCATTCTTTATTCTTGTAGAAATAACCATCCCTGAGAATTTCATGTTAGATAAAACATTTCCATGAAGAATCAATATTAAATTTGGGTTTTCATCACATTATTCATCCATAAACAATCTTATCCATCTCTATCTAGTTAGGCAATCTACACATTCTTTGGGACCCAACATTAGCATGAAACTAACATATGACATTGTATGTTAATTCCTATGCACATATTTAAGAACATTATAAGATTACATCACATAAATTTAGATGAGGTCTTGTTCGTGGAACATAAAAATAATATTCCTTATGAAACCTATCAACTAGTCACATAGCATTTTATATGTAGTAGGAATAGATAAAAAATGGTAACTATTATTATTTCAATAAGAATAATAAGAAATAACGTTTCTATATATGGGATAAGAAAATGGATGGAGAAAGATAGAGAATGTTCTCCTCAGTAGACCACTTCAGATGAACTAGGAATAACCTCCGAAGGGCACACCTCCAGCAGCTTCCTAGATGAATCTTATCTTCCCTACAACCCTAGTCCCCCTAATTAATATCCCACCTATCAATTTAACCTCCCCAAAAATTAACATAGTATAAGTAAAACACTTCCCCTACGAATTTACACACATTCCCACTTATTCCAATATCTATCAGTACACACCCCTCTTAAATAAAATCCAATATTTTTTTTCCACACACCCAACATACCTTAAAATTAGCATAAAATTATATTCCACATTTATTTGTAAGAAAAAACTCCCTTAAAGGGGTTTACCATATTCTATTTTTGAAGATTATGGAAAATAAATACGTGAATCTAAATTTAGATTTCTGATGGTGGGTTTGTTGATTATTGGTCACCATTTCTATCTTGTTGGATGTGTCTAATGTTGTTAATGAACCATTATATGATCATGAGTATTCATCAAGCCTATGGATTCCAAACTTGAGCCTCTAACGAGGTCTGGGAAAATAAAGAACATGGGGACTTGGGTGCCCCATTTCAAATGAGGGTTCAGGGTACGAATCAGTGGATAACAAAGAGATCATCCTCCATTAAAACTATGTGGTTGTACATGAAGATTCCAACCTATATCTTCATCAGTAAAATAATTTCATGGATCAAGAAGGGAATGGTTTTAATGAATCTTTATGCACCAATTTCACCAATAATATTAATTTATAATAGGGGTAATTTGGTATATATTCAGAGTATGAATGATCTATTGTGTGGTGAAAAACATTACATCTATCAATGGAAGAAAATCTAGAAATATAGAATTCATGTATCCCCTAGGATTTAAAATGAGATGTTTTCCCTTGGCTTCATAGACCACTCATTGTGTGGTTATTTTTTATTACCCATGCACTATACATTGTTAGTGATTTTGAGCTAGCCTACATTTTCTTAATTATTATTCTAAATGAAAACTGGTAGCACAACCCCAAACATGTCATATGGGAAAAATCATATAATCATAAGTATGTTTCCAATGTCCAAAATCTATGACATATAGCCCGGTTTAGTTGTTATATGATCTACTTGGATTTCTGTTTTATATTTTATTCTTGGAACTCCTTATGACTGTTGGGATATGTATAATTGTTCATTTGGATCATTTTTCTTTGAGCTTCTAATTATGTGTGTTTGTTTTACTCTATTTTGTTGGCTTAGTTTTTTTCTACAACTGGGGATGTCTTTCATCTTTTGATATGGATTCCATAGATAAAATATCACTTAACTACAATCATGCCATGGTGTGGTTGTATATGAGTCTTTCATAGTAATAATCAAAACGATGATTGTTTTTTCTGCATCTTTTGTAATTCAGGGTTGCAGTACAATAGGTTTATTGGTATGAGTAGATTAATTAATTATTATGAAATAATTAAGACCAATGTGGAGAATCAAATGATGATTCTAGAAAAGTAGATCTATTTTAGTTGGAATTGTGTAAAAGATGATGGGTAATATTGATTTGGATAGGTGACAATTCTTCTCGTTCTTATTTCACATCTATTTTATTCCCCTCTTTAGAATCAATTTCCCATTATTTAGTTCATTGATGTGTGGTGGGACTAGGTCATTGGATGGGGAATTGTGAGAATGATATTTATTGGGGAGTGAGTGGAGTTTTATCTCTATTGATGATTATTATATTTATAGACATTATTATATATTTACAATAATACATAGACAATATCTAATATTATAATATTATTTTATTTTAAAAAATATGATAACATATAAATATTAAATTATGCATTTTTTTGGAATATTCTTATAGAGAAACATTATTATTTACACACATATGCTTATGTTTATGGTCATTATTAAACTAATGTTTATACTGAAACTTATATAATACAAATTTTTATATTGTCAATTCATATACTTTCAAATGTTTCTTAATATACAGTAATATATAGATACTTTCATGTTTATAGTTCTTAAGCATGTGCATGAAGAAATACTTAAATACATACACAATATCATATATTATAAAATAGTTTTTAACGTTACTTCTATGTGTTGAATTATATTAACATTCATAACATGAAAAATATAGATAGTTTTGAATGAAACAATCACTGCGATATTGATATATTAATAATTTCATCAATTAAATTATGTTTTATATATTAATGACAATATTTTTTTCTTACAAGTATGTTTTTCTAGACCTATAAGAAGATTTAGTACATGCTACCCATCAGAGTAATTTATTTTTGACATGTAAAAAAGTTTCTTCATATTTTCTTAGGTGTGTTACATGAATAAATTATATATTTATCACAACCCTTAATAATTAATGTCTTATTAAAAAAAGGATGTATTAAAGATATGATATGCCCATAAAGTTTCTTGCATCATGAATCACTGATGAATTATAGAGACTTGAATTCACCACACAACAACAGTCCCTAATTCATAGAATCCATCAGTATTAAAATTCCTCCATAGTGCTTCTATCCGTTGGGATATGTGGGATAGTGTTTTGGATGGGGGTCATTTTTATCATTGATCTATGAGCTTCTAATTAAGTGTTTTTTTATCTATTTTGATGTCTTGGTTTTGGTTTCTAAAACTGGTGATTTAAAAAATATTTCGATATAGAGACTAGAACTATAAATATCAATTTATATGTTAACTAAAACAATTCCATGGTCTGGTTGTTCATGAGTCTTTTTTTAATACATAAATGGATGATTGTGACGACTTCATATGTTGTAATTTTGGGTAGGTTTCCAATAAGAGTGTAAGTTTTAGTAGATTCATTGATTGTAATGAGATACTTAAGAACAAGGTGGAGAATTCAATGATGATGCTCGAAGGGATTAGGGAGTAGGGAGAAGGGAGGAGTTAGGAAGGTAGGGAGGTAGGGAGTAGGGTGGATGTAGGGGGTAGGTAGCAGGGAGAAGCAGTTGATTATTGAGGTAGATAACATGAGGTTGGGGTAGGGTTTCATGGAGGAGGCAGGGAGAAGGGATTATTGGGTCGGGAGTATAGAGGGAACATAGATTGATCAAGGGTACATTAGAGATTTTTTTACTAGAAATAGGTTGTAGGCCTGGATTTTTTTACTGCATAATCAAGTATATCATGGGATTAGATCTGAAAATATTATTTCCTCAACACATTATTATGTAGCCAAAATTTACAAAAATGGAAATAAATATATGAGGAAGAGTTTATGGCCATGGTTTGAATCCATGGATATAGGTTTTCCCATATAGTCATGCCAATATGATCTATGGTTGTTGAAACCATGGCTATTACCTATATCCAAGGATATGAATTCAATATCCACATTTATAAACTTTGGAAATTGCTTTTTTTATAATAGTGAATAGTCACATGGGGGGACTATATCCTATTTACAAGAGTAATTTACAACATAAAATAAATATAACACCAGAAAAAATATAGAATAATCTAAATTACCATTTACATAAATAGGGTAAAAACCACAAGAAATAGTAATTATAACATGTCATGCTACAACAACAAGTGAAAAACCCCAAAAATAAAAGAATACATATGAATCAGACAAATATTATTGACTCCCTGTCCAGATCCTCATCCAAGCACATCCAAAATACAACTCATCTCTGGAGCACGAGACCTTTACCTTTTACCAAACCTGCATCCATGGAGTTTCTCGGGAACCCGATAGTGGCCCAAGTTGGATGTGAGTACAACTTAATAGTTTTCCACCAATGATTTATATAAAATATAATATCATAAGTTATAGTTAATTAAATTTATAAGTAATGATAAGTGATTAATAGATAGTTCATATAGCCATTAGTAAGAAGTTTTCCCCTAAGATAATCCACCATTAAATTCAGATTAAATACTTATAACATCTGTGTGCTCCATTCACCACTTTTATCATTTTAATGGATTATGATTGATCCCAAATCGTAGGTAATTTCGGAATATTCCATGTCCTATCTCATTATAGAAACACATCAGAACAAACACATTATCCTCACCTAAAAACCTTTGTCTAGGAGAAATGCAACTTTTTGGTGACTAGAACTTTGTCCCCTTCCCTAACATTTTCATTGGGGTGTGGAGTTTAGATCCTTGATCCTACGTGACCTATGGGAATAGAACTTCATGTATATACCCCACTCTACCAATCCATGTGTATTTGATTAATTATTAATTCACCATACATAACCACATTACAAAAAAACATGTCCAATAACCGTAGAAATATCGCAACAGTGAAAACTAAAATTGTGATCAATAATTTGACAGAATCCACTAATACTTTTATATTTTTTATCACACTAAAATTTATCCTAACTCCCATTCCTTATTCCTAACTAAATATGAATATTCAAGTATAAACATGACTCCTTGAAACCTTCCCATTAAACCCATATCCCAATATTCAGTTCAATCCAAACCGTCCCTTAGCCATCATCCACAACTAGAAACATCTAGCCATAATCATTTTGTAATCATTAACTTAACCAATTAACACATTCTTCAAGGTTTATTCTTAATAATAAGACAATTTCCCACTTTATATTTCCCTTAACCAAGTTTTGGGAGGGTTTGAACACCCATTATGTGGCCTTAAATTGGTTAATTCACCCTTCATTCATCCCATGGGGATAATAAGGGGGTTTGATTGGTTATTTAAAGACTCATTATATAAAATATGACAAAAAAACAAAGAACACATCAAGGAATGAACAAAAATACAATCCCACATACACGAATATATTTCAAAATCAAGGGGATATAACTAGTATACTACCTAACTCAAATCCATTGACGACAATACTCCAAAGGAAATCCATAGTTATAGATTAAAACTCTCATTAAATCCTCAACCTATATATTACTGGAACGAAATGGGTTTAGTACTTCATATGGAGATAAGTGAATGTTGAAATCCCTAAACAAAAAGGAAATGATTTAGGGGGATTATACTTACCTGGATCATTGATCTGTAACTGATGGAATGCCAAACGACCTAAGATATAAGTGAATCACCATTTAGAAATTTAATTCATCCATGCTTGAATATAGGGTTTCAACAGGAGGGGAGGAGGAAAATATTGGGTTAGACTTAAAAATCATGTTGTAGAAATTTGTTAATTTTCCAAAATTTACTGGGTTGTAAGTTTTACCAGCATAGTTTTATAAACTATTTGAAAACTGTTCAGAAGACACATTCCAATGAAATATGGGGTGCATGGTTTCTAGGGAAATCCACATGGTTCGAAATACATTTCACAGACCGTGCATTAAGCCTTGATCCAGGGTTGCACAGTTAACTGGGAATTCGACATGGTTTTCTTAATCATGCACCAACTGTGTTCCTTGCACAAATTGGAACGGTTCTCCCCTATCTAATATCCCAGCCCATTGGAACACCCCAAGACCTAAAATACTCCATGGAAATATTTCATTAATCAAAAACTATAGATTGAACTCAAAATATAAATATGAACATACCTCCATGATGTATGGGATCTTACATCCCCTCTCAGGGATTTATTGATCCTAATGGCCATTCTCACTCTAAATTATTTATAATCACGCACAATGAACTATTTATATGAAGTTTACCATAATGAAACTATGATTATAGATCAATGTAGTTAAGGATTTTATGAAACATAACTTTATATATGGTGTTCTATATATATATATATCATATAAGAAAAAGTAAATATCATTTCCCTAGTATTGAACCTATGAAAGGAATAATTATGTTAATGAAGGGGTCAAAACATTGACACCATGTGGGATTTTTTATTAGGATTTTTTGAGATCCAAATATTGACGATCTATAATTCATGGTATGTGTACAAATAGTAAGAATCAAGCAACACATAGTTATTTTAAAATATGATGTCATTATACTTTTCATGTTTGAGTGAACCATGACAGTAAGATCAATAAATGTAAACATATCCCTATAATATATAAATAAATAGATATTTAAATTAGGGTGATAATTTTCATATGGAATCATTTTTGATTTTGTGGATCATGATTGCAATGCCCTGACCCCAGTAACCCAGAGTCGATGCATTATTTTAATACATTGGCATGATTACAAGGAATCAAGTCCAAAAAGGCTGATTAGTTTAGTAGTCATAGAAAATAGATAAGATACATGAACAATACATTACACATTAATAAATAAAACACAACATAAATGATCCGTTATGAATGCCATTAATCCCCTAGCTTAACCCTACTTATCAATCATAAAACACTTCATGGAATCCTGGGAAAATAGAACTTAATAAAGGGGTGAGCTCAGATGCTCAGTTAAGATTACAATATGGAATAAAATTTCATAAATAATCATAAAAATTTAAGGACTTGTATAAGACAAAAACACAAACCTTTTAAACATAAAATTCATCATAACATAGAAATAATAAATCAAAATTATTCCATGTACTTATTCACATGGATATTCTACTAGTCCAATAATCAAATTCAATATCAATACCAATTTCATTATGATAGAATACATAATTCCAAACATCATAACCACATATCCAAGTCCATGTGCCTGAATACTAATATGATTTTTTCAAGGCCTTATTCTATGACGTTAGTTTGTCTCATGAGACCGACTGATGCATCGAGTATCTATAGCGGGGTCCTACTGTCACTTACTAAGTCCAATTCATTCATCATATATAAAGTAATAATCATAATATAAAAATTCGTATTAAAACTAGAATATGAATTGTCAACACTTAGTCCATAAACCATGAACGGTATAAAAATTACACATCCATAGTCAAACATATCATACCTCATTCAATATAATATTGAGGATTATATTTATAATAAATCAACCTCAATCATGAATAATATTCCAAAAGGATATTGATATAGTTGAAAATGATTTGTAATACTCTTTGAAAGAAATATACCATTTTCATGAAAACACTTAAAAGTAAAACAATTTAGAAAGAAAAAAATTTAATGAAATTTTTTAATCAAAGTGTCCCAAACCACTTTAAATATTTTGATAGAGATTAATATTTTAAAAACATTCATTTCCATATAAACAATTCCTTAAACCCCATTTTAAAAACATGGACATTAATGAGAATGATTTAGAAGAATAAATATTTAAAAAAATATAAAATGCTAATCTAGTTAAAGTTTACCTTCCATAAAACCTTAAAATATTCCTTTTGAAAATATTTTTATGTAACATGGATGTGGATGATATAGAATTCCCAGTACATACTTACATAAAAATGATCTCAAATAATGAAGATTTTTTTGTATTAACCCTTACCTTGTAATTTTCCTTGGTCGAGGGAACAGTAACCTATTGTATAATAGTTAAATCATTGTTATTAAATTATACAAGAACCATATACATAAATATTATATCATATATGATATTATAATATTTCTTTTTTAATAATATTGTACTATTATCATTTTTTCAGGAGTTAATGTTTTCCTTTATAAGTTATGTTACGTAAGTCATGTTTGTTATGGATAGGATGCATATTATTCAAATCCAGAATGATATTAAGTTCTTTATACATTATTTTTAATCATAAAATGAATGTTATTCTGGAATGGTTATGATGGGTGAATGAATCTCATCACATTTGTGGAGACGGTAATCTATACGTACGTACGAGTGACAATATCATTATATTGATGGTGAAATCGTATGTAATTTGATTGTATATCATATATACAAAATCATAATAATGTTATATTTATTGCATACATCAGTTATACTTGTAACAACATGAGATTTTATGAGAATTAATATTTTTAATTTCATTAATGTCTTGTGTTGTATGCTACACCAAAAGGATCTTGAACTACACGCATCCCTGACTTGGCTTGCATTACACGCAATCACAACCTTCCTCAACAACGTGTGTAGTACGTAATATCAGGATTCACTAAACAATGATATATTGTTATAATATTATAATGTACTTGCTATTATGAATAGTATTAACTAAATTTTGAATTTCATAACATTATTATTCATCTTACACATTTTCTACAACCTGGTATGAGAAGAAAGTAAATTTTTCGGTTAAAATAAGTATTTTTAAAAAAATGCAGTTTTGCAACCTTTTGATGGAACATCCACATTAAATCTAGTTTTTGACATGTTTAGAAGTTCAATTTAACAAAATGAAATTATTTTTTGTAACCAGGATATAAAAATTTACTTTGGATAAATATTTCATATTATTCTGATAACATTCATATTTTAATGAATAATAAAGACACGCTATATTTTAATTAAAAAATACGTTTTCATCCCAATAATTTATATGGTTAAATTATAATATTGAAGGGTTTTAAGGTATAAATAGAATATATTTTTACCATTTAATATAATTTCTGTCATTACCATTAATATTACATTGAATTAATGGGTAAAAACATTTCAATCTTTGGCAATATTTTTACTTGTAAAACCTGTTTTCTTAACAACAGGAAAAATTTTAATTTAATTACTGCAACTTCTGTGTTTTGAATATTGAAAAATGGATTCAATATTTGTATTAATTGGGTAAAAATTATGTTATTAGGTAACTTTTATTTTTTTATATTATGAATAATAACTATGGTAATTTTTATTTACTTCAGTTAAAGATAAATTGGGTAATTAAGTGTAAACCTAAGATTATAAAATTACCCTAACACATTCCAAAATTCTATTGGATAATTAAAAGTTGACCCATATCACCTATGGGTCGGATTAGTTTCATTTTATGGACTTTTGACCATGGAAATAATTTAATTATTATTAAAACCAAAGAAAGTGACAACATGTCACTCTCTTTAATCTTATAAGTATAATAATTTTAATTTAGTGATAAAATTCATGAAACATCGAACATGAATAGTCTCTAGAAATCTAATAAAAATATCTAAAACATTTGAATTTATTTAGAATTTTTATGTATTAAAGAATTATCATTAATGGTGACCCAATATTGATTTTGAAATTATTTTATTGATTGAAATATCAAATATATGGTTTTTGAAAAATAAAAATAAATATTGTATGAACTATTTAATGTGATCCAAGAAATTTATAGATAAATACGACATTTTATGAATCTATTAAATAATTTAGTTCGAACATATCTTCTGTGTGGATTTTATTTAAATTCAAATAAATTAATTATGTCAAAAATGACACTATTGATATTTATGTTATTAAATTGTTTTAAAATCACAAAAATATTTTAAAAATTACAAATTCAAATTTATATGATCTAACATGTCATAAAATATCAAATTATGTATAATTAAGAACACATAAGTAAGTATTTATAACCATATAAAATTTATAACATTCTTACCACAAATAAAAATAAATAGATTAAATAAGGATAAATCAAAATGATAAGGTTTAAAATAAAATCAAAACATGTCCAAATTTAATTGGTTGATGAGATTACAACCCAATATTATCTAATATCCGAATTTGAGTCACTTTGAATATTTTTATGTGGGTTTTAGGTTTATTATAAATTAATATTTTAGAGGTTTCCAATGCTGCTCCTATCCTCCCTTATAAAAGGGCACCTCCACCCTCTCCTCTTCACAACACCTTGAGCCTTCAAGATCAGCCAAACCTTGACCATTTATCTTCTCCACTTCCGAAGAAACATTATGGAGGTTCTATTATTCTCAAATGACCAACTCTAGTCCCTTAAGAGGAAGCTTAAAAGACTGAATGACTGATAATTTTTTTTTATTAAGAAAGACACTTTTGAGGGAAATGTGAGAAACCATAAGTTCCAACAAACACAAAACAGTGCCAAACAGAAAACCAGATACAACCTCTTCCAAGCATAAGTAGAAACCACTAAATCCAATGAAGGACCACTCAGCGATCCCATGCAAGCATGGTCCCTCACGATGGAAAACCATCCCTCTGATTCAGCCACATCCCAAATGACCTGCATAGGAAGAAGAAGCGTGCTCTAGCCCATCTGAGCTGATCTGAACCTCCAACATTTCCACACACAACAAGGGCGGTAACTCAACAAAGCATTAGTTAGGAAAGGAGTAAGCAGAATCATTGAAAACCAGTTGAATTCTACCAGAGTCCGTATCCTTAAACATCTTACAGGATATATTAGATACCTGCGAAAGTGGATCCCCCATTATCAGGTCGTCAAAAGAAGAAGTCAGTTTATTCCAGAACTGAATGTACTCCTCATGTTTGATCAACCCCTTATTGAAGCCTCTAACCAGGATCATGTCCTGTTTGTCAACCCAAATATACTGCTCTTCATTAAGGTCCACTTCAAGATTCTGACCCCTCATCTTGGATTCATCCTCTTCCGCGGCGTTGAGAAATAACACATGCTTAGTTGCCACATCGTCCGAACATAAAACCAAATCCGAGGAAAGTTCAGGCTGTCCAGGTGATTTTAGATGACACCTTGCCTCCTTGTCCAACTTCTCCGCCATTAGCTTCATTACTGACCTGGTCCTCATAGGAGGAGGCAAGGAGGAATAATCCTTCCTACCCCTCCTCCACCTATTACTCTTGTTGCACCTTGGACCTGGATCTTCTTCAGAAAAACTCCTACTGACCTCATCAATTTCAGGCTCCCCTCCACCGAAATCACACTCTGGGAAAACATGCCCCATGATCCGAACTTCCAAAAAGAATCCATCGATACTCCTCGTGATGTCTTTATCTTCCACAACCATGGCAGATGATTCATCTCTCGATTCAACCTCATCCATTCCTTTAAACCTGTTTCTCAAGACTACTGGGGTCCGGGTTGAAGAAACAACCCCTGGCAGAATGCCAGAGCCCGAACCCCCTGCATCTCCATGACTGGTCTGAGCCTGCACCTCGAAGACATTCCCTTTCAGTTTACTAGGGACGCTACCTAGCCCAAGCCCTACCCCACTGGCCCCTTCCTTCCACTTTCCAAAAGCATCCTCTTCCCCTGACCCCTCCTGGAAAGCAGGTTGATCGAAACCCTTGCCCATATATTGAGGCTCAGGATTCTGATCCTCCCAACCCCTGATCGGAACACAGGATGCCTCAGGTCAGAAAGGCTCACCTATAGGGAGAGAGGACCTCGCCAAATCCCCATCCTCATGGCCCTGACTCTCTTTACACAAGATTCTGGCCTCCTAGAATCCACCCAAATCCCTCTTAAGATGATCAAACACTGCCTCCACCTGAGGTCCCAAGACCTTTGATGCATCCGTCAATACTGGACCTGCAGGCCTTGCCCACCTCGAGCCATTAGGATCCACCACCGAAGCATTAGAAGGACGGGACAATTAGTAACACTAATATACTAATATGATTTTATAAATATGAACCAACCACATTTCACCTTCTATCCATCCTATAGAAAAATAAATCACCGCGTGTGTGTACGTACGGAATACCGTCTCCACACCGTGGTGTAATCATTTTTTCCACCACCACATTACATGGATGGGTATAACGGTGTAACGAATAACTATATATGGTCATTATAACTTAATACTGATTCTGATATATTATATCATCCACTCCAATTCTATTCAACAATTATGGGAACGATATCATCGCTCGTGCGTACGTACGGACTACCGTCTCCACGAACGCGAAGAGATTCATTTTCCATGATTAACCATTCATGTATGATTATAAAGTATATATTTAATAAATAATCATGATAGATATTAAATAATAATGATACTTGATTTATGTACATATATTTTTCATTTACTTAATTCCATTCAATTCAATAAAGAAACCAAAACAGCATTCATGCGTACGTACGACCTACCATCTTCCTGAACGTTGTATTTCATTCCATTTATCGATCTATCATATATATTTATATATTGAATATATATTATATATAAATAATGTTTTACATTCTAGAATAATGTAAATCATGATATGAGTAATAATATCCAGAATAAAAATTCAAAACACGTACGATAAATGAAAAGATTTTACCCAAAACACTACTTTAACATGGAATTTACAAAAGAACGGGTAATATAAAGTCATAATTGAACCATATATGATATCATAACAATGAATATGATTCTGTAATAATTCAATGATATTATTTAAATCATTATACAAGAGTTTTTGATACATATGATGCATATCATACATAAGGTAATGGATAATTTTGAAAATATCATTTTTATCTGAGATTGATTATACGTAAGTATTTACTGGGGTATATTTTTCATCCAGGTCCATCAAATTTTTTTCATAAAGAGATTAATGTTATTCAATGTATTTTTAAAGTAATTTTTAACCATATTTGACTTTTTCTTTGTGTTATTGAGGGAATCCTTCTTTTGTTTACCATACATGGTACTTTTTGACTATTCAAAAAATAGTACGAGGAGAATATTTTTTTAACTTATAAGGCAAGAACAGATTTTTAAGGTCTCATATCGCCTAATTTTCAAGAAGATTCTTCTATATATTTTCATGTTTATTTTCAATTAAATCATTTTCTTTTAAAATTGTGTGGCATTTTGTGAAAAGAAAATGAAATTTAAAGAAAAAAGATATTTTCCTCAAGAATTCATTTCAAGTGTTTTATCAAAACTATTTTCCATATAACATGACATTATTTATCATATTAATTTTTCAAGTATAAAAAATATATTATTTACATGGTTTGATTCATTTTATTATGAAATGATATGTATTTGTTTTATATGGATTGCGTTTTGATGGGATGATGCTTATGGAACCGATTTTATTATTTGGGATATGATGAATGATTTATGTTTATTTTGAGGCACAAGTATGAATGATTTCAATATGAAATGGGTGGGCCCTATATCTCCCTAAAATTAACTGGGTAATGATTTATATCTCATGAGATAGACATGGCTGGAACACTAAGTTTATCTGATTCAGTGTTACAGGACTGGAACGAGGAGTGAACTCAATTCAGAAAGGGACTTTGTCCACTAAGATGGTCTTGCCAGCAATGCATTGGCTACTATGGAAATCATATCATGTGATTAATGGTTTTACATTATTACATGTTTTATTCCCATGCTATTTTATAATGAATGATGTTCCATTATGACCTTTTCCTTATGTACTTCCATGTTTTATTTCATTTCTCAATATTTTGAAGTTTAAGCATTATATTCATGTTTTTTAGTTAAAATGTATACGGTTTGTTTTATTTTCTCCATGCCTACCCTTAATTAGCATTTAAACCTTTATATTTTTTCTTTTCCCTAGGATATGAAGAATGGTTTTAGATAAGAAAACCAAAGGGGAAGATCTTTATGGGAGATGTTGAAGATCTTTCACCATGATTAGAAAATTATGTTCTGAGTTTCCAAAGAAACTAAACTATTACTATCCTTGAGTTTTGGTTCTTGTTATGTATTAATTATTTCGAAAAAGTAATGTAATTTCCTTGTACATCAAGATGGGGTCTCTATAGTTGGTATCAGAGAATGGTTTTGTCAACCTTTGGAAACTAGGATGTGAAAACTTTAGTGATATCCCTAGAGATATTTCTAAGGTATGTCTAGGTATGTTCCTAAGGATAAGTATAAGTATAGGTTATAATTTTAGAAATATGGTTACGATATTATAATTAAACCTAATATGTTATATATTGAAGGTACTCCCCCTTTATTATGTTGTTTTACCAGCATGATTTTTTCATCTCACACTGTTCTTTTTGGGGTTTAGACGATGACTGGAACTCAATGGAACCATTTTGATCAATGTAATGTACAATTCAATGATTTTCCTCGCAAGAAACCAAATGTGATGGGAGATGGAGTGAAAAATCTTATTGTTATACTTATAGAAGATATGAATCATTATGGATTTCCAAATGATCAATGAAGGGAATGATATTTTATTGATTCCTTCATAAGGAAATGTACACCTCTATCAATTGGTCTCTTGATCCACTTGTTGCTGAAAAATGGTTCAATACCATTGAAAAGATATTTTCCATACTTCGTTGTTCTGAAAATGAAAAATTCATTTTATCTATTTACCATTTAGAAGGTGAAGTAGACCATTGGTGGACACTGATTAAGAATACAAGGCCCCAAGATGAAATTGAATCCATGGAATGGAACGAGTTCAGGATCTTGTTTTTAAATAAGTACATCCCATGTATTCTTCGAACAAATATGGAAAAGGAGTTCCTTGAGCTTAAGAAGAAGGACGATGAATGTGTTGGTATATATGAAGCGAATTTTAGAAGAGTTGCATGGTATGCATATGGCTTTATTATCCAACCTGAAATTAAAGTTGATTGATTCATCAGTGTCTTAAAACCAAGTCTTCGAAAGGAATTATATATAAAAGACTTCAGTATCTATGAAGAAATTGTGTGTTGTGCTATCATGGTAGAACTGGAATTTGGTGTAACATATCCATCTCATGGTTTTGACAAGAAACGAAAGATGGAGTTCAAGGAAAAACCATAGAAAAATGGTGAAAAGTAGGTGATTGTTTCTTTATGCTCAAAGTGTGTAAATAAGCATGGTGGAGATTGTCTAAAAGGTACTAGAAAAAAATTTATGTGTGCAAAAGAAGTTCATCGAGCAGTTGAGTGTTGAAGTAATGGGAAAAAGGTAGCTAATGATTTAAATAGAGAAAAGATTACATATAACTCTCCACCAACACTTCAATGCTACAATTGCAAGGAAATGGGGCATTATGCTAATCAATGCCCTAATCCAAGGGTTAATGATGATCAACGTGAGCAACCTCTTAAGGAGAAGGACAAAGGGAAGTCACATGTGATCACTATTTTTGATTTTGAGTATGACAATGATGTTGTGGAATGATTAAGTGTTTATGTAATTGGATTTCAAAATAGTATCATGGAATCTCATTTACAGTATCGTGGAATTTTGGAATATCTATGTATTGGTTTTAAATAATTGTATGGTATCGGTAACCATGAAATGTGATTGAAATATTTTTGGAAACCGGATGACATGCACATAATGTAGGGATTATAATAAAATGAAATATTTGATAGTATTCATGAGCTCATGATTGATATAAGGACTAAGTGATATCATGGTTTGAGTATATAGAATTTTATGGATTTTAGTATGTGGAAAGAATTAACTTTTAACTGCATTCATGTTTTCACTAAGGTTCAATGAGTATTCATTTTTCAAGAGAATACATGATTAAGGCATTCAAATGTTTGTAATGTGATTAACAAGACATATATTATGATATTTAGGGATAAATTATTGTATTTACATGCTTGGTAGATGACCTCCCTAACAATATTTTTCCTTATACTGTGATTTTGGGTAAGCCTAAAGATTGGAATAGATTATGTTAGACATGAGATATTATTGTTTAAGGTTATAACTTTTTGATATATTTTTTGGAATGTTATAATAGTATACTTTTAGAAAAAGAAAAAACCATAGGATGAGCGACAACCCGTCGCGTCAGACAAGGCTGTGGGAATCAAACCCACCACTGAAGTGCGACATTCCTTTATCGCATACCACTGGCCTACAGGAATTCCATTGTTAGTATAAATTAGTTTTAATTTATTAAGTGGTATGATATATGTAGTATACGTCCATTTTAGGAACCATAGAGGATTAATCTCACTATATATCAACTTAAGTATATTTAATAACTTTTGATATCCTTTTGTGTGAGACAGATGGAGTGAACTATCATTCTATCACATGATCTGCTAACACTTCAGGAATGACAAAGTCAACATCATTTCCTTAAGAGATGAAGTGGAAATTTTTCAGGGAACAACAAACGGTGAGAATATACCAAAATCAAGAAAGTATTTCTTCTAATTCCAATTTTTTCAACTTTAGGGAAATGAGTTGGAAAACCAAAAATTTTGTCCTATTTCCCTTATATTCGATTAATCATATGGTACCTTAGATAATCAGAAATTTATGGCTTTGTGATTTTTGGTTTTTTCATAGCCATGTTCTCTACCACTCTCCCTCAGAACATGATGGTTAGATTTCTCTTCCATATACATATTTTCACTTATGTTCTCGTATGTGGAAACCAAGTGATGAGTTAATTTGGGTAACCTATATGTTTCATAATTCACATTTAAGAATTATTTTTTAGTATTCCTTTTTACGATGTGGGTTTCTATGAATGAAACTTTCAAGTAGTAAACCATTTATAACCCCGATGAATTTCGAGGGAGAAATTCATTTTAAGGGGGGTAGAATGTAACAACCCTATATATTCTGAGAATTATTCTTTTTAATTTCATTTATGACTTTTTTTGTACACTACACCAAAAGGAGATTTCACTACACACATCCCTGAATTGGCTTGCATTACACGCAATCACAACCTTCCTCGATAGCATGTGTAGAACGCAATACCGGGTTTCACTAAACAATGATATATTGTTTTAATATTCTTATGGACTACCTGTTATGAATAGTATTTATTACATTTTTTATTTTATAAAATTATTATTCATCTTACACATTTTTTATATCCTAGTATGAGAACAGAATAAATGTTTCGGGTAAAAAAAGTATTTTTCAAAAAATACAGTTTTTCCGCCTTTTGATGGCGCACCCACATTAAATCTAGTTTTTGACATATTTATAAATTTAATTTTAAAAAATAAAATTCTTCTTTGGAATCAGGAAATAAAAATTTATTTTGGATAAAATTTTCAAATTATTCTGATAAATTTCATATTTTAATGAATAGTTAAAACACGCTATATTTTAATTAAAAACAAATTTTTTAATTGCAATAATTTATATGGTTAAATTACAATATTTAATGGTTTTAAAATATAAATAGAATATATTATTACCATTTAATATAATTTATGACATTACCATTAATTTTACATTGAATTCATAGGTAAAAACATTTGAGTCTTTGGCAATATTTTGACATTTAAAACTTGTTTACATAGCAACCAGATAAATTTTAATTTAATTACTGCAACTTCTGTGTTTTTAATTTTTAATAATGGATTCCATATTTGGATTTAGTGTGTCCAAATTATGTTAATAGGTTACAGTTATTTTTTTTATATAATGAATAGTAACTACGATAATTTTTATTTAGTTCAGTTAAAGATAAATCAGGTAATTAAGGGTAAACCTAAGATTATAAAATTACCCTAACACATGAAAAAATTCTATTGGATGACTAAAAGTTGACCCATATCAGTTAATGGTCGGATTAGTTTCATTTTAAGGACTTTTGACCATGAAAATAATTTAATTATTATTAAAACCAATGAAAGTTACAACACGTCACTCTCTTAAATCTTATAAGTATAATAATTTTAATTTAGTGATAAACATCATGAAACATAGAACACGAATAGTATTTAGAAAGATAATAACATTATCTAAATCATGTTAATTTATTTAGAATTTTTATGGATTGAATAATTATCATTAAAGGTGACACAATAGTGATGTTGAAATTATTTTATTGATTGAAATATCAAGTAAATGGTTTTAAAAAATAAAAATAAATATTATATGAACTATTTAATTTGATCAACGAATTTTCTAGATAAATATGACATGTTATGAATCTATTAAATATTTTTTGTTTGAACATTTCTTCTGTGTGGATTTTCTATAAATTCAAATAAATTAATTGTGTAAAAATTGACACTATTGATATTTTATATTATTAAAATATTCAAAAATCACACAAATATTTTAAATATTAAAAATTAAAATTTATATGATCAACATGTCATAAAATATAAAATATTTTATAATTAAGAACACATAAGTAAGTATTTATAACCATATAAAAAGTATAACAATATTACCATAAAAAAAAATTAAATAGATTAAATAAGGATAAATCCAAATGATAATGTTCAAAATAAAATCAAAACATGTCTAAATTTAATTGGTTTGTGATCTTACAACCCTATATTATCTAATATCGGAATTTTAGTCACTTTGAAAGTTATTATGAGGAATTTAGGATTATTAAAAATTAAGATTTTAGAGGCTTCCAATGGTGCCCCTCTCCTCCCTTATAAAAGGTCACCTCCTCCTTCTCCACTTCACAACACCTTGAGCATTCATGATCGGCCAAACCCTACCCATTTCTCTTCTCCACTTCCCTAGAAACAATCTAGCGGTTCTCGTCTTCTCAAAAGAACGACTCTCATCCCTTAAGAGGAAGCTTAAAAGAGGTGTGTTGAAGAAGAGATAATCTCTTCTACCGATTCATTCAAGATTCTTTCTTCTTCGACTTATTCTTATTTAGTTATTTCACTTTAAATAATACAATCTGTATCATTAATATACTGATATGATTTTATTAATATGAAACAACCACATTTCCCTTTCTATCCGTCCTACGGAATACAAAATTACCACGCATGCATACGTACGGAATATCATCTCCACACCGTGGTGTAATCAGTTTTTCCACCACCACCTTACTTGGATGGGTATAATGGTGTAAATAATTACTATATATGGTTATTATAACATCATACTGGTTCTGATATATTATATCATCCACTCCATTTCTATTCAATAATTATGGGAACGATATCATCACTCGTGCGTACATATGGACTACCGTCTCCACGAACTCGATGAGATTCATTTTCCATGATTAACCATTCAAGTAAGATTATAAAGTATATATATAAGGCCCCAGCCTTAAAACTTACTTATTCTTGAGTTATTTTATGAATTCACATTGAGGATCTTTTCAGGTTTATATTTTTAGAGAATTATATCATAAATCATGGATTACATTCCACATTTAAACAAGGTGGTTACATAAAAGGTATTATTCATTTTTCCCATAAATGGAGAGATATTTAAAATAAAACATTGATTCTTTCATGACACTTCCTCGACACTATCAACACATCATGTACTTTCCCCTTGACCTATGAAAAACATTTCAAAAACTTGGGATGAGCATTAAAATCTCAGTAAGGTATATAAAAATACGGAATGAAAACATTAGTCCATGTATACATAAGAATCAATGAAATCATACTTTACTCATAAAATATAATCACTTTAACATACCTCATAAAATCATGAATAAATCATAGAAATCATAAGACATAAAGGTAACTTGAGGCATTCATAACATTCTTACGTAGGGAGTAACCCTCATGTTTACTTTTGGAATACCCATAATAGTATATTCCCAAAATCTCTTTGGTGAAACCTTAGTGTTTATCCCCTTCGCATTACCCAATGCATTGGAGAGCTATATCGGGTTCACCCGCCCTTAGTTTATCACAGAACCACCCGTCTTCATAAACAATTCCCAAGAACCAAAACATAATCATTCCACATAAAACATGCATAAAAGAAACATAACATTTCCACATTAAATCACAAGATATAAATACAAAAAAATGATATAAAAACATTATCAAAACCATTTTCAATTCCAAAATAAAGGAAAAGTAAAACATGGTATTTATTTTTCATTTAAAAAAATGTTATGGCTTATAGAAGAATCCGAAACTCAAATAATGGTCATCGCGGCAGAGAAGTCGTGGTCACCGCATACGTAAGACAAAAACATTCATTTTGTCGTTTAGTAAAACAAATCATATAAAAATATTCCTTTTGAATAAAAGTAAAAGTCAAAAGGGGTTTATACACCGTATAAAAAAAGTTTTGTATAAAACAAAATACATCTTAATGAATGGAGATTGAGACGAAGTCCCTTACCTCGAGTCCGACTTCACTCAATCATTCTTTAATCTCCTGAATAATAAACATGAGTTAATTTCTTCTTACTTAAGAACATTTTTCAAGTTAATTATTATTTTTATATCACTTTTTACCATGTTATGAACACTATGTAATTATTTAAGTTAATAACGGTCATTTTAACGATCATTGGTACTTGAGTCAAAAATAAACTCTTTATAATTAAAATTTGTTCATGTGGTAAAATATCCATTATAACAAGAATTATTTTCATGATTTAGATATTATATATATCATAAATTTCCAGTATATACATGCATTCATAATATTACAAAACATGTAGAGTTAAAAAATGAAATGCACCATTCATGGAGACGGTAAGTCGTACGTACGCATGAACGCTACTTTCATTTCAATTTCATATCAAATGGAATGAAATCATAATGATATTAAGGCATATTATAATTCCACTATAATATCATATATAATATCATTAACTCCATCCTTTATACGTCCCACATATGGCATTAACGAATCAAGTCACTTTGAGGGGGCGGTAGTCCGCACTTCCTAAAATGAAATTATCATGTTACCAATAATGGAAACCATAAAGGTATTTCATAAATGAAAAAACAGAATCATAAGGAAACATAAACATAATACATTTCATATATAAACATAGTGACATCTTAATGTCCACATTTAAAGTTGTTAAAATAATATTTAGCAATCATCGTTTCATGAGGCAGAAATTCACCATCCACGGAAACAGTATGTTCTTTAGCCATTAGATGTAGGTGTGTGTAAGTGTAGATATAATCCTTTTTATAACAACATCCTACTATATTGAAGATTTTTTTTTGTTACAAAATAATTCAATAAAATGATTTTAGGGGGTTGGAGAAGCAAATTAATGCAAAGGAACATTAGAGAAGACTTTACCTTTAAATCGGGAAACTCCTCTTGGTTTGAACCAAAAGGGTTTCTTAAAGAGATTTCTGCAATATGTAAAGCTTCTAGGATGAATTGAGGTATATTGGGAAATTATTGGAGTAGATTTTGGACGAGCCAAAGGGCTTGATATGTGTGAGAGATGGGTAGGAAGTGGGGTCTTTTTATAAGAGAGAGGAGGGCCTCTTTTGGAACTCTTAAAAATATTATTTTATTATAAAATGAAATTAGGTTTCTAAAGCTCCAAAAATCATTAAATTAGAGGATAAGGTGGTCCATTCTCAAAATAAAATCATCCTATAATAATTTTACAAATTTTCGATATTATTTTAAACATTATCTTCTTATTTATTTAAATCATCCATTAATGACGTAAACACTGCATCATCATTGTATCATAAATAATTTAATTTTTTTTGATGTCTAAAAATTATAAAAACAATTACCATGATGTAAGAAATCTTTTTATCTTTCTAATGAATATTTATAGTAAAAAATATAGATTATATAACCCCATGTAATAATTTTTTTAGTAAAACAATACATGTTTCTGATATTTTTATTTTTTACTTTAAATAAAAGGTATTAATGTCATTATCTCACTCAAGTTGCTCCATGGGGTCCCACAAATTGACGCATGGATTGTCTTGGTCGGCCATGAACTATCCAATAAGGTTAGGACATGTTTCAAGATATTTTTATATTTTTATAATATCATTTTTGTCTTAAACTACACTAATTACCTCTAATCACGGTTAACAAAACTGAAAAGTTACTATTCACCAAAAAATATTTTAATCCCTTTGAACCAAATTTTACATAATAATGATAACAATGTATATCATATTTTTGAAATTCAATACATAGAAGAGGTAATCATTCATTTAAATGAAAAATCAGTTTGTTTAACTACCACTTAGTGGTTTCACTATTCATCAAAAATTGATGTTCTTCAGAAAAATACCAAAAATTCACCCTAAGCTATATTTGATATTCCAAATTCAAAAATGATGTCTATTTTGAAAAATTTAAAAAAATATAAGATGAATTAATTAATTTTATAATTAATTACCGTTCTCAAAACAAATAGTGTGTTTTTAAGAAACAATATTTATCAAAAGACTGACAGTTGTTTTTGTCCAATTTAAAAGGGAAATTAATTCAATGACCACCATTGGATTAATTGGTAAAAATATATTCTAATTTCACTTTAAAAAAAATTAAAAAAATAAAATCTATCCTTATAAATAAATTAGATTAAAATGAGGATTTGAATTAAAATTCAACAATTTTAACTATTCATTAAAAAATGAACATTATCAGAAAATACCAAAAAATTACAGAAAGTAAATTTTGATGTCCCGATTCTAAAGAAGAATTTTATTTGGTCCAATATAATGTATAAGTGTGACAAAAACTATATTTATACAGGGTTCTTCATCAAACATAGCAACCCCATTAAAGTAAAATTAATACTTAATTCAAAAAAAATATTAATAAATATGAAAATGTCTTATTATTTATTTACCTGGGATGTTACATCCTTCCCCCCTTTTGAGAATTGCGTCCTCGAAATTTATTCACTTAAATAAATGGGGGAATTTATCCCTTATATCATTTTCATAGTCCCATGTTGCCTCTTCAATAATGGGGTTTTTCCACAAAACCTTTACTTGAAAAATCACTTTATTCTGCAATACTTTCTCCATGTGGTCAAGAATCTGGATCGGTTGTTCCTCATAAGATAGATTCTCTTCCAACTGAACTACCTCTGGACTCAAAACATGAGATGGATCTGGAATGCACTTCTTTAAAATTGAAACATGAAAAACATTGTGTACCTGAGAGAAACTCGGAGGTAAAGCCACTCGGTATGCAACTGATCCAACTCTCTCCAGAATTTTGAATGGTATAATAAACCTTGGACTTAGATTTCCTTTCTTAACAAATCGCATCACTCTTTTCCATGGTGAAACTTTGAGGAAGAAATGATCACCTACCTCAAAAGAGATATCCTTTCTCCTGTTGTCCGCATAACTTTTCTGCCTGCTCTGAGCTGTTCTCATGTGTTTCTATATGAGCTGAACTTTTTCTGCCAACTCTTCTACCAATTCTGGTCCCTTCAACTTCCTTTCACCCACATCATCTCAAAAAGATGGAGTTCTAAACCACTTCCCATATAATTACTCAAATAGTCCCATCTTCATACGGGAATGAAAACTGTTATTATAAGAAAACTCAATCAGAGAATGATTTTGGTCCCAACTTCCCTGATAGTCCATCGAACATGCACGTTTCATATCATCAAAATTTTGAATCATTTGTTCTAATTGCCGATCTGATTGAAGATGAAAAGTTGTACTGATATTTAATTCAGTACCCAATGACTTCTGAAGGCCTTTCCAAAAGATAAAAGTAAACCTGGGATCACGATCAGATACAATGGAGAGGGAAACTCCATGTAACCTGAATATCTCTTTAAGATACAATCGGGAAAGTTGATCTAGGGAAAAAGTATCTCGTATAGCAAGGAAATGAGCAGATTTAGTGAAGTGATCAATAAAAACACAGATTGCATTATTACCTCGCGGTGTCTTCAGCAATCCCACAACAAAGTCCATGGATATATCTCCCATTTCCACTCTAGAACTGGTAAAGGCTGAAGCATCGATTTCAGTAACTACCACTCTTCTTTAACCTGTTGACATGGAAAACAATTCACAGTAAAATTAGCAATATCTCTTTTCATTCCATCCCACCAGTAATACTCCGGAAGATCTCTATACATCTTAGTACGGTTTGGATGAACTGAAAACGTAGAACTATGAGCTTTACATAACAACTCTCTCTTCAACTGTGAATCACTATCCACACACAATCTCTTCCCAAATCTCAAAACACGATCATTATCAATGTTGAATTCAGGGAACTTACCCTTCTGAACGAGCTATACCTTTTTCTGGAACTCACTGTCTTGCTTCTGTGCCTGCTTAATTCTGTCTGATAGAGAAGATTTCACTGATACCTAAAACAAAACAAAAGAACATACTGCACCAACAACTTCTATTCCAGTGTTCATAAAATCCTTAACTAGTGGATCACGTTCCAAATGCAAAATTTGTTAATGAAGGATTAATTTTTCAACTCAAAGAATTAGCCTCTTTATTTTCTTTTCCCGGATGGTAATGAACTGTACAATCATAATCCTTGATTAATTCCATCCATCTCCTCTGTATCATGTTCAATTATTTCTGAGTGAATATATACTTTAAACATTTGTGATTAGTATATATTTCACACTTTACAACATACAAATGATGCCTCCAAATTTTTAAAGAGAAAACAACAACAGGTAATTCTAAGTTATGTGTAGGGTAATTTACCTCATGAGTTTTCAACTATCTTGAAGCATAAGCAATTACCTGATCATTCTTCATTAGGACGCGTCCATGTCCTTTCAATGAAGCATCACTGTAGATAACAAACTCACCATTCCTGGAAGGTAGTGCCAAAACTGGAGCATTCACCAAACTTCTTTTCAATTCCTAAAAACAATCAACACATTCTTTTGTCCAGATAAACTTAACACCCTTCTGAGTTAGCTTAGTCATTGGACTAGATAACTGTGAAAAATTTCTAACAAACCATTAGTAATAGCCTTCCAAACCAAGAAAACTACGAATCTCAGTTACATTTGTGGGACTTAGCCATTCTTCAACAACCTTTGTTTTTGCAGGATCAACAGTTATTCCACCTTTAGAAACAATGTGACCAAGGAAAGAAATTTGTTGCAAACAAAACTCGCACTTTCTGAATTTCAAATACAATTTCTTTTCATTTAGGGTTTGATAAATAACCCTTAAATGACTTTCATGATCCTCTTTACTTTTTGCAAACACCAAAATATCATCAATGAAAACAACCACACACTTATCCAAGAACTCATGGAAAATTCTATTTATAAGGTCCATGAATACAGTAGGTGTATTGGTTAGCCCAAAAGGCATAACTAAAAATTCATAATGGCTATATATTATACAAAATGCAGTCTTCTGAATATCTGCTTCCTTTACCTCAACAGATGGTACCCCGATCTCAAGTCAATCATTGAAAAATACCGATCCCCCTAGAGCTGATCAAATAAATCATCGATATGAGGCAAAGGATTTTTGTTCTTAAGAGTAATGTTATTCAGGGCTCTATAATCAATGAAAAGTCTCATTGAGCCATCTTTATTTTTAAACAATAATACAAGAGCACCCCATGGTGATGTGTTAGGTCGAATGAATCCTTTTTCTAATAAATCTTGCAATTGCTCCTTCAACTCTAAAAGTTCAATTTGAGCAATTCGATAAGGGGGTTTGGAAATTGGCTTAGAATCAGGAACTAAGTCAACAGTATATTCAACTTCCGGATCGGGTATTATTCCAGGCAACTTATCAGGAAAAAAATCAGGATAATCATTTTCCACTAGAACATCATTAATCTGAACGGTTCCTTTGTTTTCAACAATATGTTCAAGGTAACATTCATTTCCATCTTTTACAAGTTTCTCAGTCTCTTTATATGTTATCAAAAGTAAGGGTTCATTATTGTATACAAACTGAAAGCCTTTCTGAAAAGAAACTTCTTTAGCTCTACAGTCAATCTTTACATGGTAAATAGAGAGCCAAGCCATACATAGGATAACATCAAACTCTGCTAGAGGTAAAAAAATATGGCTTGTATGTAGGTTCTTTCCATGGATAAGGATATGAAGATTCTTATAGATTCTTTTTGCCTCAACATTTCCCCCAGGTGTTTTTACCAAAAGTTTAGGAGTCATTTCTTGAGATGGAATTCCCAATTTTCTAGAAAATTTTCAGAGATGAAAGAATGCGTAGACCCTGAATCAAACAACACATTGGAATAATCTGAAAAAACAAACAAAGTACCTGATTTCACTTCATTTGATGGCCCAACATCTACTGAAGTAGTTGCAAAGGATCTCACCACACCTTTCTTCTTATAGTATGACTACTTCCCATCATTCAAGCTCTTTTTCGGACACTCGTTTGTATAATGACCCATCTCATTACACTTGAAACATTTCACTAACTTTAAATAAAATTTTGTATTACCATAACCCTGATATTTTCTAGTGCAATCAAGATCCTTATGTCCTATCTTACCACATAGGCAGCACATTCCAGAATTCAAAAGAGATTCCCCAGCATGCTTTTTACCACATGTATCACAAACTAAAAACACAGTTTTCTTACCATCAGACCTTTTTGAAGGATTCTTCCCTTTCTCCTGACACCTCGGTCTCTTCTTTTGTTGGTTGTTATAGAACACTTCATCGTCAGAAAACTCCATTTCCACCTTATCAGCACATCGAACAAGAATTTCATAACATTTTAACCCACAATAATCTAATGCCCTTCGATATTTCGGCTCTAATACTGAGTAAAAATGATTTATTTTACTATCAAGGTCTTGGATAAATTTTGGAGCATACCTAACCAAACGAGTGAACCTTTTTTCGCAAGCATCCACTATGTATTCCTATTTCCTCAGTTCGAAGAATTTTTTTTCCATCCTAAGTCGAACAACTTTAGGAAAATATTTTTCAAGAAACATACATTTGAATTCATCCCAGTAAAGAGCATCAATCTCTTCAGCATCACAAATATTTTTAACCATCGACCACCACTGATCTGCTTCACCCTCCTAACAGTAAATAGATAGACTAACCATTTGATTGACTGAACACACCATGACATCAAAAATCTCATCCAGTGCTTTAATCCACCCTTCAGCTAGCACAAGGTCAGATGATCCTCTGAATGATGGGGGATGTTGCCTCATGAATTGTTCCACCATTTACATGTTCCTATGCAGTTGATCTATATAATCTTGTGCATGGATACCGCCACCATTTATCACTTGATTCAATAGCGCCATTACTGCAACAAACTATTCAGTTCCAATTCCGACCATCTCAGGATGCTGATTCGAAAGGGAATTTCCTTTTGTATGCCTTCCTAGCACTACTTCCCTGTTTCCTCTGTGAAAACCATTCTGAACAAACAAGTCTTAGATGAAGCAACATGGTAATCTTCAAATGCTATATCATTTAAATTTGACCATTAAAAAAATATTTACAGATAATCATTTAATAGAATTATAACTCCTAAAGTTATCTAAACCGACCTTTGATACCAACTTTAAGGGCCTAGCCTTAAACATTACTTAATCTTGAGTAATTTCAACAATGCACATTGAGGATTTTTTCTGGTTTAGAGTTTTAGATAATTAGATCATAAATCATGAATTACGTTTCACATTTAAACAAGGTGGTTACATAAAAGGCAATATTCATTTTTTCCATCAAATGAGACATATTTAAAATAAAACATGGATTCTTTCATGAAACTTCCTCGACATGATCAACACATCGTTTACTTTTCCCTTGACCTATGAAAAATATTTCAAAAACTTGGGATGAGCATAAAAATCACAGTGAGGTATATAAAAATATGGAATTAAAAAATTAGTCCATGTATACATAAGAATCAATCAAATCATGATTCACTCATAAAACATAAGCACTTTAACATACCTCATCAAATCATGAATAAATCATAGAAATTATAAGACATAAAGGTAACTTGAGGCATTCATAACATTCTTACGTAGGGAGTAACCATCATGGTTACGTTTGGAATACCCATCATAGTATATTCCATAAATATCTTCGGAGAAACCTTAGTGTTTAACCCCTTCGAGTTACCCAATGAATTGGAGATCTATATCGGGCTCACATTCCCTTAGTTTATCATGGAACCACTCATCTTCATAAACAATGCTCAAGAACCATAACATAATCGTACCACATAAAACATGCATAAAGGAAACATAGCATTTCCACATTTCAATCACATGATATCAATACAAAAAATTGATATAAAAAAATTATCAAAACCATTTTCAATACCAAAATAAAAGAAAAGTAAAATATGGTATTTATTTTTCATGTAAAAAAAAGTTATGGCATGTAGAAGAAGACGAAACTCAAATAATTGTCACGGCGGTGAAGAAGTCATTGTCCCCACATACGCAAGACAAAAACATTCATTTTTTCATTTAGTAAATTGCTTCATATAAAAAGATTCCTTTTGAATAAAAGTAAAAGTCAAAAGGGTTTTATACACCGTATAAAAGAAACTTGTGTATAAAACAAAATATGCCTCATTGAATGGAGATTGAGACGAAGTCCCTTACCTCGTGTCTGACATGACTCGATCGTTCTTTAATCTCCTGAATAATAAGCATGAGTTAATATCTACTTGCATAAGAACCTTTTTAAAGTTCATTATTCCTTTTATATCACTTGTTACGATGTTATGAACACCATGTAATTATTTAAGTTAATAACGTGCATTTTAACGATCATTTGTAACAGTAAAAAATAAACTCTTTATAATTAAAAGTTGTTCATGTGGTAAAATATCCATTATAAACAGAATTATTTTCATGATTTAGATATTATATATATCATATTTATCCAGTATTTACATGCATTTATAATATTACAAAACATTTAGAGGTAAGAAATGAAATGCACCGTTCATGGAGACGGTAAGCCGTACGTACGCATGAATGCTACTTTCATTTGTATTTCATATCTAATGGAATGGAATCATAATGATATAAAGATATATTATAATTCCAGTATAATATGATATATAATATCATTAACTCCATCCTTTATATGTCCCACATATGGCATTAATGAATCAAATCACTTTGAGGGGGCGGTAGTCCGCACTTCCTTAAATGAAATTATCATGTTTACCAATAAGGGAAACCATAAAGTAATGCCATAAATGAAAAATACAGAAGCATAAGGAAAACATAAACATAATACATATCATATATAAACATAGTGACATCTTAATGGCCAACTTTAAATGTGTTAAATGAATATTGAACAATCATCATTTCGTGAGGCAGAAATTTTCCATCCACGGAACCAATATGTTATTTATCCATTACACGTAGGTGTGTGTAAGTGTAGCTCGAATAATTATTATAAAAACATCATAGTATATTTAAGATACTGGTTTTGTGACAAAATAATGTAATAAAAAGTGTTTAGGGGGCCGGAGAAGCAGAATAAAGAAAAATAATATTAGAGAAGACTTTACCTTTAAATCGGGTAACTCCTCTTGGTTTGAACCAAAAGGGTTTCGTGAAAAGAATTCTTCCTATGGTATGGCTTCTAGGATGAAGATAGGGGTATTGGGATATTATTTGAGTAGAGTTTGGATGAGCCAAAGGGATTGAGAAGTGTGATATATGGGTATGAATTAGGGACTTTTTATAAGGGAGAGGAGGGGCTCTTTTGGAACTCTTGAATCTATTATTTTATTATAAAATGAAATTTTGTTTCTGAAGCTCCAAAAATAATTGAAGTCTAGGATAAAGTGGTCCATTCTCGAAATAAAATCATGCAATAATAATTGGTTAAGTGTTGGATATTATTTTAAACATTATCTTCTTATTTATTTAAATCATTCATTAATGACGTAAACACTGCATCATCATTGTGTCATAAATAATTTAATTTTCTTTGATGTCAAAAAATTATAAAAAAATTACCATGATGTAGGAAATATTTTTAGATTTCTAATGAATATAAATAGTAAAAAATATAGCTTATATAACCACATTTAATAATTGTTTTAGTAAAACAATACATGTTTGTGATATTTTTATTTTTACTTTAAATAAAATGTATTAATGTCATTATCTAACTCATGTGCTCCATGGGGTCCCAAAAATTGACCCATGGATTTTTTTGGTCGGCCATGACCTATCCAATAAGGTTAGGGAATGTTTCAAGATATTTTTATAATATCATTTTTATCTTAAATTACACTAATTACCTCTAATCACGGTTAACAAAACTCAAAAGTTACTATTCACCAAAAAATATTTTAATCCCATTGAACCACATTTTACTTAATAATGATAACCATGTATGTTAGATTTTTTAAATTCAATACACAGTAGTTGTAAAATTTCATTTAAATGAAAAATCAGTTTATTTAACTACCACTTATTGGTTTCACTATTCATCAAAAATTAATGTTCTTTAGAGAAATACCAAAAATTCACTGTAAGATATATTTTATATTAAAAATTAAAAAATTATGTCTATTTTGAAAAATTAAAAACATATAAGTTTCATTAATTAAGTTTATAATTAATTCCTGTTGTCAAAACAAATTGTGTGTTTTTAAGAAACAATATCTATCAAAAGACTGACTTTGGTTTATGTCCAATTTCAATGTCAAATTAATTCCAATTATCACCATTGGATTTACTCATAAAAATATATTCTAATTTAAATTTAAAACCAATTAAAAATATAATATATTCTTTTAAATAATTTATATTAAAATGTGGTTCTGAATTAAAATACAACATTTTTCATTATTCATTAAAAAATTGAACATTATCAGAAAATACTAAACATTTACACAAAGTAAATTTTGATGTCTCGATTTTAAATGAAGAATTTTATTTGGTCCAATATAATGTATAAGTGTGACCAAAACTATATTTAAATAGGGTTCTCCATCAAACATAGCAACCCCATTAAAGTAAAAATAATACTTAATTCAAAAAATATATTAACAAATATGAAAACGTATTATTATTTATTTACCTAGTATGTTACAATATATGTAATAAATAATCATGAAAGATATTACATAATAATGATACTGGATTAATGTACATATATGTTTCATTTAATTAATTCCATTCAATTCAATAAGGAAACGAAAACAGCGTTCATGCGTACGTACGACCTACAATCTCCATGAATGGTGTATTTCATTCCATTTATCGATCTATCATATATATTTATATATTATATATATATTATATATAAATCATATTTTAAAATCTGGAATCCTGTAAATCAGGATATGATTAATAATATTAAGAACAACAAATCGAAACATGTACGATAAATGAAACGATTTTACAAAAAAATACTGCTTTAACATGGAATTTACAAATGAACGGGTAATATAAAGTCATAAGTGAACCGTATATGATATCATAACAATGAATATGATTCTGTAATAATTCAATGAAATTATTTAAATCATTATACAGGGGGTTTGAATACATATGAAGCATATCAGACATAAGGTAAGGGATAATTTTGCAAATCTCATTTTTATCTGAGATTGCGTATAAGTAAGTATTTACTAGGGTATATTTTTCATCCATGTCAATAAAAATGTTTTTCATAAAGTGTTTAATATTATTCCATGTATATTTAAATTCATGTTTAACCCTCTTTGACTTTTACTTTTTGTTATCGAGGGAATCTTTCTTTTGTTTACCATATGTGGTACTTTTTGACTTTTCTGACAAAAGTACAAGGAGAATATTTTTTTAACATATATGACATGAACAGATTTTTACGGTTTTATATCGCACAATTTTAAAGAAGCTTCCTCTACAATTTTTCATGGTTATATTCAATATATTCATTTTCTTTTAAATTTTTTTGGAATTTTGTGAAAAGAAAAATATTTTTAATGAGAAAGGATATTTTCTTCAAGAATTCATTTCAAGTGTTTTATCAAAACTATTTTCCATCTAAGATGAAATTATTTAGCATGATTATGTTTCAAGTATAATTTCTCTACTATTTAAATTGTTTTATTCTTCTTATGATGAAATGATATCTATTTGTTTTATATGAATTGCGTTTTGATGGGATGATGTTTATGAAACCCATTTTATTATTTGGGTTATGATGAATGATTTATGTTTATTTTGTGGCACAAGTAATAATTATTTCAATATGATATGGGTGGGACCTATATCTCCCTCCAATGCATTGGGTAAAGATTTATATCTCATGATATAGACATTTCTGGAACGGTAAGTTTATCTGGTTAAGTGTTACATGACTGGAATGAGGAGTGAACTCGATTCAGAAAGGGAGTTTGTCGACTAGGAAGGTCTTGGCAGCAATACCATGGCTACTATGGAAATCATATCATGTGAATAATGGTTTTCCACAATTACATGTTTTATTATCATGCTATTTTATCATGATTTATGTTCCATTATGATCTATTCCTTACATACTGCCATATTTTATTTCATTGCTCAAGATTTTGATGTTTAAACATTATGTTCATGTTTTTAAGTTCAAATGTACATGGTTTGTTCTATTTTTACCATGCATACCCTTACCGAGCATTTGAGATCACCCTTTATATTTTTTCCTTTCCCCAGGATATAAAGAATGGTTTTATGTAAGAAAACCAAAGGGGAAGATCATTATAGGAGATGTTGAAGATCTTTCACCATGATTAGAAGATTATGTTCTGAGTTTCCAAAGACACTAAACTATTACGGTCCTTGAGTGTGGATTATTTTTATGTATTAATTTTTCCGCAAAATTAATTTAATGTCCATGTATGTAAATCTGGGGTCTCTACAATAATCATTATTATACCCATCCAAATAATTAAGTGTTTGAATAACAACCTACATCACAACATGGAGACGGTAAGCCGTACATACGTACGTATGGTGACTTTGTCACATATAGGATTGATAGAATAAAGAATATGGTTGTAATGTATTTAAATTAACATCACAATATGTAAGAGGTTCTGGAGTTATTATTTTGGTATGGAGGCATACAAAAAATAGTAAGGGTAAGAAGTAAAGAACATGAAAATTGGTGGCGAAATTATTACCTCTTCTTCGGGTTCTTCTTTGTGAGTTGCTCAAAATGGAATTTTAGGTTGGCTTTCTGATCAAACTAAGGTCTCTAGGTTGATGTGAGGGAAGATCAGAGGATATTTGGGCAAGGTTGTCTGAGACAAATGGACTTGCAGGTGTGAATTTGAGAGAAGTGGAAGTGCCCTTTTATAAGAGGTTTGAGGGTCACTTTAGGAAAAGATTAAAATATTAATTTATTATACTATCATATACGGTACATAGTGGCAGAAATAGAATTTTTTTCAAGCCTTAGGTGGTTATGGGTAGAAATCCTCTCAACCAACAGGTGTTAGAAAAATTTAGATTACCATTTTAACCTTATCGTTTAAATTTAACTCTTAGTTAAATAGTTTAACTTTTATCGTGTCTTCTTGTATTCTTACACGATATGATTATTAAAATTACTCTAAACATCCAAGAGAACATCAAGTGGTTGATTAATGACATATATAATATTTTTTAATCCCTTTTTCTGAACCATAGATTATTTAGAATATTATATCAACCAATAATATATTTATTGATTTAAAAAATAAATTATGTCAATTTTGAAACTATTTGGTATTTTGTTTTTGTGAAAGTCATAAAAACCTTATCAAATCAAAAAAAAATCTATTATCAACCCTAAAATGTCACATTATCATTTTTTTTAATTCATCAAAATTCTAAAATTACATTTTTTTAGATATTTATAACATCAATTATTTTATCATTTCATTAAAAAGGTAATCACTACATCATCATGGTGTCGTAAATAAATTTAATTATGTAAAGTCTAAAAATTATAAGTAAAATACCATTATGTAAAAAAGTTTTTAATCATTTTAATGAATATATATATTCAAATCTATCTTATGTGTAACCCAATATTAAAAATGGTTTATTTATTAAACATGGAATTTAATACTTTTAACTATTATTAAACAAAATAATAATAAATTTCCTAATCTAATACAAGTGTACTTGAAGGATAATTTTTTATTCCTAATGTTATTTTTTATCAAATTATCCTTATCCAATAGAATTTGTACATGGGTAAGGGTAATTATGATATCATTTTTACCATTAATTACTATATTTACTATTAACCGTGGTAAATAAAAGTCAAACTTTACAATTGTCCAAAAATTATTTTCATCTTATTGAATCTAATTTTACATACTAATTTTAACCGTGTCTTTCAGATTTTTGAAATTCAACTCATAAATGTGGTAAATCTTTGTTTTATGCAAATTTTCAAATACTCTTAGAAGTTGGGTAAAAACGTTAAAAAGTTCAATAAAATATTATATATCTAAACATATTATAAAATGAATGCAGTGAATTAAATTGAACATATAAAGGTATTATTTATTTATTTTTAACTACATTAAATAAAAATAAAATAAATAATCACTTAAATAAAAAGTTTGGTTTAAACAATAACGCAATACATTTCACTGTTCATCAAAAATGGAATGTTTTCAGAAAAATAAACAATCCTCACCCTAAGATAATTATGATATTCTGAATTAAAAAATTAAGTCTATTTTACCAAATTAAAAACATTGAAGTTTCATTTAATAATTTAAAATTAGTTCCAATTTCCAAAACCAAAAAGTATGTTTTTGAAAAGTAAAAACTATCAAAAGTTTGACTTGCGTTTATGAAAAATTAAAAATGTGAAATTACTTATAATGAAAAAAATTGTATTAAATGATAAAAAATAATCTAACAAAAATTATAAACCATTAAAATTTATAATTGATCACTATAAATTATTTTGATTAAAAATGTTGTTTTTAGTTAAAATTTATTATTTTTCACTATTCACCATAATATAAAAGTTATCAGAAAAACACCAAAAAATTATTGAAACTAAATTTTTATGTCCCGATTCTAAATTATAAGTTTATTTTGTCTAATTGAATATATAAAAGTTTCAGATATTGGATTTAGAATGGGTTTTTCATTAAAAGGTGATAAAATTACATTTCCCAAAAAATATTTTCTTTATTTGAAAAAAATTGAATTTGTTCTTATATTATGTCTAAGAAACACATAATATAGATGTAAAAATCATATATAATATTCAGAATTAGAAATTCATTTAATATTATTCATAACCTCTTTTGAACGGCTTGTTTGGTAAGTCATGGTGCGCTTGAACTCAGTGTTGCATGCAGCACAAGTTATTGAATTACTTTGAAGAAATAATGTACTACGAAATCATGGGGTGTTACATTTTTTGCTACTTTAAATAATGGCATACTTGAAATTTGAAATTGTTCTTTGAAAATAAAAGTTTAAAAATAGAAAAATTCTTTTGTAGAATACCTCCATCATAAATTGGGTTAATAAAATTTAGTCATTAGAAGATGGAAAAGGAAATGAAAAATTCCCCCCCAAATTATGATCTCAATTAGAAGTAAATTTGTGGAAATTAGCGAAAAATAATTAGAGGAAAAACATAAATATTTATAGAGATTTATTGAGGTCACCAATCATAAGGAATTTTCAAATTGAGGGCCTCAAAGCCGTCAATATATAATGATTTAAAATATCATCGGTTCAACAAAACATAAGGTATTTGGATATCATTTTTTTTGGTTTTAAGATCCCTTCCCTAAAGATTAATAATTTTTTTATTTATATAATAAGTGGAAAAAAATATACTTGACAATAAGTGTTTCACTCTTCAACAAAGTCCTACCACAAACTAATATGTCACTCCCAAAGATAATATAATAAAAAAATATTCTATTTTTTGTAATTGTATAGGGTTCCAAAAATAACAAATTAATAATTCATTTGTCAGACTATTTTAAATAACTACATTATACAAACTATGAAATCACATATTCCAGTGGTAGGTGATCAACCATTGTCACCCTTTGGTTTTGGGTTCAGGTCCTGCGGCCATTCCAGACACGACATGTTGTCGCCCGACCTCCGGGTTTCCTTTGTTATGATAATCCAAAAATAATCTCATGAAATGATTTTACCTTACAAATAGTATCAAATGTCAAAATTAATCGATTCCGTCCTTTATACTTAACCAAAATACTTCTACCAAAACTCACAGTCCAAAATTTATAGCGAAGGTAAACACAATGAAAATGCTTTTTGACACGTAATAACATGTGAACAACTTAATCATGTATTCTTTTAAAACACTATAACAACCGGAATTACAATAAAACCTTATTGATTACATTCATACTCCCTTATTCCGTATAGAATAATATATATACTCTTTCTATAAAAAAATGTTGTAAACTCCAACAAATATGGAATATAAAAATAATTATTTATATTTATTTAGTCAATAATATCCAATATAAATTATCCAAATCAATCATATATTATTCCAAAATCACTACCTCCGTATCATATACATATTATGTTTTATATTTCTCTCAACCATATATTTTCAACAATATTTAACCTGTTATTGAGTCACATTTCTTGGTTCTACGCAACCTCAAATCCATAATGAAATAGTACTATAGTAAAATTTTTATATACTCTATAATTCTTATAACATGTACATAATTAATACAATACTCAAATGACACAATACATTAATAAAAATATAATAATTCTAATCATTATTCTTCATCATCGGTAGTATCATAACATGATTATTATCTAATAACATCATTTGGGGTATACTCTGATGATTTGGACATTGATTCCCATAGTGTCCCAACTCCTTGAAGATGAAGCATTGTGCATTTGAAACCTTTTTCTTACCCTTTCAATCACGTACTTGCTATCCTTTTTCTCCACACTTATAACAAACACATATTCCCTCCATTCATTTACCATCGTGATTTTTTCCATAGTTATCACATATGGGAAAATTCATTCTTTCCCTTCTAACCTTTGTCCATCAATCTCTCTTCAATCCTTTTCTTCTTTTTCTTCCCTTCAAATCCATAGGACTCAGACAATTATTTACTTATCTTATTAACACATGATATTATTTCTTCATATGATGATAATACGTGGGAGAATATTTCCCTTTTAAATGTTGGATTAATATCATGAAAGATATGATCATTTTTAATCATTCAATCATGTGTATTGCGGGAATTATCATTCATTCTACGAGGCACCATTTCTAATCAATGACATACTCTAAGAAAGTTTATGAATCACAATGCATAATTCCAAACATGTAAAATACCTAACATAAATTGAAATTTATATACATATAATCTATAATCATAAATAATGTTTACTTTGAGTATGTTTTTACTCTTAAATACTTTATAATGTCTTGTAATGAAAATGTGAATTATCCTAAGAATATCCCCTGGGAGTTTCGTAACCAAGTGTTTGGAAAGGCATGTTGTCGTGCACCATTTCCCATTTAAATATAGCTTAAAGTGGGATTTTGGTATTTACCCCTAGGTACATCTGTGCCACATCCTCCTCTACCTACTCATATCCAGACAGGGATGTATTGCTTGGAAAATGGAGAAAATCTCTACATTACCATCATTGTAGGATGTTCTTCTATATTAATACTCAATGTATATCTTAGGTTAAAGTTCTCTAATTAGATTTTATATAAATCTATTTACAAGGTTGTGGTTAAACATCCTTTGATACCAGTTGTAACCTCCCGACCCCAGTTACCTAGAGTTGGTGCATTATTTAATACATTGGGATGATTACAAGGAAACAAGTCCTGAAATATTGATTAGTTTAGCAGTCTTGGAAAATAGATTACATACATGAACGTTACATTACACATTAAAAAACAACATAAATGATCTTTTGAGAATGCCATTAATCCCCTAGCTTAACCTTTCTTAACAATCATAAAACACTTCATTGAATCCTAGGAAAATAAAATATAAGAAATGGTTGAGCTCAGATTCTCATGAAGGATAACAATATGGAGGAAACTTTCATAAATAAGAATAAACTATAAGAACCCAGGTTTTGAGACTGTAAGACTTTGAAATTTTCTTTATGTTATTCCAGAGTAGGTCGTTCAGACAGCGTGTGATTAAGAGCCCTGTGTGCTTGGAATTTAATTTTAAGTGTGTTCACACTAACCATGCCAAGTAAAAGAATAAATCTTAAATGGTTGCTCAGATGGGAAACCTGAGGGCGCTGTTGAGTCTGAAACACGCCATTTACCCTAGGTGGGGTGTAACTTTCACGAGCGCGGCCCATCTGTGGAAAAGGCCACCAGGGGCGTTTTCGTAATTTAGTAGCCTTGGGCATAGAACTTTATAACATTTGAATGGAGAATCAAATTAAAATTCCGAGACCACAGTTGGGTTCATAATGTAGATTTTAACCTAGAGGCGACTTAACCCCGACCCCATCGAATTATCGGGTATGGGGCCTATGGACAAGGGGGGGCGTTAGGTGATTTTATAATTAAACACATCCACCCAACCCATCTTATTCCCCTGCATTAATACTTGGTAGATCCCTCTAAACAAGATCCTCTCCAAGGCGGTGCGGCGCTCCGGCGGACTGTTCGTGAAGCTACAGGCTACGCCCAACAAGGTACGAGGTTATGTTTTTCATTTTTGATTTCCGCATCATCCATGAATTAAATTTCATGTGCCGAATTTCTGTCCAATTATCTATAGAGGGACATGTTTGAGTAGGGCTCTATTTTAGCTTCCCAAAGCTCCTTCTGGAATGAATATTTGAGTATCGGGGCGTCCGAGGTGGCCCTAGGATATTTTCTGGCCATTTCCCTTGGTTTTCGGTGAGCTCCCAGTGATGATGATAGTTTCCAGGATGGCAGCGTGGCGGCGGGCTCTTCAACACGGTGACGGGATCCTAAGTGGTGGCATAATCTCGTGGCATGGTGGGCTCTAGGTGGCGGTAGCTTCGTACGGCGCGGCGGGCTCCAGGCGATGGCAGGTGGAGGTCATCAGTGAGGGTGGACTAGGGGTCGTGGCACGCAACCCCATGAGGGAATCTGAGACCCGCCTTTAGTGGGTATCTGTGCGAGACAAAGACAGTCCACAAGGTCATTTCAGCGCAAGGTGGACCGGGGTTTAGTGGTCGAGCCGCGCGGGTGAGCTGCGGGCCGGCGCTGCGAGCTTGACCAGGCCGGTCTCGCCCAATGGGGTTCACCCCTTGTCTTCGGACTCCCATAACATCCACTACGAGTGTCCGTTTGGCATGCCTTCTATGGTTGTGAAAACATCGACCTGAGAATTAGGTTTTGAGATGGCCTTGAAGATTTTTAATTCCCAATACGAGGGTTCGGTGGTGCAACACCCTTGTTAAGTATTTTGTCGGGATTCTTCTTTTGGATGGGGAAGACAGATCCAGAGTCCGTTTAAGGCACCATCAGTGGCATTGTGACCCTGGCATCGAGACGAGGTGGTCTAGGGTGGTTTTAGGAGTTGATGTAGAAGTTGAGGCGTGGGCCCCACAGTAAGTCTTTTATGCTGTGAGTAGTGTTTTGCGACTTTTTCATAAGACATCCGTTCAGGGCGAATGAGTAATCATTTTTTGCATGTTTTTTTTGAGAGCATCGCGATGGCGCAGTTCGACCGACCTCTTTCGAGACTGAGGTGTGGGACCCTTGAGACTTTGTATGGGCATAAAGCGGTGTTGAATAACTTTTTCGTCGAATGTCAGTTTCTAGCGAGTAAGTAGTCTATCTCATGTGTTTTTCTATGAGTATTGAAAAAGTGTAATCGGTATGGGCGTGTGGAGACTCTTTCGAGATCTCAGTAAATGTGGAAACACAAAAGGACATTTGTCAGAGGTTTCTTTTATGCACTCTGACCCAACCCACGATCGCGATGTTAGCAACACCCAGTGATGGCGTGGGCAACGCGGAGTTATGAGACCAGTTCCGGGTTTTCCCTCCAGTGGGGTTGGGCAGTGGGTTACCCATTGACCTTAGGGGTATACCCTCCAGTAGGGCTCGGTAGTCAGTTACCCATTTACCTTAGGGTTTAACCTCCAATGGGGCTGGGCAGTTAGTTACCGATTGACATTAAGTTTTAGCCTCCAGTTGGTCTTGGCAGTGGGTTACCCGATGACCTTTTCAGGTTTACCCTCTAGCAAGGCAGGGCAGTGGGTCACCCAACAACCATTTGGGGTTTACCCTCTAGTTGGGCTAGGCAGCGGGTTACCTGACTACTTATTTCAGACTCCGCACCTTTCGATGAGGCTAGTCAGTGGATTTTCTCTCTTATTGTAGGAGCGGGACTTTTGGTGGTACAGTTTAGAGATGATGAAGCTTTGACGTGCGAGACATTTGGGAATCAGTGATGGATACCCTTAGAACTGTTGGTGACTTATCCTAGGCTGAGCATGGAGATGGAGATCCCCTTACGCACTCGTTCGGGTTTATTGCTGAGCATATATATATATACACCCTTCTTTTGTTACCACTCCTTGGGTCTAGTTACTCTCCATCTAGGAGGGGCGAAGAGACGTGGGGTATGCCACGTGCTTTCCTTGTCTAGCTCATCTTGGTTGGGATAAGTCTACTTCCTTTCTTTTGTTGAGTTGAGTTGCACTCTCTCTATTGTACTCTTAGTTTTTTCTATATATCGTTTACCGTTTAGTAACCTATTTGTTGCTCCATTGATAGTTTAAGGCATCCTACTATGTATCCATATTCTCACCCCTGCATGGGCTTTGCCAGAAATTTATGTTCCCTTGTAGACGATAGACAGGTCGATCGAGACTACAGAAGAGCATAGATGACACAGGAGCTTGGGCAGCATTCGTTGGTCATAGTAGGTCATTCAGGTGCATGAATCACTAGATGTTTACTTTTGTTACCTATTTCCGGGTTATGGAATATTTCTAGTTGGGCGCGAGTTTTTCCCCTTTTCTATTTATCTTCTTGTTAGCACATTAATTTTTCTTATATTGAAAAGTTTATGCAAGACTATGGTTGGGTTATAATTGTTTTTCCTTTGGTTTTTTTTACTCTGCACTTTTTAATTGAGACAGTTGTTTGTGCGTGTGTACATGTACTTTTTCGAAGGCCTCCCCGGGATTTTTACTCCTTCGGCGCTTTTCGCCAGCCCCGGTCCAATGGAGGTAGGCTTAGGGTAGTTTCGGCTCGAGATCGGTAGGGTCGGGTCATGACAAAGTGGTATCAAAGGTGGTTCATTCCTTGGGGTGTTGTTCGGAAGTCCCTATAAAGGAATTGGTTGGGATTGAGGGAATCCGTGTTGATGTGTCTCGAGAGAGAATCTCAGGCCAGGGAGTCTGGTGATGGTACAAGCAGCCGACATATCCATTCACCAGGACCCTGATAACCCGCTTGTCGACTCGATACGCTGAGAAACCTGTTGTAGGGACCATTGGAACTTGCATCCAATGGGATTGAGTCTTTGACAGTCCTTTTTGAGTCATCTCACCATTGTTATTACTGATATATATATATATATATATGATCATCTAATCATGACAATGCTTGATAATTTTGAGGATGCCCCCACGACAGCAGTCGGGCGGGTTTCCCTATCCAGTTCATGACAGTTACCTGGAGAGCAACGAGGCATCAGTTTAGGGACCCTCACGTGACCCCCTTCCACCCAGTGCATCAGTAGTGGCCCCTCCACCTGGAGAGTGGAAGATAGTACCTGCAGCACAGGCTGAGGTTGAGAATAGGCTGAGTGCACTCCGAGACATTCAGCGTCAGCGACCGTAGATGTTCTGCAGTGACCCGGATCCCCAGGTAGTGGAAGACTGACTATAGTCCGTAGAACAACTATTCAAGATGGTATGGACATCAGCGGACCAGATGGTATGCCTAGATGCCAACATTTTCCTCAGGATGGCTGGACGTTGGTGGGGGTTGGTTATGGAGACCGATTTGGATTCATCTCTCACATGGGATATCTTCCAGTAGCTCTTCCGGGAGGAGTACTCCCCCTTTTCTTACGCTCAGTTCAGATTTAGTAGCTTCTAGAGATGAAGCAGGGGGGATGACCATGGAGCAGTAGTATCCCCGATATACCGATATGACATGCTACTCGCAAGATATGATCCACAACAGTTACTTTAGGGTTTTGATGTTTGAGAAGGGTCTTCGCAGGGAGATCAGTGCTAGTGTAGTGCCCCTATGCATCCCGACTTATGTTGGCGTTCTAGAGCAGGCACTCGTGATGGAGAGATTCTTGGTAGAGGAACGCTAGCTGACAGGGAATAGTAGTGGCATCTTTAGAGGAGAGTCCTCGGTGACAAGCAGGAGGCAGAGATAAGAGCTTCGGTTAAAGAGGGCCTTCCATTAGCAAACACAAGGGTAGGTTCGTACACCGCAGTGGCGTCGTGGAGCACTAGGGTAGGAAGGAGAGAGATGGTGATTTGCCTATGAAAGATAGGGCCACCTAACATGGTACTACATGACCAGGCATGTCGAGTATCCATGGAAGGTAGGGGGCACACTACAATGGCAGAGGTAGCGTCGTGACCATGGATCCCACAGGCGAGGACAGGGTGGTCCTTAGGGAGGCAACGTAGGCAGAGCAACATGACCTGGAGGTCCAAGATGACGTTTTGAGGTTCTTCCCCCACCACCATGGGGAAGATAATTCATGGATCAGGGAACTAGGGGTAGGGGTCACATGCAGATTCAGAATATGGGTGTTCGTGACCCCCCCCCCCCTCACACGAGATGGTTCGAGGTACACATTGTGATTACTCTACGCTTACTTCAGTACTAGTAGACACATGCACCAGCTACTCCTTTATATCCCTGCTTTTGGTAAGTGAGTTGGATCATCCATTAGAGACACTGACACCTGCACATAGCCTTGAGGATTCTATGGGAGGTGCCTCGTTAGTGACCTTTATATGAAGATAGTGACAACTGTCGTTCGGATGTGGCAGTTTCACGTGGGATCGGTTCGTCATCACGATGGAACCTTACGACATCATCCTGGGCGTGGATTGGCTTTTTTATGGTACACATCCATATCGACTGTCGTCAGAGACGAGTCAGAGGAATGTTTTCAGATTGGACGAGGTTCACCATCCTTGGTAAATGAGACCTCATGGTAGAAAATATGGGTACTCTGAGTAGGAGACCCTGACCTTTATCGCACCAGTTGGCGAGTATGGCTCTTCGAGCAGCAAACACTACATGCACCTGGATCCCTACCATTGTAGAGGACTACATGGACGTCTTTCTTGAGGATGATCCGGGACAACCTACGAGGAGGGATATGGAGTTCTGTACTGACATGCAGCTAGGGACTTCCCTGATATCATGTGTGGCTTATCAGATGGAACCCACAGAGCATTGGGAGCTACAACTTCAGCTAGACGACCTTTGTGAGAAGGGATTCATCAGGCCTAGTGTGCCCCCCTAGGTAGCTCTGGTTTAGTTTGGGAAAAAGGAAGATGGGAGTATGCGGCTTTGTGTGGATTATCATCTCCTAAATCAGGACACGATAAAGAACAAGTACCCTTTTCCGAGGATCGATGACATCTTCGACCAGTTGAGAAGTGTGAACTGGTTCTCCAAGATTGATCTTCGATCCGGCTACCACAAGTTTCAGTTTTGTGATGTTGACATCCCGAAGTTGGTTTTATGTTGTCGATATGGGCATTAAGATTTTCTGGTGATGCCCTATGGCATGACGAATTCCCCCACCATTTTCATTGCTTTGATGAACCAGATATTCCAGCTGTACTTGGACTGGTTTGTGGTTGTCTTTAATGATGACATACTCATCTACTCTACGACAAAGGAGGAGCACGTTGACCATTTGAGGATGTTCCTAGACATACTATGATAAAAACAGCTGTATGGGAAGCTCTGGAAGTTTTTTTTTCTGGATTCATGATGTTCACTTTTAGGTGAATGTCAATACAGAGCAAGGATTGGCCATAGATCCCGCAAAAGTAATGGAAATTATTTCTTGGGATCCACCCAAAAATGCGTTAGAGGTGCAAAGCTTCCTATGTTTGGCAGGGTACTACAAGAGGATTATGCAATATTTCTCCAATATTGCTGCCCCATTGACCGCATTGTTCTGGAAGGATGACTGTTCACCTGTACTGATTAATGTGAGAAGGCCTTTGAGGAGTTGAGATAGAGGCTACTAGTGCTCCAGTGTTGAGGCTGCCAGAGGAGGGTGGTGATTTTGTAGTGTACTGTGATGCTTCATAAGCTGGGCTCGGGTGTGTGCTGATGCAGCATCAGGTAGTGATTTCATATGGGTCGAGGCAGTTGAGGCCCCATGAGAAAAATTATGCGACTCGCGATTTGTAGCTAGCAGCGGTGTTCTTCGCCTTGATGTTATGGAGCCACTACCATCTGGGTGAGAATTTTGTGGTCTACTCTGACCACCAGAGCCTCAAGTACATCTTCAATCAAATGGATTTGAATATGAGGAAGAGGCACTAGCTGGAGTTTCTGCAGGACTATGATTTCAAGATAGTCTACACTATATGGAAGGGAAACGTAGTAGCAGATGCTCTTAGCAAGAAGTCCCACTCTCAGTTAGTGTGGGAAGCATCAGAGCAGTTGCCTTCCCTATGGCTGACCTTAGTGGAGCATGAGGGTACAAATTTTCTACAGTCAAAGGCGTTTAATCCTTCGCTCTTTGAGCGTGTGAGAGAGTCGAAGTTAGGGGATGTCTACAGTAAGGTACTGCATGATTAGATATCCACGAGTGACGCACCCGATGGGTATTATGAAGGACGGAATCATGAGATCCGGTTCTAGGGGAGAGCTATAGTACTAGTGGAAATGTTGTAGGAGGTGATGCAAAAGTTCCACACTTCTCCCTTGGTTGTACATCTAAGTGTGGGTAAGATGTACAAAGACCTTCAGAGGAAGTTTTGGTGGTCTGGCATGAAGCAGAGCATAGCTGAGTTCCTTTCTTGAGGTTATACCAGTCAGCAGGTGAAGGCAGAGCATTAGGTTCTGACAGTGTAGTTGCAGACCCATGATATCCCGGAGTGGATGTGGGATGGCAAACCTATAGAATTCATCACAGGGATCCCGTGCACAACAAAGGGTCACGATTCCATTTGGGTGATAGGGTACTGACTCACGTAGTCGGCACACTTTCTTGCCATCCAGGAGTAGAGCTCAGTGGAGAGTTTAGGGTAGTTTTTTGTTCGGAATATCATCTACCTTCCTAGATTACCCTCGACAATCATCTCCGACTGTGACGCGTAGTTTATGTCGCAATTGTGGCGAGGCCTGCATGAGGCATTCGGGACTCACCTACTGATTAGTAAATCATTTCACCCCCAGACGAATGGGAATACCAAGTGTACTATCCAGTTGTTAGAGGATATGCTCAGGGCATGCCTTTTAGACTTTGTCCTGAGCTGGGAGGATCACCTACCCTTGGTGGAGTTCACATACAACAATAGTTACCACTCTACTATTGGTGTGGTGCCTTTAGGGCCCTCTATGGGAGACCTTGTAGGTCACTGTTATGTTGGAAGGAAGTTGGGGAGACCTCCCTCATGGGCCTAGAGTTGGTGCAGGCGATGACAGAAAAGGTGCAGGTCATCCATGAGCGGATGAGGGCGGCTTAGGGTAGGCAGAAGACCAATGTCGATCGTCATTGCAAGCCTTTAGAGTTCAAGCATGGGGACCATGTGTTTTTGATATTCTCTCCATGACGTGGTACACGGTGGTTCGGTTGGGGTGGAAATCTATCCCCGAGGTTTATTGGGCCCTTTGAGATCGTGCGTAGGGTCGGTGAGGTTGCCTACCATCTTGCTCTACCCCCACAACTAGAGAGGGTTCATGACATCTTCCACGTGTCACAGCTGAGGAAATATGTGCATGACCCCATTCACTTTATTGACTGAGGAGATATCGACATCGATAACAGATCCACCTTTGGGGAGCACCCAGTGGTGATTGAGGACCAGAATGAGCGGGCACTACGTGGACAGACCATTCCTTTGGTTTGTGTGTTGGGGAAGAAGATGAGGGCGCAGGAAAGCACCTGGGAATGGGAGAGTCAAGTGAGGGCTCAGTATCTCGATTTGTTTTTGTAGTTTTGTTTTTCAGGGACTAAAAACTTGAAGGAAGGAATGATGTTTGATCCCAGGTTTTCATCTTGTAATAATTTGAAATTTTCTTGATGTTATTCCAGTGTAGGGCGTTCATACGGCGTGTGATTCCCAGCCCCGATGTGGCCAGAATTAAATTTTAAGTGAGTTCACAGAAGACATGACAAATAAATAGAATAACTCCTCAATGGTTTCTTGGATGGGAAAATCGAGGGAATTATTGAGTCTGGAACGTGCCATTTACAGTAGGAGGGGTGTAAGTTTTGCGGGCGTGACCCTTCTGTGGAAAACACCATGAGGGGAATTTTTTTAATTTAGCAGCCACATGCATGGACTTTATAACTTTTGATTGGAAGCTCGGATTAAAATTAAAAAACCATTGTTGCATTCAGAACATATATTTTACCCTACAGGTGACTTAACGTCGACCCCATCGAAAGTTCAGGTACGAGGCCAATGGGTGGGGGGTTTAAGTGTTTTTCTTTGTAAACTCATCCACCCCCACCCTTCTTCTTCCACTCCATTCATCCCTGGTGGATGCCTCTCAAAAATATCCTATTTCTCCTCCAACTCTCCAAGGTTGTGCAGAGCTCCGGTAGACTATTCATGAAACTACGGGCTACGCCCAAGGAGGTAGGAGGTTACATTTTTTGTTTTTGAAAACTGCATCGTCCATGAATTGAAATTCTTGCACCGAATTTCTATACAATTCTTGAGAAAGTTCCATGTTTGCGTAGGGATTGAATTGAGCTTCCCAACAATCCTTTCAGATCAAATGTTCGAGTCCCAGTGAGTCTGAGGTGGCCCCGGGAATTTTTCCTGCCATTTCCCTTGGTTTCTAGTGGGCTCGCTGTAGTGGTTGTGGATTCTGGGACGGTGTAATGGTGGTAGGCTCCTCAGGATAGTGTCAGGATGTTCAGTGGAAGCAGCTTCACACGGCATGGAAAGCTCAAGGTGGTGGTAGCTTCGCACGGAGCGGAGGGCTCCAGGTGTCGGCGGGCAGAGGTTGTTGGTGAGGGTGAACCGAGGGTCGTGGCGTGTGAAACCGTGACAGAAACAGAGACCCTCTTTCGGCAGGTCTCTGTGCGATACAGCGTCAAGATACGAGGGCAGGTCAGCACCGCGTAGACCGGGGGTCAGCGGCTGGCCCATGCGGGTTGGCGCTGCGGGCCGAGCCGGCCAGCATGGGCCGGCCCAAGCCGGTCCAGTCCGAAGGGGTTCGCCCCTGTCTTCGGACACCCGTAACATCCACTACGGGTGTCCATTTTTCATGACGTTTAAGGCAGTGAAAACCTCAACCCGAGAAAAATATTTTTTAATGGTCTCAGGGGTTTTTAATTCCCGTGAAGAGAGCTCGGTGGTGCGACACACTCGTTATTTATTTCCCTAGGATTCTTCTTTTGGATGGTACAAACACATCCGAAGTCTGTTTAAGGCACCTTCAGTGCCGTTGTGACCCTGGAGTTGAGGAAAAGTGGGGAAGGGTGGTTTTAGGCATTGATTTTAGAGTAAAGGAATTGGACACACAATCCTTCTTTTATGCTTTGAGGAATGTTTTGTGAATTTTTCATCAGACGTCCGTTCGGGTTCAATGAGTAGTCGTTTTTGCTTGTATTTTTGAGAGAGTCGTGATGGTGCAGTTTGACCAACCACTTTCGAGACTGATTGTGTGCCCTATGAGATGTTTTATGGGCATAAAGTGGTGCTGAATAACTTTTTTTTCGAAAGTCCGTATCCATTGAGTAAGTAGTCTATCTCACGTGTTTTTTTCGTGAGTATTTCAATGGTGTAATTGGTTTGGGCCTATGGAGCCTCTTTAGAGATCTCATTAAATGTGGAAAATTGAAAGTATTTTGGTCAGAGGATTCATTGATGCACTCCGACCCAACGTATGGTCGCGATGTTAGTGACACCCAGTGATGGTGCGGGCATTGCAGATTTATCGAACCAGTTCTGGGTTTACCCTCCAGCGGGGCTGCGCAGTGGGTTACCCGTTGACCTTAGGGTTTACCCTCTAGTGGGGATGGTCATTGATTTACCCATTGACCTTAAGGTTTACCCTCCATTGGGGTTGGGAAGTTTTTTTCCACTAACTTTAGGTTATATCCTCTAGTTGGGATGGGCAGTGGTTTACCCAATGACCTTTTAAGATTTACCCTCTAGCAGGGCTGGGTAGTGGGTCACCTGATGTCCTTTTGGGGTTTACCCTCTAGTGGGGCTGTGGAGTGGGTTAACTGAAGACTTCATTAAGACTCCACCAATTTCTACTAGTCTAGTCAGTGGTTTTTCTATGTGATTACCAGAGCATGAATTTTGGTGGTACGGTTTTTTGATGAGGAAGCTTTGACATGCGAGACTATTGGGAATCAGTGATGGCTACCCTTAGAACAATTTGCGACATATCCTAGGCTGATCTTGGAGATGGAGATCCCCTTATGCACTTATTGGGGTTTTGTTACTGAGCATATATATATATAAACCCGGCTTTTGTTACCACTCCTTGGCTCCAGTTACTCTCCATCTAGGAGGGGCGAAGATACGCGGGGTATGCCACGTGATTTCCATGTCTATCTCTTCCTGGTTGGGACGAGTCTATTTCCTTTCTTTTGTTGGGTTGATCTGCAATCTCTATATTGTAATCTTACTTTGTTCTGTCAATATTTTACCATTTAGTACCTCCTTTGTTGGTGCCTCGAGCATTTGGTGAATCCAACTGAGTATCCTTATAATCACCCCTTCTTGGGCTTTGCCCGCACATAGTGAGCCCGTTCAGATGATGGAGATGATGATCGAGACTACTTAAGAGCATAGAGGACACTGGAGCTTGGGCTGTGTTCGGTGGTCATAGTAAGTCATTCAGGCAAGAGACTCACCAGCTGTTTACTTTTGTTACCTGTTTCCAGGTTTTGGCACTTTTCTAGTTGGTCGTGTGTTTTTCCCCTTTTTGGTTTAGCATCTTGTCAGCACTTTATGTGTTTTTTTCTATTTATAGGTCGATGCATGACTGTGGTTGGGTTATAGTTTTTTGTCCTTTGGTTTTATTTTTACTATGCACTTCTGCATTGATTGGGATGTGTGTGTGTGTGTATAAGTACATAGGCGAAGGCCTCCCCGATATTTTTATGCCTTCGGCGCTTTTCTCTAGCCCCAGGCATATGGAGGCGGGCGAGGGGTTGTTGCGGCATGAGACCGGTAGGGTCGGGTCATGACATAAACATTTAAGGAAATGTATAATAATAATGAAAAATCATATTAAACATAAACATCATCATACTATGGAAAAGATAAATAAAAATAATGTCATTTACTTATTGATATTGATATTATACTAGTCCAATAACCACAAGAAATATCAGTAGACAATTTCATAATGATAGAATTCATAATTACAGACATTATAAGCACATAGTGAAGGCCTTGTGCTAGGACTAATACTATGATTTTTTCAAAGCCTTGTCTTAAGACCCAAGATTGTCTCATGAGACCAAACGATGCATCGAGGTGCTATAGTGGGATCCACCTTTCAGTTACTAAGTCTAATGCATTCATTATATGAAACAGTTTAAACATAACATAATCATTCGTATTAAAACTAGCATAAAAATTTTAAATAAGTTATCTATAAACCACGAACGGTATAAAAATAACACATCCACAGTCAAACATATCATAACTCATTCAATACAATATTGAATATTTTACTTATAATAAATAAACCTCGATCATGAATAATATTCTAAAATGAGGTTGAAATAATTGAAAATGATTTATAATAATCTTTAAGAGATATATCATTTTTTTATGAAAACATTTAAAAGTCACAAAATTTAGAAAATATGACATTAATAGAAATTTTGGAATCAAATTGTCCCATACAACTTTGAATCTTTTAAATGGAATTAACATTTTAAAAACATTCATGTCCATTTAAATAAATCCTTAAAACCCATTTTGAAAACATGGACATTAATGAAAATGTTTTAGAAGAATAAATATATAAACCATTTAAAATTATTATCTAGTCAATGGGTACCGTCCATAAAACCTTAAAAAATTCCTTTGAAAAATATTTTTATGAAACACATATATGGATGATAAAGAGGTCCCAGTAGATACTTACATAAAAACAACCCCAAATAATAATGATATTGTAGAACTAAAACTTACATTGTTATCTTCCTTAATCAATAGTACATTAACCTCCTATATAATAGTTAAATAGTTTATATATATATATAAACTATATAACTAATTATGATATCCAATATGATCTTATAATATTTCTTTGTTAATTATATTTTAGTATTATCATCGTTTCAGCTGTTAACTGATGCATTTTCATTTATTTGTATTCATAGGTAAGACCTATTTTTTATGGATAGTATGTGTATGATTCATATCCATAATGATATTATGTTATTTATAAATTATTTTTAATCATAAAATGAAAATTAATCTTGAATGGTTATGATGTGGAAATGAATCTCATCACATTTGTGGAGACGATAATTTGTACATACGCACTAGTGACAATATCATTATATTGATGGTGAAATCGTATGTAATTGGATGGTATATCATATGTACAGATTTATTAACATGTTAAATTTATTACTTACATCAGTTATACTCATTGTTATTTCAATCCAAATAATTATGTGTTTGAATAAAAAACTACACCACGACGTGGAGATGGTAAGCTGCACATACGTACGTATGGTTACTTTATCATTTATAGGATAAGTAGAGTAAATAATATGGTTTTAACATATTTATAATAAAATAAAAGTATTTAGGAGGCACTGGAGTTATTATTTGGGTATGGAAACAAAAAATAAAGAGTAATTGGAAGAAGAAAAGAACTTGAAAAAGGGTGGATAAATTGTTACCTCTTTTCGGGTGTTTCCTTTTGAGTTGATCAAAAGGGCTCTTTAGGTTGGAATTTGGATCAAACTATGGCCTCTAAGTTGATTTGAGGGATGTTGGGAGGATATCTGGGCTGGTCTGGCGAAGTCAAATGGCTTTGGAGGTGTGAATTTTAGAGAAGTGGAAGTGCCCTTTTATAAGAAGGTGGAGGGTCACTTTAAGAAAAGATCAAAAGATTAATATATTATACTATCATATTTGGTGTATAATGTCTCCAAATGAATTTATTTAGATTCTTATGTACTTATGGGTCTAAATAATTTCAACCAATAGTTTTTAGACACATTTAGGTTACTATTTTAACCTTATCTTTTAGATTGAACTCTTAATTATATAATTTATCTTTTACCGTGTCTTCTTGTATTCTTACACTATAAGGTTAATAAACGTACAATAAACATTCAAGAGAACCTAAATTGATATATTAATGAAATATAAAATATTATTTAATCCCTTTTTCCGAACCATGGATTTTTTGGAATATTATATCAACCTATAATATATTATTTGTTTTAAAAATTAATTTATGTCAATTTTGACACTATTTTGTATTTTGTTTTTTTGAAAGTTATATCAACCTTATCACTTCAAAATAATTTATCTAATCAACCCTAAAATGTTATATTAACCTATTAAACTAGTGTAACTCTTCAATACTCTCAAATTGCATTTATTTAGACATTTATATCAGCAATTATTTTAACCTTTCATTAAAAAGGTATTTAATACATCATCATTATGTCATAAATAAATTTAATTATTTATTGTCTATAAATTATAAATAAAATAAAATTATGTAGGAAATCTCTTTAGCTTACTAATAAATATTTATAGTCCAATTTATCTTATGTTTATCCTTATAATAATAATGCTTTAGTTATTAAACATTTAATTTATCACATTTAAGTCTTCTTTATATAAAATAATAAGAAATGTCAAAATCTAATCCATGTGGACCAAAAAGACAATATTTTATTACTAAGGTTGTTTTTGGCTGAATAATACTTATCCAACAGAATTAGGACATGTGTTAGGGTAATTATAATATCATTTTTACCCTTAATTACCCTATTTACTTTTAATCGTGGTAAATAAATATCATAAGTTACTATTCACGAGAAATTATTTTTATCTTATTGAATCACAATTTACTTAATGATGTTAACTGTGTCTCTCTGATTTTGAAAATTCAACCCACAAAAGTGGTAAAATTATTTTTTTGCAAATTTTAAAAAACTCTACAAATGTGGGTAAAAGACAATAAAAAGTTCAATAAAATTTTATATATCTAAACATATTATAAAATAACTCTAAAGAATTACCATGAACATATTTTGGTATTATGTATCTATTTTGACCTAATATTCATTAAAATAAAATATCTAATTAATTAAATAAAATGTTGTTTATGAACAATAACACATTGTTTTTCACTATTCGTCAAAAATTGAAAGTTTTCAGAAAAATACAAAAAACTAATCCTGGTATAATTTTGATATTATGAATTTAAAAATTAAGTATATTTTACCAAATTCATCAAATTGAAGTTTCATTTATTAATTTAATATTAATTCCTGTTGTCAAAACCAAAGAGCACATTTTTTAAAACTAAAAACTATCAAAAGATTTACATGTGTTTATGTGAAATTTAAATGTGAAATTTCATATAATGACAAAAATTTAATTAAATTATGAAAATATAATTTTATTATAATTCCTAGCCAATCAAATGTATAATTTAACAATATAAACTATTTTGGTTAAAAAAGTTTTCTCAGTTAAAATTTAGTATTTTTACTATTCACTGAAATATGATAGTTTATAGAAAAACCCCAAAAATTTATCAAAAATAATTTTTTATTTCTTGATTATAATGAAAAAGTTTATTTTGTCAAATTGAATATATAAAAGTGTCAAATATTTAATTTAATATGGGTTTTCCATTAAAACGCGGTGAAATTTCTTTTTCTGAAAAATAATTCCTTTATCTGAAAAAATTGAATTTGTTTATATATTATGTCTAAAAACACATAATATGGATTTTAAAATTATATGGAATATATAAAATTTAATATTTCGTTAATACAATTCATAACTGCTTTTGAACGACTAGTTTTGTAAGTCATGATGCACTTGAAATCAGTGTTGCATGTAGTGCATGTTATTGATTATTTTTAAAGAAATAAAATACTATGAAATCTTGTGGTGTTACATTCTCCTCTCTTTCAATAAATTGAATCCTTGCAATTTGAAATTGTTCTTCGAAAAGAAATGGTGAAAAATCGAAAAATACCTTTGTGGAAAACCTTCATATGAAACTTGGTTAATAAAATTTAGTCTTAATAAGAGGGAAATGGAAATGAGAAAGTCACCACCAAATTATGATCTCGATTAGGAGAACATTGGTATAAATTAGAGACACATAATTTGAGGGAAAATGTAAATATTTATAGGGAGTGATTGTGGTCATCAATCACAAACAACTGTAAAATTAAGGGCCACAACACCATCAATCTATGATGATTTAAAAAGTTTCTGGTTCAACAAAACATAAGGTATTTGGATAAAGAATTTTTTTATGATCCATTCCATAATGTTTAAGAATTAATTTATTCATATAATAGGAGCAAAAAAATACATGACAAGTAGAGTTTCATCCTTCAACTAGGCCCTACCACAAACTCATCTTTCACTCTAAATGATAATAGAATTAAAAAATATTCTATTTATCCTAATCATATAGGGTTTTAAAAATAATGAATTTATAATCATTTTTCAGACTATTTAAAAAAAATACATTATACAAACTAGGAAATCATGTATGCCAGTGGTAGGTGATCCACCCTTGTCTCCCTTTGGTTGTGGGTTCAAGTCTCGCGGCCTTAACAGACGTAACTTGTTGTCACCCGACTTTTAGGTTGTCCTTTTTATGACAATCCAAAAATAATCTAGAGAAATTATTTAACCTTAACAATAGTATCCAAATTCAAAATTAATCGATTCCAACCTTTAGACTTATCCAAAATATTTCTGTCCAAACTCACAGTCGAACATTTATGAGGAAGGTAAACACATTGATGATACTTTTTCCATGTAATAATATGTGAACAACTTCATCATGTGTTCATTTAAAACACTATAACACCCTTAATTACAATAAATCCTTATTGATTACATCCATGCTCCCTTATTCCTTATAGAATACCAGATATACTCATTCTATCAAAAAATTTGGTAAACTCCAACAATAATGGAATATACATATCATTTATTAGTTTCCAGGTAGTCAATAATATCGAATATAATTTATCCTAATTAATAATATATTATTCCAATTTCACTACCTCCGTATCAGAAACATATTATGGTTTATCTTTCTATCAACTGTATATTTTCCAAAAAAATTAACCTACTATTGAATCGCTTTTCTTTATTCCACACAATCTCAAGTCCTTAATGAAATAGTACTGCAGTACACTAAATATATACTATATAATTCTGATAAAATGTACATAATTAATAAAATACACAAATTGAACAATAGTTAAATAACAACATAATAATAATAATCATTTCTATTCATCTTCAGTATTGTCATAACATGATTATTATCCAATAGCAGCATTTGAGGTATACTCTGATGATTTAGAGAAATGATTCGCGTAGTGTCCCAACTCCTTGCAGATAAAGAATTGTACATTTGAGACCATTTTCTAACCCTTGCAATAATATACTTGGTGTACTTTTTCTCCACACATATAACAAAATCTCATTCCATTCATTCATTTACCAAAGAGATTGTTTCCATAGTTATCACATATGGAAATATCTTTCTTTCTTATCATCACATTATCTATCATTCTCTCGTCCATCCTTTTCTTCTCTTTCAACCCTTCAAATCCATAGGACTCAAAGAATTATTTACTTAACTTATTAACGCATGATACTATTTCTTCAAAAGATGAGAATATGTGGGAGAATCTTTACCTTCTAAATGTTTTCTTAATACCATGAAAGATATCTTCCTACTTAATCTTTCGATCATCTGTGTTGTTGGAATTATCATTCTTTATATTCAATGTTTCATTTCTATAAAATGGCATACACTATGTTAGTTTACGAATCACAATAAATAATTCCAGACATTTTAAATACCCAACATAAATTGAAAGTTTTATGCGTATAATATATAATCATAAAAAAGTGTTTTCATTGAGGAATTATTTTTACTTTTAAATCCTTCATAATGGCTTGTAATAAAAATTTGAATTATCCTAAGAATATCCCCCCGGAGTGTCATAACCAAGAGTGAAACAAGAACTGTTTCCGTGCACCAATTCTCGTTCGAGACTAGCTCAAAGTTGTCTTTTCAGGTTATACCCCTAGGTACATCTGTGGCACAGCTACCTCTACCAGCTCATATCCAGAGAGTTATGTTTTTCTTGGAAAATATAAAAAATTCCTACATTAGAAATATTCTAGAATGTTCTTCTATAATAATCATCAAATTCAATCTTAGTGTAATGATATCTAATTAGTGTTTATCTAAATATATTTCCATGGTTGTTTCTAAACTTTCTATGATACCAACTGTAACGCCCCGACCCCAGTTACCCAGAGTCGGTGCATTATTTTAATACATTGGCAAGATTATAAGGAATCGTGTCATGAATGACCGATCTATTTTTCATTCTTGAAAATAGATTACATACATGAAAGTTGCATTACACATTTGAAAATAAAACACAACATAAATGATCCTTTGATAAGGCCATTAATCCCTGAGATTAACCCTTCTAATAAATCATAAAACACTTCTTGGAATGATGGGAAAATAAAAAATTATAAAGGGTTGAGCTCAGATGCTCAATAATAATAACAATATAGCAGAAACATTCATAAATAAGAATATACATTTAAGGTAATGTATGAGACTAAAACATAAGCCTTTTAAGCATATACATCATCATAATATGAAAAAGATAAATCAAAATAATGAAATTTACATATTCACATGGATATTATATTAGTCGAATAATAACTTGCAATATCAATAGCCAATTTCAAAATGATCGAATGCATAAAACCAGACATCATAAACACAAAGTCAAAGTCTTGTGCCCGGACTAAAAATAATATTTTTTCAAGGCCTTGTTCCAAGAGACAAGTTTGTCTCATGAGACCTACTGATTCATCGAGGAGCTATAGCGGGCTCCACCTTTCACATACTAAGTCCAATGCATTCATCATATGAAATGGTTTAATCATAACATAAAAATTCGTATTAAATCTAGCATACGAAATGCCAATAATTTATACATAAACAATGAACAGAATAAAAATAACACATACACAGTCAATCATATCATAACTAATTCAATACAATATTGATGATTTTATTTATAATAAATCATCATCAACAATGAATAATATTCAAAATGATGCTGCCACAGTTGAAAATGAATTGTGGTACTCTTTGAGATAAATATCCCTTTTTTCATGAAAACATTTAAAATTCACACAATTTAGAAATGAATACATTTAAATACATTTTTGAATTAAAGTTTCACATACAACTTTGAAACATTTGAAAGGAATTAACATTTTAAAAACACTCATGTCCATATAAATAAATTCATAAAAACCATTTAGAAAACATGGACATTAATGAGAATGATCTAGAAGAATAATTATTTAATCCATTTAAAATGAAGATCTAGTTTAAGAGTACCTTCTATAAAACTGTAAAATATACATTTGGAAAATATTTTTATGAAACATGGATGTGGATGATAAAGAGGTCCCAGTATATACATTTGTAAAAACAACCTCGAATAATGAAGAGATTGTTTAATTAACACTTACCTTTTAATTTTCATTGGTAGAGGGTATGTTAACCTCCATTATAAAAGTTAAATCATTGTTATTATATTATAGAAAAACAATATACACAAATATGATATAATTTATTATCATATAATATTTATTTGTTAATAATATTTTAGTATTATCGTCATTTCAGTTGTTAACTGATTCATATTCCGTTATATGTTTTGTTATGTATGTAATGTTTGTTACGAATAGGATTTTTATGATTCATATCCATAGTCATATTATGTTCCTTATATGTTATTTTTATAAATCAAATGAAAATTATTCTTGAATGGTTACGATGGGAAAATGAATCTCATCGTGTTCGTGGAGACGGTAATCCTTACGTACGCACGAGCAACAATATCATTGTATTGATGTTGATGTATTATGTAATTGGATGGTATATAATATATATATAATCATTAACATGTTATATTTATTATTTACATATTTTATACTCATTGTTATACCCATACAAATAATGATGTTTTTGAATAACAAACTACACCCCAACGTTGAGACGGTAAGACGTATGTACACACGTATGGTGACTTTGTCATTTATAGGTTGGATAAAACAATTAATTTGGTTGTAACATATCTATAATAACATCATATTATGTAGGATATACTAGAGATATTATTTTGGCATGGAAACAAAAATGAAACAGTAAGTGGAAGAAGAAAAGAAATTGAAAAAGGATGGTGAAATTATTTCCTCTTCTTCGGGTTCTTCCTTTTAAAGATAATCAAAATGGATCTTTAGGGTGGCTTTATGATCAAAATAATGACTCTTGGATTAAGTGATGGAAGTTGGGAGGATATTTTGGCATGGTTTGGCCGAGCCAAATGGCTTTGGAGGTGTTAATTTGAGACAAGTGGAAGTTCCCTTTTATAAGAGGGGTGAGGGTCACTTTAGGAAAGGATTAAAATAGTAATTTATTAAACAATCATATTCGATATATAATAGCACCAAATGAATTTATTTGGACTGTTAGTTGGATATAATTCTAAATCCTATAAACCAATATGTGTTATATAAATTTAGGTTTCCATTTTAGCCATATCTTTTACATTTAACTATTAGTTAAATAGTTTAACTTTTACCATGTCTTTTTTTATTATAACACACTATTGTTAATGAAATTACTCTAAAAATACAAGAAAACCTCAAGTGGATCATTAATGAAATATGAAATTTTATTTATTCCTTTCATCCGAACCATATATTTTTAGAAATATTATATCAACAAATAATATATTATTTGTTTTAAATATTATTTTATGTCCAATTTGACACAATTTGGTATTTTGTTTTTATGAATGTCATAAAAACCTTATCACTTCGAAAAAAATTCTCTTATTAACCCTATCATGTAATATTTACCTATAAAATCAGGGTAATTTATCAAAAGTCTCAAATAATATTTATTTAGAAATTTATAACATCTATTATTTTAACATTTCATTAAAAAGGTATTTAAAACATCATCATTGTGTCATAAATAAATTAAATAATTTAATGTCTAAAAATTATAAATAAAATACCATTATGTAAGAAGGTTTTTTATATTTCTAATGAATATTTATAGTCGAATTTATCTTATCTATAAACCTATATTAATAATGGTTTAGTTATTAAACATTGAATTTAACACTTTTAACTCTTCTTTAAATAAAATAATAATAAATGTCTGAATCTTATCCAACTGGACCTAAAGGATCATATTTTATTACTATGTTTGTTTTGGTCGAATTAAACTTATCCAATAGAATTACTAAATGTGTTTGGGTAATTTTAATATCATTTTTACCCTTAATTACCCTATTCACTTTAAACATGGTAAATAAAAGGCAAAGTTACTATTCCCCAAAAAATATTTTCAGCTTATAAAATTACATTATACTTAATGATGTTGACTATGTCTCTCAGATTTTTGAAATTTAACTCACAGAAGCAGTAAAATTAAATTATATTCAAATATTCAAATGCTCCTAGAAGGTGGATAAAATACGGTAAAAAGTTCATTAAAATTTTATATATCCAAACATATTTTAAAATGACTCCAATGAATTAAATTGAACATAAATAAGTATTATGTATCTATTTTGACATCAAAAAATTAAAATCATATAATTAAATACTTAAATAAAAAGTCAGTTTTAAACAATAACGTAATGTTTTTCACTATTCATCAAAAAATTGAATGTTTTTGGAAAAATACAAAAAACTCACCCTAAGATAATGATGATATTCTGAATTAAAAAATAATTTCTATTTTTTCAAATTCAAAACATAGATGTTTCATTTATTAAATAAAAATTAATTCCCGTTGTTTATACCAAAAAATGGGTTTTTAATAAGAAAAAACTATCAAATTATTGACTTCTGTTTATGTTAAATTTAAATATGAAATTAGTTATAATGAAAAAAACTATATTATATGATAAAAATATAATCTAATTATACTTAAAAACCCTTAAAATGTATAATTTTACACTATAAATTATTTTTATTAAAAAATTTGTTTTCAGTTAAAAGTTAGTAAATTTCACAATTCACCCAAATATAAAAGTTAACAAAAAAACTCCAAACAAATATCAAAACTAATTTTTTTTGTCCCAATTCTATATAAGAAGTTTATTTCGTCAAATTGAATATATAAAAGTTTCAAATATTTGATTTAAAAAAGGTTTTTCATTAAAAGGTGGTAAAATTTCTTTTTCTGAAAAATACATCCTTTATTTGAAACAAAATTGAATTTGTTCTTATATTATGTTTAAGAAAAACATAATATTTATGATAATATATATGTAATATATAAAATTTGAAATTTAGTTAATACTTTTCATAACCTCTTTTGAAAGCCTAGTTTGGTAAGTCGTCGTGCGCTAGAACTCGGTGTTGCATGTAGTGAAAGTTATTGAATTACTTTGATAAAATAGTGTACTATGAAATCTTAGTGTGTTACAATGACCTTACATATGATAAAATTTTATGATAGGAGGTCACATGATATATATTACTATATTTAATTAATTGTAATTTGGGGTAAACAGATTTATGTCATTTAATGTGATTTGGGTCTTAACATGAGTGTTGTATTTTAACAAGATGTGATACAGACTATAATATTATTTCATTATATAATGGTGACATTACATGGGGGAGTTTTTTATTAGATTTTGATAATGGGAATAGAAAGATAATCTTTTCTTAGAATTAAATGAATGGGTGATTCTTTATAAACCATGATAAAGTGGGGTTTTGATTAGAATTTTTAATTTTGGTTGGGAACATTATTTTGGGTATCACTATATATCCTAAAGTTAAAATAATAATTATGCAACATGTAGTTCATTTATATACTCTCACTATTAATCTCTAAACCATTCCTAGGATATGAGGATAGTTATATGATTTCTATGGTGGTAGTGAAGGATAATAACAAAGCACGGATTAAGGAAATTCTCATCCCTAGTTCCAGAGAATGTTTGGAAATGAGAGTTACATGTTTTCCTAATCTTGGAGATCAATGTTTAATAATGTATTAAGAAGAATAAATATGTAATACACAAACAATTATCAATAGTTCAATGTAGGGGGTACATTAGAGGAAACAATATATGATTTTCGAGTTAAAAATTGCATGGATAATAAATCAAATAAAATGGAATTATATTCATGACATGTCATTGGATAGATGATACATGTGTAACTACACATATTAACATAATAATAATAAATACATGTGTTTTAATTTTATATATGGATTCATTTTTTCGTTATAGTGTATGCGGACCATGAAATTATTGTTGGCTAGTATATCCATAACCATAACTTCACCATAAAAAGAGAAGGACAACCTATGTATATCACTATCATGCATGAAATAAGGGAATTTTTTATCTAGTTCATATATATTAGACCCTAAAAAGTAGTTTAAGGACATGTTTGTTATAATATACGTCATACAACTTATAGTTTTTTGATATTTACTTAATTTTTACCCATCTGAATATATTTTTGTCAAGAAGTCCAATGATTATTGTGATTAAAAAATACATGAATGGAGATCATAAATTTGGGATACATTTTTTTTGGATTACGATAGTTTTTGTTTTAAAATCCACAATATAAGGATTATTATATTGATATGGTTTGTATATTTTGTAAGATAGGTCAAACAGAATGGAAATATATAATTAGATTAAGGTCATATAAGATTTAACATTTTCTATATAGTTTACTAAAAATTGATATGGAGATATATGTTCTAGTGTTTATGGTCATGAAATGTTGATATTTATATAAGAGGTTTTTAACAATTCTGGTTCATGTAAGGAATAAGATAATATTTTCTTATTTATAATGGAATAGAGAAAATACGACATGAAGAGAACCAGGGATTTGATACCAAAATAAATTAGGGGCATAATTGGAGTTGAACTTGGAATTTTGTTTAGTAGTCTTGATATTACAATGAATCCTAAAATTATTGGATTCAAGACACACAATGTTCTTATAAGTTCTCTATATTGATCCACCACATGTACTAGGATACAAGGGAGTAAAGTTAATGGTTATTCTAGAGTGAGAAGGGAGGAAACTGAAAATGGGTACTGAATGGTTTCACCACATAAACTAAAAAACATATGGAAATGGAGTGTTTAATTAGGATTAGTATAGGAGATCCATGTGTCACTAAATATTTCATGATATGGGAATCATGACACATATAGTTATTATATAGTTGGTGAATTATTATTCTAAAAAAATTCGATAATAGATACAAACATGTATTGAGAATTACTCTATGTATTTGGAGTCCTGTAAGGAAATTTTTTCACACAAATAAGACTATCAATATTAGGTTAATATGTCATTTATGGTAGATGATATATCATTTTTTTAACTTCATTGGACTATGGCCTATCCTAAAAGTATAAATTCATCAAAAATGGACTTGAAGAGTGAATTTTACCATCCTCTAGTGAAGATATAATGCTCTGTAGTTCAACTTCATTCATGTGGGAGTTATCATTGATCATAATGTGAAGTTTTGAAAAATAATTATTAAAAATCATTTCATTGGCGATGGGTGTATAATTTTCCCCTTGATTTTTGAATAAGGATTAATCTATTTTTGATTATACCTTCTGTAATCACTAGTGCAGAAAACATTTTTTACGTCGGTTATTTTTTATTATTTACGTCGGTTTTTAGGCGACGTTAATACGGACGACGTTATAAATAACGTTTTTTACGTCGGTTATTTAAAACCCGACGTAATATCCCTAACATCACGGTGGTTATCACGTCGGTTCATATAATAACCGACGTGATAAATATGCGCGGGGGGGCTTTATCACGTCGGTTATTCCCTAAACCGACGTGATAAAACGCCTGGGATATCGTTTATCACGTCGGTTATGTCATAACCGACGTGATAAACCCATCCCCTGGCCTATTATCACGTCGGTTTCTTAAATAACCGACCTGATAAAAAGGCCTGGGAAACGTTTTAGAACGTCGGTTATCCAATAACCGACGTGGTAAATCGATTCCCAGGCCTTTTAGCACGTCGGTTATATTAAGAACCGACGTGATAAAAGCCCCGGGAACGGTTTATCACGTCGGTTCTACAAAAAACCGACGTGATAAACCCCTACCTATTTATTTACCACGTTGGTTATTTTATAACCGACGTGAAAGAAATTTTTTTTTAAATAATTGCACTGCTCTCACCAAAAAGCAACCAGAAACCAAACAAAAATAACCATGCCAGCCCTCCCCCAAGCCCCAACTGAACCCCACCCTCATCTATACCCACCTAACAACCTGGCCAGCCCTCCCCCACCACATTGGAGCCCCACCACAACCCTTGGACACCCCCCCACCCCTTGGACAGCCCCCCCACCCTCATTTACACCCCCACGACCCCTAGTACAGCCTCAAACACCCATTGGACACCCCTCCCATATCCCTCGGACACCCTCCACCCCTTGGACACCCCCCACCCCTTGGACAGCCCCCCCACCCTCATTTACAACCCCAAGACCCCTAGTACAGCCTCAAACACCCATTGGACACCCCCCCCCCCCCCCCCACACACCTTGACAGCCCTCCCAGACCCCTTGGACACCCCCCCCCGACCCCTGGACACCCCCCCGAGCCCTTGGACAGCCCCAAACACCCCTTGGACAACCCTCCCATATCCCTTGGACACCCCCCACCCCTTGGACACCCCCCCACCCCTTGGACAGCCCCCCCACCCTCATTTACACCCAACCGGCCCCTTGGACAGAACTCCCAGACACCTTGGACACCACTCCCATATCCCTTGGACACCCCCCACCCCTTGGACACCCCCACCCCTTGGACAGCCCCCCCACCCTCATTTACACCCAACCGGCCCCTTGGACAGAACTCCCACCTCATTTACACCCCCCCGACCCCTAGGACAGCCCCAAACACACCTTGGACACCCCCTAAACACCCACCCACCCCCTTGGAACCTCTCCCCCCCATACCAAAATCCAGACCAGAAAAACCATTAGCAATAGACCAAAACAAGAAGTAGAGAAAAATTAAACATTCACTTATATAACATTCAAAACTTACACTGTCAACTTCAAAAAAAACTAAATCCAACCTAAAAGACTACTAAATACACAATTGCATTGACAATATTCAAAATTACATTTTACATTACAATCAACTAAAAGTCAATCAAACCTGTAAAATAATTTGACCACTCCACTTGTAAGTGTTTGATATCTTCAGCAGTAAAGGGTTGATGGTCATCAAAAAGCTACAAAGGAAAAGGATAGTAGTCAACGTGTATAATGAATAAATCAAATTGAAATATTATGAGAAAGAGGAAATCTTACCAGGTCAAAACTCAGAACTGTCCCAGTTGTTATTATTTCATACATAAATCTTAACATGTAATATCCGCATTCGATGATGCCTTGTTGCTCATGACATTTCTGTTTGAATGAGTGTAAATTCAATATATTATTTTTATGTAATAAATCAAAATGTACAAATTATAAATGGATATTTACCTTCGCATGTACATATTTGATCTTGAAATTCCTTTTCTTTGCGCATTTTCGAAAGTGGACCCATGCCCTGTTAGAAAATAATACGAATGGGGTAAATTTAAAATTCATTATAATATATAAAACTATTGTGAAATTGAAACTTACGTTTCCAATATATTCTTAAAACTTTCTCGCACATCATCATGGAGAGAGCATATCCAATAAAGTGTTTTCTCCCTAGGGAAAAAAACCCCTAACATCCAATGATCCCTGATAAAAGGAAATTTAACATTAGTGGTTTTTTATGTTAAAAGATAATTAACTCTTTGAGAGGGATGTGTTTCATACCTCTCACAAAACGGCATCATCCAACACTGTGTGATTACATTCTTTTCAAATCTATCAGCAATATAAAGCATTCTTTGTTCCTCATCCAATGCACATGCTTCAGGGGAAATCAATTGTGGGTCCACGAATCCATATACATCTGTCAACTCATTCCTCTCACAAATTTTATACAGATACCTAATACAAAGCAGACATAAGTATGCATGTTTAATAAATATAACGCAAGGAAAAGGTGTTAAGACTTACATGATAAAAATTTCCACCACGTTGATGCCCAACTTATCTCCAGTGAAAAACTCCATGATATTAGTTTTCATAATCCCCACACATAGTTCACGTCCACAGACATGAGCTTCCATTGTAAAGTCATAATGATCCGCCAACAAATTTGAATATCTTGACAATTTGTCAAGACTGCTAGTATCTGCATCTGACGTCATAGCTATATGTCTTTGTTGTTGTCTATAAAGTATTTCTTTACCTTTTAAGTATTCCTGTAAAAATAAATTGAAAAATATATTAGTTTTCAAATGATAAAACATTAATAAAAATATAAAATAAAAGATATAACATCCATACCTCTATGGTAATGAGTCGAAGAAGTCTGGATGGCCAAAGTAAAAAATGGCCGATACTATGTCCAACTATCGTCACCTCATCTGTAGGTAATGGTATCCGAGCTGATCTATCTATAATATCCTGTACAGTGACCCTCTGATTCTCTACCTCTAACTGTTGATGATGAACTGTATCTCCTATACAATATACCATCCCATATGCAACTATATGATGTTGAGGATCATCAACATACAACTCACAATAAGTAGGTAGCTGCGGCGGAGGAGGAGGATCAAAAATGGGGTCCGCAGGCTGAGGTGGGGGAGTGGGAGCTACTGGGAGAGGTGGAGTGGGAGCTGCACCCTGAAATTGTCTTTGCAAGTCTGCAAACATTAACTGCACCGATGCTCTAATCTTGTCCTCCATTGTCACATTAATATTATGGACTTCAGCCTCCAAGGATTCTATTTTTTTTCATAAACTCCCTCAACGTTAGAAGTTGAGGAACGTGGCAACACTTTTCTTACCGATACACCTGCTGGATATCCTCTTACACGGCCAGGATGTTCGGGCTTTCCCAATGCCACAGATAAAATATCTTCCCTCCCAGATGGTGTAAATGTCCCCTGTGAACTCTTCTCCTCAAGAGAGTCCTGTAATAATTAATTGAACATTTCTATAATGATTGGAAATATATGACGAAAATAGTAAACTCAAATAAATAAAATAGATATCTTACAATCCTCTCAACTACGAGTCTCGATTCTTCCGAAAGATATTGTCCTTTTTTGCCCTTCCGAGCTCTTTTCCATTTCTCATGTCTAGATGGAGGGGATGGAGGGGCCACCTCTCCAGAGCTTGAAGACTCAGCTCTTAGTTGTTGAAATTTTTCTGCCATCATTTGTTCTTCCAATAATGCATACCCTCCCCGAGATAAACTATGAGGGTATACATTTTTAGATTGGATCTCTTGATGAGCTTTCCTTGTTTGCTGTAAATTAAGAATAAGTAATCATTAACAAAACAATAATAAGATCATTTATATAAGAAAGCTTATAAAAGTTTACATTGCCCTTACCAAAAATGATTCTTTTCTTCTACTTTCAAAAAATTGTCTCCATGTGTCTTCATCTATAAAAGGATATATACGACATGGATTCTCACGACTCCTATGACCATAAATGAAATCAGATGAGAGGGTTGATTTGAAATCCCTCCATCTCCTAGCAGCCAACGATAAGCATTTCTTCCTGACTCCTCCAGTGTCAGGAATATCAAATGTCATCTGATAAAAAAGAGGTTAAAAATATTATATATACTAGAAACATTTAAAGAACAGTCAAACAATAGCAAAAGATCTTACCAAAATGGTCTCCCACAGCTGAGAAATTATCGCCTTATCCACACTTCTCCAATCATCATAGAGAATGTTTACTTTGCTCCTAGCCTGAGTTGCTACAAAACCCTTAAAATATTTAGCATTTGGACCTATAGGAAGATCATCATCATCAAACTCCATGACTATCCTCTCCTCCTTCGTACGGGCAAGTGATAATTTTGGTAAACGTGTGCACCCACGCTTACCAACCTTTGAACTCTTTTTCGTAATAGGAGCATGTGAATTTTCCTCCCCAGATGTATGACCAATATGATCATCTCCAGAATCATGTGGCTGATCAACTGATTGATCTGTCATTTTCCTTCAAATCAAAAAAACAAACATTAGTTCACAAATAGAAAAGTGTACTAAATTACATAATAGTAAACATTGGTAATATGGTAAGCATGTTAAACAATGATAAACATGGTAAACACAGGCAAAAGGTTGCCAAGGAGTTGGCCCAAGAAAGCTGAAAAGTGGACTCACTGAGTCCACCGGTCCGCCGGTGTGAGCTCACCGGCCGGCCGGAGGACCCAGGTAGTAGACTTGCCCACTGCCTGGTGCCACCGGCCGGCCACTGGCTCACCACCGGCCGACCGGTGGACCAGACAGCCTTCCTCTGTCTGGACCACCGGCCGGCCGCTGGATCACCACCGGCCGGCCGGTGGACCAGACAGAGAGCCTTCCTCTCTGTCTGGACCACCGGCCGGCCGCTGGCTCATCACCGTCCGGCCACTGGTGATCCAGACAGAGAGGAAGGCTCTCTGTCTGGTCCACCGGCCGACCGGTGATCCACCACCGGCCAGCCGGTGCGCCCAGGACTTCTCCTCTTTACGGTTTTTATTGTTTTGTTTGATACATGTTTTAATAAGTAAAAAATTTACAGCATCTAACATTATATGAAAAAACTAAATGTAAACAAGAAATAAACTTGTGTTACCTGTAATTTTAGGAATGTACAGTTGGATTGTTTTCCCAAATTCCTTCGTCGTGATCGTTCCTTATGGCACAAACCATGTCTTCAACATACTCATCATTATGTTCTGTTAATCTTTCCATGGAAGTAGGGATCTCACATAAATCAGCATCTTCATAAAATTCATCCTCACCAACATATTGGTTTTTCCCTTGTAAAACAACAGCCCACTGCATATCTGATTGATCTACTATATAGAAAATTTCTTTGGCATGTGTTGCCATTATAAAATAATCAGCTGTGTCTTCCAATCTATTCAGATTAACAAGTGTCATTCCAAATTCATCGTGTCTGACACTGTTGTTACCGATAAAACATTTACAGTTAAAAATGGGAACTTTAATTTTAAAGTAATCAGCCTCCCATATGTCTTCAATCAATCCATAATATGCACTTGATGCCGAAATTGGGTTTCTGTCCTTAGCACTCGAAAAATGCATTGCTTCTGCAAACACCAATACACCACTATTCTGAACTGCACTTCTGTTGTCCTGAGTTTTCGTATGAAATGTATAGCCATTAATGTCATAAGCGGACCATGTTATCACATTTAAAGATGGACCACCCACTATCCATTTTAATGTCTCTGATACATCTGATCTACCAAGCAAGGTCTTTTTAAACCATGGCAAAAAAGTTTTGTTGTGCTCATTCAAAATCCACATTTCTGTCTTCTTTGGATGACATTGTTTCAACTCATTAATATGCAATGTGATATACGGTTGAACATCAGCTATGTTATTCAAGATGTATGATTCTAACTTCTTCATATGTTCAGCTGACAGTGATTTGACATTCAAGCCATGAATCCCCTTTCCCTCATTATTAACCCGTTCATGGCGAGATGGAGGCAAACCTATGTGTTGCGCCGTAGCCAAGTAGCTCGTACAAAACTCTGCTACCTCCTCAGAAATATACTTTTCAATAATGGAGGCTTCAGGTCGATATGGATTTTTAACATATCCCTTTAATATTTTCATATACCTTTCAAAAGGATACATCCAACGAAGATATACAGGTCCACAAAGCCTTATTTCTCGAACCAGATGAATCATTAAATGCACCATCATATCAAAAAAAGTTGGAGGAAAATACATTTCCAAATGACAAAGTATAAAAATTGCATCCTTTTCCAAAATGTTCAAAGAATTCACATCAATCGCCTTGTTGCAAATTGAATTGAAAAAATAACACAACCTCATTATAGTCTTTCTGACACGGATGGGCAATATTCCACGCAGTGCAACTGGTAGAATTTGTTGCATCATGACGTGACAATCATGTGATTTCATACCTATCAACTTCAAGTCTTTCAATGAGACAAAATTTTTTACATTTGAAGAATAACCTTGAGGCACTTTGATATCATGAAGACACTGACAGAAGCTACTTTTCTCCCTCTTCGATAATGTATGACAAGCCGGGGGAAGAAATGTTCGTCTTCCTTTAGGAGTGGGAGCTAACTCCAAACGTATTCCCATTGACAGTAGGTCTAACCTTGCATTCAACCCATCTTTTGTCTTTCCTTTAATATCTAGCAATGTTCCGATCAAAGAATCACAGATATTCTTCTCCACGTGCATGACATCAATATTATGTTTGACTTCATGATACCTCCAATATGGTAGCTCAAAAAATATTGACCTTTTCTTCCAAATATGTCTATCATTACCAGATTTATGTGTCTTTCCCAATGTCACATCAAGGTTTTTCACCCTCTCAAAATACAATTCTGGGGATAAAGGTTGAGGAGCAGTATCAAATTCTTGTGAGCCATTGAATTCCTTTTTTAGTCTTCTATAAGGGTGATCTATAGGCAAAAACTTTCGATGACCTATGTACACTGTTTTCCTCCCATGATGCAATTGACAATATGACGTCTGTTGTTCGCAAATTGGACATGCTTTATGTCCTTTAACATTGTATCCAGACAAATTTCCATATGCTGGGAAGTCATTTATAGTGAATAGAAGCACTGCATGCAGTTGAAAATATTCCATTTTATAAGAATCATACACCCTAATACCATCAGCCCATAACAGTTTCAAATCATCAATCAGCGGTGACAAGTATACATCAATATCATTGCCGGGTTGCTTTGGACCAAAGATCATGATACTCAACATGACATATTTGCGCTTCATACAAACTTCAGGAGAGAGGTTGTAAATTACCAATAAAACAGGCCATGAACTATGTGTGCTACTGAGGGTTCGGTATGGATTCATTCCATCTGTGCACAAGCCTAGTCTTAGATTTCTAATTTCATTTCCAAATGTAGGGTACTGGGCATCAATTTTCTTCCATTGTGGACAATCAGCTGGATGACGTATTTTTCCATCACATACCCGCTCATCAGCATGCCATCTTAACCTTTTTGCATCATGTGAATTAGCAAATAAACGTTTGAAACGAGGAATTATAGAAAGATACCAAAATACCTTTGAAGGGAGCTTTGTAATCTCTACATCAGCTTGTGATTTTTCTTTCACCTTATACCATGATGTCCCACATTTAGGACACTCTTTCAGAAATTCATATTCCTTCCTATATATAATGCAGTCATTCGGACAGGCATGTATTTTCCTGTATCCCAATCCCATCGGGAATAATATTTTTTTGGCCTTATAATGTGAATCTGGAAGATCGTTATCTTTTGGAAGAATGTCTTTCATCAATTGTAGCAGCTCTGTAAAACTTCTGTCACTCCATCCATGTTTCGCCTTCAGGTTAATCAATCTTAACACCGCCGACAAAACCGTAAAATCTGTACAACCAGGATATAATGGTTTTTCGGCATCACCATATAGACGTGCAACTGTCGGTTCTATCTCAATTTGTTCTGCTACAATATCGCGAATCATTTCTTCAATTCCATCGGAGTTACCATCTTGCGATTCATTATCATCAGTGACATTCTGTCCAGTTTCGCCATGCCAAATCCAAGGGTTGTAACTCGGATTGAAACCATGACAAATCAGATGATCTTTTATCTCTCTACTTTTCAACTTCTTCATATTCAGACATTTCAGGCATGGACAGAAAAAAATGTCACTACTTGGAACATTTCGTTTAGCAAATTCCAAAAAGGCATCAACACCTTCCTCATATTCATTGCTCATTCGATGTGCCGTAATCCAACTTCGACTCATTATTACCTATAACAAATAGCAAAAATATATATATTTTTTAGATAAGACAAATATATGTTTATATGAAAAAAATCATAATTTGAATGTAAACAATTTTGAAATATAAAACAAATCGATGTGTAAACCCCCCTGGACACCCCTCGACCCCTCTGGACAGCCCCCACCCCTCCTGGACACAACCCCCACCCCCGACCTGCTTGGACACCCCCATGGACACCCCCCCCCCAACCCTCTGGACAGCCCCCCCACCCCTCCTAAACACCACCCCCACCCCCTACCCCTTGGACACCCCCCTGGACACCCCCAACGCCCACCCACACCCTTGGACAGCCCCCCACACCCACCCACCCCCTTGTAAACCCCCCTGGACACCCCCGACCCCTCTGGACAGACCCCCACCCCTCCTGGACACCACCCCCCACCCCCTACCTCCTTGGACACCCCCCTGGACATCCCCCAACCCTCTGGGCAGCCCCCCCCACCCACCCGGACAACCCCAAATACCCTCTGGAGAGGCCGCCACCCACTTGGACAGCCCCCCACACCCATCCACCCCCTTGGACAGCCCCCCACACCCATCCACCCCCTTGGACACCCCCCTGGACACCCCACCGACCCCTCTGGACAGGCCGCCACCCCCTTGGACAGCCCCCCACACCCACCCATCCCCTTGGACACCACCCTGGACACCCCCCGACCCCTCTGGACAGCCCCCGACCCCTCTAGAAAGCACCCCCACCCCTCCTGGACACAACCCCCCACCCCCGACCTGCTTGGACACCCCCCTGGACACCCCCCAACCCTCTGGACAGCCCTCGACCCCTCTGGACAGCCCCCCACCCCTCCTGGACACCACCCCCCACCCCCTACCCCCTTGGACACCCCCCTGGACATCCCCTAACCCTCTGGGAAGCCCCCCCCACCCACCCGGACAACCCCAAATACCCTCTGGAGAGGCCGCCACCCACTTGGGCAGCCCCCCACACCGATCCACCCCCTTGGACACCCCCCTGGACACCCCCCTGGACACCCCATCGACCCCTCTGGACAGGCCGCCACTCCCTTGGACAGCCCCCCACACCCACCCATCCCCTTGGACACCACCCTGGACACCCCCCGACCCCTCTGGACAGCCCCCAACCACTCTAGAAAGCACCCCCACCCCTCCTGGACACAACCCCCCACCCCCGACCTGCTTGGACACCCCCCTGGACACCCCCAACCCTCTGGACAGCCCCCGAACCCTCTGGACAGCCCCCCACCCCTCCTGGACACCACCCCCCACCCCCTACCCCCTTGGACACCCCCCTGGACATCCCCCAACCCTCTGGGCAGCCCCCCCACCCACCCGGACAACCCCAAATACCCTCTGGAGAGGCCGCCACCCACTTGGACAGCCCCCCACACCCATCCACCCCCTTGGACAGCCCCCCACACCCATCCACCCCCCTGGACACCCCCCTAGACACCCCACCGACCCCTCTGGATAGGCCGCCACCCCCTTGGACAGCCCCCCACACCCACCCATCCCCTTGGACACCACCCTGGACACCCCCCGACCCCTCTGGACAGCCCCCGACCCCTCTAGAAAGCACCCCCACCCCTCCTGGACACAACCCCCCACCCCCGACCTTCTTGGACACCCCCCTGGACACCCCCCAACCCTCTGGACAGCCCCCCACCCCTCCTAAACACCACCCCCCACCCCCTACCCCCTTGGACACCCCCCTGGACACCCCCTAACACCCACCCACACCCTTGGACAGCCCCCCACACCCACCCACCCCCTTGTAAACCCCCCTGGACTCCCCCCGACCCCAAATCCATGCACCTATGCCATGGTTGTGTGTGAATAAAGTAGTAACAACTGTAAAAGGGCAACCCATCCAAATGGACACGCCCCAACCCTCTCGGGGATTTATAGAAAACGATGAAAAATTAGTGAAATCATAAAATTACTCAATATTGCAAGTCGAACAAATAGATCTAGGGATGATAAATAAGATTATGGTGCCAAAACGAGTTAAAAGGGTTCGCAATCGAAGAATCTTAGCTAGTTTCAACAAAAAAATCACAACACATATATATATACTATCCGCGAAAAAAAACGAACGACTGGGAGGATTACCTGAGTGCTGCGAGTTTAGATGATTGATCCGAGGAGATTAAATATGAGAAACGATGATCACAAAACGAATCTAAACCAACGAAATGGACGAGCCGATTCGGGTTTACGCGCGAGAGAGACGAGTCATGACTGTCGAAGGTAAACTCGCGAATGACAATCTACGGGCCTGGGTAAATTTTTAAATGAGTTATCACGTCGGTTATTCAATAACCGACGTGATAATTGTTTTAAAAACATTTATAACGTCGGTTATTTCAATAACCGACGTAAAAACCTTCCTCCGATTCATTTTTTACGTCGGTTATTTTATAACCGACGTTATAAAGGGCTCAAAATCCGCGTTTTTTTACGTCGGTTATGGAATAACCGACGTCAAAAACATCTGCGGATTCTTTTTTTTACGTCGGTTATTTTATAACCGACGTAAAAAAGCCTTCAAAAACCGCGTTTGTTACGTCGGTTATTCAATAACCGACGTAAAAAGGCCTTCGAAAACCGCGTTTTTTATGTCGGTTATAAAAATAACCGACGTAAAAAACGAAGGCGTGCGATTAATAACGTCGGTTATTTTTATAACCGACGTTAAAGGTGTACCGAACACAGGTTTTTACGTCGGTTATTTCTTAACCGACGTAAAAAACCTCGTTTTACATATTATGACGTCGGTTTTATATAACCGACGTAAAAAATGGTGACGTAAAAAACGTTTTCTGCACTAGTGAATGTATAAGGTTCCTCTCAGTTTTTTTATGCTTTAAAGGATTCTTCATGGGTATCATGTGAATTCACAGATCCGACACATGAGAATAGGTGAACCTTATTGTTGAATGTTTTCATGGATCAGTTCTAGTGGATTTCAAAGTTATATTGTGCACATACCATTTTCTAATTTATTATATTTAACTCATCTATATGTATCTACGATTTACCATATTTATAAAAACTATTATTGATTGAAATGTGGAGTGGGGGTAGTGTAACCTCAATGAGAAAGTATACCTTGGGCCTATATATGAAAATATATTGGGTCACCTATGTAGTAGATTTATTTTTGGTGTGATAAAACATTATATCATACAAGATTTTATATGTGAAAGTAATGTTTTCTTTATCCACTGTCATTTGAATAATGGTAGACAATTTTTTGATAAAGGGTTATATTGTTCCATTCACGGATTCATGGTATTGGGATAAAATCATTGGACTGGATAATATATTTTGTTTACAGTATTTTTAACCTCGATGAACATAAATTGGTATTTGTTATCTATAAATATTATGTCAGGGGCACTAAATATTCTAATAATGTTTGTATTCAAAAATTTGATTGTGGGATTTCATCCAACTACATTGAGGGATATAGAATCATTCCACTTGGAAAATAAATTAGTGGTAGTATGAATATAATCAAACTTCCTAGCTAATGTTGGGGGATATAACCCCATCACATAAATTCACTATATAACGAATATTCAAGATTTTTTCGTAGTATGTAGTGGTTATGGTAGTTTATGAATGAGGTTTCAATGTATCAAAAATGTATATAATTTCTTCATAAACTCCATGGAATATACCATTATTGATTCTAAGAAGTATCAGAGTTCTTTATTTAATGAAATATATTAGATATTAATTGGTGGAAACCAAGGATCTATTATGGACGTCTTATATAATAGTGAGGGTTTCACTTCCTTCAATGCATCAATGGAGGAATCCCTTGGATCCTTTCATATAATGAACATTCTATGAGTTTTTTATATCATCAAAGATGAAATATTTTACAATCTAATGGATCATCTCATTATTTTTCCTATATAAAGGGATAATCAACTTTATTTGTATTCTATAATAAGATTCATCCATCAAGTCATTTCATCAATTGGATAGTATATGTGCTCTTCTTCTACATTGATGGTACTAACTATGTAGACGTACTCAAAATAATTATTTAGTAATCTCAAGGCCACCATGTGGTGTTAGATGTGAATGATTTCCTAATCCAAGTATAGATAATATCAAGTTGTGTCTGAATTATCCAAGGAACTATATTGAGTATTTTTTGAACTTAGAATATGAGAAAATGTGGTCCCATAGGGAAATTGAGTAATAAAGCTTGGAATAAAATCCTGAAAGTTGATCAATTCCTATTTATTAATAGAATATTCCCTATTGATCAACTTGACCGACCACTCAGAGTTACCAATAACCTTTAACCATGATAATGGATTATATAGAGTCAATTAGAAACCCTTAATTAGGGATGTGTATTCGTCCCCATTATTTGTAGATACTTTTGGAAAAAGGTTGGAGTAGGGATAAATATTTTTGGTAGGGGATATGAGTACTACTCTTAGACTGACCTTATTATTCTTTATGTTATCTATCTGTCTTTTATTTGGGATTCTAAAATATTAATCATGGTATATATCTCATGTTTTGTGAGTGTTATGGATAAATAAACCATCTTCCTCAGGTTTCCCTTTATTCAATTGTGACATCTCATGTATAGGGTGTATTGTGATAAAATATGTTAATGAATTTCCTTTTGTCAGAATATTATGAATAAACGAAATATAAAAATATAATATATTGTATTATAACCAAATAATAAACAATGATAATATTTTATTATCAAGTATATATTTGAATGGGTTTACATGAGGGATTAGGTGAATGGCATGATGAAAAAGATAGTGGCCCAGATCTATATTATGAAAATCTATTATAAGATATTCTCCTCGATATAAAAATAAGGTCTCTCAAAATAATTTTTTTTAATTAGATAATATTGGTTTTTTATTTTCCCTGGACCATTTTTTAATATAATGATAGAACAGAATGATCACTGTTGGGATTCCACATAAAGAATGAGATTTTTTTATGTGTGCCATCATCACCGGTGGGGGTATAAGGTACTACCGGATAATATTTTTGGCCTACTAGTAGTACTCATCACACTGATAGGTAACCCATTACTTCATCAATATTGTAATTGGTAAAAACATTCTGATGGGATTGGGAATAAATTTTCTAATATAAGAACGAATCTTATCCAGTCCGCTCAGTTCCATGATATTTAAAAAAGGTTAAATATAAATGATAGATATGGTATTCCTATAGTCAAATTTGATATTGGGATTGTTTTCAATAAATTTTGGTAAATTTTCTATTGTTGCCCCAAAATCATATTTAATGTTGTTATTTTTAAGGCTCTATTTTCGTAGTATGTTAAAACATATATTGATGTGGGAAAGATGATCACAAAACTATTGACACACGTCCCATAACTATTAAAAAACATTATATGATCTTCTTATAAGGAATTCAAAGTACAGTACAAGTCATGACTGAATTTATTGAAATAAGTCATCAATCAAAATATAATTACAATATATATTTATACCCCTTGGTAGACCTTGAAGCCACTAAACACTTTTTCATCGAATACCATCCAAATATGGTTATAGTATAAATAACCATCCATGAAGGTGAATCCCTTAAAATCATTGATCTCACAAATCCATAATTCTTTTACCTGGATGGGTAAATCAATCATTGTGAGGTGTCATTTAATCTTCATAAAATCATTGTAGATTTAAATGTTCATATCATTTTTATTGACATGGAAATTACTAATAAGACATTTTATGCGCTGAACTTCTTAGAGGATGTTGGGATTTTTGAGTTTCTCTACCTTAGATGCTAACATTGTATCGTGGGTTAGATTCATCCTCATGAAAACCAATTTAAATAAATTTAAATTATCTAGAAAACAAAAAATGATGTCTAGACACATTTGGTTTCAACGTGGGCCTCTCAATTTAGTTCCAAACAAATACATAAAGGTATTGTTGATGGAATGAGAAATATATCTCTTATTCCTCAGGGGCCATAGTGGAATTGACCAATATAAATAATAGATATTACTCTATATCTAAATCCATATATTGATGTTATTCAAAGGTGGTGGAGACAGATTCTTGGAACATTGGTGGTGTAACACCCCATAATTTCAATATGTAATTCTCCATTAAATAATGCTATGTTCAATAGAATATGCTACACAAAACACTGAACTAAAATGATTCACAACAGGTAATAATTATTATTAAATAAATATTAATATATTAATATATCTTGATTCCTACATTGTATTATTTTTATTTTACTGTTGAAAAGTAGTAATTATAAAAATAATAAATAATATAAAAAGATAAAAATCAATAAATGTTTGAATGAGTTTTTTTTCAAAGAATAGTTATTAAAGTAATGTGTATTTTAATGAATTTTTACCTTTTACATGTTTTAAATATATGTACAAATAAATTAATTCTAAATTAATTCTAAATTGATATGATATAATATTATGAAAACTTGAAGCTTAAAATTTTCATTTTTCAATAAATAATATTTATCGTTATAATGACTATTTTCATTTAAAAATTAGATTTTATAATTATTTAATTTTTATTTTATGAAATTAAATTAAATTTTCATTTAATAATATAAAAATTTGATTAGGTTTAATTTTTTGGGATTTTTTTGAAATAGGTATTTTTAGGTGAATAATAAAAACTATTATGTTCACAAAAACCCGTAATATTATTTTTATTGAGTATTCACACACACATATTTTTATTCAGTTTTAAAAAAATTTATTCCCCATTTATTTTCATAAACCAATAAATTTCATGGGGACCAATTATACACATGATTTTTGTGTGAAATCATTTTATGCTTAAAAGGAAATTTTTTCTAAAGACCAATTTTTCATTGTGTTTTATGTACTTGTATTAAAATTAATTTTTAACACTTCTACAAATTGAATATTTTAAAATTTAACAAATATATGGATTCATAATAATCAATATTATGTAATAAGTTCTTCTTAATTTTTGGGCATATAAATAAGTTATCATGGTAAAAGGTTTTCACAAAGCTAAAGTTTAGAATGTTTTTAAAGGGAGGTTAACTTAATAAATAATCACAAAAATATCACTAAAACTAGTATAAATAAAATTTTTAGTGGGTTATACCTTATATCACCCAATATTTGAATCTTTTTATTTTTTTTTACATGACCATGAAAATGAATTTATATTATTTTTAGGTTAGGGTTATTTATAAGGGTTCTACTCCCAATGCTTATAAAAAGGTACCTTATCATCTCACTTATCAAAACGACTTCAAAATCCGGAAAAGAAAAATCTTTACCCAAATACCTTCCCAATAACCTTATAAACGACCTATATGTAGTTGAATTCAAGAAAGACCCATCCACTAATCCTTAATATATTTTTCAATGGATATTATATAAGGGGTATATCTTCAAATCAAAATTTTTTAAGGACCTTTATTATTAATCATTATATAAATATTATATAACCATATATAATAACATAATATAACCATTATATTTAATATACTTGTTTTTTTATATTAATGGTACAACTATTTTCTTTCTCATTTCAATCTAATTAAAAATTACAGTATCCCTCATTTGTACATGGAAACAATACCCTCCATAAATTAATGTAATTCATTTTCCATAATGGCTATAATATATATATTTGTATTTAATGAACATATAGAAATAATTTATATCAAAATTATAATTATTTGAAGATAAATTATTTTCCACCTTTCTTTCTTTTTATTCTTTGAATAATGGGAACATCACACGTGTGTAAGTGAAGACAACTGCATACATGAAGAGGTATGTTCCATTTCTCATCACCTCCTTACATTGAAGGTTCTAAAAATTTATTTTATTAATATATATTATATTAAGGAATAATATATTTCATTAATATTTTTTAATGAATATAAAATAATAATCATTATAATTTTAACTATTTTTATCAATAAATTACCCAAAACATTCTCGTCACTAATTTCATCTTCAAGAATCATAAATAAAAATCAAATGGAATAAAATTAGGACATTATTAATAACAATATAACTTATATTATATTATAATAAATAATATTGGATGTATGAAATTTTTTTCCAGGAATATGGCCCAACATCACCATTGTAAAACAAGTGAAATAAAATTGAAATCACTAACATTTGATGATGAATATAAACATTAACAAGATAATTAATGTTTAATGAATGATTATAAATAAATAGTATATATGGTAATAAATATTAATATTGTTATTAAATAAGTTATTAATATAGTTATGTTAATTATATAGTATGTCAAATCAACTTCATGGAATTCGATAGTAAAGGTATGGGTTTCTTCTAAAATTTGTTTCTTTATACTTGTTTTGTATTATACACAAATTTTCATTATATGTTGTATATTAGGGAACTTTTTTTTTGTATTATGTCATGAATTTATCATGAATAGTCATATTTTTACTTTCATTTCACATCTTCTTTTTCAAATATGTTTTAAAAATATATATTACAAAAGTTGTAATGGTTTATTGTCTTACATTTATTTCATCAATACATATGGAATATTGACAACCTATTTTGTATTTTTTGGTGTATGTACAACCATATTGATGTTTTTACAATACATTCATGAAATTAAAGGCATTTAAAAAACCATTTAATGATCTATCATTCATTGTATTTTGATTTAACAGATAATGATGTTGTAAGGGTTTCCTCATATTAATTTCCATTCATAGAGATATTTTTTATATTCACCACATTTTTTATTTTATATGGTGAATATAAAAACCATGAATTTGATATATGATAATTTTCATGAAAATTATTCAGACTGAAAAATCCATATATAGTTATATCTTCCATGAATTTTTAATTCATGTTCACCAAAACTGTATGGTTTAATATTCCAATATGACTTTTAATCGGGACAATTTATGCCTTAATCTACTTTGGGGGAATTATATGATATTAATATATTAAAATCCATTTTTTCAATAAAAAATAGTAATTTATTATGTTATAAATTATTAATTGCATCCCCTCCGTATCTTTTGTACTAAAAAAATAGAGACAAAACGTTTTTAGTCAATGTTGAACCTATTACTTCTTTTGGGCTTGGAATCTTCATCATCCATGTCGATATTCATTAAAAAGTTTCAATAATGTCCTTTTCTGACATCCAACAATTATTTAAGGCCATTATCTAATGTATTTTACTTTCTTTTAAATGATTTAAATATAATTTTTATAATTACATCCAAATAAGTTATATCTGACATATTAGAAATGTTGAAAAAATAACATGTTTAATAACATTTCTCGAATAAAGGAATTTACCCATAAACATGAACATTATTTATTTAATATTACTGTTAATGTTTTCATGGTTTTAAAATAATAACAATTTCCAATTTTAAAATTTTTTATTAAATAAAAGTTACCCAAAGAAAGGGATATTTTCTTTTGTTTTTCAAAGTATAGTCTTAATGATTTTATAAAATATTTTTTTTATTAATGTCAATATTCATTAAATATTTTTATGCATTAATGGGGTTATGATCTTATTATTTGATGAACATTTATTCTATATATAGATTATGATGATGATTTTATATTGGTGTTTTTATGAAACTAATTTCATTCCCACAAGTTAACTAATATACAATGAAAATTATAATTTTTTTGTTATCCTATGGAATACATGTCAATATTTTTCATTATGTGATGGGTGGGATTAGAGTTATATGTACATAAAAATACATGGGAAATTTTTTATATGACATGGTATTAAAGTGTATATGGGAGGTTCTCCCATGTCACAGAGGGTACAAGTTGATAAACCAAGCCCATGTGGCTACACAAATAATTATCCTAAGCCCAAGAGGGTATATGGGTGACTTTCCCAAACCCAATAGTATACATGGGTGATTATACCAATAAAAAGAGGGTACACATGTGATTATCACATGCCCATGAGGGTACATGAGTAGTTTTCACAATCATAATAAGGCACTTAGATATTTATCTGAAGCCTACAACGTGATAAATTTTATGGTGAGAAGCATTAACATATGATGATTATTATTATTATTATTATAATTCTAAATTTTATTTATTATTATGATATGCTCACATGGATGAAAAATTAATATCTATTATTCCACACAAATATTTATCATGACTTTTATTATGAATAATACATCTAAGATGGTTCGAGATTCATGGTTTATGAATGTTTTGTTATGATATCATTTGTTGTTATATTTTTCTCATACCCTTAAGTTTGTATAATACTCATTTATGATAATACATATATATTTTCCACGTTTACCCTTACTGTGAATCTAAGATCAACCATACTTATGAATCAATTTCCCTATGTTATGAAGTGGTTTTTTATGTAGTAAATAACTAGGAAGAATACTATGTAAGAATAAATTGGTGATAGATATTTAAGATCGTTTATGTAATAGGTTGATTATGTATCTAGTCAGTAAAGACAGTAAAACATTAATGTTAAAGAAATTTTTTTATTAATTATTAGATGTGTTTTTAAAATTCATCAAAAAATGTTGTGTATATATAATTTTATCATGGGTCATCTCACAAGGAATCAAATCCTAATTGTAATGAATGATTTTCTTTTCACTAGACACGAGAGTGCGGGCCTTGGGTGCCTAATTTGGTATAAAAGTAGTGATTAGTTATTTTGGGTTTTAGGATGAGATACATTTAGTAAAAAACCCTAGGTATAAGTGTAATTATCATATGAATAATTTTTTTTATTAATTATAGAGTGTGTGGTTTTATAACAATCAAATTGCAATTTGGATATAAACAAGTGGGTGGAGGCTCTGATATAGGTCCACTTGTGGGTAATAACCCTAATAACACTAGTTGGATATTAACTAAATCTTCACCTAATGCATGAGAGGGATTCCTAATTTAACACATGGGTTTTATATCTTAAGATATATGATTTTGATGATTCATATTCTCTTTATGGACTAATAGGAGGGGATTGAAAATATTTACATTAGAAATACTAATAGTAAATGACCATGGAATTTTTTTATTAAAACCTAATTGTTCATAAGTAATAATATTAATATTATTTATGAGTTATTTTTTCATAAATCATTGTTTTCCATTATATGAATTTATATACCTAGAGTTATTTTACTAATTGGATGAAAATACGAGGAACCAATTTTGAATGGGTGTGATAGGGAATGCATCGATTGTACTAGTGAGCATACAAACAAGATAAGAGCTTGAATAATAAATATTACATTTATATATAATTATCAATATCTAAATATGATTAACAAAGTGAACCTAGTTTAATATCTAAATACGATAAAGATGGTGTTTCATGAAATTTCATGTGATAACAACCATTGAATAATGAAGATTAAACTTTATAAATGTTAATAATATGACAAGAAGCACCTGGGAAAATGTCTCAGAGGAATGGGATGATGTTTTATGTGTGGAAAATGAGGAAAAATAATAATAAAATACTTAAAACAATTAAGGTTTTTATTAACATAATGGATAAAAATAATGTTTCTCCCAAGTTACCACTAATAGTTCATTGTGTTTGATGAGAGAATTATGGTATTTATCCATGTAAAATACAAAATCGTGCACTACGAAGGATTATAAGAATCATAAAACTCCAATAAAATGTGAACAAGGAAGAACCTAAGACAACCACATATACATATCATGATTATAAGAGACACTTATGCCAAAAATAAATTCGAGGATGTCTAAATGGCTTCGAGATCTACCTACACCTTAATATATAATAAATTTTCAAAGTGAATCAATTCGCCAACTTGATGACATGATATAGAGTTATTGAATAAAACATATTGTTTTATCATTATTGTATCCCCTAAAGAATATTGTTGGAATGTTCTTCATGAAAATCATATTATTCTCCTTATTGATGAATTAGATATCATTGTGGAAATGTATTGGTTCTCTCTATTTAGAGGGAAAAACAATTTATAGAATATTTAAATCACTTATTATACCCAAAATCATCTTATGATCTTTTTCAGTGAAATATTAACTATGAAATCATTATCAAGATGACTATAATTATATAGGAATGAATACTAAATCAGGATATGTCTTTCCTAGTCTTATTAAAGTTAGTAAGGTTGATATTTAATTATAAATTATATACCCAATTATGAATTTATTAATAATTCCATCATCATTGACAGAAAGTTTTAATAAAAAGACACATTTTATTTAAGGGGATTTAATATAACCCAATGTTACTTCAATATGTGAGTCTACTTTAAATAACACTATATTTGATAGCTTACATTACACGCAACACAAATTTAAAATGGGTCAAGAAATATTAAAATAAATAACTAATAAATATATATAGTAATAAATTATTTTATATATATTATTTTAATTTTGTTTTGACTGATGAAATTTAATTATTAAAAAATAAATAGTTAATATGATATGATCGAAATAATTTAATCGTAAAAGGTGTATTTTTCCAAAAAAAATCATGTTTTGTGTGTTTAAATAAATTGGTAACATTTAAAAAATTTCAATTTGAGGACTAATGAACTAACATTAAAGTAATGATAATTTGATATGATATATGATTAATAATAATTGAAATTTTAAAAGACTGTTTTTTAAATGTTAATTTTTCTATATATGTAATATTTTTATTTTAAAAACATATTTACGATTTTTAATATTTTTAAGTTGATTAAATTTAATCAATTATTGAATTATATATTTAGGAATTAACATATGGTATTTTTTTGATTTATTATGAAATAATTGATTTTATGTGATTCGTAAAAAAATAATTTGTTCTCAAATAACGTAACTTTTCATTTTATTAATTGTTCAAAAATTAATATTCAGTTTTTAATTGTTTTAAATTCACATAACTCTCCATTTTTTAGTAATAAACTAATAAATTTAATGTGTATTAGTTCTATACATAATTTTAGTGTTTAATTACTTTATACATAAACATCCATTTTCACTAAAACACTATTTCTCGTTGTGTTTTTAAAACATCTAATAAATTTAATTTATTCCATATATTGGAATTGAAATTTGTAAAATTGATTTCATGTTTTTAATCAGGAAATTTAGTTTTAGTTAATAAGGCCAACATAATTATTGGTCATAGAAATACGTTATAATTGTAAAAATTTAACCACAAAGTAAAGTGTAAAAAGGGTTGTAAGGAGGGTTATCCAAAGATAAAAGACCACAATTATTTCTAAAAATGGACTAAATCTCATTTATTGAGATTATTTTGATATTGTATAATATATGTATATGAGAATTTTTCAGTTTATTTTAATTTCCCATTAAAATGAATTTATATTTGATTAATTTTCAAGGCATTTACATGTGTGCCACTCCCATTAGTTATAAAAGTGCACCGTATTTTATCAATTTTCCATATCAAATTAGCATATTAACTCAACCAATTTCTACCCAAATACCACAAAAAAACGATTAAAATTTTCCTTCAAGTTTTTTTTCTTCCCAAAATATCCATCCAAGAATCCCTATGTTTTTTTCAATGTATAGTAACTAAGGAATAGGTATGTGTTCTTACAAAAAAAATTCAAGTTTCATCCCTCTCAAATCTTCTGAAATTATTCTGCAAAAATAATAACCTAATGAATCTTTTATATTTAATATATTTAATTTTTTTATTAATGGTACAATTAGTTTATATCTCCTTTAAATATAATATAAAATTAATGTCTCATTCATGCGTACATACATATGTACTATTGCCTTTATAAAGCGATGTAATTAAATTTTCATCACCACCTATCAAGTATGGTTATATATATGCGTGGATTTAATTTAAATATACAATATTTATAAAATAAATATGATTTTTAAAGATAAAATATTTTTTATCACCTTTTCTTTCTATCCACTGAAGAATGATAACATCGCACGTGTGGACATGTGAACAACTACCTCCATGAAGAAATATATTCCATTTTTTATCATCTATTTAAAAATATGTTTGTAAAAAGGTATTTTATGAATATATATGTGTATAATATATATTTTTATGGACTAATATATTTCATGAATAGAATTTTATAAGGATAAAATAAGATTTATTTATCATTATAATGTAACCCATTGATATCAGTAAATTACCAAAAAACATGAACATCAGTGATTTCATATTCCAGAATTATAACTGAAAGTCTAATGAAATGGACATATAAAATTAATAATATTAATAAAACTTGTATTAAAATACGATAAATAATATACAAATTATGAATTTTATGTCCAAGAATGGTGTATGCATCTCCATTAGGATACATATACCAAATAACCATAATTAATAACATCTAATTTTGAAAATAAACATTATGTAGTTGACGAATATATTATGAATGATTATTATTAAATTATATAAAAGGTAATAGATATTTATTGAGTTATAAATTAATTTATTAGTAGTTTAATTTTTATTATATTAGTGGTTAAATCAATTTTTTCAATGTCATAATTAAATGTATGGATTTCATTTCAAATTCCCTTCACTGAGAGATGTTTTGTATTTTATGGAAATATTTTTGTTATATAGTTTATATGATTATTATAGAAATAAATATATATTTATTTTATATTTATTGAATATATATAATGTTTCATTTCATGTTTTACCTTTCAAATATTTCTTCAATTGAATGTTTCTAATGTTTTAAAGGTTTCTCGTATCACTATTATTTCATTGATACATATGCAATATTATCGATTTTTTGTATATTTTAGGGTATATACTACTATATTGATGTTTTTATCACACTTTTATGAAAATAAATTTATAAAAAAATCCATCTCAAGTTCAGTCATTTATGTAATTTCTATTTAAGAGATACCAATGATGTAAGAGTTTCTTTATCATGATTTCCCTTCATAGAGTTGCATTTTATATTTATCACCTAATTTATTTTATATGGTTTATATACTACCCATGAATACAATTTAAATTAAATTTAATAAAATTAATGGGTATTCACATTTTCATATAGGTTAATTTCTTTCATTAGGTTTTCATACAACTATTAATAAGCTAAAATTCTTTATGTCCCAATCTCACTTTTAATCAAGACTATTTATTCTTCAATGTTAATCGGAGGAAATATATGATCTTAATCTCTTCAACCAAATTTATTTTATTATGTATTAGTTATTTGTTAGTTTTCATGCATTATTTCCATTTACCCTTATATGGTAATAGAAATGATCAACATTATTTTTCTAAGAAAAACCGACATCATTTATTCTTTTTATGTTGAGGATCTTTTTATCCATGTACATATTCATATAAATTCTTAAATAAATATTATTTAATATTATAAAAATAAATTTCAATGTTATTTTTTACTCTAATTTAATTTATTTACAATGGTTTAAAAATGTAATTTCAATTATTTCTTTACTGGTTGTTTTTGACCTTTTACAAAAGTTTGAAAATAATCATTTTTAACATATTTCTAATAAATGTATTTTAGAACCATCATAACTATTATTTTTTATAATATTATTATTATATTTTACATATTTTTTCAATGAATACCCCACTCTAATTATTTATGTAATTATTATCATTACATATTATCAAAAGAGAAGTATATATTTTCATGTTTTTAATCAATAATTCAAATTATATTATAAATGTGTTTTTATCTATTGAAACATCCTTTATGGATTTTTATACTTCATTGGTGTTTTAAAATCAGGATACCATCCACAATGTTTATCTAGATATAGTATGATGATGATATTCTTAGTATGTTGACATGAATCCCATATCATTCCCATGCTTTAATTAATCCATCACGGAATGATGAATGTTTTTATGATCTTGTGGATCACATATGCATCTTTTTTATTATGGTATGGGTTTTCTTAGAATAATATATCCCTATAATGCACTGGGTGTTATTCTATATCTCATGAATCAAATCATATATGGGAGGATCATCTATATAACAAATGTTATCTTTGTTTCACATTAATTCATTATTTAATAACAAAACATTACACTTAATAGAACAAAAAATATCAAGATATCTAATTTCATTGCGAATTAGGTACATTATATTACATATTTATTGAGAACTTCTCTAAAGTGATTGAGCATAAAACTGCATTGGATATCTAGGGGAAATACATAATAAAGGGGTGAACCATATTTATCAATAAGTTAAAAAACATGGAATACCATTAAGAAAATAATACATGTTAGACAATTCATATCAATGAGGCATAAAGGAATATGAATAATAATTTATCATATAGAATGATAATCATAACATGGGAAATGTGGAAAAAACATAAAACACTACATCATAAGACAATGCTAAACTGCCAAGAAATGATGGTGGACCATGTACCATAAAGGAATAATGTACATACCTATCCCCTCACTATGTATTATGAAACTAAATATTACCAAATCCATGGTAGCTCTATATAATTCTAGGTGCACCCATCAACATCATTTAATTCTCATTCTTATGTGTGAAACATAGACCATAAAAGATGGATTCGTTAACCACACTAATTTTTACATGATAATGATGTGTAGAAGAAATACATGTTTGTACCTAATGAAAAGTAATATGTGCATAACATTTAAAAACCTAGATAAAAAATGAGTATGATATTGAAAACACATTTGGTTTGGCATGGAATATCACGATGAAAATTCGTCAGGATAACAGTTTCACATAAATGATTATAAATTTTTTTGATGAGAGTAAAATGGTATATCATCATTTTGACATCATGTGGACTATAATAGGTAAATTTAAGAACATCTACACCCATTTATAATTAAAAAAATGGGTCATAAAACAATAAATAATCTTAAAGAAATAGGGAAAGGAAATGATGATTATAAAATTTCATCTCGGTAAAGGGTGTATGTTTGAATGATTAATGAGATAAAAAAGAAGTATCTCATCATTTTTTATAATAAATAATTATGGGTTATTTGTGAAAATATACCCCATCAATAGGTCATTAAAATTAAAAGTTCAAAACATACAAGTGATTCTGGAATAAAAGTAAGAAATATGGGTCGCTTACCTTAGGAGTATGACACTAAAAGATTAAAAAGTAATTCTTGAGAGCATCCGAGAAACATGGGATGATTATAGAGAGATTAGTGAAGATTAATTTCATTATAAAAGTATATTCATTGAAGATAAGTGGGTGATTGGGTGGGTTTGTATAGGAAAAAGAGGGATTTGATTAATATTTAGTTTTTGGAATCTACAAAATAAAATATTTCAAACCAAAAACCATTATGTAGTTTTTCATGATGTTTTTTTAAATTATAGTAATTTTAATTATTTTATTTAGAAAATTTACTAGAATATTAAAATGATACCATTCCTTATGTGGAGGTGAGTCAATCTTTTAGGGAAATGAATTTAAAATTCTAAAATATTTAAAATATTTTGGAGGATTACTAATAAATTAATAAAGTTAATAAGTTAAAAATAAAATCACAATATTTGTAAGGGAAAAAAATATTTTTATTATTATATCTATTATATTATTTATTACATTGTTTTGGAGTCATTATGATGTCATAAATCACACAGAATATTTATACTATGTTTAATGTTTACCCAAATATTAGTCTGTGTCATAAAAATTCAAAACGTTCCCATTAGATAATATTAAATTATGATTCCAATAATAATATCCATTTTATCTAAATAATTTTCTACATATGTGCTTTTCCAATTTTAAAATAAAATTCAATATTTATTGAAAATGATGTGTTTTTTATAATAACAGTTTTTGAACACTTATAACTAGAACATTTCACTTCATAAAAAATTATTTGACCATTTATAATTATAAAAAATTATTAAATAATAAAATTGTAATAAAATATTTTTTATTTAAAAATCAATTAATTCATCATAACAAATTCGTTAATTTGATTTGGATATTACCCAAAAATACAATTTGATTATAATTAAATAAAAATAAAAATCCTTTATAAAGTAATAGTAAAAATGATAATAAATTCATTATTCTATAAAATATACATATTCATATTATTATGGTATTGATACATAAACATTTATTACTCTATATTACACCCTAAGTGTAAGGTGTGTGATGGTGAGACTTTAATGGGGTCATTCAACAAACATGGTTTGGGAAATGATCTCGTTGATCAAAAACTTCCCCAGTAAATGGGCTCTCTCATGCTTATGTTGTTGGAATTCAACATTTTATTTTTAATGGAAAATCCAATGGATTATATCTCCCTTGGATGCTCTGATAAACGAGCTTCATATGGTAGAATCCAGCTAGATGAGTTCATCAATTACTTTGTATGTGTCAATTGGACTTGTTAAAGACCTATATTTATATTAATAATGTGATCAATATTTAATAGACTTATTAACAATGCTAATATTATTAATAGTCCTTTAAATCCAATAAATTTCATTGTTTTTCTATAACCGTAATACATAATAATAAATTTAATTAAATCACGTGGGAATCATTATTTATAATATTTCGGGTTATTACAATCTTCCCCCTTTAAGAAATTTCACCCTCAATATTTTCATTTAAAATCCCTTAAAATTTATGAGGGTTATTGTGATTAATCAATTTCAATGATTCCCAAATTCCTTCTTCGAACTTGTAGTTTCTCGACAACAAATTTACATGGTGTGTTTTCTTATTTTGTAAAACATTGTCTCTATTATCTAAGATCATCACCGGATACTCCTCATAGGAACGATCATCCTAGAATTGTTCCACCTATGGATTGAGTACATGAGAGGGGTCATGTATGTACTTCTTCATGTGTGATACGCGTAATATATCATGAACTCAAGATATTTTATGTGGTAGTGTTAGTTGATAGGCCACTACTTTGATGTGACCATGGATCTCAAAGGGGATGATGTATCATCGACTAATATTTTCATTCTACACAAATTTCCTCACTTTCATCCATAGTGATGTGGGGAGGAATACATTTCTCCAACATCAAACTCTATGTCTCATTAACAATTTTATATATTGATCTTTTTTCAACATTGAGAATCCTTGAGGTGATTTTGAATGGTCATAAAATTTTCTACCATTTCATTGGAAATTTCAGGACCTAGGTTTTTTTAATCTCCAACTTCATCCCATTATGCAGGTTTCCTACACCTCTTCCAATAAAGGGATTCATAGAGAGCCATTTGGATGCTATCATGTAAAATTTTATTATAATAGAACTCAAATAGTGGAATATGTTGATCCCGAACTACATTTAAGACCATTGAGAATTCTCTAAACATTTACTCAAGTTTCAAGATAGCCCACATAGAATGGCCCTCAGTTTGAGGCTAATAGGACATGATTATGTTTAACACAATATTCATAGAATGTCTGATACTATTCAAAAACATAGTGATGAATCTTGGATCTCAATCAGATAAAATCTATAGTGGTACTCCATGCAGCATGACTGCTTCTATGATGTATATCCATGCAATTGGATAATTCCATAATTCCTCAAATATCGAAATGAAGTGTGCATTATTTGTAAGACTATCAACTGCAACCCATATATCATTATTCCCTCATAATTTCATCAGTAGATCTGTGAAAAGGTCCATGTTCATGTTTTCCAATTTCATGTGTAGGTCTGGGTAATTCTTTTTTCATCCACTTAGATTTTTTCTTTACTCTTTCACTTCCATACATATGAAATATTCATGTTTATACTATAATGTCCTTCTTAATATGTTTCTTCCTATAGCGTTCTCAAAGACCTCGATACATCTTTTTTCATTCTGGGTATATTGGGAAGGTTGAGCTATATGAATCATCCAACAACACCTTCTTTAACTTATGATTTGATGGTACACATAGACCTCAACTAAATATCCCAACACCTTTATCATTAACAGAGAAATCTAAGGATTTCCATTTCCTTATAGATTCCAATTTCATTTTAATTCCCAAAACAACTCTTTTATAATCCTTTAACAACTCCAAAAGTGACAGTTGGGAAATCATTTTTGAATTGTTGGACAAATTTCCTTCCTTTATTATTCTCATGTGTATCCTTTTAAAATCCATGGAGTTTAGATGAATTCCAATTATCATCCATGATAGAATTGTCATAACCAATAACTTCGAGCATCATCCACTTTATTAACATTTTTATAATTATAGTGGATGGAGTAGTCATTGTCATTCATCTGGTCTAACAATATTTGTTAGCGCATATTCAGATATTTTTGTGTGAATATATATACTTGAGGGTTTTTTGATCCATATATATTTCAAATTTCTCCCCAAAGAGATAATTCCAAAAAAAATATTAAGTGAACATCACTACATCCTACTTCAGATCATGTGATGGGTTGTTCTATATATGAACATTCAACTTACTTGAATCATAAGAAATGTCATTTCACATCAACACACAACCCACTCCCTTCTTCAAAGCATCACAATATACCCCCAAAAACAATCTAATTGTTGGTAGTGTGAGCATCTGTATAGTTATAATCCACCTTTTAAAATCCATGAATATTTAATTTCATTCAACAATCCAAGTGAACATTACTCCTATTCATGTTAGTTTGGTGAGTGGGTTTGATAATCCTTAGAAATTTCTCACAAATCATTGATAATACCTAGCTATCCAAAGGAAACTACATATATATATATCACATACTTTGGCCTCACCTATCCTTCAATTACTTATATATTTGAAGTTTCTGTAGATATCTATTTTCCTGTGATTATATTTCCTAATAAAGGTAATTCCTTAAAGTAGACCACTCATTTTCTATACTTGGCATATAACATTTCATTTCCCAATTTCTTTAGCACGTTATTAAGATGCTGACCATTATCATCATCAAATTCATAGTATTGTATGATATCACCTATAATGTCTAACCCAAATTTGTTAAGGTATTATTTAAGAATATATTAATCATGTCCATTAATATTTCTAGAGAATTAGTGATTCATAAGGGAATTACATTTAATTCATAGTGTCGATACATTGTATAAAAATTAGGCAATGGGATATCCTCCTTCTTCACCCAAACTTGGTAATATCATGACTAAAAATCCACCATAGAAAGGTATTGTTCTCCTTGTAGATGATCTAATATGTTATCAATCTAAGGTAGGGGATACATTTTCATTATCAGGATTTTCTTAAGATCATGAAAATTTATGCAATGGTGCATTGACCCGTCATTATTCTTGGTAAAGAGGGTTGGTGCACCCTATGGAAAAGCACTTTGGCTTATAAAACCATTATCTATATTATCTTATAGTTTTTTCTTCTTATCCTCGTGTTCCAAAACAACTATTATATACAAAGTCATGTATAATAGTAATTCCCCATGTATAATATTGATCGAAAATTCAATATCTCGTCTAGGAGGAAGACCAGAAAATTCCTGTAGAAACACATCAGTGTATCCCTCACAACAGGTATGTCTTCAATGATTATTCATTTCTTAGACTCAGTTATCCGAGCTAGATACTCTTTCTTATAAGGAAATAATAACCATTCTTGAGAATATGGTGCTATAAAATATTCATCCTTCTATTTTCATTTGTATAGAATCTATGGATGATTTATAATACAGTGAGTGGTTTCATTCTTATGGTAATTTATGTTGGATATTTATAGGGAAAATCAATCCTTGCCTATAATTGCATCAAATTTCACCAATGGGGGAATGAATTTTTTTATGAGAAATTCATCCCACAAAATTTGATAGGGGAGGAGTTTTATAATTTTGATTCATTAATTTCCCCATTTTCTATTATCATGGGCATATATACTTTTATGGTATTTTGTGGTGTTTTACTAGTTTAACTGAAATTTTGTGATATGAAGGAATGCGTAGAACTAATATAAAAAATTAAGATCACTATTTATGAATGAATAAATAGTGTACCTATCACCAAAATTTTCTCGGGATTCACATTGGTGGTTGTGAAGGAAAAATATCCCAATCGCTACCTTTTAGGTTTTTGGTTTTCTCTACAAACCCATGGATTAATGCATTGGTTTGAAAAAATTCCCTAGTAAATTGTAGTTTTTGAAATGAAAAATATGTGTAGGGTAAACTGGAGAATTCCTTTCTTCCGTCATAGTAGTAGGATTCTCTTGTTGGAAATATCTAACTAGGTTACCTTATTTCCAACACCAAAAGTATTTTTCCTTCCCCTTCAGGTAATTTCTTGGGTTCTTCTTTACATGCAGTTGGGAATTAGAATGTTAAAATTTCTTAGAATTATTAGATATCTCTATCAGATCATTGGAATTAATCTATAATTCCCTATTCATATCCCTATGATAACACTAAGATTCACTTATCATCATTTCATCTTTGGAAAACAGCAAAAAAAAATTCTATATAGCTATCAAATTCATGGATCCCCAGGTCCTTCCATTAGCTATTTGTTTGCTCAAAAAAGAAGTGGTGAACCATGAATTCAGGTGTAACAAAAAATTTGGAGGTGTAATATGAAATAATTTTGTTTTTTCAATCATACTACCAGATAGATTCATCCTCATTACTCTTTAGTGAAAGGATATATCTTTACATTTTAAGTCGAAGGGTAAAGGGAATAAATATTCATAAGAAAAGATTTTTTGGTAAATAAATACACACCATTACTTCTATATATTCTTATGGATTTTTATTTTTGATCAATGTACTCCCTTGATCAGCTTCATCCCCATACGATAAATAGTCAGAACAAACATCTCATTTTCAAAGCATTGATGGATGGAAAATTCATCTAAATTGAGTAGATCCATTATTCTACGGTTAAGGTATTAGATGATCCAATGAAATTAGGAGGCCTTTTTCACATGTAGCTCTTGATTGTGGATTATTATGTTTTAGGGTGATTTGGATTATCCAACCAATCTCGGTTTATATTCAAAACCTGAGGCATCTGAGAGAGTATCTTCATGAAGTCTGTGATTCCATCTCCTAACAGGTTGGGAATCTCATCACATTTCTCTACACATTGATTGTTTAAATTATTATTACTATTTACAACCATTGGATATAATAAATATAAAATTAAATATGATTATATTTAACTTTTAAACACATAAATGTGTATTTAATGACATTAAAATAATAACTTATAACATACACGCATTTCCTTTACTTATGTATTTCTAGGCATAATTATTTTTTATCCATAATATATTTTAGAACATATATTTTTATAGTATTTTTCCATCCCTTAAGGATGGATTATATTGAGATTATTAATTAATAAAGAATATCCCCAGAGTGTTAAACTAGGTGGGAAGTCTGGATCATTTTCGTGTACTCGGTTTCCATGAGTCATGCCCAAAACACCTTGTCAAAGTTGTTGCTCCTAGTTATATCTATTCTAGAACCCTTTACACTTATAGTATCCATACATGAATGTATTTTCATGATAATTAAATTAATATATATGACCCATAATTTTACAAATGAATTCTTATACTTAGTCTAATCCTTAAGTATTTTTCTATAGTTTCATAATCTAAATCCCAAAGGTAACTAAAATATTCATTTGATGCCAAATATAACAACACTTCAAATTACTACACATCAATACATGATTTAATTACATAAAATTACTCTTAATACAACCATGAATATTGATAATCCTAGTGTCTTTTGGAACTAAGTACAATGCATCACAAAATTAAACACGAATCACAACATCCTTATTGAAAAATTCATTAACACGCTTTAACATAAAACTACATTCAATAACCTAGGGAAATATATAAACATGGTGAACCATAATTACCATTTATGAAATAAACATGGAATAGCATTAATACTTGTTAGAGATGTTATATCAGTGAGTCATAAAGGAACATGAATAATAAGGCATGATATAACATGATAATCCTAAATGGGAAATGTGGAAATAATTTAAAACACATCATCATAGGTCAAAGACAAACTATAAATACTACATGGTGGAAAATGTACCATAAAGGAATCAGGCACACCCCTATACAATCATGAAGTCTTTTGATACTATACATTTATGAATGTATTGGAGTGCTATAGAATTCTGGATGCTCCCGTCACTTTTATTTTATTCTCATGTTTTATTTTTCCACATAGATCATAAAACAATGATTCATTCCTCATTAAAATTTATTTCATGTTTAAGGAGTGTGGAAAAAATACATGTACATCCCCAATAAAAAGGTATATGTCTATAAAATAGAACACCCTTGAAAATAAATGGGCATGGTATTCATTATACATTTGGGTTGGCATGAAAAATCATTGTGAAAATTCGGCATCATAACAGCGTAACTTAAAAGTTCATAAAATTGGATAATGATATAAAAATGGGTCTCTATTAATTTGGAAATAATGTATACGGTAATATTTACATGTAAGGTCATGCACACAAATTTATAATTATAAAAAAAGGAATAAATAATAAATAATCTTGAAGTAAAATGAAAAGGAAAGAAAGCTTACAAAACATCAGAATGTTAATGGGTGCACATGTGATGGTTTAAGGACAAATAAATGTGTCTCTAAAACATTATACATAATAAGAGATTTATGGGGGCTGTGAATAAATAATTCCTATCAGTAGGAAATTAAATATAAAAGGGAATTACATAGAAATTATTCTTTAATAAATGTGGGAAACAAAGGATCCCTTTCCTTTAGTGTATGAAACCAATTACTTGAAATGGGATATTGACAAATCGGGGGAACCTTGGGAGGATTATAGAAATATTAGGGAAGATTAAGGTAGTTATAAAAAGATTTTTAGTGAGCAGATGTGGGATATTTGGTGGGTTTATATAGTAAAAGAGAGAGATTTCATTAATATTTAGGTTATGGACTCTACAAAATAAAATATTTCAAACCAAAAACATTAAAATGGGGATTCCCATGGTTTCTCAAAAAGTATCAATTTTTTCATTATTTTATTATAAAAATGTAAAAAAATATTAAAATATTACCATTTCTAATGTATTGGTGAGTCCATCTTTTAAAGCAATGAATTTAAAATTCTAAAATATATTAAGTATTTTGGAGGAATCATAAATGATTAATAGAATTAATCGATTAAACTTGATATCAAAATATTTAAGTGTAAAATATATATTTATCATATGATATCCATTTTAGAATCTATTAAATCATTTATGTATTATTATTATTTCATAAAAGACACATTATATTTATACAATACTTAATTTTTACTCAAAAATATGACCGTCTCAAAAAAATATAATGATTTTACCATTGAATAATGGTGGTATAATTGATCCAAAAATAAAATTCATTTTTTCTGAATAATTTTATAAATATGTTCATTTTCTATTTTAGAATAACATTCCATATTTATTGAAAATTCATTGTGTTTTATGTTAATAGTTTTTGAACCATTATAAAGAGTATAACTAGCAATATAAAAAATCTATATGAAAATTTATAATCAATAAATATTATTTAATAATAGAATTTTATTAAAATACTATTTATTTCAAAAATCCAATAATTCATCCGAATAAATCCCTTAATTGATTTTGGATATTTCTTGAAAATTCAATGTGTGTTTAATTGAATCAAAATCAAAAGCATTTGTAATGTAACAATAAATTGTAGAAACAATATTTCTTCTATACATTATACATAATCATATTAATAAGATCATGATTAATATACTTTTATTAAACCATTATACATCCTATTAGTAATGTGCGTGATGCTGAGACATTCATGGGGGTGTTCGACAAACATGGTCTGGGATGCGATCTCATTGAGCTTGAACTTATCTTATAAAGGGTTTCACTCATGATTATGTTCTTGGATCACATATAGGGATTCGTCATGTGAAGTTAACAATGATACTATCTCCCTCGAAAGCTTCGATAAGTGGGCTTCATATGGTACAATTCGACTAGATAAGGCCATCACTTAATTTGTTCATGTCAGTTGGACTTTTTAAAACCCTATATTTATATTAATCATGTGATCACTGTTTAATGGATGTATTAAAATGGTACTATTATTAACAATGTTTTAAATAAAATGATATAATCATGTATGTTAATGTGTTTTCTATAACCATATTACAAAATAATAAATTTAATTAAATATAAAGTGGAAGTTCATTTATAACATTTTGGGTCGTTACATTCCAAGATCAAGAGGGTACCCATGTGATTATCCTAAGCCCAAGAGGTTACATGGGTGATTGGACTAATCCCAATAAGTTACATGGGTGACTATTCCAATCCTAATAGTGTTTGTGGGTAATTATCTTATTAATATGAGGTTACACGGGTGATTAATCGAAGCCCAAAAGGTACACAAGTAGTTATCTCAAGCCAAATAAAGAAAAATAGGTTGTTTTCCCAAGACCGGCATATGTGGAATGTCATGGTGAGATTCCTTGACATATGATTTCAATTTTTGTGGTTCTTCAACACTTATATTTCAAACAAATATTCGTATGCTTATGACATTCTCGTAAGGATCATGATTTATTATTTATTCCTCAACACTCTTCTGACTCATGCATTTTATTATTAAAAAATCATATTCCCTGAATAATATTTTGTGGTTTATCACGTTTTCTGTATTTTATTTTAAGTTATTATTATTTTTTCATTCAATTAATCTTATATAATGACATTATGTGGTCATTACTTGATATATTTCATGTTTACCCTTTCTGGACATCTAAGTACGCCATTTATTATGTTTCTATTTGGCCAGGTTATGTTGAAAGGTTTTTAGTAGAAAATATTTAAAATTGATATCTATTGAGAAGAAATTTGTTGGACATGTTGAAAATATTTCATGAAATAATTTTATTATTTGTCAAGTTTATAATGACACTAATCCTTAATGAATCTTTATATTTTGTTAATATTTATGGAATGTAATATTTAAATTCAGAAAAAAAAAATTAAATATATTAATCAATATCTTGCGTAATCACATATAGAATCAAATCCAATTTATTAATATATCATTTTTATCATCACACCCGGGAATGTAGTTATATGGAATATTGGGAGGGAAATTTCTAAGATATTTATCCTCTTCCATTTCAATCATTTTTAGCATCACACCCGGGAATGTAGTTATATGGAATATTGGGAGGGAAATTTCTAAGATATTTATCCTCTTCCATTTCAATCATTTTTTATTAATAGTAGAAGTTAAATAAATTTTTTGACATCTGGTATATGACACATGGAATATTTTGATCTTTAGGACGATGCATGAATGACTTTATTATGGGTATTATGTACATCGTTCACTTTTTCTTCACTATTAATGTATAGAAAATATGAGATAATTTCATGAGGATTAGTAATTTAATTAGGGATATTATTGTCAGTCGAATTATTATATTTTACAAGGTCAAAATACTATTCTTTTTGGTTTTGTCCTACTAATGTATCCAATATCTAGCATAATGAAAAATCTTCGTAAAACCAGTTTCTTTCATATGCTATTGGGATTAATATCCACTTTTATGATGATTCTAAAATGTTTTGACTATTACTATAGGTTTTTCATAGATGAAATACTATACTAACATGTTGGTTACATGTTGGCGCACATGGATTATGATGTATTCATTTCATTCCTTGATGGTACTTTCTCATTGAGGTAACTCACCATATTATATTATGAATTTAAAGAGTTTGAATGATCTATATTAAAATAAAATGGATTTTATTATGAATCAATTATATCCAAGATCATGATTTCATTCCAAAATTAGGTTTATGGGATACAAAAGGTCCCTTCTGAGTTAAATTCATTGATTCATAGAAAATAATTATGATCCATTGAGTGAATTAATCTTAATGGATCAATATATCACCATCAAAATCTCATCCTTATTATAGAACCTTAAATCTATATATTTAGAGTTAAAACACGTAAGGGGTCATTTTCACCTTAGAGAACCATGAATTTTCCATCAATGGAGAATTTGAGGCACTAATTGTATAATAAATGTATAATAACAAGATTATGGAGCCCTATCCTTCCATGAAAAACATTGATGATGGTGTTTTGGTAGAAAACCATAAATTTAGATTCATATTGATGATCACTAAATTTTTCTTGGTGTTTAATACTCAAATTTTTTTCCCGGATTTTGTATTATTTTGAATGTCCATGTTGGAAAGAGTAATGGTTTCCTTACTATAACCTATCTGGTGGATGGAATAAAATCTTAGGAAATTAATTCCAAAACCATTATCAATCAAATAATTATGGATATTGACATCACACAAATTTTTCTATATATATTGTGTTTATTTCCCCAAGCATGGATACATTTTGTTCTTACTCAATAATTGAAATGATCATGTGGTATTGTGTAATATTGTTCTCTATATAATATATCTCCCAAAGCTGTAAAAATTAAACTTAAAAATCTTCGTGGAATAAAAGGTCCATGATGAGTGTTTTTTTGAGTTCTATTGATAAGTAAAGATAATCAAGTATAATGGGTTTGAATGGAATGATTAAAAACTCTTTCATGATGTATTACTTTTAATTCAATGGTCCAAGCATCACATATTATGTACGTTTCTCAAATTGAGTATTATATTTCAAATTAAACCATGTTGTAAACTCCTCCACATTATTTTCATATGGAGGAGCAGATGTTATCTATGATTTTTATTTAATTGATCTTTCTGTAGACTAGATTTTACAAGAAAAAAATTATATCTAGAAGTCATAATTCATTTATTAATAGATCTAAAAGATCATTGGTTGATTTATGATCAGTTTGATGGTATTGATATGTTCACTATAGTCCTTTCCTTCAAGTTTATCTACCATATATTACCTCAGTAGAAATGAATCCAAATAGTCAGAAGAAAATTCAACATCATCTTCCATATCCTTTTCATCCTATATGACCATGTCATCTATTATGAGTTTTTAGTTTTTTTTTGTATAATTTATCATCTTAATCAATAAATCGGTTAATTAAGTAGATTAAATTTCATAATACTCATTATTAATCCTAAACTGAGGAAGGATATATTTATAGGGGTGATGATTATTTTCTCATTTAGTGGGATGGTTCCAATCCTTCTAGGGATGGATATATGAAAAAACAAGAGAGTCATTACTAGAATTGGTACTAGTATAGACTCATCCTTATAAAAACAATGATTACTGAATATTATATAGTCTCAGGTAAAAGATTTAAGATGAATATTTCATTTTGGGTTTCTTAGGGGGATCTGGTTTCACTAGTAGTTTATTTTGTTTTGCACTTAGTATGATGTGTGCATAATTTAACAATTTCTTAATCATCTAATATTTTAATTTATGTGCAATCCTGTAAGATATTTCTTAAAATTATACTCCTTATTGCAGTGAAACTACTAGATTAAAATTCACCAATTTTGGCGGTTTTTTCAGCTAAACATTCTTATATTTGACAATCTCTTGGAGTATATCCTTTATGTTGAGGGAGAATTTAATGTCATTGCTCAACATCCAATTAATGGGGAAGTAGATCGGTTTATTTTTTAACCCAATTTAGAATCCTACTTAATTACTTGAAATTTGAGTAAGTTATTTTCCATTTTAGTGATAAAATACCTATGAGTCCACACTATTCTCAATGAATATGTATATTTCTATGTGTCTCATACTATAGGTGAGGTTGATCCCTCTTCCCATCCTAAATAGGGTGATATTTTTGCTATTTTAACTCAATGGGAGGCACAATGTGATAGTGAAGATGTTTGGTTACTTGTAATATTATTAGTTTTATCTTGAATGTTATGGTTGGGATCTACTCTCTATAATTTTTATTTTGTTGAGTTATTATTTTATAATGATTTTTTTTGTTATACCATAAAATAGAATCCTCCAATAGAATAATTTGGATGACTTATTTGTATATATATATCACCATGTTTATTCTTTATTCAAATATACAGTATCTAATTTCAAGGGTGTTGCGTATTTATGGATTAGTTCATCCTATTCCACTTGTGTTTTAACTACCCAATGCTCAAATTTTCCTGATGTATGTAGTTATATAGGTTGAGACTCATCCTCATATACACCATTGAACTAAATTGATTGAAAAACTATCACTAGATATCATACATAATTAAAAATTTAAATCAATATATATATATATATATAATATAATTTATATACATTACATATTATGAAAAAAATGTCAGATCTTTTCTACTTATTATTATCTTATGATCAATTCATGGAGATATACCAAGGCCCTAAGTGAATTGTGTTTTATTCTGGGTCCCCATTCCCCTTGAATATACGAAAGGAGGGATTCCAAAAATAGTTTGGTTGAGGTTTAGTACACACCTATAAATTATATTGTTTCCCTTATAGATTCACTACTGCACATCACCCCTCAATCACTTCTATTCATGTATAAGGGGTCCTAATAGAGTCATGATGCTCTTGCAGTAATTTCCCCAAGGATAATTCCCATGTTGAGGTGATTGATAGAAAAATATATGATCAACTTTCTTATGAAGCATTTTGATATATAAATCAATATTTCATATGGTATCATTCCTAAAATAATAACATTGTATTCCCTAGTATATTAAATTTAAGATACTCTTTGGCTAATGGGTTTAGATAAACTGCTATTTTGGATCCAGAACCAATAGGGTGGTAAAATCTTATATGTTCTTGGTGGATTAGTGTTTTATTAATGTGGGATATGTACTAGATAGAATGAATTAGACCCTATCCAGGATTTTTACTCAAAAGAAATATTTCCATATAGTAATTTTTCATTGATCCTCTTTAGCTTTTCTTGTTTATCTTCATATCGAGAAATTAATTCATCGATATAAGGAGGATAAAATTTCCATGAGTGGTTGGTGGTATATTAATATAGCGATATATTTTTCTTTATATTTGGTCAATGAACACTAATCAAGTAGTAGTTGATCATTTGGAAGAGCACTTAGATTATGATGCTGCCATTAATTCTTTGTGAGCACACATTCTTCCTTGGTAAGGACCATGTATCGAGCCAGGATAACATCACCACATCCTTCCATATTAGGGTTGTGCTATGGGTTCTATTAAATGTTTATTCTGTTTATAATAGATAATTTATATAATTTAATTTGAATCATATCCACAACCTCATTAGAGTAGTAAGAGAATATGTTTTTTATAGAATGTTATCCAAGGGTAAAGTGTGATTCACTTTATATTTTCCATATCAGCAGACAATTTTGTCTTATACCCTCTATAAGCCCTGATTGGCTCTCATTAATCACTAATAACATTTAGAGGGTCCCAAATGAATTTCATCGATCATTACACTTATAAAAGATGTGAATCACAAAAGGTTTTAATTAGGTGGGTACATATTATTAATTAAGCATCAAGTTGTACAATATGAATTTCCTAGATGATGGAGGGAGCGGTAACACATAGGCCACAAAAACATTGGTCATAGTTTAACATAGATCTTCTACCATCACATCTTGGAGCCTCTATGTATTTAATGATCCCTGTGGCAGTGTTGTTGGTAAAAATCCTCTACCCTATAGGCTAGGGTTTCCCATATACAACTATATAAGTGTCTTAAATTGTGAATAATATGATATTATTTTCCCCTAATCAAGAATGGTTCAGATACGTCACCATGAAAAAGAAATATTGTCATGTTGTTGAAGGTTGTTCTACAGTTGGAGGCTTGGCTTATCATTCAGGATACATGTTTTACTTTATTATCTATTTAATATTGAAGTATATCATTAGCGCGTTCCAAATAAATATACCTTTTTTGTTTATTACTGGAGATGATCCATTAGATAGACCAACTAGAATATGCATATCCTATGTTTGAGACCATCCCTAAAGTAATTACATTTCATATTGTACTTATTTGTCGAACTGGGTTTACCACCGAGGAGGGTGAATTATAGTGTCTCATACTCACACCACCCTCATATCATATCATAGGGTGAGTCATGTACATGTCACTACTAGTGTTAATTTTTTAACATAATGATATATTGAAAATAATTATCTCACTAATTTACCAACATAGGGTTGTGGGATACTGAGAATGTTATAAAATCAACAAAACAATAGATATTTCTCATCAAACTTATGTGGGTAATATATTTTTCATAAAATGGTCGTTTTATCATATAATAGAAATAAGTAACCCACATTTTCTGGTTTAAATGTGGTATACATATATATAATAATGGATTTATAATTTCATACCCATGGGTGGAAAATGACATAAAATAACACGCATATTTCCTTCAACTTGATCGTTCTAAATGACCATGGAATTCTCCTCATCCATAAATAAGGAATACACATCCTAATATTACTATATATTTTCCCTAAAAATTCTTTAATGAACGAATGATTGTGAATAACATCCTCAATTTTATCAGAATATAATAGATCTTGTGGGGGAATAGATAATGATAATCACACTAAACTATACATTGGGTAAGATGATATTCCACAAGTCTGTGATGAGGATCTTCGTGTAGGTGGCCTCAAACTCTTGAGTTCTACTCAATAAGTGGGTTGGCATAGATTGTTGTAGATATGGTAAGTACTTTCATGCCAAAATGAGATAACATTTTTGGGATGAACTCTATAAAAAGAAACAAGGTATGTATCTCTATTGTTATATTCTTGGAATTAATGAGGATGACTTATGGGATTACCAAACACTGATAAGATAGAAAGGGAAGGCCCCCTCATCTGTTGATCTTCATACGATAGGGATGACATCGATGGTGATAGGTTAGGATTGTAAATCCTCCTCATGTATTAATATTTTTTCATTATAATTTTGGTTTTAAGTTATATATAATATTAAATTAGAAACATTATTTCATCAACCAAAAAATTGATTCCTTGGAATTTCCAATAGTATTGATTAGTTCGGTGGAAGTAATATAACCATGGTAATGGGTATCATAGAGGATAGTAATTCGTTTTACCGGATTTAGAGAGTTGATTTATGTATAGTTATACAAGAACAAAAATTATAATAATGAATAGATGTAGGATAGAACTTTAATGAGGTTATAGAAACTGATATAGTATTTAAAATCCTCTATATATGTCCGTGGGATCTCCTGCTTATATGAACTGTTCTTGTGAAATAAATATTTTTCAATCTTTATCCACATGTATAATAATTCACTTAGTGTATACATCATAATTTTAGAGATATAACAAACATTACAATTTTCTCCCTTGATATAGAATGAAAATTCAAACCATGTGAAAACAATGTATTCCCTAAATTTTTATTTTCCTTTTATGGTTTTTATGATTATGCTTATATTTACACCTTTATGTGTAGTGATTTTGGGAATTTCTAATGTACCAAGCCTGATCGATTTAATAACACCTGGGAAAGGTTACCACAAGACCATATGCATGACTCCACATATTCTAAAGACTACCAACTGATACTAATGTAATGAAATAATTGTGGGGAAACTAATCACTAAAAATAAACCCCAGGGTCATGTCCAAATTTTATTTTAAAATTTTTCATGAACAATCTTAATATTGGACATCCCAAAATACCATTAGACATAAAACATAGAGTCCCATGACCCAATTATTTCTAGAATATAAAGTATTGAATCTATATACATGATGAAATAGTACAAAACTGAGTATTTGTAGATAATAATGGCATAACATGAATCCAGAAAATAAATGGTACATTTCTAGTATATATTGAACAATAACTAAAAATTAAAATACATATACTTCAACCTAACTCTTATAAAATATTTTTATATCCCTAGATTTCACGACCCACAAATTGAACCACGTTTCTACCTCCAAGTGATACCCATGTCTTACGATAATATAATAATGTATACCAACTTGCATCAAAACCCTTCTCATGTGCATGAATAAGGTACGTGTCAAAGAACCATGTATGAATCCCTAATGCCTCAACAATATTGAGTACTATTGTGATCAAGTATATTTTTATGAAATACATATATATGTTTCATTCAAGTACATTCAATACATCCACTATATAATATAACACATATAGAACATATAGGCATAGAATTTGGTTTATCTTGTGAAACCCCAGAAACAATTACAGATAATTGTACATGCTTCAACACCATGCTCAAACAATTACTATCAAATTTACCAAAATACAACCCATATATAATTATATAGGTAATGTATTCTAACCAAGTAATCAACACATAACTAAATAAACAGTGTAGGTTCACATGACACATCCAATCTTGAATCATGAATCTGACCATCCCTTCTCACTCAAAGATAAATACATCACCATCTGACCACTACATTCTCAAAAAATGTTTGGAAATAGATACCTAAACTATAACATGTTATATCTTGAAACCAATATCAATCATGGTGGTCCCACAATCTGATTTGTCACCCCAATCCAGTTATATCCCACAAGAATCCCCTAATATTCATATATAAACCATTCTATTCTCACTCAAGGAATGATCAACTATGCCATCTCACTCATACTGAGTCCCCTTTGCAAATAAATATTGTCTCAATCAGATAATATTCTAAAATCAATAATACTAGGATAATATATCTCCCATATCCATATTTCTAACAATACATCACTCATGGATATGACATGCTTTGAGATCCTCTCTAACATAATCCTCTATTTTCTATCAAAATAACACAATCCACATATTCAGGAAATAGAAAATTTGGCACAATGTATATCTCAAAACTCACCATGCCATCACTGGGGCACTATTACCTTGGTATATAGTCCCACATCTATCACATATCCCAATACCCATATAAACCTTATAAATGTTCTATTATATACACCTTAAGAAACCCCCCACATTGATAGAAAAATAAAAGTCATAACATGGCTATACACACAACAGACATCATCATGAATTGAAATATTCATAATAAATCACAATTGGGAAGCATAATAAATACCAAAGAATAAATAAATAAGGAATAAAAATTATTAGGTTAAATGAACCATGAAAAAGAAATCAATACCTTTTTAAATTTTACTAAAAATAAATTTAAATATTCCTTTTATTATACATTTTCAAAGGTCATTCCATGTTGTGTTACTCACTCTATACCATAGTAAAATATCCAACAATTCATTTATTGGAAACCCCATTTTCATTTTGAAACACCAATTCAAAACCCTTTATTTAAATCACCTAATTTCATATAAATCCCTTTTAAATAAAAATGTTTCTTGAATAATATTTAAAAAATTAAATTTATTTTATTTTAGAAAATCCATCACATTCCTCCAACAAATAAAAATAGGGCCACTAATTCTTATTCAACTAAGCTGTCATCATCTAATAGTTTCACTAGCTATACGGTCTATGTTTACTTTTAGGCCAGTGTAAGTGCATCCCAGCATTAGGAGAGAACATGTCATATAATTCATGATAACATGTAAGAAATATTACTAAGAATTAACATGAAAATAATATCACCAATTATCCAAGAGAATCAAGTAAATGAAAGGCCCCTACCTTATCATACAATCAGATATTTTCCGCAAGATCATACCATCCTCCTTCAAATACATGATCACTTTTCTCATAAATAAAAATTATCAAATTCATAAATAAAAAATAGAAAACAATTTTACAAAATTAAATAACTAGTTCCAAATTCAGAAGGTTCCATCATGATGCCAATTCAATGGGAAATGATGTGTGTTCCACTCCCCATGTACATCCAAAAACTATTATACAAAATGTACAGAAAATAAATAATCATGTTTCCAAATTTATTAACCCAAATTAAGAAAAAAACAATATAATTTAATTAGTAAACATACATTATGGAAAATGATAAATGTCATCTTGAATAAACCCTCCCTGTATGTCCTCTATAATCTACATATGAAAGCCCTATAAAATATTATGATTTCCATATTATTCGAAGAAATCAAAATTCTAAAACACTATAAAATCAAACCAAAATAAATTAAATGTAATGATATAAAAAATATGAATACAAGAGGATATCTTACATCGATTTCACAAGAAGATACACTCTTATGAAATAGATGTCAATGGGAAGAAAGTGGGTAATGAATGGGAGATATAAGGGGATAATGCCCTAATGTTCACACATTTAGTGACAAAAGCTCTGAGGTTGTTCCTAATAAAGACCCAAATCCATAAAAAAGGTATGTTTTTCAAAATATTTTCACACCATAAACCTACGGTACAGGTAATGAACCTCCTTTAGGTATGGGTACAACCCCTTTTTCCTATACTTCCATGGTTTGAACCATAGTTTTATGCATCTATTAACCAATTTCTCATACATTCTACCACATGATCACTCTAAACCAACCCCAATACCCTATCTAGAACCAATGATTCACCTAATACTTACAAACTATCTAAAAATGCATTTTAGTGATGTTCAATCTCTTATAATCCCATATACATCCCGGATTCTCAAACTAACCCTCACCATATCAAAAAAATAAACTTATTATGAATTTTAAAACCCGTAATGATGTTAGTCAATTTAAAGCTCCCATATTAATGCTTATTATCCTCAATATGATATGGTAGTCTATAGTTCATGATTCCAAAACTACCTTAGTCTCAAACTCAACACCCACTCATCACACCTCATCCACTCTTACACTTTCAAACTTATAACACTATAGATGGATACAAAGACTCTTGTTTAAAACCCCTAGTTTGAACCTCGAACCATGTCTACCATGTCCCAAACAACACATTTAATAATATTTTACATATCATCACATTTAATTATATGTCATATCTTTAGTAAGATCTCTCCGGGATGACTTCTCCTAAAAAAACTCAGTATCACCTACCATTGAACTGTAACATTCCAAAACAAGATACTTTAACACCCAAATGAATAGCTAAAATGATCAACATCTATACTAAATTACAAACCTTACTATTTTATGTAATCTCAATGTTGGTCCAGGATCAAAATTATGAGTATTCATACATCATCGATTGAATATAGGCATTCCTAATATGAGTCACCTTTTTTACAACTACTCTACTATGAGCTTGATGCTAACACCCCATCCTCAACCAAGACATTATCTAAATTCCCATTCAGGGTTCATTTACTCAAAAATATCATTTGATTATCTTAATCGTTCATCGATAAATTTTATTACACCCATGGACCATCAAATATAAGGGCCATACATATATGGATGAAAAGATGCTCCATACCGTATGTGTATCTGTATAATCTACATTATATCTATAATCACTCTTGGAATTCAATACAAAACTCTTTATAATACCGATCATCACCATCCCAAAACACCAATATGGTACTAAACCAGACCCACAAAACCTAAACATCAAAAACGCTTACAATATATATATATATATATTGACTTTTGTTTCTCCCTACCATAATTATAATCTACTAAATATAATGATAATGTAGTCCAACACAAAAATTCACCAAGGGAACATCAAATGTCCAATATTTAAATTAATCAGATAATATATAAAAAAATTATACAAGAAAACATCAATCAATGATATTTTTACATTTCAATCTCTTGAAACAACCATTAAATTCCATATGAGTACACTGGTGACCACCTAGATCACTATTGGACAACAATTGAAAACTAAAAAACATGATCTACATAGGCACTACTTTCTGTATTTCATTATCTAACTAAATGTGGTTCACACCCACTCATCAAAAATAGTGGTTCTAAACAACATTGCACACTAGACAAGAACACAATTGAAGCACCATATCACTCTTTTCTAAAATAAAAAACCCATGTAAAAACGGTTTACATAGGTACCAATCCCTTATTTGAAAAACCCATTAAAATGATTTTACTCCCACCCAAACCCATTTTAATTTTTAGAACACCCCTTAGAATCGATGGATTTTTTTTCAAAATTTAAATGAAAAATATCCTTAACATATATGATCCTTTTTGTATAAACAAATGTTGTTTACAAAAGCTATTTAGAAATCAAATTTCCTAAACCAATTTTACATATATTTTTACAAAAACCCAAAAATCAAAATTTATTTCAAAATATCTATCACAGTAAGTCATTTTACTGATATCCTACTTGAAAAACCATTTTACACACACCTCATTCTACCAAACAAGTTTTATTTTATAAAATTATTTCCTTAAATATTCGAAGTATCCTAAAAACCATCGTCCTATTGAATCCAAAAAATCACAATCACAATCAAAATAAAACAAACAATACACTTAAATAAATATTAATCTAATCATATATTATAATATTTAATGGAAATAATCATGTATATTATTATTTGTTACAATTAATAAAGAATATCGACAAGGAAACATGTCAAATGACACCACATATATGAAAATGTATCATTCCACAAGGATGGAACCATAATGATGTATTAAAAATGCATTGGATCCATGTATATCCCTATTTTTTTATAGAGTCTCATCTATCCCATGATGGGATTCTCAATCCAATCCAAGGCCTCACTCATCATAAAATGCATAATCCTGAAACTGGATATATATAACACCCTGAGATATTGTAATTTTTTTGCAAATTAATTTATCATTTCTGATATTTTTATTTTCATTAAACACAAAAGGTATTATATTTAATATTACAATACTATGTTTGGCTTGTTTTATATGAAACATTGACTTTCCTCGATGACTTGCATAAAACACAAGAATGAGGTTTACCAGACAATAATATATTATTAAAATATGATTATTTATTATAATAAGACAAAACCAGGACGTTAAATTAGATTTTATGAATATTATTAAAATATTTATGAAAGTATATAGTTTACACAATATAAAATGAATTAATAGGTTACCAATTAATTATAAATTAATATGAATACTGATAGAATATGAAATGAAATATTATTATTGTCAAAAATCTATATTACCATAATAAATAAAATTTTCATTTATGAATAAAATTAACTAACTCAAACATTCCTCTCACATGTAACCAACATGGCATTAATTTCCTGAAACTCCTCCTTGGTAAATGAATTGGTTCACATTACACTTTACACTGACATAGCGTATGATGCACACAATACTAAGTTTCTACAAAAAATAATTTATTCAAATATTTAAATGAGATAATTATAACCTATAAATTAAAATTATTTATAGTAATAATATTAAATATTTTTAAAATAGTTTTCATTATTTATTTATATAAATAAATCATATTGATAATAAAATCTATGATTTTTGTTAAAGTCTGTTTAAGTTAAAAATATTGTTTTCCAGAATGAAGACCTTTTAAAAATAAAATTCATTTTAGACAAACATAGAAATTAAATATGATAAAATAAAAATAATTATTTAATTTAGAATGTTAGGATTATCCTATAATGTTTTTTTTTTGATTTTTTTGAGAAACATCATTTTTTGTTGAGAAGGGAAAAATTTTGTTTTTGTAGTTAAAAACTACCCTTTGTATATTTAATTATTAATGTAAAATGATATTATAATTTTTTTAAGGTAAAAATATATAAATATTACATTTATTAATAAAATATAATTCATTATAATCAATTTCACTTTGAAATTGAATACAAAATCTTAACGAACTTTTGAACATTTTCTACTTAAAAACCTGTTATTTTGTCATTTCTATGAGATTTACATTAAACTTAATTTTGCCACATCATCGATTTGAAATACAAAAAAAATGAAATAAAAATTTATATTAAGTATAATATTTATATTCTAATATGTACAAGTGAAATTTTGACCCAAATGATTAGTAAAAGTGATAAAAATTAATCCCAACTATTAAGGCTAAAATAAGTTTAATTAGGGACTAAACCTTAAAATTAAGGCTCTAATGACCTAGAAACATGTCTGAAACCCATATTATTTCCATATTTTGTCCATTAACCTTAAATTATTGTTTTTCTAGTATCTTATGACTTTCGAGCAAATAACATGTGTCCACCTATCGTTTTTGAAAAAATTCCATGTGAGTCATTTTCCTTCCCTATAAAAGGCCATCGCCTCCCCCACTTATTCACACCTATCAAACCTATATGTTTCAAAAAATTAATGAAAAATACAGATCCAAAAATCCCGATATTCATCTTATAATTCTTACCTTGGTCATAGAGAAATCCAGGGAAGCCTTTTGTTACAATCCAAAAGGAGTTCCCCCGTTAAGAGGTAACGCTTCTCTAAAGTCCTTTATTTTATTTTCTTTATCCACCCACTCCAAATCTATTTTTTAAATTTACATATAGAAAAAAAGTATTATAAATATACTAAGATGTTTTTATATAAATTTTTATACCTACACTTACACACACCTATATCTAATGGGTAATGAAAATATTCTTTCTTTGTACGTCAAACTACTTCCTCACAAAACAATTATTGTTCATTTTTCCATTACCATCTATCCAAGTGGAAAATATGATGAAAAATATATTTATATTTTCAATATATTATATTATTAATGTATTTAGTGTTCTGTAATCTTTATTTAGAATGTACATTTATTCTTTGTATATTATAAAAATATGATAATTTCATTTGAGTAAGTGTGCACTAGACCCCTCAAAGTGATATGATTAATTCATACACTACATGAACTGTATTAGGGATGTTTTTAGTGAATATATATTATATATATTTTATCACAAATATACTTTAATATTTATATATATAAATATATTTATTTATTTATCTTTTTTCCTCAACACAATAATTATACCGAAGTATATTTCACGACTACGTACAACCTACCGTGTCCATGAACCGTGTTTTTTGGTTCACACATATATATAATATAAATTATTATAATACACATATAATGTATATAAATATTATTTAGTAGTATAAAATCATATATATAAAAGATTTTTAAATCTAAGATATTTTGTATTATATCAAAATTTTCTAGTTTACTATGATTGTGTGAATTAATTTTAAAAATGATATGGTATGGATGGATACCATAAACAAAGGATAGAGTTTAAAAGTAGAGTATCAAATGGTAATGGAGGAATGAAGGCCCAATTACCCAAATATCAATGATTTTGAAATACTACCAATAGAAATTGTATTAATGGAATGATGAAATTAATTAAGAGTTGAATAAAATATAATTAAGCTAATGAACATCATGAGGAAAGGATGAAACTAGCAAAATTTTTATAGTAAGGAAATGAACAACTTTATTCACTATCTATGATCCAATTATTCAACTCTAAGGAACATAGTCAATATTAAAGCAATTTCACTAAACCAAGGGTCTTCCAAAATATTATATGCCAACAACCGAATATTATAAGTGATAAATTTAATGTTTATTCCATCATAACCACTTAAGAAGGAAAAATTTAGGAGTTCAAAGGTATAATAATTTTCCACTAAATAATGGTAATATTTTATTTTTTTCATGTTTATATATATACAGTAATATCCTATAATGGTTTTAGAACTATTAAATCACATCTATAATAAATTTATGTAGAAATATATATTAAAATTACTTGTGATGAATTAAACATAACCAAAGTGTTGAACAATTCATATAATAGCATATGTGGGAATAGTATATGAGAAAATATCATAAATATTCTTTTAGTGGAATTTGACTTTATACTGGGAATAGATTAATTATCAATATATATATCTATTACCTTTTACCCAAATAATAAAAATAACATTATATATCTCAAAATATCCCATGTTCTTGTATAATTAAAACAAAAATTATGAATGTCATATAGAATAATTTTCAATGGTATCATTGTTAATACCAAATGATGAATATTTTCTTACTAAAATAGATAGGAAAAAGGAAAGAGTCAATCATTATGGAATTTATATTTTAAGGAAATGTAAAAATATATTTATTAAATAATTTCATACCTTCCCCTCAGATCATGAGGTATATTTCTTAATATAACTCATAGCTAGTGTGACACATATATATTAAAGTACATATAGAATAACCCTAATGGAATTGTAGGAGATATACAAAAAACTATTATAGCATTACGAAAAATGGATCATATGTGATCGCGTATATCATTATGGTTAATCAATTATCTAAATCATGAGTTATGGGCCAATAAAGTATTGTATTGAATATCTAGATTCTATAAATATCCTGATAACAATTAATTATACACTACCTTAGTATGAGGATATGTTTGACCAAAATCAAGGAGATGAATTATTCAAAAAATTAGACTATAATTACTAAAATCATTAGCTAAAGGTAAAGAGTGATGATATCCATATGATATCTTAATATTTAACACAGAAATAGTTTGAGATCAAATTGATTCCATTTAAACTACCAAAAACCCAACATTCTATATACACTTATAGATGACTATCTTTAGAGACTACCTCAATTTTTTGTGGAATTTATTAATGATATTATCATATAATCTTGTATAATGGAATAACATGATGAGAATATATGTATTATGATGAAGAATTTAATGATGGGGTAGTTTTATTCTATGTTAAGAATGTGTGAATTTTTTATTATGAAAGTCACATTCATGGAGCATGTGATAATAGGATAAGGAATTTTTAAATACCATTTAATAAAAAAGTAATTATATAATGGAAATGACCCAAAATTCTCAAGATATCCCTTAGTTTAAATACATTATATTAGTAATATTAAAATATTATAATTACCATTTCATGATTTTACATCGCACTAAATATGTTTTCATTAAGGGATTAATTTACTTCTTGAAAAAATATTGTGAAATATAATTAAGGATCTGAATAATTGAATAATCACTTCACCTATACTAACAATTCCATTGAGAAAAGAGGGGTATACGATATGTAGTTATTTTTCTATAAAATATTCTTGTGAAAAACAACCTGAAACATAATCATGTGATAAAAAATATAAATATATATATTAATTATTATAAGGCATTACCTCACTTGACGGTGCCATGGTTTTTAAGGAATATATTTACATAGAATGAGTTGAACATACTTTAATGAAAATAGTTGGAGTAAATTAATGACTAAGACTATGAAATATAGTTATTATATAGTATTGAGACCATAATAACTGATTACCCTTGAATAAAATAACCACCCTTCCCATCTATGATGTTGATTTATGATAAAAAAATATGAAAGGATGAAAAAATGGTGTATCTAGAAAACATATTAATAAGGAACGCATCCTTCCTTTGATAAATGATTTCCCAACCATATATAAAATTGAAAATAAAGGTAAAAAAATTAGATGATTTGGATCATATACAATATGAGAGAAATAATGGTCGGAAAACATCAAGAATTCAAAATTTCCAATGATGGAGTCATTTAATATGGAATAATACTCAGTGTTCTATAGTCAAAAGAGTAAACGAAAGATATATTAGATCATTTTCACTACTCATCACTCACCATCAAATATGATTCGACCAATATGTGTTTATTACATTGAGATAACTTCGATAATGAAAATATGAATGAGAGATAATTGAGTAAACCCCATGTTCTTTATATTCTGGTAATTTAATTTAAATCATTGAAATTCTTCAGGAATGAGGTATTTAATAAAAATGACAACATGGAAATAATAGAACACCACAATGAACATTGTCCTTATTATTCTAATGGATTATAAAGGAAATAATGGCATGTGGGTTTTAGTGGATTCTTTCACCAAGATATGAAACTTCATCACTATTTACGATAATTATAACATAATTTAGAAAAAATAATATATAAATTAAAAAATTATAAGGATTTATGAGTTACCAATTTTGATTATAACTGACTGACATTCAAGGTTTACATCTTTGTTCTAGTGGAATATTATATATGAATTTAATACTGATTTGAGAGATTATATTTAACAATACCCTTTTCTTATGGTAAATATAAAAGGAGTATTAAAAAATGAATATATGTTGGGATATTTTTTAATGGAATTGACTGGGAGATTAGATCAATATATCCCTTTGACTTAGTTCTCAGTCAATAATAATTTCCACTAAATTATTCTGATGCCCCATTTAACATCATTTCTTTTCAATGAGGTAAATTTTCTTCTAAATTAGGTCATATACTCATTGAGTTATCTTTTTGTATTAGACTACGGTGAACATTCCCTTAGGTAGATCGGTTGGCATTTGGGGAGAAAGAGGTAGGATGACTATATCCTCACTACAGACCAAATATATGGAATGTATTTGGTTGGTGAGACCCCATTCATGACATGTAGAGGTTTTCCCTAGGAGGGAAATTTTGAGAATTACAAGATGTGTAATTCATTTAAAAACTATGTAAATGTTGGGTTTATTTTTTAAAATGATATCAAATACTCTTTCTGAAAGAGGCTTATTTTCTTCTCCTGTACAGAAGAATACATGCATGGGAGCCCATCCACTCCACACCCAGGTAGTATCATATATCCTACACCTGATATTTGATTTCATTTCCATTGGATGCCTTGAATCATTTAGGGTAATCACAATTCTCTAATTACTTCTTTTCACCATTTCTCATCTCATATTATGCACTATTTTTTAATGATATTATATTCCCTATTTTTTGGTTTTTGGTCCATTAAATTAATTTCTACCTTTATAGCTCAATTATACTACCAAAACTAGATTATGAGAGTGTTATCAGATCAATTTAGGTGGCATATTTCTTTCCCATAATGTTTCATTTCATTTATATTATGTACTATTGTGAAGCAAGTCGTACTTCAATAGTGTCTCCCCTAAAATTTTTAATAAATTACATTAAATGGTTCTCTTTGCCACAAAATCGATATATGTGTATTTTAAAAAAAATAAATTTAATGATAAATGTTAACCATGAATTTCCAAGAAAAAAAACCATACAACAACATGAAATAAAACCACATTATGGATTCAATACCGTAAACACCGAAGCTCCAAATTCAAAATTTGAAAATTATACATTGATCCATGATACGGCTAAATCCACCCTCCCTAAAATGGGTCCCCATCATCAATAAATCCCCATAACGAACAATTAGTATTGGTAGTCATCGTCATCACCCATGGGAATCACTGCGCACACCAACATCATGAGGCCCACCAACCGCTCACCGACCACTGGAGTTCATCCTCACAATGTCGTGAACAACACCAAAGATATAGAATAACAAAATCATTGGCCCAAAACAACTATACCCATTGACAATTTAATTTCCTAGTACGAGAAGGAGAAGTTTAAGGAAACAATATCTTCTTCTTAGGAGGAACCGACTCGAGCCAAGCATAGAACATCATTAGCGTCCAAATACTGTGTCCCAAAATCTCATTGGCACCCCCACTCTAGATCCAATTTAAGGAGAAGGAGAGGAATCTGATACCAATGTATGTACTTGTACAGATGAGGTATCCTGATGTTGATTAAACTAGATCATGATGTCGAACAAGAGAAGGCTGATACGAGCACACTTGAAAAATCCGACGACCAAAGAACCACATATCCCAAAACCACTTTGTCACCCCTGTTCTAGAGTATACCTTGTTATGAATAGAGGATAATGAGGTTAGATTAGGTTTGAATGGTCAGGGTCTCCAGCACACACTCAACGGGACCATCGAAACAACCCTGTAGTAAATTCACTGAGAATAATAGAACTACCTAGAAGAAATGAAAATGATCCATCCATATATAACTTATGATAAAGAAATACTAGAAAGAGATTCGTAACATTAAGGGATTAGAGGAGGATAGATCTAGGATAGAAGATGAGAAGCATGCAACAAGCCTTCGAGCAAGTGGATGAGAATGGAGGAAAGGAGTAGATGAATGTTGGAGAATTCAAACGGTGTGAGGGTGGTGTGAGGGAGAGAGCGACGAAACTATGAAAGCCAATAGTGTAGGGAGAGAAAACCCGGAGTCATGGGAGCCATGTAATCCTTTCTGAATACGTTCCTAGAAAAAAATCAACATTGTTGGTTGATTTCTTTGACGGGATCAACCCCCATGGGTGTGCCCTTCCTCAAAGGCCTAAAAATCCATTTTTCATATAAATTATTAAACCACCATTAATAGCATGTGATTCCTTTATAAGTAATGATTTAGAAGTTAGAATTATAGGCCATGTGTTATGAACCAATTCATTATACCATAACATGAATTAAATGGATTAAATGAATTGGAAAATATGTTTAATGTGATATGAATATAATTCTAATAAAAATAAGTGAATTTTTTATAGAAACAATTACATTCCTACTATGCCGAGGGTGATACAAGGGTCTAGATTTAAGGATTTATTTTATGGTATCATCATACATTGTAATTATAATTTTATGTTGAATGGTAAATATGATATTATTGATATATTGTATGCCTTGGATGATCTCACTTTTTTGATTCTGTACTTCCTTAAGAGGGATACCGAATACCTAGAGTACACGAGAAGAGGATTGATCTTATGATCATGATGATTGTAGAATCTTCCATTGAAATGTTATTATTATTTTTATAGGATTTGGTATATTCCTTTTCCCGTAATATCCCATGTACCTTATTTTTATATATGTCAGACATAATCATCCTCATTTTGTGTCTATTTATTATTTAGATTCCTTCTATTTGGTATAATGGATTGATTTTTATTCTTATTATGTTGTTTATTATTTATCATTATTTCCACTATATACTAATTATTATTTACCATTAGGTTCTACTTTAACTCATGAGGGAATAATCTCCCCTCAAACACACCATTGGCCCTCATTACTAGTCGTCAGCATCTGGCATACATAGAGGCATGCTTGAGCTCATGTGGAAAACCGTCTCAGGTCACCGCTTAGTGGATTCTTAGGTGGGATGACACAAACCAATTTAAAGAATTATAAAGGACGAGATATATAAATCCATCAAAATAAAATGAATTCATTGAATGAAAAATTGTGAAACATAGACTTGTGAATGAGATATTAGAGAAGGTTTATTCCTTTTGGAAAAACATTGATGATTCTGAGAGTTAACAAAACACATATCCTGACAATCATCATAGGGGTTTAAATTTTTATATTAAAGATAATATGTTCCTTAAAATATTACTCGAGTAGAGAGTCATGATGATTGGATGTAAGGAAAACCATTGACTACAGAACATTAGACTAGTTGAGATCCTTGATTTTATATATTTTTTAACTTCCACAAAATTTATTTAAGTGAATTACGTCATCCGTGAATAACTCATGGGAATGTATATATCTTATATCTTACATTTATTGAATCAAAATGTCATAGAGATAGTGAAAACCCTTAATTATGAGGAGAAACCAATGATAATTAGTGACCAAAGAGGAAATGTTCTTCGAAACAAGATGTCTCCGTTTTTCAATGTACATTGGTGAAACCGTATGTATGAATAGGGAACTCAGAAGCATAAGGAAGAAATATAACTATTTTAAAAAAATATATTCCCAAATGAGGATATGAGTTTATATTTTGATGGGGGAATTTATAAATTGATGATAAATATAATGAACCATATATTTTTTTTGTAAATGATCTTCCTAAGTATATATTTTTATTATATTAATAAATATGGTATGGTATAAAACACAACCATGAAATAAAAAATATAACATCAATTATTTAATTAAAAACATTGCATAAGGATAATAAATACAATTAATAAAAATAAAAATTATTTAATTTTGATAATAGAAACAAATACAAAACATATATTTTATTTGAAAATCTATATTATTGATGTCCCATAGAAATAAACCAATGAAAAGAAAAATCTTAATTAAAAAATAAATGTATAAATATGGTTTTTATTTCAGTAATGTATTTAGAGGACTATGAGAGAAAACTATACAAATTATGAGTGACTAAAATATAATTTTTTTATAAAATTTATAATGGAAATACAACAATTGTCATAATAATATTACTGTTGGAATGATAACCCGGCCTTCGTAATTGTAATCGTACTATTAGAATATTAAATTTTACAATTGAATAATTAGATGTCTTGAAAATAATAAATAATGTGAAAACATTATTTAAATAAAAAATTTAAATTTTCGAATAAAATATTTAAATTATGAGACTAAAACAAAGAATGATTGTATAATTTTAATAAACAATATATTAATATATTTTATAAAACCCTATTTTTAAAATTATTATTTAAATAAAAAAAAGTATGTAAGAGTTGATTTTTATTTAAATTAACACTATTTTTGGAATCTAGACATTGAAATTTTCTAACAGTGATGTTTTTCTTATTTTATAAAAAGAATCAAATATTAGGTGAAATTTAGAAATATACTTTTGTATAAAGAATAGTATTTGTGACAAAATATTCATGTAATAATGACCTATTGAATTATAAATTTTATTTATATATCAAAAAGTATTTAATGAGGTAAAATATTATTTTATATATGATAATATTAATTTACAAACATGGATGTTAATTTTCAATGTCTAAAAATATAACATATAACATAAAAAATTTGTTTTCAATTTTTTCTTCACTTCATCTTTATAAACATTGAAAATCATAGGTAGGAGGGATTAAAATTAATAATAATGTAATTGTAATTAAATATCATTCATAGTATTAAATAATAATTCTATTTAATGTTTTACTTTGGGAATAATTTTTTATTCATTATTTTTAAATAGAATACATCCCCCCTCATGTACATAAATCCCCTCTCACCCCCTAGTAAAATAATTTACAAAATCATTCTCATTAACCATGGTGTTTACAATTTTATTTCCTATATCCCCATATGATCTCCAACAATGTTTTTGTGCCATCCAACTATAATCCTTCAAAACATTCATTTATTAAAAATGAAATAATTGTCAAAGAGAAGTCATCATTCTTTAATTATTCCATTATGTTCCATAATTTTATTAATATACTCTCCTATAAATCTTATATAATCCCTTAAATATTTGTTATTAATAAATTAATAGGATATTAGTGATATCAATATACTATAAAAACATTTTTTAAAATATTTATATAAATCATAACACTCTCCCTATATTTCAAAAAATCTTGTTAATGCTTGTTTTATCAAGTATATGGATGATGTAATTTTTTTGAATCACTACCAACATTGATGTTTATTAATGATTATTAACATATTATTATTATTATTCTATAATATTGATATCATATCCTATTTATAGAATATTTTTTGTTATTTTTATTTTCATATTTGGAAACATCTCATTAATCAGTAGATAAAAACAAACACTAAGATTGTGAATTCCTTACCTATCATCATATTCATTTATGGTTATAAAAACATATTTATATGGTAAAATTTATATTGATTTTACAAGTCATTTGTACTATTCAATGAAACATGACATCAATTATATATTATTTTATTTTTTCAAAAATATTAACACTGCATATTATAAATGTATCATAATGGAATAAATTATAGTAATACACTTATATATTTTTGATTTATTATAAAAAATTAAATATATAAGAGGATTAAATGTGACAAAATAAAACAGGACCATTAGTAAGGTAACTCTTCCACCCAACTCCTTATTAGTTTTTATCTCCTCTTCATCTATCTTTTCATCAGGATTATTCTAAAATAATTTCAAAATGAATTTGATATTTCATCCTATTTTCTTCTTCCGGGGATATAGAAGTTCTAATTATTTAGGGTTGATTTTTTATCAACATTCATGACCAATGATAATTTTTTCTTTTGAAAATTTATATTTTGTTCTTCGCATCTTTATTCATCATTTTTAATGAACTATAATCCTTATATTATTACTTAAAACCTTAAATGTTTAATGTAATATTAAATCAACCTATATTATAAACGTATGATTTTGTTAATAAAAAATTCCTTTCAGTATGATTGTAGAACACATTTTTTTCTCAAGTATTAATTTTTTTTAAAATTTGATTAAATTTCTATTCTATGAGGCACATGTGATTATTGTAATATTATACTGTGAATGGTGTTATGGGATTTATATATCCCTATAATTAATTTTTTTAAAAATATCTCTAATGATAACATTACTCTAGAACATGAATATATCTTTGTTAACATGGTGTTTTTGGTTTTGTACACATATAATGTGTATAGATAATTCTATCTTCATTCACATTCTATTAATGGGAAAGAAGTAGTTATATTTTTCCATAATTTTTATGATACTTCATTACTATTCCTATTCCAAAATCATTGTCACATTTAAATTATTTCCATAATATTATGATTATGTTCATATTATTTTGATCTTATTAAGATGATTATACTCACCAATGTAATCATATTGATTCATATCTTATGTACTCAAATATTTTCCTTCCCTTAGATGGAATTTAGATTAACCTTTCATTGATGTATATCCATAGGTGAATATACAAATTAGGTGTATTATTAAATATAATAGTAAGACCATGTGTATGTATTTCAATAATGTAACAAAATTTTATATGTTTCATGTTGTTGGGAACCATAATTTTCCCTGATACTCATCCATTCAATTTTGGGAGTTTTATCATTATATAATATTAAATTAAAAATAAATTAATAATCATGTATAGATGGTCATGTAACTGTATAGTATAAAAAACGAAATAAATTAAATAAAAAAATTATTTATGAAATTTTCATAGTGTTTATCCAAAAAAGTTCTCTAAAGGGTGGTATACCATAGAAATTAAACCAAAATTTTGATGTGATTTCATTAAATGTAAAATTATGTATTTTTACTGAATATATATAATTTAGGGTAGAACCAAGATAATCTATAATGTAGTTTTTATGGTTGAAAGTGAGAATTTCATATATTATTAATGAATAGAAACAAAAAATATTTTATAAAATTGAATAAACGTAAACAAATAATCATGAATTGAACCTAAAAATTTTATAAATGAAAACGAGTTTCAATAAATATAAGAGTATTATAAATGAAATTTTACTATAAAACATGACTTCCTAATTTTTCATTGGTTTTGACTTAGGATTAGAGTAATTATTTTATTAAGGTTAGAAAAAATATCAATTATACTCAAGGACTTTTTAGATCATTTACATAAGAATCATGGTTTAAAGGTGATAAGAAACAACACAACATAGCACCACCAAGACTTGTGATAAGACAATGGTTTCACCCCATGTCCACCCATATGATTTTTGGAATGGTCACTAGCACTGAGTAGGAATGTGATACACATTAGATTCCTTATCCTAAATTACTTCAATAAACACACATATATACATAAAAATTATAATAATGTAGAATAATAATAAATAGAGTAACAAATTCAGGCATAACCTCTAACAACTCAAAAGATGATTACATCATTACATAAAAAATTTAGATTAGGTAAAATAAAATCCAATCAACCAAGAAATAATTCCAACCTAAAAACATGAAAGAAAAATTAACTTTTAGGAAATAACTTGAGTCTAAACACTGTCAAGTTGAAACTACCATCTAATAATACTGCAAATTTCTTATACATGGTCCCCCTATATCATAATAAATCTATTTGATTCCTATATAATATATGTCCCATGAATGAAAATATCATTATGAGGTGGGAATATACCTATCCAATAGGATGTCATAAAGTCACCATAGTAGTAATGCATAAAAATAATAGTCATATATAAACAATTAATAATAGGAAATTGAATAAAGAACATAGATATTCTCAAATAATGGATCCATGTCAGGGATAATGTTATTGTTCTTCAACATGATCTAAAGAAGACATGTATTCCATTACTCCATAAATTAACAAACCCACAACCTTGTAAACTAATGTAAAAACTATTGATTATATACTAGGGGACCCATGTCTCACTAATTTGATGTTTTATTTGAGGGGATAAAAAACTTTTTAGATTAACCACACCCTACTAGAGCTCATAGATGGGAGGTTACCACAGTAAAAATAGGGGACACACACATTCTGTGGGTGTGGGGGGATACCAACTGTATATACTAATGAAGTGGGGGACCCATTCCATAACATAACTGTGCTTGTCAAGTGGATAATGAAATTTAATTTTTCCAAAATCTTACACAGAAACATCATTGTCAAAAAATCCATCACTATCAGTATAATCTCATTCTCAATATTTCTCAAAACATCTTGGACAATGAAACAATGGTCACCATTACATCCCATAAATAATTCCACTAAGAAATAATTACACATTGGTACTCAAATAAGCCCAAGGAGGTAGATATGGTTAATGGGTTATTTTGTTAAATATACATGATTTTTTATAGAGGTACACAACATGGCACTAAATGTTAGGAATGTGCCTGGTACTTTCATAATAAACGGTATGAAAATTTCCCTACACATGAATTGTGAAAAGTGATATATGAAATATAATATTAGGAAGATGAACATTCCTTGTACCAAAATTCCAATGTCATGTTTTTATTGGGATACATGATGAAATATCTTAACCTAAATGGTGTTTAGGGAAACATTGTTACATGTTTATTACTCTCTATACATGACTAGTTGGGTGGAAAATTCTTCAACTATGGGGATCCTCTCAAATCATTAATTGTTATGTGTCTAATCCTGAATATTTTTCTAATTTTTTAAATAGATCCCTTTCTAGGTCAATGATTAATTGATCAAAATAAATTACTTATTCAATTAATAATTTTAAATTATAGAGATATTGTGTTCCATCACAGGGTTCAGACTGAATATAACTTATGTCCGACCAAAGGTAAAACATACATTCTAAAGTCAACCAGGGAATTAGTTTTTATTTCTATAAATCGATTTAAGAGATTATTAATTATTTAGAAAATTATATGCATGATTTTAATAAAATATTTATAGTATTATATATATTCAATTCCAATTTCCCAATGATAATCGATGTTTACACTAACATCACAAATAAAAACAATGGAATCTCAAAAAAAAAAATTTATCCAGGCATAAAAAATATATTTATCACTTTATCCCCACATGTAGGTATTTTTCCCCAAAATTAAAAAGATAATAAAAATGTTCAGTTCAGAAGCTCACTTCTGGTTCTCAAACTACCATAAGATCTCCTTAAGGTTCTCATGCAACCAATGTACACACACAAAGTGATTAACTTGTTCACAAAGTGTCTTATCCTATTTATAGTTGACCACCACTATATAATATGAAATGGTATATTATTACTCAATGTTTATCTCAAAAAAATCATTAAATTGTTAAGGTCCAATCACATATCTACTCAATTTTTAAAGATGGAAGATTCCATACACCCAATCCAACTCTTTGGGAAATGAAATGTAGTATAAAACATCAACTACCCATTGTAGTATATAAAATATAATAATATATCTTATATATAACTATCCACCTCAACCAAATATCATTACAGACTACTATGGGGAGAAATATATGATCATAGGGTCTCCCTACCTAAACAATGATGATCTCTATTAATATCCCGCATAAGGTATCAGAGGGATTTGAGCAGTCCTCGTCCACTCCTAAATCACATGTACATTCTCTTTAATCACATATAGTAGATATAGACCCATGATTGAGTACTAACCCATATATAAACAATACATGGGAGACCAAATAAGTCATGTACATGTCTTCAAATGGTTTCATTTTAATCATAGTGTGATTGAAATCATTCTATGAAAACACCATTAAGGGTATATGAAGGTTCTTGATTTGGAAAATAAGAAATACTAATGACTATTATATGTCTTCTAGTAACTTAAAGACATAATAAGTAAGGATATTAGTCTAGTTTAAAACTACTCAAATATATAAATAATTCTTAAATGCATCTAAACATACTATAACCATTACATAGAAGGAGTGACATAGTTTGAAATATTTCTTAGGGGAACTGCATGATTATGGATTATTTACTATATGATCAAGAATCCTAATATATCAAAAAACACATACTATCTGATACTGAGGAAGTGGAACTAATTTTTGACTGAGTTCATCATCACAAATATAGAATTGTTTCCTCTATATTTCCATGGAATACCTATTAAAAATACATATATATTTATCACACTTCCACTTTATAACCTAAAGGGTTAAGAAAAAACAACTGGAAACTAATAGTTTTCATTCAGATACAGATCGAGGAGGCATAAAGAGATGAAATCTAGATCATTTATCACCATAAATTTCTATAAATTAAAATATATTCTATGTAAAATTTGTTCCGATTAAATAATTTTTTTTCCAAACTAACAGTTGATAAAAATAATATCTCGGTATGCTATAAAAAAAGTATTACTACAGTCCATGTGATGCTATCATAAAGAAAAATTACACACCTTCTGCACCCAGTCAACCTATATAACAATTAAAATTCATTTTATATTCCTAATACATGGAATGTAAAAAATAAATCTAATGTTTGGATGATTATTTACATACTTATTAGGATTCCCTAAAATTGTCAAAAATGTAAATAATCAAAATTATAGTTAGTTCTAAACCAAAAACAAGTGGTAAATGAATGAAAAAAATAGATGTACTCCTATAAAGTATTTGAGTCCTAGATAAAAATCCTAATATTCATAACCCACAAAATATGGTAAGTTTCCTGCAACTCCATAAATCATTGTTTCCCCATGATAATATCCCCAAAAAATATCTCAAGAGAAATGTGGGGGTTCCATGCATTTCTAATGGGAAGTTATAACAAAGGGGATATTGACCAAACTGTAGGAGCCATTCTCCCTAAAGGTTTTGGATGTGTTGAGAAAAATATATTCAAATATAGAAACCATAACCAACCTATGTGGGTGGTGTGAAATTGATACTCTGTTTATTATGGAAGTGGGGGGAGAAATTCCCTGACAAAAGCACCCCTTTCATGAAGAAACCAACCCTATTGCCACTCTAGATATCACAACTAAAACTTTTCATTAGAAAATCCATAAATAATAGGGGAATACTATTCATACCAAATCATGTGACATCACTGATATTTAAAAGGGTTATAATCATGTTTCATGTGGAATTACACTAAAATAAGGACCACTTAGTTGACCTAATCAGAGATTGAGGAAGGTCATATGTTAAATGTTTAGTTATTATTAATGTACATAGCATGTAATTTGTGGTTCACATTATGTGTTCCATGGTTAGAGACCCAACCATGTACTTCCATCCCAAAACTCATGGAATGACATACTCACATAGTATTTAAAATGATATACATGATGTATATGACCATGACGTGTAATATTCTATATAACCTATTTTTCATGTCATTATCCTTTGAGGAAAAATGTAATGTGGAGTTACACCAAACAACATGTAGTTATAATCTGGTTCTTAAGAATTTACACCCTATATAAATCAAGCTTTGTGTATAGGGATAAATAGTATGTGGGCTTCAAAAAGTAGTGTGTGATTTTTTTCACTGAACAAAAACCAATCCATAATGACACTGAGGTAACATAGTGTGTATTAATCCAAATTACACAATGTGTGTTAGGGATTATATTGAAATTCAATATTCGTACTTTATACTCACTTTATCACCAAATCATCCTAGATCACCACATAAAATATCTTCCATGATTTTGACCATGGTGGAACTCCATGCAAGGGTACTATCAAAGGCACTACTCAAAAGAATGATTGAGGCCATTGGGTAATTATACTAATTTTATTTTAGGTAGTTGATCAATTTCTGGATCACTAATTTATCCACCATGAGTCTCTTTTCAAATATCCTAGGGTTATGCTTCTTACCATGGTGATTTGAATAATCTTGGTTTATGTAGTTTTACTTATATGTTATGTGTTAATTAATAAAAATTAACTAATTAACTAATTAGTTATTTTTAATTTCTCTCTGTCTATGTTCTATCATGGGGAGTGAAGAAAACTAAACTTATTTTATTAATATGATGAAAGACACATTAGAAACTCAATATGGGTCTCATATTCTCCATTTCATGAGTCTATTAAATAGATAAAACATTATTTATTAAAGTGTATTTATGGTTTTAATAAAATATTTATATTATTCTATATACACACTACCAAATACTAAATGAAACATTATATTCACAATAATATAAAAAATAAAAAAATGCAATCCACTAAAATAAAAAGTGTCCAAACATAAAATCTAGTGTTGTTAGAAAATTGATATCCTTATTTCATGATATTTGAGATTAGAAGGAAACTTAATTCTCAAATATATGTGATATGAAAATATTCATGTCTTTTCTAATCATCAAATTATGAATAAGACACTCAATGAATCAAACTAATCATTTCGAAAAAATATTATTTCATTCACTAATAATATAATAAACCATCTAAATATATTTGAAATAAACAAAAATTAAATATTTTTCATTTCTGGTGTAGACAAAAATACTTTCTAAATGTTTTTTTAACTACAATGAATCTTACAAAACAACCTGAAAATAATCACCAAATGGTTAACTCTATAGGGTTAGCTGGAGGAGGCTCGAATGGAACTCTATATTCATATTAACTTTTCCATTTAATATAAGGTACATTTAGAAATCTAAAATGATGAGAGTATATTTATAGGTCTTCTAAATGATTTCCCATTAACACCTTTTTGGAACTATTAAATTAGATACCATGTTATGAAATTTTAAATAAAGGATGACATCATAATGGAATAATTATTTTTAATTAATATATATGAAGTATATTTTAGCTCAGAGATAACCAGATATCATATTAGAAAATACAAAACATCCCCCATAACTGTGAAGAATTATATATTTATTTAAGGATCCAACCATTTTCCATGAATTGATACATTTTCCTACCCTATATTTTTAATTGTTGTAACCACATGGTCATGTATTTACTAACCCATTATGAGATCACTTGGATGAAATGATTTTCCAAATTTTAATTTATATGCACCCAATGTTCATTGTATTTTTCAAATATTGGCCCATTTTGTTCAATTTTCATCATGAACACCTCAAACCACCTAAATCTATAATAAAAATATTTTAAAATATAATATTTTTATTTTTAATGAAATTAAGGAGTAATCACATGAATTTAATTACATATTAAATTCATTATTATGTTTTGAAATTTCAACCCAACATAGTTATGAATAAAGGTATATGGGTAGAAGGGTGTAGTGAATAATAACGAGTTCACTAATTATCATATTTCAAAAAATATTTTAATAAAACAGTCTTTGATATTAATAAATTTTTATCACTTATATGTGGAATAAATATACATGGGCTACAATTATTAATCCGGATTTATCTTCTAATTTATTATAATTATCCACTGAAGGTGTTTCAATGAATAATTTATATTACATTGTATAACTTGATAAATACATGTATTATGGGATATTTTATCTAATGATTAACTCATTTAAATCATTAAATTTATATCTCCAAGGGTGGTATGATCCTCAAAATATTTTATCATCTTTTGATGATTTGAAGCACAATCAACCCAGTTACTCTCAATATATGAATCATATTATATACAATAATATAACAAATGGTTTTGGGAATTTCTAAATTGGAATTTTTTATGTTATTAAATCATCATCTATTTTTTTATTTAAAATATATTATATTACATTAGATAATTATAAGAAATAAAATTATATGATTTTAATTTTTTGGTATTCACAAAATTTCTAGTTTACATGTTGTAATCGTTATACACTATTACAGTCAATGATAATCCCAAAATTATTCTCCAAAATAAACACTAATCAAATTTTATCATGTTCTTACATTTTACGTTGGTTATATAAGGACCATGAAATCATAAAATTACTTTAAATATCAGTTAATTTTATAATAAATCACATAATGGTATGTGAGTTTTCTTATAAAATAGCTAAATATATTGAAATTCAATAATTTATTTGATTTCATTCTTCCAAAAGAAATTAGATGTTCAATTTTCAAAAAAAAAGAGTCATTCCATATTCATCTCCTATCAACATTTTTATAATCATAATAATATTATGGGGATTTTGGAACATTATAAGAGTTTATTTTATTGTTTCATATGAACTAATATATCTTCCAAATTTTGATGACCCCTCCCTCAAAATATTCCACTCCTAGGAAGGAAATGAATAAATTGAGATAATGACCCCCAAGTCCCACCTCTGGTAGGCCTAGTGTTGGTGACTAGCACCAATGGTATACATATCACACAATATAGAAGTCAATAACCTTTTTTAAACAAGATTGGGATATACGATATATCATCCAAAAAAACACCAATACATAATATAAAAGAAAACCAAAATCCATCCCTCAAACATGTGTAAAATATAACTGATACAAATAAATGTTTCCAAATTAATGTTCCCTAAAGGAATATAAAGCAGTGACTCAATAAATGTCACAAAGCTCCAGCTGGTAAATCCCATCACGGTCCACATAATCCTCTTAAAACCCTAAAAATATGTTTTTTATACATAGGGTGAGTATACAAGTATACTCATTAGAAATGTTTAAGTCAATCTTGCACATGTGAAAGGGACACACTAATTCCCCCAAGATAGAACAACATAACCAAACTACACCAAAAAGGTATACTAACCGTCCCAACCTCCCCATGGCACACTCACCAAATAACATAAGTCATATAATGTAATAAAAAGTAAATTGATGATAACTTACCCCACATCACTTCTCACTGATTAACAAATATTTCATAATGAAAAACGTCCTCTTTCTCACACTTCTTTTGAAATTACCACATCATAACCCACCGGAACACAAATGGGTGCCACACACCACACCACATCATTCCGGAAGACATCTTGGACTCCCAAACCACATAACATCCCACCCACAAACACCAGGTATACCCACCACATTGGATCCTTACTACGACTCCTGGTCCACATAACACAAAATATCTTACCTGCATACACTTGGGCCACATAACACATCACATCCCATTAAAAAGACTCCTAGTAAATCACAAAACATTTCATCCTAAATACTCTTGGGAAGAAAAACATGCTCTCATACAATTGATCCTTCCAAACCACAACCTTCCCCATGAATCTTAGGTTATCACTTCCTAGAAGTGGGTGTAAGGAAGAGTGGGTAGCCAGTCATCCAAACTACCAGAAGGACATATGAAAAAGACACCCTCCCACATTATGATGGTGGTGTTTGGAACATAGTTCACAACTACGGTAGAGTTTTATAGAAATTACAAGTAAATACCAGTATATATATATATGATTCGAAACAATAATGTCCAAACAATGGGTTCTCAAACTGGCAACCAAATCACAATACTACCAACTACGCTGCTACCTCTAAATTCACAACCACACATAACAAGCCATAAACCCTATCACATTATCCACTAATTAAATTACTTATTTCCATCATATTAGTGAAACCAGTGGAATCCAATCCAAGTTTTATTAAAAAATCATTCATCGATTCCATCTCTCTTCTGGACAATACTAAGCTCCAAATACAACAGAGAATAAAGCATTCATCTATGAAGTTGACGAAGCATAAGATGTCTGTTTATAAGGATTCACATTTCCTCTCTATTTAACTCCCAGACCAACTGCTACTATTTTTTTGAAAATCTTCTCTACAAAGTCACATACCAATAAACCAAAATCCAAAATCAAATCCCCCCTGAGAAACACATTTCCACTCAACCAGCTCACAACCCTGCTACATGACACCACTAAGTTATTCCATAATCAAACAATATCTCAACCTAACATTCCATTTCATAGCTAGGTTGATGTATAGTCTAAAATTTCATCTGTAATAGTACCTTGGCCAACCCAAAACACAGAACCATGCACACAAACATACCAAAACATAAACCAGATAAAGACCACACATCACTACACAACCACTTCACATCACATTTGACTCACACATGCAACCACAAACATTCCACACATCTCAATATATACCATGACGTAAGTAATTTTTGGATTTATAAAGGGGTTAATTATTTAATTCCTCGTAATTATTTACGGGCATTACCATACTTTTCATGTCATGGGGAACATATCCATTAAATGGAAGAATGTGATTAACAAATTTTCATATACATGTTTTCAACACGAACCAAATAACATGAAACCCATTTAGTGTGCAAAAAAGGGCCACTGACACCAATTTTTATCATGGGGGCATAATGATCGTATAACTCACAATATAATAATCATAATATTTAAACCTAAAAGGCATGAGAAACAGTTACCCTATTCCTTTCAATTTCATTTAAATGATACTAATCAATGATTTTACTAAATAGACAAGGATCTATAGGTAAAAAATGTAAATCCCTCCCACATGATGCACAATTTGAAGATAATAAAAGTAAATCATTCCTCAAATAAACTTTTAAAATATTCTGTGCACCACATGACAAAAAAGGTTTCCCAAATGTAACAAATGCACCACAAAAAACACCGATAAAGATATTATGCATCAGAATTTTATCTAAATTATGTAAAAACATCAAATTCAAGACAACCAACATCACAAAATTGTATCCTTTGGAATTAACAAGAGACACATACAAGAATGGGGTGAAAACTCATAAAAGATCAACTACATATTTCTAATGAAAATGTACCATGATCAATGGATCAAAGAGAGATTAATAGATATCAAAGGAATCTTTGGGAACCTAGGGTTCTTATGGAATGAGGGGAATGAGAGAAAATGGTATAATGAATGAATGTTTGGAAAAAAATTATTTTTTTAAAAAACTGCTTTGGGGTATTTCGTGACATGTTGTCCCCTTTCATGTCGAATAATACTTGTGGTTTGGTTTTCAGTGAAAAACATGTCGACTATTCATTTTATTTTATTCTTTCTAACATTTAAATATTTAATGTCATGAATCCCTTATTCACTCTATTTAAAATTTCCCCTTCACATGAAAACTTCATGACATGTCATGAAACTATCTTTCACATCATGTAATACAGTTACTCAACGTGTAATCCCCCTTTTCCATCATTTAGAAACCTAATATACTCCAAAACCCCCTTCAGACTCCTCTAAACACTCCAAAAACCAAAAGATTACAACATAATGAACCAGGAAGGCACAAACTATCATATTAGATACCCATCAAATGATTCCCAAATTTGAGAATCAAAAACCAATCCCAGAAGAAAAAGGGTTCCGTACGACCACCCTAGTAGATACGTCTCAAGGATATCACTACACTTGAAACACCACATACAACAGAACTGATTAAATTTCAATGATAAACCAACATGTATTGTTCAAATGCTAGAGTGGAAATCCCCTATATCCAAGATCACCTCCTTTATTGTCATCATCTAGATTATATCACATTAACACAAATGACCACAAAAAACAACATCAAACACAACAACCACACCATAATAACATCTGAATCACAAAATTCCATCCTTCATGTTATGGTAATATCTGCTCAAGGATTCACATACACTCTCGCACATTTTAATCACATCACAATTAAGGAATCTTGATAACAAATCAGGTCATCCCCTTATTACAGGTCAAAACATTATCGCACAACACCTCGCATATAAAAATACAAAGGGAAAACATCACATCTCATATAAAACAAGATTCATGAATTTTACACAACTTAAAAACTAGGTTTATCTTGCATTATAGATAGAACAATTTTACCTAAAATTCATTCAAATACACCCTTTCATAGAGCTAAAAAAAATTTAAAGAGGGTTATTAACAATTCATTTTTAGCACTGTTAACGGTGGTATTTAGCATCACTAAAAAGAACTATTATTGGAGGAATAATATTAGCGCATTTTTACAAGCATGTATAAATTAGGTAATTTAATAGTTCTTGTAAAAAATCACTGACACGGGGGGGGGGGTGTTTAGCAGATAATTTTTAAAGGCACTGTCATTGACCCCCACCCCGTTTATAAGCGTTTTTTTACAAGTCCTGATAAACGAAAACATCAAAAAATTTATTTCTTTACAAATAATATATAAATATGTAAATATAAAAATATTGATATAAATATAATATATTTTTTTGAAATATGTTTTTGATATGGTTAATAATAATTTAAACATAATGTATAATATTTTTAGTAAAAATAGATTATAAAATAATTAAAAATAATATTTTTAATTAATAGTTGAGTTATTATTACCGATTAATAGACATTTAATATCAATTTGAAGATATGAAATGAAAAAAAAGAATAGAATACCTTAAATATTTTGAAAACAGAACTCCAACTTCAAACAACCACAACTTTTGATCAGGGTGTCTGTTTGGGCTCTACCAGAATTAAAATCAATGTTTGAGACGAGCTCTATGAATATCACTAAGTAATCCCTCATGTATCACCACCAGAAAAAAAACATACCATGGAAAAAAACATCTTCTCTTGACCATCCTCCAACCATCCCCTAGAGCATCACCATTGCAAACATGATCATGAAACACCTCTACCAATTATCCTCACTGAGATACATCCACATATTTAATCAATGAGGATTGTACTATCATCTGGAAAATTAATCCTCATCCACTTTCCACCTGCACATCCATGTTCAATGCTACCAACACGTCAATTTCCTTCCATGAAACAAAAGATTCTAAAAAAACACTATATGTGAATTATATCCATAAGAATATGCCATGAAATTTTCACTTCATATGGTATAGGATATCTCAAAGTCATATTCCTAGAGAAAACTCTACAAACCATCATTGCTGAAAGTTCACATCACACTTAAAAAAGATATATCTCAAGATATTGTGATCCATAGAGAAAACAATGTATTTCCAAATTAGGTAGTTCCACCACAAAATCATCCAAGAACGAATTTTCCCAACTATATATCATGGGTGTCATATTAATCATCTTGGGGATGTAACTGATTGGACCCATAATAAATCACCACATGATGCTGCAAAAAGATGCATCCCAATACCATAATAGAATCATCAAAAAGGACCTCTAACATCACCCCTTCCTCTGGAATCCTAAGATCTGGAACACTAAGCAACATTCCCTTCAAATAACACAATATTCCTCATCATTAATCACTCCACAAAAAATTTTCTATTATTATAGAAAAATAATTCATTGGATCTACAACTCGAGAAAAATTAGTCAATAACCTCTGATAAAATTCAGAAAGGCCAATGAAACTGAGAACATCTGTCACATTCTTTGAATATTAATATGAAACAACAAGTTAAACATTTGAGCGGGCCACTAATTCAATATTAGGAGATGTCACAAGTCCATTTAAATTTACCCCCATGACCAATACATACACCTCGACAACACTTTATAAAGAAGGTGGCATCAAAGAACCTGAATGATAGTTCTAAGATGCCCGACATGCTCCTCCTATTACTTCAAGTGGATCATGATTTAATCGATGAATACAATTATTAACTAGTCTTGGATGTCACAAATGATGGATTTCATAATCCCCCAGTAACAAGGATGATGCATTAGTATCACCGAATGACATGACTAATAACTCAAAGTGCAAATATCTTCTTTTGAAAGATGTCTCTACGATATCATCCTCATTCACCCACAAATAGTGATATCAAGATAGAAAATCAATCATATAAAACCAAGTCACCTCTCCCAAGTAGTTGAAATGATCATCTATTCTTGAAGAGGAAAATGGTTCTTGACTATCACCTAATTCAGCCTCTTATAGTCTATACACAAACTAAAACCACCATCCTTTTTCTTTTAGAACAACACTAGGGCACCCAACGACAACACAATAGTATAAATAAAACCCTTCTACATCAGGTCATTAATCTGAATATCTAATCCCATAACATAGAAGGTGACATCTTATAAGTAGCCATTGAAATTAGTTAATTACAAGGTTGTATGGCAGTCTTAACTCGACGTCACATCTAGGGGAGGAGTTAAAACATCTACAGAGAAACCTTCCAAAAGATAACTAAAAACTCTGGGAACCCACTCCATCATAGTGTTTACTGATTCCAATAACATCTCATCCAACAAGGAAATAAGAGAATGCACACGCCAAATTCCCACCTAGTAACACCACTTTGCAATGAAGAACAAAAACTGGCTATCCACACATAAAATAACTACCCTCCTTCAGATGTATATGATAACTACATTCATATAATACAACCAGTCAATTATAAGTATGAAATCAAATGGTTTAATTTATAGTATTATGTGAACCCCATAGGACTAATGTGGTCCCATCATTGTCCTACACCCCTGTCACACATTAAAAAGATGGTATGGAATCCCATTGGTGTATTCATCACAAAGGAAATGTGAATCCTATTTATGTATTTACCTAGAGAATGGGATATAGAGGGTGAAAAATGGAGTTTGGAGATCTTGAATAAAAAAATAACATGCAAGGGTAACAAAAAAATCAATCATATCCCTGATGATCTCAGTCCATGCTGGGACTGCTATATATGCGGTGTGCAACTGACCATGACTAACTTCTCTTCCTCTTTGATGATGTTCTCCCCCATGAACACTACATGTTCAAGGTCTCTAAAAAAGTGGAACATATTTATTTCTGTATCTACCTTTTACATATCCTCTTAGGGGATCAAAATCATGTTCTCCTTTCAGGTGGAACTATATTACCGGAAACTATTGTTGAGGATGACGTTGAACCTATCCACCTCCACCATATTTTTGACAAAAAGCTAAAAGACACCAGTTCTAAAGAAGTCCATGAACACACAAAAAATAAACACTATGGTCCTAAGTTCACATGAAACACTGGAGGACTAGATGGTTGAAAAGGAAGATGTTGGGGTCAAATCCCCACTAGTCGAAACCTTGATGGTCCTAGTCCCTGAGATCTACCACTAGTAACCCTGCCACATGAATAAAAATACTAGATCCCCTCTCATAGTAATACTACTCATGAGTGCATCACCTCAATCATCTTGGACTTCTTCTAAACCTATAGGTACGTTGGTATCATAAAAAGAGTAACTTTTTACTAGATCTATGTACAAAGAGCCTCCTCGAGATGTCTGACATGATACTTCTCAAGGCGTCTCACAATGGAATCCTCATCTGGAAATAGATCTAGAGAAAAATAAAAGATATACATGTACATTATACCTAGATATCATCCAAACATACCCCCTACTAATGGAAAATTATATCCTACATCTTATCAACATTCTTGTTCACGAAAATAAATTATGAATGTAATTCCTTTTCGAAGTGAACCCAAAAAAACATTATCTTCCTTCCTATCCCCCAGATAAAATTTCCACCACTGATGCACGACTCCTCACATATGAATAACTGATAAAGGAGACCAGTACACCATTAGGTCCAAGACCAAACTAAATGTCATATCATGCTCCTTGAGCTAGATCTCTGTCTTTATGTCTGAAACCCTACCCTCGTACATTCCTAAAGTTTGTTGCTAGAAAACACACAATTACCTTTGCCACTAGTCATCCTCCTCAACTTGATCAATCATCTTTCAGTCAATCAGATCGGCCAGATGTAAATATACTATTAGAGCCACATATAGACGATGACTAGAAGCCATAACTAAGAAGTAAACAATGAGTTCATATGCCTGAGTAGTAAGTAATTTTTATTTATGATTCATTATAACTCATTTAACTTGTTTTACCATTCGTTTCAACTTCCAAAAAATAACTGAATTCAAACAAGAACACAACTCATTATAATATATGAATCTTTCCTAGGTCTCCATCCTAAAAACTGTGTAACCTCACATGGTCATTCGGTGGGATCAAAGTCCTTGGATCAGATCACAGGGAGACCTAATATATTGTGTCCTTGCTGGTCTTCCCTGGAATATGTCATGCACCAAGATCACCTGAAATTGTTTCCCTACAAACCCATTAAGTCATTACTATGACTAACCTCAAAATCCATTCTATCTCTCAACCACAACCTTTTATACCATTTAATAATGACCCCACCCTCCCAAGATACCCCTTCTCGGATGGCAATGATAAGAGGGATATAATTACCACTGAGTCCCATCTCCAGTAGGCCCTAGGTTGGAAACTAGAACCAAGGGTATATACATCACAAAATATGGAAGGAATGGCCACTTTTTTGTAACAAGATTGTGAGATATTACGGTAAATCCAAAAAACTCCATGACATAATATAAAAGAAAATTGAAATCCATCCCACAAGTATTTGTAAAATAAAACTACTACAAAAGAATTTATTTAATGTAAAGTACCCAAAAGAAAACTAAAGTAGAGACTAAAAAACTGCTCAACTGTTTATGCTATTAACTCCCATAATTGACCACATTATCATCCTAGAAACATGAAATATATTTTATATGTTTATGGTGATAATATAAGTATAATCATTAGAAAATTCAATGTTTTTGGTGGTCATGTGAAAGGTATATACTAATTCCCCCATGAGAACAAAGAAGAACCAAAGAACACCTAACAGGTATACTAGCCATCCCAACATCACTAAGGTAAGATCACCAAATAATGAATGTCATGTACTATAATATAAATCACATCGATGATATGGTACCTCACACCACATCCCACTTATTAGATGCTTTTTCAAAATGGAAAACATACTCGCGCTCCCACCTATTCAGAAAGTATATTGTCACAATATGCTAGCATACAAAAAGTCCCCACATACCATATCACATCAGACCCACACATACATGGGCCTCCAAAAACACATCACATCTCACCCTGTTGACACATGGGACAAATATGAAATCGCATCCTTCCCACAAAAACATAGTCTAAATAGCACATCACATCCTTCTCACAGACACCTGGGCCACATATCACATCATATCCCATACAAGAGGAACTTGAGAAATTACACACCATCATATCATAAAGAAATCTTGGAAATCACATATCATCTAATCCTAAAGACACTTAATAATTACAACACATCTCATTCGGAAGACACAATGGAAGAAAAACATTCTCGAACACACCGAAGCCTCACAAACCACAACATTCCCTAATAATCTTGGGAAATCCCCACTTAGAAGAGGGAGAAGAGAAGATTGGGTGGCCAACCATCCATCCTCTCACATATTTGTTTGGAAAAGACACACCCCCCATGATGATGTGGGTGTGTGACACATAGTCCTAAACTAGAAAGGGGTGTATATATAAATCTCAAGGAAAATACATGTATATACATATATAGATCCAAAATATCATGCACAACCTATGGGTTCTGAAACAAACAACCAACCCACAATACTGCCAACATCACTACAACCAGTAAATGCACAACACCCCAGATGAAGCAACAAAACCCATTCATATTAGCAACCAAATTAATTAACCATTTCAATTATGTTATCCAAATCGACTAAATCCACTCCACGTATTATTATTAAAACATTAATTTATTCAAGCTCTATCTGGGAAACTACTACAAAAAAACAGAATAAGAAATACAAAAAAAGACATCTTAGAAGGTGAAGAACCGTGGGACCAATGTTAATAGGGATTCCCATTTCCTCTCTTTTTAACCACCATAACAACCACCACTATTATTCTTCAAATTCATCCGTGTAAATTCATCTACCAAAAAAACTGAACCCCTTCTCACTTCCCCATATAGTAATATATTACCACACAACTATCTAATAATACTACTACACAACACCTCTCTAATATTATACAATAAATTAATACCTCAAACGATGATTACATTACACATCCAGGTTGATGTATCATCTAAATGGTCATTTTTAACGCCACCTATTCCAACCCACAACAAACAATCATGATGAAAAACATACCACAACACTAACCAGAGAAATCCCATATATAACATCACAACCACTTCATATATCATTTTTTCCATGCATTCAACCACAACTATTCCATAGATATAACCACATAACATGACATAATACATTTTCATATTTAGAGTGGGGGATAATTTTTATTTTCAATTCATTGTTTATTGGAATTAAAATACATGAAATGTCATGTGGCATCCATTATTTATAGGAAATTATATATTTAAATAATTTTAATATAGAAAATCTCAACATGAACAAAAAAACATGTAACTTATTTATTCTATAAAAAATCGTCCCAACAACAATCATTTTTAGTGGGTCTTTATGCCTGTATAATCCAAAATATCACAATCATAAAAGCAAAACCACAAATTCTTGCATAACAGACCCCCTAAACCATTTAGTTTTATTTAAAGAATTGTTATCTTTGATTATCCTAGAAAAAAATGATCCCTAGGATAAAAAATGTAAACCCCCCAACATGATGTACAATTTTACAGTAAAAGATGTAAATCCTACCCCGATGAAGCTTTTCAACTGTTCTGTGCACTACATGGTGAAAATGAATTCCCACAAGCAAAAACTGCACCACTAGAAACCAAAATCAATCTACTATACATTATAATATTTTAAAAAAGTCATCCAGACATCAAAATCAAGGCAAACCACATCCCCACAATGAATTTTGGAGAAATAAAAAGACAAACAGATGAGAAGGAGGAAAAAATCACCACAAATCCACAACATGATGCCAACGAACAACCCCCGAGGTCAACAGATTAAAGAGGGAGGAAGAGGGATAGAAGAATTAATTAAGGAGCATAGGGTTTGTATATATTGATATTAAGGAGAGAAAACAACTGAATCAATGAATTATTGACTAAAAATAAAATCAATAAAAAACCAGGTTAGGGTATTACATGACTTGTAATTCCCTTTCCGATCATGTAATTCCTGGGGATTAGTTTTCTCCAAAAAAACATTTCCTTTTTATTTAAGTATTTTTCTAACCCCAAAATATTAGAACATCATTCAACCCATATTCACAATGTATAAAATGTTTTCACGACATGAAAACTCTAAGACATGACGTGAAGCTGACTTTTACATCATGTAATCATGTTACATGATGTGTAATAACCCATTTTACAGCCTTTGACAACCTGAAATCATAACCCCCAAACCCTGATCATTCAATGAAAATGTATACCACTAAAAACTTACAATGTAAAAATCTGTGATGTTTTTTACCATTACACAACTTGTATTATCTTCCTCAATATATGTTCAAAACCACATCACAATGTAAAAACTTTCCTTCTCATCACTCATTCAAAAACTATAAAACATTTCACAACAGTGTTCATATCTATAATTAATATATATAAGGATACATTTAAATGAATTAAGTAATGTGAAAAAATAGTATACTCCACATGTCATCTTGTACTTAATCTATCCATTTTTATAGATGTGAATGAGTTTTATGGGATGCAGTATTTAAATATTTAATTCCTTATTCATATAATTAACTATCATCCGATTTCATAGGTGGTACACATAAAATGTTTTATTTTTATAATCATATGTATATCCTAAAATTTATTTTATAAAGTAAAATTTTTAAAATCATTTTTTCAATTTGACTATAAAATCAACTAAAATTGTTTTGTCATTATTTTAATATAATATAACATGACTTTCCTATATCTCCAACATCAAGTATTTTTTCCATTTTCCATTTACCATTTCTCAATACATGTATATATATATATCACATGATTATATATGAATTAATTCATTTAAAATATCATAATTATTTATTTCATCGTAGATCTATAAACAATATGTAATTTGTGACAACATACCACAAACAAATAAATAAGATTTTATAATACCCATTAATAACTAATATATACTGATACCTGACCTTTTATCATGAGATATATGTTACTAAAAAATATATTATAACCAACATAGTATATTGAAAAAATTTATATTTTTCATATTTCATATCAATTGATATAGAAAAACATTATCGAATATCCATGTTCAGTCATTTTGTGAATATTTAAGTAAACATTAGACTACATAACCCATCTTCTTACCTTCAATAATTTTATGAAACACATTATAAATATTGTTAATATTTAAATTTATTCATACTATTTTAATATAATGTAATTATAATTTTATCTACTGGCCACACATCCATAATTTTCAATTAATAATTCAAAATGATTCTCGAGGTTGATATATGAAATTTCACTTATAAATTGTACATTATTTTTCTAAGCGGGTTGTCTCCCCCTCTAGATTTTTCATCGATATTACTTTTTTGATATTATATATAATAAAAAATAAATATATTCCCACATTATAGAGATACATCAAATACAACAATAATCATAAACCAAATATTTCATTGAAATAAAGTTGTTATTATCTATTTTGAAATAATTGATATTATTAAAAGATTTAAAAATATTATTTTCCCTATTTTTTAAAAATATTTTTTAATTGTTATATTATTTCACATTTTACTATGGATATTTTTTTAATAATATATTATTTAATTATTTTATCCCAATTTCAAATTAATTTGACTTTTACCACTTACAAAAAACACTATACTTAATCTTTTTTACCAAATTTATTTTAATTTATTGTTTTCTATTAATCAAATCCCATAAACACATATAAAAACATATAAATTTAAAACATTAATTTTTTTATAATTAAAGTAATTTCAAAAATTATTATATGAATCATTTTTATTCTCAATGTATATTTAAATTTTTATAACCTATTACTTATACATTTCAATGATAATAATGAATGTGTACAGATCATTTTTATCCTCAAAAATAATTTGTAAATAAATTTTAATATCATTTCTCTATATATTTGGTCTTATCCTGTACTTTATAACTTCAAATTTGTCCCATAATTATTGATTTGTGTTAGAAATTAAATATCCTTTAACAATGTGAATAATATATCACCATAATCATCATCATCCTATTTATATGTTTGATTCACCTTTTTCGTCTTCTAATACAATTTGAAAAAATTCATAATAATGTTTATTAAATAATTCAATTAAAAATTCAATATCAATCGCCTTACATTCTCAATTTTATATTAATTAGTACTCTCATCCTCAATATAGGACAATCTTATTCCATTACTTTACCAATTAATAACTATTTCGTCATGATTAATTATAATCTTACTAGCACAAAATTTATTGACATATAATTGAAAATAGAATGAATTTTTATCCTTAGATGTAAATATTTATTCACTTTTTAATGAATTATTCCAATTTTATAATTATATTTGTTTCTTTCTATGGATTTCATTTCAAGGATTCACAATCATTATCATTTTTATCGACATGTATCTTATAAAAAATAGTTTCAATGTTAAATGAAAATACACAAATAAAATATTTATATAAAAAAGTACCATGATATTTTCATTTTCCTTTTTCCTCATCAAGAAGATTACTGAAATGAGATGATCATATTTCTACTCAATGTCTTCATAAAAAACTGAATCATTTATATTATCCTTTTCTTGTTTTGACAACACTCGTATTTCCTGGAATTTTATTCAACTTCATTTTCTTCATTTAAATTCATCATCAATATAATGACTTTCCTCATATCACATGTAATCAATAAATTCTAAATCTTATATAATTATAATGTATATAATTTATGATCACGATGGAATGAATCATTTTCTTCAATCCTGTCTATAAATATATATAGTATTTTCATTAAAATCATGGCATCATTTAAATTTTCTCTAGAATTCCATATTGTTGTATCCAATTAATTAACTATAATGAATAACTCTATCAATATTTCACTATAAATGAAGTTTGTTTAATGAAATTAGGAACCCTTGATTTTAATTTTTTTTATTTTTTACATTAATATCGACTTAAATAATATTTTATACATTTTTCTTAAATTATCATAGTCATTATAATCTAAAAGGATATATTAATTCATATTATATGTGAGGATATAGTTTTATATCATAAATTAATCTCATTATCAATTAACTAACTATAAATATCTTTCATCATAGATGAAATAAAAAGAAAATTATAATCATCTACAACAATTTCAACCACATATATAGTTAATTACTTAAAATATGGTAGCATTATCTACACTGATACAAATAAATTAATCTTATAACATGTAGAAATCGTGTTTCTACATAATAAATTTTTCTAATTAAATTATCCAATGAAATTATGATCATAATATATTTTAATAATTTAGACTAAAAAAATTGCAACATAAAAAATATTAAAGAAAAAAGAAAAAAAATTCTAATTCTAATTGACACAACCCTAGATGTTGTGATTCATGATGTGATTCACATGGAGGGATAAATCCATGAGTCACAATATTCATTATTTATTTTAATAAATTGGAATTGAAATTTTGATAATATATTTTACTAACAAATCAATATCTTTAACATTATCATGATATGAATATTATTAAAAAAATAAACATATAAGATGCACTCTTTTGAAAAATTCCTTATCATGACACAACAATTATTATAGTCAGACTATCTACAATAATTATACAATGAATAAAAATGATCATATAATTTTCTACCCTCATTTTAAATGAAGTATCATGACCCCCCTTCACCTTACACATATTGATCTAGTAGGGAAGATGTGATTGACCCTCGAATCCCACCTCTAATAAAAAATTGTTTACTTACTAACACTGAGGAAAAAATTTATAAAATGGGTTACATTACCCTAAATGTATAAATTATAGGATAGGTGATAAAATCCACCAATAAATTATTCAAAAATAATAAGTCCTAATATATAAATAAAATGGCATTGAAAGAAAAAACAATTGAACATAATCTGTGACCTAATCCATGGAAATGACAAAAAGAACCAAAATCTACAAAACAACCATTATGACATAGTAACTCCAAAAGTAATGACCAATAATCTCTTATATACCTAAGATGATGAATATATATAAATATATATAGCTGAGTGACAATAAAATTATTCTCTATAGGACCAAACTTAAAACCCCTTATGAAAATGTGACATAATATTAATAAATCAAAATAAATAAACTGTGAAAATCAAGTTGTTACTAGAGTCTGGTGAACTATATACCAACCTCACAATTCTCACTCACAGTTTAATTAAAATATATTTATAATATAATAGAATAATATTAATTATGTAAATGGTACCCTGCATACGCTTTCCCACTAAAGTAGTCTACCTCATTCCAATTTCTTATTCCAGGCTGGTCACTTCCTTCATAAACCAAATAGTGTGACTGAAATCTGTCATAGACTATTTATTCACTCACTATACCTAATGGAAGTATATCATATGAATAATTATCCAATAAAAACCATCACCATTACAATTGGTATACACGTATATATTATAACCTTGAGATACTGAAATCCACACATATATGTATGTTATTATTTGAGATCCATCATAAACTATATGAGCATTGACCCAATACATTATACTATCACAACCCAGATATATCAACATAATCTGTTATATACTCATGAGAGACTGGGGAAGGAGATTAGTAATCCATCTATATCCCTAGAAGCCTCGATATCAAGAAAACACCTGAAACACAAGGCCATCATGGATGTCATCTATTCAGACCGAATCAGATGGTGAAGTGTAATTAATAATAGAATATTTTGATATTAAAAAAATAGTGTTAGTGAAGCTATCCTATAATAGTATAAAACTATAGATAAATACTCACATGATAATCTGACTTCTATCACTATGAATAGAAAGATATTCTTATTCTAAGAAAACCCATACAAAGATTTATCATCATTGTTTAGTTGGCAATATAACAATTATATATAATTTTTTTAAACCACATCCTTAATTATATTTTAACAATTTATATTAATCAATCATGTTATGGTTCTTTTATAATCTTCTATTCAATTCTATGTAAAATATCAATATCATAGTGAAGTCATTCCAAATAATGCCATAGTTCTGAATTAATGTATCATTAAAATCGTCAACACCCATCCATGTTAATTCATTCAAATTAATAATCATTACATAATACCTATTAATGTATGACTCGACAGAAATATTATCTTGGATGAGATATAACCAAATGTTAACATAATTATACTATAATTGGAATCTTACCATAGAAATCAATATTATAAAAAATGGGTAATACAAGATATCAACCTATTATTAAAAAATGAACACTAATCCCATCAAAATGAATAGAAAAAATGAAATCATGACACTCAAACAATGAAATATTTCCCAATATTTTACCCATGAGTCTAATTCCATTAAAAATTGAGAATATAATGAAATGTATCCCTCACCAAACAATCAATCAAAACTAAATTACAAATAAATAGTGGAATGGATCTACAACATCACAATATATATATTTAAAAAATATATTTTTGTCACACAAAACTCTCTGTAAAATTGATGGCATAAGATTTCAAGCATATAATCTTCAATTATATAAGGTGATTCTATAAAAAATAAAAATATTTATTCCCAAAAAAACAACATTTCAGTTTACAATATTGAATTTATTATCTCATTATAAAACATTTTCATCAATTATGAACCAAATTAATATTTACTAAAAAATTAGTACTATAGTGAAATTTAGTCACTTATACACTTTATTTTATGATCATTTTCATAAATTCATATAAATCACAACCTAAATATATAGGGGATTAGTTTCATTAATAGACTAGAAATTAATTCGATGAATTAAACATCATCTTTTTCATCTTTATTTAAATTTGAATATTGAGATCTTTAAATACCATTGATCTCTTTTTACATTGTAGAATATCATTGGAAAATTCATAATGGATATGGGTGATCTATAAATTCTAGTATGATAATAAAAAAATTAAATCATTATGTAAATTAATACATATGAGACAAAAGGCATATCATGGTAATATAAAAGATTAAAATTACATATGGTGACATTAAATCATTGAATAAGAAGATGGTATGATATGATAATAGATTTATAATAATTTCACAGAAACATAAAACATGACATCAATGCCTACTTCAAGTCTTGATGATATGAAATCATATCATAGTGTAGTTGACTAAAATATCATGCATTGTACATGGTATCTCATGAGATAAAAACACTACTTAATGCATTGTGGGGATTTATAATTATAGAAACACCCAAAAAATTATATCATTTATTTAAATACGTTTTATCTATAAGAGAATCAAATATTGGTATTAAGAAAATATGAAACACATGGAATTTAAATGGGTCATACAAACTTGTTTTAGTGCTTAACTGAATTGAATATGTTAAAATTTATATTAATGGAAGGGATTAATGAATTCCTGGAAATTATTAAATGAATATAGAATCATGGATCATTTAAAAAAAGTTCCTTAGATGTAAATAAATATAAAAATTAGATATTTATTTATAAAATTAATACTCTAAATTCATATCTTAATAAACAATATAAAGATCTTTAATAGAGGGAAAGAGTATAATAATTTCAATGAAACAAAAAAAACCAAATTGGGTTTCCAAAAAAAAATTATAAAATATATATGGTTAAAATAATTAGATATATTATTAGAGAAAATTTTATAATAAATAAAAAATGTTCATTTAAAATGGATTTTATACAAGAATAAATTGATAGTGGAATTTGAAAAACAAGTATTATCCCCAACATAGACAGGTAATGTAAATTCTGTACATATGTAAATAATATATATATATATATATATTATGGAATATGTACATGATAATAAGATATAGGTAATGGTAGAAAAATAAATATAATGTGTAACCTAAATGTAATGAGGTTGGTCTATAAGATCCCTTACCTCGGGTCTGTGAATAATTCATTACATTTGTTTGAAATCAAAAATAATAAAATTCAGTTTATTAAATTAAATTTTCAGAACATTTTATATATATATATTTCAATTTTTAATATTTTATATTATATTATAATCATATTATTATAGATTTATGATTATTGTCATCTTCTTATGAATTTTCAATACATTGTTCAAATGTTTCATTGTTTTATTCATAAAATATCATTTGAAATGAGTACATGACACTAGATGTGTAATAGGATCATAATTGTGTCATTATATAGGTTTTAATAGTCTTAAATATATATTTTTGTTTTGATGATTTATTTACTATAAATTTTATCAATATATGGTTAGTACATTTAGTCTAGTTTTTCATCCATGATGTACTTATTTGCTTTTAGTTAACATTATGACTATTTATCCATTACAGACTATTAAAAAATATATTTTTTTCTTAATTAGTAAATTATTATACTTATCATTTTAATTTAGACAGGTCAAACTGGAAATGATGAAAAATGGAATATGTTTCTCTTGGATGTGGTGGATTGACTACAACATGAACATCATTTTCATTTTTAATTAGAAAGAGAGGGGTTATATAATGGATTTTAAACTATTATAAAAATATTAAAATATATTAATATTTATTATTTTATTATAATGATATATTTTATTTAATTTGATAATATATTAATATAATTTTAACATTCTAGGTTTACTAATTTACTTCATTCTTTGGAAGTTTTATCAAAGAATACAACTGGAATTTCTAACTAGATAGGGAAGCATGATATCTCACTTCTAGTTTTCCCAAAAAAAATAATAAGACTGTGTTTTCTCAATGTGGGTACACTACTCAAGATGTACCACCACAGTCTTGCTGGATATCATAGGTTTTGTGCTCACATTCTGGTTCAATCTAACATGGACGAAAAGATTACTGATTTGCTAAATTTGGTTTTGAATGATTGAAAATTTTAGATAAATTTTGGTTATGAATACCTTCCCCTACCATAATTTATGTAAAATAATTGGTAACTCTATATATAGCTATATATTTATCCCAATGTTAATTCATCCCCCCATTATTAGAAAATATTATCCCTAAAAAGAGGTGGAGAGGATGAGGATATGAAAACCTATTAATCCAAATATATGAAAACATTTTGGAATAGAACCTTCTGAAAATGTAGTAATGTATAATACTATTCTACCCAACTACAAGGTTATAGATGAGGTGATTTCATCTATATATATTCACAAATATGTTACACCAGATAAGGTTTTTACTGGAGATAAGTTTTCTATTCCGATGTTTGTTAAGGATAATTATGGGATGGAATTGAAACATAATTTCCATGCTAATTCTACGAAGCCTCCTTTTCCACATTGGGATTATACAATGCTTGGGCTGGTGGAGGTTGGTGGCATGGTATTTGTTGTTCTTCATTCCTTGGAGAATTATAATTAACAAACCAATTCAACTAAGGAAGAAATTCTAATAAATGAGGCCCCCTAAAAGAAGCGGAATATTCTTCCTGTAGTTATAATTATTGGTTTGAATTAAATATTCTCTTTGTAAAAATTGTTAAAGAATAGGGGGACTTAATGAATTATTCTCATAACTCCCATAACACCCATGTATGTGGTCCCATATCTATGGGTAACACGGTGGATGACACTTCCCCCAGCATGAGAACATACTCTAATGTTTTGTAAAAGGTGACAGTGTAACTATGCGTTATATGCAATCATGGAGTTTCAAAAGTTTGGTTCATTTTTTAAATAAGACATTAGTGAAATAGAAAAGAAAGGAAACAATGAAGGTTCTACTGAAAATATAAAATAAGAGTAGAATTAATGTTATTTTATGTAATTTTGAAGGGGTGGATAATAAATAAACAACCAAATCCCTTCATAGTTACATAAAAATCAAAAATTGATTCTATTGATAATTTTCGTACCAATGGTTTCATATAATTTTGGATGTTCTAGAAGGATAATAATGTGTTACCATCTTGTTGGTACAGATAAATGTTTCTCAATAGTGGAAACTATATAGATTTTCTCCTTATTCATTGGAATTTTTTTTGATTTTTAGAATGGGTGATCATATGGTCACTTTTCAAGCACAATACTATAATGTTCATTTGCTATGATCTTTTATTTATTCCTAGAATAATCACTAAGAAGGAATAATTTTATGGAAATAATTGAATGTCTTAGAGGTATAATTTTTTATTATTGGTTTATAGAGTGATATTTAAACACAATCCTCTTCCCCGGTGAGAAATATTTTGATATCCACTCATCAATTTTCTATAGAGAATTTAGAACCATCATAGATGAAAATGATCTGGTAGAGATTTTTCAGGTTAGTGAAAAATATACTTAATATAATAGGCATCTCAATAGAATTTTTCCATCAAGATTGACTAGGATTTTACCAATGAAGCATGTCGTGAATAATGGGATTAAATATCCAATATTTTCCCCCATAAGCCGAATTATTATCATCATCATATTCTTATCAGTCTCATGACTAGGGGATTAAATGTGACACTTTCTATTAGATTCAATAATTTTTGGTCCTCCCATTCTAATTATGAAAGTTATATCAATATTTTTTCGATTTCCATGTATTTTTGTATAGATATCTATACTTATAATTTGAAATTTAAAATATTAATGTTAGAAATAATGTCTGAGAGAATATAAACATACATCACCATGGATAAAAGTATTGTATCTCGTAAGGTTTAACTTCAGTAGGTTCATGAGGTTTTTACTAATCGGGATGTCAACCAATATCCTCTAATGATATTGGAATCTCTTTTAAGATGAAATAAATTATATTAATGAATTATATGTTTCAAAAAGTAACATTTAAAATCAAATGGATTATAATTAAGGGCATATGATATTTTAAAACATCCTTAAAAAATCAACATGGATTATATATTTCTATCATTCTTGAAATTGTGGGACAAAATTATTCATAACTAAGAGAGGATATCTGATTAAAGTTTTTATACTACTCATTTATTTTCAATAGATTAAAGATTTAATGGGAATTAATTAAGGGAATCATCTCTAACCTTGTCAGATTTTAGGATAACACCGTTATCACTAGTATACCTATTGATAATGAAATCAAGGATATATTCCTCATAATAAAAAAACATTTGTTTACCTAGGATGGCTGGATTGACTAATTTATTCTTCAATAATTATTGTGGTTTTATTCATGTGTATTTTTTTAATATGGTCACTTAATTCTTTATCGCTGGCATTATTCCCTATAGAAATAGTTCTCAATTTTTCACTTGGATTACAAGGAATTAAAATGATTGTGCGATCCACTTTTTCAGACTGTTTTTTATATTGAAGATAATTTACAATTTAAATAGAATGATTATTCCAAATATTATATGTTCTATCTCTGATAAAATTATATCCATTAATTAGTTCAGTTTTATAAAGAAGGGTTCCTTTAGGAGTGAATTTTCATTGACATAAAATCTGTATAAATCCTTATAATGTCAAACATAGTTAGAAACATTTCTCCCAATATTGTCATTAATAAGGCCTTCAACACCATGGAATGTAATTTAATATACAATGTGTTGATCAGTTTTCTATTCCTGAGCACTTTCTTTATCTATGTGAAATGTATTTTTAGAATGTCCATTGTCTCGATTGTTAATAATGGTTCTCCTAAAAATTACATTAAGTGATCCAGAGGGGTAAACAATGGTGCTAGTTTTTCAAATGTTATTTTCTCAATTTCTTAATATTACCTCCAAAGACTTCTCACCAACATGGATAATCAAGGAAATCTCAAAACTATCCAAGATTACATGTCCCTCATTACTAAATCTCATGTTTTATATTCTAAAAACATAAAAAATTTCAAGGTAGTAAGTGGAACATTGGGTTCCTTAAGATTAACCATAATCCTTATAACTGAATCTTATGGAAATCTATTAGTAGGGATATGTCCTTCGTGTTATTTTGGGACACAATTTCCCATTACAACAAAAACAAGTATCATTATCTAATTGAAAATTAGGGAAAATTATTTCTGTTCATCTACATTGGATTACACTTATTCGATGATGAATGTAATTTTTTCTACTTCAATGTACTTTTAGATCAGTTAGAAACCACCACTTTTCATGGAATTTTGAGGCTCTCTCAATGGGTATTGTAATTTTTATTTTCAAGTACACAATTGTCTCTAAGTTGGTTTACTCCTTAATACATGAGAATAATATTTTTACTTTCCCGTGGAAAAAATGAAGTAAAAAACATTAATGGTGGGTAATGAGAATAAAAATTTTCATATGTTTTAATGATTCACAATAGGATTAGTTTACTTGGAACAACATACATAGTAATTTGTTAGAACTGTGCTTCTTTGGAGCTGCATTTTTTTGTAAAGGATGTGATGGAAAAATATTCCCAAGATGAAATAATAATTATATCCAATAATCATGTCATCTTACTAGAAAATAATGTTCTTATCTAGATGGGTTTCAAATAAGAATCCCTCCGAAAAATCTTTTATTGACAACCAGACTGGATCTCCACTTGAAAATTATTTTTATCATCATAAATTTTCTATGGATCCTCAAATCACTATAAAGAACATCATTGATGAATAATAACCATCACTAAAGGATGTGGTTGGAGAAATTATTAATGGATAAACCATTCTTTTATTCACATATGTACAATATGACAAGCCAACAAAAAATATCATTTTTAATAGTTATTTTATCAAATAGTTCAATGTTAAATTCTATAATTTTGCTTTTTATTAGACCAAACACATTAATAATTCCAAGAATATTCCCTCACACCATTCTCTTTTTTGTATAATTTATCACTATGTAATCCATACACACAACTAATTAAAATCATTTGGAGATTCTCTTTGTTATATGTTCACTCTCTTTAATCAATATAGAGAGAAAACAAAAAAAAATTACTTAGTTTCACTACTACTTCAGAATTGTGTATTATGTTTTTTGATCTGTTTGAATTATCAATGTTGTGTGTGGGTTCCCTTGGTCTCTTAATCCACCATATAATTGAAATCTCAATTCCTCTATGCATAAAAATATATTTTAGATTTCATATTTGAGATTTTTTAAGTCATTTGGTACGCCTATTATGATATATTACATCATCGTAATTTTTCCATATTCAGTTAAGAATTGTGAACATAATTGTCACAGCCAAAGAGTCTAATGTGATTAAAAATTTTCAATATGATAACAATGTTCATGATATAATAATTTTTAGAAGATTGAATTTTGTTTTGTTATTTTAATCCACTTGTTGGATCCATTGATGTTTTTTGGTAGCCTCCCTTACATAATTGTATTAAAATCAATTCAGATGTAGTTTCTAAAGGGAATACGAGTACTTTGGTGTGGGGAGTAATCTTTTGTAATCATGATGAATGGATTTTTGGATGTTTATATGGATCATGTGGAACATAATCATCTCTTTAATATAATATTCACAATATCATTAATGCAATCTAAATTTTCCAGATATGAAGTCTAGAACAAGTTATGGTTGGAATGAGATTCTACTTCCATGTTATATGCCATAAAAATGGTATATTTCATATTTCATAGAGAATCAATACTTATTGGATGGAATGTATAGAATTATTGTGGGACTCAACATATTTATCACACATTTCAATTGATATGAGATTTATGTGGTATATATTATCTCTAATAGATGATTATTTGTGTCACAAATGTGGCTTGAATATCTCTCTTTTCACTTCGTTTTATTTCATGAAAGAGATTGTACTAAAAAGACACTCTTCAATAATTTGTATTGATGTGAAATTAAACTAAAAGTCTTAGACATTGTGGCTGAGGAACCTTATCAAAATCATAATAAGTGCATTGGGTGGTGATATATTGGTTTCATTCACTATCACATATGTAGTTAAACATGTGTTTTCTTACATTGTAAAATACATTATTTTTTTGATATTTCAAAATTCACTAAAATTCATATTATTAAAAAAACAAAATATTCACCCTAAAATATATTCAACATTCTATTTAAAAATATTTGATCCATATTAAAAATTAATTATATATATATTTGATATCTAATATTTAAATAAAATTCTTATTTATTAAAAAAATGAGTTTTTATGACATGATGAAATTTTTTACTCTTAGAAAAACTACCTATGGTTTTCGAAAATTCTATTATCATATCGTTGAAAAAGTATATTTTATTATGAAACCATTTAATTAAAATTAAATATTATAAAAATATTTGAAATATATAATAAAATTGTATTTTAACATGAAGAAGCTAATATTTACTCTAAAGAAATAAATATGATTTAAATGGCTCAAACATTCATTTAATTATATTTTACACTTTTATTTAATTATATTCTAATATAAATTTTATAAATTTTTTATTTTATAATATACCTACTATTTTATTTTAATTTTTTATTGATCTTGTTATTATTCTACTGGTTATGTTAATTTTTTGAATAGTTAGATTAGTATTCCAAAAGGATAGATCATAGTTCTAATTGTTATATTTACTTACTACTTTCTTTTAAAACTGAATTTTTAAATGCATTACCACTCACTTATATTTCAATAAATTTTCTATTAATCATTCTCAATATGCTAAATTAAATTAATAATTGTTATTTTTTCAATTATATAGTCTGGTTCATTGGTGTGCTTATTCCAGGGGACTAGAGTGAAAATAATTTGAAATTCATGTTATTTTTTCTATTTACTATCCCATTAAGAAAATTTCAATTTTTATGAATATATTTATTCTATTAATTTTAACAGTAAAATTAATATAATTATGGTTTCTATATCTAGTGTGTGGTGCATAGGTTTTATATTATAAAATAAGGAAAACTGATACATTCAGATGAGAAATTCCATTTATAAATGGCTCGTTCACATTAAAAATTTAATTCCAAACAGTAATGTGACAATAAATGAGGATAGTTCTGTTTCATCAGTTATTATGTTTACCATGTTTAATCATAAAATGTATGGTTCCTCAAAAATAAATTAACCTATGGAGTTGTATTCTTTTATAGAACCTTGCATTTATGGTATAACATCTTTACCGACAACTCCATGTAATATAGATAATTATCCAATTGTACAACTGATTAATTTATTAAATATCACTGTCTATGTCTGTAAATTATTATAATTGATACAAGGAACATTTCATGAAATTTAAATAGATTAATTTGGATTTCTAGTTGATAGGACACAACTCTGGTGCGATCTACATTCTCATTGGGGCCAATGTATATAGGGTGGACGTTATATTTTTTCCAAATCTTATTAATAAATTCTAAATATATATTTGAAAAAACACATTATATCTTACATCAACATAATTGTCTAAAAAAAGTTTATCAACATCAATCTTCTGTTGAAAATGAGGTGCTATGATGTGTTGTTTAATGAAAAATACCTTTCTTATAGTTCATTGATTAGTTTAGGTTTTAATATTTTCTATAAAAAACACAATCCTAGTACATAGAAACACTATATATTTTACTAAAATTTTATTTTTTTTGATATATTTTAATTTTTGATTAAAACATATTTTAAAATGTTAACGTCACCAGAGAAATATGTTGGTCTCTACCAACTTCGAATTAAGTAGACCATGTTCTGACCGTATCCTTATTTTGTTTTATGTTTCATTTACATTTTCCATTATATTGGTGGTAATTTAATGTATTTAAGTACTACTAAATGTTCATGGAATATTTGATACTTGTTTAAAACATTTAGGGGAATGTTTGATATCAATCATACAAAATCATTAGGGGTGTTCCATGCAGTCTCCCCACTTCATTGATGTATATATTTTCAAGATAATTGAGTGAGGATATTCATTAATATTGATTAAGATATTATTTTTATGAGATGGTCTACTATAAACGATTTATTTTAATGAATCATGATGAAAATTATACTTTTGTTTTCCCATTACCTCATATGTATGTGTAATAGTTGTGTCGTGATTTTGGGTTTTCATTCATTCTAAATTCAGTTACTAACATGCCTAGAACCCTGATTCATATTCAATAATCAAATTATTCATATTTTCCCTCTATATGTTCTCTTATATATTTCTACTAATATATTTTCACCATGTGAGGATAAACACTATCATGATTTTTTCATCATTCAATAGTTCATTCTTTATCTTACGAAATAATGAAACATATTTTATTGACCCATATATCCAAACTCCTTCATAAATATGGAACACCATAGATTTTATCTTTCATATGTAATACATAATTATATGTATCTATACATCATACCATTAATATTTAATAATATTATAAAAATTTGATGATATAGAAATAATATTTGAATGGTTGGTTGATGTTCCATCCATTATTTTTCACTTGTACTACTTTTATATGTTTTATAATATATGATCCATTTCAAAACATTTTTAGTATAATTTTTAAGATTATTTCAAATTAGATCAATATATATATATATATATTATTCTCAATGTTAGGATAGAAATGTATTTTTCAGTCATAATTATTGATAAGCTCTAACTCTCTATATTGGAAAATATTTAGCTACATCTGTGTAAATATATTCTTATATAGCTTATATTCTATAAATTTCTCATACATCTCATTGTAGAGATATTGTTTCTAAATATTAGATTACAATACCCAAATCCAGATAATATATCATATACTTCTGTCCATATATATTTAACTATCATAAATAATATGCAATCACATTATCATTTCGCATGATGAAATAGAATAAGACCCTATTTCAAGCATCACTGTAGATAAAAATATCTCCCATGTAGGTAGTGTGAGCAAAGGTGTAGTGATTAGCCTCTTATTTTAAAAATTAAATAACTCTTCACATTCATTAATGTAGAAAAAAATTTGAATGATTCAAGCTATCATGGTAAACTAGTATCAGAACTGTGATAATTCTCTATGAAACCATCGATAGTAACCAGCTAATCCAAGGAAACTACTGAACTCTTTTATAGATTTTGGTTGGGGCCATTCCTAAACAACCATTTTCATCAATGTATAAACTAATATACCCTTATAATTGATAACAGAACCTAATAATATAATTTTCATGTTGAAAATTCATATTTTGTATAGTTTATATAAATTCTCCACTGAGAATGTTGTTAGAAAAATATTCATATTTTCCTCATGTTCATTAGACAGTATTAATATAAATCCTCTGAACTCATAGTGTTCACACATTTCATGAAAATAAGTCTTGGTAATGACTTCATTATTCATTTTTAATTGACGATATCCTAATTTAAGATCAATTTTATTTAATTAACATCCCACACTTTTATGATCAAACATTCCATCAATCCATAGGATATGATACTTTTTCATTATAATTATTTTATTAAGTTCATGATTCTTAGTTGTGAGGTGAATTGTCCCTTCCGTATTTTTAAAAAGTGGAATAATATAACTTATATTAATGATCTTTGAATTATGAAACACTTCTCTATAATCTATTGTTTTTTATTCCTTAGTTAATTTGTTCATGATGATAAAATGTTTATGGATTTTTGGATTTCGGCAGAGCTTCATGTGGATGTTCAATTTTGAAGTCAACCTCTCAGTTATATTGGAGTATAGAGAACTCATATAGAATTACATCATCATATTCCATCAAAATGGAATACTTTCAAGGACTAATAAATCTTTTGTATCAATCATTTGATCCTTATATTATTGATCATTTGTAAATAATTTCTATTATTAAGATAATGATTCCAAAAATATATTAATGATCTTTAATAAATTTGTATATAATCAAAGGATAGTTTTTGATATGGAAATTGCATACCTTCTATTGATAGTTGAGGTTGATTTAATATAAGGAATATCAGGATATAAGCAATATAAATGTATATTCACCTAAAGAATGTATGAAATGGATTCAATGGATTTTCAGCCCACAAATATTGAATATGGAGGAGTTATATTATTGAGATTCAATAATATACCTTTTTACGATTTTCATCAATAGGTTTATACCCTTTATTAGAGTTGTTGTTTGAATATATATTCTAATGGTTCATGATATGAAAGAATTTATAGATCAAGAATAAAATTTTTCATTCAGAACTCTTAAATAAATTCTAGAATACATATCGCTAAATAATATTTAGGATCCAACTTATTAGTAATGATATCATAATCCTATAATTTATCTCGTGTCCATAATATTGTTTTTCATCTATAATCATCATAAACATTTATATTATGTCATTAGTTTTCATAATTTCCATGTTACTTAAAGTTAAAACATTGTATTATAGGATTTAGATTAATCCTAACCTCATTTTATTCTATCAAATTTGAGTGATTATTCATATTCCAATGATATTAATTTGCTTACTGTCCATATACTATAACTATGAAACATTTGCATTCCCTATTAAGATATATACAATGATTCTTATTTCAACACTTATGGGAAGCTGGATGTTTTATTTTATTCCCGGAACATAATTTATCCATTAATCCTAAATTATTAAACAAGATTTCCTTCTTTTTATCTCCAGTAAAAGGAGACCATTTATAATAACCAATATTTATCGTAGCATTGATGGAAAATACTGGACATTCCTCGTAGTTTTGACAATATAAAATAAGAAAATATTTTTTAAAACATGGATTTAGTCTATTAAATAAGTGGTAATTTTTATTTTTTTATTTATAGATAATGTTAGAGGTTTATTAGGTGTTCCTTTTAATGTTTTCCACATAAGACATTATATATTCGTCTTACATTTTTGTGAGTCCATGGTATACCCTCTACATTTTTGAGATGGTGAGTGTGAATAAAATATTTATTGATGAATATTTTAATGAATAATTCTCAATAAATTATTAATATTTATTCATTGGGATTCATATTATTAATTAGTGAACACCCCTTATTTGATTATCCATTTAATAAATAAATAGATAACATTACATTCTCATCCTTATTGAATTGGATGAAATTATACATCTTATCGGTAAAATTAATTCAATGATCAATGATTAGACGATCAAATTATCTTGAGAAATTATGTTCCTATTTTAACATGAATGATTCAAAACAAAACTGTTCAATATTATGAGAAGATTCACATACCACATGATATATGTTATTAATCCTAACATGTTTTAGTTGAAAATGTAATTCCATGAATTTCTTAGATACTTTTCTAATCAGACATGGCATAAAATTTGTGTAAACATCACCTTTATAATCACATACGGATGACAATTCATTTTTTATATAAAATATGTAAAATAATTTAAAATTAGAGATGAAAAAACTCAAAATAATAAGAATATAAAAGGGAGTATATGAATGTTAAAATAATAATTCATTAATGAATTTGTACAAAAACTTATGAATTTGTTTGTTTCAATCTTGTTTATCCCTTTTCATCTTAATATTAGTTTATCAAGCAAAAAATATTATATAATTACAAAATTAAACATAATAATAATATATTCAATCCATCATAATATATCATAAAGATATGATGAATAATCCATAGTATATCTCCCATGTGTGTCAAACCAGGTGTGCATTTAGTCCAATTTATTGTTTCATGGGTGAAAATATAAAGACCCCGTTTTTTTCTATATGATGATTACATCATTTAAAAATAACATATTAGCATTACAACCAATGGATCCAAAGGTATAGTTTCATGGGAAAACTATGAACATACCAAAAATTTGATAAAACATAATTTTTTTTTAAATAACCATCTTTATCCCTAAAATATCATGATCTCTTTACTATATGTAGTCACCTGAGGATATATAATCTTGTTCACTCATAACATATGTTCATAAACATAACATCATCATTATGAAAAAAAAATATCATCGTAATCATGTATAACACACATTATCTCAATGAGATAAATCGAAATACCCAATGCATTGGAGGGATATATAATTTCGGGACCACCCATGACATCGTAAATTTTACATAATCATACATGAAATGAAGAACATATATCAACAAAATTCATTCATTAACCCATTTAAAAGAATGGATTTCATAAGAATTTAATCAATCACAATTAAATGAATAAACATGGATTTCATAAATGGAAAAGGAAAAGAACATATTTGGTATTATAATCATCATTTTGAGTGAAAAAAAATAAACACAAGAGGGGTCATGATATGTTTTGGAAAGAAGAGTTATTATGGATAAATCATTTAAATTTTTTAAATCATATTGATAAAATTAATATACCAAAAAATAAAAGGGAATAATAATGAGTTTATTTTTGCGGAATATTAAATTGATATCTAGATAGAATAATTTTCTGAATGTAGAATAAACCAAAGGAAGAAAGTTGGGTTCGATATTCTCCTTACCTTATGTATGAAACTATTTTTCACATGCACTTAATATCCTGGAAAATCAAAAAATTAAAATTAATTAATAAATTAAGAACTTATAATACATTTATTTTATTTTTATTATGTTCATTTATGGCCATTTTTATTTGTTATAATGTCAAATTACATCATTTATGGAGAATTTTTTATCATGCATTCATGGTTGGTTTACATGTATATAATTATAGAATTTATTGTAAACTGATAATAAGTCTATAGAAGTGACGTTATTTGTTATTAATTACATTATAGAAGTTTAAATTGTCACATATATCATTTTTAAGGATATGAGGATCTTTTTTAATGAACATTAATGATACACGTTTATTTTATTTTGGTTGGAATTTTATGTCGATCTAGAAATAATTCAATTTTGACAAATATTATGTTTATAAATATGTTAAAAACATTAAACAAGTTAATATATGCATATTTAAAAAAAATTATACAATAATAATGATTCTATGACCATCCTTGAGGTGGTAATAGAAAATTAAATCTCTTCTTCAATAAAGATGGTGAATTGACACATGACGAATGATGTTTTAAAATTTTAGATTAAAAGGAGGAGAGAAGAGATTTGGTGATGGATATTGAATTAACAGAATGTAATTCCAAAATATATATGATAGTGGAGTTATCATTCCACTTTGGATAAATATTTTCAAGGTGAATAAAAGAAAATAAAATAAATTAGAATAGAAGGATTGTGGATTTTGCCTTTGAATTTTGTCTCCTTGAGAACATCCATAAAGAACTTGGATTTGGTACTTTTTTTGAGACTAGAAATACCAGGACATGGGGATACAACTTGGGAATTAATTTTGTATGAATTTAGGTAAACTAACAGACTTATAAGGTGTATGGATAAGAGGTGATGATGGGTGGTATCTATATGGGAGGAGATATATGTCGTTTTATTATTTTAGTTATTTATTTAATATTTTTTCTAAAAAATATCAATAATTTTGATTCCCATGACTACATACTATAAATACAAAAGATTTTTTTTGAGATAATGGTCCTAACATCACCCATGAATCAAAAATTAATGTATTTAGTTAATACTGTAAATTTATATATTTCACTATTCTCTAAAAAATCAATTATTTTTAGAAAATCCCAAAAAATCACCCTAAAAAATTTTGGCATGTAGATTTCAAAAATTAAATACATTTAATGAAACTAATTTTCTAAATTTGTGAATTAATTTTTATAAAATCATCATTTATTCTAAATTTACATATTTTATTATTATATTTGATCTTTGACTACATGGAAAATTAACTAATGTCTCATAAAATTTGCTTATAATTATAATAAAACATAATGATAATTTATTTTCATTTAAATAGTCATATTAATTATAATGTTATAAATAATGATTTGTATTTTAAAAAAATAACATTCAATTTTTCGTCTCTAAAACATTTATTTACTTAATCCAAGATATAAATATATTATATTATCATTTATAAGATTCTTAAATTTTATTTATACATTCATAGGTGATGTTACAATTTTATTGGTCTCATTACTATTTTGAATGTTAATATTACTATTCCAATGGAAATGTTACTATTCTATCATATAATTTCTTTAATTTCTATAAATATCATATATTTTATAATTAATTTATGATAATACTATTTTTACGATGTAATATATGTTGTACATGTATTTTATGACATTATTATAAGAAGGAAAATTTTCACTATAAAAGTTTTTCTCAATATATTCTTCACCCTTATGAAATTTCTCCATTGAAATTTAGTTTCACATACTTTGGTGAAAATAGATGAGAGTGTTTATCCTTCATCACTTCCTCTGACTCTCATATAACCTCTTCATAGTTATGGTTTCTCTATAGTAACATGAATAGGTGGGTGGTCTTGTTGAAATGAACCTTGTATTTCCATTCCAAAATCATTACGGACATCTCCGCATAAGATAGTAAATATTCCAGCTATACCTACTATGAATTCTGTACATGTGATGGATCTGGTATGTACTTCCTCAAGACGGATATATAGAATATATCATGTACTTGAGACATGGTTAGTTTATGTGAATTTCAGTAGGCCATTGCTCCTATGTGGTAAAGGATCTAAAGTGGGACAATGTACAATGGGAAGAGACTTCCTTTCTTCCAAAAGGGCATAACCCTCTTCTATGGTGATATTCGAAGGAATACATTGTCTCAAAATTCAAACTTAAAGTCCCTTAAATGGATTTCAGTAATGATATTATACCAAATATGTTCATATCATATGTTTTTTTGGATGGATTGAACCTTGTTGGCCATCTCTTCCACAAGATCATGTCCAAGTATATTTTATTTTCCAAATTCATCCCAACATGTTAGAGATCAATATCACTTCCCATAAAAAGCTTCACGCTGAGCAGTTTGAATACTCAAGTGGAATCTATTATTGTATGAGAACTTATACAATTTGATATGTTGATCTCAACATCCTTTTAATTCCATTTAGTTAGATCTCATCAAATCCTTGAGAATTTGAATAGTCCATTTAGATTTGTTGATTGTTTGGGGATGATAGGACATCCTGAAATTCAATTTAGTACTAAAATCATGTTGTAGACTTCTCCAAAATTTGATGTGAACCATGTATCAAAATAATACTATATTTAATCATTATCCCTTGAAGTATCACCATTTACTTCAAAAATATCATGTAAATGTGTTAAAGTGAGAAATATTTTCAAATATCAATGAAGTGGGAAGTCTTGGTTAGTTGATGAACCACAACTCATGTTTTATTACTTTATTTCATTGAATCTGAGAGACTAGTGTAAAATTACATATTATATTATCCTATTTACACATGGGTATAGATAATGGTTGTGTCAAACAATTTTACTAATATCATCATGCCTTAACTTATTGATATACCAAATAGCATGAGATATACTATAACGACCTAGGTATTTATCGAATATTACCATTTCATTTCTATTATTATTGATGAATAAGATATTATTTTTCCGCTAAATGTGATTCTTTCTTCGATACAAACTCATCATTCACCAATGATTTTCAAAAAAATCTTACATTTCACACAATATTGAGTTATACCGATGAAATAATACAATAATATTATTATTATTTTTAATGGATATTAGTGCATAGCTATTGTAATGGAGAGAATGACTATTATCAACTGAATTATAAAAATATTCTTTTCAAATTTCTAAATAATGATTCTTTTTTTACCAAATATTTTATAAATGGAAATAAAAACCAATTGAATATTATGGATGTGTTTTAATAAAAACCCTTTAAAAAAAAGAATAATTGTGTTTATAAAATCTTACAACTCTTTAAGGATTTTTATTTAATGAGAAATATATTTTCTTAATTTAATTAAATGTTTTAAATTTATATTATATTATTTATTTATATGATATAATCAAAATTAAATTTTTTTGAATAAAATAGTTATTTTTTCTAAAAATGCAGTTTTACCACCTTTTGATGGAGGCCCTTTATAAATTTAATTTTTATCAATTATCTATGTTGTATTTGAAAAAAATAAACTTCTTTTATAGAATAGGGACAAATAAATTTCTTTGGATAAATTATTGGTAATTTTATGGAAACATTCATTTTTTAATAAGTAGTGAAAAATACTGGATTTTAATTCAAAAATGGTTTTTCAGCTAATATAGTGTTAAAATTAGATTTTGATATTAATTGGATTTAATGTGTAAATGGATTATGTCTTTATTATATAACCTAATCTTGGTCATTGGAAGTAATTTACTAGTGATATTGAACATAAACACATGTCAACCTTTTGATAGTTATTAGTTCTTAAAAACATGTTTTTTGGTTTTGACAATAAAAATTTATGATATATTAGTAACTAAAACTTCTATTTCATTTAATTTAGATAAATGGATTATATATTTGGAATTATAATTTCCAAAAAAAGTTAATATGTACATTTTTTGACGTTATGAATAATAACTTCTGTAATTATTTCATTTACCAAGGTTAAAGGGTAATTCTAATAAATAAGGGTAAAACTAATATTTTAGAAATATTAAACATCCAGTACACATGTCTTAATCCTATTATATGAGTTTTTTATGACCATGTAAATCCATGGGTCAATTTTAGGACCCTATATGGCCACTTCGATGAGAAAATGACATTTTATAAGAGTTAATTTAATGTAATGAGAAATATAACATTAATAAGTATCTTTTACTAAATAAATTTTATATGGGGTTATATAAGTTGTATATTAAACTATAAATAGATATTTGAACTATAAAAAAAAATTCATGCATCATTTTATCTTAATAATATTTTATTGACATTTTAAAAGTAATCTAAATTATAACACAAGGATGATACAGTTATTGCTACATTAAGAATGGATTTAATTAAATGATATGATAAATAATAAAATAAATAAAAGTTGAATATTTTGTTTCCATAAATGAATTTTATGGATGATATTGACATATTTTATTTTATTTAAAGCCTTTCTTCCAATGTAATAAATTTTTTATGAATTTTTTAAAAATCAATATATGAATTTATTCCAAAAATTGACATAATTCATAACTTAAAATATAAAATAGTTTATTTATTGATATTAAAAACATAAAAATCTAATATTTGAAAAATGGTTAAGATAAGTACAAATATGTCATAAATGATTTTTTTGGGTCCTTTGAAATGATGTGGTAATTACATTAACCCACAATTTGTTGATAAAAAGATATAATAGTAAGATTAAAATGGTTAAAAAATTTGTTAAACCACTATGATACGGTTAAAATATACTCAAAACTTCTAAAATATCTTTAATGATAGGTATTCAAACCAAAATCATCATATTTTATAATTATATGAGTTTTGGAGTATTTTTAAGTTAAATTGAATTTATAATAATGTAATATTTATGGACTTTCCCAATTTACCCATCACATCTTTTATAGAAGTGCACCTGTTCTTCTCTTTAAATCACACATTGAAATCCATTTAGTTCAGAAAATTTCTATCCAATACTCTTCCTAGAATCTCTCCATTCCTACTTAAAGCCTTAATTTGAGCATAAAAAAATTCAAGAAATCCTTTTGGCTCAAATAAAAAAAAGTTACCCGATTTAGAAGTAAAACCTTCTCTCAATTAACATTCATTTATTTCCCTTCTACACTCCCTATTCACTTATTATTATTTGACTAAATAACATCAAAAGTATCCTTAATATAATAAGATTTTTTTCTGAGAATTATTCTAAATATACTTACATAGACCTCTTGTTGAGCCAATAATATTTCTTTATGACTATTCCATTCCTTCATGTTTTTAAAATCAAAAACACTCAATCTTAAAAAAAAATTATTTTCCCTAATATTTTTCATAATGAAGATAATTTTCCTTTCCCAAGGAAAATTTATCCTTACTTATTTTTCATTGTTTATATTTTAGTCTAAATATATTTATACCTAAGTGAAAAATTTGGTTTCACATCGAAAACCTCAGAATTCTATAAATATTTAGATATAGAGTATTCTATTTTCAGGATCTGAATTCAGGTTCTGAATTCTCTGAAATTCAGAATCCAAATTCTCTGAAAATTAGAATCTCAATTATCTAAAATTTAGAATCAAAAATCTTTGAAATTAAGAATCCAAATTCTCGGAAATTTAGAATCCTAATTCTATGAAATTCAGTATCTGAATTACTCAAAATTCAGACTCTGAATTCCTTTGAATTCATATTCAAAATTCCTCAGAATTCTGGTTCCAAATTCCTCAGAATTCAGACTCTGAATTCCGAAGAATTCTGGTTCCGAATTCCTCAAAATTCAGACACCAAATTCCTCTAAATTCTCACTTTGAATTCCTCAGAATTAAGATTCCTATGTGTATATAATTCTGATTCTGAATTCATTGAAAAACAGAATCTTAATATCAATGTAATATAGGCTCTGATGGTTAACATTCTTTGACTCTGAATTATATTTTTTCCATAGACTCTGAAAATTTTAATTTGGATGAGCAACCATATTTTACTTACTCTTGTTTGAGTTATATAATGATGTCATGCATTATTTTACTAAATAACAATTGTTTGAGTGACATGTGTACAGGTCCCTCTGATACTTGAGGAAAAATATGACTGTTAGAGGAGAGAGATGACCATTGGAAATTTACCTATAAATAAGAACTCATTTGAATGAGCTCACAACTCCAAAAACAGTTCTACAACTCTAGAGATTACATGCTAAATGGATTTCTAGTTACAGAATTTAATGTTTTGTGTGTACTGAACATCTTGTACAGAATTTAATCATGCGACTACGAATGATGTGGGGTACATTCAAGGGCTTATATGGATAGGGAGACAGAGGTGTCGACCACCATGATGTTCGAGGGCTTTTGGGGATATCAAGATAGTCTCTGATATTCGTATCGAGGGCTTACCCTGCTATATGTAATATAGAATTTCATGAATGTATAATTCAAGTTACCTTTATCAATGGTTGTTGGATACCCTACTCTTTGGGTTTAATGATTACATAATTGTTACTTGTATTGTTTCATGTATTTTTTCTTCTGAATGTTGATTTATAAGGAAACTATAACTATCTTATACTTTATTGTACTTGTATAATCTGATTAGTCAGATTTTATACGCTTTGAGGTAGAATCTTTTTTCCTTGTAAAATTTTCTTATGTTTCATTTCCGGAACCATATTTCTTGAATCAAGAAAGTCTGTAGAACTAAGAGGAACTGCAAATTTACATTGTTTAACTTTTTTAAACATTACCATATTTAAAAGTTACAAAGGAATATTTTAATGTATATAATTTACCCCTTCTTGTATATTGAGCATCAACATCATTATTTCGAACCTACAATTGGTATCAGAGGAGGTCTCTGAAATACATATATTCAAATATAATTTTTCTTGATCACATTTGTCCTTATTCTATATTTTATTTGCTTAGGATATTTTTATTCTTGTTTACAAACCTTAATTACTAACTAGTTTGTGTGGAAGGATTTTTTTCTTTGAGATTGAAGGAATGAATATTGTTTCAATTATCAATCATAATCCTATTAGACCACATATATTTTATGGTTATGATTATGAATATTGGAGATATCGTATGAATACATTTCTAATTAACACTACAGTGGAAAACTTTGTAATGCTTACTAGAGATTACAAGATTCCTGATAAGGAAGTCAGAACTTTTACTAATCAAGAAAAGTCAAAATATCAACTAAACCACAAGGTACAAAATACCTGGTTGTGTTCCATGAACAGGAATACATATAGCCAGATTTCTTCTTTTGGTGCTAAAAATTGTATTTCTATATAGCTTGAAGTTACTCATTTCGGTATATCCAATGTTATTGAAACTAGAAGATCTAGGCTTAGAGCTGAGTATCAGGGTTTTTTCTTTCCTTATGTTGAACCTAAATTTAAGGTACATTATAGATTCATGACTATTGTAAATAGTTTACGATCCATTGGTGAAAAATGTTTATATAATGAGGCACTTATGGAAAAAACTATAGACATCATGCTTAATGAATGGGAATCAAAGAGAATAGCTATTGATGATAATATGAAAGTCTCATAGATTAAATTTTATGATCTTTTTGAACTCTTATTAAACATGATACTATAATGAAAATAGATTCTGAAAATGTTAAGCAGAAGAATGGGAATGAATGTGTTTCTTTTAAAACTACCTGTAATCATATGAAATCTAAGACTCCTGAGAGAGTAACAGAACTAAATTGAATAAGGTCATTATTTTATCAAAATAAATTGAAAGTGAACATTCTATGAATTAACGAGCTAGTATTTCTTGAAGGATGAAAAAGATAGTTGGGAAGAAGGACTATCAGTAAATATATAATAAAAATGAAATAAAGTACAAGAAAGACTCTGATGTCACGTGTTATGAATTCAAAAGTGCAGGGCATATAAGGCCTGATTGACTTATGCTTATGATAAATGATAGAAAGTATAAGGATTCTAAGAAGAATAGAAATAAGTTCTACAAATCTAAAGCTATGAATGTTTTGAAATCCAATGACACCTGGACTGCCAGGGGTAGAGACTCTTATGATGAATCCTCAGATTATGGATATTCTAGTCAGAAGAATCTTGGTCTATTAGCCATGAAATCTATTGAAAATAATTATTTAATGGCCAAGGTACACAATGTGAAATCCATAACCAATGTATCCATGAATTCTAATTATAGAGATAGTTAATATTATGAATCTTCAGATGAATAATCGTCTTCTGATTAAGATAGTAATATACCTACCTTCGAAGAAGTTTCTTAGGTTTTCTAAGCATCTTGAGAAAGAACATTCTTATGTCAAGAAAAATTTTGGTAAGGAAATTTCTAGGATTTCTATTATTACTACAAAAATATTAGATCTTTCTAAATATCTTGATAGAAAAATTTATAACATTGAAAGAATTTTTAAAACCCATTAGGAAGTTAATCCTGATAAGGGTAAATTTTTTAAGGATCTAGAAAAAGTAATTTCTAAGAAAAATGTTTAATGCCTAAATTTATTTATAAAAATAATGTTTTTTAGGATAAGAACATAGTTATTAAGATAATGCCAGAAATATTTTCTTTTAAGGATTTGTTTTTCTACCTTTACCATAGGTAAGGAAAATTATGATAAGATGTATTCCCAAATTCAACCTCTAAAGAATAATTCTGGTTTTGGTTATACTAGTTCAAAACAAATTTTTAAAAACAATTATTTTGTGCCTCAAAGTGATCCATTATGAAACAAGTCTCAGTGTGGTAGCAATTGGGAAAAAAATTGATCCTTAAAAATAACTCAATCTTTAGGTTTTCATAAATCTTATTTATCAATGAAAATGTGGATTCTTAAAATTTTTTATTCTGAAGTTTCCAAATCCAAGAATATTAGGGATCCAAAAGTCAAACACTAATGTTTTCAAGAAAATAAAGATAGTACCAATAGAAATACATGGTACATGGATTGTGGATGTTCTCGAAATTAGACTAGTAACAAAAACAGCTTTTAAAAGATTATCAAGATGAAAGGAGGAAAAGTAACATTCAGAGATAATTCTCAGGGAAAAATTATTGGTATAGGTAACATTGTACATCTTGAAAAAACATTGATTTCAAATTTTTTATTCATTAAGGGTCTTATGCACAACTTCATTAGCATAAGTCAATTATGTGATGAAGGTTACATTGTGAATTTTAGGAATTAAAAGTTCATAGTACACAATTCCAAGGAAGAGATTATTCTCTCTACCAATAAGAAAGAGAATGTATACATGTTAAACATAGATGATCTTTGAAGCTAAGACCTTCCATGACTTAGTGCAATGGAAGATCATTATTGGTTGTAGAATAGAAGGTTAGGACACTGTTACTATAGGAACCTACACAAACTCTCTATAAAAAGACTACTTGAGGATCAACCAGAGCTTAGATTTTATTTTTAAAAGTTTTTTATCCTTGTAAATATAAGAAGTAATATAAATCTAGTTTTAATTCAATCAGTGAAGTCTCAACTACTGATGCATTACACTTAGTGCATTTGGATCTTTTTGGCCCAACACAAACTAAAAGAAATGGATAAAATTTTATATATTTTTATTAATTGATGATTACAGTAGATTTAAATTGGTCTATTTTACAATAAATAATTCTAAAGCTTTATTAATTTCAAAATTTTTAGAGCCCATGTTAAAAATGCGACAAAACTTTCTTTGATAACTATCCACAATGATCATGGAGATGAATTACAAAAATCTGATTTTGAAACCTTTTGTAGTTGAAAAGGAAATACTCATAACTTATCAGCACCAAGAACAACTCAACAAAATTTAATTGTTGAAATAAGAAATTTAATTCTTCAAGAGATAACAAGAACCTTGCCGAGTGAATATTTTGTAGGCCAAATTTTTTTATCTGAAGATGTATGTACTACTTGATATACTATAAATCGTGTTTTGATTAGACCTTTTCTTAATATAACTCATTATGAGTTATAGGGTGGTTGAAAACCTAAACTTTCCTACTTAAATGATTTTGATTGCAAGGTATTCATTATGAATACTAAAGATATTCTATACAAATTCGCACCAAAATCCGATGAAGAAATTTTCATAGGTTACTCCACAACTTCTAAGTATTATAGAGTTTTCAATAAAAATACTTGTACTATTGAAGAAACAGTACATGTTATATTTGATGAAACTGATCATTTTTTTTAAACAACATCAACCTACATCCCCAGATGTGTTTTAAAAAACTAATTATCAATCATTGGTAGAATAACCTTCTGATAAAGAAAATTTTCATCAAAATGTGTCTGAAGCATTTACCTCCAAAGACTACCTACACATTGTTGATGAACATGTTTTACAAAACACAAATTAGTTGTTTCTAAAGAATTATCCTAGTGATAGTATCATTAGTGATTTAAATCAACCTTTAAGGTATAGAAGTTCCATATAAAATGATGTAGAAAATCTACCATTACTTTTCCAATTATAACCATAAATCAATGATGAAGCTTTAGGAGATGTTGATTAGGGTAAAGCTATACATGTTGAGCCAAATGAATTCAAAAGTAATAATGTCCAGACCTTGGTTGAAAGACCTAAAGAAACTTCTATTATTGGAGTAAAAGGAGTCTTATGAAATAAACGTGATGAAAATGTAATCATAGTAAGAAATAAAGCTAGATTGGTTTCTAAATTCTATTATCAACAAGAAGGAATAGACTATGAAGAATCCTATGATCTAGTAGCTAGACTTGAATCTAACCATATTCTACATGACTTTGTAGCATTATTCAATTTCAAACCTTTTCAATTGGATATTAAATGTGATTTATTTAATGATTATGTTCAAGAGGAAGTTTTTGTTGAACAATCTCCATGCTTTGAAGATACAAAAAATCCTGAACATGTTTTCAAACATACCAAAACTTTGTATGGACTCAAGAAAGACCCTAGAGCCTGGTATGATAGACTTATAAGGTTTTTTCTTCAAAATAATAATGTTAAGGGAAATTCCGATCCAACCCTTTTTATAATGAATGATAAGGAATTTTTTATGATTTTCCAGATTTATGTTGACGACATTATATTTGGTTCAAATAAGAAAACTTTAATTGATTCCATTGAAGATATAATGAAATCAGAGATCAACATTAGTATGAAGGGTGAGTTAAAAATTTTCCTTGATTTTCAAATTTCTAAAAAACCAGAAAGAATCTATATATCCCAACATATGTATATTAATGATCTTCTTAAAAATTATGGATATTACAACACTAAGAGTAAAAGTGGGTGAATAATTTACCTCCAAAGACTACCTACACATTGTTGATGAACATGTTTTACAAAACCCAAATCAGTTGTTTCTAAAGAATTATCCTAGTGATAGTATCATTGGTGATGTAAATCAACCTTTAAGGACTAAAAGATCCGTATAAAATGATGTAGAAAATCTACCATTCCTTTTCCAATTAGAACCATAAATCAATAATGAAGCTTTAGGAGATGATGATTAGGTTAAAGCTATACATGTTAATCCAAATGAATTCAAAAGTAATAATGTCCGGACCTTGGTTGAAAGACCTAAAGAAACTTCTATTATTGGAGTAAAATGAGTCTTAAGAAATAAATGCGATGAAAATGTAATCATTGTAAGAAATAAAGCTAGATTGGTTTCTAAATACTATTATCAACAAGAAGGAATAGACTATGAAGAATCCTATGATCCAGTAGCTAGACTTGAATCTAACCATATTCTACCTGACTTTGTAGCATTATTCAATTTCAAACCTTTTCAATTGGATATTAAATGTGATTTATTTAATGATTATGTTCAAGAGGAAGTTTTTGTTGAACAATCTCCAAGCATTGAAGATAAAAAACATCATGAACATGTTTTCAAACATACCAACACTTTTTATGGACTCAAGAAAGACCCTAGAGCCTGGTATGATAGACTTATAGGGTTTTTTCTTCAAAATAATTATGTTAAGGAAAATGCTGATCCAACCCTTTTTATAATGAAAGATAAGAAAAATGTTTTGATTGTCCAGATTTATGTTGATGACATTATATTTGGTTCAAATAAGCAAACTTTAATTGATTCCATTGCAGATCTAATGAAATCAGAGATCAACATTAGTATGAAGGGTGAGTTAAAAAGTTTCCTTGATTTTCAATTTTCTAAAAAACCAGAAAGAATCTATATATCCCAACATATGTATATTAAATATCTTCTTAAAAATTATGGATATGACAACACTAAGAGTAAAAGTACTCTCATTGGTACTTCATATTCACTTGATCTTGAGGAAGCTGGGAAACTAGTAGATCAAACATCTTTTAGTGGTATGATAGGAAGTCTACTTTACTTGATAGCTTGTCGTCCGACATTAATGTTTTTGGTATTATTATGTGCAAGATATCAATCCAATCCTAAGGAATCTTATTTAAAGGCACTGAATATAAATTTTCACTACATAAAAGGAACCATGGATCTAAGACTCTTTTATACCTCTACAAATGATATTGTTTTAAAAAAATCGAATACTGACTTTGGTGGATGTAAAATGGATATAAAAAGTACATCCCAAACATGTCATTTCTTAAGAGATGATTAGTTTCTTGGTAATGGAAAAATCAACAATCAGTATCACATTCCACTGCTAAAGCTGAATTTGTTGTAGCTAGAAGTTGTTGTGTGCATGTGTTGTGGATGCAACACACACTCAAAGACTATGGTATGAGATTCTCCAAAACAAAAATTTTGAGTTATAATACTAGTGTCATTGACTTAATTAAAAACCCATCACATATCTCTAGTGATAAGCACATAAATATTAGGCATCACATTCTTAGGAATCCCTCGCCAAAAGGAGATATCATTCTTCAATTTATCAAAACACAAGATCAACTTGCAGATATTGTCACAAAATCTTTACCATTCGATAGATTTGAATACAAAAAAAATATGAATGATAACCATAAGGTAATCATACTTATTAAATTCTTGTTGAATCCTATCTCCCTACAGTAAGAAATTCCTTTTCATAGGGGTAGTAAATTTTCTTGTTAGCCTTTTTTTTTTGTAGTTAAAATTTTCATATGTAAAATTTTCGTAGTTAAAATTTTCATAGTCAATGTTTTCATAGTCAAAATTTTCGTAATTAATATTTTCATAGTCAACATTTTAATAGTTAAAATTTTCGTTGTCCAAATTTTTATTGCCAAAATTTTCATTGTCAGAATATTCTTAGTTAAAATGTTCGTAGTTGCGGTTTTTGTAGTTAAAATTTTCATGGTAAAAATTTTCATAGTAAAAATATTCGTAGTAATGTTTTTTACCGTAATCATAATTTTGGAATCTAATATTTTTCCAGAAGAATTATACTCATTTCGAATATTTTCCCTAATCAATTAAAAATATATTATAGCTCTCTCTATGTTATCGTAATCCACCTTTTTAGTTGATGGAATTTTATTCTGTTTTAAAAAAAAATTTCGTATTCATTTTAATTTTTCTTAAATCTGATTATTTTTTCTAAAATCTCGAAATAGTGAATTGGACAGAATTTTATACTACCGCTATCTTTTCCACCATCATATTTTATTAGAAGTTGTTAAACCACTGGATCAATCTGGAAAGCTGAACTGTCTTCTCAAAGACAATATAAAAGACCCCAAACATCTTGTCCCACATCGAAGTCAATTTATTGTGTGCTAATTCTCTAACCTTCCTACTGAAGTCTGTTCCAGATCTTCAAGTTTTCTTCAGTTCCAAATGTCTGCTAAAGCTTGGTCTCAAAAAGAAATGTCATCTATAAAAACATTTATTGAATGGATTATTTACAGAGAAAGGCTGCTTCATTCAAATTTCTTTTCTACGTGTTATACCATTATCTCGAATAACGTCAAGCATAATGGGTGGTAGAGTGTTTTCATATAAAAACCAAAATCACAGGATTCGGTGTATCCAGATTTCCTGGTTGAATTCTATGAGACAGTAATCTTTTTCAATGAAGGAGGAAGAGATATATTTTCTTTCAAGAGTTATGGGAAGACATATTCTCTTTCTTATAGTAAGGTATCTAGTCTCATTGGTATTTTTTATGATGGGGAAGCTGAGATCTGTACTCACAAACTACTCGATGTATCCTATTTCTTTGATAAGGAAAAATCTATATCATGCCTTGGTCTTTCAGAGGTGTAGAATCCGAGGATAGTAGATCTATCTACAAACCATTGAAATCTTGGATTGTGTGTTCAAGGGTTTTTCATACCAAGAAAAGGAGATAAGGATACTCTAATGATGAGTGACATGTATATATTGGATTTCTTTTTGAACCTTAGAAATATTAACCAGGGGAAGTATATCTTGATTATGATTGAAAATATCATGAATGGGAATTTGAAGACTTATATTATAATATATCCAACCATTCATTAAAAGATCATTGTTATTTGAATTTATTCCTTTAATATTGCATGCAGGTCCAAGCCGAGGAACTCCAAAGTGATACTGATAAGTGATGATACTCATATGAGGATGAAGATTGGCTTAAATAGTCAATTCAAAGAATTTTATGTCTATCAGAAAAGGAATTTGAAGCCTTGACAATGAAACATAAAAAAGTTGAGACATATAAGAAGGGTGGAAGGAAGGGTAAATCCATGGAGCTAGAAGAAAATGCAAAAACTCTAGTGGATAAGGAAAGTCAGTCAGCCCCACCGAAGAATAAGAAGCAAAAGACGTATATTGATGAAGTGGCTGCAAATTGGAGAGAAGATAAGAAGAACAAGAATGCAGGGGTTCATAGTTTTATCTTGGATCCTGCTGAGGAAAAGGCTCTGAAATAAATTTTTTCTGAAGAACTTGAGAAGCATAAAAAAGAGAAGATGAAGATGATGAAGATGTTAGTAGATTATATAGTCCAATTACTTCTCAAGGAAACTAAGAATGATTCTGAACAAGTTCCGGAACCGAAGAAATTTCTTCAAGAATAACTTCCTGAATCTATGGGAAAGAATTTTTTAATTCCCGAAAAACATCAAAAAGAAGAAGTTAAAGAAGAATAAGTAGTAGAAGAAGAAAGAAATGGTGAAACTGAAGATATATTAATGAATGTAGAGGAATTTCATGAGAAGGAAAGCCCTTATAAGAAATTATCATTCCAAACCTCTCATTCTGAACTGTCAAAGCTTTTTACTTCTGGTAAGAATTATGAGAAGGGGGAAGAAGAATTAAATAAAATATCTGGGGAAGAAATCATCAATAATGATTTCATTCAACTAGAGGATGTTGAGGCACGAGCTGAGACAGAAGATGATGATGAAAAAAAAATTGTTCAGTTATCAGATAGTAAACATGAATCTCTTGATCAAGAAGAAGTAATTTTGAAGGATGATAATGGAAAACGGTTTGTTGTAGATATAGCTGAAAAAGTTTTGGTAATGAAGAAAGAAGTTGGTGGTTCATCAAAGAGGAAGGTCGTTGAATTAGAAAATTAATCCTCACCATCCAAAGTCTCAGATTCAGAATCATCCTCTCATAGACATGACATTGTAGTTCAGTCATTGAAATAGCTTGATTGGACTATTCTAATATTTCTCAGTATAGACTCGAGATGCAAGATGCTTCATCATTCATTAAATGAAATAACGGATTCAGTATCCATGGTGATGGATAAGTGTGTCAAACTCGACATAGACTTAAATACTTTTCTCATTATCTATGAGGCTCATAAATTAACATGCAAAAAGATAAAAATATATTCAAGTAAAACAAAAGAAGATATGAGAATAATTGATTAATTTCAAGATAGTGATAAGGATGATTTTGACACAAAAGATGTGAAGATAAAGGATCTCACTAATATTTTTGAGGAAAATCTAACTTTGGAATAGAATTATAGGAATCATGAAGTTAAGGATTTGAATAGAAAGCAAAACTCAGTTTCTCAGAGCTGGAAAAGGGAAAGGGATATCAAAATTTAGATACAAGAGAATCTTGTTATGATAGAAGAAGTCTTGAAGGCCCATGCAGAATCTCATAAGGCTGAAGAAAATAAAATTAAAGCCTTAGAGAAGAAAATATAAGAACATGAGTAGCTGATCAAGAGTATATAAAATGATCCCAAGGTTATTAAGAAGATGAAGACTATTGTGATGAATCTGATGCCAAAGCAGAAGGAAGGATAATATATTCCAAATTCGATCGTTTGTTGTATTTTATAGTTTGAAAAGTTCTTTCAATCCTAATGAAATTCTTGATGCTCTTCATACTATTTTTGTTGTTTAGTACTAATCTTTCAAGTACCAAATTTTCTATTTAATTCCCTATATTTCTTTTTGAAAATCACAAATCCGTAAAAAGGATTGTCCAAATAGAATATTTTGTAAAGAAGATATTTTCCTAAGGGGGAGTTCATATAAGGGGATGTTTTCATCATGATGATTTTATAATGCAAGAAAATGTAAAATATATTTCATGAAATCAAGAATATGATCCCCAGTGTTTCCAAATCCTATGAGGGAGTTAGTCATATTCACATTGATCCATAAGTAAAGGGAGATATTTTTTATTTAGAAGCCCATAAAAATTTCTAAGTCCTTACATTCTTTTACGTAAAAATGATTGAGCTTTCCAAAAATGGGGATATTGTTAAGTAAATAAGGTTTTCTTATGAATTTTCAATCCCTTCATGTTTTAAAAATCACAAACACTCTATCTTTAGGAAAATTTCATTTTCCATAAAATTTTTCTTAAAGAAGAAAATTTTCCTTCCTCACTGAAAATTTATCCTTACCTATTTTTCATTGTTCAAATTTTAGTCTAACTCTTTTTATTCCCAAGTGAAAATTTCAGTTTCACATCTAAAACCCTATAATTATATGAATTTAGATATAGAGAATTCTGTTTTCGGGATTAGTATTCAGGTTACGAATTTTTTGATATTCAGAATCTGAATTCTCTGAAATTCAGAATCCTAATTCTCTAAAATTTAGAATCTGAATTCCTTGAAATTCCGAATCCAAATTCAATGAAATTCAGAATCTAAATTCTCTAAAATTCATAATACGAATTTCTCATAATTCAGACTCCAAACTCCGTAGAATTCTGTTTCCGAATTCATCATAATTCACACTCTGAATTCCTCTGAATTCCTTAGGTTTCAGACTCCGAATTCTTCAGAATTCAGACTCCAAATTCCTCAGAATTCAGATTCATAAGCTTACAGAATTTTGATTATGAATTCCTTGAAAAACAGAATATGAATATCATGGAAAATAGACTCCAAAGAAAAAAATTCTTAGACACTGAATTTTGTTTTTTCCATATAATCCGAAAATTTTAATTTGGTTGAGTAACCGTATTTTACATACTCTTGTTTGAGTTATAAAATGATGTCGTGCAATCTGTGGATAACTAATTATTGTTTCATTGACTCATGTATAGTTCCCTCAGATTTTCATGGAAAAATTCGACCGTTGGAGGAGGGAGACGGTAGTTGGAAATGCCCCAATAAATAAGAGCTCATCTAAACGAACTCAGAACTTTTACAATTATTCTACAAACCTAGTGATTACATGATGAAGTGATTTCTAGAGAGAGACTTTAATGATTTAGGCGTACTAAACATCATGTTCATAATTTATTCATGCCTCTCTGAATGTTGTAGAGGGCATTCGAGGGCTTCCGGTGATAGGAAGACAGAGGCATCGACTACCTTGATTATCATGGGCTTACGGGGATAGTAAGATAGTTTCTGATATTTATATTGAGGTATTACCCTATTATGGGTAAGACAGACTTTCTTGGAATTCTAAATCAAGTGACCATCATCCATGGTTGTTGGATACACTACTCTTTGGATTAAAAGATTTCATACTTGTAACTTTTATTTTTTCATGTTTTTTATCTTCCGCATTTTGATTGATATGGAAAGTATAACTATATTATACTTTCTGGAACATATATAATATAATTATAATGATTCTATACACTTTGAGGTAGAATCTATTTCCTTGAAAACTTTTCATAAATTTCATTTCCAGAACCATATTTCCGGAATCAAGCAATTCTTTAGAACTAATAGGTCGTGTGAATTTACGTTGTTTAACATTGCTAAACACTACCATATTTAAATGTTCCAATGTAATTTTTTAAAACATACAATTCACCCCCCTCCCCTCATGTATATTGATAATATACATGATTATTTAGATCCTACACCTCCATCTAATGGATACCAACATGATGTTTCTTTCTATGGAGAACTATTTCCTCACAAAATGAGGATTGTTCAATTTTATACTACAAGCTATCATGGTGGCCATTATTATAGATATATATATATATATATATATATTATATATTATATATATATATTATTTATATGGAGTCTATTATTTATTTATTTCTATTTTCAATATACCTTTATGTCTTCCATGATGTGTAGATATGGTCATTTTATTTGAGTAAGTGCAGACTATTGTCCTCTCAATGTGATTTGACTCATTCATGATATACATGGATCATATAAAGGATGGTTTTGTTACCTCTATGATACATACATGAAATAAATATAATACTGGTATTATGATATACATTTATATCATTTTATTATTATTCATTTAATTTGACAACGAAATGAATGTACCGCTCATGTGTATGTACGACCAGCTGTCTCCATGAATGGTGCATTTCATTTATTATCTAAAAATGCTATAAACTATTATAAATACACATATAATGGTTATATATGATATTTTAATCATTTATATCAATCTAGATATTTTGTAATATTTACTACATGTAGAATTTATATCAAAACATGTTCATTTTTGACTCAAGTACCGAATATTGACCAAATAGATGAAATTAACTTAAACAATTATGTAATTTTTATAACATGGTAATAAGTGATATAAAATGAATTATAAACATGAAAAAGATTCTGAATATTGTATAATTTATCTTAAGTTAATTATTCTGGATGAACATGGAACATATGGGATGAGTCAGACTCATGGTAAGGGATTTCATTTCATTCTACAATAATTGAGGCATATCCTATTGTTATTCACCGTTATTATCCTATATGATGTATATAAAACCCTTTTGATAAATTATATCATTAATTAAAATAATATCATTATTTTTTACAATTTTATTAATGTTATTCCTTGATGATTTTTATTCAAGTGTTTCTAAAGTGGGAAGTGACTCTTTAACTAAAACATCGTTTTAAATGATTTAATGATATATTCATGTAAAACATTAAATTTCATGGACATGTATCAAAATGGCATTTAGGAATTTATTTATTTTGGTATGAATGTTTTAAAATAAAATTTATTTCAAATGATTCAAAGTGGTATGAGAAACTTTGATTAAAAATTATTTTTTATTAAAGGTATTAAATGGTTTTTGAAATGGATTGAGAATTTAAATATCTCAAAACAATTTCTTTTTATTGAAAAAGAAATATAGTTCGTAAAATATTGATATTAGAAATATTTAATGTGTTACGATTGTAAAATGTAACTTGGAAATTTGACGGGTGGTTACGTGAGAAACCAATGATGGGTTATTACGTGATAAAACAAATGACGAGTTGTTCTGTGATAAACCAAGGATGGGTGGTTATGTTATAACCTCCAATGCATTGGGTATGAAAGTCAACAGTATAGCTATTTAATTTTCTGATATGTGTGGAAGTCAATCGTATTGTTATTTCATTCTTGTATATTTATGACCCATGTTCTCTTTATATGTTTTATGTTTCTTTTAATGGGATTTATGGTAATATTTTTGTTTCAAAATGAGTAAGAAATGATATTATATTCAGTGAAGGGTTTTTGCAACATCATAAATGTGATAAATATTAGATTATGATGAAATATTCATGGCTTACATATAACCACAAAACTAACAGTTTTCATCATTATGTATCCCTTACTGAGCTTTTTATTCTCATCCCTTGTTTTGAGATTTTTTTTACAGGACATAAAGAATAATAGAGTCATGGATGGGATTAATGAAGTTTTATGTTGTTAAATCATAAATCGATGTCATGTTTCTTTTTAAAGAGTATTTGTTTTAGAAAATAATGTATAGTGAGTAGATGTGTCTACTTGTAATATTCAAGTTCTTATGCATCAGTTATGACCTAATTTTATAAATACTTAAACCTGAAAATATCGACAATGTGAATTAATTTAAATTTTTAAATAAACTCAATATTAAGTAATGTTTAAGGTTAGGGATTATATTTGGTATCATAGGCCGGTTTAGATACCTGTAGAGGTTAGGCTGTTATTTAATAATATGTGATGAGTTTTATATAACCATAGTGGTGAACATGTTCGAAAGATGAATATTTCTTTTTGATAAATTTAATGAGTTTATGATAACATGAATAGGTATATCTCAGTGTTTACCCTCCTCATAAGATAATGTATGTTGATTTTACTTATATAATCACACTCAATGTTTTCGTTTTGGTAAATGGATTGATCTACCATGTACCAAAGTAACAATGGATGTGAATGAAACAGTGGAGGTTTTCTGAATAAAAAACCAAATAAAATGGGAGCTGTAATGAGAAATCTTGTTGTTATTCTTGACCAAATATCTGGATTCATGATTGACAACATAATCCTTGGGGCTTTTTCTAAGGCATCATATATATAGTAAATTAATCCCTATGGATATTAAGGTAATAATAATAAATGTAATTATATTAAAATACTTATGTGTCAATGTTGTGGAAAGAAACACGATGTAAAATTCTTCAAAGGGATGGGAAGTTGTTATTGATGTGATAATGATGGTTATAAATAAATAACATTCCATGCAAAAAAGAAGCATTCAATTTACTCCATGAAAGGGAAAGAAGTTATATATAAGGGATAAATTGTATCTTTTAATTTTTTTCATGGGAATTATGCAAATATATGTCCTACAAAGAAGGTTTGGGAATGTGATCAGTAGGACTATAAAAATATTTGTTTACCAATTCCTACTTCTATTCTAATTGAATATGGAGAAAGTAAGAATGACCTATGAAAGGTACGAATTATTTCTTAGCTTGGGTTTTGAAATTATTGAATCATAGGAAATTATGAATTATTTTTTTGTACGAAATATGTATAAAAAAATAATATGAAAAACATAGATAAAGGATCATGAATAATTTTTGATGATTAATATGTTTACATTTTGGGAATTGAAGAGTTATATCATATATATGGATGACGATATGTTTAAATATATTAATGATGGGATTACATTGGAAGACTTCAAGTATTTTTAACCATTTATTTTTTGAATAAAAATTTTAATTGACGATGAATTATCTTTTCTTTTGTGGATATAGCTATAAAGAACTATTAGGCTTTATATTATCATTAAATCTGAGGTAATTACGAGTTCTTAATTTTTTGGATTATAAATGAAAGGTATGAAATAACCATTGATGTTAAAATATGATATAGTTATTTTTGAGTAATTTACCACATTTTTGGAATATTATAAAAATATATAGTTTTTGAAAAAGGACAATATTTTGACCATGTGAAAACCTGTCACATCCGATAATGCTATGAGAATCGAAAAACAACCCCATTACGACTAGGATTTATCACATACCAATAGACTAAGTGTTTTCTCTGGTTAGTATGACTTTTTATTTTGAGTTAAATAATTCATTAGATAAATAATACGTTGATCTTGGGAACTTATGTTTTATCAAATGGATATCCTTATCATAGGTAAATGGTATGGTGATTAAGTGATAAATGTTATTTGGGAAGATGTTCCCTCTTATCGAAAAACTATATCCCTATTGAAAATATATAACTATGGGATTTATTTTGAGGTGTTATGGTTGAAATTTATTTTGATGAATAAATGTTTTTTGGGGACATATAGTGATTTTAGTTATTAAGGAGAATGATTAACCAATATTAGAGAATATGTTATTCTTTAAATTACTAATAAGTATGATAATTTATGAGTATTTATTGTTATTTGGAGGTAAATGTAAAAATTTATCATGGAAGAATATTTGATCAAATCCTGCTAACTTTTTGGGGTTCAATATTATTTTGGATTACATTGAAAAACTTTATCGACAATTGTTTCTTGAATGGTCTTTGTTGAACTTTGGCTATTGTTTGTTGAATTTTCGGGATTAAGAGTAGTATTTATTTTTATAATGGGTTATTATCTTTTGGGATTATATGATCTTCTACTTAACATTTTGGTTTTGGTTAATGTCAAATGATATGGAAAATATATATCTCATCTTTTCAAGATTAAGTGATTTTTTAGAAGTTGATTATAGCTCTTCCGGTGTGACCACGTCATCTTGATTACTAACCGTTTAGTAAAAAGATAATTTTGTGTTAGATATTTATTAATGAATGAAACTATACATGAAAAGTAAGTACGATTCCCTCGGTTATTATTCAAATTATTAAAAAAAATCATAAAATTTATTAAAAATATATTAAAACACAAAAAATTCTCCTTACATTTCTTATAGGGAAATCAAACACTGTCTAACCCTTCAGAAGCTTGTGGTTTTATGGTTGTTAATTTACTCCTTATCATGATTTATATCCCGATCCATCACTACAAGACACTTATTTTAGCTTAAATATCCATGTTTTCTTACATGGAACCCATGTATGATTTATCTCATGTAATCTTTGTAATTATATTTATTTCATTTAAATTGATATTTTTATTGTGCCCTTTTCTAATGTGGGATTTTCAGTGAAGTTTCTTTTCCCGATTTTAAAATAAGAAGGACACAATTTTCAAAAAGGGGAATGATGTAATTACCCATATATATAAAGAATTATACCTTTTCATTTCTATTAATATTTATGAGAAAGATATTTATTTTACGTTAAAGGGCATTCATTTTCTAATAGATTTCTCGACACACAAAAACATGTTTCTCTCAAATCATATGTTGTAAAAAATATTGAGTTATAACAAAAAATAATAATATAATAATATTATTATTATTTTAAATGGTTGTTAATGCTCAGACTTTGGAATTGTGGGAATTAATAGTATCATTTGAATTATAAATATATGGTTTACACTTTTTTAAATAATGATTCATTGGTTTCAAAATTTTTAATAAATGGAAATAAAAACTGTATATAAAGGACGTGTTTTTTCGAAATCTTATTTAAAAAGAGAATAATTGTGTTTGTAAAATGACATCACTTTTTATGATTTTATATTTATAGAAAAATATATGTTATATATTCTATTCAGTGTTTTAAATTCATCTTATATATTTTCTACCTATAATATAAGAATATATTCAATTTTGGTGATGAAGGAAGTATTTTATTTAAAATGCAGTTTTATAGCCTTTTGTTGGAAAAAACTTTTTAAATTTCTTTTTGTTAATAATATATGTTATATAAAACAAATTAATATTCTTACATAGAAGCAGGCCAGAAAAATATACATTGGTTAAATTTTTGGTAAATTTATGAAAAAATTTATTTTTAATGAATAGTGAAAAAAAACATTTAAATTCAAAAATATATTTTTATCTCATTTATTTATAAAGTTATATTCTACAATTAATTGGACTTAATTTTTAATTATATTTTTTTCATTTAATAAAATTTTTGTAAGTCGAAGTAATTTTCAATTGAAATTGGACATAAACAAATGTCAGTATTTGGATAGTTATTACTTCTTTAAAACCCGATTTCATTTTAAACAAGATTTAATTTTAAATTAGTTAATAAAAATTATGAGTTTCAAATTTGAAAAAATGGATTAAATATTTGGAATATTATGGTACAAATTGTTTGAATATGTACATTTTAATTTTGGACATTATGAATAATAAATTCAGTAATTATTTTATTTACCTTCGTTAAAATGTTAATATGGTAAATAAGGGTAATGAATAATATTATTATAATATTATACAAACATAAAACATGTTCTAATCATATTTTATGATTTATGTCATACCATAGTCATACATGAGTGGATTTGGTTTCCCAATGGAGCCATTTGGATGTGAAAATGACATTTTATTAGAATTAATTTAATGTAAATAGAAATATATCATTAAGATTAATCTTTTACTAAAAAAATTAAAATATATTTATATAATTGATCACATGGAATATATATAATGATTAGAAAGATAAAAAAATTTAATCATAGAAATTTAATTATATTATTTACTCATTAAATAAATAGTTTTAATTATGACACAATGATGATGTAGTGATTTCTTTATTAAGAAATGATTCAAATAAATGATATTATAAATATTTAAATAAATGTATTTTGATTATTTTTTGGCCATACATGAATTTAATGGATTATATTGACCTATTATATTTGAGTTAATCTCTTTTGATCAAATGAATGAGGTTTTTATTAATTATTAAAAAAATAATTACAATAATATTGTCTAAATTTGACATAATTGATAACATAAAATATAAAATAGTTTATTAAATGAAATTACATTCCTAAAAATTTAATAGAACGACCCATGTATTAATAGAATAGTAAATTTTCAAATATATTAAAATTTATGAATAATATTTTAATTTTATTGTAATGGGGAAACTTTTTCCAATAGTGTAATCAACATGCAACAACAGGTTTCCTTGAAATCGTACGTTGCACACAAATTTGAGTTATACCAAAAAAATAATATATTATTATTATTATTATTTTAAATGATAGTTAACGCCTAATAATTTTATGTGCAGAAATGAACATAACCAAGTACAATAATATTATTAAAATTATTCACAATTCCTCCTACAAATTTTAGAGGGTTAAAAAAGATTATATCTGATTTAATGATTGAAAAAATCTACTATTTTTAAAAGGTAGTTTTACCATATTTTGATGGAGAACCATTTTAAAAATATTTTTCACTTTTATAGGTTATAATGGAAAAAATAAAATTCATGTTTAGAATCAGCACATCAATATTTACATTCGATAATTTTATGGTATTTTTCTGATAAAGTTCATTTTAATGAATAGTGAAAGATCAAACATATTAAGTCAATACTTTATTTTAATATAATTAATTTATATATTTATATTGTACTCTTAATTGGTTTTAATGTATAATTAAATTAAATTTTTATCATTTAATGCAATTTTGGTCATTGTAAGTATTTTCACATCGAAATTGGAGATAAAAGTACATTATTATTTTGGTAGTTTTTACTTCTAAAAACATGTTTTTTCTTTTTTAAAAGATGAATTAATTTTAAATTAATTTATTCATTTTATGACTTTTGATTTTGGAGAAATTTTTTATATATTTGGAATCAGGAGGTCCACATTTTTTAAATAGGTATCTTTTATTTTTATACATTATGAATAGCAACATCAGTGAATATATTATTTACCATGGTTAAAGGGTAAACCTGGAAAATAAATGTAAAAAATAATATTATTATAATATTAAATTACAAAAACACATGTCATAAAACTACTGGAAGAGATATTTCCAACCATAGACATCCTTGGGTCGATTTTTGGACCCCATGGTGCCACTTGTGTGTGAAAATGACATTTATTTATATTTAATGTTAAGTTAAGGAAAATATATCATAAACATATATAATTTAGTAAAAAAATATTATATAGTGGTATATATGTGACATATTCATCTATAAATATTCATTTCAAATATAATATAATTTCATATATCATGGGATTTTATTTATAAATTTTAGATATTAAATAATTAAATTTAATTATGACACAATGGTGATGTAGTGAATGATTCATTAATAAAGGATTTAAATAAATAATATTAGAAAAGTTAATATTAATATAATGCTATTATTTTGATGTTATCCACGAAATTGTTGATTGATATTTACATTTAATATTTGTATTAATGACGTTTTTTTGAAGTAATCACGTTGTTAAGGAGTTTTAAAAAAGTGATCACAAGAATAGTGTCAAAATTGACATAATTCATATTTTAAAATATAAAATACTTTCATAAATATTATAAAATTTAAAAAATTATAAAATTAGACCAAATAGTTATCAAAAGTATAATATTTATTATTGACACTTTAATTAGATATTTGACATGTTTTGGTGACTATTTTGATTCTAAATGTGTTGAATGCTTGATAAAACGATAAGAGTAAAAAAGGGTTAGATTAAAAAAATAAGGAGTGAAAAATATCCATAACCTATACAATTAATATTGAATGATTTTATTTCATCTTATATTCATCTTATATTCTCGTTTAATTAGTTTGTGTACTTATGAGATTGAATATCATTTTATAATTAATTAATACTTTCCAAATATCTTGAAGTTCCCCTACTCCCTCTTATAAAAGGCCACCTCCTCTAACCCATACTTACACTTATAAAGCCCCCATGGATAATCCAAAATCTTCCAAATAATCTCCAAAAATCCATTTATTCCTCCTATAATCCTTACCTTTTGCAGAAGGAAATTCAAGAAGGCCTTTTGTCTTAAATCAAAAGGAGTTAACCAATTTAACGTAATGTCTTATCTTAAGATTCATCCAGTTATTTTCCTTCTCCCACTTCATAAAAACTCTATATTTAATTATATTTTAAATAAAGAAATATATTAAATAAAATGTGACGTTTTTACTAGAGGTATTCAAACTACACTTCTAAACACATCCATCTAATGGATATGAACATACTGTTTCTGTGGACGGCGAACTATTGCCTCACAAAATGATATTTGTTCAATTATCTCCTACTTCTTCTCATGGTGTCCATTATGATGGAACTATATTTAAACAAGGAATATAATATATTTATATTGCCTCCAGGATTCTGTATTTTTCATTTATATCATTCCCTTATGGTTACCATAATGGATAAATATGATAGTTTCATTTTAGGAAATGCAGATTACCGCCCCCTCAAAGTTATAAGACTCGTTAATGCCATACATGGAACATATAAAAGATGATATTAAAGAAAATATTTAACATATATAAAATTATATATTATACTGTAATTGTAATATACATATGTATAATTTAGTTTTCATTCCATGAAATATGAAAATATTAATGACTGTTGCGTTTATACATATGTATGGCTTACCATCTCAATTAATGATGATTTTTATTTCTTATATCCAAATGTAATGGAATATTATAAACACATATATAGTGGATATATATGATATTTAAATCATTGTAACAATTCGCTATATAATGTACTTTTGGCCATATGGACAATTTTTAATTATAACAATATCATTTTTTGACTCAAGTACCAATAGTCGAAAAAAAGACTGATATGAACATGAATAATTATAAGATTATTATATCAGGTAAATACGTGATATAAAAATAATAATAAACCTTAAAATGGTTCTATAGTAGATATATTTAATTTATGATAATTATTCATGGAGATAAAGAATCAACAACACAAATCGAAGACAAGGTAAGGGAACATCTTAACCCAATTTTAATTATTTCTGTTGATCATATACTTCATGATTATGTCATGCTATGATTATCTATGAAATTACTTTTTATATCATATCTTGTATTTATACATTACATATGTGTATCTATAATTAATACACATAATTGATCTATTTTATTTAACAAATAATCTTTTTAAAGGAACATTTCACCCTCCTCCTTTAGATGAAGACATATTTTATGTTATGTATTTTAATTTCCATTTTATCAATATGGGATATGTTCTTATATATACTTATCATTGTATATTTAATTTCTAGGTGATGAGATACCATATTTTCTCTCTTCAACTCTTTTTCATAATTTTTATGTTACGTTGTCAGGATAATGAATTTTTTTAAGGGACTTTGTCTCAATCTCTTTTCATTGAGGCATATTTTTATTTATAAATGACATCCATTAATATATTATAGAAACCCCTTTTAATTTAAATTCCATTCAAAGGGAATATTTATTTTATGTAGAATTTTACTAAATGAAAAAGGGAATGATTTATTTTAATGAATGCAGTGACAATGACCTCTCCTCCCCCACGAATACTACATTATAATTGCCTTCCTTAATAAGTCATTGTGTTTTTAAAATGAATTAAATACCATATAACTTTTTTACATGTTCTGGTATTGAATGTGGTTTTGGGAAATAATTTTTTCTTTCATTATGTTGAAATTATATATTGTGATTTCAATTTGGAAATTCTATCTTTCATTTATTCTTGTTTTATGTGTTATGGTTCTTGGGAATTTTTCATGTATACGTGTTTTTATATGATAATCCAAGAGTGGTTGAGCTTGAGATAGCTCTCCACTGTATTGGCTAATGTGAAAGAGGTAAACGTTAATGACTTTTCTCAGAGATTTAGGGAATATATTTTGATTTTTATTCAAAATGTAACTCCATGTGTTGTTTTAAATGCTACAATGTAAGTATGATTTGGAAGCCACATGTTACCTTTAGGAATCAAGATTTCTATGTTTTATTCATAAAGCTTATGATTTCACAAGGTATGGTTACGATTTTATGTTTTATGATTGAGAATTATGATTTCATTGATTTTAATGTATTGTATGAATAATGTCTTATTTTTTAATTTTATAACCCTTACTGAGATTTGTTTGCTCATACCATGTTTTTTGAAATATTTTTCCAATGTTATATGGATTGGTGAGAGAAAGGAATAATTCTAGAAGGTTTATATCAAGAAAATAATTATTTTTTATTGAAGGAGTATTATAATTGTGAAAAAATATGAAATAGTAAAGATGTAAACATTTATATTTTTTAGATGTAATGTAATATTTATGGCCTACTTTACTAAAAATAAAAACCAATAAACATCTTCAATGTTGAAATCATGACATAACTCAAAAATATGTAATTTTTAAGGGAGATTCCTTATAGTTTTTATCAATGGTCGATTTAGACAACTATAGGGATTTAGTGTTTTTATAGACACTTGGTTAGTCTCTATATCTACTCTTTATATTAAATCCGTATTTTGTAACATTTTCAGATTAAGGGAATTTCTTTACAAATGGAAGGAGGTGGATCTCAAATGGAGTTCCTATCTATTCCTGATGAATTTATTGTAATAATTTTTACAAAGTCATGTTCAGACAATTCTGAAACATTTTATAACATACATCACACTTGCAAACGTTTGTTTGAGATATCAAACACCTCTGGTGTACCTCGATACCGTTGTGGATGTGGGGTTGTATTTAATCAAATCATATTCTCTCAATATTCTTATATTTTCAAGAAAAGTAAATATTATCAAAACATTTTCAAATATTTTACCTTATAGAAATATTTTGAAGCATATTATGATTTTGAAAAAGCTTCTGATAAAGGAGACCCTTGCACAATTTATTTATATTTTGTTTTAAAATATAGTCTTTCCGCACATACTTATTGTATTAAAAAATCAAAAATGTTTGAATGTTTCATCTCAAAATAGTTCTGATTGTTTTATAAATATCATATTTTATTAGATATTTTGATATTATATGTCATACATGATTATTTTCCAAAATAATTTTTCTATGAACACCCATATGACCCAAGTTGTATGAGGTTTATTTGGATAAAGAAAGCAGATGATATAAATGTATCTATAAATCATTGTTGAAATGCATAGACTATCTATCTATATGAACAAGATGAAGATGAAACTAGATGGACCCCATGATCATGGTAAAATGTTCTTTCATTGGGAATGGTGTTATTTATGGGGGTAAAAAAATTCAATATATATAAGGCTTCATGAATAATGATATTTAGGTCATAATAAGATGAGATGAAAATTATAGGTAAAATAAAACCATTAAGGTTAAATCATGTTAGTGTTATTTTGTAGTTTTATAATAAAGGACAATACGGAAGATGGGTGAAAACCCGTCACGTCTAGTAAGGACTCAGGAATCAAACCTACAAGAGAATGGATACAAGGGTGCATCAACAAAAAATGGACCACGTGAAACCCCCAGTATGTTTGACTTATTATTTTTAGTAAAATAATTTTATTGATCAAAAAAATATTCTTTGGACATTATTTTTTATCAAATTGATATCCTTAATATAATAAAATCATTTGGTGATTAAGTTATAAAGGTTATTTTGAAGGACATTTTTTATTTTGGGAATACTTTATGTCTAAGGAAAATAGAATAATATGGGATTTCAATTGAGGATTAATTGTTCAATTTTATATTGGAGGCATCTATGTTTTTATTAAGGACATATATTGATTTGGTTTATTTATGGAAATGATTAATTTATCAATGAAAATATGTTATTAGGTTAATTACTTATCAATATGTGACTTTGAGAGTATACGATATTATTTGAGGATAACACTAAGATTTTTGTGGAAGTATATGTGATCATATCCATCTGAATTTTTGGTTTCAACCATAGTTTGGATTTTTTTGAATAATAGTATAAAAAATTATGTATTGAGTGGTCATAGTTGTACTTTTGGTATTGTTTGGTGAATTTTTGAGATTATGGGTAGTATTTCTTTTTATAATGGATTATCTTTTTCATGGATTATCTGATCTCATATTAACCATTTTTGTTTTCGTTAATGTCTAAATACAAGGGAAATATATATATCATGTTTTTGGATTATATGATTCTATAAAATATTATTCTAGTGCTTCATGTGTCACTATGTCATCATGAATACTCACTGATTGTTATAAAGATGAGTTTTTTGTAGATGTTTTTTAAATTATGATTGTTTACAAGAAAATTATGTTTCTGTTTGTCCATATTCAAGATAATAAACTAATTCTCCATATTTATGAAATGTCACAAAAAACCCAATAAATGTTTTATATTTAATTTTACAATTGTGAAATCAATGGATGTTTAACCTATCACAAGTTTGTGGTTTTCTGGTGGTTAAATTTCTCCTGATCATGTTTTATATGACTCTCCATCAGAACATGAAACATAGATTCTCTTTCATATACATTTTTTCATGTAATCATAGAATGTTTTAATTGTAAGACCTGTTTACTTATGTTTCTTTATGTTAAATTGATTATTTTATTGACTCTTTTTTAAGGTGGGACTTTCAAGGAAGTTTCTACGCCTATTTTTAAAATTATGAGGACGCAATTTCTAAAAGGGAGAAGGCTGTAACAACACATGTATTTATAGAATAATAAATTTTCATATATATTAATATTTGGGAATAAGATATTATTTTTTATAAGAAGAAACTTTTTCTGATAGTGTAATCAACACACAAGAGCAGGTTTCCTAGAAGTCTTACGTTTCTCACAACTTTGAGTTATAAAAAAAATTACAATAATATTACTATTATAAATGATATTTAATTCCTAGCCATTTTATTGGTGTAAATGAATATAAATAACTAAATTATTATTATTAAATGTCGTTACACTTATATAATAAATTTTAGAGACATAAAATCAGAATGAATTTGATTTTGCGCATGAAATAATTTAATATTCTTGAAAATGTTGATTTAACACCATATGAAAGAGAATTTTTTTTAAATTTAGTTTCTGTCACTCTTATATGTTCTATTGAAAAAAAATTCGTCGTTAGAAATGGGACATCAAAATTTTTTTGTTTAATTTTTGGTATTTTTCTGATAAAATTCATTTTTCATGAATAGTAAAAAATACCACATTTTAAGTAAAAATGACTTTTAATATAAATTATTTATATAAAAAGATTTTACTTTTAAGAGGGTTTAAAGTCTAATTGGATTATATTTTCATCATTTAATTGATTTTGGGTTATTGGAAGTAATATTAATTTGAAATTGGACATAAGGACATGTCAATATTTTGGATGTTTTTTCTTCTTAAAAGCATGATTTTTTGTTTTGAATAAGGGAATTAATTTTAAATTATTTTCTGCAAAATTTGTGTTTTTAATTTGGAAAAATTGATTCCATATTTTTAATAAGAAGTTACAAATTTTGTAAATATGTAACATTCAGTTTTAGACATTATGAATAGTTACTTCACTAAATATTTTATTTACCATGGTTAAAAGGTAAATGTAGTAAATAATGGCAAAAATAATATTATAATAATATTAAATTACCCTAACACATGTCATAATTCTATTTTATTAAATAATTCTGACCATGGTCATCCATGGGTAAATTTTATGACCACATAGAGCCACTTGTGTGTGAAAAATGACATTTAATTACATTTAAATTTATGTTAATGATTATATGACGTAAACATATATCTTTTAGTACAATACATTTAATATGGGGTTATATTGGTGATATATTCGTCTATAAATATTCATTTTAAATCTAAAACTATTTCTTATATCATGGTATTATATTTATAATTTTTAGAGATTAAATAAATTAATTTAATTATGACACAATGGTTATGTAGTGTTTGCTTCATTATTAACAGATTAAAATAAATGGAATTATAAATGTTAATATAAATTTTATTTTGTTATTAAGATTTCATCAAAGATTTTTTTGAATTATAGTTATATGTTATATTTTTATTAATGGAGATTTTTTTAGATTTAATCATTTTCTTATAGATTTTTTAAAAAGTCATGATATGATTATTGTCAAAATTGACATAATTAATTTCTTAAATATAAATATTTTATAAAATTTTATAAAATTCCAAAATATGTATTATTAAAAAAAATAGTTATCATAAGTATAAAATTTTATTACAGATTCATTAACTGGATATTTTTCATGTTTTGGTATCTATTTTGACTCTAAATGATTTAAATTCTTGATAAAATGGTAAGAGAAAAAAAAGGTTAAATAAAAATGATAAGGATTAACAAATATCCAAAACATGTAAAATTTTTATTGGACGATTTAATTTCTACATTATTCATATTATAATACAATTTAATGAGTTTTTGAACATTTTTTCCTGAAAATTAATTGATAATAAAATAATACTTTCAAACTATCATTAAGTGCCCCTCCTCCCTCTTATAAAGGGACACAACCTATAAACGTAACTCACACCTCTAAATCCCACTTAGCTCATACAAAATATTCCCAAATAATCTCCCAAAATCACTCTCTTACTCCTAGTAGATTTACAATGGGAATAAGTAAATTCAAGAATTCATTTTAGCTGAAATCAAAAGGAGTTACTTGATTTAAGGTATTGTCTTCTCTCAAGCCTCTTCCATTTATTTTCATTCTCCAAAACCCTAAAAATAAATTATTCCATTATTTTTTCCAACAATATGTATCTTAAATATACAATGATGTTGTTATGATAATTATTCAAACTAATATTCCACACACCTCCAACTAATGGATACGAACATACTATTTCGGTGGACGGCGAACTACTGGCTCATGAAACGAAATTTTTTCAATTATCTCATACCGCCTTTCATGTTGAAAAATATGATAGAAATATATTTATATATAATATATAATATATTTATATTGTCTCTATGATTAATTATTTTTCATTTATGGCATACATTAATGTAACACCCCGACCCCAGTTACCTAGTGTCGTTGCATTATTATTTAACATTGGCATCATAACAAAAGATCAAGTCTCAAATGACCGATTAGTTTAGTAGCCTTGAAAACACTAGATACATTCATAAGTCTTACATTACATAAAAAAGTGAAAAATCACAATAACATAGTCTCCATAGTCCACACTCCTATCCCCTTCAGACTATCCCTATAGGCCAGTCATAAAATATTTCTTCACATCTTGGGAAAATAAAATATAGATAGGGGTGAGCTCAGATGCTCAGTAAGGATAACAATACAGTAGAATCTTTCGTAAATAAACATAGACATTTAAGTCAATGTATAACTAATAAAAAAGCCTTTTAAACGTGAACTTTAACATAATATGGAAAAAGTGAAATGAAATAATTCCATTTATTTATTCACATTGATATTGTACTAGTAGAATAATCACTTGAAATATCAATAACCACTTTCATAATGATGGAATGCATAATTCCAGACTATCATAACCATGTAGCCAAGGCCTCGGGCCAAGACTACAAATAAGATTTTGTCAAGGCCTTGTTCCAAGACACTAGTTTGTCTCACGAGACCTACCGATGCATCGAGAATCAATAGAGGGCTGCACCCGTAACTTATTAAGTCCAATTCATTCCTTATATTAAAAGGTTTAAACATATCATAAACCATAACATAATCATATCACATAAAACATGCATAAAGGAAACATAACATTTCCACATTTCAATCACAAGATATCAATACAACACATTGATATAATAAAAACATTATCAAAACCATTTTCAATACCCAAATAAAAGAAAATTAAAACTAGGTAATTAGTTTTCATTTAAAAAATGTTATGGCTTGTAGAGGAAGCTGAAACTCGAATAATGGTCACGGCGGCGGAGATGTCGTTGTTGCCGCATATGTAAGACAAAACATTCCGTTTGTAGTTTAGTAAAATTCTTCATATAGAATGATTCATTTTCAATAAAAGTCAAAGTAAAAGGGGATTATACACCGTATAAAAGAAAGTCTTGTATTAAAACAAAATATTCCTCAATGAAAGAAGATTGAGACGAAGTCCCTTACCTCGTGTCTGACTTGACTCGATCATTATTTAAACTCCAAAATAATAAACTAGATATAATTTCTACTTACTTAAAAACATTATTAAAGTTAATTATTCATTTTATATCACTTATTACTATGTTATTAACATTATGGAATAATTTATGTTAATAACGGTCGTTTTATCGATCTTTGGTACTTGAGTCAAAAATAAACTTCTTATAATTACAGGTTGTTCATGTGGTAAAATATCCATTATCTCCATAATTATATTCATGATATAAATATAATATATATCATATATATCCAGTAGATACATGAATTTATAATATTATATAAAATTTAGAGGTAAGAAATGAAATGCAACATTCATGGAGACGGTAAGCCGTACGTATGCATGAACGCTACTTTCATTTATATTTCGTATTTAATGGAATGAAATCATAATTATATAATGGTATATTATAATTCCAGTATAATATCATATATAATATCATTTAATACATCCTTTATTCATCCCACATATGGCATTAACGATTCAAATCACTTTGAGGCGTGGTAGTTCGCACATCCTAAAATGAAGATATCGCGTTTACCCATAATGGAATTCATAAAGTTATGCCATAAATGATAAATACAGAAGAATAAGGAAATAATAAACATAATATATATCATATATAAATATAGTGACATCTTAATGGCCACCATGAATGGTGTTAAAAGAATATTGAACAATCATCGTTTCGTGAGGCAGTAATTCGCCACCCACGGAAACAGTGTGTTCTTTAACCATTAGATGAAGGTGTGTGTAAGTGTAAATAAAATACTTCTCAGAAAAACATCCTAGTATATTAAATATACTGGTTTTGTTACAAAGGAAATAAATAAAAAGAGTTTAGGGGTTTGGAGAATCAAAATAAAACAAAAGGACATAAGAGAAGACATCGCCTTAAAATCGGGTAACTCGTTTTTATTTGCGCCAAAGTCTTCCTTGGGAAGACTTATGCCCAAAGTGAGGCTTCTAGGAGTGACATATGGATCTTTAGAGATTATTTGGGAAGAGGTTGGCCGAGCCAAATGGCTTTGAAGGTTTGAATAAGGTGGTAGAGGTGGGGGACTTTTATAAGAGGAGAAGAGGGGCACTCTTGGAAAGTCATGAAATGTTACATTATTATGAAGTTTTTTTCGGATAACAATGGTCCCACAATAATATATTTCGTGGATAAGGTGATAAGGGTTCGAAATACACCCATAAAATAGGTTTTTTACAAGTTTAAGTTTTATATTTTACCTTATGTTTTCATTTTATTTAAATTGTTCACTAATGAGGTAATCGCTGCATCATCTTGGTGTCATAAATAAATTTATTTATTTAATGTTTAAAAATTATAAAAAAATTACCATGATGTATGAAACTATTTTATCTTTACAATTAATATTTATAGTCGAAATGTTAACTTATATAACTCCATGTAATAATTGTTTTAGTAAAACAACACATGTTTGTGACAATTTTATTTTTACTTTAGATAAAAAGTTATTAATGTCGTTTTCTTACACAAGTGGCTCCATGGGGTCCCCAAGTTGATGCATGGATTTTATTGTTCGGCCATTACTCATCCAATAAGGGTAGGACAAGTTTATAGGTAATTTAATATTATTATAACATTATATTTTCCTTAAATTACACTAATTACCTTTAATCGTGATTAATAAAACTTAAAGTTACTATTCACCAAAAATTATTTTCGTCCCATTGAACCAAATTTTACATACTAATGACAAAAATGTATGTCGTATTTTTGAAATTCAATTCAAATAATTGGTAATGTTTTATTTAAATGAAAAATTAGTTTTTTAACTACCACTTAGTGGTTTCACTATTCATCAAAAATTGAAGTTTTTCAGAAAAATACCATAAATTCACCCTAAGCTATATTTGATATTTATAATTCAAAAATGATGTATATTTTACAAACATCAAAACATATAAGTTGAATTAATTAAATTAATAATTAATTCATGCAGTCACAACAAATAGTGTGTTTTTATGAAACAATATATATCAAAAGATTGACAATTGTTTGTGTCCAATTTCAATGTGAAATTAATTATAAAACCACCATTGGATAAAATGGTAAAATTATATTATAATTATACTTTGAAACCTCTCAACGGGATAATTTATCACTATAAATTATTTCGATTAAAAATGTTGTTTTTAAGTATTTTTCTACTATTCATCGAAAATTGGATGTTCTCAAAAAATACCAAAATTTCAACAGAGGATAATTTTGATATTAAAAATCCATAAATGAAGTCCATTTTTAAATATAAAATTTATATAATTTCAAAAACTGTGTATTACTATTCATAATGGCAACTTTGATTGGTCGCGGTGTGTTAGAATCTTGAACATGCATACAATGCAAGCAATTGCATTAATGAAAGAGAAGCGTATCATGGAAGCTTGGGGTGATACATTCTACCCCCTTTCAATAATTTGTGTCCTTGAAATTTGAAATTGTTCTTCTAAAATAAAAGGTTCAAAGTAGAAAATACATTTGTGGAAAACCCACATCAGAAATAAGTTTAATAAAATTTAGCCTTAATAAGAGGGAAACCGGAAATGAAAAAGTCACCACAAATTTATGATCTCGATTAGGAGAACATTGGTGGAAATTATAGACAAATAATTGGAGTGAAAACATAAATATTAGTAGGGAGTGATTGAGGTCATCAATCACAAACAAGTTTAATATTAAGGGCCTCAAAGCCTTCAATCTATGGTGATTTAAAATATCATCAGTTCAACAACACATAAGGTATTAGGATAACACATTTTTTTAAAATCCCTTTCCTAAAGTTGAAGAATTAATTTATTCATTGAATAAGATAAAGGTATATATATATATACTTGACATTTACAGTTTCAACCTCCAACTAATTTCTACCACAAACTCATCATTCACTCAAAAAGATAATAGAACTAAAACATATTATATTTATCCTAATCGTACAAGATTACAAATATTAACACATACCATTTAGATTAGGAAATATATTTTTTAATAACCAGGGACTTCTAGTAGGCTAGTTGTAGTTAATAAAGGCATGTTGCACTATGGTTGTGGGTTCTATTCCTGGAGCTTTGTCCGACGCAACGGGTTATCTCCCAACCTGCAGGTTTTCCTTTTCCTAAAACTATAGTATTATAATATTCCCAAAATAATCTTCATAAATGTTTTATCAATACTATCCAAAGTTAAACTTAATCCATTCCATATTTTATAGTTTTCCAAAATACCTATGTCCAGACTTTCTCAAAAAGGTCACTAAATTCCAAAATCAATTGTAACATCAGATTCCCCAAACAAGGTAAAGTTTCTATTATTGTCACATACTAAAAATATGATTACCTTCATCATATTAAAACCATAATGAAAACAACAAGTACTACAGTACAATCCTTATATATATCACATTATTATTATAACCATAATATAGTTCTTGAGTCCAAAAACACAAATACAATAATTATTCAACTTCATCTGTTGTAACAACATAAGCTTTGGCTTGCTTCCTTGGAATTTTATGAGGTAAGATTCCTTGGCACTTAGGGCATTAATTTTCATAATTCCCCATTTCTCTACAATTTTAGCATTCAACATTGATAGCCTCTTTCATTCTCTTACAATCACGAGCCTGGTGACCTTTTTCTCTACATGTTTGACAAACTCTCATTCCCTTTAGGCAAGTACCGGGGGGATTCTTCCCAATATTATCACATAATAGAAAATACTTCTTTGCCTTTTTCCCTTTATTTGTCTCTTGTTCCACCGTTCTCTTCGTCTCTTGCTTTACTTTGTTTTCATAAGATATATAAAATGCATTTTCTGTCTTGATAGCACACGAGACAATATCTTCGTATGATGAAAAGGATTGTGATACTAATGCTCGAATGAGAAATGGTTTTAACCCATAAATAAAACGATCAATATTACTTCTTGGGTTACATATATAATCTACATTAAGTCTCCCTAACCTTGTATAGTTGGCCTCATACTTTGCGACATTCTCATCCTCCTTTTGTCTCAATCTGAGAAATTTCCTTTCCGTATCTGCATGATAGTCACGTGGATAATATTTTTCTATGAAAAGCTCTTTGAACATCCTCAATTCCATATTTGATACCTCATCATCTTCCTTTGTGTTTTGAATAAATGACCAACATTGTCAGCATATCCAGTGAGGCGGTAAACTGCCATGATAACCTTTTCCCTTTCACTACTCCCCTAGTAATGGAATATTTTCTTTAAAGAATTAATCCACTGCTCATCTTCTAATAGATTTTTACTCCCAATGAATTTTGGTGGTTGTTGCCTCATGAAGCGGTCTAACATTGATCCTCCATTAGTGGATCAGGGTGCTCCATAAGAGTAAGTTTATTCTTCATAACCTGGGTGAGTTGTCCTAGTATGGTGATAAGTTGATCAGCACCAGTTGTATCACCTGCTCCACTATAATTATCTTGAGAAGGAGGGAAATATCTACATGGAGTGTGTGCATTGATTCAATTTCAATTCCTTCCACTAGGAGCCATTTCTAAACATTTTCATAAACTAGATTAGTTTATGAATGGAAATACATAATAACAAACTTGAAAAACACTTAACATAAATTGAAAAATTTATGGATATAATCCATAATCATAAAAACAAATTCTTTGAGGAAGTATATACTCATAATCCCATCATAATGTTTTGTAAGGAAAATGAGAATTATCTTAATAATATACCCCGAGAGTGTCGTAACCAAGAGTGCAACAAGGCTTGTTGTCGTGCACCAGTTCCAATTCGAGTCTAGCTCAATGTGGCATTTTCGGGTATTACCCCTAGGTATATCTGTGCCAGAGCTGCCTCTACCTGCTCGTATCTAGACAGGGATGTATTTCTTGGAAAACTCACAAAAATATCTGTAATACCAAAATTCTAGGAAGTTCTTCTATACTAATCCTAAAATTCTATCTTAGGGCTATGTGATCTAATCAGATTTTATCTAAATCTAGCTTCCAAGTCTAGTACTAAACTGCCTCTGACACCAACTGTGACGCCCCGACCCCAGTTACCCAGATTCGGGGCATTATTACGTAACATTGGCATGATCACAAAAGATAAAGTCTTGGAATACCGATTAGTTTAGTAGCCTTGGAAACACTAGATACATTCATAAGTCTTACATTACATCATAATGTGAAAAATCAGAATGACATAGTCTCCATAGTCAACACTCATATCCCCTTCAGACTATCCCTACAGGTCATTCATAAAATATTTCTTCACATCCTAGGAAATTAAAACATAGAAAGGGGTGAGCACAGATGCTCTATAAGGATAAAAATATATCGGATACATTCGTAACTAAACATAAACATTTAAGTCAATGTATAACTAAAACAAAAGCCTTATAAACTTTAACTTCAACATAATATGGAGAATGTAAAATGAAATAATCCCATTTACTTATTCACATGGATATTCTACTAGTAGAATAATCACATCCACGATCAATAACCACTTTCATAATGATGGAATGCATAATGCCAGACAATCATAACCACGTAGCCAATGCCTCGTGCCAAGACTACAAATAAGATTTTGTCAACACATCATGCCAAGACACTAGTTTGTCTTATTAGACCTACTGGTGCATTGAGGAGCTATAGCGGGGTGCACCCGCCACTTATTATGTCCAATGCATTCCATATATGAAATGGATTAAACATATCATAAAAAATTAAATAACTGTATCACATAAAACATGCATAAAGGAAACATAACATTTCTGCATTTCAATCACAAGATATCAATAAATCACATTGATATAATAAAAACATTATCAAAACTATTTTCAACACCAAAATATATTAAAATTAAAAATTGGTATTTATTTTTTATTTAAAAAAAGTTATGGCTTGTAGAGGAAGCCGAAAAAGAAAAAATGGTCATGGCGGCGGAGAAGTCGTTGTCGCCGAATACGTAAGACAAAACATTCCTTTTGTAATTCAGTAAAACACTTAGTATAAAAATATTCCTTTTGAATAAAAGTAAAAGTAAAAGGGGTTTATACTCCGTATAAAAGAAAGTCTTGTATTAAAACAAAATATGCCTCAATGAAAGAAGATTGAGACGAAGTCCCTTACCTCGTGTCTGACTTCACTCGATCATTCATTAACCTCCTGAAAAATAAACTAGAGTTAATTTCTACTTGTATAAGAGCCTTTTTAAGTTCATTATTCCTTTTATATCACTTATTACCATGTTATGATCATTATTTAATAATTTAAGTTAATAATGGTCATTTTGTCGATCTTTGGAACTTGAGTCAAACATAAACTTCTTATAATTAAAAGTTGTTCATGTGGTAAAATATCCATTATTTACAGAATTATATTCATGATTTAGATATCATATATATCATATATATCCTGTAGATACATGCATTTATAATATTATATAACTTTTAGAGGTAAGAAATGTAATGCACCGTTCATGAGGACGGTAAGTCGTACGTACGCATGAACGCTACTTTCATTTCTATATCATATTTAATGGAATGAAATCATAATTATATAAAGTTATATTATAATTCCAGTAAAATATAATATATAATATCATTTACTACATCCTTTATACATCCCACATATGGAATTAATGATTCAAATCACTTTGAGGGGGCGGTAGTCCACACTTCCTAAAATGAAGATATCACGTTTACCCATAATTGAAATCATAAAGGTATGCCATAAATCAAAAATACAGAAGAATAAGGAAATCAGAAACATAATATATATCATATATAAATATAGTGACATCTTAATGGCCACCATGAAAGGTGTTAAAAGAATATTGAACAGTCATCGTTTCGTGAGGCAGTAATTCACCACCCATGGAAACAGTATGTTCTTTAACCATTAGACGAAGGTTTGTGTAAGTTTAAATAAAATCCTTCTCATAAAAACATACTATTATATTTAAGATACTTGTGTTTTTACAAAATAAATAAATAAAAAGAGTTTATGGGGTTGGAGAAGCAAAATAAAACAAAAGGACATAAGAGAAGACATTACCTTAAAATCAGGTAACTCTTTTTGATATGAGCCAAAGGCTTCCTTGGGAAGACTTTTTCCAAACGTGAGGCTTCTAGGAGAAAGAGAGGGAAGATGAGAGATTTTTTGGGAAGAGTTTGGACGATCCAAATGGATTTGAAGGTGTGAATAAAGTGGTAGAGGTGGGGGCCTTTTATAAGAGGAGAGGAGGGGCACTCTTGGAAAGTCATGAAATGTTACATTATTATGAAGTTGTTTTCGGATTTCGAAGGTCCCACAATTATATATTTCGAGGATAAGGTGATAAGGGATCAAAATTGACCCATTAAATAGGTTTTTGTCAAGTTTATGTTTAATATTTTACCTTATCTTTTCATTTTATTTAAATTGTTCATTAATGAGGTAATCGTTGCGTCATCTTGGTGTCATAAATAAATTTATTTATTTAATGTTTAAAAATTATAAGAAAACTAAAATGATGTAGGGAATATTTTTAGATATAAAATTAATATTTATAGTTTAAATGTTAACTTATATAACCCCATGTAATAATTGTTTTAGTAAAACAACACATGTTTGTGACAATTTTATTTTTACATTAAATAAAAAGTTATTAATATCATTTTTTTACACAAGTGGCTCCATGTGGTCCCCATGTTGACCCATGGATTGTTGTCGTCAGACATGACTCATCCAATAAGGGTAGGACAAGTTTAATGGTAATTTCATATTATTATAACATTATATTTACCTTAAATTACACTAATTACCTTTAATCGCGATTAATAAAACTTAAAAGTTACTATTGACCAAAAATTATTTTCGTCCCATTAAACCACATTTTTCAAAAAAAATGACAACCTTGTATGTCGTATTTTAGAAATTCAATTCACATAATTGGTAAGGCTTCATTTAAACAAAAAATTAGTTTTTTAACTACCACTTAGTGGTTTCACTATTTATCAAAAAATGATGTTTTTCAGAAAAATACCAAAAATTTACCCTAAGCTATATTTGATATTCCTAATTAAAATATGATTCCTATTTTAAAAAATTAAAAACATATAAGTTGAATTAATTAATTTAATAATTAATTCTTGATGTCACAACAAATAGCGTGTTTTTATGAAACAATATATATCAAAATATTGACAACTGTTTATGTCTAATTCCAAATTGAAATTAATTCTAATACCACCATTAGATAAAATGGTAAAAATATATTCTAATTATAATTTAAAACCTCTCAATGGTATAATTTATCACTATAAAATATTTTGATTAAAAAAGTTGTTTTTATGTATTTTTATACTATTCATCAAAAATTGGAAGTTCTTAGAATAATACAAAAATTTCACAATAGGTTAATTTCGATATTCCGAATCCAAAAATGAGTCCATTTTGAAATATAAAATTTATATAATTTCAAAAAGTGTGTAATACTTTTCATAAAGGCTACTTTTATTGGTCACGGTGTGTTAGAATCTCTAACTTGAATATAATGCAAGCCATTCCATTATTGAAAGAGAATCGTATCATGGAAGCTTGGGGTGTTACAATTTATGGTTTCCAAAACGGATAAATACGATAATTTTATTTGAGGGAGTGCGGACTACCGCCCCATCAAACTGATATGACTCGTTAATGCAATACATGAAACATATAAATGATGATGTTAATAAAATTATGTATAATATATAAAATAAGATATTATTCAGGTTTAATAATCTAAATATGTATCAATTAGTTTTAATTTCTTAAAAAATGGAAAAATAAATCAATGTAGCATTCATGAGTACATACGGCTAACCGTCTTAATGGTAAGTGATTTTAATTTCTTATATCCAAAAATTATGGAGTATTAAAAATTAATATATAATGAATATATATGATATTTAAATCATGAATAAAATTGTTGAGATAATTAACTTTTGACCAGATGGACAATTTGTTATTATAACAAGTTCATTTTTTACTCAAGTACTGAACATTGACAAAAAGACCGATATGAACTTGAATAATTATATGATTGTTTTAGAAGGTTAATAAGTGATATAAGAGGAATAATAAACTTGAAAAAAGTTCTTAATTAGATATAATTCACCTATATTTATAATTCATGGAGATAATGAATGAACAAGAAAATTCAGACATAAGTGAAGGGAACAACTTTACCCAATTACCCTTCATTGGCTTGATCTTCTACATCTTGATTATGTTGTGCTATGATTATTTGAGAAATAAATTTTGATTTAATATCTTATATTTATACTTGATTTATGTTTATTTATATTGAATACACATAATCGATCTATTTTATTTTTAAAATGATCATTGTAAAGGAACCTTTCACCCTCCTCTTTTAGTCGAAGACTTCATTTATGATTTGCACTATAATTTACATTTTCATATTTTGGGACATGTTATTATATCTCTATATTGTTGAATATTTTATTTCTAAGTGTTTAGATACCCATTAATCTCTCATAAAATCATTTTATAAATTTTTATTCAATGCTGTTAGGATTCTGAATTTTTATAAGGGGCATAGTCTCAATCTCCATTCTTTGAGGCATATTTTGATTTATACATGACTTGATTTTATACGGTGTATAGAACAATTTGAATTTTAATTTCATTCAAAGGGAATATTTTTTCTATGTAGTGTTTTACAAAATGACAAATGGAATGTTTCTTTTTAATGAACGCGGTGACAATGACCTTTTCTCCGCCATGAGTATTATTTGAAAATTGGATTCCATTTCAAGACGTAGTGTATTTTAAAGGAAAATAAATACCATATAAAAATTTTATGTATTTTTGTATTGAAAATAGTTTTGGGAAATAAATTATTATTTCAATATGTTGAAATGATATATTTTGATTTCAATGTTAAAATTTCATATTTCTTTTTTGCTGGTTTTATGTTTTCTGATTCTAGGGTATTGTTTACATATATGGGTGGTTTTGTGATAAACCTACATTGGGTGAGCCCTAGATACCTCTTCAATGCATTGGGTAACATCGAAGAGGTAAATGTTAATGTATCTCCAATGATATTTAGGGAATATACTGTGAATGGTATTCCAAATATATCTCCTTATATAGATAAGAACTCCACAATGAACTATGATATATATACCACAAGATAACTTTATGATGTGTGATTTTTATGTGTTATTCATAAATTTTATGATTTCATGTGATATGTTTAAGAGCATATGTTTTTTATTGATAAGTATGATTTCATTGTCTTGAATGTTTTGATGGAGTAATTTTTTCATTCTATGTTTTATAACACTTACTGAGATTTTTATTCTCATACTAAGTTTATAAAATGTTTTTCATAGGTTATAATGAAGGGTAATAGAAATGAAGTATTCAAGATAATTTATATAAAAAAATAAATATAGATTTATTTATGTAGTTTTATTTTTGGGAACAAAATTAGATAGAGTATAAGTGTATACATTTTAATTTTTGAGATGTAATGTAATAGTTATGGCCTAATTCTCTAAAACTATAAACCTGAAAAGATCATCACTGTCAAATTATTTAATTAACTTAAGATTATGTAATGTTTATGTCTGGGGTATTATAGTTAATATTAGGACAAATAGTAAAAATAAGTCCAAATATACCATAAAATACTTTTTCTGGGTTGTTTGACAAGATATAGTAATTATATTAACCCACAATGTGTAAATAACTTTATAACACAGTAAGATTAAAATAGTTTCGTGGGAAAAGTATGCACATACAAATTTTTTGATAAAACATAAAATTTTATTAAAAATAATCTTCTTTACCCATTTAAATATCATGATCTCCTTACTATATATATTCACCTGAGGATATACATTAATGAAACGAGTGATCTAAAATCCATGTAAGATGTTGAATATCGGATATAAAACCATATATCACTGGTGAGCATAAAAAACATCCAAATAACATAATCACGAGATCATTATCAACATCATAAGGGAATCACTGTATAATGGCATGGAATGTGGTAATTATTAAAAATTAAAAAACATGTCATATATGATAAAAAAACATACGTAGATGTAAACAAATATATAATCATGTTCATGAATAACATTTGTTCATAAACATAACATCATCATTATGAACAAATATATCATCATAATAATGCATAACACACATTATCTGAATGAGATACATCAAGTTACCCAATGCATTGGATGGACATATAATTTCGGGACCACTAGTGACATCATAAAATTTACATAATCATTCATGAAACATAGAACATATCTCAATAAAATTCATCCATTAACCCATTTAATGGAATGGATTTCATAAGAATTTAATCAATCGTTATTTTATGAATAAACACAGATTTTCTCAAATTGAAAAGGACAAAATAACATATTTTGTATAATAATCATCATTTTGAGTGATAAATAAATAACTCTAGTGGGTTCAATATATATTTTGGAAAGAATAGTTCTTATGGATAAATCCTTTATTTTTTTTAAATCATATTGAAAAAATTTATATACCAAAAAAAAATGGAATAATAATGAATTTATGTTTGATGAATCTTGAATTGATATCCAAATAGAATTTTTTGTTGAATGAGGAATAACCAAAAGGAAGGAAGTTGGGTTCAAGACTCCCCTTACCTTTTGTCTGAAACTATTTTTCACATGAACTTAATATCTTTTAAAATACAATTATTAAAATTAATTATATAATAAAGAACCTATAATACATGTATTTGATTTATTTTAATTTTATTATCTTCATTTATGGCCATTTTTATTTTTTATAATGTTGAACTACATCATTTTGGGAGAATTTTTTGTCATGCATTCATGGTTGGTTTACTTGTATATAATTATAGAAATTATTTCATAATCATAATAATTCTATTTAAGTGATGTTTTGTGTTATTAATGATTTTATAGAAGTTTAAATTGTCACATATGTCATTTTTTTATATTAGCATCTTTTTTAATAAACATTAATGATAAACGTTTATTTTATTTTGGGAGGTTTTTCCATCCATCAAAAAATAATTCAATTTTATAAAATAATATGTTTATAAATATGTTAAAAAACAATAAACAAGTTAAAATACGCATATTTAAAGCTTTTTTGACAATAATAATGATTTTATGACCAGCCTTGAATGAGGTAATAGAAAATTAAGTCTCGTCTTCCATAAAGACGGTGACTTAACACATAACGAACAATGTTTTAACATTTTAGATTAAAAGGAGGAGAGAAGAGATTGGATGATGGATATAACATTAACAAAATATAATTCTAGAATGTATATGATATTAAAGTTATCATGCCACTTTGGATAAGGGTATTCAATGTGAAGAAAAGAAAATAAAATAAATTAGAAGAGAATGATTGTGGATTTTGCCTTTGAATGTTGTCTCCTTGAGAACATCCATAAGGAACTAGGATTTGGTCCTTTTGTTGAGACCAGAAAGACCAAGACATGGGGATGCAGCTGGGGGATGAATTTTTTACAAATTTAGTTAATCTACAAGCCCTAGAAGCTATAACGATAAGAGATGATGATGGGTGGTATCTATAGGGGAGGAGATGTGTGTCGTTTTATTATTTTATTTATTTATTTAATATTTTTTCACACCAATATTAATGGTGTTGATTCCGATTAATAAATACTATAAATACAAGAATGGTTTTTTGAGATAATGGTTCTTAAATAATCCATGGCTCAAAAATTATTTTATTTAGTTAAAACTGTAAATTTATATATTTCACTATTCTACAACAAATCAATTGTTTTATAAAAAATCCAAAAATAACCCTAACCAATTTTGACATGTGAATTTCAAAAATTAAATACATTTAATGAAACTAATTTTCTAAATTAGTGAATTATATTTTATAAAATCGTCATTAATTCAAAAAAGACTTATTTTATTATTATAATCAACTTTTGACTACATGAAAAATTAATTAATAACTCATAAAATTATCTGATAATTATAATAAAACATAATGAAAATTTATATTCATTTCAATAATTATACCAATTATAATGTTGTAAATAAATATTTGTATGAAAAAACAGTATTTAATTTTTCATTTTTAAAACATTTAATTACTTATTCCAAGATATAAATATATTATATTATCTTTCTAATATTCCTAAATTTTATTTATACATTTATAGGTGATGTTACTATTCTATTTGTCAGATTACTATTTCTAATGTTCATATTACTTTTCCAATGGCCATGTTACTATTCTATCATATGAGTTCCTTAATATGTTTAAATATTATATATTTTATTATTTATTTATTATAATACTATTTTTACTAGGTTTTATATGTCGTACACGTATTTTATGACATAATTATTAGAAGGATAATTTCATTTATAATGGTTTTTGACATTACATTCTTCCCCCTTATCAAATTTCACCACTAAAATTTAGTTTCACATACTAAGGTGAAAATAGATGAGTGTATTCATCCTTCATCACTTTGTCTGACTCCCATTTCACCTCTTCATTCTTATAGTTTCTCTATAGTAACATGAATATGTTGGTGGTCTTGTGGAAATGAACCTTGTATTTCCATTCCAAAATCATTACGAACAGCTCCTCATAAGATAGTTCATATTCCAAGTATACCTACAATGAGTTCTGTACATGTGATGGATTTGGTATGTACTTACTCAAGAGGGATATATGGAATATATCATGGACTTGACACATGGTTAGTTTAAGTGAATGTCAGTAGGCCACTACACCTATGTGATAATCCATCTCAAGGGGGACAATGTATGATGGGAAGAGACTCCCCTTCTTCCAAAACATCATGACCCTCTTTTATGGTGATATTCAAAGGAATACAATGTTTCAAAATTCAATATTAAAGTCCCTTTAATAGATTTCAGTAATGATATTCTACCAAATATTTTCATATCTAATATTTTTTTGGATGGATTGAACCTTCTTGGTCATCTCTTTCAAAATATCATGTCCAAGTAGATTTTATTTTCCAAATTCATCCAAACATGTTCGAGATCAACATAACTTCCCATAAAAAGATTCTAGTTGGGCAGTGTGAATACTCAAGTGGAAGCTATTGATGTATGAGAACTCATTCAATGTGATATGCTGATCTCATCATCCGATTAATTCAATTCAGTAGGATCGCATCAAATCCTTTTGAATTTTAATAGTCCATTGAGATTGGTCGATTGGTTGGGGTTGATATGCCATGATGAAATTCAATTTAGTACTCAAATCTTGTTGAAGACATCTCTAAAATTTGATGTGAACCATGTATCAAAGTAATATTTGATATAATCTATAACCCATGATGTCTCACCATTTTCTTCACAAATACTTTGTAAAGGTGTTAAATCGAGAAATATTCTCAAATAGAAATGAAGTGGGAATTCATAGTGAGTTGATACACCCAAACTCTTGTTTTATTAATTCATTTCAATGTATATGAGAGACCAATGTAAAATTCCATAGTTATATTCTCCCATTTACATTTGGGTATAGACAATGGTTGTGTCATACCATTGTACTACTGTCTTTATGCTTTTACATGTTTGTATACCAAATAGATTGAGATATACTATAATGACCCAGATATTTATAGAATATTACCATTTAATATATATTTATATTGATGAATATGATATTAATTTTACATTAAAAGGGGTTTTTTGATAGTGTACTCAACATTCACCAATGAGTTTCTCCGAAATCATACATTTCACAAAATATTGAGGTATACAGAAAATAAATACAATAATATTATTATAATTTTTAATGGAAGTTAATGAATAGCTGTTGAAATAGAGGGAATAAATAGTATCAACTGAATTATAAAAATATGATTTACACATTTTTAAGTAATGATTTTTTGGAAACCAAATATTTTATAAACGGAAATAAAAAACCAATTGAATATAAAGGATGGGTTTTAATAAAAACCTTTTTAAATACAGAATAATTGTGTTTATAAAATCTTACCACTTGTTAGATATTTTTATATAATGAAAAATATATTTTATATATTCTATGAAATGTTTTAAATTCATATTATATGATTTCTAGATATGATATAATAAAAATAATATTTTAAAATAAAATAAGTATTTTTCTAAAAATAGTGTTTTACCACCTTCTGATGTAGATCCTAAATAAATTTAATTTTTATCAATTTTATATGTTATATTTTAAAAAATAAACTTGTTCTATAAAATCAGGGCACCAAATTTTTCTTTGGATAAATTATTGGTAAATTTATGATAAAATTCATTTTTTAATAAATAGTGAAAAATACTACATTTTAATTCAAAAATAGCTACTCATCAAATATAGTTTTAAAATATGATTTTGATTTTAATTATAGTTAATGTGTAATTGGATTATGTTTTTATTATATAATATGATGTTTGTCATTGGAAGTAATTTCCTAGTGATATTGAACATAAACACATGTAAATATTTTCATAGTTCTTACTTCTTAAAAACCTAATTTTTGGATTTGAAAACGGAAATTAATTTTATATTACTAACTAAAACTTATATTTTTTGAATTTGGAGAAATGGATTCCATATTTGGAATCATAATTTCCAAAAAAAATTAATATGTACCTTTTATTTTTATTTACATTATGTATAATAACTTCCGTAATAAGTTTATTTACCCGGGTTTACGGGTAAATCTAATAAATAAGGGTAAAGAATAATAATATAATAATATTAAACTACCATTAACCTTGTCTTAAGCTTATTTTATGAGTTATTTATAACCATGGGAATACATGGGTGAATTTTTGGACCCCATAGGCCCACTTAGATGAGAAAGTTACATTTTATAAGTGTTAATTTAATGAAAAGAGAAAGATAACATAAATAAGTATCTTTTACTAAATCAGTTTTATATGGGGTTATATTAGTTTTATATTCAACTATAAATCGTTATTTTAACTATAATAAAATTTCATGCATAATTATATTTTATTTATAATTTTTAGACATTATAAAAATAATCTAAATTATGACACAATGATGATGTGGGGATTGCTTCATTAATAATGGATTCAACTAAATGATATGAAAATTTTTAAAATAAATAAAAGTTGATTATATTGATTCAATAAATGTATTTTATGGATGATATTGAGATGTTATATTTGATTTAATTCAATTTTTCCAATGTATTCATGTTGATATGAATTTTTAATATATCCATGTAAGAATAGATTCCAAAATTGACATAATTCATAACATGAAATATAAAATAGTTTATTTAATGACATTAAATTCATAAAAAACTAATATTCAAAAAAAATGGTTAAGATAAGTACAAATATGTCATAAATGACTTTTTTTGGGTCATTTGACATGATTTTGTAATTAAATTAACCCACGTTGTGTAGCTAACATGATATAATAGTAAGATTAAAAAGGGTAAAACATGTGTTAATCCACTATGATATGGGTAAAAATATAATCAAAACCTCTATAAAATTATTTAATGATAGGTATTTGAAAAAAAATCATCATATCATACAAAAATATAATTTTTGGAACATATTTATTTGAAATTGAATTTATAATAAAGTAATATTTTAAGACTTTCCAAAAGTACCCTTCAACTCTTCTATAAAAGGGCACTTGTTCTTCGCTGTATATCACACTTTTAAAGCCATTTAGTTTGGAAAATATCTATCTAATACTCTTCCTATAATCTCTCTATTCATAATTTAATCCTTAACGTTTGAATAAGGACATTCAAGAATGCCTTTTGGCTCAAATCAAATCATGTTACCCGATTTAGAGGTAATATCTTATCTCAAGTCACATTCCTTTATTTTCCATCTACACTTTCTATTCACTTCTTCTTATTTGATTAAATAATAGAAAAATGTATCCTCAGTATAATAAGATATTTTTTCTATGAATTAATCTAAATACACTTACATACACTTCATGTTGAGTCAATAAGGTTTCCTTATGGCCTTTCCATTCCATCATATTTTGAAAATCACAAATAATATATCTTAAGAAAAATTTCATTTTCCCAAATATTTTTCTTAATGAGGAAACTTTTCCTTCCACATGTAAAATTAATCTTTACCAGTTTTTCACTGTTCATATTTTATTCTAACTATTTTTATTTTTGATTGAAAAATTTGGTTTCACATCTCAAACCTCGGAATTCTAAGAATATTTAGATATAGAGTATTCTGTATTCTGGATCAGAATTCAGGTTCCAAATTCTTTGAAATTCAGAATCCGAATTCTCTGAAAATTGGAATATGAATTCCATGAAATTCAGAATTCGAATTCTTAAAAATTCAAAATCCAGATTCTTTAAAATTCCCAATCCAAATTCTCTACAATTCAGAATATGAATTCCTCAGAATCCAGACTACGAATTCCTTAGAATTCAGAATCCCAATTCCTGAGAATTCCAGTTCCAAATTCCTCCAAATTTAGACTCCAAATTTATCAGATTTATGGTTCTTAATTCCTTAGAATTAGGAAACTGAATTACTTACAATTTGGTCTTCTAATTCCTCAGAATTATGACTCTGAATTCATCAGAATTCGGACTCTGAATTCCTTAGAAAACAGACTCTAAATTCCATAGAATTCAGACTCCTTATTCCAAAAGAATTCAAATTCCAAAGTCTACAGAAGTTTGATTCTGAATTCCATGAAAAACAAAATTTGAATATACTTCTAATATAGACTCTGAAGGTTAACTTTATTTGACTCTGAATTCTATTTTTTCTGTAGACTCCAAAAAATTGAATTTGGTTGAGCAACAGTATTTTACATACTCTTGTTTGAGTTATAAAATGATGTCATGCATTCTGTTACTAAATAACCATTGTTTGAGTGACAGATGTACATGTCCCTCTAAAATTCAAGGAAAAATATGACTGTTGGACGAGAGAGTCGACTATTGGAAATGCACCTATAAATAGTAGCTCATTTGAACGAGCTCACAACATTAACAACTGTTCTACAACTCTAGATATGACATGATTAAAGTATATCTAGAGAGATACATTAACGATTTCTGCATATTGAACATCTTGTTTAGACTTTCTATATGCAAATCTGAATGTTACTGAGTATATTCAAGGGCTTCTGAGGATAGGTAGACAGAGGTGCCCACTACCTTTATGTTCATGGGCTTTTGGGGATAGCAAGACAGACTCCGATATTCATATCGAGGGCTTACCCTGTTGTGCATAAGATATGATTTCTTGAATTTATAAATCAAGGGACCATTATCCAAGGATGTTGTATACCCTACACTTTGGGTTAAAATATTTCATACTTGTTACTTGTATTGTTTCAATTTTGTTTTCTACTGCATTTTTATTGATAAAGAAAGTATAACTATCTTATACTTTCTTGTACTTGTAAACTCTGATTAGAAAGATTCATTACTCTTTGAGGTAAAATCTTTTTCCCTTTAATATTTTCTTATGATTCATTTCTAGAACCACATTTTCATAATCAATAATGTTTGTAGAACTAAGAAGTCTTGCAAATTTATATTTATTAACTTTATTGAACATTACCATATTTAAAAGTTCCAAAGGAACATTTTAATGTATAAAATTAACCCCCACTTTTATATTGAGAATCTACATCATTATTTCGATCCTACAATTGGTATCACAGGAGGTCTCTGAAATACTTATATTCACATATAAGTTTTCTTTCTCATGTTTTTCCTTATTCTATATTTTCCTTACTTATGATATTTTTAATCTTGTTTACTAACTTATGTTACTAACAAGTTTTTGTGGTAATAGTATTTATTTGACATGTCATGAATGAATATTGGTTCAATTGTCAATATTAGTCCTAATATAGCACCTATATTTTATGGTAATGATTAAGAATATTAGAGAGATCATATGAAGACATTTGGTATTAACATTGGAGTGGAAAACTTTTTTATGCTTACTGGATATTAATGGAATCCTGATAAGGAACTCGGAAACTTTACTAATCATAAAAAGTCAGAATATCAACTAAACTAAAAGGTACGCAATAATTTGTTGTGTTCCATGACTAGGAATATATATAGCCAGATTTCTTCTTATAAAGCTGCAAATTATATTTGGAAGATTCTTGAAGTGTCTCATTTTGTTATATCCAGTGTTATTTAAACTAGAATAACTATGCTAAGAGCTGAGTATCATGGTTTTTTCTCTTCTTGTGAGGAACCTAAATTTATGGTACATTAGTGATTCATGACTATTATCAACAGTTTACAATCTATTGATTAAAAAGGATTAGATGATGAGGAACTTGTAAAAAATATTATAGGCATCAAGCCTAATGAGTCGGAATCAAAGAGAATAACAATTGATGAGAATAGGAAAGTATCATAGATTAATATTGATGAGATTTTTGGAACTCTTCATCAACATGGGACTAGAATAAAAATAGATGCTGACAATGTTAAGAATAAGAATGGGAATGGAAGTGTTGCTTTTATAAGTTCATCTAATAATATGAAATCCACAACCCCTGAGATAGTTACAAGATCTAAATCAAAGAAGGTCACTGTTTTATCTTAATAAATTGAAAGTGAACATTATATAAATGAACGATCTAATCTTTCTCGAAGGATGAACAAGATAGTTGGGAAGGACTTTCCATATAGATATATGAAAAAAGAATGAAATGAAAATAAAGACTATGTTTTCCCTTGTTATGAATGAAAATTTTAAGGGAATATAAGGCTTAATTGACATATTCTTAAGATAAAAGATATGAAGGAAAATAATTCTGACAGGAATAAAAAGAAGTATTATAAAGATGAAGCTAACAATGTTTTGAAGTCCAATGACACATTGAGATATAGTGTTGGAGACTCTTCTAATGAATCCTCATATTTCAAATCATCTGGTCAGAAGAATTTTGGTCTATTATCCAAGAATCCTATTAAAAATAATTGCATAATGGCCAAGGTACAAAATTATAAATCCATAACCAATGTATCCTTGAATGATAATTATATTGATAGTAAATATTATGAATCTTAAGATGAATAATCTTCTTTTGATGAAGATAATACAATACTTACATTAGAATAAGTGTCTAGGTTTGTTAAGCATCTTGAGAAATAAAATTCTAATGTCAAGAAAAATCTTGATATGGAAAATTATTGGATTTCTATTCTAACTAAAGAAATATCAAATCATTCATAAGATGATTATAATAAAATTTATGATTTTTAAAGTATTTCTAAAACCTTTGAGTAAGTTATTTCGAAGAAGGATAAATTTATTAAGGATCGAGAAAAAGTAATTTCTATGAAAAATGTTTTCATGCCTAACTCTTGTGCTAAAATTAATGTTTTTGAGGATAAGAACTTGGTTATTAATCTATTGTCAGAAATATTTTACTTGAGGAAGTTTTTTTCAAACTTTACCTTAGGTAAAGAAAATGTTGATAATATTTATTCCCAAATTCGACCTCTATGGAATAATTCTGGTATTGGATATACTAGTTCAAAACCGATTTTTAGTAATAATTATTTTGTTCCTCAAAGTGCTCTATTCTGAACCAAATGTCAGTGTGGTGGGAATTGGGGAAAAAATTCTTCACAAAACTCAGTCTTTGTGTTTTCATAAGGCTTATTTATCAATAAAAATGTGGATTCCTAATATTTTGCTTTCTGATGTTTCTGAATCCAAGAATGTTTGATATCCGAAATTCTAACACAAGATTTTTCATAAAAATAAAGATAGTACCAACAGAAATACATGGTACATGTATAGTGGATGTTATCAGAATATGACTTGTAACAAAAACTTCTTTCAAAATATTATCAATAAGAAAAGAGGTAAAGTAACTTTCAGAGATAATGCTAATGAGAAATTATTGTTATAGGTAACATTGTTCTTATTGGAAAAACATTGATTTCAAATTTTTTATTCGTTAAGGGTCTTATGAAAAACCTCATTAGCATAAGTCAATTATGTGATTAAGGTTACCTTGTGAATTTTAGGAATGAAAATTTACATGTACACAATTCCAAGGAAGTGTATATTCTCTCTTTCAATATGGAAGAGAATTTATACACGATAAACTTAGAAGACCTTAGAATCTAAGACCTACCGTGCCTTAGTGAAATGGAAGATCATTCTTGGTTGTGGAATAGAACATTAATACACTATAACTATAAGAACGTATGAAAAAAATCTATGAAAAGACTAGTTAAGGATTCACTAGATCTTAGATTTGATTCTTCAAAAGTTTTTTATTCGTTTCAATATAGAAAGAAACATAAATCCAATTTTAAATCAATCGGTGATGTCTCAACAAATAATGCATTACAGTTAGTGCATATGGATTTTTTTTTCCAGAAACAAGCTAGAAGCATTGGAGGAAAATATTTTGAATTTGTCTTAATTAGTGATTATACTATATTTACAGGGGTCTGTTTTCTAGAATATAAATATGAAGATTTTTATTATTTTAAAATATTTAGAGCCCAAGTTAAAAATGATGACAATCATTCTTTGATAATTATCCATAGTGATCATGGAGGATAATTTCAAAATTCTGATTTTGAAACCTTTTGTAGTAGAAAAGGCATTACTCATAACTTCTTATCACCCAGAACACCTCAACAAAATGGCATTGTTGAATGAAGAAATACAATTATTAAAGAGATAACAAGAACCATGTTGAGTGAATATTTGGTAGCCAAAAATTTTTGAGCTGAAGTTGTATGTACTGCATGAAATATTATAAATCGTTTTTTGATTAGACCATTTCTTAATAAAACTCTTTATGAGTTAAGAAATGGTAGAAAACTTATACATTCCTACTTAAATGTTTTTGGTTACAAGGTATTCATTTTGAATACTAAATATAATCTACACAAATTCGTACCAAAATCTAATGAATGAATTTTCTTAGGCTACTCCACAAATTCTAAGGATTATAGTGTTTTCAATAAAAATAATTGTACTGTTGAAGAAATCATACATGTTAAATTTAATGGAACTAATCATTTTGTTTTTAATTCACCTCAAACTACATCCTCGAATGTGTTTTTGAAAACTGATTATCAAACCTTGATAGAAGATCATTTTGATAAGGAAAATGTTCACGAAAATGTTTCTAAATCATTTACCCCAGAATACTACAAACTATGTGTTCATGAATAGGTTTTAGAAAACCCAAATCAGTTGTTTCTATAGAATCATCCCAGTGAAAGTATCATTGGTGATGTAAATCAACCTATAAGGACTAGAACTTCCTTAAGAAATGATGTAGAACATCTATCATTCCATTCCAAATTAGAAACAAAAAATCACTGATGAAACTTTAAGAGATGATGATTGGATAAAATTTATACAAAATGAGCTAAATGAATTAAAAAGCAATAATGTTTGTACCTTGGTTGAAAGACCTAAAGAAACTTCTCTTATTTATGTAAAATGGGTCTTCAGAAATGAATGTGATGGAAATGGAATAATTGTATGAAATAAACCAATATTGGTTTCTACAGGCTATAATCAACAAGATGGAATAGACTATGAAAAAACCACTGATCCAGTAGCTAGACTTGAATCTATTCGTATTCTGCAGTCCTTTCCAGCATTCATCAATTTCAAAAAAATTCAAATGGATGATAAATGTGATTTCCTTAATAATTATGTTCAAGAGGATGTTTTTTGTTGAACAAACTCTTGGTTTTGAGGATACAAAATATCCTAAAAATGTTTTCCAACTTTCAAAAACTTTGCATGGACTCAAGAATGCTCCTTGAGCCAGGTATGATAGACTTATAAGGTTTTTGCTTTAAATTAATAGTGTTATGGGAAATGATGATCCAGCCCTTTTTAAAATGAATTATAAGAAAAATGTTTTTATTTTTCAGATTTTTGTTAATGAAATTATATTTGGGTTAAATCCGCAATCATTAACTGATTCATTTTTGGATCTAATGAAATCTGAGTTTAAAATGAGTATGATGGGTGAGTTAACATTTTTCCATGGTTTTCAAATTTCTCAAAAACAAGAAGGAATCTATATATCCCAACATAAGTATATTTAAGATCTTATTAAAAATTATGGATATGAAAACACTAAGAGTGTAATTACTCCCATTCGTACCTCATATTCACATGATTTTGATGAAGCTGGGAAACCAGTAGATCAAACATCTTTTAGAGTTATGATAAGAAGTCTACTTTATTTGATATCTAGTCATCCAGACTTATGGTTTTTGGTATTCTTATGTGCAAGATATCAATCAAATCCTTAGGAATCTTATTTAAAGGTAGTGAGTGGAATTTTTCATTACATAAAGAGAACCATGGATCTAAGTCTCTTTTAAACCTCTAAAAATGATTTTGTTTTCCAATGTTTTTTACAGATACTGAATTTGGTGGATGTAGAATTCATAGGAAAAGTACATCCCAAACATGTAATTTATTAAGATATTCCTTAGTATCTTGGTCATGAAAAAATCAACACTCAATAGCACTTTCCACTACTGAAGAAGAATATGTAGCAGCTGTAAGTTGTTGTGTTCAAGTGTTGTAGATGCAACACACACTCATAGATTGTGGTATGAGTTTTCCCAAAACACAAATTTTGTTGGATAATAATAGTGTCACTTCCTTATTTAAAAACCCAGAACATCACTCTCATAAAAATCACATAGATATTAGGTATCACATTGTTACGGATCATACACCAAAAAGAGGTATCATTCATCAATTTATTAGAAAGCAAGATCAACTCACAGATATTTTCAAAAAATCAGTACCATACGATAGATTTGAAAACATAAAACAGTAGTTATGAATGATCACCATAACATTATAATCCTTATTAACATATTTTTGAATCCTATCTCCATATAGTAAGAATCTTCATTTCATAGGGGGAGTATATTTTCTTTTTAGCCTTTTTTTGTGGTTAAATTTTTCGTAGGTAAAATTTTCATTGATAAAATTTTCATAGTCAAAATTTTCATAGTAAGATTTTTTCATAGTCATTATTTTTATAGTTAAAATTTTCGCAATAAAAATTTTCCTAGTAAAAATTTTCTTAGTAAACAATCTTGTAGTCAAAATTTTCGTAGTTAAAATTTTCATAGTTAAATTTTTAGTAGTTAAAATTTTCATAGTAATTTTTTTCGTAGTAATTTTTTTCCTATAATCAAAATTTTCGAATCTAATATATTTAAAGAATAATTTTCCTCATTATGAATAATTTCCCTAGGAAATATGAATGATATGATTTCTTTCCCTATGTTATCTTAATCCATCTTTTTACTTGTTGGTATTTTATTCTGTTTTATGAAAATTTTTCATATTCATTTTAATTTTTCTTAAATCCGATTTTTTTCTAATAACCTCAATAGATAGGATTAGACCAAATTTACTTCTACAGATATCTTTTTAACCTTATAATCTGATTAGAAAGTGATTAACAATTGGATCAATTAGAGAAGATGAATTGTCATCTCAACGCCTATATAGATGACCCCAGACATCTTGCCCCACATTGAATTCAAGCCTTCTCTTACTGAAGCTCTGTCCTTCCTACATAAGGCTATTCTGGATCTTCAAGCTTTACTCAGTTCCAAATGTCTATTGAAGATTTGTCTCAAAAATAAATGTCGTCTGTTAAGGAAATATCTAAATTGCAGATTTTCAATGAAATATTGGTTCATTCTAATTTCATTGCAAAGTATGATTGCAATATCTCGAAGAATATCAAGATGATTGGGTGGTAGAGTGTTTTCAAATCGAAACCGAATGTACAGGATCCGGTGTATCCAAATTTTCTGGTTGAATTATACGAGATAGTATTATTTTTTAATGAATGAGGAAGAGATAAATTTTCTTTAAAAAGTTACGGGAAGACATATTATCTTTCTTATTGCCAGGCATCTGGTCTGATTGCTATTCCTTATGAATGGGAAGCTGAGTTCTGTACTCACAAACTACTCAATGTATCATGTTTCTTTGATAAGTAAAATCCCTATATTTCCTTGGTCTTTATGAGGTGAAGAATCTGAATACAATACATATATCTAAAAACATTTGGATTCTTGAAATGTGGGTTCAAGGGGTGGTCATACCAAGAAAATGAGATAAGGATTATCTAAAGAAGAGTGTTATGTATATATTATGTTTCATCGTGAAACACATAAAGATTAATATGGTAATGTATATCTTTATTATGATTGTAAAAATCAAGAATGGGATTTTAAAGTCTCAGATTATAATATATATAGCCATTATTTCAAAGATCATTGTTCTTTTTTTAGTCCTTCATGATTGCATGTAGTTCCAAGCTGAGGAATTCCATGGTGATGCTGATAAGTGACGATAATCTTAGGAGGATGAAGATTAGCATAAAAGGTCAATCCAGATAATTCTATCATCTATCAGAAAAGGAATTTGAAGCCATGACAACTAAACAAGAAGAATTTGAGACATCTAAGAAGGGTGGAAGGAAGAGGAAATCCAAGGAGATGGAAGAGAAAGAAAAGAACATGGTGGCTAAGGAAAGTCAGTCAGCTCCACTAAATACTAAGAGACAAAAAACGTATACTGATGAAGTGGCTACAAATAAGAGAGAAGATAAAAATAAAAAGAAAAAAGTGGATCCTAGTTTTGGCTTGGATACTAGTAAGGCAAAGGCTTTTAAAGGAATGTTTGCCAAAGATCTTGAGAAGGAACAAGATTAGAAGAATAAGAATATAAATATATTATAAGCTGATATAGTTCAAACCCTTCTCAAGCCAACCGAGAAAGATTTTGAAAATGTTTAGGTACCGAAGTAGTTTATTCAACAATCGCTTCCTGAATCTCCAAGAAATATTTTTCAATTCCAAAAAAACATCATGAAGAATAATTTTAAGAAGAATAAGTAGTAGAAGAAGAAGAAGGCAGTGGTGACATTGAATATGTGTTAATGTAGGTAGAGGTATTTCAGGAAAAGGAAAGACCTTTTGGGAAATTAGCATAATGAACCTCTCAAGACCAATCATCTAAGCTTGCTACTCCATGTAAGGATGAAGAGAAGGGGGAATAAGAAGTAAATAAACAATTTGGGGAAGGAAGAATCAATAAATATTTCATTCACCCAGAGGATTTTGAAGTAGGAGTTGAGATGGAACAAGTTAATGAGGGAAAAAAATTTCATCTATCAGATAGTGAACATGAATATCTTGATCTAGAAGAAAACATTCCAAAGGATGATAAGGGAATATAGGTGGTTTTCGACACACCTAGAAAAGTTTCGGTAAGGAAGAATGAAGTCGGTGGTTCATCGAAGAGGATAATCACGGAATTTGAAATTGAATCCTCACCAACCGATGTCTCGAATTCAGGATCGTCCTCTCTTGGACATGAATTTGTAGTTCAGTCTTTGAAAAATCTTGTTGGGACCATTCTAATATTTCCCAGAAAAGACTCGAGATGCTAGATGCTTCGGCATTAATTAAATCAATAATATGATTCAGTATCAATGGTGATGGATAAGTGTGTCAAACTCGAGAAAGACTTCAATCATTTTTTCATTATCTATGAGGCTCATAAAAACCCCTCAAAAAATATGAAAAGATGGCCATGGAAGACAATAGAAGACATGAGAATCTATGATGAATTTCACGATAGTGTCAATGATGCTTTTGAGATAGAAGATTTGAAGATCAAGGATATCACTAATAGTTTTGAGGAAAAGATAACTCTGGAATAGAATTCTCAGAAGCAAGATGTTAAGGATTTGAATGGGAATCTAAAATCAGTTTCGCAGAGTTGGAAAATGGAAAGGGATCTCAGAATTAAGATAGAAGAGAATCTGGTTACGCAAGAAGAAGTCTTGAAGGCTCAAGAAGAGTCTCTTAAGGCTTAGGAAGATAAAATTAATGCCTTAGAGAATAAAAAAGAAGAATAGGATCAGTTGCTCAATCGTATAGAAGAGGATCCCAAGGAGCTCAGAATGCTGAAGACTATTGTGAAGAAGCAGATTCTGAAGGAAAAATAAGGGTAATATTTTCCAAACCATATCTTTTGTTGTATTTTCCTGTTGTATATATTCTTTCAATCCTAATAAAATTCGTGTATCTCTTAATATTTTTTTATTGTTTAGTAATAATCTTTCAGGTACCAAATTTCATTTCCTTTCCCTATATTTCTTTTTGAAAATAACAACAGTGGAGGAAGTAATGTCAAAAAGAATATTTATTAAAGAATAAATTCCCCTATGTAAGGGGGAGTTCATCTAAGGTGATGTTTTCATCAAGAAGATATTTGTATGCAATAAAATTGAAAATCACATTCATGAAATTCATTATATGATCCTTAGTGTTTCCAAATCCTAAGAGGGATTTAGTCATATTCATATTGATCCATATGTAAAGGGAGATATTGTTTTTATTTACAAGCCCATAAAAATTTCTAAGTCCTTATATTCTTTTTTGTATGGATGTTTGTGCTTTCCAAAAAGAGTAAAATTGTTGATTCAATAATGTTTCCTTATAACTTTTCCATTCTGTCATGTTTTGAAAATCACAAACAGTCTATCTTAAGGAAAATTTTATTTTCCCTACGATTTTTCTTAAAGAGAAGAATTTTCCTTCCTCAATGAAAAATTTATCCTTAAATGTTTTTCATTGTTCATATTTTAGTCAAACTCTTTGTATTCCAATGTGAAAAACTCAATTTTAAATCTAAATTCTCAAAATTCTATAAATATTTAGATATAGATAAATCTATTTTCTGGATTCATATTCAAGTTCTGAATTCTTTAATATTCAGAATTTGAATTTTCTGAAATTAAAAATATAAATTCTCTGAAATTTAAAATCTGAATTGTATTAAGTTGAGAATATTAATTCTATGAAATTCATATTTTTAATTCTATGAAATTTGGAATCCTAATTCCTCATAATTTAGACAATGAATTCTTTAGAATTTATTTTTGGATTTCCTTAGAATTCGGACTCCGAATTCCTCATAATTTAGACAATGAATTCTTTAGAATTTATTTTTGGATTTCCTTAGAATTCGGACTCCGAATTCCTCAGAATTTTGGTTGGGAATTCCTTAGAATTCGGACATATAATTCTTCCGTATTCCTCAGATTTTAGACTCTGAATTCTTCAAAATTCCGACTCTGGATTCCTCAGAATTTAGATTCTGATGTCTATATAATTATGATTCATAATTCCTTGAAAAATATAATTTGAATATATTTTTAATATAGGATATAATGTTTAACTTTCATATACTCCAAATTCTACTTTTTCCTCAGACTCCAAAAAATTGAATTTGGATGAAGATCCATATTTTACATACTCTGGAATGAATTATAAAATTACGTCATGCATTCAGTTGATAACTAATTATTATTTGAGGGACTCATGTACAGGTCCATCCAATGTGCAAGAAAAAATTTGACTGTTGGAGGAGGGAGCTTACCGTTGGAAATACCCCTAAAAATAAGAGATCATTTGAATGAGACCACAACTTTAACAAATTTTCTACAAATCTAGATATTACATGTTAAAGTTATCTCTAGATATATACATTAATGCTTTATGCATACTAAAAATCTTGTTCATAATTTCTTCGTGCGACTTCGAATATTGTTGAGTACATTCGAGGGCTTCTGTGGATAGGAAGATAGTGGTGCCAACTACCTTAAAGATCATGGGCTTGTAGGGATAGAAAGACAGACTCCAATATTCATATCGTATTATTTCCATATTGTAAATAAGACATAATTTCGTGAAAGTATAAATCAAGGGACTATTATCCATGGTTGTTGGAGACCCTACTCTTTTGGTTAAAATATTTCATACTTGTTACTTGTAATGTTTAAAATTTGTTTTCCGCTGCATTTTGATTGATAAGGAAAGTATAACTATATTATAATTTCGTGAACTTGTATACTCTAATTATCTAGATTCTATATGCATTGAGGTATAATTGTTTTCCTTGTAAACTTTTCATAAATTTCATTTTTAAAAAAATATTTCTGGAATCAAGCAAGTCTGTAGAACTAAGAGGTCTGGTAAATTTATGTTGTTTAGCATTGTAAAACACTACCATATTTAAAAGTTACAAAGGATTTTTTAGAACATACAATTCACCCCCACCATCTTGTATATTGAGAATATACATTATTATTTCGATCATACACCTCAATATAATGGATACCAACATGATGATTCTATGTATGAATAACTACTACCTCGCAAAATGATGATTGTTCGATTTTCCCCAATGAGCTATCATGGTAGAAATTATTATAGAAATATATTTATATTATATATATATATATTATTTATATGGACTCTATTATTTTTTTTATTTTCAATATACCTTTATGCCTTCCATGATGTGTAGATATGGTCATTTCATTTGAGTATGTGTGGACTACCGTCCTCTCAAAGTGATTCGACTCGTTCATGCTATACATGGATCATATAAAGGATGTTTTCTTTACAACTATGATATATACATGAAATAAATATAATACTGGTATTATGATATACATTTATATCATTTTATTATTATTCAATTAATTTTACAATGAAATGAATGTAGTGCTCATGTGAATGTATGACCTGCTGTCTCCATGAATAGTGCATTTCATTTATTATCTACAAATGTTATAGACTATTATTAATACATATATAATGGATATATATGAAATTTATATCATTAATATCAATATATAAATGATGTAACTTTTACTACATGTACAATTTATATCAAAACATGTTCATTTTTTACTCATATACCAAATATCGACAAAACAACAGATATTTGCTTAAATAATAATGTAATTTTTATAACATGGTAATAATTGATTTAAAATTAATTATAAACATCAAAAATATTTTGAATATAGTATAATTTATATTATGTTAATTATTCTGGATGAACACGGAACATATGTGACAAGTCAGATTCATGGTAAGGGATTTCATCTCATTCTACTTTCGTTGAGGAATATCATATTGTTATGCACCGTTGTTATCATATATAATATATATAAAACCTCTTTTATACGTTAAATCATTAATTAATATATTATAATTATTTTAAACAATTTTATTAATGTTATTCCTTGATGATTTTTATTCAAATATTTCTAAAGTGGGAAGGGACACTTTAACTAAAACAACATTTTAAATGATTTAAATATTTATTCTTGTGAAACATTATATTTCATTACCTTGTTTTGAAATGGTTTTTAGGAATTTATTTATTTTGGTATGAAGGTTTAATAATAAAAATATATTTCAAATGTTTCAAATTGGTATGAGAATCTTTGAATAAAATTCCTTTTTATTAAATTTATTAAATGGTTTTTAAAATGGATTGAGTATTTAAATCTCTCAAAATTATTTCATGTTATTGAATATGAAATTTTGTTTTTAAAATGTTGATATTTGAAATATTTTATGTGTTACGATTTTATAATAGTAATTGGACATTTTAATGGTGGTTACTTGATAAACCAATGATGGGTTGTTACGTGATAAATCAAATTATGAGTTGTTCCGTGAGACACCAATGATGGGTGGTTATGTTATAATCTCTAATGCATTGGGTATGAAAGTCGACTATATAGTTATTCCATTTAGTGATATGTGTGGAAATTGACCGTATGGTTATTTCATTATAGTATGTTTATGTCCCAAGTTGTCTTTATATGTTTTATGTTTCTTTTTATGCGCTTTATGGTATTATTTTGGTTACAAAAATGGTGAGAATTGAGATTAGATTCAGTGAATGGTTTTCAATACTTTATAAATATGATAGATATTACATTATGATAAAATATTCACGGATTACATATTTTTCACAAATCTATTAGTTTTCATTCTTTATGTATCCCTTACTGAGCTTTTTCTTCTCATCCCATGTTTTCATAATTTTTTAACATGATATAATGAATAATAGATTCATGGATGGGATCAATGAAAATTTATGCTATTAAAGTATGAAACTATGTTATGTCTCTTTTTAAATAGATTTTGCTTTAGAAAAAATGTATAGTAAGTAGAAGTGTCTAATTTTAATATTCATGTTCTTATGTATCAGTTATGACTTAATTATCAAAATCACTACAATATTATGTAATGTTTATGTTTGTGGATTACAAATGGTATCATAGGGCAGTTTATATACCTTTAGAAGTTAGGGTGTTATTTAATAGTAAGTGACGTGTTTTATATAACCATATTGGTTATCATATTAGAATGATGCATAGTTATCTTAGATAAATTTAATGAGTTTATGATAACATGAAAAGGTACATCTTAGTTTTACCCCTCCTCGTAAGATACTATATGATTATTTTACTGATATACACACACTCAACTTTTTTTATTTGGTAAATGTCTTGGTCTTTAATATACCAATGTAACAATGGTTGTGAAGGAAACAATGGTGGTTTTCTGAATAATAAACCAAACGAAATTCGAGCTGTAATGAGAACTATTTTTGTTATTCTTAACCAACTATCTGGAGTCATGATTGACCACTTAAACCTTGGTAATTTTTCAAAGGCATCATATATATGATAATTGAATCCCTATGGATATTTAGGTAATAATAATAATGTTGATTATATTAAAAAAGTTATGTGTCAATGTTGTGGAAAGAAACACAAATTAAAATACATCAAAGGGACAAGATGATGTTATTGATGTGATAATAAAGTTTAAAAAAATAACATGTCGTGGAAAAAGGAATCAATGAATTTATTCCATGAAAGTTAAAGAAGTTCATTATAATGGATAAATTGAATCATTTAAATTTTGTTTGTATGGGCCTTATGCAAAAAGATGTACTATAAAGAACATTTCTAAATATGATCAGTAGGACTAGAAAAATATTTTTTTACCAATTCCTACTGCCATTCCAATTGAAGATAGAGAAACAATGAATGTCCTATGAAAGGTATGTATTATTTCTTCACTCGTGTTTTGAAATTTTTGAGTCTTAGGAAATTATGTATGAATTTTTTTTAGTAAATAAGTATAAAATAATAAGATGAAAAAACATAGAGAAAGGATCATGAATAATTTTTGATGATTATGATGTCACTATTTTAGAAATTTAAGAGTCATATCAGATATATGGACGAAGATATGTTTAAATTTATTAATGATGGGATTACATTGGAAGAGTTATAGAATTATTAACCATTTATTTTAGGTATAAAAATTTTAATTGTGGAATAATTATCTTTTCATTTTTAAATATAGTTATAAAGAACCATTAGGCTTTATATTATACTTAAGTTTTAGCCAATTACAGGTTCTTACTTTTTTGGATGAAAATTGAATGGTAAGAGATAACCTTTTAGGATAAAATAAGTTATAGTTATTTTTGAGTAATTTACATCATTTTTGTAATTTTAAGAAATTATATAGTTTTGGAAAAAGGAATACGTGCAGACCATTTGAAAACATGTCACATCAGAAAATGCTACGAGAATCGAACCAACAACCCTATCACGACTATGACTTATCGCATACCAATGGACTACGTGATGTCCCTGGTCAGTTTGAATTTTAATTTTGAGTTAAATAATTCTTTGGATAATGAATTTGTTGATTTTGGGAACTTATGTTTTATCAAATGGATATCTTTAGCATAAGTAAATGATATGGTAATTATGTGATAAAGGATATTTGGGAAGATGTTCTCTCTTTTAGAAACATTATATCCCTAATGAAAAAATAAAACTATGGGATTTCATTTGAAGTGTCAGGGTTGAAATTTATTTTAAAAAATCTATGTTTTTTGTGGACATAATTGTGATTTGGGTTATTTATTAGAATGATTAACCTATATTAAAGTACATATGATTATGTTAATTACTTTTAAGTATCAAAATTTTAGTGTAGTTGATGTTATTTGGAGGTAAATGTAATAATTTATCATGGAATACTAGGTGATAAAATCCTTCTAAATTTTTGGGGTTCAATCATATTTTGGATTACATTGAAGAATTTTATAAACAATTTTTTCTTGAATGGCCTTTGTTTAACTTTGGGTATTGTTTATTGAATTTTCAAGATTAAGAGTAGTATTTCTTTTTATAATGGGTTATTATATTTTGGGATTATATGATCTTGTATTAAAAATTTTGGTTTTGGTTAATGTCAAATGATAGGGGAAATATATTGTTCATATTTTGAGGATTATGATATTTTTTAGAAGTTTATTATATCTCTTTAGGTGTGACCACATCATCTTTATTACTAATAGTTTAGAGAAAACATAATTTTGAGGTAGATATTTATTAATGAATAAAACGCTACTTGAAAAGTAAGTATGTTTCCTTATGTTATTATTCTAATTAGTAAAAGTTCCTAAACTTTATGAAAAATATACTTAAAACATAAACATTTTCTCTTTACTTTGGTTATTGGGGAATCAAATACCGTCTAACCCATCCCAATTTTGTGGTTTTCTGGTTGTTAATTTTCTCCTTATCATGTTTTCTATCTATATCCATCACTATAAGACACTTATTTTATCTTCGATATCCATGTTTTACTATATGGAACCCATGTATTTTTTTTCTTGGGTAACAATTTTACTTCCCTTTAATTCATGTAAATTTATATTTTTATTTTATCTTTTTCTAATGTGGGATTTTCACTGAAGTTTCTTAGCCTAATTTTATAATTAGGAGGACCCAATTTCCAAAAGGGGAATGATGTTATGACCCTTGTATTTAAAGAATAATACCATTTCATTTATATTAATATTTATGAGAAAGATATTTATTTTATGTTAGGGGATTCTTTTTCAAATAGTGTACTCGATTCGAAAAAACATGTTTCTCTCAAATCTTATGTTGTACACAAAATTGAGTTATGCAAATAATAATAATATATTATTATTTTTATTATTTTATATCATAATTAATGCTCAGACGTAGGAATGAAGAGAATTAATAGAATCATCTGAATTATAAATATATGGTTTACACATGTTTAAATAATGATTCATTTGTTACAAAATTTTTAATAAATAGAAATAAAAATTGTATATATAAGACGTGTTTTTATGAAACCCTATTTAAAAATAGAATAATTATGTTTATAAAATCACATCACTAATTATGGATATTTATTTATTGAAAAATATATGTTATATATTCTATTTAGTTTTTTAAATCCATCTTATATATTTTATAGATATGATATAATAATAAATTAAATTTTGGTGATAAAGGACTTATTTTTGTGAAAATGCAATTTTATAGCCTTTTGTTTGAAAAAACTTTTTAAATTTAATTTTGTCACTATTATATATTCTATATAAGACAGTAAAATTTTTATATAGAATAAGGACATAAAAATTAACATTGGATAAATTTTTGGTAATTTTATGATATAATTCATTTTTAATGAATAGTGAAAAATAAAGCCTTTAAATTAAAAAATATCTTTTTTTCTCATTTATTTATATAGTTCAGTTATATATTTAATTGGTTTTATGTTTAATTGTATTAATTCTCTCATTTAATTTAATTTTTGTCAGTGGAAGTAATTTCCAATTGAAATTGGACATAAACACATGTCAATATTTGGATAGTTATTACTTCTCAAAAACACAATTTGTTTATTTTGAAAAAATGAATTAATTTCAAATTAATTAATGAAAATTATGAGGTTCAAATAAGAAAAAATAGATTACATATTTGGAATAATATGGAACAAAGTTTTTGAATATGTACCTTTTAATTTTGGACATTATGAATATTAAATTCACTAATTATTTTATTTACCTTTGTTAAAAGGTTAATATGGTAAATAAGGGTAATCAATAATATTATTATAATATTAAAATACCATAAAACATGTCCTAATACTATTTTATGATATATGACTAACCACAATCACACATGAGTTGATTTAGTTTCCCAAGGTAAAGATGTGGATGTGAAAATGACATTTTATATTAAATAATTTAATTTAAATAGAAATATATCATAAACATTTATCTTTTACTAAAGCAATTTTAATATGGATTTATATAAGTGATCACATGACCTATATATAATAATTAGAAAGATAAAAATATTTCCTAAATCATTTCATTTTATTTATTATTTTTACTCATTAAATAAGTATTTTTAATTCTGACACAATGATGAGTTAGTGATTTCTTCATTAATAAATGATTTAAATAAATGATATTATCAATATTTAAAAAACGGTAAATTGATTACTTTTAGCCCATAAACACATTTAATGGATTATATTGACCAATTTTATTTGTTTTAATTCCTTTTGTTCAAATTAATGATATTATTATGAATTATTAAAAAAATTCTTCCAAGAATAGTGTCTAAATTTGACATAATTCAGAACATAAAATATGAAATAGTTTATTAAATGATATTACAATCCTAAAAATTTAATAGAATGACCCAAGTATTTATAGAATACTATATTTTCAAATATATTAATATTTATTAATAATAATTTAATTTTATTTTAAAGCGGAAACATTAACCAGTTGTGTACTCAATAGGCGACAATAGGTTTCCTTGAAATCTTACGTTGCACACAAATCTGAGTTATACCAAAAAAATAATATATTATTATTATTATTTTAAATGATAGCTAACTCCTAAAAATTTTATTTTTGGAAATGAAGATAAGTAACTAAAATATGATTATTAAACTTATTCACACGTATCCTATAAATTTTAGAGGCTTAAAATAAGATTGAATCTCATTTTATACTTGAAAAACTCTAATATTTTTTAAGGGTATTTTTACCGTCTTTTTATGGAGAACCCTTTTAAATCTACTTTTTTTCACTTTTATATGTTCTATTGGAAAAAATAAAAAAAATTAGAATCAGGATATCAATAATTACTTTTGATATTTTTTTGGTATTTTTCTGATAAAGATCATTTTTTGATGAATAATGAAAGATCACACATTTGAAGTAAATAATTTATTTTAATATCATTTATTTATATAGTTATATTTTACACATAATTGTTTTTCATGTATAATTGTATTATATTTTTATCATTTAATCCAATTTTGTTAATTAGAAGTAATTTCACTTCGAAATTGGACATTAATGCCCACCAATCTTTTGGTAGTTTTTACTTCTAAAAAACAAGCTTTTTCATTTTGAAAACCAGAATTAATTTTAAAATAATTTATGTATTTTATGTCTATTGATTTTGTAAAAAATTATTCAATATTTGTAATAAGGAGTTCCAAATTTTTTAAATAGTTATCTTTTATTTTTATACATTTTGAATAGTAACATCTGTAAATATATTATTTAACATGGTTAATGCGTAAATCAGGTAAATAATGGTACAAAATAATATTATTATAATATTAAATTACCCAAACACAAGTCCTAAAACTATTTTATGAGATATTTATAACCATGGGCATCTTTGGGTCGATTTTTGGACCCCTTCGAGCCACTTGTGTGTGAAAATGACACTTAATTATATTTAAATTTAATTTAAGGAAAATATATCTTAAACATAAATATTTTAGTAAAAAATTAATATATGTTGTTATATAAGTGATCTATCTATCTATAAGCATTACTTTAAAATATAAAATTATTTCCTACAACATGATATTTTATTTATAATTTTTAGAGATTAAATAAATAAATTTAATTATGACATAATGGTGATGTAGGGAATGATTCATTAATAACGGATTCAAATAAATAATACTATAAAAGTTCATATAAATGTAATTTTGTTATTTTGATGTCATCCAGGAATTTTTTAGATGATATTTACATTTTATATTTGTATTAATGACGTTTTTGGATGTAATAATGTTGTTAAGGGGTTTTAAAAAAGTGATCATGAGAGTAGTGTATAAAATTGACATAATTCATATTTTAAAATATAAAATATTTTTTAAAATATAATAAAATTTGAAAAATTATAATATTAGATTAAAGAGTTATTATATGTCTAACATTTATTATTGACTCTTTAATTGGATATTTGTCTTGTTTTGGTTATTATTTTCATTCTCAATGCGTTGAATGCATGATAAAAACATATGAGTAAAAAAGTTTTAAATAAAAAAGTTATGGAGTAAAAAATATCAAAAACCTATCCAATTATTATTGGATGAATTTATTTAGACTTATATTTATCTTTTATTCTAATTTAATTAGTTTTTGACCTTGTGAAATTGAAAATAATTTTATAATAAATTAATACTTTAAAAATTTCTTAAAGTGACCAAGCTCCCTCTTATAAAAGGCCACCTCCTCTAACCCATACTCACACGTCTACAGATCCCTTGGCTCATCCAACCTCTAACCATATAATCTTAAAACATTCGTCTATTCCTCCTAGAATCCTTACATTTTTCAGAAGGAAATTCAAGAAGGCCATTTATCTTAAATCAAAAGGAGTTAACCAACATAAGGTAATGTCTTCTCTCAAGTTTCATATAATTATTCTCCTTCTCCCACCCCATAAAAACACTCTATTTAAATATTATATAAATACAGAAATATATTACATATACTATGATGTTTTTATGAGAGGTATTCAAACTACACTTCCAGACACCTCCATATAAGGGATACGAACATACTGTTTCTGTGGATGACATACTATTACCTCACGAAATGATGTTTGTTCAATTATCTTCCACATCCTCTCATGGTGGTCATTATGATGACACTATATTATTATAAGGTATATAATATATTTATATTGTCTCCATGATTCTTTATTTTTCATTTATATCATCCTCTTATGGTTACCATAATGGATAAATATGATATTTTCATTTTAGGAAATGTGGACTACCACCCCCTCAATGTTATATGACTTGTTCATGCCATACATGGAATGTATAAAATATGATATTAAGGGAAATATTTAACATATATTAAATGTGATATTATACTGTAATTATAATATACATATGTATCATATAGTTTTCATTCCATGAAATATAATAAAATAAATGAATGTTTCGTTTATGCGTATGTATGACTTACAGTCTCCATGAATGATGATTTTCATTTCATATATCCAGATGTTATGGAATATTAATAACACAAATATACTGGATATATATGATATTTAAATCATTTTTATAATTCTCTATATAATGGACTTTTGATAACATCGACAATTTTTAATTATAACAATTTTATTTTTGACTCAAGTTCCAAAAATCGACCAAAATACCAATATGAACATGAGTAATTATATGATTGTTATATCAGGGTAATACATGATATAAAAATAATAATAAACATGAAAATTGTTCTTAAGTAGATATAATTAACTTATTTTTATTATTAATAGAGATAAAGAGTCAACAATACAATTAAGACACAAGGTAAGTTAACTACATAACCCAATTTTCATTATCTCAGTAGATCTTCTACTTCATGATTTATGTCATGTTATGATTATGTGAGAAATTACTTTTGATATCCTATCTTGTATTTTTACTTGATTTTTTTGTATTTATATTGAATATACATAATTAATCTATTTTATTTTCCAAATGATCTTTTTAAGGGAACCTATCACCCTCCTCTTTTAGTCAAATATGTCTATTATGATATTTATTTTAATTTCCATTTTATTAAGTTTGGATATGATATTATATATACTTATTGTTTTATATTTTATGTCCAAGTGATGAGATACCCTTTTTTCTCTTCAACTCTTCTTCAGAATTTTTATGTAACGTTGTTAGGATGCCGAATTTTTGTGAGGGACTTAGTCTCAATTATCTTTTATTGAGGAACATTTTTATTTATAATCAACATCCATTAATACGGTGTAAAAACCTCTGTGAATTTTAATTTCATTCAAAGGGAATATTTTTTCTACGTAGCATTTTACTAAATGACAAAGGGAATGATTCATTTTAATGAATTTCGTGACAATGACCTGTCCTCCCCCACAAGTACTATTTTATAATTGCCTTCCATAATAAGTCATTGTGTTTTTAAAAAAAATAATACCATATACCCTTTTTAATTTTTCTCGTATTGAAAATGGTTTTGGGAAAAAATTTATTATTTCACTATGTTGAAATGATATATTATGATTGCAATGTGGAAATTTTATCTTTTCATTATGATTGCTTTATGCGTCATGGTTCTTGGGAATTTTTTCGTATATGCGTGGTTCTGTGATAATAAAAGTGCGGGTGAGCTCGATATAGCGCTCCATTGCATTGTCTAATGTGACATTGGTAAACGTTAATGATTCTCCTATGAGATTTATGGAATATATTATGATTGGTATTCAAAATGTAACCCCATGTGTTCTTGTGAATGCTACAATGTAAGTATGATATAGATTCCACAAGTTACCATTAGGATTTATGATTTCTATGTTTTATTCTATAATATTATGATTTCATGAGGTATGGTTATGATTTTATGTTTTATGATTGAGAAGTATGATTTCATTGATTTTAATGTATTGTAGGACTAATGGATTTTTTCCTTATTTTATAACCCCTATTGAGATTTTTTTGCTCATCCCAGGTTTTTTGATATGTCTTTCATAGGTTTTATGGAAGGGTTGGAGAATGGAGTAATTCTAGAAGTTTTATATCATGAAAAAAATAAATTTTTTATTTAATGAGTATTATTATTATGAAAAATATAGGATGTAGTACAAGTGTCTATTTTTTAATTTTTGAGATTTAATGTAATAGTTATGGCCCAATTCTCCAAAAATATAAACCTGAAAACATCCTCACTATTGAATTCAGGACTTTACTCATGACTATGTAATGTTTAAGTATATGTCCTTATAGTTGGTATCAAAGGTCGATTTAGACAACTAATGGGATTAAGAGTTTTTTTAGACACTTGGTTAGTCTCTATATCTACTATTAAAATTAAATCCTAATTTTGTAACTTTTTCAGGTCAAGGGAATTTCTTTACAAATGGAACGAGGAGGATGTAAAATGATATTCCTATCTATTCATGATTAATTTCATGCATTAATTTTTTCAATGTAATGTTCAGATGATTGTGAAACATTTTATAACATAAAACACACTTGAAATAATTTGTTTGAGATATCAAACACCTATTTTATACCTCGATACCATCGTGGATGAAGGGTTGTATTGAATCAAATCATATTTTTATAATATTCTACTATTTTCAAGAAAGGGAAATATTATCAAAATAGTTTCAAATATTTTACCATATCACAAGATTTTAAAGTGTATTTTGATTCATAAAAAGGTTCTGATGTTGGAGACTCTTTCAAAAACTATTTATATTTTCTCTTAAAATATAGTCTTTCAGTACATACATATTTTATTTAAAAAGGTCCAATGATTGAATTTATCAACTCAAACTAGTTCTGATTGTTTTATCAAAATCATATTTTATCAGATGCTTTGAAATTATATGTAATACATGATTATTTTCCGAAACTATTTTTCTATGAACGCCCATATGACCCAAGTTGTATGAGGTGTATTTGGATAAAGGAAGCAGATGATTTAAAAGAATCTATAAATCATTTTTTAAATGCATGGACCATCTATCTACATTAACAAGATGAAGATGAAACAGGTTGGACACCATGATCAAGGTATAATGTTCTTTATTTGGGAGTATTATTATTTTATGGAGGTAAAAAATATCAATATATATAAGACTTCATGAATAATGATATTTAGGTCATAATAAGATGGGATGAAAATTACAGGTATAAGAAAACCATTGAGGTTAAATCATGTTAGTGTTATTTTTGAGTTTTATAAAAAGGGAAACACAAAAGATGGGTGACAACCCGTCATGTCTGGACAGGCCGCATGAACCGAACCTACAACCAAATGGATACAAGGGCGTATCACCAACCATTTTCCCATGTGAAGCCACCATTTATTATGACTTATTCCTTTTAATAAAATAATTTTATTAATCAAGAATAAGATGATTTTGGATATTATGTTTATCAAATTGATATCCTTATTATAAGAAAATCATTTGGGTTTTAAGTGATAATTGTTATTTAGGAAGACATTTTTTCTTTTGGGAACACTTTATGAATAAGGAAAATGGAATACTATGGGATTTCAATTGGGGATTAATGGTGAAATTTTATATTAGAGGAATCTATGTATTTATAGAGGACATTTAGTGATTTGAGTTATTTATTTAAATGAATAACCTATCATAGAAAATATGTTATTATGGTAATTACATTTCAATATGTGACTCTAAGAGTAGTCGATGTTATTTAGAGATATATTTTAAGATTTTTTGGATGTCTATACGATCATAACCTTCTGAATTTCGGGTTTCAAGCATAGTTTAAAATATTTTGTATAAAAGTAACAAAAATTTGTTTTGAATGGTCATTGATGGTCTTTTGGTATTGTTTGTTGAATTTTGGAGATTATGAGTAGAATTCCTTTTTATAGAGTTTTATCCTTTTCGTGGATTAACTGATCCCATACTAACCGTTTTTTGGTTATTTTCTAAATATAGGGGGAATATATATATAACATTTTTTGGATTATGGGATTCTATTGAAGTTGATTATAGTGCTTCATGTGCCACCATATCATCATGAATACTCATTGGTTGGAGTAAAGATGAGTTTTTTGTATAAATTTTATAAAGTATGAGAATCTACAAGACTAGTAAGTATGTTCGTTTATGTTTATATTAATGCTCATAAATAAATTTTCTATCTGTATGAAAATGAACAAAAAAACCAAAAACCGTTTTCTATTTAATTTTAATACTACGAAATCATTGGCTATTTAACCTATCACAAGTTTGTGGTTTTCTGGTTGTTAAATTTCTCTTGGTCAAGTTTTCTATGACTCTCTGTCAGAACATGACACATACATTCTCTTTCATACCCATGATTTCATAGAATCCTAGTATGTGTTAATCGATTGACCTTTTTTAATTAATTTTTTTTAAATTGATTGTTTTATTCTCTCATTTTTCGATGTGGTACTTTAAAGGATGTTTCCACACACAATTTTAAAATTATGAAGATGCAATTTCTTAATTAGGGAAGGAAGTAACAACACAGGTATTTTTAGAATAGAAATTTTTGATATATATTAATATTTTTGAATAATATATTATTTTTTAGAAGAGAAAACATTTTCTGATAGTCTAATCAACACACAACAACATGTTTCCTTGAAATTTATGTATCACGCAACTTTATGTTATACCAAAAAATAATATAATATTATTATTATTATAAATGATAGTTAATGTCTATCCATTTTATTAGTGTAAATGAATATAACTAACTAAATTATGATTATTAAATTTCATCACACTTATATAATAAATTTTAGAGGCTTAAAATAATAATTAATATGATTTTGAGCATTAAATACTTTAATATTATTGAAAATGTTGATATACCGCCTTTTGAGGGAGAACTGTTTTTAAATTTAGTTTTTGTCACTCTTATATGTTTTATTGAAAACAAAAACATCTTAGTTAGAAATGGGACATCAAAATATACTTTGGGAAAATTTTTGTTTTTTTTCTGATAAAATTCATTTTTCATGAATAGTAAAAAATACCACATTTTAAGTCAAACTTTCTTTTAATCTATATTGTTTATATAAATAGATATTACTTTTAATATGTTTTAAAGTACAATTGGATTATAGTTTTTTCATTTAATCCAATTTTGGTCATTGGATGTAATATCATTTTGAAATTGGACATAAACACATGTCAATATTTTGGTAGTTTTTACTTCTTAAAAACACGCTTTTTAGTTTTGAAGATAAGAATTAATTTTAGATTATTTTCTGCAACTTTTATGTTTTGAATTTTTAAAAATTGATTCCATATTTGTAATCAAGAGGTAAATATTTTGTAAATAGTTAACTTTTAGTTTGAGACATTATGAATAGTTACTTCACAAAATATATTATTTACCATGGTTAAAAGGTAAATCTATTAAATAATGGTAAGGAATAATATTGTTATAATATTAAATTACCCTAACATATGTATTAACTGTATTTAATTAGATATTTCTGACCATGGTCATCCTTGGGTCTATTTTAGGGCCACATAGAGCCACTTGTGTGTGAAAAATGAAATTTATTACATTTAAATTTAAGTTAAAGAAAATATAACATAAACATATATCTTTTAGTACATAACATTTTATATGGGATTATATAAGTGATAACATCATCTATAAATATTAATTTAAAATATAAAACTATTTCATAAATCAAGGTATTCTATTTATAACTTTTACGGATTAAATAAATTAATTTAATTATGACACAATGGTTATGCAGTAATTTCTTCATTAATAACGGATTCAAAGAAATGGTATTCAAAACGTTAATATAAATGTTATTTTGTTATTTTGTTGTCATCCACGATTTTTTTGGACGATATTTACATGTTATATTTTAATTAATGATTGTTTTTTAGGTGTAATCATTTTGTTATGGATTTTTTAAAAAGTCATTATATGAATAGTGTCAAAATTGATAGAATTAATTTTTTAAATATAAAATATTTTATAAAATATTATAAAATTTCAAAAAATCTATGATTCGGCCAAATAGTTATCTTAAATAAAAACTTTTATTATTGACATTTTAATTGGATATTTGTCATGTTTTGGTATCTATTTTGATTCTCAATGAGTTAAATGGTTGATAAAAAGGTAAGAGTAAAAAAGGGTTAAATAATACAGATATTGATTAAAACTTATCCAAAACCTGTAAAATTCTTATTCGATGATTTCATTTCGACTTTTATGCTTCATATAATCTAATTTAATGAGTTTTGGATCTTTAAAACTTGAAAATAAATTTATAATAAACTAATACTTTCAAACTATACTTAAATGCCTCTCCTTTCTCTTATAAAACGACAAACCCTCTAACCCATACTCACACCTCCAAATACCACTTATATTGTACAAAAGCTTCCCCAATTAGCTCCCAAAATCCCTCTCTTACTCCTAGTATAATTACCATGGAAATAAGGCAAATCAAGAATTCCTTTTACCTTAATTCAAAATGAGTTACCTGATTTAAGGTATTGTCTTCTCTCAATCTACTTCCATTTATTTTCCTTCTCCAACCCCCTAAACAATCCTTATTCCATTAGTTTATCCAAACATAAGTATAATAAATATAAAATGATGTTGTCATGAAAATTATTCAAAATAATATTCCACACACCTCCAACTATTGGATACGAACATACTTTTTCAGTAGACTACGATCTACTGGCTCATGAAACAAAAATTGTTTAACTATCCCATACCGCCTATCATGGTAAAACTTATTATGGAACAATATTTATATATGATATATAATATATTTATATTGTATTTATGATTATTTATTTTTCATTTATGGCATAAATATATGGTTTCCAAAATGGGTAAATATGATAATTTATTTTGAGGGAGTGCGGAATACAGCCCCATCAATGTGATGTTACTCGTTAATGCAACACATGAAAAATATAAAGATGATGTTATTGAAATTACGTATAATATATAATATAATATGTTATGCAAGAATAATAATCTAAATATATATCAATTAGTATTCATTTCTTAAAAAATGAATAAATAAATGAATGTAGCGTTCATGCATGCGTACGGCTTACCGTCTTAATTAACAGTGATTTTAATGTCTTATATCCAAAATTTATGGACTGTTATAAATTCAAATATAACGGATATAAATGAAATTTAAATCCTGAACAAAATTCGTTAGATAATTAACTTTCGACCACGTGGAATTTTTTTTTATTATAACAAGTTCATTTTTAACTCAAGTAACGAACATCGACAAAAAGACCAATATAAACTTGAATAATTATATGATTGTTATAGAAGGGTAATAAGTGATATAAAAGGAATAATGAAAATGAAAAAAATTCTGAATTTGATATAATTAAATTATATTTATTATTCATGGAGATAAAAAACTAACAAGACCATTCAAACATATGGTAAGGGAACCTCTTAACCCAATTACCATTCATTGTCTTGATCTTCTAGTTATTGATTATGTCATTCCATGATTATGGGGGAAATAAATATTGATTTATTATCGTGCATTTATATATTATTTATGTTTATTTATAGTGAATACACATAATCGATCTATTTTTTATAACATGATCTTTGTAAAGGAACCTTTCACCATAATTTTTTATTCAAAGTCTTCATTTATGCTATGTCTTTTAATTTCCATTTTAAATTTTTAGGACATGTAAATATAAATCCTTATTGTTGTAAATTTTATGTCCATATGTTTAGATACCCATTTCTCTCTCATAAACCCATTTTATAAATTTTTATGTAATGTTGTTAGGCTTCCGAATTTTTGTAAGGGACATTGTCTAAATCTCCATTCTTTAAGGCATATTTTGATTTATACATTACTTGCTTTTATACAGTATATATAACCATTTGAATTTTAATTTTAGTCAAAGGGAATATTTTTTCTATGTAAATATTTACAAAATGACAGAGGGAATGTTTATGTTTAACGAACGTGGTGAATATGACCTTTTCTCCAACGATAGTATTATTTGATAATTGGATTCCATAACAAAACACATTGTTTTTTAAAGGAAAATAAATACCATATAACATATCTATGTATTTTGGTATTGAAAATGGTTTTGGGAAATAATTTAATATTTCAATATGTTGAAATTATATATTTTGATTTCAATGTGAAAATTTAATATTTCTTTTGTGCTTGTTTTATGTGTTATGATTCTTATTCATTGTTTACGTATACAGGTGGTTATGTGATAAAACTATAGAGGGTGAGCTGATATTTATCTCCAATGCATTGGGTAACTTGACATAGGTAAATGTAAATGTTTCTCCTAAGATATTTAGGGAATATACAATGATTGGTATTCCAAACATAACTCCCTTTGTAGATATGAATGCCACAATGAACAATGATATAGATTCCACAAGTTACCATTATGATTAATGATTTTTATGTGTTATTCATAAATTTTATGAATTCATGTGATATTTTTAAGAGAATATGTTTTGTGGTTGAGAATTATGATTTAATTGATTTTAATGTATTGATGGAGTAATTTTTTATTTCCTTATTTTATAACACTTACTGAGATTTTTATTATCATCCCATATTTCTAAAATGTTTTTCACAGGTTATAATGAAGGGTAAGAGAAAAGAATTATTCAAGATGATTTATATCAAAAAAATAAATATTATTTTATTTAGGTATTTTTATTATTGGGAAAAAATTTGATAGAGTATAAATGTATACTTTTTAAATTTTGAGATGTAATGTAATAGTTATGGCCTAATTATCTAAAACTATAAACCTGAAAAGATCATCGTTGTCGAATTCTTGACTTATCTCAAGAATATGTAATGTTTTAGGCTGGGTTATTATAGTTAATATTAGTCCAAATGGTGAAAATAAGTCCAAATATACCATAAATGATGTTTTTGTGGGTCGTTTAACAATATATTGTAATTATATTAACCCACAGTGTGTAAATAACATGCTTTCACAATATGATTAAAATAGGGAAAAATAACGGTTAAACAAAAATGATAGGGATATAAAAATATTAAAAACATTTCTAACAATTATTTTAATATGGTTATTCTAACAAAATGATCTTATCTTCTAATAAAATATTTTTTGGACCATTTGTAATCTAAATTGAATTTACAATGAATTAATATTTGATGTCTTTCTTAAAGTTCCCCTCACCTATTATAAAAATAAAACTTATTTTTCTCTATATTATAAAAATATATATCCATTTGGTTAGAAAAATATATGTTATATAATATTCATATAATACCTCTATTCCTATTATAAGCCTTACCTTGGGAAGAAGGTAATTCAAGAATGCATTTTGGCTCAAATCAAAAGAAGTTACCCGATTTAGAGGTCAGATATTTTATCAAGATCCATTATTTTATTTTCCATATAAACTTCCTATATTTTTCATATTATATTTTAGATAAATAAACACTATCCTAAATATATTATTATTTTGTTATGATACGTATTTTAACTACACTTACACCCACCTCCATCTAAGGGATATGAACATAATGTTTTTGTGTACGACAAACCACTACATCACAATGTGTTGATTGTTCAATTTTCCCCTACCACCTATAATAGTGGCCATTATGATTGATCTATATATATATATGATATATATTTTATATTTATATTGTCTATAAAATTATTTAACTTCTATTTATGCCATACCTTTATGCTTTCCATGATGTGTAAAAATGATAATTTCAATTAAGGAAGTGCGGTATATCGCCCCCTCAATGTGATATGACTCATTCATTCTATACGTGGAATGTATAAAGGATATTTTAATTAAAAATATGATACATTATGACATAAATATAATAATAGTATTATAATATACATTTATATCATATAATTAGTATTATTTTAATTTGAAAAAGATATGAACGTAGCGTTTGTATGTACGTACGACCTACCGTCTCCAATAAGAGTGAATTTAATTTCGTATCTCTAAATGTTATGGACTATTATAAATACATAAATACTGAATATATATGATATTTAAATTATTAATATCATTTTATAGATGATCTAAAATTTACGTCATGTACAATTTATATGAAATCAAGGTCATTTTCAACTAATGTACCGAATATTGACAAAACGTCTGATATTAACTTAAATATTTATGTAATTTTTATAACATGGTAATAAGTGGTATAAATGGTATAATATACTTGAAAAATGTTCTGAAGAAAATATTAATTAACTTCATCTTATTATTTATGATAAAATAGGAATATATGTGACTATTCAGATTCAAGGTAAGGGACTTCATCTCAATCTTCTTTAATTGAGGCATATCTTCATGTTATTCACTTTTATTATCATATATTGAGTAATAAAACTATTTAAAAATGTTATATCATGAATTAATATATTCGCATTATATTAAATTTTTAATGGTATTCCTTAATGATTTTTAATAAAGTGTTTCTCATGTGGGAAGGGACTCTTTAACTAATACATCATTTTAAATGATTAAAAGATTTATTTTTATGAAACATTATATATCATGAACATTATTGAAAATGGTTTTTATGAATTTATTCATATTTTTATGAATGTTTTAAAATATAAATTTATTTCAAATGATTTCAATTGGCATGTGACACTTTGATTCCAATTCCTTTTTTATTAAATGTTTTAAATTGTTTTTGATATTGTTTGAGAATTTAAAATTTATTGGAATGACTTCTTGTGATTGAGAATTAAATGTTATTAGGGAAATGTTGCTATTCAAAATATTTTATGTGTTATGATAATATATTCATATTTGGACATTTGACATGTTATTATGTGATAAACCAAGGACGGTTGGTTACATGATAAACCAAATGATTGGTAGTAGCGTGATAATCCAAGAACGAGTGGTTACGTTATAACATCCAATCCATTTTGTATGGAAGTAACTCATATGGATATTCCATTTAGTGATATGTGGGGAATTCAACCATATGGTTATTCTATTCTTGTATTTTTATGTCCCAAGATATCATTATATGTTTTATGTCACTTTCTACAGAGATTATTTCAATATTTTGGTTACAAAAAGGGTAAGAAATGAGCTTATATTATGTGAGTTGTTCCTGTTAATTCTCAAAGTTGAAACGTATTACATTATGATAAAGTATTCATGGTTTATATCTATCACAAAACAAACAATTCATATTCATTATTTATCCCTTAAAGATTTTTTTATGCTAATCCCAATTTTTTGAAATGTTTTTCATAGGACATAATGAAGAGTAGTTTCAATTATGGGATCAAGGAACAGTTACGCTGTTAAAAAATGAAACAATGTCCTATTTATTGTTGGAGAGTTATTATTTTATAAAACAATGGATAGTGAGAAGAAGTGTTTACTTCTAATATTCATGTTTTTATGTATCAGTTATGACCTAAATATCTAAGGCTCTAAACCTAAATAGATCCTAGATGGGAATTAATGTCAAATTATTAACTTAACTCAAAATTATGTAATGTTTCTGGATAAGGAGTTATATATAGTCCACAAAATCCTTCTTCATGTTTTCTAACCAGAAGTGTTATCAATGATCATGGTACATATTGGTACTTTAAGGATGGATAAATAATGATAAGGTATGTTCATAATCAAATTGATCCTTCATTATCATAGGTGATTAAGGAACACAAATCCTTATTCCAAAAATAATCATTCCATCCTCATCGATATTGAGCTTCTGTTTCTTCCATTACAGTACCATATTAACCTTCATTTGCAGCTCTATATCACCCCTTTATGTCTCCATTATATTTTATTGGATTGATGATTTGGAAATAATATGTGCAAGGTAGGATGTATTCCAATCCATTATGACATCCAAATCCATTCATGGAATATCCATTATCAAGGGGTCTTTCTCAATCCCCATTATGGATAGAGTATTAGTTTTCTTTCACCAAAGAGAATCAGATACCTTTTTTCCATTCCAAGATGTAATTTAATAGAGAAATTATATTCCTTGAATAGACCATATGATATCATTTGATACATGTTGATATCATTCTATGTGAAAATATTTTTTAGAATCTTCTAATCTGTATATATGTCACACTGCTCAACATAGAGCTAGTGCCACCATATTTTCAAGGAAAAGTTTTTAACTACTAGCACCAGATCATGCATCAGGTATTTCTTTTGTATTGATCTAAAACTTCCATGATATGTATGCTATCACTTTGTTATTATACATGATTATACAACCAATGAATTTCTTTGAATCATCGGTTTATATCAAAAAAACCATATCCACTTGTTGGTAGTGTGTATAGGTACCATGATTAGCCACTTCTTCAGCTCCATGAATATTTCCTAACATTATTCTATACAGACATATATTACCCCTTTCCATGATAGTTATCAAAAAATAAAATCATGATAAATTTATAAAAAATCATTGGTTTTACCCATATAAAATAAAATATGTATTTATTTATGAGACATGATTGGGTCTAGGTTATTCCTCAATTTCAGGTTTTTTTAAGGGTCAAAAAACAATCCATCACTTATGATCACATGTCCTAAGAATGTTAATTGTTGCGTCCAAATGTCACACTTTCTAAACATGGAACATAATTTCTCCTTCGTTGTTGTTTCTAAAATGATCCAGATATGTTCTTCATGTTTATCTGTGTTCTTAGAGTATATGATAAAATCATCAATAAACACAACCACAAAATATTAATGGTAGTCTCTAAATACACTATTCATCAAATCAATGATTATTTTTGGGGAATTAGTATGTCTGATGGGAATCACAAGGAACTCATAGATCCCATAAATTATATGTAATTTATTCATATAAATATCTTACTTATTCCCATTTAGATGACGAAATCCGAAATTAAGATCCACCTTTGAGAAGTACCAAAATCCTCTCAATTGATCAAAAAGTAAACAATCCCTAAAAGAGGATACGTGTTCTTTATGGTGATCTCATTAAGCTGTCTGTAATCTATAAATAACCATATTAATCCATCATTCTCATTAAAAACATTGCTGGCACACCTGAAGGTGATACACTGGGGAATTTGAACCCATTATCAAAATTCTCTTATAGATTATTATTTAACTCCTCTAATTCAATAAAGGGAGTCTTGTTGCTAAATTTCTGTGATATGATTGTTTCTAGGTGTAATTTATAATGAGAAATATACCTCATGATCTTGGGGAAGTCCAATTAACTCATCAAGAAATAGATCAGTGTATTCCCTCAGTATGATAATTCCTTCTAGTTCGGTGATTTCCATTGATTAAACCATTTGGATTAGATGTTATTCTTTATAAGGTATGAAGACCCACCCAATTGAGTAATTTTCCAATAGATACTCATTATATTATTATAATTTTTATAAGATTATGGGATGGTTTGGAATATGAAATGATATTTATTTTTCCTGATAGTTGATGTGTGATCTACATAACAAGAGCCAATCCATGACCATTATAGCATTAAATTAAACCAATTAAATTATTACGACACATGCACCAACCTACGTAGAGACCAACACTTGGGTTATAATGATTTCACCACATGGTGTTTTTATGGATATCTTTACATCAAGGCATTAGGTTTTCTATTAAATACTCTTAACCGACTTTTACTATATAAAGGAATCAGTAGAACTATAATCAAATAATAATTTTTTTCATTAAGTGAAAAGTAATTATACATCATATGACTTTATTTTATTTATCCACTTCTATAGTATAAATGTAATAAAAATTCTTGTGTTCCTTTTCCTTTGGTGGGTATTGATGCTTATTAACCTCAAGGAATCATGGTTTAGTGCACTGGCTTTCATAGTCCCCTTGCTCCCTACACTAGAAGCATTGAACCATTTGAAGTAAATTATAACGATACATCATTTTATCTATCATATTGTCCATCTTTATTATGTCTCTTAAAACTTAATGATCTTTATGAGCTTCTATCCTGAACATGAATCATTTCCATGTCCCCTTGACAAAATTCCCATAATGGTTCTTCTCACATTTATGACACATGGGTGGATGGATCCTCTTTCCCCCTATTCCATTTGACCCACCGACATGAAACTATATTTCACTCATATTATCTCTGTAACAATGTGATATTATTTGATCCCCATCTCAACGTTTAGATAACATTGAACCACTTCTTCTAAAATCCGAAATTCATGGATAACTAGAGCATTTCAAAGGTGTTGTTATAAACCAAAAAGTAATATCTATATTTTTCTATCATTATCGATAAACCAAAATGAGGTGTATCATGAAGGACTTGTAAATATTATTCATAAGATGTGGTAGATTCACCTTTCTTTTGATTCAGATCTATGACTGCTCACTCCATATTTATCTTAATATATTTATAAGAAATACTTGTTATGAAATATTTTTATAAAGTCTTCCCCCTAAATCTCTTTTGATTCATCCTTATTCATGGTGTTATTTATCAACATATACCATTAATCGACCTCTAAATAAAAACGATAAATGGTCAGTGTAACATTATCCTTCTTAGAGTAGTGGAACATAGAAAATGTATTCTCCATTGAGTAAACCCATTGTTCCGCAACAAGTGGATCAGAATATCCGCATAATGTCTATAGTCATTTCAACTTAAAAGACTCAATGACTAGATTCTTCTGTTTGTTTTAAGTTGGATGTTCATTCCATTTTATGTTATTATTAATATCCTTGGGTAGGTGTGAAGGAATCACCATGATGTTTTGAAGTCCACAATTCACGTAATTGGGGAGGTTATTTAAGAAATCATTGAATAATCCCTCACAAGAGTTGTTGGGGTTGTTTTTCCTGGTTCGTACCATTTTCTAAAATATAATGTGTTCTAGAAAAAGTTAGGTGATAAATAATTAGTAAATAATTTATTAATATACATAATTAACTCCAAAGGTATATCTTGTGGGATACCCATGTTTAAAATTATTATAAAACAAAGTTTCTTGGATGTTCATATATATTAATTATTATATTAATGGTTTTCAATAATGTTCTCTAATCCTAATTACCAAACTAACTAAACCGTACTCTAATAACAACTATAGGGACCCTATTTTTTATTACATAACTATTACATCATTTTAATGATAAACAACATATTAACATTACAAAACCAGAATAAAATAGCGTAGTAACATTGTAAAATTAGGAACATACATAAATTATGTATAATAAAACGTAATAATTTATTTTACATATTCATATTTATACTTCTAAAGATGATGTTCTCCTTATTACATTTAGACACCAGAGGATATACATCAAAGCTAGTGATGACCTAAAAGCCCAGAAATAGGATAAATAAGGGACATGAAACCATATAACATGATTGAGAATAATCATCACCATAATAAAATAAAAATGGGATCAATATCAAAAAAAAAGATGGGAAATTTCGATAAAGGAACATAATGTGGCAATGTACAATAAATTAAACATCATGTCTTAGTCGTCAAAAATCACACATAGTTGTGAACAAATATAGCATAATGTTCTTTCATAACATATTTTAATAATCATAAAATCCTCATTGTCAAAAAAATATATAATCAAGTTCATACATAATACACATTATCTCAGGAGATAAATCATTTTACCTAATGCATTGGAGGTCTACGTAATAGTAGGCCCACTCCACACATCTTAACATTTACATAATCATGAATGACCCAAAGAATGTATATCAATAAATTTCATGAGGAATACCATGTAAATGAATGGGTTTAATAAGGATTTAATCAATTATACTTTAATGAATGAACTTATTCCCCAAATGGAAAAAGTGGAATAAATATTTTAGTATAGGATTCTTCATTTTTGAGAAATAATAAATAACTGAAGAGGAGTCTAAATAAATTTTATAATGAAGTTTTTTTATAAAAATAATTATGTTTTTCATAATATCATATTGAAAACATGTATATCCCAAAAAATAAAATAAAACAATAGTGAAATTATGTTTTCGGAATATTAAATAGATATCCACACTTGAAATTTTAATGATAGAGGAAAAATAAAATAAAGGAAGTTGGGTTTGAGAATTCACTTATGTTATGTCTGTTGTATTCTGCACATGCACTTAATATCATGTATAATAAAATTAGAATAATTAATAACATATAATAAATGTATTCAATTCATTATATTTTTATAATGTTAATTTATAGAAATTTTGATATTTTAGAATATTCACTTTCATCGTGCAGGCGACTTCCTTTTAATTTTTTCATGGTCAGTGAAATTATATATAATTATGGATGTTCATGTAAATTTAGAATAATTCTATAGAAGGGAAATTATGTTTTGTTAATGAGATTAAATATGTTTAAATGTTCACATATATAGTTTTTTTATAATATGATTATGATTCATTTGATAACACATTAATGATAACGTTTTAGATTATTTGTGTGGATTTTCTATCCATCATACAATAATTTTATTTTATTAAATATTATGTTTATAAATTAGTTTTATAACATTAAAAAATTTATTGAAGGAATATAAAAATATTTTTTAACAATAATAATTAATTTTTTTAATATCCTAGAAAATGCAATTAGGAAATGAAAAGTCGTTGTCCATAAAGGTTCTTAATTGACACAACATGGGTGGTGTTTTCAATTTTTAGAATAAAACGAGGAGAGAAAAGATGTGATGATTTATATTCCATTAACACAATACAATTAATGTATATATATGATACTGTAGTTATCATTACACAATATATAATGCTATGTGAGGAAAATATGAGAAAAGAAGAAAAATTAAAAGAGGATGAATAAGGATTTTACATCTTGAATGTTGTCTCCTTTAGAACACACGTAATGAACTGGGATTTAGTCAATTTTTTGAACAATAAGTCGAAAAAATTAGGAATGTTATTAGATATATAATTGGGAATGCTTTATCTAATATATAAGGTTTATATGGTGTGGGGATAAGAGGGGGTGAGAGGTGGTATTTATTGGAGAGGAGAGGGATGTTTTTTGATTATTTTATGAATTTTCTTATTTTTTTGGATCTAGAATACAAATATTGTGGATTTATATAACATAATAATGTAACTACTTTAGTATAATTTGATATAATTGTTCTTACATCATCGATACCTCATCTATTACTCATAAATTTATGTATTTATCTTATATCATAAATTTTAATATTTCATTATTCACAAAAACAATTCAACTACATTTTCAAAATCGAAAAACATAAGCATAACCATTTTCAATTTATATATTTAGTAAATGAAATCCATTTTTTTTAATTAATTTTATAAATATGAAAAATTTAATTTTTAAATAAAATCATCGTTTATTGGAAAAATTTCGATTTAATTATAATAAATGAGTTTTTTATCCTTTGAAAAATCGATTTAAGTTTCATAAAATTATATCATAATTATAATAAAAAATAATATAAATTTATGAATATATTTTATTGAAATAAATATTCTTTTATATCATTATATTAATTATCAAATTGAAAATAAAAATAGTTTTTTTTGAAAAATAACCAAATATAATTTATCATTTTTAAAAAATTTATTAAATTATACCATGATATAAATATATCATATTTTCATTAATAAGGTAACTATTTTTTTATTTTCCTAGGTGATGTTACTATTCTAATGGACAAAATACTATTCCTAATGGGCATATAACTATTCAAACATTCAGGTCACTGTTCTAATGATATAAGATTCATAATTTGAATAAATGTCAACTATATTATTATTCAATTATATAAATACTATTTTTATTGTTATCTCTATGTGATACAAGTGTTTTATGAAATAATTATAGGTAGTGAAATTAAATAGATAAAATTTTGGGTCATTATAGGAGATCATGATAATTCCCAAATAACTATTTTCACGGTTATTACTCCATGGTGATACTTTAATAGATGTTTCTTCATCATTTATTATATTTACAATTATTCTATTTCTAATGAACCAAACACTCTATATATTATCATCATTTTATGTTTTTTATTATACTAATCCATATATCTGGGGTTTACCTAAAAAATTTTAGTCATAGTCTCCAAAATAAACATTACATTTCTCAGATACCGTATATAGAAAACTGGGTCTGTTATATAATTTATTTATTGTTTTATGAAATATTGTTCCATAAAATACACCCAAAAATCTAGAGGTTTACTTTGATTGAGATATTGGAAAAATAATAAAAATTAAAACTAAGATAAATTATGCATAATTGAATTTAAATAACATTTTCATTAAATAAAATTGAAATTAATTAACCAAAAATATATTCTAAAGAAATTTATAATGAAAATTTATGATATAAAAATCATAGTATAATAACCATAAGATAATATCCCAATGGAAAATAATGAAAATGATACAAAAGGGATATAATAATACCTGAAAATATAATGATCACATTTTCACACAACAAATAATGACATATGGATGATTATATCATTGTACCATTACATTATTGGTCAGAAGAGACAATATAAAACATGGAATGATAAGAAAAATTCAAGTCTCACTTCAAATATAATATAACATAGTGTGCTAGGATAACTGCATAAACATCGTATATAGTATCACATGTGATGATAGAATTTACCCAATAAATTAGGTGGATATATATTCCTAGAATATCCATCTTATTCATTAAATGTAAATGAATATGTGTTACACATAACGGAATCATTCATAGGGAATAATAAAAATAAAAATCCATGAAAACAAATCAAGTTACATAATTATAACATAGTGTATAAAAAATAGAATATCATAAATATTACCCTAATGGAATTAAATAATTCTTTGATGTTCATAAATGAAAAAACAATCATAGGTTAAAAAAATCAAGATTATGTAAATCAAATATATACAATAAAGTGGAGATGGTAGTTTTAAAATAAATCACCTATACGGGTTTTATGAAAAATTGTATGGAGTCATTACTGAGCGTAAGACCCTAAAACTTTCTATTAAAATAAACATTAACACGAATATATTTCGATAAAAAAATTATAGTCCATAAAATATTAAAGTAATTATGTATATTATTACATGAAATTTGAAAAGAAGCAAAATATTTTCCCTTAAAACGAGTTTTCTTAAACACATTAATTGATAGGGGATCATAAAAAACATGAATTATCCAAAACAATTAAGGTATAACAAACTGGAAATATATGAAATCAATATATATATACACAATATGGAATATGTGGATTATAATAAGATAAATTTAATGTGAAAAAAATAATGAGAATGAGTAAACCAAATGTCCTGAGGGTAATTTGAGTGATCCACTGTAACGCCCCGACCCCAGCTACCCAGAGTCGGTGCATTACTTCGTAACATTGGCATGATCACAAAAGATCAAGTCTCGAAAGACCGATTAGTTTAGTATCCTTGGAAACACTAGATACATTCGTAAACATTACATTACATCATAAAGTGAAAAACTACAATAACAAAGTCTTCATAGTCCACACTCATATCCTCTTCTGACAATCCCTGCAGGTCATTCATAAAATAATTCTTCACATCCTGGAAAATATTAAAACATTGAAAGGGGTGATCTCAGATGCTCAGTAAGGATAACAATATTGCGGAAGCTTTCATAAATAAACATTAACATTTAAGGCAATGTATAACTAAAAGAAAAGCCTTTTTAAACTTGAACTTCAGCATAATATGGCAAAAATAAAATTAAATAATGCCATTTAATTACTCACATGGATATTCTACTAGTCGAATAATCACATGCAATATCAATAACCACTTTCATAATGAGGGAATGTATAATGCCAGACATTCTGAAACATTTTGTTAAGGCCTCGACCAAGACGTCTAAAATGATTAAGGCCTCGGCCAAAACCATAAATCAAGTTGGGAAAGGTCCTCGGCCAATTCCATGTCTAGTTGTCTCATGAGACCTACCGATGCATCGAGGAGCTATAGCGGGCTCCACCCGTCACTTATTAAGTCCAATACATTCCTCAAATGAATAGGTTTAAACATATCATAAACCATAACATAATCGTATCACATAAAACATGCATAAAGGAAACATTACATTTCCACATTTCAATCACAAGATATCAATACAACACATTGATATAATAAAAACGCTTTCAAAACCATTTTCAATACCAAAATAAAAGAAAGTTTAAACATTGTATTTATTTTTCATTAAAAAAAGATGGCTTGTAGAGGAAGCCGAAACTCAAATAATGGTCACGGCGGCAGAGAAGTCGTTGTCGCCGCATAAGTACGGAAAGAAAAACATTCCCTTTTGTTGTTTAGCAAAACGCTTCATATAAAAAAGATTCCTTTTGAATAAACGTAAAAGTCAAAGGGGTTTATACACCGTATAAAAGAAAGTTGTGTATAAACCCAAATATGCCTCAATGAAAGGGGATTGAGACGAAGTCCTTAAGAAGATCATTTTTAAAATAAAATAGATTTATTATGTGTATTCACTATAGTTACACATAAAGAAAGTAAAAATAAAAAATAGGACATAATAATATCATGACATAATTTGAAAGTAGGAGATTAACCCAAAGAATGGAAGTTGGGTTAAGAAATTCCCTTACCTCGTGTATGACTTTACTCAACCGTTCTTTAACCTCCTGAATAATAAACTAGAGTTAATATATACCTTATTAAGAACCATTTTTAATTTCATTATCCTTTTTATATCACTTATTACAATGTTATGAACATTATGTAATTATTTAAGTTAATAACAGTCGTTTTGTCGATCTTTGGTACTTGAGTCAACAATAAACTTCTTATAATTACAAGTTATTTATGTGGTAGAATATCCATTATCTCCAGAATTATATTCATGATTTAGATGTCATATATATCATATATATCCAGTATATACATTTATTTATAATATTACGTAACATTTAGAGGTAAGAAATGAAATGCACCATTCATGGAGACGGTAAGCCGTACATACGCATGAACGCTACTTTCATTTCTATTTCGTATTTAATGGAATGAAATAATAATGATATAAATGTATAATATAATTCCAGTATAATACAGTGTATAATACCATTTACTCCATCCTTTATACATCCCACATAGGGCATTAACGATTCAAATCACTTTGAGGGGGCGGTAGTCCGCACTTCCTAAAATGAAATTATCGCGTTTTACCCATAATGGAAATCATAAAGTATGCCATAAATAAGAAATAAAGAAGCATAAGTAAAACATAAACATATTATATATCATATATAAATATAGTGACATCTTAATGGCCACCTTTGAAGGTGTTATATGAGTGTTGAACAGTCATCGTTTCGTGAGGCAGAAATTCGCCATCCACAGAAACCATATGTTCTTTAACCATTAGATGTAGGTGTGTGTAAGTGTAGCTCGAATACTTCTTATAACAACATCCTATTATATTGGGGATACTGTTGTTGTTACAAAAGAAATGAATAAAAAGATTTTAGGGGGTTGGAGAAGAAAAATAAAACAAAACAACATTAGAGAAGACATTACCTCAAAATCGGGTAACTCTTTTTGATTTGAGCCATAGGCTTCCTTGGGAAGAGTTCTGCCCAAAGTGAGGCCTCTAGGAGTAATAGGGGGAAGTTGGGAGAGTATTTGGGCAGAGGTTGTCCGAGCCAAATGGCTTGAAAGTGTGAATGAGGTTGTAGAGGTGGGGGCCTTTTACAAGAGGAGAGGAGGGGAACTCTTGGAAAGTAAGGAAATTGTACATTATTATACAATGCTTTTCGGATTCTAAAGGTCCCACACTTATATAATTAGTGGCTAAGGTGATAATGGTTCGAAATCTACCCATCCAATAGTCTTTGGACAATTGTAAGCCTTGTATTGTACATTATCTTTTCATTTTATTAAAATCGTTAAATAATGAGGTTATCGCTGTATCATAATGATGTTGTAAATAATTTAATTTATTTAATGTTTAAAAATTATAATGAAAATACTATGATGTAGGAAATCTTTTTATATTTCCAATTACTATTTATAGTCAAAAATATGACTTGTATAACCCCATGTAAAAATTGTTTTAGTAAAACATTTCATGTTTGTGTCGTTTTTTACTTTAACATTAAATATATATATATATATGTGTGTCATTTTCCAACCAAAGTGGCTCCATGGGGTCCCCAAGTTGACCCATCGGTTGTCTTGGTCGGCCATGACTCATCAAATAGGAGTAGTACAAGTGTCAAGCTCATCTCATATTATTAAAACATTATTTTTACCTTAAACTACACTAATTACCTCTAATCGCGATTAAGAACTTAAAAGTTACTATTCACCAAAAAATTATTTTATTCTCATTGAACCACATTTTACTTCTTAATGACAACCATATATGTCGGATTTTTGAAAATCAAATCACAGAAGTGGTAATATTTCATTTAAACAAAAAATAAGTTATTTAACTACCACTTAGTGGTTTCACTATTAATCAAAAATTGAAGTTTTTCATAACAATGCCAAAATTTCACCTTAAGCTATAATTGATATTCCGAATTCAAAAATGTTGTCTATTTTAAAAAATTCCAAACATATAAGTTTCATTAATTAATTTTATAATTAATTCCTGCTGTCACAACAAATAGCGTGTTTTTAAGAAACAATTTATATCAAAAGATTGGCAATTGTTTATGTCCAATTTCAATGTTAAATTAATTCTAATGACCACCATTGGATAAAATGGTAAAAATATATTCTAATTATACTTTAAAACCACTAAATAGTATAATTTATCACTATAAATTATTTTGATTAAAAAAGTTGTTTTTAAGTACCTTTCACTATTCATAAAAAAATTAGAAGTTCTCAGAAAAATACCAAAAATTCAACATAGGCTAATTTCGATATTACGAATACAAAAATGAAGTCCATTTTGAAATAAAAAATTTCTATAATTTTAAAAGGTGGTTATTACTATTCATAACGGCTACTTTGATTAGTCGCGGTGTTTTAGAACTCGAAGTTGCGTACAATGCAAGCTATTGCATTATTGAATGAGAAGCGTCTCGTGGAAGCTCGGGGTGTTACATTCTCCCCTCCTTCAATAAATTGCGTTATCACAATTTGTAATTTTTTATTTGAAAATAAAAGGTTGAAAATAGAAAATACCTTTGTGGAAAACCCACATCGGAAATAAGGTTAATAAAATTTACCCTTAATAAGAGGGAAATGGAAATAAGAAAGTCACCACCAAATTATGATCTCGATAAGTAGAACATTAGTGGAAATTAGAGACATATAATTGGAGGAAAAACATACATATTTGTAGGGATTGATTGAGGTCATCAATCACAATCAACTGTCAAATTGAGGGCCTCAAAGCCTTCAATCTATGTTGATTTAAAATATCATCAGTTCAACAATACATAAGGTATTAGGATAACACATTTTTTTGTTTTAATATCCATTTACTAAAGTTTAAGAATTAATTTATTCATTGAATAAGATATAGGTATATATATATTTATGATTGACAATTAGAGTTTCAACCTTCAACTCATCTTTCACTCAAGAAGATAATAGAACTCAAAAATATTATACTTATCTTAATTGTATAAGGTTCCAAATGTTAACACATACCATTTATATTAGTAAAATTATTTTGTAATAACCAGGGACTTCCTGTAGGCTAGTGGTAGGAAATAAAGGCCTGTCGCACTATGATTGTGGGTTCGATTCATGCAGCTTTGTCCGACGCGACGGGTTATGCCCCACCCTGCAGGTTGTCCTTTTCCTAAAAATATATTATCATAATATTCCAAAAATAATCTTCATAAATTTTTTAACCTTAAACAATACTATCCAAAGATCAACTTAATCCACTCCAACCTTTATAGTTATCCAAAATACCTCTGTCCAGACTTTCTCTAAAAGGTCTCTTAATTCCAAAATCAATTTATCAGATTCCCCAAACAAAGTAAAGTTCCTCTTATTGTCACATACTAAAAATATAATTACCTTCATCATATTAAAACCTTACTGAAATCAACAAGTACTGCAGTACAATCCTTATATATATATCACATTATTCTAGTAACCAGAATATAATCCATGAGTCCAAAAGCACCAATACATTAGTTATTCTGCTTCAACTGTAGTAACAGCATAAGATTGTCCTTGATCCCTTGGCCTTTTCTGAGGTAAGTTTCCTTGACGCTTAGGACATTCATTTGCATAATGACTCATTTCTCTACAATTGTAGCATTCAACTTTGATAGCCTCTTTCTTTCCCTTGCAATCACGAGCCTGGTGACCTTTTTCTCCACATTTATAACAAACTCCCATTCCTTTTAGGAAACTACCAGGGTGATTCTCCCCACAATTATCACATAATGGAAAATCTTTCTTTCCCTTTTTCCCTTTATCTGTCTCTTGTTCCACCGTTCTCTTCTTCTCTTTCTTTACTTTGTTGTCATAAGACTTAGAGAATTCCTTTTCTCTCTTGATAGCACAGGAGACAATATCTTTGTATGATGAGAAGGATTGTGATACTAAAGCTCGACGGAGAAATGGTTTTAACCCATCAAAGAAACGATCAATCTTACTCCTTGGGTTACGTATATAATCTGCAGCATGCCTTGCTAACCTTGTAAAGTTGGCCTCATACTTTGCTACATTCTCATCCTCCTTTTGTCTCAGACTCAAAAATTGTCTTTCCATATCTGCTCGATGGTCACAAGGATAGTATTTTTCTAGGAAAAGGTCTTTGAACTCCCTCCATTCCATATTCGATACGTCATCATCTTCCTTTGTGTTTTGAATCAGCGACCACCACTGATCGGCATCTCCAGTGAGGCGGTAAACTGCCATGATAACCTTCTCCCTGTCGCTACTCCCCAAGGCATGGAATATTTTCTCTAAGGAGTTTATCCATTGCTTAGCTACTAACGGATTTGTACCCCAATTAAATGTTGGTGGTTGTTGCCTCATGAAGCGGTCTAACATTGATCCTCCACGTTGTGGATCAGGGTGATCCATACAAGTAAGGTTATTATTCATAACTTGAGTGAGTTGTCCCAGTATGGTAATAAGTTGATCAGCACCAGTTGTATCTCCAGATCCACAATAATTATCTTGAGCAGGAGGGCAATCCCTACACGGAGTGTGTGCATTGATACAGTTTCCATTCCTTCCACTATGCGCCATTTCTAAACAATGACATAAACTAGATTAGTTTATGAATCAAAATACATAATTCCATACTTGTAAAATACTTAACATAAATTGAACTATTTATGGATATAATCCATAATCATAAAAAGGTTTTATTTGAGGAAGTATATACTCATAACCGTTCATAGTGGTTTGTAAAGAAAATGAGAATTATCCTAAGCATATCCCCTGGGAGTGTCGTAACCAAGAGTGCAGCAAGGCCCGTTGTCGTGCAACAGTTCCCGTTCGAGTCTAGCTCAAAGCGGTGTTTTCAGGTTTTACCCGTAGGTATATCTGTGCCAGAGCCGCCTCTACCTACTCGTATCCAGACAGGGATGTATTGCTCGGAAAACTCACAAAATCTCTACAATAACAAAATTCTAGGAAGTTCTTCTATACTAATCCTCAAAGTCTATCTTTGGGCTATGTGCTCTAATCAGAGTTTATCTAAATCTAGCATCCAAGGTTAGTACTAAACTGCCTCTGATACAACTGTAACACCCTGACCCCAGCTACCCAGAGTCGGTGCATTACTTCGTAACATTGGCATGATCACAAAAGATCATGTCTCGAAAGACCGATTAGTTTAGTAGCCTTGGAAACACTAGATACATTCGTAAACGTTACATTACATCATAAAGTGAAAAACTACAATAACAAAGTCTCCATAGTCCACACGCATATCCTCTTCGGACAATCCCTACAGGTCATTTATAAAATAATTTTTCACATCCTGGAAAATATTAAAACATTGAAAGGGGTGAGCTTAGATGCTCAGTAAGGATAACAATATTGCGGAAGCTTTCATAAATAAACATTAACATTTAAGGCAATGTGTAACTAAAACAAAATCCTTTTTAAACTTGAACTTCAGCATAATGTGGCAAAAATAAAATTAAATAATGACATTTACTTACTCACATGGATATTCTACTAGTCGAATAATCACATGCAATATCAATAACCACTTTCATAATGAGGGAATGTATAATGCCAGACATTCTGAAACATTTTGTCAAGGCCTCGGCCAAGACGTCTAAAATTATTAAGGCCTCGAACGAAACCATAAATCAAATTGGGAAAGGGCCTCGGCCAATTCCACGTCTAGTTGTCTCATGAGACCTACCGATGCATCGAGGAGCTATAGCGGGCTCCACCCGTCACTTATTAAGTCCAATACATTCCTCATATGAATAGGTTTAAACATATCATAAACCATAACATAATCGTATCACATAAAACATGCATAAAGGAAACATAACATTTCCACATTTCAATCACAAGATATCAATACAACACATTGATATAATAAAAACGCTTTCAAAACCATTTTCAATACCAAAATAAAAGAAAGTTAAAACATTGTATTTATTTTTCATTAAAAAAAGATGGCTTGTAGAGGAAGCTGAAACTCAAATAATGGTCACGGCGGCAGAGAAGTCGTTGTCGCCGCATAAGTACGGAAAGAAAAACACTCCCTTTTTTCGTTTAGAAAAACGCTTCGTATAAAAAATATTCCTTTTGAATAAACATAAAAGTCAAAGGGGTTTATACACCGTATAAAATAAAGTTGTGTATAAAACCAAATATGCCTCAATGAAAGGGGATTGAGACGAAGTCTTTAAAAAGATCATTTTTAAAATAAAATAGATCTATTATGTGTATTCACTATAGGTACACATAAAGAAAGTAAAAATACAAAATAGGACATAATAATATCATGACATAATTTGAAAGTAGGAGATTAACCCAAAGAATGGAAGTTGGGATAAGAAATTCACTTACCTCGTGTCTGACTTGACTCAACCGTTCTTTAACCTCCTGAATAATAAACTAGAGTTAATATATACCTTATTAAGAACCATTTTTAATTTCATTATCCTTTGTATATCACTTATTACAATGTTATGAACATTATGTAATTATTTAAGTTAATAACGGTCATTTTGTCGATCATTGGTACTTGAGTCAACAATAAACTTCTTATAATTACAAGTTGTTTATGTGGTAGAATATCCATTATCTCCAGAATTATATTCATGATTTAGATGTCATATATATCATATATATCCGGTATATACATTCATTTAAAATATTACGTAACATTTAGAGGTAAGAAATGAAATGCACCGTTCATGGAGACGGTAAGCCGTACGTACGCATGAACGCTACTTTCATTTCTATTTCGTATTTAATGTAATGAAATCATAATGATATAAATGTATAATATAATTCCAGTATAATATAGTGTATAATACCATTTACTCCATCCTTTATACATCTCACATATGGCATTAACGATTCAAATCACTTTGAGGGGGCGGTAGTCCGCACTTCCTAAAATGAAATTATCGCGTTTTACCCATAATGGAAATCATAAAGTATTCCATAAATGAGAAATACAGAAGCATAATTAAAACATAAACATATTATATATCATATATAAATATAGTGACATCTTAATGGCCACCTTTGAAGGTTTTATATGAGTGTTGAACAATCATCGTTTCGTGAGGCAGAAATTCGCCATCCACAGAAACCATATGTTCTTTAACCATTAGATGTAGGTGTGTGTAAGTGTAGCTCGAATCCTTCTTATAACAACATCCTATTATATTGAGGATATTGTTGTTGTTACAAAATAAATTAATAAAAAGAGTTTAGGGGGTTGGAGAAGAAAAATAAAACAAAACAACATTAGAGAAGACATTACCTCAAAATCGGGTAACTCTTTTTGATTTGAGCCAAAGGCTTCCTTGGAAAGATTTATGCCCAAAGCGAGGCTTCTAGGAGTAAGAGGGGGAAGTTGGGAGAGTATTTGGGCAGATTTTTTCCGAGCCAAATGGCTTGAAAGTGTGAATGAGGTGGTAGAGGTGGGGGCCTTTTATAAGAGGAGAGGAGGGGCACTCTTGGAAAGTAAGGAAGTTTTACATTATTATACAATTCTTTTCGGATTCTAAAGGTCCCACACTTATATAATTCGTGGTTAAGGTGATAAGGGTTCGAAATATACCCATCCAATATTATTTGTACAAGTGTAAGCCTTGGATTGTACATTATCTTTTCATTTTATTAAAATCGTTAAATAATGAGGTCATCGCTGCATCATAATGATGTCGTAAATAATTTAATTTATTTAATGTCTAAAAATTATAAAAAAATACTATGATGTAGGAAATCTTTTTAGGATTCCAATGACTATTTATAGTCAAAAATAGGACTTGTATAACCCCATGTAAAAATTGTTTTAGTAAAACATTTCATGTTTGTGTCATTTTTTACTTTAACATTAAATAAATATATATATATATGTCATTTTCCAACCAAAGTGGCTCCATGGGGTCCCCATGTTGACCCATGGGTTTTCTTGGTCGGCCATGACTCATCCAATAGGAGTAGGACAAGTTTCAAACTCATCTCATATTATTAAAACATTATTTTTACCTTAAACTACACTAATTACCTCTAATCGCGATTAAGAACTTAAAAGTTACTATTCACCAAAAAATTATTTTAATCTCATTGAACCACATTTTACTTCTTAATAACAACCATGTATGTCGGATTTTTGAAAATCAAATCATAGAAGTGGTAATATTTCATTTAAACGAAAAATCAGTTATTTAACTACCACTTCGTGGTTTCACTATTCATCAAAAATTGAAGTTTTTCAGAACAATGCCAAAATTTCACCCTAAGCTATAATTGATATTCCGAATTCAAAAATGATGTCTATTTTAAAAAATTCCAAACATATAAGTTTCATTAATTATTTTTATAATTAATTCCCACTGTCACAACAAATAGCGTGTTTTAAAGAAATAATTTATATCAAAACATTGGCAATTGTTTATGTCCAATTTCAATGTTAAATTAATTCTAATGACCACCATTGGATAAAATGGTAAAAATATATTAAAATTATACATTAAAACCACTAAATAGTATAATTTATCACTATAAATTGTTTTATTAAAAAAGATGTTTTTAAGTAATTTTCACTATTCATAAAAAAATTAGTTCTCAGAAAAATACCAAAAATTCAAAATATGCTAATTTCGATATTACTAATACAAAAATGAAGTCCATTTTGAAATATAAAATTTCTATAATTTTAAAAAGTGGTTATTACTATTCATAACGGCTACTTTGATTAGTCGCAGTGTTTTAGAACACGAAGTTACGTACAATACAAGCTATTGCATTATTGAATGAGAAGCGTATCGTGGAAGCTCGGGGTGTTACATCCACTACATAGGTTCCTTAACCAGTTCATTATGTTCATATAAAAACTACATTATTAATATTATTCTTTTTATTATACATTTTTAGAAAATATTTCATATATATAATATTTACTATCACTTGTGTATATTATTTTTGGATCAATTTATAATAATATTATTATTATGTTCATGATCATGTGAATGTTTGTTAACCGGTTCAACATTAACACTGTTTAATTGGTAAAAGTTATTTTATAATCATACTATAACAGATGAATATTAATAAGATGACAATGATTTCATTACCTAGGTTTATACGGTCCCAAATATCCATGGGTGGTCTGATATTGGAACGATACATTTGTTATAAATGTTATTGTTATGTGGTAACTTCATTAAACTGTTTTTATGTCCATAATGAACTTTTATGATTTAATTTATCATTAAGAAATGTTATCCATTATATAATATTATTAAATTTTAATTTTATTTATTTATTTTTTGTTTAATAATAATATTTTAATTTAAACTATCTATGAGGGAGGTTGTGAATAATGGAATATGATTCAAATGTTAGCAGTGAGGAGACCAAAATTATAATAATGTTCTCATTTTGAATAGTATGGGTTATGTAATGGAAATTCAAATAGTATAATTAAATTATAACTTATTAATAATATTAATGTTATCATATGATAATATCTAGAATATATTTTAATTATTAAAGCTTGGGAATAATTTAGAAGTGTTTTGTTGGGAATGATACAATTTTTTGTGTGTCTACTATTTAACTACACCTTAATGTCTTTAAGAATGGTATTTTGGTGTGACCAAAACATCTAATACATATATAATGGAGTTGGGGAAAAATTTCTGAATACATATATAAATTTAAGGTGTTATGAAAGTTTAGAGAAATGGGTGGAGGATAAGGCTATTTTTGAATAAAAAATTCATTAGTTTATTATTTTTTCTGACGACTGCTAATTATAATGAATCATGTGAATACATATAGTAAATAGATCTTGTAAATATAATATTATTTTTACATAAATTGTCACATACATTATTAATTACGTATTTCCCATATAATTAATGATATTTATTTTTTGTATTTCACTATTATAAAAAATAAACATATTAAAAAAACAAACAATTAACCTGATTCTAATGTCAACACACTAATTCAAAAAATTTACATCAATATTATCTAAATATTTTTCTAAATATAGGTAAATTATTATTTAAATAACTTCCTTATTTAATGAAAATAACACTTTTTACGACACATTCAAATTTAAAACATATAGAAAAATTACTTATGGTTTAGTAAAATTGTATTTTCATGTTCATAAAAATATTTTTTTCATGAATCCATAATGTTAAAATGATTCATTATTTATAGAATTAAATTTTACAATAATTTATTTTTCAATAAAATAAATAACATATATTTAAAGAAAATTTAATTATGATTTAAATGGGTCAAACATTTATCTTATCCTATTGAATAAATTTAGTTCTATTTATCCGAATAAAAATTTCATATATTTTTATTTCATCAGATACCCAAAATATTATATTATATTACTATTCAAATATTCTTGTTAATATTCTAATATTCCGGATACTATCTATAATGATAAAATTAGTATTCATAATGGCCACATCACTATTCCAATTGATCTATAGGTTTTATAATTCTAATAAACACCTTATATTTATATCATTAATTATTTAATTCATTTTCAATCATGGTTTTAATAATCATTTTCAAGAAAATAAATTACATTAGTAATTTTTTTATATTTTTTTTTTGTTTTATTGATGAGTGAAATTATTATAGGAGACTAGAGTGTTCCAAATTTCCAAATTGTAGTAATTTAATTCATTATGTTTATTATCCCATGTAACACATTTAATTTGTTTTGGCTATATTTATTCAATAAATATAATTATTAAATAAATATATTAATTTTTTTGTCAATATTATGTGTTGAATATGATTTATATTAAAAATGAGAAGAAAAAATATATTCTTAAGGGGTATTAATTTATAAAATTCTAAGCCATTAAAAAATAAAAAAATTGAACATTTCCAAGGATCACATTCCATGTTTTGTTGTTTTATTAATGAGTAACAAATAAATTCATGTGGATCTTTAATTATTTCATTATTTTTACCATGTTTATGTTTTTAACATATACTATCATATAAATAAGGAATATAAAAATAAATTATCACAATCATACTTCATACTATCTAGAAAACCACATAGGGATCCATTATAAATGTAGAAACTATCATAGACGAATTACAACACCCATTCAATTCATATAATATATTTAAATTAGGTTTAATAAATTCCTTATTTTAAATTTTATAATTCTATGCATTAATATAAATCTTGATATTCTAAGAGATGGACATAAAATAATGAGAGTTTATTAATCACCTATCTCAATATGAAATATCGAACATTCACCGAATTAGAATAATGGAATAGACAATGATATATACTCCCATGTCCCATGATGAAAAATCAATTTCTATGCACATCATTAGATTTTGGATCATCCATCGATCAATTGTAAGAATAAAAAAACTAAAATAATAGTTCTGTTATATAAAGGCCTAAGGGAATGAGTGAGAGAAAGATCAAAATAGAAGATGAAAATTAATCATAGATTTATATTAGTTTGATCTCTACAAGTTGAGAGTTGAATCGAGGAAACATGGATCAAGAGTCCCTGAAAGACATCCTTTGGTCACATATTGAAACACTATATGATTTTAGAATTTATTTTCATTAAGTAATATATTCGATAGAATGTGGTATACAAAATACTGAGCTTAAGAGAACCATGATAAAAAAATTATTATTTAAATATAACTGTTAATTCCTAAATGTTCATTTAGAGTGTATGGATGATAATAAAAATTTAATAAAATATATACAAAAATGGGTTTTTAATACAAATTTACTAATTAGTAAATAATTTTTCTTTTTTAAATTATCTCATATAAGATTGTGGGAGATATTTTTTAGAAAGTGGGGTTTTGTATATAATTTATTTTTAATAAAAGAAATTATGTTATATTATATAGATCAATAATTTTAAAAAAAACTTATAGGTCATTTATTTAATAAAATAATTTAACAATAATTTAATGGTGGATACTAGATAAGGAATAAGAAGAAATTCATTATATATTTTAAAAATACATTTGTTTTTACAAAATGGATTTATTGTATTTTTTCATGGGAATTATTTTTTAAATTAAAATAGAAATATAATCTTAGATTTATTTTTTCGGTTTTTTAAAAAATGGTTATTTTAGAGTGAATAATGAAAAAGAATGATTTTGTTTTCATACACTCGAATTTATATTCTCTAATTTAAGTCATTTAAAAGTTACATTATTTTATGTATTAGGTATTAAAGTAAAATAATCCGTCATTAATGAGATATTTTAATTTTTTATGTAATAATCAAAATTATTTTTTATTTTGGTATAAGTTCATTTATAGGTTTAATAACAGTTTTTTTCTAAAAAATTGTATTTCATTGGATTTTGTTCATTTATATTAACATTAATTTTATCCACTTATATAAATTTAATATAGAAAAATATATTCCATATTATTAATAAATAGGTTGTAATTTGATAAACTGATACATTTTATTTTTTGGTCACTGTAAATAGTAACCATAGTCATGTATTTATCACATTGGTAATGGAAAAATGAGAAAAATAGGGTTTAAATTATGGTATAAGACCCATAACTCTCTATATGATTTGTATTTATTTCTTTCAATATATTTTTACCATAAATATTAATGAGAAAAAATTTGGAAATTCCTTATCAGTTTCCTGTAGGTATAAACTTTATATTATATTATGTACAAAAATTATCACAAAAAAATATCACTCTTAATTGTAATATCTATAATGTATTTTTTTGATAAAAACAATTTATTATTGGATAAAAATATTTTTTTTAAAATATTAATATATTAATATATTTATAATTTTTAGTATTTATATAATTACCTTAAATGCTTATGATGTAATGATGCAATGATTGGTAAAGGAGTAGAAAAATTAAGTTAAATGAATTTAATAATACTCAAATTAATTTGTTGTAAATTTATTATAGTAATATAATAATTTAATTTAATGTTATAAAGAATAATTATCGTAAAAAAAATTTACAATAGAATTAAATTTATGGGTTTAGGACTTTGACGTCAGATTCACTGAATAATCCCAATAATGACTTTAATTATATTTTATGATAAAAATTAGTTAATTAAATTTATTAAAAATCATAAAAATATTAAAAGTATACAATCTAGATGGGAAGTAATCTAGAATACTATCCAAGAACCCTTTTTATATGATTTCCTCCATTGACATAGATTTATAACCCTTTAACAGTGAAAAATTTGTTTCCATGGTTATGTTTAAAAAGGTTTATGGGGAGGTTAAACCAAAATATACGCTTTAAAATGAAACTTTAACAGGGATAAATTTTATTTTATGAATTTATACTGAGCTTATAATATCCTAAATTCTAAATTATGAAAATTTGGTTTTAATTGATATGATTATGATATATATTATATTTAAATGTTCATAATATTTAAAATTGTATCACTCTCATAAATTAGAAAAGAGAACCCCTATCTTATTTTACTCACACACATTGAGTCTTCTAGCTCACCAAAACTCTAACAAAATCAGTTCCAAACCATCATACCCATGAAATGGAGGCTCTAGTATTACCAAAATACCAACATATAAAGACTAATGTGAAAACCAATGGAGTTTTCACAAAGAGAATGTATAACTCGTAATTGAGATCTATCATTTTATTTCTTCATAAGTCCCATTAATTTCTACCATAAATAGGGTTATATAATAACTTTATTATTTAAACTATACTGATATTTTATTATTTCAATATTGTAAGCCTTATTCTTCTCTATCTTCATATTATAGGAAATGAATACATCACTCATTTGTACATGTAGACTACCACATTCATGAAGTGATGTGGTTCATTTTTCATCTCCTCCTAATAATAAAAATTATTATTATAGATTTAATAAATATATATTATATTTATTACATAATTATTATTCTTGGATCATAAAATACTAGTTTTTTTCTTACCCTTCCATTAGTTAAAAATTTACCCTGTTATCCAAGCATATGTGTGCAATACATCCTCTGTGAAGATATGTGATTTGTTTTCCATATACACCACTCAGGGATAATTATAATATTTTATTTAATTTATTAGAATAATAATTATTTTAGGGTTAATATTATATATATGGTGGAACCATTATCCCTTTGACCATGTCAATCATACTGATGTCGTTTTGTGTTTATAAACCCATTCTCATCAAAACATTTGATATGAACATAAATTATTTAATGAAAATGTAAGGAATGATAATAAATTAAATAAAAGGTGTAATAATAATATAATTAACCTATAGTGTTTTTAATAAATTATTAATTTATATATGTTTATTATGTAGTTGACAATGTTTTTTCATGAGATATCAGTCTTGAGGTAAGGGATTTATCCCTTAAATTTCCTTTCATTGAAACTTATGAAATTTTCACCACATGGTTTTTTATGGGGGTATATTAACCACACCATATATTTATTTTACCATTCATTTTATAAAATAACATTGGAAAACAAATCTAATTAATTTTATATTCTCCGACATCCTTTTCTTTCCAAATGTTATGAACATCATAATTGATTTTCCTTTAAAATGCCATTTTAATGTTTTCCATTCAAAACCATTATATTCCATGTCAATGTTCGTTATATGTTTAAATAATTTTCATATTTATAAAACAATTATTTTTAAATTTCATTTTATATAAATATTTCACCTTCCCTAAAAATTATTAATCGTAATATTTTAATTTTTTTTCCATATGACGCTCTTTTTATTTTTAAAAAAGTATTAAAAAATGTTCTCTTTTAATTTATACATCATGAATTAATCTTTATGCCACAACGAACGTTATTTAATTTAAATAATACATTATAATTTTCATAATTATTTTCAAATAAAATAATTTTCCTAATATTTTGGATATTTTTATTTAAAATTATTTCAAAAGAAATGTATATTGTTTTTTAGGATTTCAATAAAAGGAAAAAATATTTTAATAATGTACTTTCATCTTTTAAAACCTGAATTGATGATTAATATGATTTACTCTCGATATTATCTAATTATACAATCCATTTTATTTCTTTGGATTGATTCTGAGTATGTATTTCTTATTTATTATCTAAACAAAAATATTAAAATCCTATATGTAGGTTTTCAAATATAGATAATCATATTGATTAGTTATTATTTTGATTATTCACTCATTTTATATGTTAAATCTATTAGACATTATAAGTGACAATAAAGACTCATTATAACCATTGATGCATCGATAGGTCTTGTGAGAGCAAATATCATGGGTATTTGGTGTATTCATAACCAATTATTTTTAATGTCTTGGAACTAGGCCTTGACAGTATGTTTATTATGTCTTCTAACAAGGCACGTATGGTGTGATTATTGAGTCCTGCATTTTTCATTCCATCATTATGAAATCGGTTATTTTTATTCATGTGACTATTTATATCATTATTCCATATATGGATATATTCCTATTTTATGGTATTAGTTATGTGGAATATTTGATTATTATTTATCTTTGACACATTATTCATGATTTATTTATTCTATAATAGGTTTTATTATACGGTTCCCTTACTAAGCATCTCTAATGGACCATTAATATGTTTTCCTTTCTCCAAGATACCATGAAGAGATCTATTTATGGTTTTAGGGGTATATGAAAATAAATAATAATTTTACCACTAAATTTCAGTTTTGGAATGAAATATGGATTATAATATAAGAATCCAATTTTTTGGTATAAAATATAAATTGAGTTGAAGTGGACACTTTTTATTATACAAGTTTTCATGTAATCTTTTTTTCTAACTCACTAAGAAATGAAACAAAAAGGTACTCTAAATGTTATAAATTTAAAACATTGTTATAACATAGGTAATTACATTTTCTCTATGTTATGGTGCATTACATTTGGTATGAAATAGAAGGTTTCAATAATCATAAAGGTTATGAGGTAATAAATTATCTATTAAATATTATTTTTATATAACATCATGGGTTAATAAGTTCAAGCTCATCATATGTTTAATGAAATTAATAGTATTTTGAGGTTTTATGAGATACAAGTTCATTACGGACAATAAATAGTGTCAATAGATGTTTGAGGAAACTATTATGTTTATCTTATATTAAAGTGAAAAAGCTTATTTTAGGAATTTTGATTTTAAATATATATGTATTTTGAATGTTATTTTTAATCTTTAGGGTTAATATGATATTTTTAAGGTAATTATTGTCAATTAGATCGAAGAATTATTACAATTTGGTAAAATAAGATTTATTGTATAGAAAACAATGGGATTAAATAATTATTGGGATACTAATGGATTAATGTCATTTCGTAATAGTTTCACTATATTGGAAACAATAAATGATTAAGGATAGTAATTTTTTTAGCTAATATGCGCTTTTATTTTTAGAATAAAAAAATTGTTATCTTTTGGAAGCATATATGATTTTAATATGTATCTATTGTGTTTCAAGTTATATATGATAATTATAAGAATATTTTGAATATTACATGATTAGGAAATATAAATTATTGTTATATGACTATTGGTGCTGAATTACACATAAATACACGTATGATAAAATTTTGGAAAACCAAATGCATCATTCGACACAAATAAGCCTTACTAGAACACCATGGTTTGTGTGCATATTTTCGTATACCTTTTCATAAGATTATAATCGGAAATCAATATCTTTTTTGAGATAAAGATTATGAAAACCCTTACAACTTCTTTAAAGGTTCCTCGAATCTCTAAGGTTGTAATGCGTAAGATGTTGACCTTATGCACAAGAATACCAATCCTCATAAAAACCTCTTGCGCACCAAATATGTTGTCAAAAAATATTTTGTTTGCACATCCTCTGTAGAAAACTAAGGAGCTCCATGAAAGACACCTTACCTGTCCTGATTCTTATGTTGTGTCACTGAATATATCAGCTATATATAGAGGGCTCCCCTATGATTAGTGTGATCCTACGAAAGTCGAACCGTCGCTCTTCTACATGTATGAATTATCATCCACAACTTTATTAATGTATGAAACATCAAGTTATATATATTTTTTTTTAAAGGCTATGAATGGTTCCCCATTTTAGTGGTCACATAGTTGTATAATTCTCACCCATATTCTTTCAACCTAGTTTGGATGTGTTCAAAGACTCCTATTATGCTCACCTGACCTTGCACAAAAACCTAAATTTTTCAAAAACCCTAGACATTTTGTGTGAGCCTCCAATATTGGGTGCATCCCCTCTTTGAGTCACTATGGGAAACCCTCAAATTAGTGAATCATGTTTGATCACCCTTTTCATGGGAACCCCTTGTCTTGCGTGCACCTCTTGCCCACATCCCTACAAGCTTGTGCATAGTTATTTCATGGTTCCTCATGAGGAATCCCCTATGCACATCCATAAATTCCCATATCATTTTATTTTTAGAATTAGTGTGTTAATGAATTTTATTTATTAGTATAGCCTTGATAACATGGACCGTGTGATTGAACACTCCTCCACACTATTCTAACATTGAATTTCTAAATTCCGGCCCCTCCCAAATGCGCATGAGTAGGGGTAATGTAAGACCAATGGGTAAGTATTGAGTTCTTAATGAATGTGCTACATGAAATAAAAATGTATAGCAACAAAATCCTCATCACATGATGTAAAATTGTAGCCTTACCTTGTGTAATCAACACATGATTCCCCGTGTAGGACCATCATGAGATGAAACCTTCTTCCCCACCATGAGATGACTCTCACATACCACATAACATCCATACATAAAACCCACACACCCTATACCAAAATAATAGGATGATCCTTGTCTTAATAATATGTAATGAGATCCTCCTCACATTTAATGAGGCCCCCCCTCACATAGACTAACATTTTATTTAGTTAGATTTATTGTATAATCCCCACACCACATCTTGTTGGTGAACCATTCAAGAAATTACCATTAGGTCTACTCTATTCTCATATTTAATACATTATACATGATTAAAGACCATGAAATCCAACCTCCAAATATACGGTAATCCTTCCGGGGTAAACCCATGTCTCAACCTTTCAATGGGAATCTTATGTGCATAAGCCCTGACCATAAATGTTCCATGGGGAACTCATACACCTAAACCCAAATCATGTCCCCTTAAAAGGGTTTCCTCCTCAGGTGTGAGACACAATCCATCCTAACTACTTGGTGTCTAATTCCCAACAGATTGGGATACATAGAAAGTATCCCTGATGTCCAAACTCATTACCTATAATGAACCAAACCCGATCTACCACACACAACCCTTATAAATGATGTGTAATTTTTTTATAATGAAACTTTCACCAATACACAAAATTTATTACAAAAGAGGACCTTTTACCAGTATAGGTTCTACAGAATTTGATACAAGAATTACAATTCAACAATTAGAACAAATTGAAAATTAAATAAACAATTATTCTTCAATGGAAAACATCCACACAAAAATTCATCGTGGGAAGTTATCTAATCATATAAACTAATTATAACACAAAGGGTGAGTATTAATTATTACAATTAAGGGGGATTAAAAAAACTAATAAATTTCCTTATAACATATCTTCGAAACAAATTTACATAGTAAAAAAAGATTTTCATAAATACTATAATATAAAGAGAAAAATAGAAATTTTCAAAAAAATATGCTTGAAATTATGTTGGCAATTATCCATTGAAAATAATAAAAATCTATTGGTTGTTATTAAAACATTGAGGAACACATCGAAAACCGTACGTATAGATGCCAGACTTCACAAAGACTTATGATGTTCGCTCCCCATAAGGTCACATATTACAGTAGTGCAAATTTTTTAAATCAGTTTCCATGGACCAAGAATTCTAATTTCTTTCACAAATATCATTTCCAAATATACTTACATAATATTTTTTACTTGGAAATAAAAAAAAATCCTTTGTATGCACTCACCATTTCCTTAAATGTTTTTTAATGACATTTTAGAAAGAGTCCCCTGATTGAAATATAAAATCACAATTATTTGAAAAGGGAAATTTCATGAAACAATGATTTATGTGCATATAAGGGCACATAATTATTTTAATGACACATATAAGCTTGATGATTGCCATACCTATTCATGAAATACATGTTACGAGATGTAAATGTATGTTCTCACATTAAATAAAAACTTCCTCAACATAAAATGATATGGTTTATCAGATGAAAATTTTTAAACTTGGTGAGTTATGGAGTTTAAACAAAGATATATCTTTAAACCCATGTTAGCTGGGTTTTAAATTCCATATATAACTTTTAATAAATGATAAAGATCATTCATACTTTAGGTTTCAATATTTATATGTACATATATATGTAGAAATATATATATATATACGCATATATGTAAGTGGTTTTAAAACATGAAACACTTGCATCTGCAGGTTTTAGAAACAATGATTTGAAAAAAAAAACCTTTTATATGTACTTACACTGAAATGTATGTATGTATATGTGTATATTCTCATATAGACATGCAAAAACACAGACACACACATGGATATATATATATATATATATCACCCCTGAATCACCAATTTAGAAACTAAGACTTCTCATATTCACATATGTTTTAGAAATAAGGTTTAAGACCTATGAAACCCTATACATATACATATATATATATATATAATGAAAATATTAAGCTATATATGTGTTTATACACATGTATATACACACAAATATATATATATGTGAAAAGGGTTATACAATTTACACATTTAACACGATAATATTTTAAAAAATAGATCCATTAAATCATAAAACATTATTAGATATGTTATTCGAATTTTAATGATATAGTCTTATATAATTATATATATACATATGTGTGTGTGTGTGTATTTGTTCGAAAGGAAAATAATAAAAAATAAATAGAACCCTTACCTAATGTAAATTGAAGAGGGATGTAGATTTATAGGAAATGAGAGAGAGCATGATAGAGAGAAAATCTGGGTAGAAATTGGGTGTGCAGAATGGGGTTTAGGTGTGTGATATATAACAAGATGTTTCTTCATTTAGAAGGTTGTTTTTTAATAAAAATTAATAGTCTAGATATGAAATCCATCAATAAAAGAGAAGGTTCGATAATTTCCAATTAGAAGGAAATGTGATTTCTTTTACATTTATTATTAATATTTAAACTGTCATCATTTCAATATTATATTATCTTTGAGTTGTTCTTGTAATTTTTTTTAATTCATTAGTTTATTTTTGTCACGTCATTTTTCTCATTCTTTCTTTTCACATGTCTCATGATTCACACTCTTTGGTTTTGTAATGACAATATATTGTAAATATATTATTATTTTATTATGTAATAATCAGAATACAATATTATTTTATTATACTTTATCATCATGTTTAATGTTTTTTATTAAATGACTTATCTCTCTTTTTTAAACAATGTATTGTTTTTTTAAAAGTTTCATTATATATATATATTGATATTTTTTTTCAAAAAATTCAAATCCAATGATTTTAAAACACACATACACACACATTTATATATAATATTATTTTTATTAAAACTAATTATATATAATTATAATAAATTTTATAAATATATATAAATTTTTTTCATATATTTGTAAAATTTATAATATTAATTATTTTATAATCCACTCTAAATTGATAATCCAAAACTAATCATTATAATTAAATATATATATTTATATATATCATATTATTGAAAATAAAAAATTTATAACAACATTTTAATTGTATTCATATAAAAATTAAAAATTATTTTTTGTTATTCAAAATAAAATTTTATAAAAAGTAAATTTATTTAATTTATAAAACAGTTCATTTATTAAAAATAATTATTTGATATTTTAAAATTTTTGGGGTGTTTCATTAATCCCACATCAAATGAATTATTTCCTCACAATCCTTCTATGCACATGGGGAAAAAAATTTACATAGGAGTCATAATTAAATTTTGAATTTCAATCTATTTTTCCAAAATTATCTAGATCGTTCCTCTGATACCAATTATAAAGACCATACCCCAATCTACTAGAGAAAATCTATATAAATGCTATGTAATTTTTTTATAAAAGAAACATGAAAAAATAAATAAAACTTATTACAACAGGGGACCTTTTACGCGTATAGGATCTCGAAAATTAGAGTCATGAATTACAATTCAACAAATTGTATAAATTGAAAGTTAAGTAAATAAATATTCTTCAACGAAAAGCATCCACAACAAAAATTCATCATGGAAAATTTGATAAAACAATAAAAGTAATTACAATATATAGGTTGAGAATTAATTATTCCATGTACCAGTGTTTCAAAAGAACTACTACATTTCATTAAAACATTTCTTGAAAATAAAAATAAATACATAAAACATATTTTCACAAATAGTAGAATATATATAGAAAACAGTAATTTTAAAAAAATTATTCTGGAAAATCCATTGGAAATTATCCTCTAAAAATATGAAATTTTGTGGTTCATTAATTATACATCGTATACCACATTAAAAACCATACATATGGACACTATTCATTTCTAAGACTCATGGTCTCACACCTCATAAGGTCACACAGTTCACCCATGCCAGTTGTTTAAAACATTTTATTGTGGACCTACCATTCTTATTTATTTCCAAAAAATCATTTCTGAAAAAAATGATACTATTTACTTTGAAAAAAATATTCATTTTCATGACATCACCATTTCCTCAAATTGGTTTTAATTTCATTTTACGGAGAATCACATGCATTAAAAAACCACCATTATATCAAAACAAAAACTTCCAGAAACATGGATTTAATTGTGTGAAAGATCAAACAATGCTTGTATTGTAACACATGAGCTAGATAATGTCCACACCAATTTATAAGAAACATCTTAGTGGATATAGATTCATGTTCTCACATAAAATAATAAATTTTTTCACATAAAATGAATATATTTATAAAATAAAAATGTGTAAACATGGTGTATTAAGGAGGTTAAACACACATTTATCTTTAAACCAAAGATTGAATGATTTTAAATATCACTTATAACTTCTAAGTAAATGGGAATGATCAAATATACTTAATTTGTTCATATTTATATGCATATATATGTGTGTGGTTTGAAAACATGAAACTCTTTAATTCCAATGTTTTAGAAATTAATATTTTAAAACAAAAACCCTCTTATATATACTTTCAACACAATGCATCAATGTATATTTGTCTGTTCATATGTATATACAAACAAAAACACACACATATGTATATAAATAACCATTATATCAACAATTCCAAAACTAAGACTTCACATATTCACGTAAGTTCTAGAAATAATGTTTATGAGATAAGAAACCATTAATAAATACATATACATATATCTATATATATATATATATTTGAAATAGTAAGCTATGTATTTGTAAATATACTTGTATGTAAACATATATATGAAAATATTTGTAAAGGATCATAAAACATACACCTTCAAAAGGATAAAATTTTATAGAATTGGTCTATCAAATCAAGAAAATTTAACATATAAGTGATTTGAATTATAATGATATGATATTACATAATTATATATATATATTTATTTATTTATGTATTTATATATTTAATTTTAAATAAACTAATAAAAAATAAATAGAACCCTTACTTGACAGAAATATTAGGGGGAAGTGGGTTTTCTAGAAAAAAAAAGAGAGATCATGACATAGAGAAAATCTGGGTACCAATTGGGTGTGCGTAGTTGGGTTCATGTGTACGATATATAACCAAATGTTTCTTATATCAAAACATGGTTTTAAAAAAAATTAACAATTTTGATCTGTAAATCCATCATTAAAAGTTCAATTTTGATAAAATCCAATTTTAGAAAATTGTGAGTTTTGTTAACATTTATTATTATTATTTAAACAATCATTATTTCAATATTATATTATATTTGGGTTATTTTTTTGTTAATTCATGAGTCGATTTTTGTCATGTCATTTGTTTTTTCCCTTTCTATCCACATGTCTCTTGTATCTCTCTCTTTGGTTGTGTAAAGTCGACATATTATTAATATATTATTATTTTTATTATAAAATCATTACGTTAATAATACATTATATTATCCTTTATCATTTTAATTACAATTTTTTATCAAAGGTCTTATCTTTTTTTAAACAACAAAAAGTATTTTTATAAATAGTTTAGTATTTTATATATAAATATATATATATATATTTTAACAAATAATTCAAATAAATAAATTTAAAACACACACACACACACATATATATTATTCAATTTTTATAAAATTAATTATATTTATTTATAAATTAAAAACATTATAAAAAATATAAAATTATTTTCATGTATTAAAAAAATAAATAGTAATTATTTTATAATGTAATCATAATTAATAATCCTTAAAATAAAAATTATAATTAAATATATATATTTATATATATTTTATGATCGAAAACAAAAACTTATTAATTAAATTAATATATAATTTTGAAATCATTTTTAATTAATATTAGTCAACTGTTTCAAACACTTAATTTATTTAATTTATATAATCATACAATTATTAAAAATGATAATTTAATATTTAAAAAATTTGTGGTGTAAAAGCTCCCATAACTCTTTCCCTAACCATAAAAATTTATCTTGCGAATCCACATCCAGGTAAGGTCCTACCCACACCTATAGACTATTTATCCTTCGGGTACCTTTGGGATGCTTTAATGTGTAAACCCCATCCATCTCATTGCTTCCCCTAGAGGTAATCAGGCAGCCCAGTTCATAATCCCCAAACAAATCCAACCTAGAGAAATCCTCTAGGTAAGGCTAGCTTCCATGAATTATTCCAACACCATCTATCACTCATGATCCTTATACAATGTGAGCGTCCTAACCACAAGAGGATAAACTAAATGGACATGTCATGTAACATGACTATAAAATGAAACATCAACCTATGTGGTTTTGATCCATGTCATCAAAAAATTGTATGTAGGACCACTCTATTATTTTCAATCCTGACCAATGGTGAACAAATGTGACACCCTCTAAGGGGTATACCTCCTTGATCATCCTCCAAGGGTGTCCAGATCAACCATCAGAGCATGAAGTCTTGCCTCATAGGTATGAGCATTCTTGATCCACCTCTATGGTGTTACTTGACTAGTCAACATCATCTGCATAATATTTTATACTTGTTCAATCAATCCATCTCCACAAGATGTTATTCATGTGGCCCTAAATATACACCTCATTCAAACATGGGAATCCTGATGTGAAATACTTGAATGATATATGGGTATGGAATCAGCTACCTCATACTAATCATGGGATTCATATGATTAATATCATGGAAGATATGTGACTTTGGTGTTTGATACCACTTGATCTACATGGGATGCCTTAGGTTCCACACCTAAGATGCCACCATGGGATGCACTCCTATAATGAAGAATATAGGTGACCAAGGTTCCATGCATCCAATCATGCTAACAATAACTAATGCGACTACTCTCATGACTGGTGGATTCTTCCCTATGAAGACCAGTTTGAATGTATAGACCAAGGTAATGTAATTTACTAGTGTCTATAATGAGATGACACTGACAATGAGTTCCAAAAAAAAGGATTAAATCAAAGAGGGAGACCCAAAATATGGGATGAGTTCCAAAGAGTAATCCATGTATAGTGAAACCAACATCCCATCATCCCATTTCAATCAATGAGAATACATAGCCATTGAATTTCATGATAGATGGACTCCATTGGAAAGATTGAATTTTTGGTAGACAAATGTGATACCAGCACACATCAGCATGTGTGGAGGAACACCACAGAAATATAATAATAAACATAATTTTGAACCTGATGTGAAATTTTTCTCCTTAAACAATGAAGATTATCTCTGTTATTCATTAGAACAATGATTTTACTCAGTCACTACTGGTTTCGATCGACCAATAGAAATGGTTAACCTGACAAGAAACTTTTCTCCCCAACATGGGGAATAGTATCATTCGATTCATAAATAGATTATCATGTTACCATATCCAATTATATGTCATAATGAACCACCAAGAAAATAGTGGGACTGACATGGAACTCACTTGAAATTGTGGCAGTTTAATGTTGCTCACTGTAATCTACAGAATTTTCAAGGCGGATATATTTTTCTAAATATAGATGTCTAGACAGTGATAGGGAATTGGGAAACTCTTTCCATTTATCTATACTAATGGCTGAACCCTCCTACTTTATAGGACCCAAGCCATATTAAATCATCTACCCCACTCCCGCAAATACAGGGATAGGGGAAGAAGAATTTTTAATGCCAAAATTTTACATAACAACAACTCTGCCACGACTTCTAGCATGACTATAGAAATTGGGATACCAAGCCTTATATCACAACATAAATCATCTAGAAGAGACTTATGTGCCTCCTCATATGCAATTGTAAGAAAAATTGGGTCATTCCCATAAGGGGTATGGTTCACTGATACCCAGAGGCTTCAGTACCTCATCAACGACACTACCATAAAGGGCCATTTTGGGAGCCACTATCCCTAATTCATCAATGATTTGCATCAGGAGCCTCTTTCTCTAGAGTAATCCTATGACTCACTCCCATACTCCAACTGGGTAGGGGATTCCCAAGTCACCGAGTCTAAGACTACCACCTGGGACCTGAAAAAGGGCTCCCACCATCCCACATCAATTCTAGCAATGACTGTCCTGTCATGATGAAGAAAATGTGGATTATACACCGGCTATGTGATCCCTGGTCCAAACCACCCAATGCCAACATCCAAAATAAGATCAAGATAATACCAAACAAGGGGAACCATATTCCATAGTTCTAGTGGATCCCCCCACCACATGTGAATTTCTTCATATTGAAAAAATAGATAAGCATGGATCTATCCATGTCCAGTTGGGATAGAGATATCAATAGCCCCATAGACAGGCTGGGTTGACCCTATCACTCACGATAACCAAACAAATACTTCACATACATGTCTATGATGATGTGATTTAGCACTGAGGAAATCCTTGAACTATCACTAACCAAATTTGAGGTGCTCCCTAGACCCAAAAACAACATAGAGGGCCTCCCCATATTCCAAGAATACATCAAAATATTTGCTGTCCCCACTGCATCAATATCTAGTATGAATTTCCTCCACATACTATTGGTTCCCAACATAGAGACTCTCCACATACTACAAACCATCAATGTTAAGGTCCTCCTCACACTATTCCTTGTTACTGTGGAGTTCCACCCCACTCCAGCTTCAATTATGATTATTGTCATCCTCAAACTATGAATTGCTATTATGGAGGTCCTCCCCATGAAACAACCATTCATAGCGATGGTCCTACCCACTACTTCAACGGACAATAGGGATTCCCTCCCGATTTTTCCACTATCCCAAGAGGAGATACTCGCAATTATTGAATTGTTCATTGTGAAGGTACTCCTCACACTTCATATCTCTATTATGGAGTTCCTCACACTTTTATCGTTGGTGAGCATGGAGGTCCTCCCCATATTTCACCGACCAAAGTAGTGTTCCTCCCTATATCATCAACCACCAGATTGGAGGTCCTCCCCACTACTATAGTAGTTAATCAATAGTCCCTCCTTACTCTGAAAACAACTTATATAGAGGTCCTCCTCATATCTAATCCAATTTAATAGATGGCACTCCCTTCAATATTGGCCTCCATCATGGAGGTCATCCCCATACAAAAAAACATTCATCCCATAAACAACCATTAATGGAAGAAGGTATAATTTTTCCAAGAATGAAAAAATGTAGGGATGTGACAAGACATTGTAAATATCCTTCAATTATTAGTTTCTAAGGTAGAATGAGATTTAGTGGTGGAACCTTCACTATAGTAATCATCTTCAATGTTTAGGGCAGGAACCCGATGGGGGAAGTTCATCATCCCAGAAGGTGAGATTCACAGTATCATAAAACCCTCTTATAGATAAATAGAGGTAGTGGAATATTTTTTTCCCTTCAAGGGGTTCATGGTGCTTTTATCAATACCATTGCTAGTTTCTCTCTCTACCACCATCTGAGATCATAGAGTGTTACTCTAGAATAGTGTGGATGATGATTGTCCAGTTCAATCCCAAATAAAAATTTCTACATTCACATATGAGTACTTAGGGAAATCCCAATTCTACAGGGATCTAGATATATGGATGGTAACATGCTCAAGAGATGAACCGATGTGCAATGAACAATTGATTCATGCTTCAACTCCTCCACCGACCAGCCAACCCCCATGATAAACCACATCAGTGCCTCCACAGATCTCCCGGATGGTGCCGATCGATTCCTGGGAGAACCAAGATTTCTATCCTGATTCTAAGAAAGAAATCCAATCAGTGACATTGGATGAAGATCAGTTTTTGGTGATATTTTGTCCAAATGAGGCCTACAATATCAATGACCTAGTGTCCCTCACCAAGTACCTAGTTGAATGGTTCTTTCAAACTATATGTATGATGCATTTTCACATCTATGAGAATCAGTGGGTTTACTAAGGAAGTTGAGAGCATTTTGTTTCCATTGATTAGTAGTGTTGCATGCTTGAATTGGTATCACTCGCGGTTCCTCCACACGCTGCATCATCTGGTTATTATTGGACCCTCCAATAAGGATGCATCAATAGCTTCATAGTGCTCAGAATAATCATGGAATAGGTTTCCCCACATGTAATGATCTTGGCATGAGGACAATACACTACTCTCTACTTCATCCTTATCTTGTATCAACTAAACCTACCCATTCATATTTAAGATATTCGGACAGGTAAAATTATCGTGAATATGGTTTTCAATAAAAATATTAAGAAAGGGGTTTCCGATGTATGGTATGACATATAAATCATTCCCCTGGGGTAGTGTAATATAATATAGACCCTCATAAAACTGCCATCACTCTAAAAAATGCACACACTCAACCATGGGGATCTATTTTCATCATTTAATGCTGGATGAAATACCAATATGGAAAAGGGAAATATCAAGCCTTTCGATACTCCACATATTTCATAGAATATATAGGATGAACCCATTATTTAATCCTTTTTTAGAATCCTGTAGATAAATAGATTATTATCAATGATCTCCTTACTGAGTGGCACCTAGATTATATTGCTCCATTATGGGATCCTATTATTCCTCCAATAGGGCAGCAGGTGTAGCCATATATCCTCTTACAATTGATCCCAATTGATCCCAACAATCGCATTTGTCCAGATACAGTAGAGGTGAGATATTATCAAAATCAACCATTATATGAGTTGTCCATCCCGGTCGATCAACGTGACAATCTTCCTCGGGACCAAGATTGAGATTCTTCGGGAGTCACCATGCCTGCATATCCTATTGATAAGCATGTCAACACATTGGTGGTAATGGATACTCTTCAAGATAGGGATTACCACCAAGTAAATTAGGTATCCTATCTCTGTATTCACCTCAAACCCATCAAGATTTGATAGGTGGTGATCCCAGCTAATAGAAATTCATATCTGGAATGGGTGGATGAAATGAAGGCACCCAAAATTTTGGGAACCCTTGTTTCACCCCTTAAATAAGATGGGTGACTGTCTATAACATCTAGACCACATCATATCAAGGTGGGGACCCATGTTTGGAATCATGTAGTAGAAGGAGGCCACCGTACTCTAATGTTTCATTTAGACATTTGAAGGGCTGGAATTATTATGGATCATAAAGTAACCCATCCGGTCCATCACTTGTTGAGATATCCTTAAAATCTAATTTATATACTAGTTCATATACACCACATGTAATACATTTATTTTCAACATCATCAGGTGTATGAGACTACATGATTAATTTGTTGAGTACTTCACCACCTAGTTGTAGGGCCTCACGTATTCACTCAATATGTTGATGAACTGAGAGAAGATGCTAACAATTCCTGTTGAAGAATTTCACTAAACTACCTGTCCCCTCTCCCATCACTCAAAATTTCCTTGGTTGTTTACAAAATTTCTATGAGAAGACACAGTTCCTGGAGGAAGCCTTACAAAAAGACAAGAATTCACATCCTATTCATCTTCCAACTATTGTATGAAGAACCACTAACGGAAAGAATCATACAATTATACAAGTAGATCCCAACAAGGTGACAAGTTTTGTCGACAGAGACTCAACCAGCATATCCTCACTGAGGGTAGTAGTCTCACAAGGCATAGCTTCTCCTAGTATATAATCAGAAGGAACTGCCTCAGCAAGAACAACTACTTAGGAGGGGGAATGTGGCTTCATATGATCGTTGGGCTTCATCCCCTCACGATGGATAGTATATAAGAGTACGCTTACCAGATATGAGAAAGTATGCATAATCCTTCAAGTATGCTCAGGTTCCTAGTTATTTATGTAGTAACTTGGAAAACATTATTATGATGCTTTTAGAGTGAATTAAGCCCCTAAAAGATAAGATGACTGATTACGCGTGATTTTTTCCTTACCACAATATCTATCAGATATCCATAAAAAATGCTATGTTTTCATGGAATTGATCCACGACTATATATACAACAGTTTGGTAAATTGGGGTAATGTCCCCTCATAATTGGAACACAAATCCAGTGATCATGATAGTCAACTTGAGGGTTTGGGTGAGTGGTAATATTTTTTCATCTATCTAACATAGAATTATGATAACTGGTTGGCTTGGAGAGTAGTCACTCGTTACAATGGCATCATTTCTTCCCTATAAGGACATCCCAAACCTCTTAAATTCATCACACCATATCTGAATATTACATAAGAAACAACCTCAAATCCTAATATTTATCATAATAGTAGGCTCCAAATGTAAAATTGAATCCAATGTCCCATACAGATTCTAATTCCATTATGCACCCCCAGCGACTTCATGCCTCCAGAGTTGGGAATCACTCCTAGAGTCTACTATGTAATGGAATAATTATATTATGATGACAAGAATTATTCATATATGAATACTATTGATCTTGTATACACTTTCATGGTACATGAAAAATATGAGTATTAAATAAGGTCCACTAGTGCCTCAGGTCAATGTCGTCGAAGAGTATGTCGAGGACATGGGAACCATTGGAATGATCAGGCCAGTCCTTCAAGCCATGTATTTAATGATACCAAAACCAGATAGTAGGTTCTATAAAGACCTCATCAGAAACAAACCACTTATCTCTTTCTATTAGACATTATATCATATTTTATTGTGTTATCTGACCAAGAAGCACCACAATAACCACATCATGATCATCTTCATCTAGCTAATGCTAGATCACAGCTAACCGAAAATCAACTTGTAGTTTTTCTTGGTGAGTTAGATAATGAGAAGTAAGATATTTCTAGTACCGCATATAATCTAATTTCACAACCAGTAGTTTCAATCATACCTCAAACAAAAAATACACCCCATATAGGTCGAAATGTGTGACTGTCGCGGAAGTATGATGTAGTGAATCACCTCACCAGTATTTCAACAATACTCTAAATATTTAAGGACATCCTTATATTAGAATGCATACATGAGGCCCTCACCAAATCCATGAAAATCCACCTCTGGTTTTATGTAGAGGTAGTGGCTATATAATCCTTCTATGTTGTAGAGGTCAAGCAATCGGAATATGAATCCATCATTTTTTTCTCGAAAGAGGATTATGGATCCCTAATATAGGGGACTATATTCCCATTGTACATCATAAGATAGTTTATTGGCATGGAGATCCAAATCTATCTAGATTGATAAGTTAATGGGATCATTTACATTCAAACATGAACAATTCATAAGCTATGACTAACTGAAGCAGAATTGAGCACCTCTGACATTAAAATTTAGTGTTATGATAGGGCTGAGTATAGACTATGCAGAAGAATCTCATTGAAGAACAAATTCATTTTATTGATAGAAAATACTAAATTCTTGATTAAATTACAAGATAATTTCTATATTTCATTGATGTGTAGTTCCTAGATCCATATGTCTACAACAATTCCCTCTTCGTATCACTAATTCCTTAAGTACTCCATTAATGGTCGAGTAGGCATGCTTCATGGTGATTCATTCCCCTTAGAATCATTTGAAACCGAGTATCTAGATTTCATCTATAATAAGATAATGGATATGTAGGTTTAGACTAATGTGGTTGAGCACGCAAATATGTTATAAAACCGATGGGAAGACTTGGATGGTACTTAAACTCTCCCGATTCACTGGTTGGAGGAAATGACACAAGGCATGTGAAATTATTTTTTCATTTATAGGAAATATGGGGGACATGTACCTAAATATAAGGAATGCTGAAATAATACCCTATCCTCTTTCATAGGCCAGTATCGGGTGAAACTAAAATCCCATACCCTTATGAAGTACTTAGATGTTCACCCCATGGTTACAATTGTATTTCATACCTTCTTACTTCAACGAGTATGGTTAAGCTAATAGAAAATGAACAACCACAATTGATTTTATATAAATCATAGAACCCATGGTTCATGTCTGTATGGGATTAGAAATATAGTCTATGTCTCCACAATCTCTATAGAGAAGGATTCCCCATGTAAAGATTCCACATCCTCCAATGTGGTTACCAATATTCCTTCAGAATCAGTTGGCCTAGATGAACCATCTTCTCTCACAAATTTCCCTACCTCATGTTTCAATTATGATATAAAATATTCTTATATACCATTTTTAGAGGGCGCATCCACCACTATTGATTTACTAATTCTTGTAACCCTAGGTAATGAGGAAAATACGAGTTCAACAAAGATCAGTACAACCATTCCTCTAGAGGAACAACAACAATATATTGATTTATTTAAGAATCCTCATGATTTATTTTCTTGGAGTTATGATGATATAAAAAGATTATACCCTAAGGTTTCAAGCCACCATCTTTGCCTCCAATTGAGTCACTACGGGTTCAAATAGCCTCCAAGGAAGGTGCACTCTTCTCATGGTTCCATTGTCACGGTCAATGTTGAAATGCTTATAAAATAAAACTTCATCAAGAAGTTATGTACCCAAAGTGGCTAGACAACATAATTTTATCAACAAAGTAGAGTGTTAAGATCATAATATTTATCGACTTCTCGTATGTCAACCTCCACTTTCCGAAGGAGATTTACCCCTTCTAATGACATATCAATTGATCGATTCCAAGTCTTGGTACTAGGATCTCACCTTCATGGATAGATACTCTGGATATAATCAAGTCTCAATTCTCCATGAAGATATGGAGTCTAAAACATTTACAGCTTCATAAGAATATTTTATTATCATGTAATGAATTTTATAATAATGAATGCTGGATGGATTTATCATCGCTCCATGCACCAAATATTGACGCAGATCCCTTGGTTGCTAGTGGAATTCCACATGAATGATTTGGTGGTCAAATCCTTCTTAAATCAGGGACATCTTATAGATCTTGATAAATTGTTAACCTTACTCAACTCCCAGAATTTGAAGATGAACACCATGAAGTGTTTCTTTAGGGTAACCTATGGGATGTTTCTTGGATTCATCTTCATATACAGATATATCAAGATCATCCTAGAGAAGATCAAGGCCATATTCAAGATTCCTAATCTGAGAAACCTTCAGGATCTCTAATCCATCCAAGTCCACGTACCCTACATATTCCAATTCATTAATAATTTGGTTGGAAGGTGTCATACATTTTCGAAGCTCATGATGAAAGGTACCCCTATTAGTGGGATGAAGAGTTTCGTTCTACATTTGAAGAAATCACGATGTATCTTCTAAAACCATCAGTTCTAATTTCACTCTTCTATAGGATTCCTCTGGTCCTCTATGTTATCAACCATGAACTATAAATCGGTTTGCATATTTCTTATAAGAATTATTATATTAGAGAAAAAATTTATACTATCTCAGTCTCATACTCCTCAATAGAAAATCTAAATACTCTCCTATCGAGAAATTTTTTTTGTGTAAGTTTACACATTTTAAAATTTGTGGAATTATTTGTTGAATCATGAGATATAGCTATAATCCTTTGTGGATCTTCTAAAATATATCCTGAATTTATCGATGTAGAAGTGTTGATTAAAACATTGGGTGGTGATCCTTTCACTGTTCGACATTAGGTTAGTTCTATAGAAATCCTTCAAAGGAGAAGAAATCGTACAATTTTAGGTGACCTATCCAGACAATCAATAGATACCCCCATATGTTTATTTCCCAGATGAGGCTATTATATTTGTGTACCTATCTATTCCATGTTAGAAAATTAATTTTTATGGTGACTCACATTTCTCAATCGGTAAAAGGCTCAACGATCCCATGATCATCAAAGAATACCTATGGATCATTTTCATAATTCCTACTCCTATGGTTCTAACATGTCCATTCCTACTATTAGAAGGATTCACCAACAATGAGGTAGAATATCAGGCAATCATTACTACTCTCGAGCCAGCTCTATAGATTGACATCCCCTGCATGATGTGAAGGAAGACTCCAAGTTTGTCATAAATAAAATCAATGGTGAGTCTATAGTCAAGAAGCCATACGTTTCCCATTTATAGAGCACTCTATCCATCTAGTTCCATAGTTTTCTTCCCATGCATAGGTGACTTATGTACCATGATCACAGAATAATAGATCCAACCCTTTTCACATCCTAGTTTCCTCTCGTATAGAGGTAGACTATGGTGACTTGTTCATTCATGTGGATCATCGAAGATTAATCACTCCCGTCATCTCAGACGATGATGACATATATTAGGTAAACCAATTGGGCACTGATGGTACTAAATTAGGACTAGAGAATTGGACCATAGTAGAAGAATCCTCCGATTGGACAATCCCCTTCATTGATTATCTCCATAACAACACCCTCCCACCAAACAAAGAAGAACGTGGGATAATCAATTAGTGCACAGTGAATTTTAACATCCAGAGTGGGCCTAACCTCGAGAAGACTAATTCCAAACATGGTTTTTATGAAATTATACTATGTTTCATCCAAGTTTATGAGATTCAATAGATTATGCATTAAGTCCATACAAGGTTATATCGTGCTCATCAATTACGGTTGACTCTCTCCCGCCATATTAAACGGATGGACTACTTGTGGCCCACCATGGATCATGACTATATCAAGCCATACAAGAGGTTTTAGAGGTGTCACATGTGTTAGATTCATGCCATATTTGTGCATCAACATCTAGATAAACTTCATGATACCAAGTATTCTTAGTCCTTTCCAGTTTGGGGTCTCAGGGTCGTCGGACCATATCCACCAGCAATAGCTCTCTAGTGTAGGTTCATTATAATTTCAATGTATTTATTTTCCATGTGGGATGATGATGTATCTATTAATGAATTCAAGGATCTATGAGTAGTCAAATTCATGAGATTCCACATCATTTATTAATCTACAGTTCCTCTTGTGATTCTCATAGACAATACAACCAACATCACAGATACTTAGTTGAAGAAGTTTTATGCTATGTACAACATTTATTCCAACCATATTTCCAACAATCATGGATAGAAAAATGAGAATATTGAGGTATTAAAAAATATCATTTCAAAAAAAAATTAGAATATTGTTGACTTGAACAGGAAGTGTTGACCAAAAATCTATACAATTCTTAGTGGGCCCATTAGAAGACAACACAAAATTACTCCCAGGGGACTCCATATTCCACAGTGTATATAAAAAAGGAATTATGACCCATTTATATTTAGATTTATTCATTCCAAACAACTATTTATGGTCAGTCAGCACTAGAAAAGATAGTATAACTATGTCTTGTTGATATTGATGCCATAAAAGAGAATAGGATTCACAAATTTCTTAATTTAAAGTGGCATTAAAATAAGATAGAAATTGAATTCAATAAAAAGTTTCACCATCTATCCTTCTTCAAATAAGACATAGTGCTGGCTCTCAGGGTGATGACAACACCATGTATGAATCCACCAATGTTGGAGCCAAAGTGGGAAATACCTTACATAATTTATATGGTCTATCCCAATAGTGAATACTCTTTGATCATTATAATTAGTGATTGAATCACTCTTCTAACCAACCCCATGTCATCAAGATGTAGTTTTTTTAAAAAGGAGATCTATTTTATAAATTCTATGACCTTAAACTAACAACCATATGGTCTGAAATCCATGACCTAAATCTAAGATCCTATAAGAAAAACATCCCGACATTAATGTTTATTTGAATTTACCTAGAAAATTGTCATGATAAATAGTCCTTCTTCGTCCGAATTCATGTCAGGTTACTCCTTATGTTCCATAAATATCACTTTTGGTTGATAGTCTCTCTTACATGGTCCAAACTCTAGGACCTTAAACTAGGATCATACGTCTTTACTATATGCTCTTAAACATCATGGACCAATATTTCTACAAGACCATAAATGGTGGTAATATTTTACTGTCCACATGATGATAAACTACAAAATGCCATAATGATCTCACTTAAGAGGACATTTCCCTTGGCATCAATCATCTAAAATTTCACAGTTAAGAACTATGTATGTATTGATTCCTATCAACATAGGATATGAAGCAATTCTTAGATTTTTATATTTTGGTCCAACCACTATGAAAGTAAAAAATTCATGCCCCTCTCAATTTATGGTTCAGACAGAAATGACTTTATTTCTGTCATGTACTCTATGTGGATTTATTCATATCGTTATGTGATATATAGTAACTCCTAGATATTTTATCATGGGGAGCAGTCAAAAACTCATAAACCCATTTCTACAACAAGACATATTTGTGTAAATATGGGCCTATTTGGTTATTAATCATGAAAAATATTTCTTTCACCCAGGTCATATAGGTTCCCATAATCCCAATCCTAGTCCAAGCATACTGACATAAATCTATGTGCAAGTCTACTTTGAAATATGTAGTGTGGAATTGGGTCTCATTGAACTTCATACATGTTGGGTTTCATAATTATACACACTAAATATATTCTCTTGAAAACACCATGGTCTAAATTATATGACCATAAAACAAGAACCATTTCGTCCAAACATCAATAACATAATCCAATATCCTATATTCAAGGAATCACACAGTTAAATGGCATGCAAGCCTACTTGGGAAAGTGTTGTGTGGAATCAGGCCTCCTTGGTCCTCATTCATGTTGTGATTATCACTCCACCAGGACACCTTACACATTTTGAGAATCCCCTTAATCCTTGTCTAAGAAGAACAAACATAAATTTTTTTATATAAAGTCCAAGAATCATGATGATAAAATCTGTGCAGGCCTTCTCAGGAATTATTATGTTTCATGGGTACCCCTTGGCCCTCATCCACGTCATGTTTGTTATTATACCAAATTACACATATCCATTTTGAATCACTCACACAATTATAGTGAAAATCATTATCCCTAAACTATGAGTTAATTTTTTCAATGTGCAACATTTTACTATAACCTACCTTGATGATGTTTAGGATATATTCTGATAATTGTGGGATGCTTTAGTTCCCTTTCCAGATAGGATTACCCCTAGTTTTTGTCTCTCACTGTGTTGTGTTATGTTCTAGAACTAAATTTGGATGTATGGTCATATTTATGAGATATTTATTGATTCCCATACACTTTCTCTTCAGAAAAAGTACAATGTTCATCAACCCTTCATCCCCTTGGCCTAGTTCATGGTCCAGGCCATATGATGTTAAAATATGAGCATGTTATGAAATATATGACCATTAAATAAGCACCCACAATACAAGAAACATGAAATGAAATTCTCTATAGTTTGTCCAAGAATCATTACATTGAAACCATATGCAAGTCTCCATAGGAATCTATTTTTTGGTGCGGGGTTCCACATGACCCTCATTCACTTCGGTTCTATCATGACACCACACTACTAATCCACTTTAGACACTCCTCTTTGGTTTGAACATCAAGAAATTGAACTGTGATCCTATAGTCAATGAATCATGACTCTAAACATTATGTGAGTCCTCTCTAGGATATTTAGTGCGGAATTAGATGCACATGGTCCACATTTACATTAGGATTTTCACTATGAAACACTACACATATCATTTTGAGGCACCCTCCTATAGTCTAAGCATTGTATCCCAAAACTATTATCCGACCTATGGTTCAAGAAATATGGTATTAAACTATTCAAATCCATTCCATGAATTATGACATTAAACTATTTATAGTCCCTATTGTCCAAGTTGTATTACATTAAACTACATAGTCTAACATCGCCAATGCATGATGTTAAACTACGATTCCACCCTTTTATAAACCATGATGATTCAACTTACTTCATTATAGAGGATCATCATCATCGGTGTTGGACCTCTGCCATGGTGTTTTATAAGACTATGTGTGGATATATTTCAATACTTATGGGATACATATAGACACTTAGACAACCCATCTCTAGGACCATGTGGAGGTTCATAAAACTTTTGGACAATCAGATCTAGTTATGGATAAGAATTTTTACCTTAATCAATATTAAATTCATCATAAGGTGTGTATGTGGTGCATGAGCCTTCTTTGCCTCTTTCACATCGATTTTTATCTCTTTCGTTCGATATAAATACCATATGAGATAATTTTCCCTCTAGTATAACTGAAATGACTCTAAACGTACCACCATAGTAAAGACTGTACGACCATAATCTATGTCTGTTACCTTAGATATGGTCCACACAATAAAACCATAAAATATTCACAAAATCCAGGTTTGGATATCACTTTCTAATATTCCATATTCCACAATTAGATTCATAACCAGTTTTAATTTACATCCACTTTAAAATTCAGAAGGACCCTAATATAGTGATGGTCTCATGCCATTTTCTCTCAACACCCATCATGGGCCAACACGCTAATGGGTATCTTGTAGAAAACGAAGAATCCTATGTTTCAAAAATGTTCAATAGTTGATATTAAAATTTCTCACATCATTCCTGACTTCTATGATTGAGATTCATGTGTTCCAAATTTGATCAACAATCAATCCATATCCATCGATTACCTATGAGACAGATCTCTAAAATCTCAGCGTACCTTCTTTCCACATCCATGTGTTTTATTGGGGTTCCCTATTAGGTATATTATTAGCGCTAAAATACTCTTCCACATGTTGGGAATACCCCCTTACCATTCCTTGTTTTCAAAATCTAGAATGATTCACATGGGCTTAGAAGTCCTGTTAGGGTGTGTACAGAAGAGGTCGAGATTCCCAAAAGATACCATAGTCCAAAATCCATGACTATAAAATATGGATTCGTGTCTAATAATTAAGACATAAAACAGAATGTGGATTTTCTTCCATGGGAAATTTTATGTAGTGTTTGGGTTTTCGTATCCCCCATTTATATCTGGTTTCTCACTCTGTCAAACTACTTGCATCTGTTTGAGGTGTTAGACTAGTGTTCTAAATAGTGAAAACTTAAAATAAGTGGAACATCCCAATAACATGGTATTAGACTATTAGATTCATCCTGATCACATGATGTTAAATTGTGAAATTCTATTTTCTCATCAGATGATGTAACACTACATGTGTATTTTCCTCATTGTATGATGTTAAAATCCAAGGCATCAGAGGCCCTCATCTGAGAGATCAAATCTTCTATTTCTATTCGTCCACCACATCATTCACATATTCAAAACATGCTTGTAAAATGAGATATTTCTCCTATCAAATATGGGTTTGTTCTTCATTTATTCCATTATTCCTACACCAATGTTATCTAAACCACAATTTCAATGTTATAATATTGTTTGAATCCTTTATAACATTCCACCACTCCATTCCCAAGATATTCATGTATCTTATTTTGATCATAAACATATTCCACGTATAAAGGGACACCCTAATGGTTTTTTCTCATTCCATTTTGGCCCATCTTCCTTCCTGGGCCAATGTCCTGAAATAATTCAGATGACATTCTGATATAGTTTCTATGTTTCGAACATGGGCAGTGGTCTACCATCAATTGTTTTCCCTATTACAGGCTACTATTTTGAGTACTATGGTTCAATCATGGACAAAAATTATCATGTATCATAATACCACTCTAGTTTTATTACATATTTGTTCATATTGATTCACACTTCCCATTCCAATTTATTCAGATATAATTCAACGCATATGGAATTATAATGGCCATGCACTATCCCAAGTTGGAAAAGCATGTCGGTTGTTATAATAACCCTGTTATCTATCCTCAACCTCTGTCATCAATAAAACACCTAGTTTTTAGTAAATAATAGTCAACATTTAATGTTTTATGGTTTCCTAACACTATCATAGAAATGATAAATCATATAGTTGTCCCTTGTTTCCCACACTGAGAAAATTAATATGAGCATAGGGATTGGCCCATAGCTGACTCGCAAATATGACCAGTGGATAATATTTTTGAGTATTTGGAAAGGAAACGTGTCCATGTATTATCAAATAGTTTCAAAAGAAAAATATTCATTTTTTAGCATAGTAATGGGCCATCCACATTCTATATCCTCTCTGGAGTCCTATAACACATTCCTATATGCCTCTACTCTTATGATTGAGTGTTGAAACACCTACAACATTTGGCATGTGGATTCCATGGCATGTTCCACCATCAAATCTCCCATTCATATTCATCAACTATGAGGAAGAGCTACTCATCTCTAATCTATGTTCATTCCAAATCAACCTGGAGACTGGCTACTCGATGTACCGCCTACCACATCTACCTCTCGGACCATCTAGCTCAACCCTCAGTCTGTTGAATATTTTTTATTGAGTTTAAATGAAGGTAATATTCTTGTCAATTATCTCCTACAGATTTTAAATCTCATGGATGTCTTCATTGAACTTGTTCATGATTTATTACTTCTATTAATTATAAGAGGCATCCATATATTTGTTTCTTCCATGAATCCACATAGCGAGATAGTCCGAGAACAATGTATAAAGACTCAAAGTGTCCACCCCTCCATCACACAGGTTGTGTATCCAATGGAAAAGATACCCCATATACCAAAATACATGAATCTCCGTAGTTTATTGGATGAATAATTTTATGAAATTATATTCCCTACACAAGATGGTGTATTCCTATTTGGTCGCATCATGGTTGAAGTCTTATAGCACCTCGGGAAGCGCAGACTCATTCTCAAGAAATTCCATAAAAAGATAGAAAGTATGAGCTTCTTCCAACATCCTCTCAGATGGAATGGAAACTAGATATTGTTGTCTCTCATTTTTTCTTGACCCTACCTTGAAAAAAGTATTTATTCTAGCCCCACATTCTTCCCCACTATTGTAAGAATGCTCATCTGCAACCAAAAATTCGCTTAGAAATGAGGCCGGATCTGCACGCACAACCTGTTCTTCATGAACCAGCAAAACCATCAGAGATGTCCCCTGGATGTTCAAACTATTCCTACTTTGTAGGAACAAAATCTCTCATGAACTATTTAGTAATAGAGTACATTAATCAATTGGATCATCAGATGATTAGTTAAGTTCATGTGGTGGCTGATGACTTACTAAAAGAGAGAATTGATAGATTAATTTCTAATTTCTAAGTGGGTATTTCCACTATAGGATACCCCTTTACACTGATTGATATTTCAACTACTAACATTGATCCCTATTTTGTTGGTAGGGTAGAGGATGTGTGGAATAGACAAAAACATTAACAAAAAAGCACCCTGAAATATGGTTATGGATGAATGGATTGATATATTCAATTACCTTGGGATGGAGGGATTTTTATAACAATACATCATAGGGGAACTGCCTCTCTAGTTGTGGGTGTATCTATTAGATTTATAAGGTATCCCCACACCATAGATAATAGGGAGGTGTTGAGGTTCTTAGGATGCCACCAAGACCTCCTCAACCGGCGCCCACCTACATCATTCATAGGCATGGGTCTTAGAACATGCTCCTCCACAACTATCAGCTCACCTTCACCAACTTCTAATATGACCCTTTAATGTTATCAATATACTAACATACAATGAAATATACATTTAGATAATTTGATACACGTGCTTCATCATCATTTTACACCTCCTCGCTTGAATCATTGATTAGTGGTGACTCTACAAACCCCGTATCACTACCAAACATCCCCCACACTGGGTTGGAAGGTAGGATGGCTTCCCACACATGAAATAAAAAATCTTCCATAGATGCCAGGTATTTATTCTTCTCATGAACATACACATTTACCATGAATTTCACAAGATTGGCCTTTGGATGTTAAAACCCACTTAAGGTCAACTTCTCCCACATGTCCTCTGGTGAAATTAACGTCTGCAATGAACACCAGGTCGACCATAGAGAAGTAATGAAAACATTAATAGCTGGTTGTATAAAGTATATCAACATCTTCTTAGGAACATTCCTTTTTGGAACCTTGTGCCGCTTTAGAGTCCCTTCCCCTTCATAAGGTGAGGGTGTGGATGTACCTTATGAAAAACCCACCACAATGCTTCCAACATGATCCACCCAAAATGCCAGGATTTTTTCTTAGGGACCAGTGCATCTACTTCATCATTCCTCTGGATCCTCGATAACTAATAAAATCACCCAAATACATATTTTAAGGATTACAAAAGGATATACTACCACCATTTTCTAGAATATTTTTTCAATTGACCAACGTCAATGTTGGTTGAAGGCAACATGATTGTCTCATCAGAGCCTGCATTCACCAGCATGCACCATTGTTGGAGAAGGTCATAGTGGTTTAATTATTCATGGAGCCTTATTCAGTCTCTCTACACAACTCCCTGAAGATAAACAAAATATCCATTGAAAAGGTATGATGTATATGGAACCATGTAAACAAGCATGTCTATTTGGGACACCAGCATTTGACCCCTAAATCATTAGACTCACTCCCTATACTCCCATGATCCATAGACGTTGTACAAAATTTGTCCAACATGAGTTGAAACGGGGTGGAAGATAAAGTTTTCATTATATTCAATCAAAATTTTGATGACTACCTCATCAAGTGTCAGTGGAGTAACCACAATGATATTCATTAGAGATGTCTGAAAAATGGTTTTTGGGGGTGATAATGTTTGAGAACTCATATCCCTGAAGGACCACTCAAATATATAATTGTATAAACTAGAATTTCCTATATATTCTTCTTGCTATGTTTACCGTCACAATGTGTCCCTGAATGTTATAGAACCAGGACTACATTAGTACACCCAAGCTGAATGTGTTTCCAACTCCTATGATATCCAACATCAAAAATGTCTTTGGGTGAACTTCCGTGTACATATCTCTGACCAGTAGTAGACTCCCACTCAGAAATCATCAATGAAAAGCTATATAGCAGACTAGTGGGTCCCAACCTCCCACCATATTTTACCCCCACTTATGATATTTTCCTTCTTCTAGGACCAACTAGTATGATAATTTCCTCCTACTATGTGACCTTTTTGGACACTCATTTCCCCTACCCAACATCCTCACATTCAAATCATTCTTGAGTAACATATCGAACAATTCATGGAAAACAATATACTTGTAAATAAAAGGTTCATGTATTAGCATATGCTTATGCTCTTCCGGGAGATGATGCACCAGGAGAAGATTTTTATACCTATAATTACAAGCATTCATTGGTGGAAGGATCTTATCATATTGGAATCCCATTAGAGGAATTCTACCAATGTATTGGATGTCATATAAAAAGATGTTGACTTCAAAATGGTGTAAATAGAATGTATTCATGTCTTGGGAACATCGAATAAGCATAGAACCAACTCATATTAGAAATAAAACTGGTACATCAATATCCACACTACATAATAATGCTTGAGGTTTTGAAACTCTTCCTGGTAATACAAGAACACGTAGCATACCCAATACAAACATTCCCATTTTATAGAGAAGTTTCACCAAACCAGCACTCCCGTACTTTGTAAAGATGAGGTTTTTTTCCATAAATCTACATTAAAAATGTTGGAATAATGAGAGGGAACAATTTTTGATATGGATAGTCCCCTTTGATGATTCTGGTCTTATTATTCTATTCACAAATGGTAATAGGAAAATAATCTTAGGGGGGAAGACCATGAACATGGATGCTTCAATGGTTGATAACATCTTCACGCATAAACTGCGATTGCAGTGCATCAACCATGAGGATTGGGATTGTCACTTACTCTGGTAAGCCATTGTTACACAATGGGAGATAGTCGCTCAAAGGATAATATTTTTTTACCCTACCAGTATTCCTAGATGCATTTGATTATCTGAAATGACCATCCTTACTTGAGAGATGTGAGGATTAAAAGTAATATCATTTATCTGAGCAGCAGAAGGGACATCAATCAAAGTATAATTTTATTGGATGTCCATTTCAAATGAGTCTAAAATATCCAATGAAGAAGAATGTATGATATAAGGTTTAACACATAAGATATGATATCACATGAAAGATCGAATAGAGGACACGCAAAATAACAATTTTATCTGAAATTTACGTGCATGAAAAAAGGTAATCTTCACAAATGAGGTGTTAAAGGCATGATTTTCCACACATAAGGTTAAAACATACATGAAAAATGTCAATGTGTCTTATCATGCAACAATTCAGAGTATCGTACAAAGGAACCCACCGATTATTTATAGGTATAGACCTGACCTTGCACCCTCATGGTAGGGTCTTATCAATCGAATGACGTCTCCTTCATGAACCCACATGAATAAACCGTTTTCTTTGGGGTATTCCTTGGAAATCGTCCTTCTAGTCCCCTTTCAGTTCATATATTGAGGGGTGCATTTTTTGTCATTTAATTCCATGAAAATACACATACTACCAACATTTGGAAATAAAAAACAATTATCCAACTCCATGAAGGCTTCAACCACCATAATCCATTTTTTATATTTCTAATGAAACTTTTAAAGGATAACTGTGAACCCTATGAAGAATATCCATAGGATAAAATTCCGTACAAAAGTAAACCAATACAACCCACAATTCATAATTCATATATTGTGCCATAATCATAAGGATTAGATTTTTAAATTACAAAACGGAATCATTGTCATTATCAGATCACGTTCCAACCCATCACGTTCCCACCAAATCCATTTGCATAACACCTACCTCCATTGAAAGAATAAATCTAAAATCCATCATCATCATTGAATAAAATGTAGAGTCATCTCCTATCACGAGTACCATGGACCAGTGATATGAAATAAATTGAGAAAAACCCATACAAATCAATCCTCTTAATCAACCTCTTCATGCATCCATGATGGTGCAACCATTATCCCTATCCCCAAGCCAAAACATTACAGAAAACTCTCATCAAATCCACTAAAACCCCTAAATTACCCTTATAATATAATCTCAAAAAAACCTCTAGGATGAAAAATATCAACAAGAAAATAGAGCCATCGAAGAATCCAGATTGAAGAAGAACCAGTCCAAACACCATCCTATCGTTGAATAAACTTCAACATTATCATCCTTATCACATCAAAATATCTTCTCTATGACCTCACCACATATCCATACATCTCTATTGTCAAACCAACAACAGAAATAGATAACCCAAATCCTTCAAAAACCCCCCAACATAAGAAAACCCTATGCGAAGGGATGAATCCCTAGAAAGAGACTAGGGGTTAAGTCCCTAAATAATGATGAATGATATGATGATAGTAACCTAAATTGCCAAACCAATATACCAAATCCTCAATGTTCCCATCACTCCAGATACAGTATGGAGAAGTGCTATCGAACTCAAGGCCACATCATTTTAAGGTGTCTATAGAAATGCATTCGTAGAGATATGGAAGGTTAGATTGGGAGAGGATACCTAGAACTAGTGATAGAGAGAGAGAGAGTAAATGATTACTAAAGAGCTAAGACTAGAAAATTGAGTGTAAAGAAGAGGTAACCAGGTATATAGTAGAATAATATACAACACCACCGAGTAGAGAAAGAAACCCGAGGAGGAGGAAGATGGAGATTTGGGAGTAAAATATATGAACACGAGCCTTGCATTCCTAATGTGACGAAACCCTCATATATTTCCCAAAGGGTCCTCAAGTCACCAAGGTAAGAATGCACAATATGATGGTGTTGTGAACATGAATACCCATCCTTCCAAAAACCTCTTGCAAGGTAAATATGGTGTCAAACCATCCATTGCATGCACTTCCACCATATAAAAAGAATAAACTGTGTAGAAGTCAAATTCCATGACCAGAATCATTCATGCCATTTCTGAATATTTTGGTTGTATATAGAAGACCCCACTATGTTTAGGGTGATCCACCAGAAGTCGAACAATTGCTATGTTGTGCGTAAGAATGATATTCCTAAATAGAACCAAAGCATGGAACTTTAATGTTAGAGATCTTGCATGATAAGTTCCCTATGCGTACTCCTTTGAGTGGGTCCATAGATTTTTAATGCTTGCACATCTTCTTTCACCCAAAGATGGGTGTGTGCAAAGAATACTATTGAATAGACCCATGAGCTTACACAAAAACACCAATTTTTTCACGCACTCAATCTTGTGCATAATCCTCTAATATTGCACACATAGCCTCAATGAACCTCCATCGGAACCCTCATATTATAGCACCTTGTTTGATCACTATTTTCATGAATCCCCATGTGTTTCATGAACCTAATTCAAAAAACCATTTATGTTTTTTCACAACAACTCCATGTTCCCTCATGAGGCGTCCATTATGCTAGTACATAAAATTTTTATCATTTTTATTCACAGTATACATATGTTAATTAATTTTTCTTCTCAATATAGGCACACTAATGTGGAGTTCTTGATGAACCACTCTTTCACACCCTTTAAACATGGAATTTCTAAATCCATGATGCTTACAAAGGAGAATGAGTGATGGTTATGTAAGACCAATGGTTAATGAGAGAGTCCCCAACATCTATGGAACATTGTGTAAAACTACCCAGCACTAATGTCCTCCTCACATGATGTAAAAAAATTTTCATACCCTATGTGATAAAATCCGGATTCCATGTATGTTATCATCTAGGAAATGCCACATTTTCCCACTATGGGATAATTTTGACATTCCGGGAAACTATCATGTATAATCATCACACACCATATTCCACTATAACAATATGATCTATGTATGACTTAAATGGAATGAGATATTCATCACATGGAAGTAGATCCCTCTCACATGTAACGACATCATATCATGGTGTATTCCAAGAATAATCCACCACAATCTATTGTTTCTGCACCTGTTGTGACAAGATACTCATGCATACTAATTCATCTTGTTTCTCATAGTATGCATGACTCACGTGTGATTAGTGGTTCATAGAGGCCATTAAATACAACCTTTAAAAATATAAAAATCCCTCCCAGAGTAATTTCCAATCACTACCTTCCAATTGATAGATTCTATGCATAATCACCGACCATACATGTTCTGTGGGACTCACTTACGTGTAGTCCCTAATAATATCCCCTCAAATGGACATCCTCAAAATGCATACTCTTAACCCTTTAAGACTACTTGGGATTTTTCCAACTATATTGGATAAATAAGAATCCTTCCATAGATTCATACCCAACACCCAACACTCTACCAATATTCATACTAATTTTTCATAGGTGCCACATCCATATAATATCATTCCCTTTCCAAAAACCATATATTATTCAGGTACATTTGGTATGCTTTCACGTGTAATCCCCATCCACATCATCAATAATATTAGAAGTGCTCAGGTGCCTTAATATATAAGCATCAAACAAATCAAACCAAGTGAAATCCTCTTTCAAAGAGTTTCACCCATGCATAAACCACAAACCATTCTCTGTTGATACTACTTTCACGACATGAAAATCCTTACCGTATGATGTTAAATTAAATGGACTGGTTCCATCACATGACCATAGATGTTGAATTGAAATATAATGATTCTATTCCTTATTTTATAAATAGTTTATAAATTACACATCTAGGAGGTTAAATACGAACCAATGGTAAGCCAAGGTGCCCCCGCCTAGGGGTCACCTACCTAGTCCACCTCCATGGGTTTCCAGATCAACCTTCACAGTGTGATACCCCCATCTTAGGGATACACCTTTTAGACCCAACTCTATTGGGTTTCTTGATCAGTCAAATTAAACTTCAAAAAATTTAAAAATTAATCCCTCAACCCACATATGTAGGATGTTCTGATCCATCTCTATAAAATGTTAAACTTGTAACCCCAAACAGATACCCCTTCCAAACATGCGATACTTGAGGTGAAATCCTTGGATGATTTATTCCTAATGTGACAACTTCCTCATTCTAAAAAATGGATGGATGAGGTGAAATACATGAATGATATTCACCTTCAGCATTATATACCTTATGATAGACACATGATTTCTTGGGTTTCATGCCTAAGATGCATCCAAGAGATGCCCCCTATGTGGAAGAATAAATTTGACCGATGTTTCTAGTATCCAAACATGCCATTAAGGCTTAGTGAGATAACTTATCTAACCAAATGATTCTACCCTGTCATCACCCATTGTAATTTCCAGATAGAAGTAAAGTAATTAATCATTATCTACAAAGTTATTTCCCAAGGAACTAGTTCCATGAACCTGACAAAACTCTATGAGGGAGACACATATTAAGCGACGAGTTCTAATGCTAAATATATAGAATGATAAACCAACATCCCATCATCCAAATATGACCAAGGAGAATACATCATTAGGGAATGTAATGAAAATTTCCCTCCTTTAGACAAATAGAATACATCATAACAAAATTTTATTCTAGTACACATCATAACATTTGGTGGAGCGACTTGGAGAAATTGTCTGAAATACTGACATGATGCGTTATTAATTTTTTTTGGAGATAAATGTTAAATTAATATAGAAAGAATTTTTTATGCAACCATTCTATTTGTTGGGTTAACAACCAGTTCTAAATATTGTGATTATTTTTAATTTTATTTTCATATGGTGTCATTTATGTCAACATTTTGGTGTTATTATTGAGCCTATGGATAGTAATGTAGTATTTATTCATATGAAATATTATTAATAGTTGATATTCTTAACTTGTGAAAACCATTTTTTGTTTTTATTAACATATATAAACTATAAAAATAATTTCATTTATTGTATCTTGTGATTAGATGAAATTTAATTTTAATGTTTCCTCTTTAAAAATTCATCATTCATCATTTATATTATATTATGAAGTGTAATTAGAATAAAGTATTAAAGGAAAAAAGTATGAAATTTTTCTAATGTAATAAAACTAAGTCAATAAATATATTATTATCAATTTCCCTCTCTAAATTTTAAAAGTGTCAGTGAATTCAATAAAATAGTTCTTGAAAAAAATGTTATCCCTTTACCGTAATTTCTAATGAATTGAATTTTTTCTTTATAACTAATTTATTTTTGTATTGTTGGTCTTTATATTTTCCATGATCATGTTCTCTGTCACTAAATATTATTTCATGAACAATATTTTTCTTCTACTCATCTCTATTCTCATTTCCCACCAATGTTCTCATTATTTTGGAATTCAATTTTCAGCTATTCTCGATGACTATCATACCTCCATGTTCATATTTTAAAAAATATATTTTATTATACATTTTTATGAAGTCAGTTTTCAATAATATAAATTTCATATTAAAAATTATTTTTTCCAATCATGATTGTATGTTTTATCTTTCACTCCCTTATCAAGATTATAAAATTGATTCAAACAATATTTTACAAGACACGAGATAACATTTAGATAATGAAATTTATATAATGTGGGTATAGTTTAACCCCCCTTCATTTTAGAATTTTTTTCTCAGTGTAATATATTCAATAACATGTGGTATACACACCATCAACATTTAATGAATCCTGATACACTATATAAATATTATTACTTAAATTTGACTGTTATAACTATGCTTTTAATATGGAAAATATGAATATTAATAACCATATTATGAAATATATGTAGAAAATTATTCAACTTAAAAATATACTTATTATAAAAAAGGAATTCAATTTATTGTACAATCATATAAGATTAAAAATAGTATTTTTTTTAAAAATGTATTATGTTTGGAATGTATTTTTATAAAGTTAAATTAAGTTAATCATTATAGATGAGTTATTTTTATAAAAATTATAGGTCATATATTTAATTAAATAAATTAACATTCATATAATAGTGTTTAATGAATACAAAATTTAATGAAATTATTTATATTCTTAAAAAATACATTTGTTTTCAAAAATTGGTTTTATTTTATTTTGAAAATAGATATTATGATTAATTTCATACAATTATAAAAATTTAGTTTCATTAAATGGAAATTATTTTTATGTAACAATTTCAAAATTATTAATTTTTTTGGATTTTTTAAAAAATATTGATTTTTTAGTGATTGAGGAAAAATACAAAAATATCAACCATTGCGTAAAATTTTCTTAAAATACCCATATTTGTTTATGGTTTTGTGTAAAAATAAAATAATACTACTTTATTTATAAGTTATTCAATTATACATGTAATATTTAGTGTTTTATTTTATTTTTGTATAAGTTTATTTTCAGGCATAAAACACATTTTTTCAAAGAAAAATATTTTTGTTCTATGAATTAATATTAAAATTTATTTATAAATATTATATGAATATAAAATCTAAAAATATATGTGATATTTTTAATAGGATTTTTATATTTGGTAAATGAGTATTTTTTTTTAATTATGAATAGTTACTATAGTAAATATTGGTCACCTCGGTAAGGGTAAAATTGGTAAAAAGGTGTTAAGATTAGTGAAAAATAGTTATATTCCATGTGGATAAATTATATGTATTATATAAATTTTTTAATTTTTATCGATGGTATGATTACCTTAAACTCTTATGCAATTTGATTACACCACTTATGCTCATAGTAAAAAAAATATAGTTAAAATTTAAAAATAATTACAAAAATATATTTTGGAAGAATTGAATTAGAAAATGATTTTAATCGGTAATAATAAAAATAATTAATTATAAATGATTTTATATTTGAATTCTATTTCGGTCTCGATTTCATTGATGTCGAATTAAATGAGAATTCCTAAAAATGTCATAAATGATATTTTTGGGATAAAATAATTTATTTAAAGATTTAAAAATAAAATTAATATTGAATGTGGAAAATATGGATGTGAAATGGTCTAAAATTTCTCCCATGGTCCATATTTTGATCCACTTCCTCCTTAAAAGTAAATTTATAACCCATAATGAGTGAAAATGTGTTACCACAGTTAAGGTTTAAAATTTTTGAAGAGGGGGATAAACCAAAATTTAAGGTTAAAATGAGACATAAAAATGTTTTGATTTTATAGTGAAAATGTATCTTTGACCTTATAATGTCATAAATTATAATTTTTTTAATCTGGGGCCACTTAACATGATTAAGAAAATTCTAATATTTTAATGTCTTAATATTTACAATTATACCACTCCCCTAACATACCAAATGAAATCCATATCATGTTTTCCTAAAACAGTAAGAGACATTTGGATTGACCAAGATATACCCAAATCCATTAAAAATGATCCTCCCCACAAAGTAGACAATATAGTGACACCTAAAGTCCAGCCTAGAATGCCTAATATGTAATCCATATGGTTTTCCCAGGATGTGGAATAACTCTGAACAATGTTCAATAATTTTAATTGTTATTATAAATACATTAGTTATTTAATAACCATGATGATATAATAACATCAGTATATCCACTATGATGAAATTTTATTTTTCGATGGTATAACCCTTATACATCTTCATATACAACCTTTGGGAAATGAAAACATCATAAACACATACATGTGGAGTACTACCTTCAGGAACTGATGTGTTTCATTTTTTCAACACTGACTCACATGGATGGTTATGATTATGAATTTAAAGAATAAAAATAACATTAATGAAATAATTAAGATTATTTAATGATAATATATTACATATCTTCTAACCCTTACACCCATTAAAAATGACATCATACTTATTCATATGTGTGCACTACCACCTCCACAAAGCGATGTGATCTGTTTTTCATTTAAAAAAGTAATAAGTGATATTAAAATTGAATATAATTTATAAATATTATAATAATTAAATTAATAAAATTTTTGATATGATATAACCATCTACACTTTTCCCGTGGTTAACCTACCAAATTTAATTTATTAATATGAATGAAACCTCGTCAAAGCATAAAATATGAACTCAACAGATTTAATATTTATATATAAAATTTTAATAAATAAAATAAGAGTGATAATAATAAAAACATAGACATGATAATACTTTTTAATAATGTCTAAAATTAATATATATTTATTATATTTTATATAAAGTATATACGTTGATAGTCGAACTCGAGGTAAGGAATTTATCATCACAATTTCGTATCTTTGAGGGTTGTTCTATTTTAAAAACATTTATTTTTTTGTGAATTATTAACTACATTATATGCACATGTTTCATTAATTTCTCATAATTAATGTGGTTTACAAATCCATTTTAATTCCCCTTCTTCATCTACCTTTTGTTTCAAATGTTATGAATGTAGTATGAAAATTTCCTTTAAACTCTTATTCTAATGTTTTCTATTCAAAATTATTCTCTTCTGTGTCTATGATCATAAAATTTTTCCTGATATCTCTGATTTATTTTTCAAATATTATTAATTTTTATTCTTAACTAATTTTTATATAATAACCAATTGTTAAATTAAATATATTTTCAAATCCGGTATGATTGACCCTCTTTTGACTTTTTAAAAAACTGTGATAAGAATGTTCTCTTCTAAATTATATGGAACAAAATTATTTTAACCTATTCATGAGGATTCCATTCATTGAATACACCTTTATAAATTTATTTGGTTATTTTTAAATAAATTAATTTTTCCAATATTATATAAACATTTAATATAAATTTTATCAAAAACATGAATATTTTTTCTCATATATTCAAATAAAATCAAAAAAGTAATTTTAAAGGAATTTTCGTATATGTATACATACTTTAGAGATTGTTATAATTTATTACGAATATAGTCTAATGATACAATAAATATTATTTTATATATCGATTATAATCATGTTATTTAATTTATTAACTAGGGAATCATATTGACATTCCATATGATAGTTTAAGAATATATATATTTATATTGATTATGTATTATATTGATTATGCATATTATTTATCACTCTCTCCATTACAATGATGATTTAATATGAATTCTAATTTAATGCATATGGTTTGTTATATCCCCCAAATCCATTTATATGTCTTATGATACAAGCGAGCATGGGAAATCGGTGTATACCTCCATAATAATTATTTTTTATCTCAAAATGATTCACTAATGATATGTTCATTATTCATGGAACAAAGCCATGATAGTATGATTATGATGCATGGAATTATGATTTCCTTTATTATGAAAAAAAAATTTTTCTGCAGGATTATTTATATTTTTATTTCATCCATGGATATATTATCCTTTTATGATAATAGATATATAAAATATTTTATTATTATTTATCTCTCCCATATTATTCAGGATTTATTTTTCTATAACATTTTATAGTGCATGGTAACCCTTACTGATCATATTAGGTCACCCTTTATTATGTTATACATTCACAAGGATACCATGAAGGGATACTTTTTTGATTATAAAGATAAACTATAAGAAATTATAGAGTCCTTATTATAATTTGAGTTTTTAATGAAACTTATGATTTAATTTAATAATCATATTTTTATGGAATAAAATTGATATTGAGAGGAAGTTTTAACTTTTTTTAAGGGTTAGATATGTTAGGGGTTTCCTGAATTCTCTATGTCCTTAAACTAAAAATAACCTCAAAATGTAATAATGTGTAACCCCTATGATAAATTAAGTGATTATTGGGTATTTATGTTATGAGCTGTTACATGTGGGGTTCAAATTAAAAGTGAGAAACTTAGAATAATTAAAATGGACTTCTGAATTTAAAATGGATATAATTTCCATAATACTATGCTGGAATGGGTTGTTACTCTACAAACCCACTGCATTGAAGGAGTGGAAACACCGTAATATATCTATTTCAATTCTCCCAATGTAATCCAATATGTGAATCCCCTATATTAAAATTTTTAATTTTATTCAAATCATATATGATATAAAAAAGAAAACAAAATGTTTCATCTAATAGACCATGTCAAAACAGATTCTAAATTAGTTGAATAAATAAATTCAATCTTTGGGACACCATGGAACGTCCAAGACACCATACCATAGTGAACCTTTAAAAAGAAAATATAATTTAGAAAAACTTCAAGAACCATGGAACAAATCAAAAAACAAGACACAAAAAACCTTAAAGAGAATGAACTGCTAGATCCATCCACCAAAGTTACAATTATGTTAAAACAAAACCCCCACAATGTCCATTTATAAAATTTAAACCAAAATTTCTGAGGCTATGTCACTCTATAACTGAATAAACTATGATTCAAACCCTCTCATCTTGATAAAATTACATCCTATAGTAGTACCTACCATCGTCAATCTACTTCTCAATATATTTGATATCCAAAAAAACAATGGAGGGTTTCAATAATAATAGAACTATTAAATTAGATATCTATCAAATGATTATAATCCCCAATGATAAAAATCACTTGGATGGAAATGAAGGGTAGGGATAAAAAATAACAATTTAAGATACATTAAATTTATTTTTCTCATTAATAATTGACAACTGACTAATCATAAGGAAAATTAATAATCGCAGAACATCATACATATGATTAATTAATCAAGGCCATACATATCATCCTAAAAATCCAATTAATAAGAATATTATGTTATTTGGATTGCATATATGACTAAAATTCAGGTCGACACTCTTCCAAGATATTGTGTCACCATTATAAATATAATAAAGGAATAATATCCCCATGAATCACATTATCCTCACTATTTGTAATCTTAACATGCCTTTCCTAAAACATTGTAAAACATTAAATGAATATATCACCAAATTAAATTAAATTAGAATCATCATGAAGATATAAATATAGTTATTAAACTTGAAATAAATCATGGATTGGGTTAATCTATGGGGAAACACTTTTTTTATACACTATAGCTCCAATATGCTACAATACCTTAAAAGGTCCAATAAATATGGGATAAAGCTTACTACATTAATGATGATCCACTTACAATGATTAGAATATATCTTCTATAATAAATTATATCAAAAATAAATATATGATGGTACACTCCTATAGCTATTATAAAAATTATGTTGATCTTAACCAACAATCATCCCCTTGTAAATCACTTTCACCCATTATTTCACTCTCTAAACCATTTCTCGTCTTATAAAATGTGACTCTAGTACCTCATTCAAACATAATGGAAATCACTTTGCTTAAAAATATAATGCGTAAAATGGAGTCATATTAATGGAAGAATAATAACTATTATTATTATAAAACAAGACCAAGGGAAGGAGACTCACACATCAACCACTAAAATTTAGGATTCATGTGAATAAAATATATTTTAATGAATAGATATTTTTATTTATCATATTTCATGTCTACTAATGGAATATTTTCCCAATTCATAAATGGGTGAATAGATCACACTAGGTTACAATGCATACTCGGGTGGTAAAGTAGGGGTCATGATCAATGTTGATCGTCTTTAGAACCCAATGGAGTCTGACCCCTCCTCCATATACTGTTTAGAAAAAACATCATAAACCCTCAAATCCTTGATAACTATAAAGTGAGAGAAGTAAATTATAAATCATAGTACCACAAAAATAGAATTATATCCTTCATAAGATAATGATAATGTGGTTCTGAAGTATATCGATTTGTTCTCCCACATATGGAGGGGAATATCATACATCTAATAAAAATCACCAGGAATGTGTTTCTCAACCTTCACCTTTCAAAATACCTAACATTATTATAAAAAAAATTGATACTTGATCTATTAATTAAATATCACCAAATATAAATATTCATGGAATGACACATTTCATCATCACCATGATGTACCACCTAAGGTGAACTCTATAACTCACAATGGACCACCTCTCAAATAATTGATGAAATGAAGAGCCTGCTCTATAATAAAACAAGATATTGATCATATGAGGTGACCTTTTACAAACATACAGATATAACCCATCATGTTTTATAAATATATAATATCTCTATCAATAGTACATGCTTGAAATCAAAAAATATAAAAAATGTAGACAACAATTGAATATGTTAAGAGAGTATAAGATATGAATAAGGGAATGATAACATGATCCTAGCATATGAAAACATACCCAAAAAGTCATATAAAATAATTCATGAGTCGTATAATAAGTAATTATCCTAAAATCTAACATGTGTTATACTTTCTCTGAATAATCAGTAATCAATCATGAACAATGAGATACCAAAATAAGGATAAGACATAAATTTTTGAAATACACATAATCTAATAAAATGACTTATTAAGAGAAGGAAATATACTAATACCGCCATAACATTGTGGGTAATATCCAATAGTGTGTTTTTACTATTTACTATTCATTTAAATAGTGTAGATAAATTCCCATAGTGATCTGATTTCACTCCACATTCCGTTTCATATTTTATCAAGAGTTATCAATATTTACCCAAAGAATTGAAGGGTGATATAATTACGGATCCACCATTCTCATAATAAAAACCACACACACACATATATATATATATATATATATATATTCCACAATATCAAGTAGGATATACCCTTACACATCTGTAACACTATGATCAATACAACAGTGCATGTTCCTCTTCTAGCATGAATAATGTAATTCATATTTGTATAACAAGTAATGAAACCTTCACCAGTTAGTTCACAAACATTATTGTGATAACATATCAAAAAATACATTTCATAAAATTCGTAAAACAAAAATCAATTTAATATCTAGTAGTGGATAATAACTTATCTATAATTTATAATGAAAAATCCGTTTTATTACTCTATCTGATTCCTCATTCCTAAAATTATATAAGAAATAATTTTGTAAATAGAATTAGAAATCACATCTTATTTCCCAACAGGGCTAAGTCCAAGGACTTGTTTTGATATGATAACTGTGTCCACTATTATTTTTTATTCATCTTCAGTCCAATAAACCTTATTAAGAATTCATGGTCTAGAAAAATCATGTGTCTTCCAAAACATTCAGTTCTCTCTCATTAACTTTTAACTTGAACAATAGATGCATCATAAATTAAAAAACAACATTCTTTTATTTATTGGTGTGACATGATAGGAACTGGATTTAACATAATGTCAGTTTACCACTACTTTTTCCATAAAATTTATTTCTATATCAATTTCAAATAAACATTTGATATCTCTTGTAATTCTCAACTCTTTATGATTCTTCTCGACCCTTTCGAATATTTTTAAAACTTTATCCAGATTCATATTTCTATCCATTCCTCTGAACAATAAATTATTCATATTATCATCATTAAAATTATACCATATTTAGAACTAAAGAAAAATCAATATAATAAACACTTGTAAGAATTTATGAATTTTATATTGGTTGTCTTTACAATGATTTCAGAATAAAAAAATAAATCCATTTGTCCATAAATATTGTTTCACATTTGTTATAATTCATATGATTTTATTTTTCCATAAATATCATTTCAAAATCTAGTGATACTATTACCTCTTTTAAATATACTTCAAAAACCTACTGAAAAAACAATTGTGATATCTTTAAGATCTAATTGACAACACATTGTATACAGATTCATTACAATTCACCTCATCATTATTTGTCTAAAACATCTCATACTGTGTCTGATAAAGTACAATGTTTGATACATTATCAGTGTCATCTGGAGTATGATGTATCAGACTCTGATTAACTCCAATGAATAGGTGTCATCACCAGTATGATGAGTCTTGAATCACTTTTAAAACAAAAAATAAATTGCCTCTTAACCCACTGAACAAATTAGAGTCTTCTGGTATTTCCCCAATTGAAGACAACCAATATTTCTTTTTTTTTTGAAAATGTTTGACTACATTTTTTATCATCATCTAATTGATCAGTCTATGATATCATCCATTTCATTGGACTCAGTAATCTACACATAAATTTAATTAATTAGTCTTGGTAAATACCCTCACCTTAATCAGTATGTTTCTGATGGAACGGTGGCACTCCATGCTGAATTATCCTCACATTGATGAGTTGTGAGCAGAAGACTTCTTGTTCAATATTTATTAGTACACAAAATTCTTCTTGTAATCATAAAATAAACATGAACATGGGAACATTTAGTATTGAAATAATATAATACATATTAAATTTGAAATATCTATGATTTGTTATCCTGTCATTATCTTTTGATATTCCAACCAAACTTGAAACCGATTAGATGCACTATTTATCCACCTTAAATTCATATGTATTGTATCAAAAGGGTTTCTGTAAACATAATATATTTATGAATTAAAATAACATAAAAATTAATCAAATTTAATATAGTGATATTTAGAAACAAATATTGCATCTCATACTAATTGAAACATTTTCTTTATATACCCTAGGTGAGTCTGATTAACAAATTTACTGAAAAAATATTTCCAGCAAAAAAAAGAAACCAGTGAACTTTTTTTAAGAATGGGTCTTATCATCATATTATGATTCCTCATTTCATCTTATCAACAAATATTATAATGTGATTTTATTTTTTCATAATAACATAAAAATAATAAACAATCAATAAAAACATCATTCAACATCAAAAATATCATCCCACCAACATGGTCCCAACGATATCCCCATTTATATTTTATTCCAAACAAGTTTCATAAATCACCAAATATTTTAACATCAAGATACTTATCAATTATCTTTAAATATAATACCATTTGATTGAAATCATTGTAGTAAACAATAGTAATTGATATAAAACCAATGCAATCTAAAAGCAGTGACTCAAAAAAGATCTTAAGATTTATAACTGTCATTTACATCTTTCATCACTTCTTCCACTTACCTATAAATATATGTTTCTTGAAAACACTCCAACAAACTATTATAATTGTTCAAAAACATAATTGCAGGGCTCACACCTTACCAATAACTCCCATATATATATTCCTTCTTTAAGAGGTTTAGAACATATAATTGGATAGATTTATGAAAAATTATTTCCTCCCCCTAAAGCATTATCCAATTACTAGATTTTATAGGGTACATTAACATGTACGTCAACCATGGATAAAAAATGTTTGTATGCCCATGGTCAACCTCATTTTTTAAACTTATTTCTTGGGTAATGGTTTTGTGAGTAAGTTAAAAAATTATTTTGATATAGGAAAATACTCTAGAATCAATTCATTCATATTAACATGACCTTTGATGAATTGATATTTTATATCAATATGTTTTGAATGATAAGGTGGTACATAATTTCATATCTAGTTTATAGAATTCTAATTATCCCAATACAAGAGTATATGAAACCACACTTCAACAAGAATGTCTCCCAACTGAGTCCTCATCCACAAAAGTTGAGTCGCTTCTTGAGTGGAAACAACATACTCAGCTTTTTTTGTGCTATGATTTTTTGAAGTTTGTTTCATTGTATACCAAATTAAATAACTCGTTTCCATAATAAAAAATACACCAGATGTTGATCTTGTATCATCAACCATTCATTCCTAATCAGTATACAAATACCCAAATTAGTCAATTCATTATGAGATATTATTTCTGATTCCAAAGTATATTTTTCTATTGATATATATGATAATTATTATCAACTGAATAGATGTGATTCCTTTAGATCATAGAAAAATATTTCACATAAGGAAATTACATAAACACTTTCTAGTATTGAAGCAGTCAGACACAATGAACATCATATCAGCTTTTGAAACTCCTTAGTGTCAACTTCTTTACATAATCCATCTTTACTCAACTTGGTAACCATTATAATTGTTTTGGAAGTAAGTTTTAAATTTTAGATTCCAAACATCTTAATATGTTATTTATCAAAATTTTCCTGAGAAGGAAAATGTTTTTTTGTTATTTTTTGTGATTTGTAACCTAATAATTTATTTCAGTTATGTTAGAATGGACATTTCATATAACTCATGTTTATTTAGAAAAACATTCCCATGTTCTCTCATCGTTGGAAATATTGATTATCTCATCAACATATAAAATTAAAATTATTTAAATATCTTCAATTTATTTAATTTAAATATTACTATCAACCATCCATTATTTATATGAATCTTCATTAAGATGATAACCAATTTGGAATACAAATCTCTCAAAGCATTCTTTATCCTATATAGAGAATTCTTAAACTTGAACACATATCATTCATCCTTATCAAAAAAAACCACTTGATTGTTCAATATAAAATTCTTCATCAAGTTCTCCCTTGAGAATAGATAAATTCAAATAAACCTAAAATTTTATATTTCATCGTTTTAATCCAATAGAAAGAAAAATACTTATTGTTTCAAAACATGAAATCTGATTAAAAGTATCATCCAAATCAATCCCTACAATTTGATACTATCCTTTTCAAACTATTATTTATTTATTTCTTATAACTTCAATATTTTCCTTTATCATCATATAGAATAAATAATTTTCACCAATAACATTTTTTCATTTGGATTATGTATGAGTTCCTAGGTTTCATTCTTCTCAATCTGATCCAACTCTTCATTCATAGCCAGAATCCATTTTTGATTCTCAAAACGCATCTCTGACATATTTTGGCTCAACATTTGAATACAAAGAAATATGTGGGATTAAATTTCATTATCTTATTATTTGAACATTTTTATGTTGATCACCAATTAGGTTTTAAGCTTAAACATTATTCCTTAGACTAGGATAAGATGATTCAAATTATTCCTCATAGCTAGAACTAGTAGGTCCTAAATGTTATTCCTGTGTAGGATTAATTTTTTTTCATCCATATAAAATATTTTAAGAAATATTATTTTATCTTCTTAATATTACTCATCTTCATGTGTTAGTTACACATATTCCCATAAATTTTCAATAACATTCACAACAATATAGGTAACTAATATTCCCATTTCATTATTGAAAAATCTATATCTGATTCCTTATAGAGCATGTCCATCATCACCTCTATGGTAAAACATTCCATTGTTTCAACCTTTTATATTTATGATTCATGGAATACAAAGTACACTTTAGTGTTTAAAACACTACTGGAATTCTTGGCAATTGCGACGGGATCCTATCGTGAATTGCCCGTTGTAGAAAACGCTATCACAAATACAATTATTTGTGACGGACCCATCACATGAAATCTTATTTGTGGTGGGAAAAATCCCCATCACAAATAAGCATATGATTATATGTATTATATATACATAAACGTTTTCACGACGGGCCCATCACAAAAAATTATATATATATATATATATTTCTTAGACGGTCTCGTCGCAACAAATTATTTGCAACGGGCAAGTAGTACTGTCACAAATATGTTTTTAAAAAATATTTAGTTAGACTATTTGCGACGGGGTCCCGTCGAAAATATTAAATTAATTTTTAAAAAAATAAAATTTTATAAAATTACGATTAATGAAAAATTAATATTGCAATTAATACAACAATAAATAAATTAAAAATATTAAAATTCTCAATATTCCCAAAAAAATATAAAAAAATAAAAAAATATTAAAAATTAAATTATGAAATATTTTCCCCGATTTATAAGACAAAAAATGTAAATAATTATTATTACAATGTTAAATTCAAATGTTTGTAACATAAAAAAATCACTGGGGGTCGTCTTCTAGAGGAGGTGGAGGAGCTGAAGGAGCTGGTGGAGGAAACTCCATCCCTAAACTACGAGTCAGATGTCGTGTGTACTCCATCTACTCGTGATGCTGATGCTACCATAGACGCATCTTCTCTTCGTAATGCTGCTCCTGTAGCTGCTGCTGCCGACACATCTCTTCTTGCTGCTTCTGCAAAGTCTGTATATGCTCAGCCTGATCTCACAAATGCTCCCGATACTGTGCGCTATAAATGATGCCTCTCCACGAGCTCCTCTGGAGCTGGACGCCGACACCGCAATAGTACCATAATAAGTACCATGAGTCAAATGAGAGCTGATTCCAACTACTCTTCCATTCTCAAAGCCACACTGAGTCTCCTGCATCTATAATGCCCCGTCAAAATGGTGAGCACTGGTCTGCTCAGTCGTCGCGTCTTGACCCTTAGCCATTGTCTGAGAGGTCGCAGCCTCGTACGACTCCATCAATTCAAATTTAAAATTAAAATTTTAAAACTATTATAAGAAGTGATTTTTCAAATTGAAAATATAATACTATCCACAATCTGACACTGGCAATCACATATAATCTCTCTAGTGGTTGGATCACTATACATCCTCCGATAAACGTCTAACATCGTAATATCGGCATGCTCAACTACCTACAAAAATATAAAATAAATTGTTTTTATTTAAAGTAATTTACAATATTTAAAAAATATACTTAGAAGATTCTTTCTAAGTGAAACGAATGTACAACTACCAGCTCAATGTGTCACCTCTTGTCTCCCCCGGTTCTATCGTCCCACTGAATATCTCCCCTGAAATCCACAACCCAACTAGTTTAAACATAATCCATCCCAAAAGTGAGATGAAATGTACTCTGGTTGGTGGGCTATACATGACTTATCAAATTATATCACCCCTACTTTCTTAATGGTTGTCCTTCTCAAATTGTGCAAAAACTGATGGAAATGGTCACACATAGAAACTTGCCATGCCACGTCGATAGCATCGCACAAGCTATCATCGATAGGATACCATAAACCCTAAAATTAATTTATAATATAAAGTTGTTAATAAAACAAATTTCAAGATAAATATTATTTATTTATGTACCAGCCAATGATGGAACATTTCGCGTCGCACATCAACAGGAATCTGTTCCCATGTGATCCGTGGCTGAGAAAAATAAATGCACAAGATAGCGCTCCCCTTTCCAATAGCTACATGCGCAAAAATATAAAAAATGAATAAATAATCAAATAATTAGTATATATATAAATAAATAAATAAAATATAACTAAAATATATAGGTTACCATATATCTGTGTGCGCGGATCAAAACTAATTTGTGGACGTCGCTCGGGGACAGGGTCAGGAATCATCAGTCCTGAAAGACCGCGCCCCCTCCGCGTACCCCCTTAACTGCCAATAGGCTGAGTGTCAGATGATTCAAAATCACCCTCATCCAATGGTAGGTCAGCCTCTTGCAGCTCGAGAAATAGATTAGAGTCCATCTGAAACACAAAATTATTGTTGTTAACAAATAGTTTAAAAAACTATTATATATATATATATTAGTTATGATTATAATCATCATTTAACTGTGTCAATGTTCATCTTTATCATCTTCTACATAGCTGTCAATTTCAATGCCTTCATCTTCCTCCTCCTCGTCATCAATATCAATATGAGTTTCAGTTTCAGCATCTCTTGTTATTTAAAATTCATATGTAACATCATTACCATCTTCATCATCATTGATCCTTAAGTGTGGGGCATCGTCATCGATATTCACGTCACTTTGTGAATCATATGGATTTTTAGAAGTATCTTTAAAAATTTCAATTCCTTCCACTTCAATGGAACCACATTCATTTTGAGTAAACTAATTTCCTTGTTATTCCATTTTTATTATGCTCCACCAATCGCTCAAGTCTCTTAAGTAGCACAATACTTTGTATAATAAATTTGATGTTCTTGTTGAGCCAATAAAAATGGTTCATTTACTGCAAGAAGGATTTTATATCTAATATCTACGATTCCATGAGTCGGATGAACACTCAAGACTCTCTTAGTATTAAAATTTATTATTATTTATTACTATTTATTACTATTTATTTCTATTTATTACTAATAATTACTTAATTATTTCTAATTATTACTTATTATTACTATTTATTACTATTTATTACTATTTATAACTATTTATAACTATTTATAACTATTTATTACTATTTATTACTATTTATTCCTAATTATTCATAATTATTCATAGTTATTCCTAATTATTACTAATTATTCCTAATTATTCCTAATTATTCATAATTATTCCCGATTATTCCTAATTATTACTAATTATTCCTAATTATTCCTAATTATTCATAATTATAGCTAATTATTCTTAAATATACCTTATTATTACTAATTATATGTATTTATTACTAATTATATCTATTTATTACTAATTATATCTATTTATAGCTAATTATATCTATTTATTACTATTTATATTAATTTATTGCTAATTATATCTAGTTATTGGTAATTATATCTAGTTATTGCTAATTATATAAAGTTATTTCTAATTACATCTATTTATTGCTAATTATATCTATTATTACTAATCATATCTAGTTATTGCTAATTATATATAGTTATTGCTAATTATTGCTAATTATTTCTAATTATTGATAATTATATCTAGTTATTGATAATTATTGATAATTATTTCTAATTATTGCTAATTATTACTAATTATTGTTAATTGTTGCCAATTATTCCTAATTATTGCTAATTATTCTTAATTATATCTATTTATAGCTAATTATTTCTAATCATTGCTAATTATTACTAATTATAGCTAATTATTACAAATTATACCTAATTATTAATAATTATTGCTAATTATTACTAATTATAGATAATTATTACTAATTATAGCTAATTATTACTAATTATAGCTAAATATTACTAATTATAGATAATTATTATTAATTATAGAAAATTATATCTATTTGTAGCTAATTATATCTATTTATATCTAATTATTACAAATTATATCTAATTATTACTAATTATTACTAATTATTACTAATTATTACTAATTATTACTGATTATATCTAATTATATCTAATTATTACTAATTATGTCTAATTATAGATAATTATTACTATTTATAGATAATTATAAATAATTATTACAAATTATAGATAATTATTACTAATTATATCTTATTATTACTAATTATATTATTACTAGATATATTATTACTAATTATAGCTATTTATTACTAATTATACATATTTATTACTAATTATACCCATTTATAGCTAATTATAGCTATTTATATCTAATTATAGCTATTTATAGCTATTTATAGCTAATTTTTGCAAATTTTGTCTATTTATAGCTAATTATATCTATTTATAGCTAATTATATCTAATTATAGCTAATTATATATAATTATAGAAAATTATAGATAATTATATCTAAATATATCTAATTATATCTATTTAGAGCTAATTATATCTAATTATAGCTAATTATATCTAATTATAGTTACTTATAGCTAGTTATATATAATTGTAGCTAATTATATCTTATTATAGCTAATTATAGCTAATTATATCTAATTATAGCTAATTATATCTAATTTTATCTAATTATTACTAATAATATCTAATTATATCTACTTTTTACTAATTATATCTAATTATATCTAATTATATCTATTTTTTACTAATTATATCTATTTAATCCAAGTTATATCTACTTATTGGTAATTATATCTACATATTGCAAATTAAATATATTTATTGCTAATTATATCTATTTGTTCCAAATTATATCTATTTATTCCTAATTATATCTAATTATATCAAATTAATATTAATTATAACTAATTATTAATAATTATAACTAACGATATCAATTTCATAGTAAAAATAAATATAAATAAAAAGCAATTGAAATCTAATTAAATTACAACTAATAAACAACAATTAAAATTAACATAAAAAAGAAAATAAATATAAAAAAATAAAATATAAATACCTTAATCTTTGATATTCTGAAGATATTGATGCCCTCTATTTCTTTCCTATAAAAAATCTCTAATAAAAGAAAAATTTTCTTTGAAACTGAAGAATGAATAGAAAGAGAGAGACCTAGATCTAAAAGATTTGGGAAAAAATGGATGGGGTATATATAGGTTAGATTAGTTGAGACGGGGTTATTAGCGATGGGGATACCATCACAACTGGTAAATTTTTCGACGGAAACCGTCGCAAATACCCTCACCCGCATTAATTACAGTCAGCGGTTAAAATGTTATTTGTGACGGGTCCCGTCGCAAATAGTACCTACGAACAGTCTCTTTGCGACAGGACAACATCCCATTAGAAAAAGCTATTAACCGCCGCCAGGTATTTTCGATGGGTCCCATCACAACTACCCCTGAGCGGTTTGGCGCGCAAGCCGCGTGGTTTGGTGCGTAAGCTGCGTTAAACTATTTGCAACTTAAGGCATCTACCCATCACAAATAATATTGGCACGGTTTGGCGCGCAACTTCCACCAAACTATTTACGACGAGAGACAAAATCTCATTGCAAATAACCAATTATTTGTGACAGTCAAATTTTCCCGTTGCAAATGGCTTCCTGGATGGGTTTTTTGCGACGGGAAGAAATCTCGTCTCAATAGTGATTTTTCCCGTAGTGACATTTTTAGGTTTTTCATAAAACATTACATAAATAGTTTTATTCAATCTTGTCCTCTATGAATTATGTTATGAATATAAATAGTTTTTCTCATAGCTTCCCACCAAATTTAATGTGTAAACTACATCCAAGTAACATAGTATGCTCCATTTCAACCAAAATTAGTTTAGTTCTTTCAAAAAAACTATTTTTAATGTGTTTATGGTGTACTAAACTCTAGATGAATTCCATGTGTATCAATATAACTTTGTAAATAATTATTCTTATACTCAACGCCATTATCAGTTCTCAAATTCATTGGGGAATAACCACATTCCTTCTATGATTTTCTCTTGAAACATTTAAACATATTTAGAGGATCTGAATAATGTTATAAATACATAACACATGTATTTATAGTAAACCCATCAATGAAATAAATTAATTACTAGTCACTAAAAGATTATCGTTTTCTCATTGGCCCACAAATATCTGAATGGATATGTTTAGGGGGTTGAGTTGAACTTATATAAACTTTCTCATCAATGTGTTTATTATCATCCCTTTTTTAGAAATTGTGTAACACCAATCTCATATTCTTGACATGTTAGCAATACAAAAGAGACTATATCTCTTAGATAGAGTGGTAATGTTTTTTTGTCACATAAGTCCCAACCTTTTATGTGACAATTTATTTTCTTCCAACATGATTAATTAATCATGGTTCTGAATATCACCATGTTGAAACAAACTACCATATTTAAATTTTCCTATTATAACAACTTTTCATAATCCTCTCTTTTCACAAAATCCAATATTTTCTAAAAACATCTTCATTTTATTCCTCAAAATGTTTTGAAACACTTAGAATGTTTTTTATTACATAAGTAAATAAATATTTTATAGATTTTAAATTTTCTTCCCCAATAATTGATGATCCAACACCATTGATTCAGATAGATTTATTATTTCAAAATTTCATAGTCCCATCATTGAAATATATAACATTCTTCAACAATCACAAATATTATTTTTTATTCGAAGAAGACCCACTATCCAAGATCGCAGTTCATTATCCCTTTGTATATTTGAGAATAGTTTCTACAATAATAGATTTTTTTCCCTTTATATTTATTCACATATAAGTTTTGAGAATTTTTATAAACATTTTCTATGCCAGTAAAAAAAACAATACATACTTTTTCAAGATTTCCTTATTTTTCACATATTTCAAAAATTGTTTCTAGATGTTTGAACAAATTTTCATATTTTAGAATATTCTTATTAGTTTTCTTCAAAACAACCTTCTCATATTACTTTCCATAATGGGATTGATTCCCCCTAAAATGTTGTCTTCTAAACCCCATTGAATATTTTTAATTATGTATATTGAACCAAAACATGTGTTCCATATTCCCAAATCCACCATAACTCTAATTGTAACCATATAAGTAATAATTTCCTCTTAAACTCACATATTGTCTAGAGTTTTTAACATGATTCTTAGAAAATTTCATATCTTTTACTTCTGAAATTTTTCGACCACAAACATTTTTCCTATCACCCAGACTCATCTAATTCAACTTATATTTATTTCCACCATCATTATAACCACATGCAGTAGAAACATTTTCTAACTTGTAATTTTTAAAACATTATAATTCTACACTTTGTTGGTTTTGGACGCATATATGACTTTACCATATTTTTTATTCATAGAATCACTTTTAACCAACCTTCCATATTTTTAAGGTAACATTATTTTATCCTTCTATGGTTTTCTATTTCATAACATTCAACATATTTAATGATATATTTATTGAAAGTTTTTCTTCCCATGTCAACTTTTGAATACTTTAATTTTCTTAGTTTCAAATCATTTTTTCCATCAACATTACTTCATTATTTTAATTCTGATATTTTTTTGTTTTTAAAGATTCTAGTTCAAAGAATCAATCTCTTTAGGTAAATTAGATTTCTATTCTAGAAGAAATTCATTATTGTTTACTTTAGGAATTTCATTTTTGAACTTCTTGATTTCAATTGTCATGTCAAAAAATATTCTTAAGAATTATTTTAGTATTATCTTTAGATGAAATTCTAACTCATACTCTTCATATTCGGAACTACTAATTCTAAAAAGTTCATCAATAATTTTGTCAATGAATATATTTTCTCCAATTTCTTCAGTGAATTTTTTTGTCTTCAACATCACCATCTTCCACATCATCATCATTAGATAAAAATATTCTCCTATTATATTTTTAGAACATGATTTATATTCCCTTGGTTTATGATTTTGAATTATCACTGTATTTTTCAAAAGATCATATCGGCCTTCTAACATCTTCATCACTATTGTCATAATTCTATTTCCAAGGGAAAGTCACCACAAATCTCCCAACAACTCCAAATTAAAATTATTTTCATGGAATACTATTTTTATACTCTATTATACACCATTTATCATAAATTAAGTATAATAATTCATCAATATTGTAAAATACCTTGTTTTTAGATTTAGAAGTTGTGATATTTTCTTATTCGAGAATATTCTTCGAGTTTTTGTGCTTTGTAGCACAGATGGACTTTTCTAGGTCACTTTTTTCCTTTAATAACTTTCTCCCTTCTCATTTCCGGACTCAGAAGTGTACACTGAAGGACATCCAAAGATAGAGTTTCAGGATCTCTATCTTCAAAAGATGAAACATTTGATTCAAACATATGAGGAAGAATTATTTAGATACTTTCAATAATTATTGTGTCATCAAAAGTTTGACAAATACATATTATATTTCTAAAAATATCACTCACTATTGTAAATAAGTCACCAATAGATTTTTTCTCACCTATTTTCATATATTCATACATTAGCTTCATGATTAGTAACATTACTTCGTCACTTTTATAATTCCTTCATAAATGTTCCTCTAATTATCCTTGATTCCTTTGGGAGTACAAACTACCTTTACTCTTATAGAGTCACATTCATAAATTAATTAGAGTAAATATTATTTTCTCATACATCATTCTCAAGATTCTTCATATCCATAGATGTATTTGGGACATTATCTACCCAAAGATGAAATCATGTTATAGAAGAATCCAAAAAAACATACCCAAGAGAACTAAGAAATAGTAGCATTATATCTTTCTAGATTTGATAGTTCATTCTATGTTACCTCAGAGTCCCCTCAATGTTCAAAAAATTGAGATTCTATATATAAAATTCTCTTAAAAAACATATTATTGAAGAGTAAATGAAGGGAAATTTTCGATGATACAACTTGTAATAGCCCATACAAGATAAATGTATCACTGAGAGGGGGAGGGGGTGAATCAGTGATAAATTATTTTTCATGTTTCCATTATTTTCAAACAAACTTCTCCCCCAATTAATGATTTATAACTTTAATAAAAAAACAATCACACATTCATTAGAACATAATTATTTAAAATGTTCAATACTAGACTAGAGTATATATGACCTTTTCACGGTTTGGAAGAGATATATTAACAAAAAATCCATTAGAAAATAATCCTATTTGTGGATACAGACAAATAAGATATACAACTACACTTGTGTATCACTATGATCAATAAAAGGGTGTATGAGATTCTTATAGCATGAATGATGTAATAAATTTTTGGGTAAAAAGTAATCAATCATTTTCTAGTTTGTTCAAAAAATATATTTTATTGCCTTATCAACCACATATGTTGATAAACTATAAAAAATTTCCATTTTCATACCAAATAGCAGGTATGATCTTTTATGGACATTGTTATGAAAACTCTATATGTTGGGTTAGTCTGATTCTTGTGTCCTATTCCCCCGTCCTGAAATCATATTACAAATATTTCTATGGAAAAAACTTTAACAATGTGTTCTTTCCTTGGAAGGCTCAGTCCAGTGACTTAGTAATATCAAGTAACTATGGCCATTATTTTTCACACACTTCTTTAGTCCAATAATCCTCCTCTAGAAATATTTTTACAAAAATGTCTCATTTCCTCTAAAATTTTTAGTGATCTCTCTTTAATATTTCATGTGAATAGTACACATTTTTGAAATTTCAATGTACTTTATACTATTAATAGTTTTTCTTGGGTAGGAGTGTGTAGGAACATATGTTCATTTTTTCCCCTCAACCAAATTTTCCTAAAATGAGATTTCTTTTCAATATCGAATAGATATTTTATTTTTTCATCACATATCAAATATTATTGATTCTTCAGTAACCTTCTTCAAATATTTTCAATAATTCATCCATCATTTAATTTCAAAAAATTATTTAGTCAGATCGTTCATTCAAATTTTCATTTTTATGATTAGACCATATATAGAACTGAATACAACCCAATATTATGAAAACTTATAATAATGAATTATTTTTCATACTAATTCCTTGAACTACCATTTAATACTAAGAAATTGAAATCATTATTCCATAAATATTATTTAATCATTATTTTACTGAGTTTTTTTTCATTATTAATAGGCATCATTGTATCTTAAAATGATACTTGTACCTATTTTTATATCCCTTCAAATTAACTCTCTTAAAAAATATAGGATATATTTAATATCCCATTGAAAACGTTTTTCAATAGATTCATAACAAATTTTCCTCTTCTTCTATTTCCATCAACTACCTCATACCGATTCTGGTGAATTACAGAGTTTGACAGCTTATCAATGTCATTATTTTTATGATGGGTCGGTCGTTGATTCTCTCCAATGAATCAATTTCAGTGCAAATATGAAGATTATTTGTCCGCATATAAAAAATATTTTTCTCTTGACCCATTGGAAAAAAATAAAAGTCTTTTGATTTTGACCTAACTGAAGAAAAACAATTTTTTTGCTTATAAAAATTTTCAACTATACTTTTTATCATCATCCATTTGATCGGTCACTTATCTTATTTTTTCATCAGTCCCAACAATATCCACTAACATTTAATTCATCATTCTATAAAGAATAAAACTAATTAATCACTCTGACTCTAATGGATTGGTAGCACTCCACATTCGATGGTCCTCACACTAATGAGCTATGATCAGAGGACTTTGTCTTTAGATTTTTAACTTACCAAAATATTTAGTATTAATCATTAAATTCTCATGTTTTTTATGTCATTTAGAATATTCATATAATTTCCTTGATATAGATTGGATTTTTTGATGACATCATATAATTCAGCATTTTTTGAATTTCCATCCATTCCTCAAACTGATTGGCATCAATATTTATCTCCCATCTATTCATATGTAATTCATCAAAAGTGATTTAAATAAGTTATGATATTATATATTTGATCAAACCAAAATGAATGATAGTTTTTAGTATGGATATATTGAGACTTTATTACTACTCTTTACACTAATTGAAACATGCAACTTCCAGACCCATGTAGTGTCAGATGAACAACATAACTCAAAATACATTTCTAGAATAGAAAACCAAAAACATGTAACTATATTAATAAGAAAACATAATATATTCTAATAATGATGTCTCATTTATTACGATAAAAAAATATAATTAAGTGAATTTATTTTTTCTTATTGAAAAAAAATAAAAAAAAATCAACACAGAAGTCATTCAGCATTCATAACAACATCGAACTATATTGGTATCAACATAGATCCCATAGTTAGTGAGACATATTAATATTTTACACGTTATTTTTTAAATAAAATTAATTTTGTACACTTAAATTTATTAGTTATTTGGTATTTAATTAGTTACATGATTTCTGTCATGATATAGAGTTTGATAAAAAAAATAAACAATAAGAGATGAATATAGTGAACCAAGAACAACTCACACTACCACATGAAGGAGTGAAACATGAAATAAAATTTCTGAATATATATTGATGATGGAGTAAGGTGAATAAATGATATTTTTTATTTAATTTTAAGAATTATAAATAAATTGGGAAAAATATTTATCATCATAGAATTATACATTGTGAATCTATTTCATGATCTGTAACTTGACGGATGATAATAAGTGGAAAAATTATTGAAATTTTCTCCCCACAAATAACACATCATGAATCTAATTTTCATGAAATGAAATAATTAGAAATCATGAATTACATTCCAACACGTAACACATATTCAAAAAATTAAATTAAATTAAACACTCTCTACAGATGTGAAAATTGATTTTTTTTGTGATATTTAATGACTCCTCTAATTATTTATAACCCCCACACACCTCGACAGGAATCAAGTAACTTTTAGAAATATTTATGATACCTAGATGCTACCATTCATATTTATCAATATATATACAATGGGTACATAAAGAAGATCAATCATCTATGGATTCTATAGATAATGGACTACTTTTGTGCTACTTCTCATGTTTTACCTTCCTTATTTATTTTTATTATTTTACAATGTATCCCCTCTTATGAATCAACTAGAATTCCCAATACAAGGAAGGTTTGTTCTAATGAGTGAGCAAGAAAGGGGGTGTATATACATATTTTTCTATGATTGTGTTTTTGGCCATAAATTAATTAAACACTTTTCTTATTCCATTTTTTTGTATACTTTTTTTCATTTTTGTAATTACCTCGGGTGATTGTGAAGGGTTTTGATTATTTTAATTTTTAATTACCATGTTTTAGGATCATTATAACCCTATACCAAATCATGCTCTATATATGGTGGAACAATACCGTGTTTACTGGTGAGTGCTCGATGATTTTCTACATGTGTTTGAAATTTCCGTAGGAACTATTGGTTGTTGCAGAATTAAAATAACATATTGGGAATTGCAATAATTAACAAAAAATGACTCATTTAGTTGACATGAACATATAAATGTGATTAAAACAACCATATAATTCATTTATCGTAATTCTCACATTCTTAATCTATCCATTGGACTGGGTGGAATTGATATATAAATCTTTATCTTACCAACCATATGAAGAAGAATTGATAATGTTTGAAAAGCCATGATTACATTTCTCTAGGTCATGAAACACTCTCTCATATCACCATCTTTTTAAATTGTTTTCAAATCAATCATAATAAACTATTTTCTGATTTAAATTTCACTAACTTAAATGAAAACTAACTTTTCCTAAAATAAACTAAATGTGAAAAACTTGTTTTTTTGTTCACTCCTTTTCGAGAGACATCGAACATTGTCTAATACAAATTACTAGGTAATAATTTTTTTTCACATTACCCTTGATAGGTATTATTTATAGTTCATGGTGGAATACAATCATGGGAAATACATAGCTCACATAGGGTTTTAACTGAATGGTGTTCCATAGGAAAAACTAGTTCACCCACCCCATGTGGGTGTGTGAAGGTGTGTTCAGGTGCCAAAACTCGTGCCAACTCATGCGTTTAGAGGAATATTCAGTATTATTAATCAGTTATAATCTAAATATTCTGTGATGTGAGATATTTTCACATGATACACAATAACCATTTAAAAATATTTAAATAATTTAACCCATATTATTCATTTTATCTAAGATATTCTATCAGCATGTTTGTTTGCCTTCATCCTCATCCCTTCAAGGGTTTTTATACACCATATTATTTACATTTCGTGACTACTATCATCATGAATATATCTAAAGGTATAGATTTTAATGTTATAATGTTATAAATCAAAATTCATCCATGCTAAACTTTTAATTCATTCATTAGATCAAATAATATTATACTATATACTTATTATGGATGTTACATTATGCCACTTAATCATGTATGAGTTTATGATTTGAAAATTATGTGTATGTGATTATAACAGCTTGTTTTTTATTCTAGTATTATAGGAGGGTCTTAATGAACTAATGAAAATATACCATGATTTTCATTGATATATAATTTTGAGATATTTGAAATATTGAAAGATTTACTAATATTACTATAGATCATAAAATTGTTCATTATCTATAGATTTTAGGAAACATGATGATTAGAGATATGTTTTTGGAACTTCATATATAAATACCAATAATCCATGCTATGAGAATTACTCGTTCAATAAGGTTTAAGAGATCTCGTTTTTTATATGAAAAATAGTGTACCTTCATGGGTTTGTTTGTGTAAGGGATAAAAGGCCTACCTTGAGTCTTACTCAGCTATGTGATTGAGATGATATACCATGAATATTTTCATTATTTCATGGAGAAATTTTAATTCCTCCCATTTTATTTTATTATATACTCTTCATTCTTATACTGAACATGAGGCAACATGGTACTTCCACCATCATGAATAAGAACCATGGTTAATCACCTCTATATAAGATCTTTATCTCACGTTCTCCATCATTCATGATTGAATTAATAAATACCATGTATAAAACATTTCATCAATCATTTATAATTATATAATGTTTGGTTTTCAAATATCATAAAAAATTTACTTGTGTATTTATATAATTTATTGTACCAACAAGTTTTTTAATGGAGTTATAAAATAGTAAATGGAATAACTTTTCTATGAAAGTTTTCCCAATGATTTATAAAAAATCACATACATGTGAATATTTACCATTAACGTGAATTGAAATACATTAGGTATTTTGAAGTATATTTTAATTTCATATAAGTAATTACAAAATAGATAGGCATAAAAATGAATAATAAATTGAACATAAAATATAAAATTGTTATTTTCTTGTGTTTAAATGTTTTAAAAACGTATGTAATGATCCCATGAAGTTAAATTGAGTGTGAAAATACTATATTTTATATTTATGGCTCAAAAAATGATGATCTTCATAAATAGTTTCAAGGGAAGCAGAAATTCAAACGTGACCATTCTAATTTTTATTCAAATTTATTTTGAAATATGTTTTGTAAAGAAGTTGTTCTATTGGGACAATAGATAAAAGAGATGACTAAATTAAATAAAAAATTGTGTGTTGTGATAAAATTTCAATGTATTGGAGAATATATAATTGGGGTTTCTAGTCAATCAAAAGAAAGGAGTATGATCTCATTGAGACCAAACCATGAAAAAAATATTTTACCCCTATGTTATTTCTTTTTTGTTCATTTTTTATAATCATCATAGAGGATCACATCCTAATTGGTTAAAAAAGGTTAATTTCATGATAAATCAAAATATTAAAAACATCATTATGGATTCACCCCCATTCAAAATCGTTTAACACCTCATTGGGTTCTTAAATTGGAATTAAATAACATGATTACTCTACCAAGATCAACTATGTTATAATAATGGATAATATTATTTATCTCAACAAAAGGGGAGTTCATATATTTAATTTTAATGACTATCATATTTGGAATGATATAATTTTTCCCTCTATCCAATATCTAGGTCTTGAATTCAAATATACAACAATAGTAGTATTCCCACATATTTTTGAGGATTCTCCTAATAAATTTTTTGAATATATCAATATGGATGTAATTAAAATAGAAAAATATTATATTTTGATGTATCATTCAAATAAATTTAACAAAAATGTTATGGGGTTCAAAAATAACATAGAAATGTGGGATAAATTTCATATAAGTTATAAAGAAATATAAATGTTATGTTGTAAAAATTTTAAATTTGGATGAGAAATTTTGAAAATATAGAGATGGTAGAAGAAGAAACATTGATGAATAATTCAAAATATTCAATGTAATTGTCAGTAATATTTTAGGATTAAGAGAAAAGATATATGATCCCACTATTTTAAAGAAGCCAGTGGGAGACTTTATAGATTTTTTTATCACAATTAAAATTTATTTAGAATATAATGAATATATTTCTCTTATTGAGATATATTAAATTATAATTTCTTATAAAATAAACAAGATTCTAGATTTTGAGAGTAGGATTTTGGACGAGATGGACATCCAACCACAGGAAAGCTAGAAATTAGAGATTGTGAAATTCAAGAATCAAGTGAATCTGGTGATGAAGACGAAGATAAATATTATAATAGAATCATTTTTCATGTATTAATGAAATTGAATGGTTGAATTATTTAAAGAAAAATAAAACTACCACTATGGTGATATAATTCTAATTACATGGAAGACATTGACAAAAATGTTTCTAATATGAATCCTACAGAACTTGAGATATATTATGAGAAACCAAAAAAAGAAATGGGGAAAATATGAAAAGGCTCAATCATATTTTGTGGAAGCAACAAGGAGTTATTTAAAAGTAAAAGAAGAATATTCATTAGAAATGATAAAGTAATTGAATCCTCATTTGAACTAAAATTAGAAGATAAAACTAATTTCATGGATCATGTGAAAATGGTTTCGATACATATGGTAGAGAATATGATGAATGTGAATGATCATAGTAGGAGTACATGTTGAAAAATTATTTAGGGTCATCTATTGAAAAAACAAAAAAATCAAGAAGTAGAATAGGATTATGTAAAAGAAATAAAATTATATCCAATGGAATAGAAGAATATAAGTGGAAAGTGGTTGTTCACAAAGATGAAATCGTGTTATAAAAACTAAAAGTGGATGAAATAATTAATAAGCTAACTTACATTGAAGATAATATTTATTTAAAATTTGAATAATAATCCCAGAAACAATTCAAATTCTTTTGAAGATCATAATGATTAAAATAATATTATAGAAATATTCAATAAGGCCATTGATATTAGGTATGAATCATCACAAGATTCTAAAAATAGGGTTCCAAATAATAAAGATAACTAAACTATCTATTAATTTAAAAATTGACCTCTTATCTATTATAGTGTTGGTTCTAATGTAATTTTTTTACCAGTATGGACCATGACGAAAAATTAGAAACCCACTTTAAAAATAAAGGAATAAAGTGATTCTTTAAAAAGATACTTTACTCATATATGTGAATAAAATATAAATATTACATCATAAATATTTGGGTAAAAAATAATATCAATATGGGAGATTTAGGTTCTCAGAACAATTCTAGTGATTTAGATTGGTCAAGAACATTTCCTACTCATACTGGAATAACAATTCACTATCATAGATGGATACAAACCAATATTTAAGGGCCCTAATCCATTTTTTCCATCCTTTTGTGTTTTTTAATCCCAACATACTTATATGAGTTATAGAGTAATTATAGGGGTTTTTTAATACTAAAACCTAGAACATGGGAGAATTTATAGCATAATTAAGGGCTTTAGTCATAAGCGAGGTTTATGGTGTAAGTGGATTGGGCCTCGTATTATTTATCCTACTGAATTTAAATAATAAATCTAATATTTACTACCTAAATAAACAGTGATAACAAATATTTCTGGAGACACGTTTTTTAGAGAAACATAAAATTCAACACATTTATGATTTAAATGGATTATTTTTTCTATAAATTTCACCTAGGCGGTGAAATTTATAAATTTCAATGATCTTTCATCTCTAAAACCCTACGACCATTCATCCCAAAGCTCTTGGAGGCCAATATCATATTCTATATGAGATCAGGATCTCTTTTACAGTGATCAATCCCCTCTTTTTGTTCTTAATTCATTGTTTTCCAAGAAACGTTATAACTATACTCTTATAGTTATTAAGTTTGGTTCCTCTGACCTTTTCATTCCAATTGATGAATATTTCCTCTCCATGTTTTAATTGAGTTTTGGTGAGGTTGGAATAGTTTTGTTTTGATGTCCTTCGATGGATGAAATCTTCTTATGGGAGAGGTTTCACAAATTTGCATCATCGATGTCTTCTTGTGTGATGAATATTCATGAATTTGAAGTATGGGATTCATTTCTTCTCATATTAATTTACATGAAACTATAAAGTTAGCATGGTTTATCCATTGGACTGAAATGGAATTAACATAATAGTTGTTAAACCATATTGAAAAATAATTTTAAAGAGATATCTTGTCAATGTTTTATATAGTGATAATTGTCTTCCTTTTGATATTTTAAATAGTTTGTTGTCTATTCTATTCTTGTATACAATGATGTTATAGTTGGTTTATCTAGTTACATTCCCTGGAAAAAGGTAAATGCATAAATCTAGTAATTGAAAATTGGTTGGATTATGGAATTTTAAGGGAGATGTTTAAATAAATGTGACATTCCTTGTAATTTGATAATGAACAAATTGATGAAATTTTCCTTTTTAATTGAATATGGTCTTCACGTGTGTATGTAATTTATAAATAACCTGAAGCCTGTAATGTTTTTTTGATGATAATAATAAAAATTCATGTTATTTGAAAATGGTATTTCACAAAGTTTGATAGAACTGGTTTTATACTAGGAATAATGTTGTGATAGATTGTTATAGTTGATACCTTAGGATTACCATATTTTTAAACTATGAATAATGAATTAGCAAATTAAATACGGAATAAAAACTAGATGTTTCTTAATGTTAAATTTTTTAGTATAAGATTTCACAAAATCTTATAAAGGTCGAATTCCTTATGTTGTAATTTTTAGGATCTTGTTTGAATGTGAAGGTGGAATACATTTTTTATATCTGAGATTGAAATTTTGAATGTGCATGTTTTATTTGTAACTTTATATGTGATATGGATGTGATCCTTTCCATCTGATGTGAATTAATAATGTGGTGCTTGAGCCTGGAATGGATGATGTAATATGGGGTGGGGAGGACTGAATTATGTAGAATAAGAAGAAAACTTTGAGGGAATGATGCATTGGGATATTTATATGTGTTCTATGGATGTCACTAGAGATGATGAGAGATATTGAAGATTGGTTTACCCTTTGATGTAATAATTTTGGATGCCTACATGAAATGAATCTGTTTATCGACTGATGGATGTGTTGCTTATTTATCTGCACAACTTCACCCACTGTTTGAGGCATATGGATGTGCTTTGTTTCATTTATTAATGTCAGATTATGATGTTTTCCTATAGTACCTATAATAATATATTGATTATAATAATGATTCAAAAATTAAATAAACTATGATGTTGATGTTTCTATATGAAAATGAGATATTACTCTTGAGAAACCATGGAATCATTTGGATTACTAATGGCGAGCATGAACATGAAATTAAGAGATTATAATATTTAATGTGGAATAATGATGAAGGTTAATTGATGGATGATTAAGTAACAAAAAAATGGACATGATATGATGGAATTACGTAATTAATGTAGCTCTTAAATTATCATGTACTTATAAGATATCTAGTCCCTAGGTGTGGAAAAATAGTGTCCCAGAGATGATCGATGTATTTTTCCTCATGAATAGGTTATACACATAGTGTCATTCTGAAATTTAATTTATATCATAAATGTTTTTTGGTTTCATATGATACCCCACCCATGATATTTAGGGATAAAAACACCCAGTGGACTCTGGGAGGGGGTTTCCCCAACAACTTAGTGTGAGGATTGATATATTAATACACCATCTGGTCTCTCTCTCTTCTCTATGTAGTATTATGAAATTGTATGCATTCTTCATAGTTTCACCATGTATGTGTGTAATGGTTTTTAGTGATTATGGTTATTTCACACACATGCATATTCCGATATAGTATCTAAGTGGTTATTATAGGTATAACTTCTATAGGCTGTGATGGATTGAGGTACCTTACTCAATGTATGGGATACAATGGCTTGAGTTATAATACCCAATGTATGTGACATGTCATACATGCTATGTTGGATCTTATAAAACAAAATATTTACCATAAGGAGAAGAGATATGTGATGATGTGATTCATAATGTGCATGTGGGAATACTTGACCTAGGTGATTATGGGATGGATAATTGAAGAGATAGATGGATCATGACTTGAAATGTTGGGGAAGAGAAGAAAACTATTGTGGAAGCAGTAGCGTGGAACCATTTATGTTTAATTATAATATTATATTATCTTTCATATGATATACATGGTGAGAGATATCCATGGTGAGGCTAGTAACATTGAATACCTATTTAGGTGATGGGATAGGTTCACTATTATAAATTGTTATTGAGCATAATTTTTTTATACATTTCCTGAGATTATTTAAGAAGGATGCTTCTGAGTGTAGTATCATTCTCACTCTACATATATATATACTATTTTTCAGGTTAGTCAGAGAAGTTGGGATATCAATATAAATATTACTAGAACATGGTTTTGCATGAACATATTGGGATTTGTGTTCTCTACTATCTTTACCATTTTTTTCTTGTAGTTTCCCTTTCAGTTATTTTAGTACTTTTTGAAATTGTATTTACGTACTTGTTATGTATTATATATATATATATATATTTGATAATGTTTTCATTGGAGTATATGTCTTATCATTATCTTATGCATCTTCTCTTTGTGGGAAATTCGGCCCATATGTATGCTTTAATAATCTCAATGCTAGTCACCAACCCAGGGAATACTAGAAGGAGGACTCAGGTAGTATCCATCATCCTTATCATATTTCCCAAACAACAGGGTAATATTTGAGGAATGGGGTCACTAAATAGTGGTATAAGAGTTTCATTTTGAGGGATATAACAGATCTTCGAGTCTATCACATGTGAGAAAACTTGGATAAGATGGGAAATGGAGTCAGTTATGTTTTTTAATGGATGTAAATATGAGAGACATGCTAAACCCTAGTATTTAACACCTCATATTATTTTGATGCATGGACTATTATGTTTATTTATTCTTCTAAATGAATGGATATTGGTTACGAGTTACATACCTAGAAATGTATTATTCATAATCCTTCGTTTCACCTATGTATGAAATGGGGAGATATTAGGATATGTTAAAAACATAAACAATATAACAAAATAATTAATTGATTAATAGTAATTATTCCATATTCATGGTTTATCATTATAATTTTTTTCTTTTTGTATTCATGGATATAAGTGGATGTCTGTGTCAATTCCCATCGAATATGTTCCATAGGATCAGCGAGTATAACTATAGAGAGTAGTAGTTTAAAATTAAAACAATGTGAAGGATGAAACTCTTATAGTATTAACACAAAAGTATAGAAGCATGTAGGCTCTGCTCTAGATAAGCTCATAGATAACTGGTTATATGAGGTTGATATATATTTTAGATCGACCTATTCATAGAAGGATAAAATGGTTTCAATGGTTGTGATAATGATTCATAATGAAATGAGGTTGTGTAAGATCATATTTATTAGATATCACAAGGAGTATGCGGTATCCTGGAAGAGGTTAAGAGAATAGTTCAAAGAATAGTTTCTTTAGCCAACTATGATGATGTCCATCCACTAGTATCTTCATTTCCATTAATAGTGGTGTTCCAAAAAATTTGCGTTTGTGATTTTTAGGACCCTTTTTCAATATTCTATTTACATGTTTCTAAATTAGGAGTCTAGATAGAGGAATTTTGCAGTTATATTCATCTAAAGATCTAATGATAGGTCACCCGATTTATGTTATTGATATAACTCATGGTGATTTTGAGATAAGAGGTTATAGAGAGTATGATGTCTAGAATCATATCATCCTGAGAGGGGATTAATTATGATTCCACAAAAATTTGTGTTGTTTTTTGTGGTTCATCGTTTCAAGGATAGAATAGATTTCAGTCATTCAGGTGAATTCCCAGGCCAAATTATCTCATTTCACTAGGGGTGGAGGTTCCAAAATCTATTACAAGGAATAATTCATGTATTTTTTATGGTTTCTAAGATAATCCACAGTGATAATGTCTGATCTTTATATGAAGTCCATGTGAATAATGTGTTCTTTATTAGGATTCCTCGTTGAGGTTTTTTTATCTGAGAGACAAGAACAAGTAGGTTTCTCCTAATTGGGAACAACAAATAGGAGATTATGTGGGAATTGGATAACCCTGATATGATCTTTATTCATATATATTACATAATGTACATGTAGGCGGTTCTTATTAGGGTCATATAGATCATGGAACAGGTCATTTTAATTTTCATGTTCTTTCATTTCCTATGTCAGGAAATCCAGACATCATTTGAAGTAAAATTTTCTTTTTATCTTCATGGTTTGATCCTTTGTTTGATGCCAGGGAGTCAAACTCCTTCATATAACCATTCCTTGTCCATTCCATTATAATTGGTCTATAGATTAATCTAGTGACCTTGGTGTTGACTACACTAGTTGGAGGTTAAGATGACTCCTATGAAGTATATATAGACTAGGATCAAGTTATGTAGTAGAATCTCATTGGGTAGACTTCTTATGTTTGTAGATAAATCCTTGCGACATAATCCTCAATATATACTAGTTGTATTTAGTGTAGGATATTTTCGATTACATCAAGATATTGGTTCTGTTCTATAATTCTAATAAAGAACTGACAATGTTTGTTGGTGGGAGATAACCATAGATTGGTCAACAGAGTGTTTCATCCTTGTCATCCATGATATTTCATTTGATGATGATTTCATCAAAGGATTAGAAAACCATTTTTCATATTTTCAACGATGATTAACATAATGTATTTTTTAACATTCTTATAGAATTACCCCCTCGAAGGGAGATCATGTTTGGGATTGATATGAAATTAGGTATTTATCTTATCTTGATGTCACCATATAAGATGAAACAATATGATTTGAGAGAGATATTACGGAAACATGATGATATATTCTATCAAGGTTTTGTTTAGTCGAGTATTTCACCTGGGGGAGAACCAGTTTCCTTCATGATGAAGGATGATGATAGATTTCAAATATTCATCAATTTGTAGCTCTAGAGAAAGGAGAGAGTAAGGAAATTATGTCATAAAATTTTTATTGATGATTTATAAGACAAACTGAAATGATCAATTTATTTATTGATGATTTATTTGTGGATAGGATATCATCTGATGTGAGTGAAAGTTGAGGATATTATAAAGAATTCTTTCTGATGCCTTTATGTGCATTATGAGTTTTTTAGGATACAGTTTGGTGTGACGAATAATCTAAAAAATTTCATGGGGTTTATGAACACAATGTTCCTAGTGTTCATGGATATGTTTATGATGGTTTTTATTGATGAAACCCTTTTGAAAGTTGTTCCAAAAGATCATATTGTAGAGAATCTTCAATCCATTTTGAGAGTTCTTTATCATGAATAGCTATTTTTTAAGTTGACGATGTGTGATTTATGGGCTCAAGAATTTTTTTCATGGTTTAATGTGTCATCCTAACAAGGAGTGGATGTAGATCCATCGAATATGGAGGCAATAGTTTTTTCAATATCCCTAAGATAGTGATATAGGATAGGGGTTTCTTGGGTTTTTAGACTATCATAAGAGGATAGAAATTTTTTTCTCTTAGGTTGTGACTCATTTGATATCCTTGAATATGAAGGATCATACATTCTTGTGGACATAAAATCATTAGGAATATTTTGATTACTCTATAGAGATGTTGGTGACCACTCCAGCCCTTTATTTACAATTAGAGGGAGTTATGTTTGAGGTTTTCTGTGATTCATTGCATCTTGGTTTGGGTTGTGTTATGATTCCATATAGATAAGTTATTTATTATGGGTATTTTAAGTTATATACCTATCAATATAAATATTCTAACAATGATATATAGTTAGAAAAATTCATATTTTCAATTATGTTGGGGAGACAATACCTCATTATAAGAAATTTTTCATTTTTACTAATCATTAGAGCCTGAGGAATGTCTTCTCCCCACATGTCGTGAACATCTGAAAATGCCTATGAATGGAATTATTGCGGGGATATGAATTTGGGATTTTATATACACTAATAAAAATAAATTTTGTAGCTAACACACTAAGGAAGAAGCCACAAAATGATTTCATAATTGAATTTAGATATTATTGTATAGTAATAGAATATATCACAGTTAAGCTTTATAATATTAAGAGGATAGAGGCCTAGGTTTTCCTCAAGAATTGAGTAAAATAATTTTTTGTGTCAAAGGTTGATGAATTCAAATTTATTGATTCAATTGTTGATGTATGGATATATCATGTTTCCTTCGGTTATTCCCCTGATGGTTGGTTTGAGGATGGACAACACCAGTGGTTATTCAAGGGAAGGATTTTTTTTTCACTTTAGAAATGTGTGATATGGTTCTATGTGGGTTAAATGGAACACTGTTATAGGTACATCCTGACAAGAAACATATTTACCAAGATTTTAGAGGCCAGTTTTGGTGTCCTGGATTGAAGGATGTAGTCACAAAGTTTGTGTCTCGGTGTTCGGTCTGTAGAAGGTGAAGGCCATGAACTGTATTCATTGTGTTTTTCTCTATCCATTAGATGTTCCCCAGTAGAAGTGTGAATACAGATCAATGGACTTAATTATTATTTTACCTTGAGATAATGGATTATTTGATTCTATATGTTTGATGGTAAATTGTATGATGAAATCATCTTACTTTATAGGGATTAGGGTGTTGCGCTCAATATAGGTTTTGTCAAGGTAGAATCTAGAGAAGGTGGTGAGATTCCATAGAGAAATAAAGATGATAATATATGTTAGAGATCCACATTTTACCTATATGGTATGAATAAGAATCTATCATGCTTTTGGATCATATTTATTCCTTAATACTTCTTTTAATTCTAAAATTGATTGTTAGACAAAGAAGACCATCCAGGGCCATTAAAAATGTTTTGTTATTGTTTCTTTGATTTTATAGTTTCTTGGTTGAGGAACCTTTCCTTGGTTTTGTTTTAGAAGAAAAATAGTTTTCACCCCACCATTAGTAGGGCATCATTTGAAGCTTTATACATCCATATATTCAATTATACACTCCTTTGGACATCGGTTAGAGAGGAAGTAGTTATTAATATTGAAATAGTAAAAAATAAGGTAGATATTGTTTAGGAGATTTTTGAAAGGATGATATAACTGCAGTATCATCATAAATCATATGATGACCATTTGAGGAAACCTCTGGAGTTTGATGTTGGAGATAATGTGTTTGAGAAGGTGAATCCTCATCATTGTAATTGAAGGTCCAGTTGTGGGAGTAATACTTCTCTTTATTGGGTTTCACGTTTGGAGTTGTTGTCTTGAATTGTATTAAAGGTGTATTGGATAACACTTCTACCATAGATGATATGGTAACATGATAACTTTAAGGTTTTGAAATCCCATTATTATCATCATGATAACTCTCATGTCATCAATTGGGTGTGATATTGATTTTGAAAATGATGCAACCTTTTACAAATAGCCTATAGCTATCTAGGACCTCCAATATAAACTGTTGTGCGGACATAAAATTACCCTAATTTTGTATTATACAGAAAATAGGAAATGTATGAGAGTACATTGGAATGTAAATCATAGTTATGTGATCAGTTTCCCACAATATTTTTTGTTTATTTGTTCTTTTTTTGAAATACTATTTGTGGCTATTTAAACTTTAGTTGGTTTATGAAATGTTTTAACTTCTTTTTTATTATGGAATTTGTCTCATTTGAGAGGTATATCCCCTTAAGAGTGTTTAAGATATAATTGTTTCTATTTAATGTTTTTTCACATGTTCCATTGATGGGTGTTTGTAATCCTATTATGGAGAGATTATTGAGAGGTAACTCATCGGGTGGATGATCAGAAAACTCCTTTCATTTTCTCTCTAGGTTTGGTTTTGGATTCTCAAGTATAAGAACTATTTGATAGGTATCTAATGTAAGTAAATAGATCTATATGGAAATACCTATGCATGTTTATGAACCCCTAGGTTATCATAGTATGATTAAAGGATTTTTTTGGGGGTTTGTCTATTGAAATATGGAAGCATGGGTAACTTACTACATAAGTGTGGGTTGATGGTGTACGAGGGGTTTACAGCGTAAGTGTGACATAGATTATGTCATCCGGACCATATAATTTATATCTTATAAAATATATTTATTATGTAAATAAATTTTGATTTTAAATGGTTCATGAAACATTTTTTCCCTCAAAACATAAAATTCAACACATTTATGATGTAAATAGATGAGTTATGCCATTAATGTACCATGTACAATGAAATTTATAACATGTAGTTCCCTAACCATTTTCAAAACCAACAAAAGTTTCTCCCAAATCTCTCGGATTCAAGTATTATCATCTCTAGGAGATTAAGGGGCCTTTAATAGTGATTAATCCATGATTTGTATTTCTAAACCATGCTGATCAAAGCAACATTCTACTACTCCTCTCAGGATTCCTCAAACTGGTTCCTCCGTTTTTTCATTCAATATATTGGCTATTTCTTCTCCATATTGTAATGGAGTTTTGTCATTTTTGTCATAGTTTTGGCATGAAATACTTATAGAGAGGGAGTCTTATTATTGTATAGGTTACCAAAATATATGAAAATGGTCAGTTTTATTGTGATGAACATTGAAATTTTTTAGGTAGGGGATTCATTGAAAATTCTCTTTATTTACATAAAATTGTAATGTTATCATGGTTTATCCCATTACAAGGTAATTTAATTGAACTAATAATTATTTAATTGGATTATTAAATAATTGGATAGTTATCACATGTCGATTTTGGTACCCTGATAATGATTTTACTCTTGATGTTCTAAATAGTCTGATATTTATTCTATGCTTCAATATTCATTTTTTCTCATGTTTTAACATGTTTATTTTACTTAAAAATGGTAATGAATTAAATTCCATTAATTTTTATTTGGTTGGCATAAAAATTTCTGTGAGTCTTTTTTAAATGAATCTGACATTCCTTGCAATTTGATGATAATAAAATTTATGAAATGTGCATTTTTAATTAAATTTGATATTCCAAGTGTTAATGGAATTTATAAAGATACTGAATCATGTTAATAGTTTTTATGATAATAATAAAAAGGAATTTTAATAAATAATGGTTCCTCTCATGGTTTGATGAAACATATTTTACGAAAGGAATCATGTAATGATTTCTTGTTATATTAGATGACTTATGTTGTTCATAGTTGGATACTATGAATAGTAAAATATTTAATTCAATATGAAATAAAAAATATTTCATTATTAAATATAAATAGATGGGTATATGTGCTCATGTTTACATATAAAGGCTGAATGCCTTATTTTGGGAGTTAGGAGATCTCCATTGAATGTGAACATTGAATTCCTTGTTTTTAGGTCCTATATTTCCCTTATGATTGTGCATGTTTTCATGATTCCTTCTCATGTGCTCTAGATGTGAGCTATTCTATGTGATGTGATATTAACCAATGATGGCTAATCCTGAGATGACAAATGTGATATGGGGTAGGGTGTCCTAGATGATGTTGTATAAGTAGAAACATGTGATGGATCAATGAATTTGAATATACATATGGGTGTCATGAATGGTACTAGATATGATGGAATGGGTTGAAGATTGGATTACATGCTAATGTTATAAAGCTAGATGATGTCTTGAAATGAACCAATTTAATGAATTATGGTTAGGTTTCTTTTTTATCTACATTCATTACCCACTGCCTGAGGTGGCTAGATGTTATTGGTTTTGTTCCATAATGGTTTTTTATTTAACACCCGATCATCCATAGTACGCTTCTGTTTGAATAATACAGTAGCGTGTGTTATACACAACTTTGAGTTCTAACACACACAACAACCAATCAAACAAGCCGTTATCAATAGTAACACCCACTTTTTTAAATTTTATACATTTTATCTTTTAAAAAGGACTTCATTTTTGGATTTGGAATGTCTAAATTATCTTAGGGTCAATTTTTGGTGCTTTTCTGATAACTTTCATATTTTGATGAATAATGAAACTTACTAAATTTTAATTAAAAGAAACTTTTTTAATCAAAATAATTAATAGTGATCAATTATGAATTTGAGTGGTTTTAAAGTATATTTAGAATATTTTTTACAATTTAATAAAATGTTGGTCATTGGACATAATTTCACATTTAAACCATACATAAACAAGTGTCAATCTTTTGATAGTTATTATTTCTTAAAAACACTATTTTTGTTTAGACAGTGGGAATTAATTTTAAATTAATTTCTACCACTTCTGTGTATTGAATATTGAAAAATGGATTACATATATGACATCATAATTCCCAAATTTTTTAAATAGAAAACTCTTATTTTTTGATATTTTGAATAATTACTTCGGTAAATATTTTATTTACCATGGTTAGAGGGTAAATCCGGTAAATAAGTGTAAACAAATAATATTATAGTAATATTAAATTACCATAAACTATTTCCAAACCCTATTGTTTGATACATGTCCGACCATGGGAATCTTTGTGTCAATTTATTGACCCCTTGGATCCACTTGTAAGTGAAAATGACAATTTATATTAATAAAGTTAAAGTAAATATAAAATTACATAAGCATATATCATTTAGGAAAACAATTTTTACATAGGGTTATATATGTTATATTTTCTACTATAAATATTAATTAGAAATATAAAAGTATTTCATACATAAGTGTATTTTATTTATAATTTTTAGACATTGAATAATTAAATTTAATTTTGACACAATAATGATGCAATATTTTCCTTATTAATGAAAGAATAAAATAATTAGAATTATAAATGATAAAATGAATATAATTTGAAAGTTTTGATGCCATCGATGAATTTTATTGGTTAATATGAAATGATATCATTGATTAAATGAATTTGATTTGAATTAATAAAGTTGTTAAGACTTTAAAAAATACAAATTTTTAAATATTGTCCAAATTGACATAAATGAGTTTTTTTAAAAAATATTAAATTATCAATTGATATTATATTCCTAAAAATACATTGTTCGGAAAAAGGACTTATATAATGATATTTTTATCATTAATGGACCTATTGGGGGTCTCTTGGAAGTATATAGTAATTTTATTGACCATATAATATAAAAATACAATGGGACATGGTAAATGTGAAATTATTTAACTAAGAGTTAAATATAAATGATAAGGTTAATATAGGGACCCAAACCTATCTAAAATTTATTAGATGAAATTATTTCAACCCATACCCACCAAAAAAATTTAATAATCCACTTTGGAGCCATTAAAAATGGAATATAAATTTATTATAATTTAATACTTTATGTTTTTCCTAAAGAGCCCCTCCCCACTTTTAAATGGACACCACTTATAACAAAATATTCATACCATCAAACCATTTTTTTTGGAAAAAACCTGCCCAATTATCTTCTCAAATTCCCTCACTTCAACTTAGAGTCCTTATTTTAGTATGAAATCCAACCTATGGAGCCCTTTTGATCAAATAAATAAGAAGAAGACAAAGAAGAGGTAATGTTTTCACCACCCTCTTTCAAGTTGCTTTCTTCTTCCACTTCTTCTTCATTTGATATTTCCATAATAAAATAATAAATCCATTATATTATATATAATTTTATGTTATTATAAATATGGTATAGGCGTATTCAGTATTCTATCTATATTCATAATGACATGTCACCATACGTGCGTACGCACGGCTTACCGTCTCCACATCATGGTGTAATTGATATTCAAAACATTATTATTTGGATGGGTATGATAATGATGTGTAATTTAATTAATAATAATAAATATAACATTATAATGATTCTTTATATATGATATGTTGTCCAATTATATACGATTTTAATATCAAAAGAATGATATTGCCGCTCGTGCATACGTACGGACAATCGTCTCCTTGAACGCGATGAGATTCATTCCACATCGTATCCATTCACGAATAGTTTTCATTTGATGGTTAAATATAATTTTTAAAGACCTAATATAATTCTGTATATGAATAAGAAACAACCTATCCATAAAAATCACAGCTTACATAATAAATCATATATAGGAAAACGAATCTGTTAATACCCGAAACAACGATAATACAAAGATATTATTAACAATGAAATGTTAAAATATCATATATGATATCATATTAATGTATATGATTCGTGTATAATTTAATAACAAATGTATAACCATTATACAAGTGGTTAACATACCCTCGACCAAGGAAAAGTACAAGGTAAGGTTTTATTTCACAATCTCTACATTATCTGAGGTTGTTTATATGTAATTATCTTCTAGAACCTCTTTATCATCCACATCCATGTTTCTTAAAAATGTATTTCAAATCATTATTAATATTTTATAGACTATGTGTTAAAGTCATTTATACCATTTTTTGAGTTTTCATAATATTTTTATAAAGGAATCTTTCTGTAATTTTCCAAACAAGGTCTTTTTTAATCTTTTAGACAGAATTAAGGTATGAATGTATTTTTAACATATAAGGCAGGTGCGGCTTGTTTCTGCCATTATAAAATCATCGAATATTACCTTAAAAGCTTATAAGAATATTTTCAAAGAAAATGTTTTCTTTTATAATTATGTGACTTTTAAATGATTTAAAAAAAAGAGATATTTCTCTCAAATAGTTTTGATTTCATCTATGTCAACATCCTTTGATGGATTTTAAGATTATTTGAATTTGATTTATTATGATACAAAACTACCATATTTTATTGAAGGTTTTGTGATGTGTTTCACTATGGATGTGTCATTTTTATATTATTCATGGTTTATAGAGAAAGTATTGACATTTCGTATGGTAGTTTTAATACGAATGTTTATGTTATGTTTAAACCTGTTCATATGAAGAATGAATTGGACATAATAAGTGATGGGTGAAGCCCGCTATAGCTCCTCAATGCATTGGTAGGTCTCATGAGAAAAACTAGTGTCTTGGTACAAGTCCTTGAAAAAATATTCTTTGTATTCTTGGCACAAGGCCTTGACTATGTGGTAATTATAGTCTGGCATTATGCATTCCATCATTATGAAAGTGGTTAGTGATATTGCATTTGATTATTAGACTAGTAGAATATCCATGTGAATAAGTAAATAGAATTAATTCATTTTATTTTTTCCATATTATGTTGGATTTAAAGATTAAAAGGCTTTTCTTAGTTATAAATTGCCATAAATGTTTACGCTTATTTATGAAAGTTTCTGCTGTATTGTTATCCTTACTGAGCATCTGATCTCACCCCTTTATATGTTTTAATTTACCCAGGATTCCAAGAAGTGTATTGTGATTGATATGCAGGGTTATCACAATGGAATAATAACATTCACAAAGGATTATTTATGCCGTTTTATATGTTAAGAAGTATAATGTAACATTCATGTATGTAATCTATTTTCCAGGACAGCAAAACCGATCGGTCCTTCGGGACTTGATTCTTTGTAATCATGCAAATTTATTAAAATAATACACCGACTCTGGGTAACTAGGGTCAGGGCATTACATATTAGGATTTTTTACTAGAGTTATTGGAATTATTTATTTATTTTAATAATTTTTAATAAAAGTACTAAACATTGGGTTACGTATTGAAGGAATGAAAATGAGACATTACTATTTAGAAAATATGTAATAGGTTTGATTGTTTCTATAGGTAATGGAAATGACTTTGATATATAATAATGTTTAATGTGAATAATTCTGATGATTAATTACTAAATAATGATTTACTAATTAAATGAAATGATAATAAGAAAAAAATCATTAATTTATCTCATAAATGATTGTGTTCTTATAGGATATATATTCCCTAGAAGTAGAAGTTGGGTATCCATGAGAGGATATCTACAGTTGATCTTAGGACTAGGTTATTCACATGGTGTGGTTCTTCATTATATTATATTTTTTGTGTTTTGAGATTTCATATGCTACCCCACCCATTTATATTAGGGTGACTGACAACCATTGGACTCTACAGGGGTGTTTTCTCCAATAACCCTGTGGGATGCTGGATTGATGGATTCCCCCAATAGCCATACTCTCTTCTCTTAGTGGTATTTTTTTTACTGGTTTTCATGATGGTTATTTTCCCAATTTATGTTTTTTGATGTATTTGATGGATTTTGGTCATTTAACACATATGTATATATAGATATTGTATCCAAATGGTTATTATAGGTATAACATGTATTGTCTGTGATAGATTTTGTTACCTTTCTTGATGTATGGGTTGTGATGGATTGATATGTAAAACATGATGTATGATACAAGTCATATGAGTTTTGGTTGATCCCTTGTAACTAATTGGTTAGTATATGGAGATGTGACATGGGATAAAGAGATTATGTGATGTAGAAGGTTCAATTTTTGATATTTATCCGAGGTGTTTGAGAGAATTTTTATTATGGTGTGAGTTGGCTCAGGATGATTAATGTCTGGATATCAAGGAAAATTAGTGGGATGATGTAGAGGGGTGCCCTTGATGTTTCATTACTATTTTGTATTCTTTATTTTATGTGATGATTGGTGATAGATTACCATGGTGAGGTTACAAATATATTATACATGTTTAGGTGAGGAGTTAGTTTTTCTATTATTAACTGTGATTTATCATTCTTTATTTATCTCTTTCATGAAAGGTTATGAGGAGGATCCTACTAAGCATACTCGTATGGTCACCAATGAATATATAAATTGTTTTTCTGGTCAATAAAGTAATTTAGAGATTATGTAGGATATTACTAGCTCATGATTTTGTAGGTTTTGTTCAGGATTTGTGGTCACTTCTATCTTTAACCTTTTGGAACGTATATTTTCCATTTTAGTTGCTTTAGTACTATGGCATTTTATGTATGAACTTTCAATTTCATTCATTAATATTTTTTAGTATGTTTTTATTTGTTTATTTTTATAATATCTTTCCTCCACATGTTCCCTTAGAAGTAATTACATTTATATATATGATTATAATACCCATAGTGCTAGTCACAAATGTAGGGCATACAAGAGGTGGGGATTGGGCAGTCAAATTTTCCTTCTCTGAATTCTATTCTTGGAGGGGTACTACATAGGGGGATTTTCTCATTAAAAAATTGATATCTACACTAATATAAAGAGTTTATATTTTCAATGAAATAAATCTATGACTTGGAATCCATATTATCAATCAACTAAAAATGAGGCTTTTTAAAATTGATTTGATGAAGATTTGATCAACAAGGCAATATTGCTGAAACGTTTTTGACTAGTATTCATATAAAAAATTAAAATATTCTGAAAGGAAATGGAATTTAGATTATAAAGGATGAAAAATATTTTTTTTTATGTCTCATTGAATGATATTAGGAAATTTGAATCATGGAGACTTCATACAGGTTATTCCTGATATTTGAATGGTGGAAAAAACATTTGGGGAACATTTTCAATCATTAAATGAGATCAGTGATATTTAGAAATGATTTCTCCATGAATATTAAGGGATTTGTTTGAATAGAGATGGAAACAAAAAATCTTAATTCTAAATTAGTTTTATTTGTTGAAGGAATGAAGAACAATTTACTTAGTGGGAGTAAAAATTGTGATTATGTAAATGAGGTTGTATTCAAGAAAAATACATATATCATGAATATAAAAATGTATATAAACAATAGATGAGTCATTACTCAAGGGATATGGAATAAATAACATCAATTTAAAATTAGGGAGCCTATTAATTTTGTTACCCATGTTCCTAAGATAAAAAAACCTATAGAATATAAGGATTGATCATCATAGAAAAGTAAGTATTTTTAAAATTTTAAACAAATCTATTATAATAGATCATACTAAGACAATGAGATATAGTGATGAAATATTTGGAACCTATAAAAAGTATAAAATGACTCAAGGTTCACATAAAGGATTGGAAATTCTATCTACAAGAGGTTATATTTGTTCAATTAAATTCATTTATAAATATACTTGGCTGGCTAATGTCACATTTAAAAACCAAAATTCTGAGGTAATTAATGTTTTTCAAAAAATTAAAATAAATGAAGACAAATATTTAGTTCTCTGCATCAATATCTTGAGGTCATACAATTGGATGGTTTTTATTTTTGATGCGTTTGAAATATATCTTCCAAAACATAGAATCAAGTATCAGTATAACACAAAATATACTCCACAAAAAAGTTGAAACTAAATGAAAAAACATAAAAATAGTTGTTATGGGCATGAAAATGTTAGCTAAATATATTATTTTAATGTATATATAAAGAGAAGCTAAATTTACTGCAATACACATAAAAAAATGTATCTGCGAGAACCATAGAAAACAAATCACCATATAGAAATGGGTAACAGATAAATCTTCTTATTGATTTATTTTGAGTTTTTGGAAGTCATTGTATTGTATAAATCATGAAAATAATTCTATAAAAATTTATACAAATATATGAGGATGTTATTTTCCTTGTACACCCATCTAATTGAAGTGGCTACATATGATAGAACAAACTATTACATAATCTAGTAAACTATGAAGATGTAAAAAAAATTTGAAAATAAGAAAAAATTATATATTAAAGTTATTATTATTTATAAAATTTGTATGAAAATTGATTGTATTTGTTAGAAAATAAGAATCATAAAGTTACTAATAATGAGAAAGTAACTATTGATATTGACTATGAACAAATCATTGAGGAAGATGAAGCTACGGAAAATTAGATAACATGGTACAACATAATGAAGAAACTTTTTGAATCTAAAAGTATCATAGGAAATCATTAGGTTCCAGTAAAAACTATATGGATATTGAGATTTTATTGTCAAATTACACATATTTAAATAATTTATACCCATACAATACATGAATAAAATTATAATTATGAGTATATATGATCTATAAATGGATATATTTATCAGAATGATAATAATAACACCCAGAATCTTATTCCACGATCTATGAATAAAATTATAATGAGAATAATGTGGTATTTCATAAATAAAAAGAATGAGTAAGGTGATGTATTAGAGAAGATATATAGTCTTGTGTGCCAAACGTACTCTCAAATGGATGGTATTGAATTTAATGAAAATTTTCACCAGTAGAAATACTTGAGACAATTATAATGTTTTTAGTAGGTGTAAGACAAAAAAATAAAATTTTATCAAATAGATATTAAATATAACTTTCTAAATGATGATATAGAGTAATAAGTTTTTATTAATAAACCTGATGGATTTTATTTGACAATTTTTCATGTATAATATTCATATTAAAGAATAATTTGTTTGTTTTGAAATAGGACCCTAGAGCCTATTATTATAAATTTTATTGTTGTTTAAGTGATATTTTGTTTATAAAAGGTTATATTGATAGTATAATTTATGTGAGAGATATCAATAAAGGTAAAATCATATTAATTGACTATGTGGATGACATCGTATTTTTGGGTTATCAAGAGTGTATTTGTGAAGAGATTACTGAGATATGGGAATGATTTACGAGATGTCTATTCATGGTGAGATGAAATCTTTTTTAGGATTTCAGATTGATGAGAGTCCAAACTATATATTTTTATCTCAAGATAAGTATTATAGAGAACAATTTAAAAGTTTTATAATGTAAAATGAAAATTATTCTTGAAAACTCATTTTAGTTGGAACCAAATCAGATATGGATGAATCTGAAATAAGTGTTCAATAAAAAATTATAAGATTAATTAGAAGATTAATTTATTTTACAACATCAAGTATAAATATAAATTATGAACTTATGCAACGTGGAAGGGTTTAAATTGTTCCTAAATAGTCTCAATTATTGTATATTTAGAGTATCTGAAGATATGTCAAAGGGAATATGTACTATGGGTTAATATGCTGACAAAATGCATATTTGAACTTGTTAGGATTTACATATAAAGACTGGACATGTGATTAAACTAACATAAGATCAAAATTAGGTGGAAAATTCTTTTTGGGATAGAGATGTGATAGTAAGTATAACAAGAGTAATAATTTATTGACATTGAGAAAAATTAAGGAAAAATATGTGGTATTTAAATTTTTTGTACACCGATGATATAGATCCTCATCCATTTAGTAGATTTTTAAATTGATAATGAGAATCCATTTAAATTTTACGGTGGTAATAATATTTTGATAGGTTTTTTAAATATATAGTGCAACATTCATGATCCAAGAATATTAACATTAGATATCAGTTCATTAAAGAAAATATGATAGGTAGGTATATGAGGATATAATATATTTTTAAAAAATATTATTTTATAGATATTTCCACCATAGATATTCTAGTATATAGGTTTATTGAATTGAGGTTGAAACGTCATGTTAAGTATTCTCATCTCGGTTGAAGATTTTTAGGTTTGTTCTATACTTTGAATAGGATTATATTTTCAAAGGTGGATAAATGCTCTATCTAATTTATCTAAGGGGAATGATTATTTATGGTTTTGTAATCATAAGTTTTTAGTTATTGAATAAATGGGTAGGAATTTTTTAGAGAAATGAAAGGGATTCTAGTTCTTTTGGATGAAATTTTATCATCAGCAATATATTGAATTCTTTAAAAAGCCTTTCTTAATCCAATAGTGTGGTTTTATGATATTTCTCTTTCTGAAAATAATATCTTTGATGACTCTAGATTTTTTTAAAACTAAATTATTTTTTGATTAAAATATAAATGGGTATATGAAAAAAAATTGGGTTTTTTGATGAATTATACTTATTATAAAACAAATACATGTGAAAATAATTTTGATAACATTTAAACTATTTTTAATGTCTAATTATATGGGCCAATTATACTATGAGAGTACAAATTGTTCGAAATATTTAAAAAGGTGAAGAATATGAAAATATATTTTTTTATGATGAAATATTTTGAATAATGTTTTGAAATATTCTAAATTTTTATGATCCGAATTAAATTTTTTTGAGGATTTATAAGGACCATGAAAAATGATATTTTCCCTAATGAATTGATAATAATGTTTCCTTGAATGCATTATAGTGGTTTGGAATTTGATATTGAATCATTTTATAACTATTATATAAGAGTTTAATAATAATTTAGAATTAAATATATATCCAAGTACCTAAGTAAACCACACATGTGGGACCTAAGGGTCTACCACATAGGATATATGGAAAATTGAATAGCCATGGAGGCATGTGTGCATGCATAACTCTCATAGGGGGGACATAGTGAAGTGTTATCATAGTTTTAATGACCCAATCATGACATAGATGGATATTACATATTTTTAGATGAATACTCATTACATTTTAAAACACAGGATTGATGAATGTAATTGTTCAGGGCCTTTGGAAACATGAAATACATTCTTCTAACATGTTGACAGATCTTCAACATCACCCATAGAGATCTTCACATTTAGTACACATACCTAAAACCTTTCTTTATAACATAAGGAATAGAAAATGTAAAAGGGAAAAGATCAGATGCTCAGAAAGGGTATAAAATAAAAATATGTAGGAATATAATGATAATATGGGTATGCGATGATGATTGTGAAAATATAATATTATACCATACATATAAAAAATATTGAATAAATAATGTCAGTTCACAAGAGATGAATCATCAGAAAATCAAATAACATAGTCGATGAGATCATTAAATTAGCATAAGACATGAAATTGTTTCATACACATAAATGTGTAAAATTTTGAATATGTATAAATTATAACAGGTTCACTCATTAAATTAATGAAATGAAATTAAGACCTTTTATAAACATGTGGAAATGAAATCCAGGTTCACTCATAAAATTATGGACATGAAGACTAGGTCCACAAATAGAATTGTGAACATTAAATCATGTTCATGCAGAACACATATACAACATCAGTGATCTATAATTACCCAATTCATTAGAGGGAGATATAGGTCCCAAAATCATGGAATGAAATTTTTCTTACGTGTTCCACATAAATAAAAATCATTAATCAATTCATACCCTAAGGAATAGAATGGTTTTCCTAAACATCATTCCATCATAACATAATTCATGAAACACAAATGTTTTTCATAAATGGAATAACATCACAGATATAATAAAACTATAAGAATAATAGGAATTGTATAATTGAAACATATCCTTATAAAATAATGTTATATTAAATGGAAAATAATTTTGATCAAACACATGAAATTAATACATTATGAAAATTGTATTTATTCATCATAAATATTTTATTTTTTAAGATGTCTCTCAGATTTAACAGACACTAATTTCATTTTAAATAATATTGAAAATTTTAAAATGTAGATTCTAGAAAATTGGGTGTTAAGAAAATTTAAAAATCCATTCCTTATGTATATGATTAAAAAAATATTCTCATACATTTTACAAAAAAGTGAAAAAGTTCCTCGTTTGAAAAAGAAAGAAATATTCCTTTCAAACCATGTAGTAAAAAAATTAAAATGGGTAAAATGTATTTTAACGTAAATATAATAATAATAAATCATTTTATGAAATAATTTTAATAAATAATAGGCATTTATTATAAGTATTCCCTTGTGAATACTTACGTATAAACTATCTCAGATAATAATGAGTTTTCAAAATTACACATTATAAATTTTGAATCAGTTAAATCGTATGCATAATAAAAAATTAAAAAAATATTCATATAATAAATATCATGAAATTCCTAATAGTTATCATAAAAACATTAATGGGTAGCATAAACACCACAAAAAAAGAAATTGGTGGGGTATAATGCATTTTTCCCACAAAAATAATGGTGAGAAAATAATCCATTACTTTAGGTCTGATTTCCTTTGTACATACTTGAAACTAATGTGTAATGGTTTAGATAATTTCATTAAATATTTCCAGAAGATATTTATATTTATGTAATCAAATGTGATCATATTAACACATGTTTAATAATATTTCATTATTTCTCTTCTTTTGGTGGTAATAACTGCATTATTTTCAAATATATGTTTGGTCATATAAGTCTCAATTGTTGTAAATAGAAAATATTAACATAATTTACAGAACCATGTAAAGAATATATAAATCATATTTATTAATCATATACATTTATATAATCATTCATGAATGTTGTACATGGATATGAATCACATCGCCTCTTGGAGAGGGTAGGACGTACGTATGCACGAGTGATGGTATCATTTCATCAATAGTAAAAAGTATGGATGTGGATTGAAATTTTTTTGTTAAAAAATTAATTTAATAATAATTTATATCTATTAATTCAATCATTATACCCATACATGTAAAGTGACAGTGAAAAATAGATTACACCATGCCACGGCGATGGTAAGTCGTACGTAGAAACTCGCAATGATTTAATTTTTTGGATGTATAGAAGGTGGAATAACACTGTTCCAAACCATAAAAACAAATAATTATATAGTTGATACGTAATTAATTACATTTTAATTGAAACAAAAAATTAATATAAGGTAAAATATGAAGTGATCTTTTGAGAATTGGTAAAATTTATTACCTATTTTTCAAAGAGCTCCCCCTATATCTCATATTAATGACACTAGAGATAGATTTTTTTTTAATACCAAAAGCTCAGCATATGAATAAGGAAGAGGATTTTGTTAATGGGGAGGGTATGGATTATATTTAATTATCAATGTGAAGTGTATAGATGAGGGAGGCAGTTATCTTTTATAATTGAGGTGAGGGGAACTTTTGGGATCTCTAAAAATAATAATTCATAATAAATTAAAAAAAATCCAAAATATTCAAAAATGTATTAGTTTAGAAATAATATGAATTGAGGTTGTAATATAATCATATTAGAATTTCGAGGAATGTTTTTATGTCAATGTAAACCTTATCATTTCAATTAACCCTTAGTTTTTAAATTTTAATTTTTACTAAGAAATCAAATTGTTCAATATAAAATAATATAATTTATAATTATTTTATGTCAATTATACCAAAAATAAATACTTTATCTAATTTTATAATATGTAATAATTATTTTATATTTTTTAAAAAAATTATGAATTTTAATCAATTTAACAAAAAAAATATTTTGACAATATAACAATACTATCAGTTTTGACAGTATTAAATTAAGGGATTTTAAATAATAACAGGGTAAGATGTTATCCTCAATCCAAGAATTATATTATATATAAAAGGGAGTAATGTGATATTGAAAATTATGTCTATATATCAATTAACCCAAATTATATTTTTTTTAATATTGTTAATCACATTAATTATCCTTTTCTATTAAAAAAATAAGTACTACAAACGTTTTGTGTAATTATTTAATTGACATATATGTTGAATAAAAATTAAAAATAAAATAATATGATGATTATAAATCTTATAGGATTAATAGAAATACTTATAGACAAATATATTTTCTTTGTAATCCGACATAAAAATGTAATATTTATTAAAACATGAATGTGACAACTTTAACATCACTTTAAATAAAATAATATAAGTTCCAACCTTCTATTTAGTTTCATAAATTTTTTTCACACTAATATATCTAAATCATCTTCTATCACTACATAGTCAACTCTATTAATGTATTTTATAGTCTTCAGACATTTCCCTAAAAAGTCATAAATAACACTCATCCCATCTAGGAAAATAATTGATATCAGTCAAATTTTTTGGGCTAGTATAATGTTCAATAACATCCTTCTATAATGGATCTATCCATATAGCCTCCAATTTAAATACATGACATATTAATGAAACTTTCAAAACCCAAAATTCATACATGCTAAATCTGGTATCAATATTACCATCCCAGATTTTCATCAACTTCAATCGTAAATGATTTTCATGATCTTCTCTAATCATTGAATATATTATAGTATCATCTATAAATATAACTACTAACTACAGAAGGTAATATCTAAAGACTCTATTCATTATATCCACGAAGACAACATGGGAATTTTAACGTTCAAATGACATAACGAGAAAATCATATTTTATGTACCACATACACATGGATGCCTTAATCATACCCTACCTTTTTACCCTTAACTGATTATATCCATATCTATGGTTAACCATTGAGATGTATTTATCTCCTAAAATTTGATAAAAAAACATCAGTAATGCATAAAGGATAGTTTTTCTTTATCATGATATTATTAAGTTCTCAATAATCAATATCCCAATGTATTGAACAATTATTTTCCTTAATAAAATCAATGTTTTACACCACCTGGATACTCACTAGGTCATATTTATATGGCCCCAACCTTAAATATTACTTGATCTTAAGTTATGTCAATAATGAAACTTTCATTAAAATAAATAATATTTTTAGGTTTAGAGAATTATTAAATTAGACCATAATTGATACATTACAAAAGAAATATAATAATGAATACAATTCTACTCACTAGCCATTTTCTAAATAAAACGAAAACTTATAAAATGAAATACGGGTTCATTTCCTGTTAAAAAATCCTAAAATTTCCTTGATTCCCTCATTGACTCGATTAACCTTTAAATCATTTGAAAAACATTTCAAACGTTTGATGAGCATAAAAATCTCAGAAAGGGATAAACAAATAAGGAAAATAACTATCCTTACAAAAACATGTATACCATGAATAATTTATCATAAAGTAGTACTTATTACCTTTATAAAGTAGTAAATACTCTTCATTGATTAAAATGTCATTTCTTAACCATTTTATAATGAAAAGATTATAAAAAATCCATATAAAGAAAAATATAACATAAAAATGTAAATTCGGACCCAATCATACACAAATGGAATAATCATACAGTTTATATCCACACATAGAACAAAATCGAATAGTCTTAGAGATGACTTCCATACCCAATGCATTAAAGGTTATAATGTAACCTTTTATCCTTGGGTTATCACAGAACCACCCATCTTTTGTTTATCATGTAACCACCCATCATTGGAATATCACCTATCATCCCATCAAATGTCCATGTACCATTATATAATCATAACATATAAAATATTGCAATTATAAACATTTCAAAGATAAAATTTCATTTTTAGTCACCAGAAATCATTTCAATATATTGGACTAGTCATTCCACTTTGGGAAAAAATTTCAATACCAAAATACAAAAAATAGTAATAGGGTATTTTTTTTAAAAAAAATATTATGGCTTACAGGGGAATCCAAATATCATATAAAGGTTATGGGGGTGAAGAATTCATTGTCTCCACATATATTAAAAAACATTCCATTTGTCATTTATATAAAAAGTAAAACACTTTTTATAAATATACTACACTGTAAAACATTAAATGAAATTCAAAAATAGTCATAAAATGTCATGTAAATTTCTTTTATATCTATATAATGAAATATGTAAAATAATATCATGAAAAATATATTTGATAATTAAATATTTAAAGATTCAAGGTGTCTCATACAACCCATAACATTTAAAACATAGTCTCCAAGAATTAAAACAATTAATAAAAAGAAAAATAAAATTACTATATATAAAATATGGATATAAAATTTCATATTGTCTATATATACACTTTAGAAAATAATAAAGGTGTATATTAACCAGAAATTCCTCAATGAAAGGAGATTGAGAAGAAATCCCTTAATTTTTTTTCAAATCATCATGTATGTTCATTGTTCTTCTTGAATAATAAAAAATCGTTAATTTATAATTTCCTGATTTTTTCAAATTTATTATTACATTTATATCACTTATTACCATGTTATAAAAATTATATAATTCATTATGTTGATAATGAAATTTTTTTCAATATTTTGTATATGAGTCAAAAATGAACATTGTTTGATTTCACTACTCCATGTGGTCATAATTACATCATCTATAGAATAATATTCATGAAATAATCATCATTTTTTTACAAAAAGTTTTTTTAAACAGACTATTAAATTATGGTATAAAAATGGAAAACATTATAATCATTGAGACAGTATGTCATACGTTAGCATGATTAACATTTCTATTTTGCATTGACATTTATATAAATTAGATAATAATTATTTTATCTTTCTAGAATTATAATAATATAATTTAAATCCGGATAAAAAATTAAATATACTTTTATATATCATACATGTGATGTGGTGAATAAAAATGATTCACATCGATTTGTGGAGGTGATAGTCCACACATACGAATGGACGACATTATCATTTTTATATGCATGGAAAGTAATAAGAAAATTAAAATATTATTCTCTTAAAATGATAAAAATGTCATGAATATCATATATAAACATTTCTTACATCATTATACCTAATCTTGATAAGTGGTAATGAAAAAAAACTATATCAGTTCATGAGGCTGTAGTCCCCCGTACACACGAACGAAATGTTCATTTCCATTTGATGAAATTAGAGGAGGATTTAGGTGATGATATTATCATAATAAAATTTCAGTATATTTAAGATACTGACGTTATTATTTCAACATGTAAGAATGATACTTATTGTAAGTGGAATAATAAATAAAATTTAAACACTAATAAAATGATACATCTTCCTCAGTTGATAACCTTTAAAGAACACCTTAGAAAATCTAAAGAGGGGGAGGGTTTCTAAGAAGGGTTTTTTGAAGAGATAATTCGTATAAAAAGACTTTTCAAATGTGAGTATTATATAAGATTGTTTACATTTTTAAATGAGAGAGGTGGGGCATGCTTGGAAACTCTTAATATATTAAATTTATATAAATTGAATTTCAATTCAAAATGATCCCAAAATTATATATTTAGAATATATGATTGTATTGGATCAGATACATATAATTAAATTAAAATTAGACAATATTTAACTATTTTTGCATCCTTATCGTTCTGGTTTAACCCTTATATTTTTTTAATATTATCGTGATATCATGTTATTACATGTTGTGGGTTAATGAAATTACCATAACATGTCAAAATATAAAAAAAGTATTATTTATGGAATATTTGTACATATAATAACCATTTGGATGAATATTATATTTTTTATAAATTTTATATCATATAATAAACTACATTATATTTTAAATTAGAATAGTGTTAATTCTCACATTATTCATTACTTGACTTTAAAAATAATAATAGGAGGAAGATAGGATCATAAGAAGTTTCAAATATTTTCTTAAAATTATTGGATGACATAAATTATTTAAAATAATATGTATTTATTTTTTATTAAATAATTTCTATGATTATTTGAGTAATAAAAAAATTACTAGATCATCATTATGTCATATTTAAATTTAGTTATATAATTTATAAAAATTATAAAAAAATTATCTTGATGTATGTAATATTTTTATCTTTCGAATGAGTATTTATAGTTTAATATATCCCTAATATATCACCATATTTAAATAAATTGCATTTTAAAAACATATGTTTATCAAAAATTACTATTCATTGATTATAATATTATAAATGCATTAAAGTCATCCAAGTGGACCAACGTGTTCCAAAAATAGACCCAAGGGTTGTCATGTACGGTATAAACTCATACAATAAAATTTGTACATATTTTAGGGTAGTTTTATAATATTATAATATTATATTTACTATTAAATATCGATTTCCCCTTAACTATGGTAATAAACTTTATAACCAAAGTTAATATTCAGAATAAAAAAAAATTCCCTATTTACATAATTTTGACATTTTTATTCCAAATATGGGATCCATTTTTCAAAATAAAAATACATAATTGGAAGTAATTAGTTAAAAATTAATCCTCATTTTCAAAATGAGAAACCATGTCTTTTTATAAGTAAAAACAATAAAAAAGATCAACATGCGTTTATATATAATTTCAAGATGAATTTACTTCCAATGGCATTTATTGGATTTAATGAAACATAAATAAACTAGTTATACTTTAAATACATTTAAAATTTCAATCTTTTTATATAAATATGTTATATGGAAATGAATCTTTGAATTAAAATGTATTATTTTTTACTATTCATTAAAAATATGAATTTAATAAGAAATGTAACAAAAAAATTAATCCAAAGTAAATTTTTATGTCATAATTCCAAATAAGATTTTTATTTTATTAAATATAACATATAAATTATACAAAAAATAGATTTAAAAAGGGTTTTCCATCAAAAGGTGGTAATATTCCATTTTTGAGAAAAACTCTTTTTATTCATAATATTGAATTTCTTCTTATATCATGTATAAAAAGCATATAAGATGAATTCTAACCATAAAATAGAATACAATACATATATATTTCATTAATGAAATGTATCATGTGTTATATTTTTATTTTATGAACACATTTATTTTCACATAAATTGTGTTATTTTTTAGAAAAAATCATCCTTTATATTAAATTAATGTTTTACTTAATTTCAAAATAAATTTGGTAACCAATGAATTAGTATATAAAATTGTGTAAACCTTATTTTCATAAATTTTTTAATGTCATTCATTTCCACCATTATAATGGTTATTAAATAACAACAAATTAAGATAATAATTAAAATAATATATTATTTTTTGGTATATTTCAGTCTTGTATGTGACATATTATTTTAGAGAAACCCAATGTTGCATGTCAGGAATGCTATAATACAAATCATCCCTCTTAAATAAAAATTACCATCTAATTGATAATGATTAATAAATTTTAAAAAATATTAATCTATTATTACCTAGGATTTCTTATCCTTCCCTCTTTTGTAAATTGTTTCCTCACAATTTGAAATTTGAACTCGGTAACCAAGCATTCACTTTAAAAAATTACTTCACTGAAATACCACATCGAAAAAAGTGTCATAAAAAATTCCACCTTAAAATATTTCTTGTGGAGTACAAAGGTCACCTGAGATAACACACACTAGAATTACTTGTAGAAAAACATGAATATGGATATAAAAATAACCATACTGTTCTGATAGAGATTGATAAAAACATTATCATAAGAATGTAATCAATAAGAAACCACAAACATAAGATGGGTTAAACAAACATTGATTTCACTGTATGAAAATTAAATGGGTAATGTTTTTTTATTATATAATTTAAATAAATTTGTTTAATTCATTCATACATAGTATGATAACATAAGAGAATATATTTAATTTAAATATAGAGTTTCATCAGTTAATCAAATTACACAAAAAACTCAACTTTTATTTCTTAGCATTGAGTATTCAAGTTACATTTTTCATACCTGAATCATGAGAATAAACATCTATATAGTCATATAATAATAATAATATTAACTACGTATCTCTCTTATATTTAAACATTAACCAATCACAACATGGTTTGGATTAGATAAAATAAATTTCCAAAAATAATAAACCATTAGATGAAGAAAAACTTCTTTTAATCTAAAAAATTCAACTGTAAAAAAAACTAATATTGATCCCAAAATTTAGATGTATTTGATCACATTTTCTTCCAGGATATGTTTTAACATTTATTTTCAAATTACACAAATCAATGTTAATGTCTTATAAAAAAATTAATTAACCTAATCACAAATTCTCTAAGATAGGTTAATCATTACCATAAATAACGTAATCTCCATAATTCCTCAATGAAAACATGGATTCATCCCAAATAAAAATCAACCATTACTCCTCAAATAAAATTCCATAGTATTTTATTTTTCTTTGGCATATATGGTTCCCAAAAGTGTGAATGTCTTCAAAAATAAAATTTATGACTTAATCCGCAAATATTTTTTGTATTCCAATGGTATCCCTTTATTAAAACATATGTTTTCAAAATCAACTTATTCATATTCCATCAACCTGTTTACTGAAAAATAAAAAGTCATATAACTATTGATTTCACATAGGCTAGTCGTAGGTGATGCACCCTTGCCTCCCTTTAGTTGTGGGTGAAATTCCTATGGCCTTTTGGGATGTTACGGGTTGTCACCTATCATACTAGTTTTATTTATTTTTTTCCAGAACTATATAATTTTTATAACATCTAAAAATGAGGTTAAATTGTCAAAAATAACAAAAAACATATTTTATCTTCAAATCTTATCTATTGGATTTCATTTTGATACCCAAAATGTAATAACCCAAAATTACATAAAATAAATTATCATGTAGCTACTAAAGGTTATTCATATGTTTATAATTATGTCAACACATGAAAAAATATTCCTTACTCGGATAACATTTTCATATAACAAAATTCATGGCTATAGATACAAGAAATAATCATCCAATGTAATCCCATCACCGAAAGAGAGTTAACACTTTTAAACATTTTCTCATCCTATGATATACCATAACTCAAGAATTCATTACATTTTGAGTTTTTAGTCATTTAGAGTTCTTCTTGATCCTTTACCCATTATTTTCCATATTATTCTTTAATACTTATTTCATAAAAAACATGAATCGTGTCCTATTATTAAAGGAGTTCAATACATGAGATAAGAAATAATTTATACCATTCATAGGTCAATTTCTATTTACTGATCAACAATTTTAATGGAATTAGGTATTTCTAAACATATATTTGTATAGTAATCATTCTAATCTAAAAATGTCTTTATAGGACAATGATTTTCATAATGATCGTACTCCCCACTTTTTAAACAATAAATTGATAACTTTGAATGAACATTACTCCCATTATTGGAGTAAACTGGGTACTTTATTGTTCAATGGTAGTTTATTTCTTTATGACCATAATTACTACATCTAATACACATTCTTGTTCCTTTAAAATATTTTCCTAGGTTTTTTTCCACATCCTTGACACATATATTGATGAATATTCATATCTTTTTTTTCATTAACTTAACACACACAGGGAATCAATTCTCTCAGATATGATGCATTAAAAACTCACCATGATTTCAGTGGTTAATCATGAATCATGATAATTGTTTTAGAATAACCACATGAGTTATCATTTCAGTGCCTATTTCATTCAATTACTTATATAGAGAACCACTACATTTTCCTTCACATCCATTGTTACTTCGGTGCTTTCTGGATCTAGGAATTTACTAAGACCAAAAATTTTATTGTGAGTATATCAATAAAATAATCATATAATTACATATGAAGAAGATAAAAAGTATCATGTACTTATTCAACTTATCTAAAACTCATTATATTTTTCTAAAATTATTATGAAAATTTTATTATGATAACCATTAAGGTTATATATATCTTGTAACTTATGCTTTAATATCTCCCTAACCACTAAATTTTTCTTAACTAAATTATGATATCATCTATAAGTCCCCACACTTATATATTACTTAACATTAATTTAAGTTAATAATTTGACTTTCATTCACATTGAGGATCTTTTCAGGATTATAAATTTAGTGAATTATGAAAAAAACATACATAAAAACTTAAATATTACAATATAGACACTTATACTTGCTATACTCTTTTTATAAACCAATATATGTTAAAAAGAAACATTGTTATTTTTCATGTTAAAACGTCAAAACTTTTCTTTGATCCCATCATTGACTCTATTTCCCTATAAATCCCATGAAATACATTTCAAAATTTGGATGAGAATAAAAAGATCAGTATGGAATAAAAAAAAGAAGGAAAACTATTAGACTTGAAAAAACCTGAAAACCATGAATAATTTATCATAAAATAATACCGTTCACCTTTATGAAGCACTAAATACTATTCAATACATATAAGATCATTGCTTAATATTTTTGTAACCATATGATTACCAATAAATCCATAAACAGAAACATATGACAAATAATTGTAATTGGTGACATAATCAAACATAAATATAATAACAATACGTTTGAATTTCCCACATATCAAAAAATTGAATAGCCTTACGGCTGACTTCCATACCCATTGCATTGGAGGTTATAATGTATTAACTCATCTGTGGTAAATCACTGAACAACCTATCTTTCGGTTATCACATAACCACTAAATATTTGGATTGTCAAGTAACGACCAGTAAAATAAACAAGTACAATTATATAATCATAACACATGATAGGTAGAAATTATTAACATTTTAGTCAAAAAATTTATTTTAAATCAGAAGAAATCATTTCAAGCTACTGAAATAGTCAATCCTCATTGAAAATCATTTTAAATACCAAAATTCCCAAAAATGGAATAAGCGATTTTTTAATTCCTTTAAAAATTATTATGGCTGGTAGTGGAATCCAAATATCCACTAATCGTTATGACATTGGAGAATTATTTTTTGTCACATATAATAAAAAACAATCCTTTTGTTATTTTTTAAGAAATTAAAATTATTAATTTCAAATTAGTATTTTTTTAAAAAATTGATTGAAATTAAAAATATAAATAATATTTCATTTTTAATTATTTTATATAAATATAAATAAATATTTAAATTAATTTCACGAAGAAAATATTTTATAATTAAATCTATAAATGTTCAATGTGTCCCATACCACTTTGAACATTTAAATCATAATATCCACAAGTTAATAAATTTAATAGAATAATAAATGTAATTATTATAGTTCATATTTTGATATTAAAAGCCATAGTGGCTCTATATATAGTATATATAATAATAAATGGGCATATTAACAATAAATGCCTCAATCGAAGCAGATTGAGAAGAAATCCCTTAAATTGTGTTTGATTCGTCACATATATTCCTTGTTATTCTGAAATAATAAACAAAGATTCATTTTTAATTACATTCTACACTTTTTTATCTTTATTATTTATTTTAAATTACTTATTACCATGTTACAAAAATTTCATAATTCTTTAGGTTCATATCGTTCATTTTTTCGATATTAGGTACTCAAGTTGAAAATTAACATGGTTTGGTGTCGCTATTTAATGTTGACCTAAATCTATCATCTATAGATTACTATTAATGACATAATAATCATTTTTATAAATCCGGTATACTTTTTAAATAAAACATTTATTTTAAGGTATGAAATATGTACAATATTATAATCATTGAGATGGTAGGTCGTACGTACGCATGGGAACATTTAAATTTTTCATTGATCATTTTGAAAATATGGTAAATAATATTTTATATTATAATAATGATCATAATATAATTAAAATCTTTATAATAATTTAAATCTTATTATATATATCATAAAAGTTATTTGGTGAATAAATATAATCACATCACTTCATGGAGGTGATATTTGACACTTACTCAGAAAAGAGTTATCATTTTTATGTGTATGAAAAATAATAACATAATTGAAATTTTAAAATTTTAAAATTATAAATATGTAATTAAATATACAAACATTTATTAAATCATTATAATCTATCTAGATAGTCGGTATTGAATAAAAACTATATTGGTTCGTGAGGCGGTAGTCTGCCGTACACGCGAATGAAATATTTGTCTCCCATTTGATGAAATTGGATAAGGATTTAAGTGATGACTTTTAACAAACCTTCCATATTTTTAAGGTAACATTATTTTATCCTTCTATGGTTTTCTATTTCATAACATTCAACATATTTAATGATATATTTATTGAAAGTTTTTCTTCCCATGTCAACTTTTGAATACTTTAATTTTCTTAGTTTCAAATAATTTTTTCCATCAACATTACTTCATTATTTTAATTCTGATATTTTTTTGTTTTTAAAGAGTCTAGTTCAAAGAATCAATCTCTTTAGGTAAATTAGATTTCTATTCTAGAAGAAATTCATTATTGTTTACTTTAGGAATTTCATTTTTGAACTTCTTGATTTCAACTGTCATGTCAAAAAATATTCTTAAGAATTATTTTAGTATTATCTTTAGATGAAATTCTAACTCATCCTCTTCATATTCGGAACTAATAATTCTAAAAAGTTCATCAATAATTTTGTCAATGAATATATTTTCTCCAATTTCTTCAGTGAATTTTTTTGGCTTCAACATCACCATCTTCCACATCATCATCATTAGATAAAAATATTCTCCTATTATATTTTTAGAACATGATTTATATTCCCTTGGTTTATGATTTTGAATTATCACTGTATTTTTTAAAAGATCATATCGGCCTTCTAACATCTTCTTCACTATTGTCATAATTCTATTTCCAAGGGAAAGTCACCACAAATCTCCCAACAACTCCAAATTAAAATTATTTTCATGGAATACTATTTTTATACTCTCCTATACACCATTTATCATAAATCAAGTATAATAATTCATCAATATTGTAAAATACCTTGTTTTTAGATTTAGAAGTTGTGATATTTTCTTATTCGAGAATATTCTTCGAGTTTTTGTGCTTTGTAGCACAGATGGACTTTTCTAGGTCACTTTTTTCCTTTAATAACTTTCTCCCTTCTCATTTCCGGACTCAGAAGTGTACACTGAAGGACATCCAAAGATAGAGTTTCAGGATCTTTATCTTCAAAAGATGAAACATTTGATTCAAACATATGAGGAAGAATTATTTAGATACTTTCAATAATTATTATGTCATCAAAAGTTTGACAAATACATATTATATTTCTAACAATATCACTCACTATTGTAAATAAGTCACCAATAGATTTTTTCTCACCTATTTTCATATATTCATACATTAGCTTCATGATTAGTAACATTACTTCTTCACTTTTATAATTCCTTCATAAATGTTCCTCTAATTATCCTTGATTCCTTTGGGAGTACAAACTACCTTTACTCTTATAGAGTCACATTCATAAATTAATTAGAGTAAATATTATTTTCTCATACATCATTCTCAAGATTTTTCATATCCATAGATGTATTTGGGACATTATCTACCCAAAGATGAAATCATGTTATAGAAGAATCCAAAAAAACATACCCAAGAGAACTAAGAAATAGTAGCATTATATCTTTCTAGATTTGATAGTTCATTCTATGTTACCTCAGAGTCCCCTAAATGTTCAAAAAATTGAGATTCTATATATAAAATTCTCTTAAAAAACATATTATTGAAGAGTAAATGAAGGGAAATTTTCGATGATACAACTTGTAATAGCCCATACAAGATAAATGTATCACTGAGAGGGGGAGGGGGTGAATCAGTGATAAATTATTTTTCATGTTTCCATTATTTTCAAACAAACTTCTCCCCCAATTAATGATTTATAACTTTAATAAAAAAACAATCACACATTCATTAGAACATAATTATTCAAAATTTTCAATACTAGACTAGAGTATATATGACCTTTTCACGGTTTGGAAGAGATATATTAACAAAAAATCCATTAGAAAATAATCCTATTTGTGGATACAGACAAATAAGATATACAACTACACTTGTGTATCACTATGATCAATAAAAGGGTGTATGAGATTCTTATAGCATGAATGATGTAATAAATTTTTGGGTAAAAAGTAATCAATCATTTTCTAGTTTGTTCAAAAAATATATTTTATTGCCTTATCAACCACATATGTTGATAAACTATAAAAAATTTCCATTTTCATACCAAATAGCAGGTATGATCTTTTATGGACATTGTTATGAAAACTCTATATGTTGGGTTAGTCTGATTCTTGTGTCCTATTCCCCCGTCCTGAAATCTTATTACAAATATTTCTATGGAAAAAAATTTAACAATGTGTTCTTTCCTTGGAAGGCTCAGTCCAGTGACTTAGTAATATCAAGTAACTATGGCCATTATTTTTCACACACTTCTTTAGTCCAATAATCCTCCTCTAGAAATATTTTTACAAAAATTTCTCATTTCCTCTAAAATTTTTAGTGATCTCTCTTTAATATTTCATGTGAATAGTACACATTTTTGAAATTTCAATGTACTTTATACTATTAATAGTTTTTCTTGGGTAGGAGTGTGTAGGAACATATGTTCATTTTTTCCCCTCAACCAAATTTTCCTAAAATGAGATTTCTTTTCAATATCGAATAGATATTTTATTTTTTCATCACATATCAAATATTCTTGATTCTTCAGTAACCTTCTTCAAATATTTTCAATAATTCATCCATCATTTAATTTCAAAAAATTATTTAGTCAGATCGTTCATTCAAATTTTCATTTTTATGATTAGACCATATATAGAACTGAATACAACCCAATATTATGAAAACTTATAATAATGAATTATTTTTCATACTGATTCCTTGAACTACTATTTAATACTAAGAAATTGAAATCATTATTCCATAAATATTATTTAATCATTATTTTACTGAGTTTTTTTTCATTATTAATAGGCATCATTGTATCTTAAAATGATACTTGTACCTATTTTTATATCCCTTCAAATTAACTCTCTTAAAAAATATAGGATATATTTAATATCCCATTGAAAACGTTTTTCAATAGATTCATAACAAATTTTCCTCTTCTTCTATTTCCATCAACTACCTCATACCGCTTCTGGTGAATTACAGAGTTTGACAGCTTATCAATGTCATTATTTTTATGATGGGTCGGTCGTTGATTCTTTCCAATGAATCAATTTCAGTGCAAATATGAAGATTATTTGTCCGCATATAAAAAATATTTTTCTCTTGACCCATTGGAAAAAAATAAAAGTCTTTTGATTTTGACCTAACTGAAGAAAAACAATTTTTTTGCTTATAAAAATTTTCAACTATACTTTTTATCATCATCCATTTGATCGGTCACTTATCTTATTTTTTCATCAGTCCCAACAATATCCACTAACATTTAATTCATAATTCTATAAAGAATAAAACTAATTAATCACTCTGCCTCTAATGGATTGGTAGCACTCCACATTCGATGGTCCTCACACTAATGAGCTATGATCAGAGGACTTTGTCTTTAGATTTTTATCTTACCAAAATATTTAGTATTAATCATTAAATTCTCATGTTTTTTATGTCATTTAGAATATTCATCTAATTTCCTTGAGATGGATTGGATTTTTTGATGACATCATATAATTCAGCATTTTTTGAATTTCCATCCATTCCTCAAACTGATTGGCATCAATATTTATCTCCCATCTATTCATATGTAATTCATCAAAAGTGATTTAAATAAGTTATGATATTATATATTTGATCAAACCAAAATGAATGATAGTTTTTAGTATGGATATATTGAGACTTTATTACTACTCTTTACACTAATTGAAACATGCAACTTCCAGACCCATGTAGTGTCAGATGAACAACATAACTCAAAATACATTTCTAGAATAGAAAACCAAAAACATGTAACTATATTAATAAGAAAACATAATATATTCTAATAATGATGTCTCATTTATTACGATAAAAAAATATAATTAAGTGAATTTATTTTTTCTTATTGAAAAAAAATAAAAAAAAATCAACACAGAAGTCATTCAGCATTCATAACAACATCGAACTATATTGGTATCAACATAGATCCCATAGTTAGTGAGACATATTAATATTTTACACGTTATTTTTTAAATAAAATTAATTTTGTACACCTAAATTTATTAGTTATTTGGTATTTAATTAGTTACATGATTTCTGTCATGATATAGAGTTTGATAAAAAAAATAAACAATAAGAGATGAATATAGTGAACCAAGAACAACTCACACTACCACATGAAGGAGTGAAACATGAAATAAAATTTCTGAATATATATTGATGATGGAGTAAGGTGAATAAATGATATTTTGTATTTAATTTTAAGAATTATAAATAAATTGGGAAAAATATTTATCATCATAGAATTATACATTGTGAATCTATTTCATGATCTGTAACTTGACGGATGATAATAAGTGGAAAAATTATTGAAATTTTCTCCCCACAAATAACACATCATGAATCTAATTTTCATGAAATGAAATAATTAGAAATCATGAATTACATTCCAACACGTAACACATATTCAAAAAATTAAATGAAATTAAACACTCTCTACAGATGTGAAAATTGATTTTTTTTGTGATATTTAATGACTCCTCTAATTATTTATAACCCCCACACACCTCGACAGGAATCAAGTAACTTTTAGAAATATTTATGATACCTAGATGCTACCATTCATATTTATCAATATATATACAATGGGTACATAAAGAAGATCAATCATCTATGGATTCTATAGATAATGGACTACTTTTGTGCTACTTCTCATGTTTTACCTTCCTTATTTATTTTTATTATTTTACAATGTATCCCCTCTTATGAATAAACTAGAATTCCCAATACAAGGAAGGTTTGTTCTAATGAGTGAGCAAGAAAGGGGGTGTATATACATATTTTTCTATGATTGTGTTTTTGTCCATAAATTAATTAAACACTTTTCTTATTCCATCTTTTTTGTATACTTTTTTTCATTTTTTTAATTACCTCGGGTGATTGTGAAGGGTTTTGATTATTTTAATTTTTAATTACCATGTTTTAGGATCATTATAACCCTATACCAAATCATGCTCTATATATGGTGGAACAATACCGTGTTTACTGGTGAGTGCTCGATGATTTTCTACATGTGTTTGAAATTTCCGTAGGAACTATTGGTTGTTGCAGAATTAAAATAACATATTGGGAATTGCAATAATTAACAAAAAATGACTCATTTAGTTGACCTGAACATATAAATGTGATTAAAACAACCATATAATTCATTTATCGTAATTCTCACATTCTTAATCTATCCATTGGACTGGGTGGAATTGATATATAAATCTTTATCTTACCAACCATATGAAGAAGAATTGATAATGTTTGAAAAACCATGATTACATTTCTCTAGGTCATGAAACACTCTCTCATATCACCATCTTTTTAAATTGTTTTCAAATCAATCATAATAAACTATTTTCTGATTTAAATTTCACTAACTTAAATGAAAACTAACTTTTCCTAAAATAAACTAAATGTGAAAAACTTGTTTTTTTGTTCACTCCTTTTCGAGAGACATCTAACATTGACTAATACAAATTACTAGGTAATAATTTTTTTTCACATTACCCTTGATAGGTATTATTTATAGTTCATGGTGGAATACAATAATGGGAAATACATAGATCACATAGGGTTTTAACTGAATGGTGTTACATAGGAAAAACTAGTTCACCCACCCCATGTGGGTGTGTGAAGGTGTGTTCAGGTGCCAAAACTCGTGCCAACTCATGCGTTTAGAGGAATCTTCAGTATTATTAATCAGTTATAATCTAAATATTCTGTGATGTGAGATATTTTCACATGATACACAATAACCATTTAAAAATATTTAAATAATTTAACCCATATTATTCATTTTATCTAAGATATTCTATCAGCATGTTTGTTTGCCTTCATCCTCATCCCTTCAAGGGTTTTTATACACCATATTATTTACATTTCGTGACTATTATCATCATGAATATATCTAAAGGTCTAGATTTTAATGTTATAATGTTATAAATCAAAATTCATCCATGCTAAACTTTTAATTCATTCATTAGATCAAATAATATTATACTATATACTTATTATGGATGTTACATTATTCCACATAATCATGTATGAGTTTATGATTTGAAAATTATGTGTATGTGATTATAACAGCTTGTTTTTTATTCTAGTATTATAGGAGGGTCTTAATGAACTAATGAAAATATACCATGATTTTCATTGATATATAATTTTGAGATATTTGAAATATTGAAAGATTTACTAATATTACTATAGATCATAAAATTGTTCATTATCTATAGATTTTAGGAAACATGATGATTAGAGATATGTTTTTGGAACTTCATATATAAATACCAATAATCCATGCTATGAGAATTACTCGTTCAATAAGGTTTAAGAGATCTCGTTTTTTATATGAAAAATAGTGTACCTTCATGGGTTTGTTTGTGTAAGGGATAAAAGGCCTACCTTGAGTCTTACTAAGCTATGTGATTGAGATGATATACCATGAATATTTTCATTATTTCATGGAGAAATTTTAATTCCTCCCATTTTATTTTATTATATACTCTTCATTCTTATACTGAACATGAGGCAACATGGTACTTCCACCATCATGAATAAGAACCATGGTTAATCACCTCTATATAAGATCTTTATCTCACGTTCTCCATCATTCATGATTGAATTAATAAATACCATGTATAAAACAATTCATCAATCATTTATAATTATATAATGTTTGGTTTTCAAATATCATAAAAATTTACTTGTGTATTTATATAATTTATTGTACCAACAAGTTTTTTAATGGAGTTACAAAATAGTAAATGGAATAACTTTTCTATGAAAGTTTTCCCAATGATTTATAAAAAATCACATACATGTGAATATTTACCATTAACGTGAATTGAAATACATTAGGTATTTTGAAGTATATTTTAATTTCATATAAGTAATTACAAAATAGATAGGCATAAAAATGAATAATAAATTGAACATAAAATATAAAATTGTTATTTTCTTGTGTTTAAATGTTTTAAAAACGTATGTAATGATCCCATGAAGTTAAATTGAGTGTGAAAATACTATATTTTATATTTATGGCTCAAAAAATGATGATCTTCATAAATAGTTTCAAGGGAAGCAGAAATTCAAACGTGACCATTCTAATTTTTATTCAAATTTATTTTGAAATATGTTTTGTAAAGAAGTTGTTCTAGTGGGACAATAGATAAAAGAGATGACTAAATTAAATAAAAAATTGTGTGTTGTGATAAAATTTCAATGTATTGGAGAATATATAATTGGGGTTTCTAGTCAATCAAAAGAAAGGAGTATGATCTCATTGAGACCAAACCATGAAAAAAATATTTTACCCCTATGTTATTTCTTTTTTGTTCATTTTTTATAATCATCATAGAGGATCACATCTTAATTGGTTAAAAAAGGTTAATTTCATGATAAATCAAAATATTAAAAACATCATTATGGATTCACCCCCATTCGAAATCGTTTAACACATCATTGGGTTCTTAAATTGGAATTAAATAACATGATTACTCTACCAAGATCAACTATGTTATAATAATGGATAATATTATTTATCTCAACAAAAGGGGAGTTCATATATTTAATTTTAATGACTATCATATTTGGAATGATATAATTTTTCCCTCTATCCAATATCTAGGTCTTGAATTCAAATATACAACAATAGTAGTATTCCCACATATTTTTGAGGATTCTCCTAATAAATTTTTTGAATATATCAATATGGATGTAATTAAAATAGAAAAATATTATATTTTGATGTATCATTCAAATAAATTTAACAAAAATGTTAAAGGGGTTCAAAAATAACATAGAAATGTGGGATAAATTTCATATAAGTTATAAAGAAATATAAATGTTATGTTGTAAAAATTTTAAATTTGGATGAGAAATTTTGAAAATATAGAGATGGTAGAAGAAGAAACATTGATGACTAATTCAAAATATTCAATGTAATTGTCAGTAATATTTTAGGATTAAGAGAAAAGATATATGATCCCACTATTTTAAAGAAGCCAGTGGGAGACTTTATAGATTTTTTTATCACAATTAAAATGTATTTAGAATATAATGAATATATTTCTCTTATTGAGATATATTAAATTATAATTTCTTATAAAATAAACAAGATTCTAGATTTTGAGAGTAGGATTTTGGACGAGATGGACATCCAACCACAGGAAAGCTAGAAATTAGAGATTGTGAAATTCAAGAATCAAGTGAATCTGGTGATGAAGACGAAGATAAATATTATAATAGAATCATTTTTCATGTATTAATGAAATTGAATGGTTGAATTATTTAAAGAAAAATAAAACTACCACTATGGTGATATAATTCTAATTACATGGAAGACATTGCCAAAAATGTTTCTAATATGAATCCTACAGAACTTGAGATATATTATGAGAAACCAAAAAAAGAAATGGGGAAAATATGAAAAGGCTCAATCATATTTTGTGGAAGCAACAAGGAGTTATTTAAAAGTAAAAGAAGAATATTCATTAGAAATGATAAAGTAATTGAATCCTCATTTGAACTAAAATTAGAAGATAAAACTAATTTCATGGATCATGTGAAAATGGTATCGATACATATGGTAGAGAATATGATGAATGTGAATGATCATAGTAGGAGTACATGTTGAAAAATTATTTAGGGTCATCTATTGAAAAAACAAAAAAATCAAGAAGTAGAATAGGATTATGTAAAAGAAATAAAATTATATTCAATGGAATAGAAGAATATAAGTGGAAAGTGGTTGTTCACAAAGATGAAATCGTGTTATAAAAACTAAAAGTGGATGAAATAATTAATAAGCTAACTTACATTGAAGATAATATTTATTTAAAATTTGAATAATAATCCCAGAAACAATTCAAATTCTTTTGAAGATCATAATGATTAAAATAATATTATAGAAATATTCAATAAGGCCATTGATATTAGGTATGAATCATCACAAGATTCTAAAAATAGGGTTCCAAATAATAAAGATAACTAAACTATCTATTAATTTAAAAATTGACCTCTTATCTATTATAGTGTTGGTTCTAATGTAATTTTTTTACCAGTATGGACCATGACGAAAAATTAGAAACCCACATTAAAAATAAAGGAATAAAGTGATTATTTAAAAAGATACTTTACTCATATATGTGAATAAAATATAAATATTACATCATAAATATTTGGGTAAAAAATAATATCAATATGGGAGATTTAGGTTCTCAGAACAATTCTAGTGATTTAGATTGGTCAAGAACATTTCCTACTCATACTGGAATAACAATTCACTATCATAGATGGATACAAACCAATATTTAAGGGCCCTAATCCATTTTTTCCATCCTTTTGTGTTTTTTAATCCCAACATACTTATATGAGTTATAGAGTAATTATAGGGGTTTTTTAATTCTAAAACCTAGAACATGGGAGAATTTATAGCATAATTAAGGGCTTTAGTCATAAGCGGGGTTTATGGTGTAAGTGTATTGGGCCTTGTATTATTTATCCTACTGAATTTAAATAATAAATCTAATATTTACTACCTAAATAAACAGTGATAACAAATATTTCTGGAGACACGTTTTTTAGAGAAACATAAAATTCAACACATTTATGATTTAAATGGATTATTTTTGCTATAAATTTCACCTAGGCGGTGAAATGTATAAATTTCAATGATCTTTCATCTCTCAAACCCTACGACCATTCATCCCAAAGCTCTTGGAGGCCAATATCATATTCTATATGAGATCAGGATCTCTTTTACAGTGATCAATCCCCTCTTTTTGTTCTTAATTCATTGTTTTCCAAGAAACGTTATAACTATACTCTTATAGTTATTAAGTTTGGTTCCTCTGACCTTTTCATTCCAATTGATGAATATTTCCTCTCCATGTTTTAATTGAGTTTTTGTGAGGTTGGAATAGTTTTGTTTTGATGTCCTTCGATGGATGAAATCTTCTTATGGGAGAGGTTTCACAAATTTGCATCATCGATGTCTTCTTGTGTGATGAATATTCATGAATTTGAAGTATGGGATTCATTTCTTCTCATATTAATTTACATGAAACTATAAAGTTAGCATGGTTTATCCATTGGACTGAAATGGAATTAACATAATAGTTGTTAAACCATATTGAAAAATAATTTTAAAGAGATATCTTGTCAATGTTTTATATAGTGATAATTGTCTTCCTTTTGATATTGTAAATAGTTTGTTGTCTATTCTATTCTTGTATACAATGATGTTATAGTTGGTTTATCTAGTTACATTCCCTGGAAAAAGGTAAATGCATAAATCTAGTAATTGAAAATTGGTTGGATTATGGAATTTTAAGGGAGATGTTTAAATAAATGTGACATTCCTTGTAATTTGATAATGAACAAATTGATGAAATTTTCCTTTTTAATTGAATATGGTCTTCACGTGTGTATGTAATTTATAAATAACCTGAAGCCTGTAATGTTTTGTTGATGATAATAATAAAAATTCATGTTATTTGAAAATGGTATTCCACAAAGTTTGATAGAACTGGTTTTATACTAGGAATAATGTTGTGATAGATTGTTATAGTTGATACCTTAGGATTACCATATTTGTAAACTATGAATAATGAATTACTAAATTAAATACGGAATAAAAACTAGATGTTTCTTAATGTTAAATTTTTTAGTATAAGATTTCACAAAATCTTATAAAGGTCGAATTCCTTATGTTGTAATTTTTAGGATCTTGTTTGAATGTGAAGGTGGAATACATTTTTTATATCTGAGATTGAAATTTTGAATGTGCATGTTTTATTTGTAACTTTATATGTGATATGGATGTGATCCTTTCCATCTGATGTGAATTAATAATGTGGTGCTTGAGCCTGGAATGGATGATGTAATATGGGGTGGGGAGGACTGAATTATGTAGAATAAGAAGAAAACTTTGAGGGAATGATGCATTGGGATATTTATATGTGTTCTATGGATGTCACTAGAGATGATGAGAGATATTGAAGATTGGTTTACCCTTTGATGTAATAATTTTGGATGCCTACATGAAATGAATCTGTTTACCGACTGATGGATGTGTTGCTTATTTATCTGCACAACTTCACCCACTGTTTGAGGCATATGGATGTGCTTTGTTTCATTTATTAATGTCAGATTATGATGTTTTCCTATAGTACCTATAATAATATATTGATTATAATAATGATTCAAAAATTAAATAAACTATGATGTTGATGTTTCTATATGAAAATGAGATATTACTCTTGAGAAACCATGGAATCATTTGGATTACTAATGGCGGGAATGAACATGAAATTAAGAGATTATAATATTTAATGTGGAATAATGATGAAGGTTAATTGATGGATGATTAATTAACAAAAAAATGGACATGATATGATGGAATTACGTAATTAATGTAGCTCTTAAATTATCATGTACTTATAAGATATCTAGTCCCTAGCTGTGGAAAAATAGTGTCCCGGAGATGATCGATGTATTTTTCCTCATGAATAGGTTATACACATAGTGTCATTCTGAAATTTAATTTATATCATAAATGTTTTTTGGTTTCATATGATACCCCACCCATGATATTTAGGGATAAAAACACCCAGTGGACTCTGGGAGGGGGTTTCCCCAACAACTTAGTGTGAGGATTGATATATTAATACACCATCTGGTCTCTCTCTCTTCTCTATGTAGTATTATGAAATTGTATGCATTATTCATAGTTTCACCATGTATGTGGGTAATGGTTTTTAGTGATTATGGTTATTTCACACACATGCATATTCCGATATAGTATCTAAGTGGTTATTATAGGTATAACTTCTATAGGCTGTGATGGATTGAGGTACCTTACTCAATGTATGGGATACAATGGCTTGAGGTATAATACCCAATGTATGTGACATGTCATACATGCTATGTTGGATCTTATAAAACAAAATATTTACCATAAGGAGAAGAGATATGTGATGATGTGATTCATAATGTGCATGTGGGAATACTTGACCTAGGTGATTATGGGATGGATAATTGAAGAGATAGATGGATCATGACTTGAAATGTTGGGGAAGAGAAGAAAACTATTGTGGAAGCAGTAGCGTGGAACCATTTATGTTTAATTATAATATTATATTATCTCTCATATGATATACATGGTGAGAGATATCCATGGTGAGGCTAGTAACATTGAATACCTATTTAGGTGATGGGATAGGTTCACTATTATAAATTGTTATTGAGCATAATTTTTTTATACATTTCCTGAGATTATTTAAGAAGGATGCTTCTGAGTGTAGTATCATTCTCACTCTACATATATATATACTATTTTTCAGGTTAGTCAGAGAAGTTGGGATATCAATATAAATATTACTAGAACATGGTTTTGCATGAACATATTGGGATTTGTGTTCTCAACTATCTTTACCATTTTTTTCTTGTAGTTTCCCTTTCAGTTATTTTAGTACTTTTTGAAATTGTATTTACGTACTTGTTATGTATTATATATATATATATATTTGAGAATGTTTTCATTGGAGTATATGTCTTATCATTATCTTATGCATCTTCTCTTTGTGGGAAATTCGGCCCATATGTATGCTTTAATAATCTCAATGCTAGTCACCAACCCAGGGAATACTAGAAGGAGGACTCAGGTAGTATCCATCATCCTTATCATATTTCCCAAACAACAGGGTAATATTTGAGGAATGGGGTCACTAAATAGTGGTATAAGAGTTTCATTTTGAGGGATATAACAGATCTTCGAGTCTATCACATGTGAGAAAACTTGGATAAGATGGGAAATGGAGTCAGTTATGTTTTGTAATGGATGTAAATACGAGAGACATGCTAAACCCTAGTATTTAACACCTCATATTATTTTGATGCATGGACTATTATGTTTATTTATTCTTCTAAATGAATGGATATTGGTTACGAGTTACATACCTAGAAATGTATTATTCATAATCCTTCGTTTCACCTATGTATGAAATGGGGAGACATTAGGATATGTTAAAAACATAAACAATATAACAAAATAATTAATTGATTAATAGTAATTATTCCATATTCATGGTTTATCATTATAATTTTTTTCTTTTTGTATTCATGGATATAAGTGGATGTCTGTGTCAATTCCCATCGAATATGTTCCATAGGATCAGCGAGTATAACTATAGAGAGTAGTAGTTTAAAATGAAAACAATGTGAAGGATGAAACTCTTATAGTATTAACACAAAAGTATAGAAGCATGTAGGCTCTGCTCTAGATAAGCTCATAGATAACTGGTTATATGAGGTTGATATATATTTTAGATCGACCTATTCATAGAAGGATAAAATGGTTTCAATGGTTGTGATAATGATTCATAATGAAATGAGGTTGTGTAAGATCATATTTATTAGATATCACAAGGAGTATGCGGTATCCTGGATAAGGTTAAGAGAATAGTTCAAAGAATAGTTTCTTTAGCCAACTATGATGATGTCCATCCACTAGTATCTTCATTTCCATTAATAGTGGTGTTCCAAAAAATTGGAGTTTGTGATTTTTAGGACCCTTTTTCAATATTCTATTTATATGTTTCTAAATTAGGAGTCTAGATAGAGGAATTTTGCAGTTATATTCATCTAAAGATCTAATGATAGGTCACCCGATTTATGTTATTGATATAACTCATGGTGATTTTGAGATAAGAGGTTATAGAGAGTATGATGTCTAGAATCATATCATCCAGAGAGGGTATTAATTATGATTCCACAAAAATTTGTGTTGTTTTTTGTGGTTCATCGTTTCAAGGATAGAATAGATTTCAGTCATTCAGGTGAATTCCCAGGCCAAATTATCTCATTTCACTAGGGGTGGAGGTTCCAAAATCTATTACAAGGAATAATTCATGTATTTTTTATGGTTTCTAAGATAATCCACAGTGATAATGTCTGATCTTTATATGAAGTCCATGTGAATAATGTGTTCTTTATTAGGATTCCTCGTTGAGGTTTTTTTATCTGAGAGACAAGAACAAGTAGGTTTCTCCTAATTGGGAACAGCAAATAGGAGATTATGTGGGAATTGGATAACCCTGATATGATCTTTATTCATATATATTACATAATGTACATGTAGGTGGTTCTTATTAGGGTCATATAGATCATGGAACAGGTCATTTTAATTTTCATGTTCTTTCATTTCCTATTTCAGGAAATCCAGACATCATTTGAAGTAAAATTTTCTTGTTATCTTCATGGTTTGATCCTTTGTTTGATGCCAGGGAGTCAAACTCCTTCATATAACCATTCCTTGTCCATTCCATTAGAATTGGTCTATAGATTAATCTAGTGACCTTGGTGTTGACTACACTAGTTGGAGGTTAAGATGACTCCTATGAAGTATATATAGACTAGGATCAAGTTATGTAGTAGAATCTCATTGGGTAGACTTCTTATGTTTGTAGATAAATCCTTGCGACATAATCCTCAATATATACTAGTTGTATTTAGTGTAGGATATTTTCGATTACATCAAGATATTGGTTCTGTTCTATAATTCTAATAAAGAACTGACAATGTTTGTTGGTGGGAGATAACCATAGATTGGTCAACAGAGTGTTTCATCCTTGTCATCCATGATATTTCATTTGATGATGATTTCATCAAAGTATTAGAAAACCGTTTTTCATATTTTCATCGATGATTACCATAATGTATTTTTTAACATTCTTATAGAATTACCCCCTCGAAGGGAGATCGTGTTTGGGATTGATATGAAATTAGGTATTTATCTTATCTTGATGTCACCATATAGGATGATACAATATGATTTGAGAGAGATATTAGGGAAACATGATGATATATTCTATCAAGGTTTTGTTTAGTCGAGTATTTCACCTAGGGGAGAACCAGTTTCCTTCATGATGAAGGATGATGATAGATTTCAAATATTCATCAATTTGTAGCTCTAGAGCAAGGAGAGAGTAAGGAAATGATATCATAAAATTTTTATTGATGATTTTTAAGACAAACTGAAATGATCAATTTATTTATTGATGATTTATTTGTGGATAGGATATCATCTGATGTGAGTGAAAGTTGAGGATATTATAAAGAATTCTTTCTGATGCCTTTATGTGCATTATGAGTTTTTTAGGATACAGTTTGGTGTGACGAATAATCTAAAAAATTTCATGGGGTTTATGAACACAATGTTCCTAGTGTTCATGGATATGTTTATGATGGTTTTTATTGATGAAACCCTTTTGAAAGTTGTTCCAAAAGATCATATTGTAGAGAATCTTCAATCCATTTTGAGAGTTCTTTATCATGAATAGCTATTTTTTAAGTTGACGATGTGTGAGTTATGGGCTCAAGAATTTTTTTCATGGTTTAATGTGTCATCCTAACAAGGAGTGGATGTAGATCCATCGAATATGGAGGCAATAGTTTTTTCAATATCCCTAAGATAGTGATATAGGATAGGGGTTTCTTGGGTTTTTAGACTATCATAAGAGGATAGAAATTTTTTTCTCTTAGGTTGTGACTCATTTGATATCCTTGAATATGAAGGATCATACATTCTTGTGGACATAAAATCATTAGGAATATTTTGATTACTCTATAGAGATGTTGGTGACCACTCCAGCCCTTTATTTACAATTAGAGGGAGTTATGTTTGAGGTTTTCTGTGATTCATTGCATCTTGGTTTGGGTTGTGTTATGATTCCATATAGATAAGTTATTTATTATGGGTATTTGAAGTTATATACCTATCAATATAAATATTCTAACAATGATATATAGTTAGAAAAATTCATATTTTCAATTATGTTGGGGAGACAATACCTCATTATAAGAAATTTTTCATTTTTACTAATCATTCGAGCCTGAGGAATGTCTTCTCCCCACATGTCGTGAACATCTGAAAATGCCTATGAATGGAATTATTGCGGGGATATGAATTTGGGATTTTATATACACTAATAAAAATAAATTTTTTAGCTAACACACTAAGGAAGAAGCCACAAAATGATTTCATAATTGAATTTAGATATTATTGTATAGTAATAGAATATATCACAGTTAAGCTTTATAATATTAAGAGGATAGAGGGCTAGGTTTTCCTCAAGAATTGAGTAAAATAATTTTTTGTGTCAAAGGTTGATGAATTCAAATTTATTGATTCAATTTTTGATGTATGGATATATCATGTTTCCTTCGGTTATTCCCCTGATGGTTGGTTTGAGGATGGACAACACCAGTGGTTATTCAAGGGAAGGATTTTTTTTTCACTTTAGAAATGTGTGATATGGTTCTATGTGGGTTAAATGGAACACTGTTATAGGTACATACTGACAAGAAACATATTTACCAAGATTTTAGAGGCCAGTTTTGGTGTCCTGGATTGAAGGATGTAGTCACAAAGTTTGTGTCTCGGTGTTCGGTCTGTAGAAGGTGAAGGCCATGAACTGTATTCATTGTGTTTTTCTCTATCCATTAGATGTTCCCTAGTAGAAGTGTGAATACAGATCAATGGACTTAATTATTATTTTACCTTGAGATAATGGATTATTTCATTCTATATGTTTGATGGTAAATTGTATGATGAAATCATCTTACTTTATAGGGATTAGGGTGTTGCGCTCAATATAGGTTTTGTCAAGGTAGTATCTAGAGAAGGTGGTGAGATTCCATAGAGAAATAAAGATGATAATATATGTTAGAGATCCACATTTTACCTATATGGTATGAATAAGAATCTATCATGCTTTTGGATCATATTTATTCCTTAATACTTCTTTTAATTCTAAAATTGATTGTTAGACAAAGAAGACCATCCAGGGCCATTAAAAATGTTTTGTTATTGTTTCTTTGATTTTATAGTTTCTTGGTTGAGGAACCTTTCCTTGGTTTTGTTTTAGAAGAAAAATAGTTTTCACCCCACCATTAGTAGGGCATCATTTGAAGCTTTATACATCCATATATTCAATTATACACTCCTTCGGACATCGGTTAGAGAGGAAGTAGTTATTAATATTGAAATAGTAAAAAAATAAGGTAGATATTGTTTAGGAGATTTTTGAAAGAATGATATAACTGCAGTATCATCATAAATCATATGATGACCATTTGAGGAGACCTCTGGAGTTTGATGTTGGAGATAATGTGTTTGAGAAGGTGAATCCTCATCATTATAATTGAAGGTCCAGTTGTGGGAGTAATACTTCTCTTTATTGGGTTTCACGTTTGGAGTTGTTGTCTTGAATTGTATTAAAGGTGTATTGGATAACACTTCTACCATAGATGATATGGTAACATGATAACTTTAAGGTTTTGAAATCCCATTATTATCATCATGATAACTCTCATGTCATCAATTGGGTGTGATATTAATTTTGAAAATGATGCAACCTTTTACGAATAGCCTATAGCTATCTAGGACCTCCAATATAAAGTGTTGTGCGGACATAAAATTACCCTAATTTTGTATTATACAGAAAATAGGAAATGTATGAGAGTACATTGGAATGTAAATCGTAGTTATGTGATCAGTTTCCCACAATATTTTTTGTTTATTTGTTCTTTTTTTGAAATACTATTTGTGGCTATTTAAACTTTAGTTGGTTTATGAAATGTTTTAACTTCTTTTTTATTATGGCATTTGTCTCATTTGAGAGGTATATCCCCTTAAGAGTGTAGAGACCCGTATCTTGACGTACATGAACATTACATTACTTTTGCGGAATACTTAGTACATAACAAAAACACACACACAAGGATCGTAATAGTTTAGTGTCTTTGGAAACTCAGAACGTAATCTTCTAATCGTGGTGAAAGATCTTCAACATCTCCTATAAAGATCTTCCCCCTTTTTTTTAGCTAAAACCTTTCTTTATATCCTGGGGAAAAGAAAACATAAAAGGGTGAGCTCAAATTCTCAGTAAGGGTAAACAAAAGAAAAATTAATCACATCATATTCATAAGAACATAACTTTTGGAAATCTTAACCTGCAAAAGAGAGCATAATTTCATAACATGGGATAAATCATAGAAGTGAAAATGAGATCATAACTTAAAACATTACTCATTGTGGCATACACACATAATCATAGAGAATCATTTCTTGTTAGTCAAGACTCATTGCCAAGACTATCTTAGTGGACAAAGTCCCTTTCTGAATCGAGTAATCCTCGTTTCAGTCCTGTTTCACTGAACCGGTATAGCCTACCATTCCAGCCATGTCTATCTAATGAGATATAAAATCTTTACCCAATGCATTGGAGGGAGATATAGGTCCCACCCATCTTATAATGAATCCTTTCTTATGTGTGCCACATAATCATAAACCATACATCATAGTGTAACCCATGTAATAAAAATGGGATTCTTAAACAACATGACATCATAAAACAATTCATATAAGATAAAGGAATTCATAAAAATATTTCCATCACAACATAATCAAATCCATGTAATAATAGGGATAAAAACAGAACCCTTTTATTATCTTAGATGGAAAATAATTTTGATAAAATACTTGAACTCCATTCTTGAGAAAAATTTCCTTTCTACTTCAAAAACATTTTTCCTTTCATAACATGTCATACGACTTTAAAATAAAATAAGTTGATTAAAAATAAACATGAAAACTTGTAAAGGATGCTTCTTGGAAATAATGTTTTAAAAATCCATTCATTCCGTATAAGTTAAAAAATCATTCTTTGTACTTTTGTCGGAAAAGTCAAAAAGTACCTCGTACGAAAAAAAATGACAAAAGATTCCTTTCATATTCTTTACTAAAAACTCACCGAAGGGTAAAAATTGGAATTAAAATATTGTAAGTGGATGGAAATAATATTACATATTGATGAAACATGGATGTGGATGATAAAATACACCCCAGTAAATACTTACGAATAAACAATCTCGGATAAAAATGAGATTGTGATATTTCCCTTACCTTAGGTCCGACTTGCTTTGTAAGTGTCCAAACCTCCTGTATAATGATTTAAATCATGTTATTGACTTATTACAGAATCATATTCATTGTTATGATATCATATATGGTTCACTTATGACATTATATTACCCGTTCTTTTGTAAATTCCATGTTAAAGAAGCGTTTTGGGTAAAATCGTTTCATTTATCGTAGGTGTTTTGACTTGTTGTTCTTGACATCATTATTACTTATATCATGATTTACTTACTTCCAGAATATAAAATATGATTTATATATCATATATATTCAATATATATATATATAATAGGTAGATAAATAAAATGAAAAACACCGTTCATGGAGACGGTAGTCCGTACGTACGCATGAACGCTGTTTTCCTTTCCTTATTGTCTTGAAATGGAAGTAAGTAGATGACATACATCAGTATATATATACATAAATCCAGTAGCTTTATAATGTCATATATTTCATTATTATTTCTTATATATACATTATAATCATTCTTAAATGGTTAACATGGAGAATGAATCTCATCGCGTCGTGGAGACGGTATTCCGTACGTACGCACGAGCGATGATATCATTTCTATAAATATTGAATTGAATTGGAGTGGATTATACAATATATCAGAATCAATATGATGTTGTAATAACTATGTATAGTTATTCTTTACACCATTATACCCATCCATGTAAGGTGGTGGTGGAAAATAGATTACAACACGGCGTGGAGACGGTATTCCGTACGTACGCACGCGCGGTGATTTCTTTTTCCGTAGGATGGATAGATGGTGAAATAGGGTTGTTTCATACTTATAATAACATATCAGTATATGAGTGATACTGATGTTATTACTTCATAATTAAACATCCTAAGAAGAAGAAGTGGAAGAAGAAATAAAGATGAAAGAATTGGTAACGGTAATTACCTCTTCTTTGAAGTGCCTCTTTGAGACCTCCTCTTAGGACACTAAAATTGGTCTTTGAGGAAGACCAGAACCTCTAGGATGTTTCTAGGGAAGTGGAGAGGAGAAATTGGCAGGGGTTGGCCGAGCTTGAGTGCTCAAATTGGTGTGAGGAGGAGGGGGAGGAGGTGTCCTTTTATAGGGGAGGAGAGGGGCACCTTAGGAATATCTCAAAATATTATTTTATATTAAAGTCAAAATCGGTTTATAATGGTTCCAAAGGGTCTTATTTCGAAGCTAATGTGGGGATGGGTCGAAATCCTATCAACCAATAGGATTTAGACAAGTTTAGGGTATTATTTTAACCTTATCAATTAGATTTAACTCTAAGTTAAATAATTTAACTTTTACCGTGTCTTTTTGTTTTCTTTCACTATATGGTTAATAAACTTACTATAACATGCCAAACGAACCCCAAATTGTATATTATTAATACATATATCCTTATCTATGTCATTTGGCCGAACCTTAGATTTTTAGGAATGAAATAACAATTAATAATATAATATTTGATTTAAAAACTATTTTGTGTCAATTTTGACACTATTTGATATATGATTTTTGTGAGAGTCATAACAGAATTAAATGTTCTAACCAAGTTAATTAAATCAACATTAATATATCATAGTAACCTATAAAATTAGTGTAATTCATAAAAAATCTCAAATTACATTTATTTTGGTATTTATATTATCAATTATGTCAATATTTCATTAATAAGATAATTACTGCATCATCTTTGTGTCATAAATAAATTATATTATTTGATGTCTAAAAATTACAAATAAAATACCATCATGTAGGAAAGCTTTTTAGATTTCTAATGAATATTTATAGTCGAATTTATCTTATGTATAACCCCATATTAAAAATGATTTACTTATTAAACTTTGATTTTAACTATTTTAACCCTTCTTTAAATAAATTAATAATAAATGTCCTAATCTAATCCAAGTGGGCCTAAATGGTCATATTTTATTCCTAAGTTTGTTTTTGGTCGAATTACACTTTTCCAATAGAATTAGGACATGTGTTAGGGTAATAGTAATATCATATTTACCCTTAGTTACCCTATTTACTATTAACCGTGGTAAAAAAAGTAAAAAGTTACTATTCACCAAAAATTATTTTCATCTCATTGAACGACATTTTAGTCCTTGATATTAACCGTGTCTCTCGGATTTTCGAAATTCCATTCACAGAAGCGGTAAAATTAAGTTTTATGCAAAATTCAGTTTTTAACCTACCACTTAGTAGTTTCACTATTCATCAAAAATTGATGTTTTTCAGAACAATGCCAAAATTTCATCCCAAGCTATATTTCATATTCCGAATTCAAAAATGAAGTCTATTTTACCAAATTCATAACATAAAAGTTGCATTAATTAATTTTATAATTAAATCCCGCTGTTAAAACAAATAGCGTGTTTTTTAAGAAACAATATCTATCAAAAGATTGACACTTGTTTATGTCAAGTTTAAATGTGAAATTACATCCAATGACCAACATTGTATTAAATTGTAAAAATATATTCTAAATATACTTTAAAACCACTCAAATTAATAATTTATCACTATTAATTATTTCGATTGAAAAAGTTGTTTTTAATTAAAATTTAGTAATTTCCACTATTCATCAAAATATGAAAGTTATCCGAAAATTACCAAAATTTCACCTTAGGCTAAAATCGATACTCCGAATCCAAAAATAAAGTTCATTTTGAAAAATAAGATTTACAGAATTTTAAAAAGTGGTTATTACTATTCATAACGGCTAGTTTTAATAATATTTTAATAGCATATCGTTGTTTAATGAAACTCAGTATTGCGTATTACACACGCTATCGAGGAAGGTCGCGATTGCGTGTAATGCAAGACAAGTCAAGGATGTGTGTTGTGAAAGCTCCTTTTGGTGTAGCGTACAACACAAGACATTAGTGAAATAAAAAAGAATATTTTTCATAAAATCTCGGGCTGTTACATTCTACCCCCCTTAAAATGAATTTCGCCCTCGAAATTCGTCGGGGTTATAAATGGTTTACTATTCGAAAGTTTCTTTAATAGAAACCCACATCGTAAAAGGGAATACCAAAACTTGGCTTTAAAAACTAAAGTATGAAATGTAACGATTACCCAAATAAACTAATCACTGGGTTTCCACATAGGTGAAAATATGGATATGGAAGAGAAATCTAACCATCATGTTCTGATGGAGAGTGGTAGAGAACATGGCTATGGAAAAGCCAGTAATCACAAATCCATAAATTTGTGACGATCTAAGGTACCATCTGATTCATCAGGTATAAGAGAACTAGGACAACATTTTTGGTTTTCAAGATCATTTCCCTAAAGTTGAAAATTTGAATTAGAATAAATACTTACTTTATTTTGATACAATATCACTGTTGTTCGTGCCTTGAACAATTTCCACTTCATCTCTTAAATAAATGAAGTTGAATTTGTTATTCGTGAAGTGTTAGCAGATCATGTGATAGAATGACGGGTCATTCCATCTATTTCAAACAAAAGGTTAGCAAAATTATATACATAAGTCGATCTATAGTGAGATTAATCACATATGGACTTATACTTCATATATCATGCTGCTTAATATAATAAAACTAGTTTCTACTAAACAGGGACTTCCTGTAGGACAGTGGTAGGCGATAAAGGACAGTCGCACTTCGGTTGTGGGTTCGATTCCTACAGCCTTGTCCGAAGCGATGGGCTGTCGCCCGTCCTGTAGGTTGTCCTTTTTCTAAAACTACGTTACTATAACATCCCATCAATAATATCGAAAATCTTCTATCCTTAAACAATACTAACTTATGTCCAACATAATCCAGTCTAATCTTTAGGCTTATACATAATACTGCAGTCCACTCTCATAATATAGTGACAACGATTACCAGAGATTTAATACTGTCGTTGATCCCCATATATCTTGTTGGTCACATTCCAAACATTCAAAGGCCTTAATCTTGTACTGTCTTGAATACCCATTGAACCGTAGTGAAAACATGAATGCAGTTAAAAGTTAACACTTTTCACATTCCAAAATCCTCAAAATTCTATATAATCAAACCATGATATCACTTAGTCCTTATATCAATCATGAGCTCATGAATACTATCAAACATTTAATTTTCTCCTTATCCCTTCATTATGCGCATATCATCTACATTCCAAAAATATCTGAATAACCTTTCATGGATACTGGTAACATTAATCATACACTTTCAAAACACAAGGAAAGACAACAGTGTAACAATCCATAGATGTCTCTTTATTCCAAAATTACACATGATAAACATGTAATCATTCCACTACATTCTCAAACCATTGACCGAGCTTCAAAAATTCTTTCATCTCACATATCATTTGTAGTCTCTTCATCATCATCCACATAAATACTACCCATATGGCCATACTGATTCTCGTCATGAGTCTTTCCCTTAGGGCATTTGTTTGCATAATGCCCATACATTCCACATTTAAAACACTTAACCATTTTTGATGTCGTAGCAATACCATTATCCTCATCCATGGTGTTAACCGACCCTTTTCCTTTGCACTTACTTGCTTTGTGTCCTTCTTTTCCACACCCAAAGCATCGTCCAGTTCCCTTGAAACATTCTCCTTGATGCCTCTTCCCACATGATTTACATAGGGGAAATTGAACTTTCTTTCCTCTATGATCATCATGGAACTCTATCTTTCTCTTATTAGTCGAGTCAGGAAACTTACCAAATTTTACTTTATTGATCATGTTGTGAGATTGCTGATTCGGCATAATAATGATGTTTGGACATCCAAATCCCATTTCATTGGGTTGCTCATGAAGAATATCATTCCATTGTCCATCATATCCTCCATTATTGTGAATCATCTTGTTTCCAGCCATTTTCTAAAACCCAAACAGAATAGTGTTAGATGCAAAAATCGTAATAAAGGGGGAGTAACTTAAATATCTATCATCTTTGGTTTAATCTAATATCGTTACCATAGTTCTAGAACTATATCCTATACGTATACTTATCCTTAGGGGCATCCCTAGACATACCTTAGAAATATCTCTAGGGATCTCACTAACGTTTTCGCATCCTAGTTTCCAAAGGTTGACTAAACCTTTCCTCTGATACCAACTGTAGAGACCCGTATCTTGACGTACATGGACATTACATTACTTTTGCGGAATACTTAGTACATAACAAAAACACACACACAAGGATCGTAATAGTTTAGTGTCTTTGGAAACTCAGAACGTAATCTTCTAATCCTGGTGAAAGATCTTCAACATCTCCTATAAAGATCTTCCCCCTTTTTTTTAGCTAAAACCTTTCTTTATATCCTGGGGAAAAGAAAACATAAAAGGGTGAGCTCAAATGCTCAGTAAGGGTAAACAAAAGAAAAATCAATCACATCATATTCATAAGAACATAACTTTTGGAAATCTTAACCTGCAAAAGAGAGCATAATTTCATAACATGGGATAAATCATAGAAGTGAAAATGAGATCATAACTTAAAACATTACTCATTGTGGCATACACACATAATCATAGAGAATCATTTCTTGTTAGTCAAGACTCATTGCCAAGACTATCTTAGTGGACAAAGTCCCTTTCTGAATCGAGTAATCCTCGTTTCAGTCCTGTTTCACTGAACCGGTATAACCTACCATTCCAGCCATGTCTATCTCATGAGATATAAAATCTTTACCCAATGCATTGGAGGGAGATATAGGTCCCACCCATCTTATAATGAATCCTTTCTTATGTGTGCCACATAATCATAAACCATACATCATAGTGTAACCCATGTAATAAAAATGGGATTCTTAAACAACATGACATCATAAAACAATTCATATAAGATAAAGGAATTCATAAAAATATTTCCATCACAACATAATCAAATCCATGTAATAATAGGGATAAAAACAGAACCCTTTTATTATCTTAGATGGAAAATAATTTTGATAAAATACTTGAACTCCATTCTTGAGGAAAATATCCTTTCTACTTCAAAAACATTTTTCCTTTCATAACATGTCATACGACTTTAAAATAAAATAAGTTGATTAAAAATAAACTTGAAAACTTGTAAAGGAAGCTTCTTGGAAATAATGTTTTAAAAATCCATTCATTCCGTATAAGTTAAAAAATCATTCTTTGTACTTTTGTCGGAAAAGTCAAAAAGTACCTCGTACGAAAAAAAATGACAAAAGATTCCTTTCATATTCTTTACTAAAAACTCACCGAAGGGTAAAAATTGGATTTAAACTATTGTAAGTGGATGGAAATAATATTACATATTGATGAAACATGGATGTGGATGATAAAATACACCCCAGTAAATACTTACGAATAAACAATCTCGGATAAAAATGAGATTGTGATATTTCCCTTACCTTAGGTCCGACTTACTTTGTAAGTGTCCAAACCTCCTGTATAATGATTTAAATCATGTTATTGACTTATTACAGAATCATATTCATTGTTATGATATCATATATGGTTCACTTATGACATTATATTACCCGTTCTTTTGTAAATTCCATGTTAAAGAAGCGTTTTGGGTAAAATCATTTCATTTATCGTAGGTGTTTTGACTTGTTGTTCTTGACATCATTATTACATATATCATGATTTACTTACTTCCAGAATATAAAATATGATTTATATATCATATATATTCAATATATATATATATATATATATAATAGGTAGATAAATAAAATGAAAAACACCGTTCATGGAGACGGTAGTCCGTACGTACGCCTGAACGCTGTTTTCCTTTCCTTATTGTCTTGAAATGGAAGTAAGTAGATGACATACATAGGTATATATATACATAAATCCAGTAGCTTTATAATGTCATATATTTCATTATTATTTCTTATATATACATTATAATCATTCTTAAATGGTTAACATGGAGAATGAATCTCATCGCGTCGTGGAGACGGTATTCCGTACGTACGCACGAGCGATGATATCATTTCTATAAATATTGAATTGAATTGGAGTGGATTATACAATATATCAGAATCAATATGATGTTGTAATAACTATGTATAGTTATTCTTTACACCATTATACCCATCCATGTAAGGTGGTGGTGGAAAATAGATTACACCACGGCGTGGAGACGGTATTCCGTACGTACGCACGCGCGGTGATTTCTTTTTCCGTAGGATGGATAGATGGTGAAATAGGGTTGTTTCATACTTATAATAACATATCATTATATGAGTGATACTGATGTTATTACTTCATAATGAAACATCCTAAGAAGAAGAAGTGGAAGAAGAAATAAAGATGAAAGAATTGGTAACGGTAATTACCTCTTCTTTGAAGTGCCTCTTTGAGACCTCCTCTTAGGGCACTAAAATTGGTCTTTGAGGAAGACCAGAACCTCTAGGATGTTTCTAGGGAAGTGGAGAGGAGAAATTGGCAGGGGTTGGCCGAGCTTGAGTGCTCAAATTGGTGTGAGGAGGAGGGGGAGGAGGTGTCCTTTTATAGGGGAGGAGAGGGTCACCTTAGGAATATCTCAAAATATTATTTTATATTAAAGTCAAAATCGGTTTATAATGGTTCCAAAGGGTCTTATTTCGAAGCTAAAGTGGGGATGGGTCGAAATCCTATCAACCAATAGGATTTAGACAAGTTTAGGGTATTATTTTAACCTTATCAATTAGATTTAACTCTTAGTTAAATAATTTAACTTTTACCGTGTCTTTTTGTTTTCTTTCACTATATGGTTAATAAACTTACTATAACATGCCAAACGAACCCCAAATTGTATATTATTAATACATATATCCTTATCTATGTCATTTGGCCGAACCTTAGATTTTTAGGAATGAAATAACAATTAATAATATAATATTTGATTTAAAAACTATTTTGTGTCAATTTTGACACTATTTGATATATGATTTTTGTGAGAGTCATAACAGAATTAAATGTTCGAACCAAGTTAATTAAATCAACATTAATATATCATAGTAACCTATAAAATTAGTGGAATTCATAAAAAATCTCAAATTACATTTATTTTGGTATTTATATTATCAATTATGTCAATATTTCATTAATAAGATAATTACTGCATCATCTTTGTGTCATAAATAAATTATATTATTTGATGTCTAAAAATTACAAATAAAATACCATCATGTAGGAAATATTTTTAGCTTTCTAATGAATATTTATAGTCGAATTTATCTTATGTATAGCCCCATATTAAAAATGATTTACTTATTAAACTTTGATTTTAACTATTTTAACCCTTCTTTAAATAAATTAATAATAAATGTCCTAATCTAATCCAAGTGGGCCTAAATGGTCATATTTTATTCCTAAGTTTGTTTTTGGTCGAATTACACTTTTCCAATAGAATTAGGACATGTGTTAGGGTAATAGTAATATCATATTTACCCTTAGTTACCCTATTTACTATTAACCGTGGTAAAAAAAGTAAAAAGTTACTATTCACCAAAAATTATTTTCATCTCATTGAACCACATTTTAGTCCTTGATATTAACCGTGTCTCTCGGATTTTCGAAATTCCATTCACAGAAGCGGTAAAATTAAGTTTTATGCAAAATTCAGTTTTTAACCTACCACTTAGTAGTTTCACTATTCATCAAAAATTGATGTTTTTCAGAACAATGCCAAAATTTCATCCCAAGCTATATTTCATATTCCGAATTCAAAAATGAAGTCTATTTTACCAAATTCATAACATAAAAGTTGCATTAATTAATTTTATAATTAAATCCCGCTGTTAAAACAAATAGCGTGTTTTTTAAGAAACAATATCTATCAAAAGATTGACACTTGTTTATGTCAAGTTTAAATGTGAAATTACATCCAATGACCAACATTGTATTAAATTGTAAAAATATATTCTAAATATACTTTAAAACCACTCAAATTAATAATTTATCACTATTAATTATTTCGATTGAAAAAGTTGTTTTTAATTAAAATTTAGTAATTTCCACTATTCATCAAAATATGAAAGTTATCCGAAAATTTCCAAAATTTCACCTTAGGCTAAATTCGATACTCCGAATCTAAAAATAAAGTTCATTTTGAAAAATAAGATTTACAGAATTTTAAAAAGTGGTTATTACTATTCATAACGGCTAGTTTTAATAATATTTTAATAGCATATCGTTGTTTAATGAAACTCAGTATTGCGTATTACACACGCTATCGAGGAAGGTCGCGATTGCGTGTAATGCAAGACAAGTCAAGGATGTGTGTTGTGCAAGCTCCTTTTGGTGTAGCGTACAACACAAGACATTAGTGAAATAAAAAAGAATTTTTTTCATAAAATCTCGGGCTGTTACAAAGAGTGTTTAAGATATAATTGTTTCTATTTAATGTTTTTTCACATGTTCCATTGATGGGTGTTTGTAATCCTATTATGGAGAGATTATTGAGAGGTAACTCATCGGGTGGATGATCAGAAAACTCCTTTCATTTTCTCTCTAGGTTTGGTTTTAGATTCTCAAGTATAAGAACTATTTGATAGGTATCTAATGTAAGTAAATAGATCTATATGGAAATACCTATGCATGTTTATGAACCCCTAGGTTATCATAGTATGATTAAAGGATTTTTTTGGGGGTTTGTCTATTGAAATATGGAAGCATGGGTAACTTACTACATAAGTGTGGGTTGATGGTGTACGAGGGGTTTACAGCGTAAGTGTGACATAGATTATGTCATCCGGCCCAGATAATTTATATCTTATAAAATATATTTATTATGTAAATAAATTTTGATTTTAAATGGTTCATGAAACATTTTTTCCCTCAAAACATAAAATTCAACACATTTATGATGTAAATAGATGAGTTATGCCATTAATGTACCATGTACAATGAAATTTATAACATGTAGTTCCCTAACCATTTTCAAAACCTACAAAAGTTTCTCCCAAATATCTCGGATTCAAGTAGTATCATCTCTAGGAGATTAAGGGGCCTTTAATAGTGATTAATCCATGATTTGTATGTCTAAACCATGCTGATCAAAGCAACATTATACTACTCCTCTCAGGATTCCTCAAACTGGTTCCTCCGTTTTTTCATTCAATATATTGGCTATTTCTTCTCCATATTGTAATGGAGTTTTGTCATTTTTGTCATAGTTTTGGCATGAAATACTTATAGAGAGGGAGTCTTATTATTGTATAGGTTACCAAAATATATGAAAATGGTCAGTTTTATTGTGATGAACATTGAAATTTTTTAGGTAGGGGATTCATTGAAAATTCTCTTTATTTACATAAAATTGTAATGTTATCATGGTTTATCCCATTACAAGGTAATTTAATTGAACTAATAATTATTTAATTGGATTATTAAATAATTGGATAGTTATCACATGTCGATTTTGGTACCCTGATAATGATTTTCCTCTTGATGTTCTAAATAGTCTGATATTTATTCTATGCTTCAATATTCATTTTTTCTCATGGTTTAACATGTTTATTTTACTTAAAAATCGTAATGAATTAAATTCCATTAATTTTTATTTGGTTGGCATAAAAATTTCTATGAGTCTTTTTTAAATGAATCTGACATTCCTTGCAATTTGATGATAATAAAATTTATGAAATGTGCATTTTTAATTAAATTTGATATTCCAAGTGTTAATGGAATTTATAAACATACTGAATCATGTTAATAGTTTTTATGATAATAATAAAAAGGAATTTTAATAAATAATGGTTCCTCTCATGGTTCGATGAAACATATTTTACGAAAGGAATCATGTAATGATTTCTTGTTATATTAGATGACTTATGTTGTTCATAGTTGGATACTATGAATAGTAAAATATTTAATTCAATATGAAATAAAAAATATTTCATTATTAAATATAAATAGATGGGTATATGTGCTCATGTTTACATATAAAGGCTGAATGCCTTATTTTGGGAGTTAGGAGATCTCCATTGAATGTGAACATTGAATTCCTTGTTTTTAGGTCCTATATTTCCCTTATGATTGTGCATGTTTTCATGATTCCTTCTCATGTGCTCTAGATGTGAGCTATTCTATGTGATGTGATATTAACCAATGATGGCTAATCCTGAGATGACAAATGTGATATGGGGTAGGGTGTCCTAGATGATGTTGTATAAGTAGAAACATGTGATGGATCAATGAATTTGAATATACATATGGGTGTCATGAATGGTACTAGATATGATGGAATGGGTTGAAGATTGGATTACATGTTAATGTTATAAAGCTAGATGATGTCTTGAAATGAACCAATTTAATGAATTATGGTTAGGTTTCTTTTTTATCTACATTCATTACCCACTGCCTGAGGTGGCTAGATGTTATTGGTTTTGTTCCATAATGGTTTTTTATTTAACACCCGAGCATCCATAGTACGCTTCTGTTTGAATAATACAGTAGCGTGTGTTATACACAACTTTGAGTTCTAACACACACAACAACCAATCAAACAAGCCGTTATCAATAGTAACACCCACTTTTTTAAATTTTATACATTTTATCTTTTAAAAAGGACTTCATTTTTGGATTTGGAATGTCGAAATTATCTTAGGGTCAATTTTTGGTGCTTTTCTGATAACTTTCATATTTTGATGAATAATGAAAATTACTAAATTTTAATTAAAAGAAACTTTTTTAATCAAAATAATTAATAGTGATCAATTATGAATTTGAGTGGTTTTAAAGTATATTTAGAATATTTTTTACAATTTAATACAATGTTGGTCATTGGACATAATTTCACATTTAAACCATACATAAACAAGTGTCAATCTTTTGATAGTTATTATTTCTTAAAAACACTATTTTTGTTTAGACAGTGGGAATTAATTTTAAATTAATTTCTACCACTTCTGTGTATTGAATATTGAAAAATTGATTACATATATGACATCATAATTCCCAAATTTTTTAAATAAAAAACTCTTATTTTTTGATATTTTGAATAATTACTTCGGTAAATATTTTATTTACCATGGTTAGAGGGTAAATCCGGTAAATAAGTGTAAACAAATAATATTATAGTAATATTAAATTACCATAAACTGTTTCCAAACCCTATTGTTTGATACATGTCCGACCATGGGAATCTTTGTGTCAATTTATTGACCCCTTGGATCCACTTGTAAGTGAAAATGACAATTTATATTAATAAAGTTAAAGTAAATATAAAATTACATAAGCATATATCATTTAGGAAAACAATTTTTACATAGGGTTATATATGTTATATTTTCTACTATAAATATTAATTATAAATATAAAAGTATTTCATACATAAGTGTATTTTATTTATAATTTTTAGACATTGAATAATTAAATTTAATTTTGACACAATAATGATGCAATATTTTCCTTATTAATGAAAGAATAAAATAATTAGAATTATAAATGATAAAATGAATATAATTTGAAAGTTTTGATGCCATCGATGAATTTTATTGGTTAATATGAAATGATATCATTGATTAAATGAATTTGATTCGAATTAATAAAGTTGTTAAGACTTTAAAAAATACAAATTTTTAAATATTGTCCAAATTGACATAAATGAGTTTTTTTAAAAAATATTAAATTATCAATTGATATTATATTCCTAAAAATACATTGTTAGGAAAAAGGACTTATATAATGATATTTTTATCATTAATGGACCTATTGGGGGTCTCTTGGAAGTATATAGTAATTTTATTGACCATATAATATAAAAATACAATGGGACATGGTAAATGTGAAATTATTTAACTAAGAGTTAAATATAAATGATAAGGTTAATATAGGGACCCAAACCTATCTAAAATTTATTAGATGAAATTATTTCAACCCATACCCACCAAAAAAATTTAATAATCCACTTTGGAGCCATTAGAAATGGAATATAAATTTATTATAAATTAATACTTTATGTTTTTCCTAAAGAGCCCCTCCCCACTTTTAAATGGACACCACTTATAACAAATTATTCATACCATCAAACCATTTTTTTTGGAAAAACCCTGCCCAATTATCTTCTCAAATTCCCTCACTTCAACTTAGAGTCCTTATTTTAGTATGAAATCCAACCTATGGATCCCTTTTGATCAAATAAATAAGAAGAAGCCAAAGAAGAGGTAATGTTTTCACCACCCTCTTTCAAGTTGCTTTCTTCTTCCACTTCTTCTTCATTTGATATTTCCATAATAAAATAATAAATCCATTATATTCTATATCATTTTATGTTATTATAAATATGGTATAGGCGTATTCAGTATTCTATCTATATTCATAATGACATGTCACCATACGTGCGTACGCACGGCTTACCGTCTCCACATCATGGTGTAATTGATATTCAAAACATTATTATTTGGATGGGTATGATAATGATGTGTAATTGAAGTAATAATAATAAATATAACATTATAATGATTCTGTATATATGATATGCCGTCCAATTATATACGATTTTAATATCAAAAGAATGATATTGTCGCTCGTGCATACGTACGGACAACCGTCTCCTTGAACGCGATGAGATTCATTCCACATCGTATCCATTCACGAATAGTTTTCATTTGATGGTTAAATATAATTTTTAAAGACCTAATATAATTCTGTATATTAATAAGAAACAACCTATCCATAAAAATCACAGCTTACATAATAAATCATATATAGGAAAACGAATCTGTTAATACCCGAAACAACGATAATACAAAGATATTATTAACAATGAAATGTTAAAATATCATATATGATATCATATTAATGTATATGATTCATGTATAATTTAATAACAAATGTATAACCATTATACAAGTGGTTAACATACCCTCGACCAAGGAAAAGTACAAGGTAAGGTTTTATTTCACAATCTCTACATTATCTGAGGTTGTTTATATGTAATTATCTTCTAGAACCTCTTTATCATCCACATCCATGTTTCTTAAAAATGTATTTCAAATAATTATTAATATTTTATAGACTATGGGTTAAATTAATTTATAACATTTTTTGAGTTTTCATAATATTTTTATAAAGGAATCTTTCTGTAATTTTCCAAACAAGGTCTTTTTTAATCTTTTAGACAGAATTAAGGTATGAATGTATTTTTAACATATAAGGCAGGTGCGGCTTGTTTCTGCCATTATAAAATCATCGAATATTACCTTAAAATCTTATAAGAATATTTTCAAAGAAAATGTTTTCTTTTATAATTATGTGACTTTTAAATGATTTCAAAAAAAGAGATATTTCTCTCAAATGGTTTTGATTTCATCTATGTCAACATCCTTTGATGGATTTTAAGATTATTTGAATTTGATTTATTATGATACAAAACTTCCATATTGTATTGAAGGTTTTGTGATGTGTTTCACTATGGATGTGTCATTTTTATATTATTCATGGTTTATAGAGAAAGTATTGACATTTCGTATGGTAGTTTTAATACGAATGTTTATGTTATGTTTAAACCTGTTCATATGAAGAATGAATTGGACATAATAAGTGATGGGTGAAGCCCGCTATAGCTCCTCAATGCATTGGTAGGTCTCATGAGAAAAACTAGTGTCTTGGTACAAGTCCTTGAAAAAATATTCTTTGTATTCTTGGCACAAGGCCTTGACTATGTGGTAATTATAGTCTGGCATTATGCATTCCATCATTATGAAAGTGGTTAGTGATATTGCATTTGATTATTAGACTAGTAGAATATCCATGTGAATAAGTAAATAGAATTAATTCATTTTATTTTTTCCATATTATGTTGGATTTAAAGATTAAAAGGCTTTTCTTAGTTATAAATTGCCATAAATGTTTACGCTTATTTATGAAAGTTTCTGCTGTATTGTTATCCTTACTGAGCATCTGATCTCACCCCTTTATATGTTTTAATTTACCCAGGATTCCAAGAAGTGTATTGTGATTGATATGCAGGGTTATCACAATGGAATAATAACATTCAAAAAGGATTATTTATGCCGTTTTATATGTTAAGAAGTATAATGTAACATTCATGTATGTAATCTATTTTCCAGGACTGCAAAACCGATCGGTCCTTCGGGACTTGATTCTTTGTAATCATGCAAATTTATTAAAATAATGCACCGACTCTGGGTAACTAGGGTCAGGGCATTACATATTAGGATTTTTTACTAGAGTTATTGGAATTATGTATTTATTTTAATAATTTTTAATAAAAGTACTAAACATTGGGTTACGTATTGAAGGAATGAAAATGAGACATTACTATTTAGAAAATATGTAATAGGTTTGATTGTTTCTATAGGTAATGGAAATGACTTTGATATATAATAATGTTTAATGTCAATAAATCTGATGATTAATTACTAAATAATGATTTAATAATTAAATGAAATGATAATAAGAAAAAAAATCATTAATTTATCTCATAAATGATTGTGTTCTTATAGGATATATATTCCCTAGAAGTAGAAGTTGGGTATCCATGAGAGGATATCTACAGTTGATCTTAGGACTAGGTTATTCACATGGTGTGGTTCTTCATTATATTATATTTTGTATGTTTTGAGATTTCATATGCTACCCCACCCATTTATATTAGGGTGACTGACAACCATTGGACTCTACAGGGGTGTTTTCTCCAACAACCCTGTGGGATGCTGGATTGATGGATTCCCCCAATAGCCATACTCTCTTCTCTTAGTGGTATTTTTTTACTGGTTTTCATGATGGTTATTTTCCCAATTTATGTTTTTTGATGTATTTGATGGATTTTGGTCATTTAACACATATGTATATATAGATATTGTATCCAAATGGTTATTATAGGTATAACATGTATTGTCTGTGATAGATTTTGTTACCTTTCTTGATGTATGGGTTGTGATGGATTGATATGTAAAACATGATGTATGATACAAGTCATATGAGTTTTGGTTGATCCCTTGTAACTAATTGGTTAGTATATGGAGATGTGACATGGGATAAAGAGATTATGTGATGTAGAAGGTTCAATTTTTGATATTTATCCGAGGTGTTTGAGAGAATTTTTATTATGGTGTGAGTTGGCTCAGGATGTTTAATGTCTGGATATCAAGGAAAATTAGTGGGATGATGTAGAGGGGTACCCTTGATGTTTCATTACTATTTTGTATTCTTTATTTTATGTGATGATTGGTGATAGATTACCATGGTGAGGTTACAAATATATTATACATGTTTAGGTGAGGAGTTAGTTTTTCTATTATTAACTGTGATTTATCATTCTTTATTTATCTCTTTCATGAAAGGTTATGAGGAGGATCCTACTAAGCATACTCGTATGGTCACCAATGAATATATAAATTGTTTTTCTGGTTAATAAAGTAATTTAGAGATTATGTAGTATATTACTAGCTCATGATTTTGTAGGTTTTGTTCAGGATTTGTGGTCACTTCTATCTTTAACCTTTTGGAACGTATATTTTCCATTTTAGTTGCTTTAGTACTATGGCATTTTATGTATGAACTTTCAATTTCATTCATTAATATTTTTTAGTATGTTTTTATTTGTTTATTTTTATTATATCTTTCCTCCACATGTTCCCTTAGAAGTAATTACATTTATATATATGATTATAATACCCATAGTGCTAGTCACAAATGTAGGGCATATAAGAGGTGGGGATTGGGCAGTCAAATTTTCCTTCTCTGAATTCTATTCTTGGAGGGGTACTACATAGGGGGATTTTATCATTAAAAAATTGATATCTACACTAATATAAAGAGTTTATATTTTCAATGAAATAAATCTATGACTTGGAATCCATATTATCAATCAACTAAAAATGAGGCTTTTTAAAATTGATTTGATGAAGATTTGATCAACAAGGCAATATTGCTGAAACGTTTTTGACTAGTATTCATATAAAAAATTAAAATATTCTGAAAGGAAATGGAATTTAGATTATAAAGGATGAAAAATATTTTTTTTATGTCTCATTGAATGATATTAGGAAATTTGAATCATGTAGACTTGATACAGGTTATTCCTGATATTTGAATGGTGGAAAAAATATTTGGGGAACATTTTCAATCATTAAATGAGATCAGTGATATTTAGAAATGATTTCTCCATGAATATTAAGGGATCTGTTTGAATAGAGATGGAAACAAAAAATCTTAAGTCTAAATTAGTTTTATTTGTTGAAGGAATGAACAACAATTTACTTAGTGGGAGTAAAAATTGTGATTATGTAAATGAGGTTGTATTCATGAAAAATACATATATCATGAATATAAAAATGTATATAAACAATAGATGAGTCATTACTCAAGGGATGTGGAATAAATAACATCAATTTAAAATTAGGGAGCCTATTAATTTTGTTACCCATGTTCCTAAGATAAAAAACCTATAGAATATAAGGATTGATCATCATAGAAAAGTAAGTATTTTTAAAATTTTAAACAAATCTATTATAATAGATCATACTAAGACAATGAGATATAGTGATGAAATATTTGGAACCTATAAAAAGTATAAAATGACTCAAGGTTCACATAAAGGATTGGAAATTCTATCTACAAGAGGTTATATTTGTTCAATTAAATTCATTTATAAATATACTTGGCTGGCTAATGTCACATTTAAAAACCAAAATTCTGAGGTAATTAATGTTTTTCAAAAAATTAAAATAAATGAAGACAAATATTTAGTTCTCTGCATCAATATCTTGAGGTCATACAATTGGATGGTTTTTATTTTTGATGCGTTTGAAATATATCTTCCAAAACATAGAATCAAGTATCAGTATAACACAAAATATACTCCACAAAAAAGTTGAAACTAAATGAAAAAACATAAAAATAGTTGTTATGGGCATGAAAATGTTAGCTAAATATATTATTTTAATGTATATATAAAGAGAAGATAAATTTACTGCAATACACATAAAAAAATGTATCTGCGAGAACCATAGAAAACAAATCACCATATAGAAATGGGTAACAGATAAATCTTCTTATTGATTTATTTTGAGTTTTTGGAAGTCATTGTATTGTATAAATCATGAAAATAATTCTATAAAAATTTATACAAATATATGAGGATGTTATTTTCCTTGTACACCCATCTAATTGAAGTGGCTACATATGATAGAACAAACTATTACATAATCTAGTAAACTATGAAGATGTAAAAAAAATTTGAAAATAAGAAAAAATTATATATTAAAGTTATTATTATTTATAAAATTTGTATGAAAATTGATTGTATTTGTTAGAAAATAAGAATCATAAAGTTACTAATAATGAGAAAGTAACTATTGATATTGACTATGAACAAATCATTGAGGAAGATGAAGCTACGGAAAATTAGATAACATGGTACAACATAATGAAGAAACTTTTTGAATCTAAAAGTATCATAGGAAATCATTAGGTTCCAGTAAAAACTATATGGATATTGAGATTTTATTGTCAAATTACACATATTTAAATAATTTATACCCATACAATACATGAATAAAATTATAATTATGAGTATATATGATCTATAAATGGATATATTTATCAGAATGATAATAATAACACCCAGAATCTTATTCCACGATCTATGAATAAAATTATAATGAGAAGAATGTGGTATTTCATAAATAAAAAGAATGAGTAAGGTGATGTATTAGAGAAGATATATAGTCTTGTGTGCCAAACGTACTCTTAAATGGATGGTATTGAATTTAATGAAAATTTTCACCAGTAGAAATACTTGAGACAATTATAATGTTTTTAGTAGGTGTAAGACAAAAAAAATAAAATTTTATCAAATAGATATTAAATATAACTTTCTAAATGATGATATAGAGTAATAAGTTTTTATTAATAAACCTGATGGATTTTATTTGACAATTTTTCATGTATAATATTCATATTAAAGAATAATTTGTTTGTTTTGAAATAGGACCCTAGAGCCTATTATTATAAATTTTATTGTTGTTTAAGTGATATTTTGTTTATAAAAGGTTATATTGATAGTATAATTTATGTGAGAGATATAAATAAAGGTACAATCATATTAATTGACTATGTGGATGACATCGTATTTTTGGGTTATCAAGAGTGTATTTGTGAAGAGATTACTGAGATATGGGAATGATTTACGAGATGTCTATTCATGGTGAGATGACATCTTTTTTAGGATTTCAGATTGATGAGAGTCCAAACTATATATTTTTATCTCAAGATAAGTATTATAGAGAACAATTTAAAAGTTTTATAATGTAAAATGAAAATTATTCTTGAAAACTCATTTTAGTTGGAACCAAATCAGATATGGATGAATCTGAAATAAGTGTTCAATAAAAAATTATAAGATTAATTAGAAGATTAATTTATCTTACAACATCAAGTATAAATATAAATTATGAACTTATGCAACGTGGAAGGGTTTAAATTGTTCCTAAATAGTCTCAATTATTGTATATTTAGAGTATCTGAAGATATGTCAAAGGGAATATGTACTATGGGTTAATATGCTGAAAAAATGCATATTTGAACTTGTTAGGATTTACATATAAAGACTGGACATGTGATTAAACTAACATAAGATCAAAATTAGGTGGAAAATTCTTTTTGGGATAGAGATGTGATAGTAAGTATAACAAGAGTAATAATTTATTGACATTGAGAAAAATTAAGGAACAATATGTGGTATTTAAATTTTTTGTACACCGATGATATAGATCCTCATCCATTTAGTAGATTTTTAAATTGATAATGAGAATGCATTTAAATTTTACGGTGGTAATAATATTTTGATAGGTTTTTTAAATATATAGTGCAACATTCATGATCCAAGAATATTAACATTAGATATCAGTTCATTAAAGAAAATATGATAGGTAGGTATATGAGGATATAATATATTTTTAAAAAATATAATTTTATAGATATTTCCACCATAGATATTCTAGTATATAGGTTTATTGAATTGAGGTTGAAACGTCATGTTAAGTATTCTCATCTCGGTTGAAGATTTTTAGGTTTGTTCTATACTTTGAATAGGATTATATTTTCAAAGGTGGATAAATGCTCTATCTAATTTATCTAAGGGGAATGATTATTTATGGTTTTGTAATCATAAGTTTTTAGTTATTGAATAAATGGGTAGGAATTTTTTAGAGAAATGAAAGGGATTCTAGTTCTTTTGGATGAAATTTTATCATCAGCAATATATTGAATTCTTTAAAAAGCCTTTCTTAATCCAATAGTGTGGTTTTATGATATTTCTCTTTCTGAAAATAATATCTTTGATGACTCTAGATTTTTTTAAAACTAAATTATTGTTTGATTAAAATATAAATGGGTATATGAAAACAATTGGGTTTTTTGATGAATTATACTTATTATAAAACAAATACATGTGAAAATAATTTTGATAACATTTAAACTATTTTTAATGTCTAATTATATGGGCCAATTATACTATGAGAGTACAAATTGTTCGAAATATTTAAAAAGGTGAAGAATATGAAAATATTTTTTTTTATGATGAAATATTTTGAATAATGTTTTGAAATATTCTAAATTTTTATGATCCGAATTAAATTTTTTTGAGGATTTATAAGGACCATGAAAAATGATATTTTCCCTAATGAATTGATAATAATGTTTCGTTGAATGCATTATAGTGGTTTGGAATTTGATATTGAATCATTTTATAACTATTATATAAGAGTTTAATAATAATTTAGAATTAAATATATATCCAAGTACCTAAGTAAACCACACATGTGGGACCTAAGGGTCTACCACATAGGATATATGGAAAATTGAATAGCCATGGAGGCATGTGTGCATGCATAACTATCATAGGGGGGACATAGTGAAGTGTTATCATAGTTTTAATGACCCAATCATGACATAGATGGATATTACATATTTTTAGATGAATACTCATTACATTTTAAAACACAGGAATGATGAATGTAATTGTTTAGGGCCTTTGGAAACATGAAATACATTCTTCTAACATGTTGACAGATCTTTAACATCACCCATAGAGATCTTCACATTTAGTACACATACCTAAAACCTTTCTTTATAACATAAGCAATAGAAAATGTAAAAGGGAAAAGATCAGATGCTCAGAAAGGGTATAAAATAAAAATATGTAGGAATATAATGATAATATGGGTATGAGATGATGATTATGAAAATATAATATTATACCATACATATAAAAAATATTTAATAAATAATGTCAGTTCACAAGAGATGAATCATCAGAAAATCAAATAACATAGTCGATGAGATCATTAAATTAGCATAAGACATGAAATTGTTTCATACACATAAATGTGTAAAATTTTGAATATGTATAAATTATAACAGGTTCACTCATTAAATTAATGAAATGAAATTAAGACCTTTTATAAACATGTGGAAATGAAATCCAGGTTCACTCATAAAATTATGGACATGAAGACTAGGTCCACAAATAGAATTGTGAACATTAAATCATGTTCATGCAGAACACATATACAACATCAGTGATCTATAATTACACAATTCATTAGAGGGAGATATAGGTCCCAAAATCATGGAATGAAATTTTTCTTACGTGTTCCACATAAATAAAAATCATTAATCAATTCATACCCTAAGGAATAGAATGGTTTTCCTAAACATCATTCCATCATAACATAATTCATGAAACACAAATGTTTTTCATAAATGGAATTACATCACAAATATAATAAAACTATAAGAATAATAGGAATTGTATAATTGAAACATATCCTTATAAAATAATGTTATATTAAATGGAAAATAATTTTGATCAAACACATGAAATTAATACATTATGAAAATTGTATTTATTCATCATAAATATTTTATTTTTTAAGATGTCTCTCAGATTTAACAGACACTAATTTCATTTTAAATAATATTGAAAATTTTAAAATGTAGATTCTAGAAAATTGGGTGTTAAGAAAATTTAAAAATCCATTCCTTATGTATATGATTAAAAAAATATTCTCATACATTTTACAAAAAAGTGAAAAAGTTCCTCGTTTGAAAAAGAAAGAAATATTCCTTTCAAACCATGTAGTAAAAAAATTAAAATGGGTAAAATGTATTTTAACGTAAATATAATAATAATAAATCATTTTATGAAATGATTTTAATAAATAATAGGCATTTATTATAAGTATTCCCTTGTGAATACTTAGGTATAAACTATCTCAGATAATAATGAGTTTTCAAAATTACACATTATAAATTTTGAATCAGTTAAATCGTATGCATAATAAAAAATTAAAAAAATATTCATATAATAAATATCATGAAATTCCTAATAGTTATCATAAAAACATTAATGGGTAGCATAAACACCACAAAAAAAGAAATTGGTGGGGTATAATGCATTTGTCCCACAAAAATAATGGTGAGAAAATAATCCATTACTTTAGGTCTGATTTCCTTTGTACATACTTGAAACTAATGTGTAATGGTTTAGATAATGTCATTAAATATTTCCAGAAGATATTTATATTTATGTAATCAAATGTGATCATATTAACACATGTTTAATAATATTTCATTATTTCTCTTCTTTTGGTGGTAATAACTGCATTATTTTCAAATATATGTTTGGTCATATAAGTCTCAATTGTTGTAAATAGAAAATATTAACATAATTTACAGAACCATGTAAAGAATATATAAATCATATTTATTAATCATATACATTTATATAATCATTCATGAATGTTGTACATGGATATGAATCACATCGCCTATTGGAGAGGGTAGGACGTACGTATGCACGAGTGATGGTATCATTTCATCAATAGTAAAAAGTATGGATGTGGATTGAAATTTTTTTGTTAAAAAATTAATTTAATAATAATTTATATCTATTAATTAAATCATTATACCCATACATGTAAAGTGACAGTGAAAAATAGATTACACCATGCCACGGCGATGGTAAGTCGTACGTAGAAACTCGCAATGATTTAATTTTTTGGATGTATAGAAGGTGGAATAACACTGTTCCAAACCATAAAAACAAATAATTATATAGTTGATACGTAATTAATTACATTTTAATTGAAACAAAAAATTAATATAAGGTAAAATATGAAGTGATCTTTTGAGAATTGGTAAAATTTATTACCTATTTTTCAAAGAGCTCCCCCTATATCTCATATTAATGACACTAGAGATAGATTTTTTTTGAATACCAAAAGCTCAGCATATGAATAAGGAAGAGGATTTTGTTAATGGTGAGGGTATGGATTATATTTAATTATCAATGTGATGTGTATAGATGAGGGAGGCAGTTATCTTTTATAATTGAGGTGAGGGGAACTTTTGGGATCTCTAAAAATAATAATTCATAATAAATTAAAAAAAATCCAAAATATTCAAAAATGTATTAGTTTAGAAATAATATGAATTGAGGTTGTAATATAATCATATTAGAATTTCAAGGAATGTTTTTATGTCAATGTAAACCTTATCATTTCAATTAACCCTTAGTTTTTAAATTTTAATTTTTACTAAAAAATCAAATTGTTCAATATAAAATAATATAATTTATAATTATTTTATGTCAATTATACCAAAAATAAATACTTTATCTAATTTTATAATATGTAATAATTATTTTATATTTTTTAAAAAAATTATGAATTTTAATCAATTTAACAAAAAAAATATTTTGACAATATAACAATACTATCAGTTTTGACAGTATTAAATTAAGGGATTTTAAATAATAATAGGGTAAGATGTTATCCTCAATCCAAGAATTTTATTATATATAAAAGGGAGTAATGTGATATTGAAAATTATGTCTATATATCAATTAACCCAAATTATATTTTTTTTAATATTGTTAATCACATTAATTATCCTTTTCTATTAAAAAAATAAGTACTACAAACGTTTTGTGTAATTATTTAATTGACATATATGTTGAATAAAAATTAAAAATAAAATAATATGATGATTATAAATCTTATAGGATTAATAGAAATACTTATAGACAAATATATTTTCTTTGTAATCCGACATAAAAATGTAATATTTATTAAAACATGAATGTGACAACTTTAACATCACTTTAAATAAAATAATATAAGTGCCAACCTTCTATTTAGTTTCATAAATTTTTTTCACACTAATATATCTAAATCATCTTCTATCACTACATAGTCAACTCTATTAATGTATTTTATAGTCTTCAGACATTTCCCTAAAAAGTCATAAATAACACTCATCCCATCTAGGAAAATAATTGATATCAGTCAAATTTTTTGGTCTAGTATAATGTTCAATAACATCCTTCTATAATGGATCTGTCCATATAGCCTCCAATTTAAATACATGACATATTAATGAAACTTTCAAAACCCAAAATTCATATATGCTAAATCTGGTATCAATATTACCATCCCAGATTTTCATCAACTTCAATCGTAAATGATTTTCATGATCTTCTCTAATCATTGAATATATTATAATATCATCTATAAATATAACTACTAACTACAGAAGGTAATATCTAAAGACTCTATTCATTATATCCACGAAGACAACAAGGGAATTTTAACGTTCAAATGACATAACGAGAAAATCATATTTTATGTACCACATACACATGGATGCCTAAATCATACCCTACCTTTTTACCCTTAACCGATTATATACATATCTATGGTTAACCATTGAGATGTATTTCTCTCCTAAAATTTGATAAAAAAACATCAGTAATGCATAAAGGATAGTTTTTCTTTATCATGATATTATTAAGTTCTCAATAATCAATATCCCAATGTATTGAACAATTATTTTCCTTAATAAAATCAATGTTTTACACCACCTGGATACTCACTAGGTCATATTTATAGGCCCCAACCTTAAATATTACTTGATCTTAAGTTATGTCAATAATGAAACTTTCATTAAAATAAATAATATTTTTAGGTTTAGAGAATTATTAAATTAGACCATAATTGATACATTACAAAAGAAATATAATAATGAATACAATTCTACTCACTAGCCATTTTCTAAATAAAACGAAAACTTATAAAATGAAATACGGGTTCATTTCCTGTTAAAAAATCCTAAAATTTCCTTGATTCCATCATTGACTCGATTAACCTTTAAATCATTTGAAAAACATTTCAAACGTTTGATGAGCATAAAAATCTCAGAAAGGGATAAACAAATAAGGAAAATAACTATCCTTACAAAAACACGTATACCATGAATAATTTATCATAAAGTAGTACTTATTACCTTTATAAAGTAGTAAATACTCTTCATTGATTAAAAGGTCATTTCTTAACCATTTTATAATGAAAAGATTATAAAAAATCCATATAAAGAAAAATATAACATAAAAATATAAATTCGGACCCAATCATACACAAATGGAATAATCATACAGTTTATATCCACACATAGAACAAAATCGAATAGTCTTAGAGATGACTTCCATACCCAATGCATTAAAGGTTATAATGTAACCTTTTATCCTTGGGTTATCACAGAACCACCCATCTTTTGTTTATCATGTAACCACCCATCATTGGAATATCACCTATCATCCCATCAAATGTCCATGTACCATTATATAATCATAATATATAAAATATTGCAATTATAAACATTTCAAAGATAAAATTTCATTTTTAGTCACCAGAAATCATTTCAATATATTGGACTAGTCATTCCACTTTGGGAAAAAATTTCAATACCAAAATCAAAAAAAATAGTAATAGGGTATTTTTTTTAAAAAAAATATTATGGCTTACAGGGGAATCCAAATATCATATAAAGGTTATGGGGGTGAAAAATTCATTGTCTCCACATATATTAAAAACATTCCATTTGTCATTTATATAAAAAGTAAAACACTTTTTATAAATATACTACACTGTAAAACATTAAATGAAATTCAAAAATAGTCATAAAATGTCATGTAAATTTCTTTTATATCTATATAATGAAATATGTAAAATAATATCATGAAAAATATATTTGATAATTAAATATTTAAAGATTCAAGGTGTCTCATACAACCCATAACATTTAAAACATAGTCTCCAAGAATTAAAACAATTAATAAAAAGAAAAATAAAATTACTATATATAAAATATGGATATAAAATTTCATATTGTCTATATATACACTTTAGAAAATAATAAAGGTGTATATTAACCAGAAATTCCTCAATGAAAGGAGATTGAGAAGAAATCCCTTACTTTTTGTTCAAATCATCATGTATGTTCATTGTTCTTCTTGAATAATAAAAAATCGTTAATTTATAATTTCCTGATTTTTTTCAAATTTATTATTACATTTATATCACTTATTACCATGTTATAAAAATTATATAATTCATTATGTTGATAATGAAATTTTTTTCAATATTTTGTATATGAGTCAAAAATGAACATTGTTTGATTTCACTACTCCATGTGGTCATAATTACATCATCTATAGAATAATATTCATGAAATAATCATCATTTTTTTACAAAAAGTTTTTTTAAACAGACTATTAAATTATGGTATAAAAATGGAAAACATTATAATCATTGAGACAGTATGTCATACGTTAGCATGATTAACATTTCTATTTTGCATTTACCTTTATATAAATTAGATAATAATTATTTTATCTTTCTAGAATTATAATAATATAATTTAAATCCGGATAAAAAATTAAATATACTTATATATATCATACATGTGATGTGGTGAATAAAAGTGATTCACATCGATTTGTGGAGGTGATAGTCCACACATACGAATGGACAACATTATCATTTTTATATGCATGGAAAGTAATAAGATAATTAAAATATTATTCTCTTAAAATGATAAAAATGTCATGAATATCATATATAAACATTTCTTACATCATTATACCTAATCTTGATAAGTGGTAATGAAAAAAAACTATATCAGTTCATGAGGCTGTAGTCCCCCGTACACACGAACGAAATGTTCATTTCCCATTTGATGAAATTAGAGGAGGATTTAGGTGATGATATTATCATAATAAAATTTCAGTATATTTAAGATACTGACGTTATTATTTCAACATGTAAGAATGATACTTATTGTAAGTGGAATAATAAATAAAATTTAAACACTAATAAAATGATACATCTTCCTCAGTTGATAACCTTTAAAGAACACCTTAGAAAATCTAAAGAGGGGGAGGGTTTCTAAGAAGGGTTTTTTGAAGAGATAATTCGTATGAAAAGACTTTTCAAATGTGAGTATTATATAAGATTGTTTACATTTTTAAATGAGAGAGGTGGGGAATGCTTGGAAACTCTTAATATATTAAATTTATATAAATTGAATTTCAATTCAAAATGATCCCAAAATTATATATTTAGAATATATGATTGTATTGGATCAGATACATATAATTAAATTAAAATTAGACAATATTTAACTATTTTTGCATCCTTATCGTTCTGGTTTAACCCTTATATTTTTTTAATATTATCGTGATATCATGTTATTACATGTTGTGGGTTAATGAAATTACCATAACATTTCAAAATATAAAAAAGTATTATTTATGGAATATTTGTACATATAATAACCATTTGGATGAATATTATATTTTTTATAAATTTTATATCATATAATAAACTACATTATATTTTAAATTAGAATAGTGTTAATTCTCACATTATTCATTACTTGACTTTAAAAATAATAATAGGAGGAAGATAGGATCATAAGAAGTTTCAAATATTTTCCTAAAATTATTGGATGACATAAATTATTTAAAATAATATGTATTTATTTTTTATTAAATAATTTCTCTGATTATTTGAGTAATAAAAAAATTACTAGATCATCATTATGTCATATTTAAATTTAGTTATATAATTTATAAAAATTATAAAAAAATTATCATGATGTATGTAATATTTTTATCTTTCGAATGAGTATTTATAGTTTAATATATCCCTAATATATCACCATATTTAAATAAATTGCATTTTAAAAACATATGTTTATCAAAAATTACTATTCATTGATTATAATATTATAAATGCATTAAAGTCATCCAAGTGGACCAACGTGTTCCAAAAATAGACCCAAGGGTTGTCATGTACGGTATAAACTCATACAATAAAATTTGTACATATTTTAGGGTAGTTTTATAATATTATAATATTATATTTACTATTAAATATCGATTTCCCCTTAACTATGGTAATAAACTTTATAACCAAAGTTAATATTCAGAATAAAAAAAATTCCCTATTTACATAATTTTGACATTTTTATTCCAAATATGGGATCCATTTTTCAAAATAAAAATACATAATTGGAAGAAATTAGTTAAAAATTAATCCTCATTTTCAAAATGAGAAACCATGTCTTTTTATAAGTAAAAACAATAAAAAGATCAACATGCGTTTATATATAATTTCAAGATGAATTTACTTCCAATGGCATTTATTGGATTTAATGAAACATAAATAAACTAGTTATACTTTAAATACATTTATAATTTCAATCTTTTTATATAAATATGTTATATGGAAATGAATCTTTGAATTAAAATGTATTATTTTTTACTATTCATTAAAAATATGAATTTAATAAGAAATGTAACAAAAAAAATTAATCCAAAGTAAATTTTTATGTAATAATTCCAAATAAGATTTTTATTTTATTAAATATAACATATAAATTATACAAAAAATAGATTTAAAAAGGGTTTTCCATCAAAAGGTGGTAATATTCCATTTTTGAGAAAAACTCTTTTTATTCATAATATTGAATTTCTTCTTATATCATGTATAAAAAGCATATAAGATGAATTCTAACCATAAAATAGAATACAATACATATATATTTCATTAATGAAATGTATCATGTGTTATATTTTTATTTTATGAACACATTTATTTTCACATAAATTGTGTTATTTTTTAGAAAAAATCATCCTTTATATTAAATTAATGTTTTACTTAATTTCAATATAAATTTGGTAACCAATGAATTAGTATATAAAATTGTGTAAACCTTATTTTCATAAATTTTTTAATGTCATTCATTTCCACCATTATAATGGTTATTAAATAACAACAAATTAAGATAATAATTAAAATAATATATTATTTTTTGGTATATTTCAGTCTTGTATGTGACATATTATTTTAGAGAAACCCAATGTTGCATGTCAGGAATGCTATAATACAAATCATCCCTCTTAAATAAAAATTACCATCTAATTGATAATGATTAATAAATTTTAAAAAATATTAATCTATTATTACCTAGGATTTCTTATCCTTCCCTCTTTTGTAAATTGTTTCCTCACAATTTGAAATTTGCACTCGGTAACCAAGCATTCACTTTAAAAAATTACTTCACTGAAATACCACATCGAAAAAAGTGTCATAAAAAATTCCACCTTAAAATATTTCTTGTGGAGTACAAAGGTCACCTGAGATAACACACACTAGAATTACTTGTAGGAAAACATGAATATGGATATAAAAATAACCATACTGTTCTGATAGAGATTGATAAAAACATTATCATAAGAATGTAATCAATAAGAAACCACAAACATAAGATGGGTTAAAAAAACATTGATTTCACTGTATGAAAATTAAATGGGTAATGTTTTTTTATTATATAATTTAAATAAATTTGTTTAATTCATTCATACATAGTATGATAACATAAGAGAATATATTTAATTTAAATATAGAGTTTCATCAGTTAATCAAATTACACAAAAAACTCATCTTTTATTTCTTAGCATTGAGTATTCAAGTTACATTTTTCATACCTGAATCACGAGAATAAACATCTATATAGTCATATAATAATAATAATATTAACTACGTATCTCTCTTATATTTAAACATTAACCAATCACAACATGGTTTGGATTAGATAAAATAAATTTCCAAAAATAATAAACCATTAGATGAAGAAAAACTTCTTTTAATCTAAAAAATTCAACTGTAAAAAAAACTAATATTGATCCCAAAATTTAGATGTATTTGATCACATTTTCTTCCAGGATATGTTTTAACATCTATTTTCAAATTACACAAATCAATGTTAATGTCTTATAAAAAAATTAATTAACCTAATCACAAATTCTCCAAGATAGGTTAATCATTACCATAAATAACGTAATCTCCATAATTCCTCAATGAAAACATGGATTCATCCCAAATAAAAATCAACCATTACTCCTAAAATAAAATTCCATAGTATTTTATTTTTCTTTGGCATATATGGTTCCCAAAAGTGTGAATGTCTTCAAAAATAAAATTTATGACTTAATCCGAAAATATTTTTTGCATTCCAATGGTATCCCTTTATTAAAACATATGTTTTCAAAATCAACTTATTCATATTCCATCAACCTGTTTACTGAAAAATAAAAAGTCATATAACTATTGATTTCACATAGGCTAGTCGTAGGTGATGCACCCTTGCCTCCCTTTCGTTGTGGGTGAAATTCCTATGGCCTTTTGGGATGTTACGGGTTGTCACCTATCATACTAGTTTTATTTATTTTTTTCCAGAACTATATAATTTTTATAACATCTAAAAATGAGGTTAAATTGTCAAAAATAACAAAAAACATATTTTATCTTCAAATCTTATCTATTGGATTTCATTTTGATACCCAAAATGTAATAACCCAAAATTACATAAAATAAATTATCATGCAGCTACTAAAGGTTATTCATATGTTTATAATTATGTCAACACATGAAAAAATATTCCTTACTCGGATAACATTTTCATATAACAAAATTCATGGCTATAGATACAAGAAATAATCATCCAATGTAATCCCATCACCGAAAGAGAGTTAACACTTTTAAACATTTTCTCATCCTATGATATACCATAACTCAAGAATTCATTACATTTTGAGTTTTTAGTCATTTAGAGTTCTTCTTGATCCTTTACCCATTATTTTCCATATTATTCTTTAATACTTATTTCATAAAAAACATGAATCGTGTCCTATTATTAAATGAGTTCAAAACATGAGATAAGAAATAATTTATACCATTCATAGGTCAATTTCTATTTACTGATCAACAATTTTAATGGAATTAGATATTTCTAAACATATATTTGTATAGTAATCATTCTAATCTAAAAATGTCTTTATAGGACAATGATTTTCATAATGATCGTACTCCCCACTTTTTAAACAATAAATTGATAACTTTGAATGAACATTACTCCCATTATTGGAGTAAACTGGGTACTTTATTGTTCAATGGTAGTTTATTTCTTTATGACCATAATTACTACATCTAATACACATTCTTGTTCCTTTAAAATATTTTCCTAGGTTTTTTTCCACATCCTTGACACATATATTGATGAATATTCATATCTTTTTTTTCATTAACTTAACACACACAGGGAATCAATTCGCTCAGATATGATGCATTAAAAACTCACCATGATTTCAGTGGTTAATCATGAATCATGATAATTGTTTTAGAATAACCACATGAGTTATCATTTCAGTGCCTATTTCATTCAATTACTTATATAGAGAACCACTACATTTTCCTTCACATCCATTGTTACTTCGGTGCTTTCTGGATCTAGGAATTTACTAAGACCAAAAATTTTATTGTGAGTATATCAATAAAATAATCATATAATTACATATGAAGAAGATAAAAAGTATCATGTACTTATTCAACTTATCTAAATCTCATTATATTTTTCTAAAATTAGTATGAAAATTTTATTATGATAACCATTAAGGTTATATATATCTTGTAACTTATGCTTTAATATCTCCCTAACCACTAAATTTTTCTTAACTAAATTATGATATCATCTATAAGTCCCCACACTTATATATTACTTAACATTAATTTAAGTTAATAATTTGACTTTCATTCACATTGAGGATCTTTTCAGGATTATAAATTTAGTGAATTATGAAAAAAACATACATAACAACTTAAATATTAAAATGTAGACACTTATACTTGCTATACTCTTTTTATAAACCAATATATGTTAAAAAAGAAACATTGTTATTTTTCATGTTAAAACGTCAAAACTTTTCTTTGATCCCATCATTGACTCTATTTCCCTATAAATCCCATGAAATACATTTCAAAATTTGGATGAGAATAAAAAGATCAGTATGGAATAAAAAAAAAGAAGGAAAACTATTAGACTTGAAAAAACCTGAAAACCATGAATAATTTATCATAAAATAATACCGTTCACCTTTATGAAGCACTAAATACTATTCAATACATATAAGATCATTGCTTAATATTTTTGTAACCATATGATTACCAATAAATCCATAAACAGAAACATATGACAAATAATTGTAATTGGTGACATAATCAAATATAAATATAATAACAATACGTTTGAATTTCCCACATATCAAAAAATTGAATAGCCTTACGGCTGACTTCCATACCCATTGCATTGGAGGTTATAATGTATTAACTCATCTGTGGTAAATCACTGAACAACCTATCTTTCGGTTATCACATAACCACTAAATATTTGGATTGTCAAGTAACGACCAGTAAAATAAACAAGTACAATTATATAATCATAACACATGATAGGTATAAATTATTAACATTTTAGTCAAAAAAATTATTTTAAATCAGAAGAAATCATTTCAAGCTACTGAAATAGTCAATCCTCATTGAAAATCATTTTAAATACCAAAATTCCCAAAAATGGAATAAGCGATTTTTTAATTCCTTTAAAATTATTATGGCTGGTAGTGGAATCCAAATATCCACTAATCGTTATGACATTGGAGAATTATTTTTTGTCACATATAATGAAAAACAATCCTTTTGTTATTTTTTAAGAAATTAAAATTATTAATTTCAAATTAGTATTTTTTTTAAAAATTGATTGAAATTAAAAATATAAATAATATTTCATTTTTAATTATTTTATATAAATATAAATAAATATTTAAATTAATTTCACGAAGAAAATATTTTATAATTAAATCTATAAATGTTCAATGTGTCCCATACCACTTTGAACATTTAAATCATAATATCCACAAGTTAATAAATTTAATAGAATAATAAATGTAATTATTATAGTTCATATTTTGATATTAAAAGCCATAGTGGCTCTATATATAGTATATATTATAATAAATGGGCATATTAACAAGAAATGCCTCAATCGAAGCAGATTGAGAAGAAATCCCTTAAATTGTGTTTGATTCGTCACATATATTCCTTGTTATTCTGAAATAATAAACAAAGATTCATTTTTAATTACATTCTACACTTTTTTATCTTTATTATTTATTTTAAATTACTTATTACCATGTTACAAAAATTCCATAATTCTTTAGGTTCATATCGTTCATTTTTTCGATATTAGGTACTCAAGTTGAAAATTAACATGGTTTGGTGTCGCTATTTAATGTTGACCTAAATCTATCATCTATAGATTACTATTAATGACATAATAATCATTTTTATAAATCCGGTATACTTTTTAAATAAAACATTTATTTTAAGGTATGAAATATGTACAATATTATAATCATTGAGATGGTAGGTCGTACGTACGCATGGGAACATTTAAATTTTTCATTGATCATTTTGAAAATATGGTAAATAATAATTTATATTATAATAATGATCATAATATAATTAAAATATTTATAATAATTTAAATCTTATTATATATATCATAAAAGTTATTTGGTGAATAAATATAATCACATCACTTCATGGAGGTGATATTTGACACTTACTCACAAAAGATTTATCATTTTTATGTGTATGAAAAATAATAACATAATTGAAATTTTAAAATTTTAAAATTATAAATATGTAATTAAATATACAAACATTTATTAAATCATTATAATCTATCTAGATAGTCGGTATTGAATAAAAACTATATTGGTTCGTGAGGCGGTAGTCTGCCGTACACGCGAATGAAATATTTGTCTCCCATTTGATGAAATTGGATAAGGATTTAAGTGATGATATTAACATAAAAACAAAACATTATATTTAGTATAATATGTTTATTATTTCATCATAAATTATATATATTTAAATGAATTGTATGAAGAAATAATATTGAAACACTTAAGAAAAACAGTACATATTCTTCAGTTGATCACCTTTCAAAAACATCATAACACATCAAATGAGGGTGTTCTGCCTAAAATAAGTCCTCAAAATTTGGGGAGTGATTATTGTAAGGGTTTTTCACATATCATAGGTGAATAAAAATATTTTTGATGTGTGACTATTAGATAACTGTTGGTACCTTTTTATAGGAGAGGGGAGAGGTACCCTTGGACCTGTTAAAATATTAAATTAATATAAATTAAATTTCCATTCCAAATGTTCCAAAAATAATTAATTTATAATATAAAATTATTTTTGGTATAATATCAATAATATAACTAAAATTAAACAAGTATTGAATATTTTATTTATCCTTATCATTTTGGTTTAACCCTTATTTAAGACTTTTTAATCTTATCATGATATCATGTTATTTACACACAGTGGGTTAATTTAATTACAATAATATAGAAACAAAATTATAGAAAAAGTTTCCTTTAGGACATATTAGGATATATCCTAATGATTGGGTCATAACGTATATTTTTTATATATTTCATAACATTTAATAATCAATTTCATATTTTAAAATACCAATAGCTTCAATTCTAACACGATTCATTACTTTATTTTTAAAATATCTCATAAAAGAAAGATAAGTTAGAAGCAACTCATTTAAAAAATTCCCAACATCTCAAATATATCAATAAAATTTTATGATGACATAAATTATGTAAAATAATATTTATTTTAATATTTATAAAATAATTTATTTCATTTTATCAATAATTAGTAAATTAGTACATCATCATTGTATCTTAATTAAATTTAATTGTTTAGTTTATAAAAGCTATATGTAAATTAACAAGATGTATGTAATATTTATATATTATTAATTACTATTTATAGTTGAATAGATCCTCATTACAAATCCATATTAAAATACATTACATTTTAAAAACAAAAGTGTATCAAAAATAACTATTCATTGAATATAATATTATAAAAGCATTAAAGTCTTCCATGTAAATCCATGTTTTCCTAAATTAGACCCTAAGGATTATCACGTTTATAATACACAAATTAAATTAAATTAGACCATGTTTTAGAGTTTTTTTATTATAATATTATTTTTACCTTTAATTACATGATATACCTTTAACTATGTTAAAACAATTATTACCAAAGTTATTATTCATAATGATCAAAACTAAAAGGGACATATTTAAATAATATTTAACTTGTGATTCTAAAAATGAAATCCATTTTTCTAAATTGAAAAGACATAATTTTTAGAAAATATATAAAAATTAATACTCATTGTCAAAATGAGAAAACATGGTTTTTAATGTAAAAAAGCATCAAATGTTTAACATTGGATTATATCTAATTTCAATGTGAAATTACATCAAATGAAAAAATTTAGATTTAATGATAAAAATTAATGAAATTATACTTCAAAAAATTATAGAGTAAGATATATCAATATAAATAAATTAGATGAAATGGAATTTTTACATTAAAATGCGATATTTTTCACTATTAATTAAAATAGGAATTTAGTCAGAAAAATATCAAAAAGTAAACCAATGAAAATTTTAATCTCTCTATTACAAATAATAAATGTATTTAATTAAATAAAACATATAAAAATTAGAATAAAAAAATTTAAAAAGGTTTATCCATTAAAAGGTGGGTAAAATGCGTTTTTTAGAAATGACTCCTTTCATATATAAAATTGAATTTTTCATATTTCATGTCTAGAAAATATATATTCTGAATTTTAAACATCATATTAAATATAATTAAAATATATTTCATTCATAAAATCTATCATGAGTGATTTTATAATTTCATAAACACCCTTAACTTAAGTTAAATAGTTTTTTTCAAAAAAACACATCCATTATATTCAATGGGAATTTTACATAATTTCTTAATTTAAATGGAATTCAATGAATCATTATATAAATATTTGTAAATTATATTTTCATAGATTAGTTAATATAGTTCATTCCATCTGTTAAAATGGTTATGAAATATCTAAAACATAAAATAATAATATTAATAATAAATTATTTTTCGGCATTACTCAGTCTTTTGTGAGACCTAAGATTTTAGAGAATCCCATTATTGCATATCGGGTATGCTATCTGACAAATCATACATTTTAAATTAAAATAACTACATATTGAAAAATACTAAAATATATTAAAAACAAATATTGTATAATTATATGGGATGATACAATATAAATTCATTTTACAGATTCTTTTGGGGATGTATCCCCAATTACTACAAAATAGTTGGAGACATTATATAATGTAATTGAAGTATATGTATTAAAAAGTAAGAGTTATATTAATAAACTAAATTAGAAAATTAAATTTAATAATTGGACAGTCATTTAGAAATTTACTAGATTATTCATACATAATTTTCTTTTTGTCCTTGTTTAGTTTCAACCCAACCATTTCTGATGGATATTGTTCATGCGTATGTATTAAGACCTATATAAACCACATAATTTTCTATTGAATCTCATGTTCATACTCATGATGATAGATGATAATATTCTAATTCTATATATGATATGATACTTCCCTTCCATGGAAATCTATATAAGATCTATATAGATAGAGTAAATACATGCCCACAATCAATTTAAATTCAAATCGAGTGACAATAACAAAATTTTAAGAAATCATATTCCCACAAACATCCATTAACTTTGAGTTATACACATTATATAAAATAAACACACCATTAGAATGATTCGGTGATAATTTAATATCTCACCATTGAGTTAGTGATTTGATACCCATTGAAAAAAAAATTAAATATAAAATAGTGGTTATATCTAGAATCAAATTTAACATTTTTAGTTCTAAAGTGGATAACAAGTGTACTCTTCCACACTTAATTAACATAACCCAATTTTGTATTATAATAGCATAGTTATTCCCTATATCCTTTGATTTAGGAGAATTCTAATGTTATTTTTGTTATTAACCCTTGGTCTGTTATTGTTTTTTGAATAATTATGATACAACATTTCAATTGAATTATTAGAGTTTGGGAGGTATATTTGTTTGAAATTTATATTCCACCATATATCATCAACATTAATTTCCTCAATGATCTTATCATAGAGACAATATAAAAATTCATATCCAGTGGATATGTTTTCACCCATATATTATTCCATATTTTTGGTGCAATGGAAGACTAATTTTCATTTATCTATGTGTTGTATATTTTAATCTTCCCAAAAATACATTTTTTACTTCATGTCCCCAAAACTATAAGAATATTGATAGTCTATATTATCAATTTCTTTCTTAAGAGAACATAAAATGATTTCATCATAGCAATAAAAATATTTTAAAGGGATACCATTTTGATACAAGGTATTAAAACACTAACTAATCAATAATATTTTCTTTTCAAGTGGATGATAAAACAATAAGTGTACAAAGCATTTTGTTATAATTATTCCTTATAGAAACTAATTTATTCACCATCATTCATCTTGAGTTCTCAAAATTTCCTCTCCATTTTAGTTCAATTAGTCCTATAAAATACTAATTGAAAAACATATTTAATAACACATAACTTTCCATAGATTATATTTGTACCTCTTTCCTAATATTCTTTATTATTTCCCACCATGTAACGAATTATCTTTATAAATCATTCACATCCAAAAAACCTTATCATGGTCTGAAAACTACATAATTGAAAATATATTTTCTTGTACATTGATCTATTTCACCATGAATAGGTAAATAGAATATCCATTAATGGAAAGTTGAAATTAACATAAGAAATAATCAAAGATGGGTTATTCTATTCTTGGTTAATTCATAAATTCAATATGATTCACATTTTTAATAATAAAATGAGGTGGTTGGGTTAGAAAAACTATAAGAATTTTCATCCCTACTCCCATTACATTTGGTTAATTATTAATATATTATATTATTTATTCATCACATTCATTTATGATAAAATTAATCATATTTATAGTTATTTACTAAAACCAAAACACTCAGTGTGAGTATCTATCAACATTATTCAGAGTAAGTAATATTTTAATACTGTAAATCATTCCTATGATGACCTAAATTATTAGACATTTTTTAAACTGATGAAATTCTAGGTTCATCCGATATCACTTTTACTATTTGTAGTTTATGGTTTTAACATATTATTATTAATTAATTATTCCCAAAATATTACTAAAATATAATTTTATACAAAATAATATTACATAAGCATAATATAAATTAATAAACCATAAATTTCAAGAATACTCATTATATATCCCAATAATATGTATTGAATAACTATGGAGGATTGTTTTATTTTGAGACTAGATAAATAATAAAAATATTTCATGAATTATTATAAATATATCTAAAAACATATAACACACCTATTACACTTCAAGAAAAATCATACATAACAATGTTCTTCCAAACCTAGTGAAAATAGATACATAATAAGTGGTGAGGTCAGATACTGAGTATGGTGAAACATGAGAGATAAATATAAAATATTATAAGTCATAATAATAAAAGTATAATGATGTGTTAATTTTATCATAACCTATTAAATATTTCCCAATATATCATAACAAATCAATCAATAGTGGTTGTAGAAGTATATATCAAACAAATACATGAATCATACGAGTGTGGAGTCATCAATAAAAAAATAAATATCCATGAGAGCATATAATATTCATAAGTAATAAGTTTTTTTTAATAATTAGGAGAATAGAAAATAATTTCCAAATTCAAGGATAATAGTTAAGACCATCATAATATACTATAAAAAATCCCATAATGTATTTGTTTCACTATCTATTCCTGTGAAAATGTGATAGAGTCCCGTAATGGATTGGGTTCTATCCCCATTCCATTTCACATTATCTCATTAGATTTAAATATTTACCCAATTAATTGTATTAATATATAATTCTTATCAAATCCATCACATAATTAAAACTATACATATGTGTTATTTAATCCAAAAAACATTTTTATTTTCATCATCTTATAGTAAACCTTATAGAAAGAAAATGCTTTCATTAAAACATCATTAAGAAATAATCAACACATCCAAATAATAAATTATATCATTATATAATTTTCGAAGAGATGTATAATAGACATTAAATAATGTTGACATAGATAAAAAATAAATTCATAACAGTATAAGAAATTTTATTCAAAAAATATGGTGAAATATCATTTTATCTATATTGTTTTTATGAAAAAGAAAGAAAATTATATAATGGGAATATGGATTTCATGAAAACAATATATATATAATATCTAAAAAAATTAATGTTAATTAATGTTCATGATGATAAGAATATGATTTCATGTCTTAATAATTAAAATAATTCTTTTGAGACTTTTATAAAGAAAGCATGAAATGGCCCGTTTGAAAAAAGACCAGAATACTATTTTTGAATTCTTCTATAAAAATTAAAATATTCTAAAAAAATTATTTATAAATAATATAAAATTAGATAATAAAATCTATAAAACAATTTGGAATATAGGGTTTCTGAAGGTGATATATTTACAACAAAAATGTAAAAAATATAGTCGACCTTTCTTAACAAATGCATTTGGTCTTTTTGTGTATCAAATATAGAAATTATGAAATGAATATTTTACCTAGAAACAAATATATAATAAAATAATCGTATTTTACCGTAACAATTCTACACAATTAGTTGAATTGAAATTAAAGCATATGCGATTTTGAAAAAATTTGAGATTATAACATAAACCCTTAGCAGAATTTTTGGTGTTCTTCATACAAGATGTAACCACATGAATAATTAATTTTTTTGTTATAAATAAATATATGAACCATATTCATAGTCAAAATATACTATAAACACTCGTTTAGTTTCCAATTTCCCATTTAATTTGAATTCTTCATTTAAATCCATATTTGGTTGACCAATATTCAATTTTAAATGCTTGTTTCGATGCAAAAAGTATGTTCCTTTAAACTTGGTAATGATAATATCATCTCCATTGTAACAACAATTTTAATAAAGTATTATTTATTAATTATGAAACTATTAAAATAATCCATATAGTGTAGTGATTAAAAACCTGATACTTCGATCTATGGAAGTGGTAGTATACACATACAAATGTTCTATGGTTTTTTTCAATAGAAAGAATAGAAGGTAATAGTAATATATATTAATAGAATCATAATTATGTTTTTAATATATTTTAAATAAACTGAATTCATATTTATTACCATCTTTATGAGGAAATTATGAAAATGAAATATGTCATTTCATGGATGTGATGCTCTTCATGTGTGACCGAATAATTCTTTCATTTTCTATATGATGGGTGAGAAGTAGATATTTTTCAATATATCATAATTTATTTTAATATTTATGGTATATATTTAATTAAATTGGATATATATATATATAATATATTCAAATCAATTTTTAGCATAAAAATTCATTAAAGTTCTTCATTAAAAAACATAAATTTTATTTGGGTAACTCCTTTGGTTTACATCTTAATACTTCTCAGAAGGTTTTTTGCAGGAGAAAAGAACATCAATGACATAGTTATAAGATTTAGGAAGTGAAGCTAGTATATATTCATTGAGATAAGGTTTTAAATTTGTTTGAATTTGTGAATATAGGAGGTTCCTTGTTATAAGTGAGAGGAGTTCCGCCATTATAAGTATTGTAAACATTTAAATATATTGAATTTCAATATATAAGGGACTAGCACAAAATTTTCATTATTTATAATTTTAGAGAAGGGGATGTCAAAATAAAATCAACCAGTAAAATCATAGTATTGACATTGATATATTTAATGCTTTATCATTTATTGTTAACACATTTTAAACCATATTAACCTTGACCATGATGACATAATGTTTATCATGGTAACTATTCGTTTTGATTAAAAAATAACAACATTTTTTTTGAATATATTGATTCTATATATGGAGTCCATTTTATAATATTAAAATTCTTAGAATGGTTGAAATTAATTCTAATATATGTAGACAAAACAAATAAAGACAATTTATCGAGAAACGTATTTTAGAAGCATAAATTGAAGTTATTCCCATTCCATACCTAGTAAAAACCATTATATGATTATTAATTTCATTTATTTAATATATTATATGAATTATTTATTAAACAATTATTGAGAAAACAATTATTTCTTATATTTATATAAAAATACATTCCACATATAGAAAATAGTTTTCTAAAAACTATTTCATTTTGTACTCAAAATATTATTCATCATTTATATCCACTTGAAAATCATTGTATGAATCATAATTTATTTTAATAAATTCATAATGTAATGAAAATAACCCTATTTTCATAGATCTACTTTATTTATTTTATTACATTGGCATATATGAATTGAATTTGTATCCTTAAGGAATGAATAGGTTTTTAGTATAGGAAAACTAGATACATGCATAAGTTCAATATTACAACATGAAATGAAATACAACATATCAAATTATTTTGAATAACACATCAAATACAAGATTGTAACTATAAATAATTTATAATACACATCATCACATCATGGGGAAAATAAAAATAAGAAATGGTTGAGGTCAGATGCTTAGTATGGGAAAGTAATAGATCATAAGTAAAAACATAATACATGGTCAAAAACTAAAAGTACAAATTCTATTAAAACATAATATTGAGAATGAAATTACAGGAATAAAATAATGATAATGTCATAATAAAAATATCATTGGATATTATAATTGTCTAATAAAAACATGGAAAAACAATTAGTAGCATCATAATGAAGGAATGGCTAATGTCAGACATTATAATCATACATCTAAGGCCTTATCCAAGACACCATAAATAATGGGTTAAAATCCAGGTTAGTTTATCTCATGAGAAAAACTGATGAATTGATGGGTTATAGTGGGACCCACCCAAAAATTATTAAGTCCAATTCAGTCTTTATATGAAAGGGTAGAAACATAATCAACATATACATTCATATTGGTGCTGTCTTATGAAAGACGAATAAATTTTCCCATTCAGTAATCATAAACAGTAACCATTGAGAGTAATATGGTCAATGGTATTAAGATAGAACATCCCTCGTAAAACTAATCATAAAAAATTCAAAAAAAATATTTTTTATGTTATCCTAATTTTTTAATCATAATTGAAAAATAAAATTCAACAAGACTGTTGAAATAGATGAAAATACTCTTATAAAATCATCGAGTAATTTTTGAGAGAAATACTATTTCACATTGCAAAGAAGGGTTATTTTTTAAAACAATTGTATAAAAACAAAAGTAAATTGAGATATATTTTTCATAAGGAATTAATGGATTTTAAAAAATTAAAGGTGTCCAAAAATAGATTATATAGCCAACTTCAAAATAAGTAAGAATTCGAGAATTTCCCTTGATTTGATCTTGTTTATCGGGAAGCATTTGAGGAAAATCCATTTAAAACATGTAACTCCACATAAAATAATGAATTTTTATTATTATATATGGAACCTTAAAACATAAGTTTTTATTAGTAAATAGTAATAATTAATAATTCTATTATGGTAAATAGAGAAAAACTGCAACCCGAACGAAATTTGAGGTTCGTGTAGAGATCCCTTACCTAATTTCCGAATGTGTTATACACTTGAACTTAAGGTCTTGGATAATGATATTAAATCCATTAATAATTAATTAAAAAAATTATTTATATATATTTTATTTTTTTATATTTCTATTTTGTTATTTTATGGCCTCTTGGAAAATTCATAATATATTTATCATGATAGTTCATTTTTATGGTTTGCACGATTGGTATACTTGTATATGAGTAATGAAGTTAATGTAAAATTTATATAATTATCAATAATTTGAATTAAAGGTTTTGGTGAAAAAATAATTTTAGTCAGTATTATTTATTATTATTTTCCATTTATGTGGATGAATCTTTTGATGACATGTTATTGAAAATCGTAAAGCATAATTTTCACTTGTTTTCGATCATAATGAACAAGTTTTGTTCTTTTATTTGATATAATATATATATAATGGTTCAAGAACTTTAAATAAGATATAATACCTATTTTAAAGTCTAGTTCATCTATAAAAATGAATACATGACCATCCTTTATGGAGGAATTTAAGAAAGGATGTTCATCATACATAAAGATCTGAAATCGTCACCTCTTAGATGATGATATCATTTTTAAAATAAAAGATATAGAGAGATAGAGTAAGGAGATTGATGATATATCTTCCATTAACAATATATAATGACAGTATATAAATATGATATTATATTTATCATGATAGATTGGGTAGATTAGGTGACAAGAGTATTAGAAAAGAAAGTAAACTAAAATGAAATTAAAAGAAAATGTGGAAGGGCATACCTCCTGATTTATCCTCCATAAAAACCACTTTAGGGAAAGTGGTTTTGTTCTTTTGGTAATACAAATATATTCAAGAAGTGGGGAGATTATGGGGAAGATTATTTTTTTATAATATTGATCAGCATGAAGTCTTAGCGGAGTGAGTGGAAGAGGGGGTCCGGGTGGGTTTTATAGTGGACGATAGGGGTGATTTATCATTATTCTATTCATTATTTTATTATTTTCCTCAATAAAACCAATAGTATAGATTATTATGAATAAATAAAATAATAATGGAATGTTAGTTTGACATAATGTTTCTCACATCATCCAAATATCAACTAGTACTCAATAAATCATGTATTTATCATTTATCGTAAATTATCATATTTAACTATTCACCAAAAATTCAAGTATTTTTGAAAAATCTCAAAATTCCCCATAACTATTGTTTGACCTATATAATTAAAACACGAAATCCATTTTATGAAAATAAATGTATAATTATGATAAATTGTGTTTTTAATAAAAATCGTTATTTTCTCAAAAAAATATATTTTAAAATTTAAAATTGATTTAAGAACGATTTCAAAATTTTACTAAGATCTAATAATTTTATCCTAAAATCATAAGACAAAAAAAATTTATTTATAAATATTTTTTTTGAAAATAAAATTTTCATTAAATTATTTTATTAATTACAATGTTTTAATTAAATATTTTAGAATTATAAAAGTACCAACAATTAAATTTAAAATTTTTAAATATTAATTTACATACACTATGATATAATTATATAATAATTTAATTTATAAGATGACTAAATATTATTTATACTTTAATTGATGAGGTTACTATTCTATTGGGTAGTTCACTATTTTTAAGGGTCACATTACTATTCCAAAGGGCATTTTATTGTTTCAAAGATATAGGTTCTTTAACATCTATAAATACCACTTAATTCGTTAATTCATCATTTTTGTTGTTTTCATTGTGTTATATATGTTATTTTATATGATATATATTATATGAAATAAATGTATGAATGGAAATTTCATTTATATATTTCAGGGTCATTACATTATCCCCTCCTAAAAAAAATTCATCCTCAAAATTTACAAATTGTCCACCCACATATAATTTTTTGGGTATTTTTTTTCATCATAATCTCCTCAGGCTCCCACATCGCCTATTAAATTTTATGAATTTTCCTACTTTTCTTTACCAGTGGAGTCGTCTGATTCCTCAACTGTAGTTCTTTAGTGTCCATAATCTTCATTGGATCTCCATAATATGATAAGTCAGGTTACAATTCAATTTCCACATAAGTGAGTACATGTGTTTATTATGGCATGTACTTCCTCAACAATGAATTGTGGAACAAATTGTGTACATTATAAAGGCTTAGAATCAATTCCAACTAATAAGCTACAACTCTAGATCTTTCCATACTATCAAAAGGGCTAATGAACATAGGTCTCAGTTTCCCTTTCATCCCAAATATTATAACACACTTCCATGGAGATACTTTCATGAAAACTTGACCTCCAACATGAAATAAGAAATCCTTCCTTTGAATATAGGAATATCTCTTTTTTCATCCTTTAGTTTCATTGATATGGGTTTGAATAGTATTAACCTTCACTGTAGTTTCTTCTACAAGGTGTAAGCCTACAATATTTCATTCACCATATTCATCCCAAAAAGTTAGGGTATGAAATATAGTTCCATAAAATGCTTCATATCGTTCCATTTGAATAATTTAATGAAAACTATTATTTTAGAAAAAATACACAAAATTTAAATAGTAATCCCACATACATTGAAATTCAAGTGATCATGAACTCAATATATCTGTAATAGTTTTGATCATTCTTTCTGAGTACCCTTCAATTTGAGGGTTATAAACTATATTCAAATAAAGCTTAGTATCAAATTAATTCTGATTATATTTTAATAATTTCGATGTAAACTATGGATCATGATCATACATAATTGATAGTGTCCCTCCATGATGTTTTATAACTCCATTAATATAGAGTTGTGCAAGGTTATCTAGAGGAAAATTATCCCTTATATGGAAGAATGTGAATATTTTTATGTTGATCAACAATCAACCATATTTCATAATAATTTCTTATGTTTTTTGGTTATCCAGTGAAAAAACCATAGTCATGTAATCCCATTTCCATATAGAAATAGGCAGGGGTTCCATGAAACCTCTAGGATGGTGTCTTTCAAACATCACCTATTAAAATACTAATAATATTTAAACATAATCAATAATTTCTCAGTTCATATTCTCCTAACATAATGGTTCATAATGATCCCTTTACGTCTTAGTTCTACGAAGACGTATAGAGAAATTTATGCTATGAGAATCATCCAATAACTCACTTCTTAGCTCAGGTGTTTAGGGAACACATTGCATCCTCCAAAATTTTATAATTCCATCGTCTCAGACAATGTTTGGAAACATTACATCATTCATAGATTTAATTTTCTTTTTAATATTCTTATCATTACACTAGGGTGTTATAATTTTTTCCAACAAATATATTCGGGAAACCATTTGAAAAAGTAATTATTTTTTACCTTTCATGATAATTCCCATAGCCATCATTCTTAGATCAATGTACACTGTATCATTTTGATTCCTCATTTTGTTCATAATTCCATGATCATTCATACTCAAAGCCTATGATACCTTATATACCTTTCCAAGGTTTTATTATAATTTACAATCATAATACTTGAATATTTCAAGGCTTCCCTTTTTCCTTTTGTGGAGTTCCTTCTATGAGAAGATATATTTCATGCCTTTTTGATCTCTATATATCCCACATCATTTTTTATAGAGATAATACATCAATATTCTCACTGAAAATATTATAGATTCTAACTCATTATTGTGAGTTTGATGGTTCTATTCATGAGTTATTAAGTTCCTTGATTCATTGAAAATAACACTATCATTCTGCATACAGACCCAACTATGTTCTTTCTTTAATGCCTCGATTTAAATCACAAATCAACTACTTCCCGTTGGTTGGTTCAAGATTGTAGAATTACCTTACCTCGTCTTTAATTATTTAAAAAATTATTCACATTTATTTTTCCAGACTAATTTAACCTCTGTATGAGTAATATTGTTTAACGGGTTGCCTAGTCTGGGGAAGTTCTCAACGGAACACTGATAATATCCTTGTAAACCCAAAAAACAATATACCTCGGTTATGTTTGTTGGTATAGGACATTCATGAAATAACTTTTTCTTCGTAGGATCAACTATGATTCTATCCTTAGAGTCAATATGGGCATGAAAAGAAATTATTTGAAGCTTGAATTAACACTTGATAAACTACGCATATAAGGTGTTCCTTATAAGAGATGTCAGAGAAATGCACAAGTTATTTGCATGATCTTCATGGATATTGAAGTATACCAATATATCATCAATAAATACCCCAAAATTTTAACAAGATATTCCATAAAACCATATTCGTTATATCTATAAAAATATTGGGTTCCTTAGTGAGTCATGAAGTCACTACTATAAATCCATAATACCTATACCTTGTTTAAAATGTTGTATTTGGTATATCTTCCTTACTCACATGCAATTGATGACATCTAGATCGAAGGTCTATCATTGAAAAATATTGGGCTCCATGAAGTTGATAAAATAGAGAATGAATGTGATGAAGAGGACATATGTTCTTTATTGTAATATCATTGATTTATTTATAGTTCATATATAGCGTCATCGATCCAAATTTCTTCTTGAAAAATTGAACAAGAGAACTCCATGGAGAAACAATATGGAGAATAGATCCTTTATCACTTAATTACTCCAGTAGTTTTTTTAACTCCAATTATTACTCTATTTCCACTCTATAATGAGACTTTTATATATGTCTTGAACTAGTAATTATATAAATAGAGAACTCAACTTCCCAATTTGGAGGATGTCTTAGTAAATCCTCTTTAAATAAATCGATATATTCTGAAAAAATAAGTACATACTCAGTTTGAAGATTTCATTCCTCATCTGTAGATATTACATTCTCATCTTTCCCAAGGATTTTATTCAGTAGATCTACATGGTTTGGATCTAGCTTCGAATCATATAGATAGGTTTCTTCCCTAAAGATATGGGGTAATACATCGTTCTAAAAAATTGTAACTTCCTTCTCATTATAATATATTTTCACATCAAAATATTAATGTCAATCCATATGAAGTATTATATCAAAATAAATCATGGTTATGATTATTAGTTCAACAACTAAATCATGTTTATGTCTCATAAAGTAGACAGATCAACACATCATTATAGAAATAATACTTCTCTTAGGAATTTTGACTATCAATTCCTTTTTAAATCAAAATGGAGATGACTCATTTTGTTGGTATTTTGGAAACATATAAAAGAACTAGATGATCTATAATAAAAAAATTAATTCGATAATTTTGTGGAAATTTTTATCGTATCTACCACCACATCATTAGGAACGTCAACCATAGCAGTTGAGACTATATAAAGTCTATCCTACTCCCATGGAATTCATTGGAGAAATTTTCCTTGACTCTTATGACAATCATTTTCATAATGTACCATGTCTTTGAAATTTTATAATGGAATATTGGTAGCTTATTTTATATCCTTACAATCACAGACTTTGAAGCCTTTTTTCCACACATGAAACAAACACCCATACCCTTCAGAAATGTAATGTGGTGTTTCATCCCACAATTTCCATATGATAGAAAATCAATTCTTCCCTTATTTATCTTTTCTGTATTTACATTTCTATAGAGCTCATTATTATTATTCTTCTCCTTCATTCCTTTAAAGTCATATGACTTAGAGATTTCTTTTTAAACTTTGATATCACATGAGACTATATCATTATATGATGAGAAATTTTATGAGGACAATTCCCTTATGATTAATTTTCTAAAACCCTCAAATAATCGATCAGTGTTGGTCCTTGGATTATGTATGTTGTTCACGACATGCCATTATAATCTTCTGATGTTGGATGCATACTTTTCAATTTTTTCATCCACTTTTTTCATATGCAAGAAATTCATTACCATATTTTATCTCTGTTTTTTAGAATAATATTTTTATGAAAAATAACCTTAAAATACTTCCATCTCATATTTTTAATTTCCTCCTCATTCTTGTTTTGAATTAACAACCAACAATGATCTGCATCTTCTGATAGTTGATTTACTCCCTTTAAAACCTTCTTCCTATCATTACTTCCCAAATAGTGGATTATCTTATCTGTGGAACTTATCCACTACTATACCAATAATGGGTTTGTAGTCCCATTAAATTATGGAGGCTATTCCACATAAAGTTGTCTGACATTACTCATCCACATTAAGTATCACGATGCTCTATATGGGTAAGGTTATTACTCATAACCTGAATCAACTATCATTGTATAGGTATAAGTTTCTCTACACTAATCACATCTCCAATACCAACATATTTATATTGAATATGATGGAAATACCTAAAAGTGATATCTGTATCTTTTTTGTTTTCATTTTTTCTAATTAATGTTATTTCTAAATAATAACATAAATAATATAAGGTTATAATCATAATGTATAATGGAAAACAAGAAAGAAAAATAAAATAAATTGTAATTCTATTCATCTATAATATCAGAATCATAAGAATAGATTATTTTGAAAAGTATTTACAATTAAATATTTAATTAGGGTTTGTAAATAAAATATAAATTATCCTAATAAAATCACCAAGGAGTGTTAAATCTAGCAAGTAATAAGTCCTATTTTCATGTACTGGGTTACCTCGAGTAAGACCTAGAACACCTTGTCCGAGTTTCTACTCCTAGGTACACCTATTCTAAATCCACATCCACTTATAGTTTCCAGACATGGATGATTTTTCTAAAGTGATCCACAAATTATATACCATACCAAAATTCTAGTATGTTCTTGTACGCTTATCCTCAAAGTCTATCTTTTGGTTTTGTTCCCTAATTTATGTTTTCTAAATCTCATTTTCAATGAATCTACTAAAATTCATATGTTACAAACTGTAAATACCCTGACCATATTTTCCCAAGGCCAATGACGTATTTTATTACACTAGAATATAAACAAGGATGTTTTTTTCAATGGAAAGAATAGTTTAGTATTATTGGATAAATAGATGCATACATATGTTCAAAATTACAACATGAAATGAAATAAAACATTTAAAATTCTTTTTCATTAAAAATAAACTCATAGATTATACCTACAGATCATTCATAATAGATATATTCACATCATAGGGAAATGAAAACATAATAAAGTGGTGAGATCAAATTATCAGTAAGGGTATGTAATATAGTGGATGAAAAACAGTTAAGGATGATAAATAACTACTACTGAATATGAAATTCATTCATAATAACGAGCATAAAATGGAAAGAATTAAAAACTGTTAATGAAATAATAAAACATTACCATAGATATTCCTCTAGTAAAAAAATCACTGGTTAAAAATATTACTACATTTATTATGAGTGAATGAATAATTTCAGACTTCATAATCGTACCACCAAGGCCTCAGCCAAGACACCATACATAATGAGTAAAACCCCCATCTAGTTTGTCACATAAGTCATATTGATGCATCATGGTGATTTAACGGGTCCTACAAATCACATAGCAAGTCCAATTCAATCATCATATGAAAGGGTGGAATTGTTTTCAACATTTTCATTTATATTTAAAATGACATATTAAATTTAAATAACATTCCCCAATCAGTAAACATAATCACAAAACCATTCAGAGTAATATTGTAAATGACATCAAGATAGCACATAAACATTCAAACTAATCATAAACCATTCAAAAAAATGTTATATGATATCATAAAATATTTATACCAATTAAACATGTAATTAAACAATATTTTTAAAATTGATTAAAATACTCATATAAAATCATTGAGGAATTTTTGAGAGAAATACTCCATTACATTGCAAAGAACATTTACTTTGGAAAAATATGTATATAAACTAGATGTAAACAACGATTTTTGTACTATAATAAAATGACTGATTTTATAAAAAAATTATGGGTTCAAACTTAATATATAGTCCACATTAAAATAGGTAACAAGTCGAGAAGTTCCCTTGAATAGAACTGTTATATCATGACGAATTTGAAAAAAATAATTTTATAACATGTAGCTCCCAATAAAATAATTAATGATTCTGGTTATATATAAAAAATTCACAAATAATTTGTGCGGAATAAAAAAGAATATTATTTAATTTTGTTTTGGTAAAAAAGGAAAAAGAGTAACCCAAATGAAATTGGGGGCTCGGGTAGAAAACCCATATCTTATGTCCGAAAGTGTTATGCACATGGCCTTAAATTCATGGATAATAGAATTAAATACATTAATTAATTAATTAATATCATTTAATAAACATATTTTATTTGTTATAATTTTATTAATTTCATTTATGGATTTTTGATGAGTTATTAGATACACTTTGATTGCTTGTTAGCATTCATTTCCTTTGTTTTCATGATTGGTATACTTGTATATGAGTAATGAAGTTCATGTAAAATGAGTATAGTTCTCCAAAATAAGAATTAAAAGTTATTAATGAAAAATCATAAGTTTAATTTTTATTATTTATTATTATTTTTCATATATGTGGATGAATCATAAGATATCAGGATAATGATAATCATTTAGGTTAATTTTAGTTTTTTTTCGATCACATTTAACTGATTTTGTTCTATTATTTAATATCATGTATATAAAATGGTTCTAGAACCTTACGTAAGATTTAGAACTTACTTTATAATACGTTTTAACCATAAAAATGGATTCATGATCAGACTATAAGAATAAACCCATGAATGAAATTTTTTCGTCCATGAAAATCGTAAATCGACACCTCTCAGTAGATGATTTCATTTTCTAAAATAAAAGAGAGAGAGAGAGAGAGTAAGGATATTAAAGATGTATCATCCATTAATAAGATATAATTAATGTATATAGATCATAATAGAGTTATTAGGATCACTTGGATAATTAGGTGAGGATAGAATATAAAAATAATGTAAACTGAAATGAAATTAAGAGAAAATGTGAGAGGGTTTACCTCGTGAATTATCCTCCTTGAAAACCAATTCAGGGAAAGGGGTTTTTGACTTTTGGTACCAAAAAGATCACCTATACACGGTGAGAGACTATGGAAGAGGATTTTTTTAGAAATGTTACATGATTATGTGCTTAGATTAGTGAGAAGAATAGGTGCGAGGGGTGGTTTTTATAAAAGGGGAGAATGGCGATGTCTAATTATTTTATTCATGATTTTATTATTTTTCTTAGGAAAACCAATAGTATTGATTATTGTTTATAAATATAGTAATATGTGTATTTTAATTCTAACAAAGGGTTATAACATCATCCAAGCATCACCCACGACTCAATAAATCTTTTATTTTTCATTTATAATAAATTATTGTATTTTACAATTCACCAAAAATTAATGTATTTTAGAAAATATTCAAAACTTCACCATAACTATTTTTCAATGATCAGAATCCGAAAATGATATCCATTTTATTAAATTAATTCTCAAAATAAGATAAAATAAAATATCAATTAAAATATTTTCTTACTCTAATATATAAAATTTTCAATTTATAACTTATTGTATATCACTTTCAAAATTTAAATGAGGTCTCATAAAATCATACTGAAATAATAAGACAACAAATTATTTATTTATGAAAGAAAATATGCAAATGAAATTTATTTTAAATCATTTTATTATTTATAATATTGTTATTAAATTTTTATGACTTACAAAAATACCAACACATAAATATTAATTTTTAAAATATTAATTAACATATAATATGATATAATTATATCATAATTTCTTTTATAAGATGGAAAATTTTATTTATACATTCCTTGGTGAGGTTACTATTCTCTTGGTCTATTTACTATTCAAAAGGTCACATTACTATTATTATGGTCATGTTACTATTTCATCGGTATAGGTTAATATATTTCTACAAATACCTCTTATTTCATTCATTCATCATTTATAATTTTTTATTATGTTCTATGAGTTATTTTATATGATATATACTATTTGAAAAAAATATAAGAAGGGATATTCCATTGATAGAGTTATGGGTCATTACACATAAAGAATTATTTCCAATTTTTTCAGTACATTGCATAATATAAAATTACTTTTAAATAAATCATATATAATTAAATAATGTTTGTAAAAAAATTGTTTAACAATGAATTGTTATACTAATATTCAATTTCATTTCTTTACCATTTCATGTATTTCAATATATTATTTTTTATTCATTACTTACATTAAATCAATAAATTTATTTATATCATTCCTCAATGTGTTATATTTAAAAAATATTCATGATTAAATATAAAATAATCATTTTATTTAGAATCAATTTTATTTTCCTAAGTCAATTTGAACCCATTTATTTTATAATTTCATTGTTTTGAATTTCATTTATTTATCTAGTAATGTACTCTATTTTATGTAGTATTATGTCATTGTTTACTTATTTTTTGTGTTTCATGAATCACAAGATCCCAAATATATAAAATATATTTTAAAGTAATTTATATTCTTAAATCAAATGGTGTTACATCATTAGTGGGTCATTAATTAAAAGCGTCACCAAATACAACTTGATCTCTCCATACATCAACCACAAAATCCTTCAACTCTGATTCCTCCACCAGTTTCACTCACTATACTATCATCTAATTGATAAAGAATCTACTATTAACTAACCCCTTATCCTTGTGCATCATTTAATGTTCCTTTATTAATCTACATGAATCAATAGACTCTCACAAAACTTCATAATGTGATTGACTTCTCTATGAATCATCCAAAACCTTTCCTTTTACCAGTGTCTGAAATATTCATGTCATAATCATGTAGGAATTATATCCCAAATGATTTCAAAAATATTATGTATCATTGGGGAAGATATATATCTATCACATCTCCCTCCCAGCGGATAAATAAGAATAAGTGAATTGGATGATTTCTCCTTCTAACAAAAAAATTATCCTTACAATAGTTTGATAATATAAAACCCCAATCCGCAGAACAAAACAATTTCATTGTATTTTTAATCTGAGATAAGATGGGAAAGAATTCCTTTAATAATATGAAATATAAAGGATTCTTCGATCCTCTACAAAATTTTTTAGAGGTACCAAAGAAACAACTACATAGAACATTTAAGGGTTTAATGCAAGTCTTTATCAAGACATGGCATGTCAAAATAAATGAACCACATAAGCTTAGATCATAAACAAAAACAATTTTTCAAAAAAATTATCACGTTGAAGAACCAATAGAACATCTCATAGATGCTATGAATGACCATAGTTTTAGTCATAATAAACACGGATGTTTCTAATAACCCCCATCCTGAACTACTCCAAAAAATTCAGGGAATAAAGAACCCATTATTACCATTAAAATGGTAGAGGATCTCATTTCACCAAAAGGTATTACCATGAAAAATAATTCCAATAATGATACATTATGAAAATATTTATAATATCACCATCCCTTTGTTATATATTATGATATCCTGATAAAAAATGTGATCTTAAAAACCAACTATCTCCCTTCAATAGATTGAATAAGTCACCAATCTAAATAATATGATAATAATTATGAACTATGTCATTATTCAAGAAACAATTATAAATGCACATCTATAAAATTTCATCTGAATTCATAGAAAATATTACCGGAGGACCCCAAGGATACACAGTAGGATTAATATAACCTATCTATAGAAGATAGTAACTGTGAATATAAAACTTCCTCAACTTAAACAAAACCATACGATATAAAATAATTGATATCATAGAGACACCAAGATGAAAATATATCCTAAAATCAACTTCAGATCTTAGTAGTTGCATCACAACCTTTTCAATAATGACATTTGGGTACTATTCATTGATAATAGGAATAATCATAAGAAGACCTCACACTAAAATCATCATAAGTTTAAACATAATTGAAGATAGGTACATAATATTCTTATAACGCATCTAAATAAATTACTCATCAAAGATAAACACATTAACTCTATTAGTATCAATTAATATAAATGAACACTTTATTAAATAAAATATATCATATACTAGATACATCCTGCACATGATAAGGATTATATCATATGTATGTATTGATAAAGATTGAAATTATCCCATAGGGTGATAGTTACATAACAGAAGTATAAAATCACAAATATATGATTCAATATAAATCAATATCCAACTGGAATAGTTAAAACCAATAAAACTATAAGGTTATCCACCTTATGATTAAGAGAATGAAATAGGTGTGGTTAATGTGTATATCTATTAAATCAAACAAATTACAATCCCATGTAGAATATAACCAGATAATAACTTCCATGATTTCTCTCTTTCGTAACATAGAATCTCTGAGGTACCCATCTTACTACCTCAGAAGGTACTACTTCAAATCCTAACCATAGATAGGGTTTCTAGATCCATGATGACTATCGAGGATAATAAGTCACTCAAAAATCTAATGACAATTTCATTTGCATAAAAAACCACATTCGATCTACTTGACCTGGGTAATGAACTACCTTCTCGAAGTAAATAATATAATTAATGAAAGAACTGACTCTCTATTTAGTGAATATTCTACCGACCATGGATTATAGAGCCTAATTAGATTGATAAAACAAATAAAGAGTCATGAAGACTCTCCTAACAAGGTGATCTGATACTAGATAACATCTTCATGATGACTGTTACTTTCTCTATCACATTATGATAATTCAATACATTGAATTTGGTTGATCTAGAACTGGATTTGTATGAATAATGAATACATGATCTTCTTAGCCTCCTCATATGTTAGATGGTCATAATCATAATTCAATATAATTTTATCTCTATGACTCCCATATAATGACTACCAATAATTTTTATTATGCTCCATTTTTTGTTCTCAACACTATTGTAAAGAAGTTTATACTTTATTCTATTTATTTTTATGTAAATTTCCTGATTTCCACTCAATTATATATAATAAACTCAAATCAATTTTTATAAAAATAGAATTGATGGAACATTTTTTTTGGTTTGGAATGTCATCCATAATGATGAATCAAAACGTGATGGAGTCATTTTAGGGTAGAATGGTCAGCCTATAAACATGATTTACCATGTGAAGTGTCCTCACCATGATTTAGATCGATGTATTTAGAATTTGGATTAACTCCATCAATAATTTTCTCATATTGAGAAAAATAAATTATGAGGGGTAAAAACTATTAAAGGTGATGAATAAAGTATTGTTCAATGTCATTTATGGAAAAACTCATCATAGTATGATGATGAAGTATAATTTTCAACATTAGTTAGGATACATCAATCCATAAATTATTTTTATTCTGTAATGATTCATATTGATAATCCATTAATCATTTCTTGAAATAATAATATATGCATAGACATGGTACAATCTATATATTATAGACTCTCCTTTCTTTTTTGAAAAGTGAAAAAGGAATCTAATGTGCTCTATTTATTATACCTCAATATATTTAAATTATCATTTCATAATAATTTTGGAAAACTAATAATTAAATATAAAGATAATTAAAAACCATTTGATCATTGAATTAAAATTAAAATCACCAATCATGGTTTTGAAACACATGATTTGGATGTTATTTCCACCTAGTCATGGGTGAAGGATTGGTATAAGAAAAAATATCATCAATCTGCACTAGAGTTTTTCTATTTGAATGATTTACTCCTTGTTGATGCTCAAATATAGGTTTAGTGAAAAAATCCAGCCCTACTCTCAAGAGTTTTTCTATTTGGATTATATTCTTTTTATCATGGATCATAGATAGGGATATGAATTATATGATCACTGAATAATAGAGTTTCCCCATTTTAATGTAGAATAAATGATTATGTGATGATGGTCATGAATATGAAATTTGGGGTTATAATTATTATGTTAAAAGGGATATTGGACCACAAAATTATGATGTTAATGATCTTCAAAATAATATATTAACCAATGTTTTAGTAATTATAGGGTGCTCTAACATTTGACTATACCAAAGACCCAGGGAGAATATCAAGACATCTGTTGGGATCATATCACAAACCCCATAATCCTTTATTCTTATTGATTATATCCCAATTATTTCCTAAGACTCATATAGTGGATGATTAATTGAAATTAAATCAAATTTTCTATAGGAAACCCTTCATGGGTTTTTGACCAAACAATTTTTACTCCTTTCATCATTTTCAAATTCTCAATTTTTCCTATGTTATTTAATGTGTATTAATTGAACTAATATTCATGAAATTTATAAATGATTCCCATTATATGTTTTAAATTGGATAGAATTTGTTTAGTTATATAGATACATCCAAATCATCAAATTTGGACTAATGAATTTAATGTTTATGTCGGGTCATATTTCAATAAAATATGAAGCAATGGATGTAGTAACATGAGTAAGAAAAACCAAACATTAATGGTGGATAGATTTCAACCATGGATTTGTATTGGTCCACATAGTTTAAGTTCATAGTTTTTAGACCACAACATGAGTAGTTTTTAGGTATAATATCTTTCACAAATAATCACTATAATTTATGTTCATATAGCATTTACCAAAAGTTGATAAATTCAACCTATATAGAAATGGATAAGAAATCCCTCAAGGTGAACAATAAGATTATTTTTAGTATATATTACCCTATAATTAAATACATTTGGTTTATTCTCATGATTATTGTAATGTTCTCCAATGTGGAATTGGATTACCCAATGAGGAAAAATTAAGGTTCAATAAGGTAATGAAACATCCCTCTACTGAATACAAGAATTATGGAAAATGTTGTAACATCATAGGTATTAAATAAACCTTAATAACTAGATTATGGTTCATATAAATAATTGATCCGTAGTTTGAATTCATAAGTGATGAAATGAGACTTTTATGCTGGTGGAGACCACATACCATATTCAAATTTTAGTTTTGATTTGATGGTTGTAGGTAAAATAAATATCACATGATCATTTTTATAAGGATAAAAAAATTTCCACGGTTGGTAGGCCATATTGGTCAGTGTGTACACTTATCCATATTAGGGATTTTATGCATATACAAACATTGGTTTCCATTTAATCCAAATTCAATCATTAACGATATCCATATATGGTTTATGGTCATTAATGCATTATGTAAATGAAGGGGGTTAAGGGAAAAGATGTAATTCAAGGAGTTTTTTTCACCTAAAAAAGTTACATGCATGTGTATTGAACGCACTATGGGGGAGAGGAAACATGATATGTCATTTATCAAAAAATTTCATAAACCCAAGAACCAAGTGAACATAGATTGAATTTGTCTAGGGAAATACAAAGAACCCCACAATAATTTATCCTATTCTATTTAGGCTATAATATTTCCCTAAACATTTAAAGAGGGATTTTTAATGAGTGAATACATCACATTTACTCATACATCCCTTTATAGGTTTTTTCATCACACGTCTAATGTGATTTTCATTAAAAATTTAATTTCAAGTTATTTGGATAATTGTGGGGTAAAGTTTTGGGTTGTATAAATAGAGTAAAAACTAAGATATCCTATTTAGTTTAGGAATAATAAAAAACCCGTCATGAATTAATAGCCTAGTGCTAGCATTGACTAACATGGAGGGATGCATATGGTTTATGGTCATGATGATTTAAAGAAAAATTATGTTTAGGTAGTCTGTGTGTTATTAAGGGAATTGTTAACCAGATATGAATGATGGACCTTTAATAATGTAATATACTTTATCAATGGGATGATCATATACTTTATTTATGCTCGTGATGATTTGATCATAATGTGTGTGGTATTGTTCTTACATGAATGTAATGTGAAAACCAATATGAATAATTATCACAATGACAATTAAAATTATCATACATGTGAGGGAACATATATTAAGGTCATACAACATAGAATATAATATGGAGGGGGTTATGAAACACAATATCCCAATTTAGGTTCCATGGCTATAAATTTCATGAAACCATATGAATAGGGAATTATTATTCTTTAATTAATTACATGAGGTTTTGGATTAAGAGTTTTGATATGGGACTACAACACAATGTATAATAACTAACCATATATGGATAATGAGATCCACTATGATGTTGTTAAGGAATATGAGGATTAGCAGAAAATTTTATTATGAAAAAATTCTTGTGGTTTGTAGGTTATATTAGGGGAATGAATGAGAATCCATATTTCGAAATGTATTTATTTCTAAATAGTGGTTTCCTTTAATTCAAGTACAATTATTATTGACATGCATAATAGGGTTGTGGGATTTTAGAGACTTTGTATGTGATGTTTGAATGTGTAAAATGATATCTGAATGAGTTATTGGGTGTGTTAGTTCTAACATAACCATATATAGGCTTTCATAATCTTTTCGGAATGGGTAAAAATGGTTGTTGGTCTATGCATGTGTCCAGAATGCATGGACCTAATTTCTCAAATAATATTAATAAACCTATAATCAATACACATAAAATGTTTTATTATATTATACACTCCCACACAGAACTAGATCCTATAAAAATGTCAATATCCTCAATTTAGAATAGGTACATTGGCTAATCTCATAGAAGGAACTTAGGGTGTTATTCAAAAATGGCCCTTCACAATTTAATGTTTATTCATGATTTACCATATTCTATTTTGTATAACGTAATTCAATGATGACTCAGATATCAAAGAATTTAATTTTCTGTAATGAGGACATACACTATTTAGCTTTAAATCAAGCTACATTGACATAGATATAAGTAACATCCTATATATCTGACTTATGTATTATGAAAAAAATTCATCATTGTTTTCAATTTGTAAAGGATATTATCTAGGATGAATGGAAAAAATATATTGAATGTTTTAGCTCAGAAAAAGAATATGGTAACCAAAAATATCCTTAGATCATTTTTTATGGCCCATAAACTAAATGTAACAACTTTTTCCAAAATATTATATATGAAAAAAACACAAGAATAAAGACTAAGACACATTGATGATTAATTAAATTTAATGTTTGGTCCTCATAAGAGGATATAGGCTTAACTACATATGTTATGAGATTTGGAATAAATCTAAACATACATCTTATGAGATCATTTTTCTTCATTAATTGTTCATATGAACCATGAAATTTAGGTTGTCTAGTGTACCTATAGACCCCAAAATTAACAATGAAAGAGAACAAATATCCCTATGTAAATCCAACTCATGGTTAGGTGGATATAATTATTAATGAAATAATTAATTTACGAGACTAGGGTAAAATATACACGCATAAATAAATATCCAATATCATTAAGATCTAAGAAAATTATAGTTCATACTTATCCTTTCCATAGTTGTAGTTCTTGCACAAAGGGAAAACCACTGGTGCTATTTTCTTTCAACCAAATGTGTATAAGAAACCTTAATTAAATTAGACATACCCTATATCCAATAAGAATACTAATTGGATTTAATGCTAAGACTTTTTCATAAACCAATGGTGTTTATGGTTATTTTATTGATCTAACTCATATATATGGGAATTTAATTTCGGTGGATATAATATTTGGACGAGTATAACATATGATATATATGCATCATTTGGTATCACATAATAATAATAATCAAGACACATGTGGTTCTTAAGGTCTCTTATAAATAGTTTAGGATTACATGTCAAAGGAAATAATAATGTTTCACCATAAGATAGGGTCATTATGAAATATTTAATTACATCCAGATACTCGAATACTAGGGTGGAAATAAGAAAATATTGTTGATATAGTTTTTTATTTGGCCAAATATCATAGATCTATGCTCCACTATATTAATCATAATGATGGGAATCATTCCAACATAGTTCATTATTGGGGTCATTTTATCTGAATGAATATTAAAGCACTAAGATTATAGTACATGGACTTGGATCATGTAAGGGAAAATGGATATCAAAAAATCAATATCAAATAGTGTTTGGATTCATATACTATAGACCAATGTCTTGTTGTTTAATATAATGTGATTGAGACTTCATTGAATATGTTTTTAATATATTTCACCTTAATCTTTCTAACAGGAGTGATTCACCATGATATCAAATCTCCCATGAGTCCTATTGGGTTTTAGAAACAAGTGATAATTGGGATTTTATTTTGACTATCAAGAGATTGAATGATAGGGAATATATGTACAACAGTTTAATCAAGAAATGAGTTAATAAATGTAAATGGGTTGAGAATTAATGTATATAGAAGAGGTTACGGGTAATAAAAATACATAGACGGACCTAGGATATAGAATATAGGAGTGACTATGTATCATAATAATATATAAATAAATAAAAACAAAATTATGATATATAAATGGAATTTTTGTCTTATGGGATGTAGGTAAAAATTAAGGTTCACACACCGAGGGCCCTTAAGTGGATATGGATCCCATTTAAGGGGGGAAATCCATATTATGTTGGCCAATATAAGAAGTCTATGTACTTCTATTTTGGTGACACATGTTTCACATTTCATATACTTGAGACAAAGAAGAAATGAGGAACATTGATCTTTATAAAATCATGTAAATTGAGATGAAACATGTTTCAAGGTTCACACACTGATCTGACTGTACTTTGGGGTAATAGTCCTTGAAGCTGGTCCAGTTTGATCGATTTTATGTGACGAAAATCAATATCAGAGTTTTGAATCTTAATTTTATGCGAAAGGACCATCTTTTAGAAGTATAATTTAATATAGTATATACATTTTATGGAATACTATTAGTGTTCATGATGCATAAACTAATATATCATTCAGTTTTGAGTCATAATATAATAATAACCACCATATAGTTTAACATCATTTTATAGGGGAATATTCTATACAATTTCACATCATATAGTTAAGATTATATATAGACTTTTTAGCATGTTGTATAATAGACTACAATTATATTGTTAATGTATTATATCTATGTCTTTTCAAACTAACATGAATTTAGAAAAATATATTTCATCCAAATTATTGATTTGGTTGGGAGTGTGATGTTCTCCATCTATTTTTTCCAAGGATTAAGATGAATTGCAGAAGTCTGTGTTTATTATTTATGGAACTTCCCATTTTGGTTCTAGATTCTATTAATTATTCATATGTATCGTGTGAGTTTTGAGTGCTATATTTGGTTTCTCTTAAGTGAATGAGTAGAGAAAAACATTTATGTTAAATTCTCATGAAACTATACATTTATAGAACTCCAAATTGTGAAGTGTTCATAAAAATTAATTTAAAAACATCCAATAATTTTTACCTTCATAAAACTAGATATAAATTTCATTGTTATAAAAAATAATCCAAACCTCATTGAGCATGAGTGATTCTATCTAATACACAATCACATATGGGGTCTCTAACATATTAGTCTAGGTTTTGGTTCCATAATACCATATGGAATTCCAAATATAATTTAGAAACCATTTATTGTAATCTTCAATCATATTATATATGATATTTGATGTATATTTATTGAATTTTTATATTTTTTATTTTCCGCATCATGGTAGTTTGATGAGTGGTTTGATTGGATGTTATTCTATTGATATATCATTTTCCACTTATAAGAATAAATAATGGTGTTATTTTATGATAGTAAAGTGATAGGGATTCCAAATTTATTGATCATATTTAACTTCACAATGTTAATGATATCCATTGTCCTGGCCTCATTTAGTTGTCTATTCATATCCCATTTTTATAATAAGTCACTGATAGTATGAAAATAAAAAAAATATTGGTTGTCACTAGGGGATATGGTCCCATGGAATCCACTTCATATGTGTTAAATGATTAATAATATATTGATGTGTTCAATAACTATGATGGTTGATGAATGACATTGGGGTTTATCTGACAAGTATTACATTTTTTGGTGGACTCCAGGTAGTATTTCATTATCAATGGATATAATTAGAAAATATTATTAATTTTGGGAAATAATTGGGTTCTTAACTAATTAAAATGGAATTATTTTGAAGGAATATCTTTCAATATCACGATCATGTCCATACCCTTGATTATTATGAGGATAATTCCATTAAATACACATTTATATAGAATATTCTGAGAATCATCATCACCGTAGAGTTTGTAGTTCCTCTCAAGACATAGAATCTATAATTTCATTGATACCTATGATTTAATGTGTTGATCACTATGTTAGTCCACAATTAGGGACATCCATTCATTTCTGGGATTACTGGAAAAAGATATGGTTTCATCTTGACCAAGGGTACTATTGAATTCATTCATCTCCTCAGGTATATTTCTCATGAATGTATATATAATCATATGATGATAAATAGATGGGACCATAACATCATAGTATGGTTCTTCCTGGGTGGTCAAAATTAGTAATGGAATCATTATGATCATTCTGTTAATATTGATCATGTGTTATATTTAGTTATGAGGAGAAAACTATGATCAAAACTAAAATAAAATCACATACATGTATTAATTATTCCTTTTTTATGTAATCTACAGAAATTATGTATTTAGTCACTAGTTTAAAATCTCCATTGATATTAAGGTGATCCATTGGTATTTACAAGGAAAACTCCAAAATAGTCGTGAGTTCATGAAAATATACATCGTTATTGGTGAATCCTTCTGGTAGTGTAAATGAAAAACGAAGCATTTCCTTAGCATGAGAAAACAACACAATCTCTAAGATAACATTGTTATCTATTGGGTTCTGTATTCATGTTCATTTCAAGAATCAAGAAACCCTCATAAAATTATATCTGTTATTCTTGTGATGCGTCCAATATTGGGATTAATTCCTCATCATGTCAATATGTACTTAACATAATGCTATTAAGAGTTTGGTGTGCCACAAAAAAATTCTAATTATTTCCTATTAAAAATACATTGAGGCATGGACAAGATTTGAAACTATTTATGGGTGGATAGCCATCATACTAAACATCTACCCACTTTTTCTTTGATATGATTTTACTTGAGAGTATTACGATGGGGGAAAAATGGATCTCTATATTCTAAAGACAATTTATCAGCATCCATGTCACAGAGACTATATCAGAATAGTTATTCTCTATATAATAATATTGAATATCAATTTCAAACATGGTTTAGTTGATATAATATATACTATTTTATTTACCCACATCATTTATATGATCTAATATAGAACCTATAAAATTTAATAATGTTCCCACAAACATGAAAAATTATTTTCTATTAGTTTGGGGGAAATATGAATGGTTATATGGTAGGTACATCTTGAGGTTATGAAATACAATCTTGTAATCTACATACTCCAGTATCACACCCCTTTCTTCATTAATATGTTTAATAGTAATAATTTTCTAGTATAATTGTTAATGAAGAATCGGATGTAGGAAATATTCCATTATAGTTCCCTCAATTCTATGATGTTCATGTATAGAGGTATTTTAAGAATTTCAATGGCTTTTTCACTATCAAATTCAAGGTTGTGAAATAAGTCCATAACGTTATGAAATTTTCCTGATCCTTCCAATAATGTTCACATTAGGGGATTAATTTTTGTATTTTTCTATAAAAAAATTATAAATACTACGTTATGGTTAGCATGATAGTCACAAAATTGTTAATATTTAGATTCGTGGTTCTACACATAGAAATAAACAGTTATCCCTGACAACTATTGTGTGATTTGATGTATGGAATATTGATGTATAGGGATGGTATTCATTAAGCCAAATGGAATTTATTAATAGAAATATATTCTTTATGGCCCCCTGAAATAATTGGTTCCCTTTTTTTCAAGGCCATCATAATTTAATTATACCTACATTACCCATTTATAATGGAGAGGGACTCAAATTAATCTATCACATCCATAAATAGTTCCATGTACAGGACTAGGAGAGAATCTTTTATGCAGAACCTCTTCAGGATCCTTATATCGATATAGTCTTAGATATCCCATTGAATTTTTATTATATGGGATAATGTATCTAAACCACATAAAATATAGGATATCTAAAATTTAGTTGGCATTGGTGGTTTTTTAACATGATCATATACTTTTATAATGTGATTTGGTTTCATTACTATAACTACATTCTTTTATCTATAGTGGTCGTTAGTAAAACCTACGTGACGGGAATCAACCAAGATATTATGTAATGGAATGTTGGTAAAATTATACCAAAACAAATACTGATTTAATTTATGGAAAAAAATAGACTTCTCATACTCAATTAGAGTTATAGCCATACTAATGAAAATGGGTTGCATATACTCCTCTATATTGAGATTAAAATATTCGAGATCATTGATGGTGGTATAGATGTATTTCTAAAACAATGGAGTTCTCTCCTTAAGGTAATATCCCTCTAATTATTGTACATAAATTTTATGGGCCAGAAGATAAATGAATTTTTTTGAATTGAGATGTGGATTTGGGGGTATCTTCATATCCTATGAATGGAAGTGATACTTCATTATATATTAAGAGGGTAGGTGAATTACATCAGTAGTAGGGAAATTTTATAATTTATCTTCCTTTCACATGTTATCCTATGGGGATAAAGAGGTATGAAAATTGAATAGTATAAAAATGGTATGGGAGAATCTTTGGATTTTCCTATAATATGATGATATATTCTAATAGTTATTGGGAGTTAAATATCTCTTTTGGTATCAAATTTAAAAAGGGATATTTTTCTATACGGGTGTTTTTTCAAGAGGTGAGGGATTATCTCCTAAAACATTTAGTGTAGTGACCCAAATTTCATTTCCTATCATTGGTTTTTTTCTTTCTTTATATTATAATGAAACATTAAAGTTTTGAGATTCAAAAGATTCAACATGGGTAATCTCTCTAAAAATTATTGAGTCCTTTTCATTGAAGGGGTACATTAGGCATTAATGGTACAATAATCACATCACTGCATACCGGTGAACCCACAAACTCTGAAAAAGAACATAAAAACATATTTTATCCAATAAACATGAACATAGATTTAAATATAGGATATCTGAAATGGGATTTGAGATTGATCAATCCCAAAATATTATATTCTCTTTTTCTCATCCACTATAATGGTTAAAATTTGTGAATACATTTTATTCTAGCCATATCCCATGAATCAGAGTGTTTGTAATGGGTTGGTATTAAACTTAGTTTCATTAAAAATTAATTAATAATGAATGTAAAAAAATCATTCATTCTTGAGTTGTCTAGGGATCTAATGTGTCCTTTGATTAATATCTCCTAATATTGATCTATAAATTTAAAAACTATGAGGAATTCACTTTTATAAGTCTTTGAATGATAAACATCAACCATAAAATCATCATTCTAAAACTCCAAGGGGCATCATTGGGTATAGAAAATTTATTCTCAATGATATTTTGAGTGGTTAAGTGCATCAAATATATAATGTTTACTTGAAATTTTTACAAACTACTTCATGATATCATAATTTTAAAATAAGTACTTTCACTTTTAAATAAGTGGTTGTTACTTATTATATGGCTCCATGGTTGAGGAATTTGGTGTTGATGATACTTGTCCATATATGGAACTGAAAGACCTGTTTGTATATAGGGGGTTAGGTAGAGTAACTTTATCTATGTTATTTCAATAATAAGACTACTTCACAAATTCTACACAATCTTCCATGAAAATTGGATTTGAATATTTCTTAGAAGACTCAAGGGAGTCTCGATGTTATTTTTAGAGTGAATTATATGTTCTTTAATTTTTCTAAAATTTATAAGTATCTTTTATAGGTACATTTACAAGATGTTTAGATCTATAAAATAAACATCATCTCAAATTCCTTCAGCTTATTTGGTGTCTTCATATAGTTCCTAGAATGTGTGAAATGAATTTAGGTCTATAAACATCTTATTTATTAAATAAGGGACAAAAATTTGTTAATGAAAACCATAGTGAAAAAATATAACTCATTATCTAATGAGGGTTATTTAGAAAGAGTGGCACAAATATTTTAAAATATGGGATATCATCTCAATTTGAAGTTATAATTGTTTGGGATTTGGATAAATATACTCTTCTTAAAGAGTGTACTTATTTTTCTAGTCACACAGGAATCTAGAGGATGGAATCAAGGGTGTGGCATTGTAAAGTGAAATGGGAATTTGGGACACAACTGGTTGTCTGAGTTATTCCTTGAGGATTTCATGATCGTAATTGGATAAATTTTGGGTCATATAATAATAAATATTTTGTTTATAACTATTATAGGAATCCTCACATCCATCATCATGTCCAAGATAGAGAGTGAATAAATAGGATTTTTATTCCAAAGGTTTTCAAAACATCACTTATATATAATTGACCATTTTCTAAAGGATATGTTAAAAATTACGTAGTTTTGATTAGTGTTTCTTAAATTACATTGTAAATACAAATATTTGGGATGATCAATGATTTTGAATTTATTTTGTTTCATATCAATAAGTATCATGGAGATAATTTTTTTTATTGATATGATCAATTAGAGAGCAAAATTCTATTTTTAGACAGATTTGGATTTGTTTCATCAGTTCCCTTATCATGGATCTCCTTAATCCATCCTCACCTTTAGAGGGGTGTGGTTTTTCTATTATTGTAACTCCGCCATATGTCTAGGATAATATGAATCATACATGGGAACCATAAATTTTTTTCATACTTTTTAAGAATTATAGTTACCATTTATTATTTTCCAGATATATTACAAGTGTTAATAGGCATAGGTAATGATTTGGATCTAATTTATTGAATGAAATACTATATAAATAGTTACATTACCATAATATCCCCAAATCATCTTGGTTACATCAACAACATAAGGGGTGTTTACAACATAACATGTATATTATATATATAAATCACTATTAGTATCTCTTATGGGAAATTTATATCGAGTGTGCTTGTCACACAAATACATATAGAGATAATTTTAATACCCTTACCATTTCCACGCATCTTGCAATTCAAGAGGTCAATTATCATTATATTATATAGTGTAATGATGAATTGTTAGGGGTGATGTTATTTTCATCTAGTGATTGACCCAACTAAAAAATGGTTATTCTAGAGAAATTATAACCTTGATAAATTTTTATCAAATAATTGGTGTATTTAAGACTCCGACCAATTATGGAACCGATAACAGGGAGACACTATAACATAGAATGGTTCATGTTCCCTTATATATATCTTGTTCCATTTATGTTTTAGAAAGTGCGGTTTATAATGTTTGGTTGTGGAGGTGTCGTATCCACCCATTCAAAGTATTTTTTTCCTATCTGGTTACACCAGGTCATGCATTCTTTAATATATTCCATTTGAGTTATTAAAGACTAGATAGAGCTATAGAGATCTATAGGATAAGTTTTATAAGGATTTCTATGAATACAATAAATGTAAAAATATTGTTTTGCATTCCCCAAATATATAGGATATGTACTACACATTTTAGATGGACCCAATAAATGTTCCAAAATTTAAATATTCTACATTAATAATTGAAGAAAATATCAGTCTTCATTAACCAATATGTTTCTGTAAACAATTATTCTAAATCTAGATATTTCATTCATCATCAAAAAATTTATTAAAATACAAGATATGACCCCATCTTATGGGGGGAAATAATGATGCAGGAAAAGTGTAACATCTCTTACAATAAGCTTTCAATCATCCAGTATGGACACATGGGTAAAATATAATTAATACCTTCTCTATAGTTACATTTTACAACAAGTTTAATAGTTTATATATTTCCCACAATCCATGTGTGGCTAACTTCAATAACTTGATCCATGAACATTCTGCCATTCCAAATAAAATATGCTAAATCCCAAAGGGGGTTGATCCTTCCATAAAAACGATACACCAACACATTGGAATATTACTCATCCCCCTTGTCATCATTATTATAGAGCCCCTATAAAGAAATAGCATTGTAAAATGCTATAGTTTCTTCCCCAATTTATATACTCGGACTATATATCATACTAAAACTAATGGTCACTGAGCCATTAATATATAGAATAAGACCCCTTTCATTCAAATACATGAGAAAAAAATCCATAAACAATAATTTTGAGGCCTAATACATGTGGCTTCCATTTCACCCACCTCCCCACACCATATCAACCATCTTCTGTCAAGGAAGCAGCTAGTATTGGGAGGAGTCTTCTCAGCAAGATGAGACTCCCTCCACCCTTGATGAGTGCACACAACTCTTCCATAACATATTTAAAGAGAACTTAAAATAAAAACTCCTAAAATAAATTACCTTCCTTGAAATTGTTTCCTTCCTCTCATATAACCTATTGAAAAATAGTGAGTTTAATACATCGAACTATGGCTTCAACACCCTTCTACCCTACATCGAGTTACAATGATGCATGGAAATCTAAAACAAAATTCCCACTAAAATACAGTCCCATTCTTTTGAAAATAAAATTCCAATTTCCCAAAACAAATACACATTCAAAAAATACATTCCACATTGTTTTAGATTTTGTTTGAAAACAATAATGACACTTAGAATCCTTCAAGACACCATTCTATTGCACATTATCATTTATGGGGACCACCTGGTGTCTTAGTCACCAAAAATGAATCACATTCTGGCCATGATTTTTTTGAACCAATGTCTTTTTGACCACTCACCTCTCTCACTGCTTCCATGAATAATAGATTGATAATTACAACTATAGAATCAGACCAAGGAGGAATCTAGGAAGGCACATGTGTTTGGATCTTCAACTAAGAAAAATTATCATAAAACATTTATTTTTATGATGATCAAGCGTCACGATCAAAAAAATCTATAAAAAATATTGATTTCATGAAATAAGTATTTAGATTTTGGAATCCATGAAATAAATAAGTTTCACCTAGCCAATAATTATTCATGTTCATGATCTCCCTATAGCCAAAAATCCACTTAGAATCATTATCTAGAATGTCCAGGTGATTTGAGAAAGATCTAGTTGGGATCGACCCTGTGCCAAAACACTCTTTCCATATTCTCAGGTCCCCACTATAACGATCCATCAAAAAACATTCCAAAAGGGGGGATCATTCAATGAAATCCCATGCAAAAATTTCATGCATATTTATCATGGTTTCCAAAACCTTCTTGAATATTTATTCCACCCTCCTAAATAATGTTTTCCATCTTATTCAAAAATTTCCAATTAAATAATCCATTCTAGTTGGGATCTTAGAAGAATCACAATATTGTTTTTTATATCATCTCAAAAATTCCATTGGTAGATATAATTATTTATAGAACATGAATCATAATGGAAGATAATACACCGTTCACCAATATGATCAATCACCTGAATGAAAATAACATATTTCCCCAACTATAAATGACACATATGATCTTATTGATAATGTATTAAAAAATAATTTTATTAATCCTCCCATTAGATATGGGAGAGCACATATATTTCATTATAAAATCATGGCTCTAAATTCCTAGTTTATCTTGAATGACACTACAGTGTTGGATCAATCATTTATTCCTGATGAAGAAATACCCCTTATTAATCTTTTATCTGCTCTATTTTTCTTAATTTTCTAAAATATTCATGAAACATGTGATCAATTTTATCCATTAATTTATAAAGAAAATTATATCAGCAATAGATAGTATATGGGAGAAAAATGCATCCCATGTCTTATTTATTAAAGGTATAATCTTTCCATCATCAAGGCCACATTTAATATGTCTAGAAGGAAAATTAAATGGTAATATAAATTGTTTTTGGGACATTGGATTCCCTTCCGTAAACAACAAACCAACTTTAAAAGGCCAAATAGTTTCTCTAAAATATATATAAAAAGCATTGAGGATGGATAACTCATGAAAATAGGTCACAAACCCGTTCGTTAAAGCTAAAATCATGAAAGACCGTAATGAGGAATCAACATTCCAACAAATCAGAGGCGTTTTCCATATCTACATAGACCATTATGTTGGAACCCTGGGTCCTTTTGTTAAGATCATCCACAATCTATTTAGTAATTCCCGTCACCCCTTGAATACTCCTCCAATAAATGAATCAATGTTTCTCCACTGAGATCAATCTTTAAATATTATATTTAAGACTCTTAGTCAATAATAATGTGGTAATATTTAATTGAACATTATTTTAGAATATATGTATTTAATTTTTAATCACCATGGGATCCTTCACATTAGGAATAAGAACCACAATGGGTGAAAAAATCCCTATTGAGATACCTTCTTCTAATAAAATCATGCTACATTCCCATGTCCTATCAAATTAATATCTTCCACACATAAAAAAGAATAATCCCAGAAAACCATCTGGGCTAGGAGTGATATCTAGTATCAAACTATTCAATTCCTCTTTTATCTCTTCTTACCCAAAAACTACCCTCGAAAAGTTGTTATCCCTATCCACAAAATATATTTGGATGTAACATAATGTATTTCACTCACCTTATAACATAATATGACCTCTATATATATTATTTTCCCTTCTAATAATAATTCTCAAAAAATGGTCAAAATATATATTCCCCAAAACAACCACCTCTAAGGTATAAGACCCATATTACAATTTAAAATTGAGATTCTTGGAAACTCTTCTATCTTTCACACACGCCAAAAAAAATATGTATTCTTATCTCCTTCCCTGAACAATGTTTCACTTGAATTTTTTCTTGAATAACCTTTCCATTTACAACTTCTTTGATAATACAGTTAGTTTTACACCATGATGATAAAAATATCAGTAACCTAATCTATTTGTGTCCTTTAATCCGTCGTTTAAATCTCCTCTTTGATCACCTTTAGATTATACTCAGATTTCATCGAAAAATTTATTCATCCCACCATGTCCCTTCTAAAATTTTATAAACATTTGGCTAAACCCACACACAATGTTTCCACCTCAATATGTTACCATGAAAATCTCACTTGATCATGAAAACCATCATTCCAAATTCAACTATTATGGAAAAGAAAAAAAATTATTCCTATTATCCCCCTATTATATTTCAGCATAATAGATGTGTGGTTTGAAAAGACCTCCAGAAGATAGAAAACCAAGGATTTTGGAAAAGAATCAATACCTTTCAAGTTATAAAGTCACTGGTCAATCTTGTACCAAATTCAATGAGTTCCTTGACGATTGTTCCAAATGGTAAAATTGTTCCATCTAAACCTGATATCCAAAAGGACATTATCTCCTATAATAAATCTAGTATAATTTATATAATTTCAAATGGACGCCTCTCAACCTATTGTTTTATAAATAATAGTGACGATATTGAGTTATCAGTCAATAAAAAAGGTAAATCCTCCAAACGTAAAGGCTTATAATTTACACCAAAGCATCAATCTAGTGAATACATGACACATAGAATAATGAAATGAAGAGTATTTCTGAAACTACAATACTAATCCTTGAGGAGATCCATTAATCTGATGAATCCCCAAAATTTTATCGAAACATTATACTTCCAAAAAAATCATATATTATCGTTACAAGGACGTAGATGTATATTCTTAGATACCCCTATACTACTGGAAATAGACGGTATATGATCCATGTTTCAATTTAGTTCCAATACAGGATAAAATAAACTGAAAAAAATCAAGTTTTTTTAGAATAAATGAACTCATCTCTCAATAACCCATGCCTCAAGCATTCGAGTTAACAACATTAATCATGAAGAAATAGTATCAATTTCCTTGAAGCATAGTTATTTACCTGGATTCTCTGATTAATTATTACACAAGGCTTCCCAAAACCAGGATCAACTAAGATGACCAACATTAACCAAAAAAGATGTGGCATGGGATGATTTGTCCTCCATAATGTTCAGTGAAGTAGAAGCATCCAAAAGACCATTTGATCCATCAAGCACTATGAACCATTTGGGAGATCACATAGTATTTCACAATGAATTAGAGAGAACCCCTATTGACACTACCTCCATGTATTCCTGGATTTTAGAAAACCCATAATTGCATACTCTTTTAAAACATCATTTTCTAAAATAAATAAAGACTCTTAACATGAACGAAGGAATCTGGTTCACAACCCTCTAAAGGAACTAATGAAAATTCACCATCACCCACTAACTTTGTCACCTCCTCCACTAACGACGGAGAACTCTTAACTGATGTAACACTTCAAAAAAATGTTTGAATCAACCAAACCATATTTGTGAGACAATGACGAAGGATAAACGATAATACCATCACTAGTCTAGGCACTTGGATCTGGAATAATGAAAATTGTCTTCGCATGTGATTCTAAGAGAGCCCCTCTAGTAACGCCCATCCTTGATACCTAAATTTTGGAAAGCATATCATTGTGGTCTCATACCCAATCCCTACTATCTCATTGATATAAGGCCTCTCATCCAATTTCAATTAATTAATTTTACCACACTCTAATAGAATATTTGAAAATGCACCAACACCCACTTCCTTGTGGACCTCTACCACCGTAGTAGGGGAAAATGAATCAAAATACGAAATAGAAGAAATTTGTTACCATACTGGACTAGCCTTGGAAAACATAAAATAAGAAGTGAGAAATAGCTCATCACTAATGTATACACCATGCTCCAACAAAAATCCCCGGAGATTGAATCACATGAATATATGAAACTGAATCTAAGAACATTGTTGGACTGAAAACAGTAACCAGAGCTATGGATTTTCAATTTGAAATATTCACCTCACACTGATTATGTGAACTGCAACCCTTTAAAGGGGATATCTGACCAGAAGATAACAGGTAATGAGGCCCATAATCATACATACCTGAGATTTCATTCCCCAAGACAAATCCAACCACTTCTTTGACAGATACCAACAATGGATAATCCACATTAAAAAATAGTTTAAATCTTCTAAGACTAATCACTGAATGTACCTACAAATGGATCTCCACAAAAAACCTTCGAGGTTCTTGATATAATACATGCATCCACCCATAAAACCCATGATCTTTTATAATAATAACCATCAACACATTTGATGATGAAAGATATATATCAATCCAAATGAGATGAGATTATTCATACTATATGTATGGATTACATCGAGGATTCATGACCATACATTACAATATTATCCAATTTGGTTCACTACCTTCTGGGTTTTTTCTTTAGTAGGGCTCACTGCACACCAGGGTGTCTCACTACTAACCCCTTGAGAAAAGGCCTTATTTATTCATCACATTGTCTGAAGGCCTAGTGGGCATGAATCCCACGACATAGCAAGATGTCCCAAGGTTCATCAAGAAATCATCATACTACTTATGTCACCAAGCCTAGGTTTCCACCTTTATATGTCATTCATCATGCCCATTTCACCACCAAGCAATGGAAATTCCCTTCCACCTATATTTGAATACATACACGTTGTATCCATATCCAATCATTGAAAACAACCCATCACAATACCCATATCTTGAAGAATGGACATATTGTGAAGTTGAAAAATAAAGACCAGGTATCCTATCCCAAACAATGTCAAATATTGATTCTGACCTAAAATGTGTTTCATAAGACCCATAGAATAGGGAGAACTTCAAGACTCCACATTTACTAGTTTACCTTCACTGGAATTTCACCAAGTCACTCATGGAAAAAATATGAATGAAAAATTCCAATCACGAAAGTGAAGACGTAACAGCCGGATTATCCAGACCCCATGAATCCACAGAGTCTTTGAAATAGGGAAGGAAATTTTTCTACCATCAAAACCATGCCACCAAAGTTAAATGGTGTAACACTACAACTAATCCTTGTTCATCGACTGATTGATCCACTGTCATACGTCCTTCAACCCAATCCATTCAACAAAGCACCAATTTGGTGGACAAACTGATTGATAAAAATGGTATCTATGATGTTTTTGAAGGACCTACTATATCATTTTCAAATTATCGAATCCCCCATCCTCATCCCCACCATCATTTGAATAAAATAAATTTTTGTTATATATCCTAGAATCAACCAACAATTCCATCTCTTCAAGAGGGTGGACTTATACCTCTTTAGGTTTCAAGTTTTATTAATAAATCCCATTACCTTTATCTATAGCTGATGTGTGTCAAGCGGGTGGAACCTAATTATTTAGAGCTACATGGTTTTGGGTTTTACACTTATGATGGGTCTTCAATCCTTCCTAATGTGTTTTAGTTTAAATAATATCTTGATTTATTATTTCCTCATTGTGTTCCCGAATGTCAGTGTCTCTGGCTGCATACTCTTCCAAGTCCTCACCAATGAAATTTACCAACACAAATAAAATATGAAGAATAATTTCATCATTCTCTATGTAATATGTTGAATATTATTCCCAATGCAATATTCAAATAGAAACTCTTGGTCATCCATTGTATCCCCCTATTAAATGATTATAGAGACCCAAATCATGACGTATAAGGAAATTAAATTACTTTTGCAGAATACTTTGAACATAACAAAAACAAACACACAAGAACCATAATAGTTGAGTGTCTTTGGAGACTCTGAACATAATCTTCTATTCATGATGAAAGATCTTCATCATCTCCCATAAAGATATTCCCCTTTTGTTTTCTTAACTAAAACATTTCTTTATATCTTGGGGAAAAGAAAACATATAATGGGTGAGCTCAAATGCTCAGTAAGGGTAATCATGTAGAGAATAAAACAAATCATATACATTTGAACTTAAAAACATGAACATAATGTTTAAACATCAAAATCTTGAGCAATGACATAAAACATAGCAGTATATAAGGCATAGATACATCAATCATGATAAAATAGCATGGGAATAAAACATTTAATTGTGGAAACCATTAATCAGATGATATGATTTCCATAGTATCCAAGGCATTACTACCAAGACCATCTTAGTGGACGAAGTCCCATTCTGAATCGAGTTCACTCCTCGTTCCAGTCATGTAACACTGAACCGGATTTACTTACTATTTCAGCCATGTCTATCTCATGAGGTATAAATCTTTACCCAATGAATTGGAGGGAGATATAGGTCCCACCCATCTCATAATGAAATCATTATTACTTATGCCACAAAATAAACTTAAAACATTCATCAGAACCCAAAGAATAAAAATGTGTTTCATAAACATCATCCCATAGTAACATAATCGATATAAAATAAATGGATATAGTTTCATCATAAGAAAAACGAAACCATGTAAATCAAAGAGATATTATACTTGAAACATAATCATACTAACTAATTTCATCTTAGATGGATAATAGTTTTGACAAAACACTTGAAATGAATTATTGAGGAAAACATCCTTTCTTCTTTAAAATCATTTTATTATCACAAAATTCCATTAAATTTTAAATGAAAAGGTTTTTTTGAGTATAATCATGAAATCTATCATAGGAAGCTTCATGTAAATAAGGCTTTATAAAACCGTAAAAATCCATTCATGACGTATAAGTTAAAAAAACATTCTTCGCGTACTTTTTCCGTAAAAGTCAAAAAGTACATCGTAACGTAAAAAAAATATTCCATACATACCATTTAGTAAAAGTCAAAAAAGGGTAAAAGGACTTTAAAAATACATGAAAACATTTTTAGAAAACAAGGACATGGATGATAAATATAACCCCAGTAAATACTTACCAATAAACCATCTCTAATAAAAACAAGATTGGAAAAGTTTTCCCTTACCATAGGTCCGATATGCTTCTTACATATCTGAACCTCCTGTACAATGATTCAAATAATGTCACTGAATTATTACAGAATCATATTCATTGTTATGATATCATATATGGTTCACTTATGACTTTATATTACCCATTCATTTGTAAATTCCATGTTAAAGCAGTGTTTTGGGTAAAATACTTTTATTTATCATACGTGTTTGGACATGTTGTTCATGATATTATTATTAGTTATATAATTATTTAATTACTTCCATAATGTAATTAATAATTTATATATCATATATATTTAGTATATATATATAATAGATAGATAAATGAAATGAAATACACCGTTCATGGAGACGGTAGGTCGTACGTACGTATGGATGCTGTTTTCATTTCCTTATTGACTTGAATTTAAGTATGTAGATGACATATATATATATATATATAAATCCAGTAGCTTTATCATTTCATATATTTCATTATTATTCATTATATATTCTTTATAATCTTTCTTGACTGGTTAACATGGAAAATGAATCTCATCGTGTCGAGGAGACAGTAATCTGTACGTACGCACGAGCGATGATATCATTCCCATAATTATCGAATTGAATTGGAATGGATGATATAATATCTTAGAATCAGTATGATGTTATAATAATCATATATAGTTATTTTTTACACCATTATACCCATTCAAGTAAGGTGGTGGTGGAAAAACTGATTACACCACGGCGTGGAGACGGTATTCCATACGTACGCACGCGCGGTGATTTCATTTTTCGTAGAATGGATAGAAGGTGAAATAGGGTTGTTTCATATTTATAACAAAATATCAGTATATAAGTAATACTGATGTTATTACTATATAATTAAACAACTAAATAAGAGGATGTAGAAGAAGAATGAAACATGAAAGAGTCGGTAGAAGAGATTACCTCTTCCTCGACGCACTTCCTTTAAACTTCTTATTAGGGCACTAGATATGGTGTTTTGAGAAGACCGGAACCTCTATGGTATAACTAGATAGGTTGAGAAGAGGAATTGGCAGGGTTTGGCCGAGCTTCAAGTCTCAAAAGGGTGTGAAGATAAGAGGGAAGGGGTGCCCTTTTTATAAGGGATGAGAGGGGCACCATTGGAAAAACATAAAATATTATTTTATAATAAAGTCATATTCCATTTATAATATATCCAAATTGATTTATTTAGAATATAAAGTGGTGATGGGTCCAAACCCTCTCAACAAATAGATTATAGACAAGTTTCGGTTACTATTATAACCTTATCATTTAGATTTAACTCTATGTTAAATAATTTATCTTTTACCGTGTCTTCTTGTTTTCTTACACTATATGGTTAATAAACTTACTATAAAAAGAAAAAAGAACCCCAAGTGGTTCATTATTAATATATATAACCTTATCTAAGTCATTTGGACGAACCTTATATTTTAAAAAAAAATTAACAATTAATAATATATTTTTTTTTAAACCTATTTTATGTCAGTTTTGACACTATTTGGTAATTGATTTTTTTTTGAAAATAAAAACAACATTATTAGTTCAAAAAAAGTTAATTTAATCAATACTAACATGTCATATTAACATATAAAATTAGTTTAATTTATATAAAGTATCATATTACATTTATTTGGGTATTTATAACATCAATTATGTTAATATTTCATTAGTAAGGTAATTACTGCATCATCATTGTGTCATAAATAAGTTAAAATATTTAATGTCTAAAAATTATAAATAAAATATCATTATGGAGGAAATGTTTTTACCTTTATAATGAATATTTATACTCGAATATATCTTATTTATAACCCTATATTAAAAATGTTTTAGTTATTAAACTATGATTTTAACTATTTTAACTCTTCTTTAAATAAAATAAAAATAACTGTCCTAATCTAATCCATGTGGACATAAATGGTAATATTTTCTCCCTATGGTTGGTTTTGGTCGAACTACACTTATCCAATACAATTAGGACATGTGTTAGGGAAATAATAATATCATTTTAACCTTTAATTACCCTATTTACTTTTAACCGTGGTAAAAAAAAAGTAAAAAGCTACGATTCACCAAAAATTATTTTTATCTTATTGAACCATATTTTACTACTTTACATTAACCGTGTTTCTTGGATTTTAGAAATTCCACACATAGAATCGGTAAAATTATGTTTTATGTAAATTTTCAAACAATCCTAGGAGGTGGGAATAAGACCATGAAAAGTTCAATAAACTTTTTATATGTCTAAAATTATTATAAAATGACTCCAATGAATTAAATTGAACTTATATAGGTATTATGTATCAATGTTGGCCTAAAATAAATTTAAATAAAATAAATAATTATTTATATAAAAATTCGGTTTTTAAATAGTAATCCAGTGTTATCACTATTCATCAAAAATTGAATGTTTTTAGAAAAAAAACCAAAAATACACCCTATGCTAATTTTGATATTCTGAATGCAAAAATGAAGTCCATTTTGAATGAAAAAATTTCAAAAAGTGGGTATTACTATTCATAACGGGTAGTTCATAATAATATTATAATAATATCTCGGTTAGTGAAACTTGGTATTGAGTACTACAGACACAATCGAAAAAGTTCGTGATTGTGTGTAATGGAAGCCAAGTCATGGCTACATGTAGTGAAAGCATTGTTTGGTGTTTCTTATAACATAATCAAATCTTATTTAATTTATACATTAAACAAAATCTATACATAATGTTGCGTAGAATAATTTCCACAAAACGAACTTGAAATTGTGTGTAACACAAGCCAAGAATAGTGTTGCGTATACTTCATGCTAATTTGATGTTGCGTATAGTACAAGATAATCTTGGTGTGGTGTATTATAGAAGACATCAATGAAATTAAAAGTTATATATCTCATAAAATCTCAGGGTGTTACATTCTACCACCCTTAAAATGAATTTTTTCATCGAAATTCGTCGAGGTTATAAATTGTTTACTAGTCTATAGTTTCTTTAATAGAAACACTCATCATATAATGGAATTCCAAAACTGCACTTTAAAAACTAAATTATGAAACGTAATGGATACACAAATTAACTAATCAATGGGTTTCCACAAAGGAGAACATAGGTGAAAATATGGATATGGAAGAAAAATCTAACCATCATGTTCTGATGAAGAGTGGTAGAGGAGATGGCTATGAAAAATCCAACAATCACAAAGCCATAAATTTGTGATGATGTAAGGTACCATCGGATTCATCCGATATAAGGGCACTAGGACAAAATTTTTAGTTTTCAATATGATTTTCCTAAAGTTGATGAATTTGAATTAGAAGAAATACTTACTTTATTTCGGTATAATATCACCGTTTTTCGTGCCTAGAACAATTTCCACTTCATCTCATAAAGAAATGAAGTTGAATTTTTCATTCGTGAAGTGTTAGAAGATCATGCGATAGAATGATAGGTCATTCCATTTGTTTCTATCGCAAAAAGTTTAGCACAATTTATTAAATATATATAAGTCCATCTATCTTGAGATTAATCATATATGGTTTCTAAAATTGACATATACTTCATCTATCATAGTACTTAATAAAATAAAACCAGTTCTTACTAACCAGGGACTTAATGTAGGCTAGTGGTAGGTGATAAAGGCATGTCGCACTTCAGTTGTGGGTTCGATTTCCGCAACCTTGTCCGACGTGATGGGTTGTCACCCATCTTATAGGTTGTCCTTTTTATAAAACTACACTATTATAACATTACATAAATAATATCGAAAAATTTTCTATCCTTAAACAATACTATCTGATGTCCAACCTAATCCATTCCAATCATTATTCTTATCCAAAATACATATGTCCAGTCTCATAGTATAAAGAAAATGATTACTAGAGAGGTCATATACCAAGCATGTGAATACCATCATTTATCTCCCATATATCATAATATATATCTTGTTGGTCATATTCCAAACATGTGAATACCTTAATCATGTATTCTGTTGAAACATGAATTACCATAGAACCTTAGCGAAAACAAGAATGCTATCAAAAGTTAACTCAATCCACATACCAAAATCCCAAAAATTCTTTATACGCAAGCAATGTTATCACTTTGTCCTTATATCAGTCATGAGCTCATGAATACTATCAAAATTTATTTTTCTCTTTATCCCTTCATTATGAACATATCATCTAATTTTCAAAAATATATGAATAACCTATCATGGTTACTAGTACCATTCAACATATACTTTCAAATACTTTAGGAAAACAATAGTGTAACAATTCTTATATGTTTCTTTATTCCATATTACTATTAAATTACCTATATAACATAACTATTGATGAACCTACAATCATTCCACTACATTCTTAAACCATTGACCAAGCATCAACACTTCTTTCATCTCATATATCATTTGTAGTCTTCTCATCATCATGCACATAAATACTACCCATATGACCATGCTGATTCTCTTCATGAGATTTCCCCTTAGGGAATTGGTTTGCATAATGCTCGTACATTCCACATTTAAAACACTTAACTATTGTTGATGTCTTAGTAATACCATTGTCCTTGTCCATGGTGTTAACTGAACCATTTCCTTTATAATTACAAGATTTGTGTCCTTTTCCACACACAAAGCATCTTCCAGTTCCTTTGAAACATTCTCCCTGATGCCTCTTCCCGCATGATTTACATGAGGGAAATTAAACTTTCTTTCCTCTATGATCATCATGAAAATCCATCTTTCTCTTATTAGCTGAGTCGGGAAACATACCAAAGTTGAGGTTATTGATCATATTATGAGATTTTTATTGGGAATAATAATGATATTTGGACTTCCAGATCCAATTTCATTTGGTTGCCCATGAAGATTACCATTACATTGTCCATCATATCCTCTACTATCATGAATCTTCCTGTTTCCAGACATTTTCTAAAACCCCAAAAGAATGGTGTGAGAGGCAAAAATCATAATCAAGGGGTAGTACCTTCAATATATATCATCTTAGGTTAAATTATAATATTTTTACAGTAATTATAGGACTATAACCTATAATTATACTTAACCTTAGGGACATCCCTAAACATAACTTAGAAATATCTCTAGAGATCTCACTAAAGTTTTCACATTCTAGTTTTCAAAGGTTAACTAAACCTTTCCTCTGATACAAACTGTAGTGATCCAAATCTTGAAGTACATGGACATTACATTAATTTTGTAGAATAATTAATACATAACATAAACAAACACACAAGGACCGTAATAGTTTAGTGTCTTTGGAAACTCAGAATATAATCTTCTAATCGTGGTGAATGATCATCAACATATCCCATAATGATCTTCCCCTTTTGAGTTCATTCCAAAAACTTTTCATTATATCCTGGGGATAAGAAAACATATAACGGGTGAGCTCAAATTCTCAGTAAGGGTAAGAATGTAGAGAATAAAACAAACCATATACATTTGAACTTAAATACATGAACATAATGTTTAAACATCAAAATATTGAGCAATGACATAAAACATAGTAGTACATAATGCATATATACATCAATCATGATAAAATATCATGGGAATAAAACATGTAATTGTGGCAACCATTAATCACATGATATTATTTCCATAGTAGCCATGGCATTGCTTCCAAGACCATCTTTGTGGACAAAGTCCCTTTCGGAATCGAGTTAACTCCTCATTCCAGTCCTATAACACTGATCCAGATTAACTTACCATTTAAGTCATGTCTATATCATGAGATATAAATCTTTTCCCAATTCATTAGAGAGAGATATAGGTCCCACCCATCTCATAATGAAATCATTCTTACTTGTGCCACAAAATAAACATAAAACATTCATCATAACCCAAAGAATAAGAATGGGTTTCATAAACATTATCTCATCAAAACATAATACATATAAAATAAATGCACATATTTTCATCATAAGAAAAGTGAAACCATTTAAATCATAGAGATATTATCATTGAAACAAAATCATACTAAATAATTTCATCTTATATGGAAAATAGTTTTGACAAAAAACATGAAATGTATTCTTGAGGAAAATATCCTTTCTTCTTAAAAATCATTTTCTTATCACAAAATTCCATTCAATTTTTAAAAAAGTATTTTGTTGAAAATAATCATGAAATCTTGCATAGGTATATTCATGGAAATAAGGATTTATAAAACCCTAATAATCCGTTCATCCAGTATAAGTTAAAAAAAACATTCTTATCATACTTTTGCTGGAAAAGTCAAAAAGTACCTCATAACGTAAACAAAAGAATGAATCTTTACATACCATGTAGTAAAATTCAAAATGGGTAAAAAGGACTTTAAATATACATGAAACCATTTTTAAAAATAGATACATGGATGATAAATATAACCCCAGTAAATACTTACCAAAAAACCATCTCAGATAAAAATGAGATTGGAAAAGTTACCCCTTACCTTAGGTCTGATATGCTTTGTACATATCCGAACCTATAGTATAATGATTTAAATAATGTCATTGACTTATTATAGAATCATATTCATTGTTATGATATCATATATGGTTCACTTATGACTTTATATTACCCATTCTTTTGTTAATTCCATGTTAAAGCAACATTTTGGGTAAAATCGTTTTATTTATCGTATGTGTTTGGACTTGTTGTTCATAATATTATTATTAATTATATCATGATTTAATTTCTTCCAGAATGTAAATAATAATTTATATATCATATATATTCATTATATATATATATAATAGATATATAAATGAAATGAAATACACCGTTCATGGAGACGGTAGGTCGTACGTACGCATGAACGATGTTTTCTTTTCCTTATTGACTTGAATGGAAGTGTGTAGAAGAAATATATATATATACATAAATCCAGTAGCTTTATCATGTCATATTTATATTTTCTTTATAATCATTCTTGAGTGGTTAACATGGAGAATGAATCTCATTGCATCGTGGATACGGTAATCCGTACATACGCACGAGTGATTATATCGTTCCCTAATTATTTAATTGATTTGGAGTGGTTGATATAGTATCACAGAATAAGTATGATGTTATAATAATCATATATGGTTATTATTTACAATATTATACCCATCCAAGTAATGTGGTGGTAGAAAAACTGATTACACCACGGCGTGGGGACGGTATTCTGTACGTATGCACGTGCGGTGATTTCATTTTCTGTAGGATGGATAGAAGGTGAAATAGGATTGTTTCATATTTATAACAACATATAATTATATAAGTAATACTTATGTTATTTTTTTATAAAGAAACAAATAAATAAGAGTAAGTGGAAGAAGAAAGAAACATGAAAGAGTTGGTAGAAGAGATTTCCTCTTCCTCGACGCACTTCATTTAAAATTCTTATTATGGCACTAGTGTTGGTCTTTTGAGAATACCAGAACCTCTATGATATAACTATAGAGGTTGAGAAGAGGAATTGGTAGGGTTTGGCCGAGCTTCAAGTCTGAAAAGGGTGTGAAGATAAGAGGGAATGGGTGCCCTTTTTATAAGGGAGGAGATGGGTGCCTTTGGAAAAACTTAAAATATTATTTTATAATAAAGTCATATTCGGTTTTCAATAGCTCCAAATTGATTAATTTCAAATCTAAAGTGGGGATGGGTCGAAATCCTCTCAATAAATAGGTTTTAGAAAATTTTATATTATTATTGTAACCTAATCATTTAAATTTAACTCTAAGTTAAATAATTTAACTTTTACCGTGTCTTCTTGTTTTCTTACACTATATGGTTAATAAACATACTATAACAATACAAAAGAACCCAAATTGGTTAATTATTAATATATATAACCTTATCTAAGTAATTTTTCCGAACCTTATATTTTTAGGACTATAATAAAAATTAATAATATTATATTATTTTTAAAAACTATTTTATGTCAATTTAGACACTATTTGGTAATTGATTTTTTGTGAAAATCAAAACAACATGATTAGTTCTAAAAAAGTTAATTTAATAAATACTAACATGTCATATTAACCTTTAAAATTATTTTAATTTATAAAATGTCTCAGTTTACATTTATTTGGATATTTATAACATCAATTTTGTTAATATTTCGTTAATAAGGTAATTACTGCATCATCATTGTGTCATAAATAAGTTAAATTATTTAATGTCCAAAAATTATAAATAAAATACTATTATGTAGGAAATATTTTTAGATTTCTAATTAATATTTATAGTCGAATTTATCTTATGTATAACCCTATATTAAAAATGTTTTAGTTATTAGACATTGATTTTAACTATTTAAACTCTTCTTTAAATAAAATAATAATAAGTGTCCTAATCTAATCTAAGTGGAACTAAAGGGTAATATTTTATCCCTAAGGTTGTTTTTGTTCTAACTACACTTATCCAATAGAATTAGGACATGTGTTATGATAATAATAATATCAAATTTTCCCTTAATTACCCTATTTACTTTTAACCGTGGTAAAAAAAGTGAAAAGTTACTATTCACCAAAAATTATTTTTATCTTATTAAACCACATTTTATTCCTTGATATTAACCATGTCTCTCAGATTTTAAAAATTCCATGCACAGAAGGGGTAAAATTAAGTTTTATATAAATTGTAAAACTCACCTAGGAGGTGGGTAAAAGACGGTGAAAAGTTCATTAAAATTTTTATATGTCTAAAATTATTATAAAATGACTCTATTGAATTACATTGAACATATATAGTTATTATGTATCACTTTTGACCCAAAATAAATTTAAATAAAATAAATAATTATTTATATAAAAAGGTGGGTTTTAAATAGTAACCCAGTGTTTTCACTATTCATAAAAAATTTAACGTTTTTAGAAAAATATCAAAAATTCACTCTAGGCTAATTATGATATTTTGAATCCAATAATGAAGTCCATTTTAAAAGATAAAATTTCAAAAAGTGTGTATTACTATTCATAATAGCTAGTTCTTTATAATATTATAATAATATCTCATTCAGTGAAACTTGGTATTGCGTACTACACACACTATCAAAGAAGGTCTTGATTGCGTGTAATTCAAGCCAAGTCCGGGCTGCGTGTAGTGAAAGCTCTGTTTGGTGTTACGTATATCACAATCAAAACTTATTTTATTTATCCATTAAACAAAATCTATACTTAATGTTGTGTAAAATAATTTCCACAAAACGAACTTGAAATTGTGTGTAACAAAAGCCAAGAATAGTGTTGCGTATACTGAAAGCTAATACGATGTTGCATATAGTACAAGCTAATATTGGTGTAGTGTATAATAGAATACATCAATGAAATTAAAAATAATATATCTCATAAAATACCGGGGTTTTACAATGATGACATTGTCCTACACCCTATATTTAGCATGATTTTTTCCACCATGAATTCCCCAGGAAGTGATCTTGGCATAGTGATCCTAAAGGATTCTGAATATATACTTACTTCTTATAAAAAAATGATAGGGTGTGTCAAATAATTATGATAATAGCTATGATAGTGTTTTTTGGAGATCACCAACCATCATTAAAAAGACCAAAATCCCTAGAGGAGGTGGTAAAAATTCATTAGTCACTGAGAGAGAGGGATGAAATGATTGGAACACTTTCACTTATATGTATTACGTAGGGTTTCATCATATCTTTTTTTATATAGGTTGTTAAAATTTCCTATCCTGGCAGTCTATGGAATCTCTTACATGAATACCATATCGTATATGACTACAATCTTCCCTAGTCTTCATGCATTTACTTGAGTATAGGATTGGAGTAATTAAATAAAAGATTGTAAACTTCTCTCCATTGGTGGTTATACCAATGTAGAGAACTTTACCATTCTTTACTGAGATTCTCATATGAATTTTTTAGAGGTTTGGTATAAGAGACAATCTTCGGACCAAAACTTTTGTTTTCTCTACTTATTCACTTTAGAGGTAATATGACTTTATTTTATTGACCCAGCGCTATATGATGTATTTGGTACTAACACAACTCATGTGGTAATAATATTGTAGTATACACTCTGTATGGTAATATTATAACATCAGTATATTATAAAGTTAAATTATATGTAATCCCCCAACAAAATATACACACGTTTGATAGGGAATAATAAATCATATTCTGATGATTCTTCATGACGTGGTGACAAGAACGCCACAGTTTCATGTAGTGTTTCAATATTATTAGTTATCTATATATCAAGAATAAAAGAAAATGTAATCTATGGTCCTATATTTCATACCATATAGAGGTGGATTATATACCGTAGATTGATTTTAGCCAATGTATTGTCACCCCTAAATTTAGGTGTAATAATGGAATGAAATCACATTTAACACTTCAATGTTGTCGTATATGGAAATAGAAATGGGCCAAAAAGTAATTGGAAGATTATAGTTTACTAATAAATTATACATGTATCTATTTTACCCATTATATTTGAAGGAAAATTCATTCACATGATTTAACAAAAATGATTTTTCTCTACTTCCTTTATCAGATAGTGGAGGATTTCATTTTATCTAATTGATTAATCTACTGTATACGTAGAGAAACAAAGGTGTTTAAAATACTTATCACCCCAAACCAATAGTTGATTATTTTGAAATATTACATATAGAACATGAGTTCATGGGTATAACTATCCTCTATCTGTTGAGAACCACTTGTTTTGAGGGTTTTCTTAAAGTAGCATTTGTATGGTTAAGAACATATTTTTTTGATAATCCATCATCATGGGGTAGACTATTTATATCAAAATGTACATGGCCTCAATGGATATAGCCTTCATTTCTTTTAATAAATAATCTATAATGAGATATAAGTTCTTACTTATTTATCTTCTCACAATTACAAGACCATTCATAGCCAGAGTCATGGGAAGGGATCTCATGATTATCTTTGTGTTTCCATAGGGAGGACCTCCATGAAATATTTTCCTGACACGACATCCAACTCTCCACATCAGAAAATTATATGTTTGAAATCTATGGATAAGGATATAATCGCATTTTAGTGAAGAGTCAGTAGACTCTCGGGCCACCAAAAATAGGTGTTGTGGGTCCTTGATCACATTAAAATGGACTAAAAAATAATTTTTTATTGATTTTGATCACTTTTAATGAAAAGTGAGAAGCCTAAAAAAACACCTACAAATCATCATTATGTGTAAGAGATCACAGAACCATTGAAATCAACATTAATCTAATTTCATAAATTATCCATATATAATATCCATCACATAACGCATACCATATTATCTAGGTCTTCTTCTATCAAGACATTAAGATTTTATACCTTCTTATCCCAAATTTGAATCAACTCTTCCACATTTATCATTCTTTCATTGAATCCTCTTATAAATATAATTTATTTCTTATTGATCCACTAAAATTTCTATTTATTTGGTGTCCACTAGAATTAGTCTCTCATCCATCCAGTATGCATCCTTTGTTGACGAATTAATTTGGATGGCCTTATGCATCATATTTTCCTCAGAATCGATGATAATATCTCATAGTTTCCTCTATTTAGAAACCTCCTTTCATTCACCCATTTTGGATGGATCATCCATGCCTTCATGAAATTGTCCAGTACATTGGATCTCTTAATGAAGCCATAATCTTCCACTATAAGGAATTTATTCACCGTGTAAAGGTCCCCCATCAGATTTTTGTTCATTATAATTGAAAACATAGTCCATAACCATTAACATAGATTTCTTGAATAATGTAATTTCCATTTGGTTGGGATGTAAAGAATTATCTTTCATTCTTATGGATTTATTTCCCTAGGAAACAATATGGATCCTCATATCCAAGATTCCCTTTCACCATTTTTTTCACCTTAGGTTGTAAGGACCTATACTATATGAATACTTCATGATTTATCTAGATAATTCACTAGATAACTCAACACTTGACTCTAACATATTTGGTCATTTCCCCTCCTTGAAGACCACATCCCATTCATTTTCATCCAGGGATGGATCCTCATTGTCTTGGCCTCCAAAACAATATGATAAACTTAAACCGAACTTTTCCGTTCTAGGATTGTACTCATGTACCATATGCTCCATAGATCCACCCACGCATATCATTGATCGTTACATTTCCTAAATATGTTCCTCAACAGATTACACAACCCTAGTGTATGACAATGACATAAAATTGTGGAGGGTTGGTTCTAAAGACACAAAATCACCCACTCCCTTATTTCTCATATGCCCCAAAGGAACTGGTATATCGACCCACTCATTTTCACATTAAATTACATGGTTTTAAGCATAATTATAAATCAGAGTACATGCCAAGGATCGTGAAGTCTAGTGTCTTAGAAGACTAGGTATAGAAACTGAAAATAGGGAACTAAAAAATATTCTAAATTTAAACATAAAATTGAGTTCCTAACTTCAATTGTGCTCAAACATCTTCATAGGATACCCTAGGGGGAAAATTCCGAAAGGGATGAGGTAAAAATATTAGTAAGGGAGTATACATAAGAATAAGGCTTTAGAACATGGGTTATAAGGAATGACATAATGATAAACAAATCATGGAACATATGGAATCATAAATTATTAACATGGGATCATATAAAGATGGGATCATAGTAATGTGGATGCAACATAAAATAGTTATTCAGAACGAGTCAAGGATAACTGCCAAGATCGTTTCATATAGTATCACAAGCCATAGCTAAATGTCAAGACCATCTCACATAACATCTCATGAGACATAACATTACACAATTTATTAGAGTGATATCAGGTTGGACCCATATTAACTTTTCATTAATATGGTTTCCACATAAATAATCATACATAATCAATCCTATATAATCATAACGGTTACCCATGGAATGAATTGGGTACCACAGTCATGTCGAAAAGCGTAAAAAGTGGTCATGTCATAAAGGTTTCCACCAAATAGGTGAACTAAAATATACATGGAAATTCATAAGGAAAAATAGTCACATATCCTAGTATGTTATTTCATGTAGAAGTCACCACATGTATAAAATTCAGTCATGGAATTTTAGAATAATAACATTTTTCAGTGGTTTTATAAAAAATACTATAGAGACATTAATATATAAAATGGAAAATTCGTTCATTCAAAAAAAATATTGAAAAAAGAATGGTTTTCAAAACTAAAAGAAATATTTTATAAAAGAAATTTTGTCTTTAAACAGAACATAGAGTGTACATGAATCTGGTAAGAAATCGGGATGTTCCCTCAAAATAGGTACGCTTATCAGGAAGTATTGAGGAGAGAATCACTTAAAAACAAGTATATCCCAAATAGATAATGATAAATTGAAATTGATACCTGAGTTTTTTAAAATAAAATAGAATTTATAATATGAACATAATAATAATATAGAACCTCATTTAAGTAAAAAAATGATAAATATATCAGAAGGAATAACAGATGTTCGAGTTGAATCCCTTACAAAAAAATCGACATGGTATAGTGTGTATATATGAGGGCTTAATGAGAGTGAAATGGTATTCTAATCATTTATAAATCATGATGAATGTATGGGGGAGGTGTTTAATGATACCCGATTGATATTAATTACACATAAAAGGGAATTACATAAAGAAAATTTATGAATAAAAGTGAAATAGATAGGATCTCTTACCTTATGTTTGATGGTGCATTTTCTTGAAATTAATGACCTGAATAATCAAATTGTAGTCATTAATTTTTAATTATCTAATATATTATATATTTAATTTATTTATTATATTATTTTAGGTTCATTCATAACCATTTAGCTTGGTTATCATTTTCAATTACATTGTTTCAGTTCGTTTCATTTCGCGGTTTTTATGATTAGTTTTCTTATTATCCAGAACATATAAACATTTATCTTGAAATACGTTTTCTATAATTTAATTAATATAAAATTATTGAACCTCCATGGGATTATATGGTTTTAAATTTAATTTTGAATCATGTATTGAATTCAAATCATTATATAAAACATTAGTGACAACCTTTTGGGTTAATTGACGGTTTTTCGCTACAATAATCATGTTTTGTTTTATAAATAAAAAAATGTGTACAAAAAAACTCCCAAACAATATAAGAGACATAATACATATTTTATAGTCTAGTGTGACCAAAAAAATGGTTTCATTACCAGAACTGAAGATTGTAACTGAAATTGAAAACCCATCATCTTTGAATGTGATAATTTAAGACATCTCAAATGGTGTCATTACTACTAAAATAAAAGAAGATTAAAAGATATATGATAGAAAATTATTCCATAATCAAAAAAACATTCTTTTTCATTTAAGGTATTGGAGTTTTTATAAAATTTGGATTGGGATAGGTAAGGATTGAATAGAAAAAAAGTAACATGTATAGAAAATGAATGAAATGAAAAGAGGAATTTTCCTCTCCATTAAATCTTCCTTGAGAGCCTCTTAAATGAGAAAGGATTTGGTGTTTTTAGAAGTAAAAAGGTCAACGGACGTGGGGGAGGATTTTGGAGAGTTATTTGGATAGAACATAGTCTAGGAAAAAGGCTTTAGAGGATTGAAAAGAAGAGGTAAGGAGATGTGGTATTTGTAGTTGAGGGGAGAAGAGTTTTCATAATATTTAATTCCCTAGTTTTTTTCCCTCAATACCAGAAATAGTGTAGATTACATGAAAAAAAAAATTAATATGTGAATGTGAGTTAGATATAATGGAATTACATCATCCATACATCAATAGAAGACATCATAATTCATATATTTAGCATTTATTATAAATTATCCTATTTTACTATTCTTAAAATATATATTTATTTTAAAAAAATCCAAAAAATCACCTTAAGCATTTTTCGATGTGTAGAATCCAAAAATAAAATCATCTTTTCAAAAATAATTTTCTAAATATGATTAATTTTTTTAATTAAAATCATAATTTAGTCAAAAAAACAAAAAATTTAAAAAAATTATTTTTTGATTCCCATATATAGGTATATAGTAATTCTACTTGAATCATAATTATATAATATCATAGGTGAGGTTACTATTAATTAGGTTATGTCAGTATTCATAAAGGTAACATTACTATTCATAAGGGTATGTTACTATTCACTAAAAATTATGTTCGTTTTATTAGACTCTAAATAACTTTTTGATCACAACCGTGTCTGATCGATTTTCAAAATTCAAATCACTGAAGTGAAACAATTATATTCAAAGATCACATATCAGTTAATTGGTCATTGAGTTGTGATTTCATGTCATTATATGAAATATTTATTTGAATGAAATTTCCATTGAAAACTTTGCAACATTACATTATCTTCCCTTATGAAATTTTACCTATGAAATTTCATTTTACATTTAACGAAATAATTAGATGTGGGTACATTTCTTTCACTTCCTCCACCGGTTCCCATGTTGCCTCTTCATACTTGTGGTTCCGCTATAGTACTTTGACCAGGTTATTAGACTTCTTACATAAAACATTATCTCTATGATCCAAGATCTTCTCTAGATGCTCCTCATAAGAAATGTCATCGTCCAATTGTACAACCTCTGAAGATAGTACATGTGAAAGATCTTATATGTACTTTCTTCAGAGGGATTCATGGAATACATCATGTATAATGGCCATGGTAGGAAAAAGATCTAGTCGATAGGCCACAACCCCTGCATGATCATGAATCTTGATGGGGGCAATGTACCAGGGACATAACTTCCATTTCATTCGAAACCACATGAACATATTCCATGGAGATATGTGTAGAAATACCTTATCTCTAACTTCGATCTCAAGGTCTTGCCGATGATTGTCTACAAAATTGTTCTATCGACTTTGGGATGCCTTGATGTACTGCTGAATGGTTTTCTCCTTCTCCGAAATTTCTTCAACTATTTTAGGTCCTAGTAGCTTATGCTCAAAAACTTCATTCCAACACTCCATTGATCTTCACCTTTTCCCACAACGGGATTCATATGGTTCCATTCAGATGCATGAGTGGAAAACGTTGTTGTAGGATAATTCCACTGTTTTAATATGTTCGTCCTATACTCCTCTGAAGTCTATATAACATGCTCCCAACATATCATCCAGTGTATTAAAGGTATTATTAGATTGGACATAAAATTGAGGATGATAGACCATACTGAAGTTCATTTCAGTACTTAGATCATGTTGGAGACTTTTCTAGAAAATTAATGTGAGTCTTATATCACGATTGGATAAAATAGGCAATTTTACTCAATGTACCCTTACCACTTATTTGATGTAAATCTGTACATGTTGATCCAATGGGAAATCAACATGAATTTAGATAAAGTGAGATGTATTCATAAGGCGATCCAAAAATACCCATAGAGCATTGTTTCTTCTAGATTTCCTTTGAATTCTACTGAAAACGTCCATGGTAATGTTCTCCCACATTCATTTTGGTATTGGTTGTGGTTGCATCATCCCCTAAGAATTTTTTCCTCTCAGCCTTCACTTGTATACATACATGGAATATTGATTTATATTCAGTATTCCTCCTTTTAATATTCTCCCACCAAAAGATCTCTTAGAGATCTCAATACATCATTGTGCTCCCTGGGTGGATAAAGAAGGTTGAGCCATGTGCATCATTTAGAAGTTCCCTATTTATTTCTAGATTGGATGGTATGCCTAATTGTGACCCTAACCTTATGACTCCATCCTTATCAATTTTTAAATTAGTGGATATCATATTTGTGATATCTTTTACCCTTTTATGATTTTCTACATATTTTCTTTGTGCATCCATTATTATTCCTATGAGGGATGGTTGAGCATTCATTTCAGAAAGGATTGATGATGTTCCTCCCTTAATTATTCCCATGTCCATTATTTGAAATTCTAAGAATATTGGATCCTTTTAAATTCTCATCATTGATAAAGATGCCAGATCCTTTCTACATAATGAATCTGCCACCTTATTTTACTTAATGGGATGGTAGTGGATTGAGCAGTCAAATTCGTTGATGATCTCCATCAATTATCATTGAATCATATTAATATAATTCTATGTGAATATATATTTGAGTCTCTTGTGGTCATTATATATCTCAATATCATCCCCGTAGAGATAATGCCTACATATTGTTAATGAAAAGACCACAACTGCCTACTCCAGATCATGTGTAGGATAGTTTTTCTCATAAATTTGTTGCTTCCATGAAGAGTAGGCTATCAAAATTATCATTTTTCATCATTTTACACTCTAATTCCTTCATTGAATCATCACTACACACCACAAATTGTTCTCCACTTTTTGGGTGTGTTAGTACTGGCATAGTGATAAGTCTCTTTTTCAAAACCTAAAAACAATTTTTACATTCCTGAGTCCAGAAAAACATTACTCCCTTCTGTGTCATCTTGGCCATTCAGTTTTACAATCATGAAAATTTCAACAAAAATTTTCGATAATACCTAGATAGACCCAAAAATTAATGAATCTCTCTTACAGATGTTGGCATGGGCCACTCATCAATCGCCTTTATCTTAGAAGAGTTAATAGAAATCCCTTTAATGGTGATAACATGACCACAAATTGATAATTCCTTCATCTAGAACTCACATTTACTATACATGTCATACAAATTATCCTTAAGCAAATTCTTTAACATAGTATTCAAATGCTCCTCATATTCCTCATTTCTCTTGGAGTACATCATAATATAATCAATAATGACTACTAAAAATGAGTCCAGGTAATCTCTAATGACTCTATTCATTAATTCCACAAAAATTTCTTGAGTATTAGTGATTCTGAAAGGATTGACAATGAACTCATAGTGTCCATGTCTCATTTGAAATGAAGTCTTCAGAATATATTTCTTTCTCACATTTAATTGGTGATATCCCAACCAAAGGTCCACTTAAGAAAAATAACTTTCCCCACAACACTAATTGAAAAAGTGATCTATCTAAGGTAAGGGATAAGATTTATTTATCTTGATTTTATTGAGCTTCAGATAATCAATGTTGAGGTTCATTGTTCCATCCTTATTCATTAATAAGAGTAATATCACACCCCATGGTGAATAACATGGGCGTATAAAACCCTTATCTAGATTCTCTGGTAACTGCTTCATCATCTATTCGAACTCAACAATGGTCATTCAATAAGGGTTGTTTTATATAGGAAATGTTCCAAGAATAATTGAAACTATGAACTCAACCTATCGATTAGGTCAATGAACATTAAAGACTAGTAGAAATAAAGTTGTTTAATCCCTCACGATGGGAAGGACTTCCAAAATGATTCTCTCATTTGTCTCAATAATTTGGTCTAGATATGATTTCTCATATAGAAGAAATATCCACACTTGAGATGATTATTTTAATGGAGATTCAACATTCACTTTACACTTGTATAGAACTTGATGATGCTTCTTGATCTGAATAGTGACTTCTATTTCCCGATATTTGATGTTGGATTTTTATAGGGATATCCAATCTGTGCCCAAGATAACATCAAAATCCACAAATGGATGTAGAAAAGATTTTATGAGAGGTTCAATCCACAAACATTAACTAGAGAGGAGTTATAAACCATGGATTCTATGATTTACTCATTCAATATACACACAGATAACATTACCGCAAAATTTTGAGGTTGTGTTTGAATAGTTATACTAAATATGAAATACATGAAAGAATGAGTACAACCAGAATCAAATATTACATTTTCTATATTTGAATGAATAACTAGAGTACCTCTAACCACATTATTGTGTGGATCCACATCGACAATAGTGATAACATAAGACCTTCTTTGTTTCCTTACAGGTTTTTGTTGATTTCCTCCAGAAACCCTTGGATTAGGGAAATATTTTGCATAATTCCAATGATCCTTGTAGTTGTAACACTAAACTATAAGATGATCATTTATCTGAACATTCTTATATTCTTCCACAATATCAGAATACTTCATATCCTCTTGGCATTTTTTAGCCAAATAACCCAACATTCCACATTTTAATAAATTACTAGTAGTATTTTTATATTTCCAATGATTCTTTTTCCACAAGTTTTACAAGCGGGATATTTGGTCTTCTTTACATCATGGGAACTTTTTGTTGAGCCACCCATGTATTCCTCCATTTCCTACTTCCTGTCAATGGTCCCACGAGACCACTGAGAGTCTCTTACTAAGAGAAATTATGTTCATATTTTTATCAAATAATGATGTTTTTAATGTGTTTTTATTATAAAACTCGTGTATTTAATTTTTTTGCCAAAATATCGGGGGATTTGTATTATATAATGAAAATGAGAAAAATTGTGAAAAGTGCTTATTTCTGGATTTTTTGACAGATTTTTACCACAAGGGAATTTTAGTCATTAATTTTAAAATATAATTCAAAATTTAGTGAATATTATTTAGTTAAAATATGTATTTCATTTCCTTTATCAATTTATTCTAGACCATGATATGATACGACCATCAAAATGGCATAAGAGTCAATGCAATTTATGATTTTTCGGGGCGGATAGCGTGGACCCCACCACTGTAAAAAAAACCACTACTCGGTGTAAACACATCCAATTGAGGTGCGTCCACCTGGGATATCACGAGGACAGATAGGGCATTATCTTAAACAAATTTTATGGTGTTGTGAAGTCGTTAAGGCTGTCGTTAAATGTTATACTTTTGGAAAAACATTCATAAAGCTTCGTCAATAAATAAAATCCTCCATTGAAAAAATTAATAACTCCTTCATCTGGTGTCCAAAGAAGCTGAACATTGGAGGTTACACAAAAAATATATTTATGAACAACCTTTAAGAAGGGGTCCATGCATGAATCTACCATGTAATGGACCAACAACAGAAAATCTTTTAGAGGAAAAAATTCTTCCTATAAAATGAGGCGCTCGCCTCTTCCTCAAATCATCAGCTCGACACCCACAACCCAGGAGGGATCCCATCGGGGAATAGGCTTCTACTGCTCCTATCTTCCCACCTCATTTATTATTTTTATTTTATTTTATTTTATTTTTATTTTACATTTATTTTCATTTGTAATTTAAATTTTATTTTTATTAAATCATGCCTTTGTGTTTCTCACCCTCATTTGATCATTTATTTCCCTCTCTCTCTATCTATCTTCCTCCACCCTCTCCACCAAGTAATATCATACTCTAGGAAATTAGAGGATAATAAAGAGACGTGGCTCATGGTGAGGCCAAGGTTTTCCTAAATATGATTTAATGTTTAATTGTGTTTTTGGTAGAACTGAGTAGCATGCTTGGGCGAGGATAATGTACCTGATTGGGTGATGGTCCCCAATGACATGTGACTCAATCAAATTTTATTCTAGAGAATAATAGTGATACAAACATGATATTTCAAGATTTTATTATCAAACTAAATCAAAGTCAAGTAGGAAAATAATGATTGAATCCAATATTGAACCCCGAAACCAATTTATTTCCGATTAACTCATTCTATTTACATTTTCATGATAGTTTATATTATCATTTTACATGTAATTTAAATTATTTATCAAAACCCCAAAAATATTTTAATCTCCTTCATTAAATAAATAATATCAAAAAGTGAAATATTATGTGAATTATATAATGTAAGTGAAATAAATTGACAAGGATCCTCAAGAGAGACGACCGTGGTGAGCCACTGTGCTGCATTAGGAATAATATAATTGTTTTTGTCCATGCCTTCTGACTGGAATGCGTCAAAACTGGTGCCATTTCAGGGGATCTAATAAAATGTAAATTTAATTTATCTGTTTTAACATATTATTTATATTTAATTTCATAAAAAAATATAAAAACTTACATGATGTATTCAAATTCAGAATATTATGCACAGAAAAATTACTCAGGTACATCAACAACAAGGACAAGAAGGAGATTTTAGAAGGGATCTTGTGAAAGAACATAGAGAAAGAATTTAACAACTAAATATTAAATAGGAATGAGTATTTGACTATGTTTGTACATTAATGTAGAAACCCAACTTTGAGTAGGATCAAGAACATGGGGGTGAAAATGAGTAACACTTGCCTGCTGAGCCAAAAGTGGGAGATAAATGAGGATTGGATGAGTTATTGATTAATTGTTAGTAATTGCCTGATCTCCCTATAAAACACAAATACTAAGACCTAGAAACTATAAAGGAATAAACCACCATGTGGTGTAACTTTAAGTTAAGGTGGAGGAGCCTAACTACCTGCCATCATCATCAAAGAGTCTACTCCAAGAGGCACTTACTGCTGAGGAAGAGATTGAAGCTGAACTGACTCATGGATTTGAACCATTATTTGACTCTATATATTCTATTTTTATTTAATCTAAATTCATCATCAATCCTTGTGATTTTGATTATACATAAACAGACAATCTCTTATATGCCTTGGAGGAAGAAGATGAAGTTATATGTGCACCTACTGAGGAACATATGGAGCTCCCTGGAAAAGTTGAATTTTTAATGAATGAAGCTAATGAAGAAATGCTAGTGGATTTTCCTATGGAACCATTATAAAACCTACTAAAATTTATGGATAATAATTTTATCTTGATACTTAATGTTGTATTTTTATTCAAAGTGAATTAGACTTTGACATACCCATTGACTATTCTTTTGATACAGCATACCTTGATGAACCTCTAGAAAAAGAAGAAGAGGTTTCACAAGTAGCAACCAAGATGGAGGATGGTTCATATTTCATCATACCTCCACCATTTATGCTATACCTCATTGTGATTGGTGAGGAAATGGTGTAATATATCCATGCATCATTCGTCAAGAAAAAGGATTAAGCACTAGCTAGGAAAAGCCACATGTGGTGCTTCAAATCAAAGAAGATTCATCCACCATTTCACATTGGATAACAGCTGGTACTACCCTCTAGAGGCAGTAAATATTCAAGGCCCACATGGGGCATCATACCAAGATTTATCTTTAACTAATTTTAGGAATATATATTTCAATTTTATTTCTTATGAAGTAGTACAATAGGCATCCCACCCCCTCTATCTTTTTGAGCTTTAATTACATGATCCTTGATATTAAATTAGTTGTTTTCTTTTATAGCTTCTTAATAGGAAGCCCTAGATAGTGAAGGGGAAAGATTAATTTTCATGAAAATATGGTGTTAAATTTAAGTGTTTCATCTTTTAACCTCTCCACATTTCATTCCAAAATATGTTTTGAGTTTTAAAGATAAAATTGCACGCCCACACATGAATTCGGGTTTTAATCGACATACCTATGATAAATGAGTTTCGTAAGAATCCTATGATGACATGTTTTAGATTTATATTTTTATATGATTAAATGATTGAAATGAAGAATTTAATTTTTAAAATGAAGCATGGATATTGAAACAATGACTCATGATTTGAAGTAATTAAATATTTCATGTAAATGAAATTTTCTTACCATCTTTCATGTTTTGAATTTATTAAATTTATGTGAATTTATTTTTTATTATTAGTCATGACATGATTTATTGTCCTATGTAATATTTCTCATTAATAAGAGTATTTATAGACAATTTACTTTCTATTTATTCTAGAGAATTTTTCTTGAGTGATCATGGGACATGTAACTGACCAGAACTTGTATTGAAACTTGTCAAAGCAATGACTGTGAAAAAACACATTTAAAATGATTGAGGAATCTTTTGAAAATCCACTTATCCTTAAAATACCACCATTACATCAATCCTTCTTTTAGCCCATGGAGACCATGAATTACCTTTTTAAGGATGAGCCATGTTTCAAGCTATTTTTATCCATTCCTTCCCTACTCTTGGTATTTACATGATATTTTAAAGTAGAATTCTGGAGGTAAAGTGAATCATGGTAGATGGGATGATACATATTGAAAGTAATAAGTGTGGGAGTGTTTTGTGGGAATTTTAAAAGGTTGTGAAATAATTCATTATACTTTATTGTTTCCCCCTATTGAAATGAAAAAATTAAAAAAATGACAAAGAGATCAATAAAAATAGAAAAATGGGTTGTGATTTGGGAGAAAAAATCACTATTTTCTAGACCGACAAGTTTATGATCATATGTGGTTAGGTGATAGATTTGAGGTTTTATCTATCATATCGTTTGAAAAAGGAATAAAATAAAAAAATAAAAAATTTCAATACGGTTCACAAATCATTCATTATTAATACTTGATCATAACATTTTCTTTGAGTTTTGGGAAGAGGTTATTGCTACATTGAAGGGGAGAATTTCATTACACTTTTAATTTTGATATCATGCATTATACTTAAGATATTGGACTCATACATGAACCATAATTTATAATGAATCAAATCATACCAAACTTAAGCCTCAGAGTCATTTGAACCATTATTACAATTCCTCATTATTTTATGTGTCTTTTGTCATTACAATGTGGAGAAAGTAGTTATTTTACAATACTATGGATAAGGATCATGTTCTCATGAAGTGAGAACAACTCTACTTGAATTGTATCATGAGTTATGAGAGAAAAGAATCAAAAGTGAGGTAAATCATGACATAGAATGTTTAACACCAATGAATCAAAGAGCCTAAATGAATTAAGGGATAGGTTCCATCAATTTCAAAAGGGGAAAAGTAAAATATGTGAATTATTTTCTTCCTTAAAAAATGGGAAATTAAATTGATATTTTATACATATTTTTCAATTTTTGATTTCAAATTGATTTTTTTTATTGCATTGAGAATTGAATATTGGTAACATTGGTGTCCTTTGATTTCCATGTAGACATTTTATGATTCAGGACAAGAATGGTTTAAGTGTGGGGGTATTTGAAAGAAAATATTTACATGAATAATTTTTATCAAATAATGATGCTTTTTTAATATTTTTCAATACAAAACCCATTTATTTCATTTTTTATTAAAATATTGGGCAATTTGAATTAAAGAATGAAAATGACTAAAATTGTGAAAAGTAATTAATTATGGATTTTTTTATTTATTTTTACCACAAAAGGAATATTGCTCATTAATTTTAAAATATAATTCCAAATATAGTGAATCTTATTTTTTTGACATCCTGGTTTAATAATCATCAATGTTGTCTTCTTGACCATGAGGTGATTTGTCCATCAAAAGGGATTAAAAATCATTGATGTTTAGGATTATTCTGGCAGGATAGCATGGACCCCACCACCGTAAAGGAACCAAAATTTGTTCAAAACACATCCAAAAGAGGTGATCCCACCTAGGATAGCATGAAGACAGATATGGCCAGTTCTTCAACAAATTTGAGAGAGTATGAAAGTCATTATGGATTCTGTTAGATGTTATACATTTTGAGGAACCTTCCTGGAAGCTTCATCCATAAAAAGAAACCTCCAATGAAAAATTCTTAACTCCTTCACTCGTTTTCCAAAAGAGATGAAATTTGTAGGTTGAACAACCAAAATATTTATAAACAATGGTTAAGAATGTTTCCACGCATGAATCAGCCATTTAATGGACCAACAACGTGAAAACTTTAAGAGGATAGAATTCTACCTATAAAAGGAGGCACTCGCCTCCTTCTCAAGTGATCAGCTCGACACCCATAGCCAAAGAGGGATCCCATCGGGGCAAGGGATCTTTCTACTCCTCTCTTCGACCTCATCAAATATTTTCATTTTATTTTCATTTTAATTTTATTATAGTTTTTTTTTTAAAATTTTAAATTTTATTTTTATTAATTCATGCATTTGTATTTCTCACCCACTATTCTTCATTTCTTTCTCTCTCTCTATCTCTCTCTTCCTCCACCCACTCCTCCATGTAATCTCATACTCTCATACATGAATGGCTAATCACGAGAATTGGCTCAGGGTGATGTCAATGATTTCATGAATTTTTTTTAATGTGTAACTATGTTTGTGGAAGATTTGAGTATCATGATTAGGTGAGGCAAATTTCCATGATTGAATGACAGTCCCCAATGACATGCGACTCAAACTAATTCTATTATAGTAATGAATATTGAGTCAAAAATGATATTTAATGTTTTAATTATCAAACTAAATCAAACACATGTATGAAAATAATGATTTCATCCAAGACTGATCTCCAAAACCATGTTCTTTATTATTAACTCGTTATTTTTATATTTTCATAATTTTTTTAATTATCATATTACATGTGACTGTAATTAATTATCAAAATCCCAAAAATATTTTAATCACTTTAATTAAATAAAAAAATATAAAAAAGAATATATTAGGTGAATTATATAATGTATGTAAACTAAATTGAGATTGCTCCTCAAAAGAGATGACCCTAGTCACCCACTGTGTTGCACTAGGAAAAATATATTTTTGTTGTCCATGCCCCACAATATTCATGCATCAAAACTACCACAATTTTCAGGGAGCCAATCAACTATTCATTTAATTTATCTATTTTCTCATTTTTGTTAAATTTAATTTCATAAATAAATTTAATAAAATTATATTATGTATTAAAATTCACAATATTATGCATGGAAAAATTACTCACAGATGCAGAAATAATAAGAAGAAGAAAAATTTTTTAAAAGGGCTTGGGTGAAAGAACATAGAGAAAGAATTGAACAACTAACGATAAAAGCTGAAAGACCGTTTGACTATGTTCATGAAATAATGGAGAAACCCAACTCTAAGAAGGATCTACACCCTAATGTGGAAACAGAGGATGACTTTCCTGCTGAGCCACAAGTGGGAGATCAAAAAATATAGGATGAATTCATGATTAATTTTGAGGAATTTCATGATCTCCCCGTACAATAAAAAGAAGAAGAGACAACAACACTAATGGAAGAAACCACCCATGTGGTGGAATTTGAAGTTAAGGTGGAGGAACCCGACTACCTGCCTCCATCCTAAAATAGTCTACTCCAAGAGGCACATACCACAGAGGTAGAAATTGAAGCTGAACTGACTTAGTGATTTGAAAAATTTATTGAATCTATCAATTCTAATTTTATTAAATCTAATTTCTACATCAATATTTTTTATTTTGATTATAAAAAATCAAACAATCTCTATTATTACATGGAGGGAGAGGATGAATCTTTATGTTAACTTTCTTAGGAACATATGGAGCTCCGTAGATAAGTTGATTATTTATTGAAGGAAGCCCATGAAGATATACTAGTGGATTTTCCTTTGGAGACCATGAGAGAAGCTTCTTACTTTGATGGGAAATAATTTGATCTTGATACTTCATGTTTTAATTTTATTCAAATATATTTCCACTATGACATTAACAATGACTATTCTTTTGATGCAGAATATGTTCAGGAACTGCTAGAAAAAGAACAATATGTTGCACAAGTAGCAACCAAGATGGAGGATGATTCATACTTCATCCTACCACCACAGTCCAAGCTATACCTCATTTTGAAGGGGGAGGATATATTGTACTCTATACATGGATCATTAGACAAGAACAAGGATGAATCACAATCTAGGAAAATCCACATGTCGTGGTTAAATCGAAGAACATTAATCCACCATCTAACATTGGATAACATCTCGTACTACCCTTTGGATGCAGTAAAAATTCAAGGCCCACATGGGGGATCATACCCAGATTTATCTTTACATGTTTTATTAGAATTTATATTTAAATTTCATTTCCTAGAAAGTAGTACATAATGCATCCCAGTCCCTCTATCATTTTGAGCTTTAATGACATGATACTTGAGCTTAATTGAGTGGTTTTCTGTTATAGGATCATAATTGGCTGCCCCATACAGTGAAGAGGATGGATTAATTTTCATTGGAAAAAGGAGTTCAATATTACTGTTTTATCTTTTAAACAATCCACATTTTAGGACACAACATGTTTTGAGCTTTAAAGATAAAATTACATGCCCACACATGAATTCATGTTTTAATCGACTTAGCTTGGTAACATGAGTTTCCTAGGAATCTTGTGATGCCATGTTTTAGATGTAAATGTTTATATGATTAAATGATGGAAATGAAGAATTGAATTTTTGAAATTAATCATGGATATTGAAATAATGACTTCTGATTTTATTGATTATTCGATTCATGTAAATAAAATTTCCCTACCATCTTTCATGCATTGAATTTCTGAAGTTTATAGGAATTGATTTGTTATTATTAGTCATGCCATGAGTGATTTTCAAATGATATATTTCTAATTCCTAATAGGATTTATAGATCAAGTACTTCCTATTTTTTTGAGCATATTTCTTGAGTGATATTGGGACATATAACTGACCAGAACATGTATTGAAACTTACCAAAGCTATGATTGTGAAAAAACACAATTAAAATGATTGAATAATCCATTGAAAAGCCACTTATCCTTAAAATACCTCCTTTAAATCAATCCTTCATTTATCCCATAGAATCCATGAATGACCAGTATAGGGATGAGCCATGTTTCAATCCATTTTTATCAATTCCTACCCTACTCGTGGTATTTTCATGATATTTTAAAGTTGAAGTCTAGAGGTAAAGGGAATCATGGTGGATGGGATGATACACACTCTAAAGAATAATTGTGGGGGTGTTATTGTGGGAATTGTAAAATGTTCTGAAATCATTAATTATACAATACTATTTTCCTATATTGATATGAAAAAAAATGACAAAAATGACAAAAAGATCCAAAATAAATAGAGAAATGGATTTTGATTTGGGAAAACCAAAAATCACCATTTTCTAGAATGACGATCTTATGATCATATGTGGTTAGGTAATGGATGTGAGGTTTTATCTAATCATAATTTTCGAAAAACGGAAAGAAGTAAAAAATAAAAAAAAATCAAGAGTGTTCACAAATCATTTATTATGATAACTTGATCATAACCATTTCTTTGAGTTTTGGGAAGTGGGTGTTGCAACTTTGAAGGGGATATTTTCAATACACGTTTATTTTTGATATCATGAATTGTACTTTCGAGATGATCCTCCTCCTTGAGCTTTAATTTTAAAGAATCAAATCCTACAAACCTTAAGCATAGAAGTCATTCGAACCATTATTTAGAGTCCTCAAGATTTTATGGGTCATTTGTCTTTACAAAGTAGAGATAGTAGTATATTTACAAGCTTATGGATAAAAATAATGTTCTTCATGATATGAGCATAACTCTACATGAGTTGTATCATGAGTGATGAGATAAAAGAATCAAAAGTGACGTAAATAATGTCTTGGCATGTTTAATAGTAATTACACAAGGAGCATGAATGAATGAAAGGATATCTTCCATGAATTTTCAAAGGGGAAAGGTAAATTATCTGAATTATTTAATTCTTTAAAAAATGGGAAATTAAATTGATATTTTATGCATATTTTTGAAATTATGATTTTACATTGGAAATTGTTTGAATTTATTACATTGAAATTTGAATATTGGTAATATTGGTGTCCTCTTATTTCCATGTTGAGATTTTATGTTTGAAGACAATCATGGTTTAAGTGTGGGGGTATTTGATAGAGAAAATTTACGTGAATATTTTTTGATCAAATAATAAGGAATTTTTAATTCTTTTTCAATGCTAAAACCCAAGTATTTCATTTTTTTATTAAAATATTGGGCAATTTCAATTATAGAATGAAAACAAGCAAAAATGTGAAAAGTTATTAACTATTTTTTTTTATAGATATTTACCACAAGTGTATTTTGGTCATTAATATTAAAATATAATTCCAAATATAATGAATATTAATTTTTTAGAATTTGGATTTTATTTCATCGAACTTTGTTGTATGGACCAGAAGATGATTCTACCATCTAAATGACACAAAAAATCAATGAATTTTTTTCTTTTTTCGGGTGGACAGCGTGGACCCCACAACTGTAATGGAATCACAACATGGAATAAACACACCCAATTGAGGTGATTCAACTAGGTATTGAACAAGGATATAAAGGTCCAGATCATCAAAAAAGTATGATGGATTTTTAAAGTCATTAAGGCTTCCATTGAATGTTATACTTTTGGAGGAACCTTCATGGGGTTTTAATCCATTAAAAGAAATGTCCAATGAAAAATTCATAAATCCTTAATAAAGTGTCCAAAAGAGCTTAAAATTGGAGGATGAACAGCCAACATATTTATGAACAACTTTTAAAGAGGAGTCCAGGAATGAATCAGCCATGTAATGGACCTACAATGTGAAATCATTCGAAGGACAGAATCATGCCTATAAATGGAGGCCCTCACCTCATTCTCAAATCAGCAGCTCGACACCCACAACCAAGGAGGGATCCCACCGGGGCACGGGTTGCTGCTGCACTTCTCTTCCACCCTCATCAATTTTTTATATTTTATTTTCATTTTAGTTTTATATTATATTTATTTTAAATTTCAATTTTAATTTTAGTTTTATTAATTCATGACTCTGTGTTTCTCACCAACTTTTCTCCATTTATTTCTCTCTATATATCTCTCACACTCCCTCTCTCTTCCTCTTCCCACTCCACCAAGTAATCTCATAATATCAGAAATGAGAGGATTATCATGGGACTTGGCTCAGATTGAGGTCATGTTTTCATGAATTTTATTTGATGATTAATTAAGTTTGTGGTAGAATTTAGTATCATGCTTGGGCGAGGTGAATGTCCCCGATTGGGTGACAGACCCTAATGATATGTGACTCAAACAACTTCTATTCTAGAAAATAATTTTTATTAAAACATGATATGTCATGTTTTAATTATCAAAATAAATCAAACACATGTAGGAAAAAATTAATGAATCCAATACTGAACCCCAAAACCATGTTCTTTCTTATTAACTCATTCTGTTTAGAATTGCAATATTGTTTAGATCATCATTTTACATGTGATCGTAATTAATTATCAAAAACACAAAAATATTTTAATCACTTTAATTAAATAAAAAATATCAAAAAGATATAGATTAGGTGAATTAGATAACGTAAGTGATCTAAATTGCGAAGGATACTCAAGAGAGACATCCTTGGTCAGCCACTGTGTTATACTAGGAAAAATATATTTTTTTTGTCCATGCCCTGCAACAAGCGTCTGTCAGTCTCTAATTTCCTTTTCAACCTTGGGGGGACAATAGACAATATCCTCATAACTTTTAAGCCTCTGATTTTAAACACAATCCATAGACTCATCTTTATTCCTCTAAAGAAGCGATCCACCTATATTTTGGTGCTCACGACAAAACTAGAGGTGTACATTGAAATAATTGTAATTTTTTATTCATATTCCCCGATGGAGTCATCTTCCTTCTACTTGAGTCTAAGGAATTGTCTTTCCATCATGATATAAAGGGTTTGAGGAAAGTATTTATTCAAAAACATCCTCTTGAATTCCTCTTAATCCATGGAATCAATTTCCTCTCGGGACATTTTATTCGTGATTAGTGTCCACCACTAATCTTATTCCATGTCAAAATGATAGACTGTCATTAAAATTTTCTCTTATACCGAGCACTAGAGGATGAAGAATATCATTTCAATGGAGTTAATCTAATGCTCTATGAGGAGACGATCATAATATCCTATAAAAATGGGAGGCCTTTTTGCGTGAAGGAGTAATCGGAAAAGTGATCTTTCCATGGAACTAGAGGTTGTTCCACATGATTCAAGTTATTATTCCTAACATGATCCATCAAAGAAATTACTTTCATGATGTTTTGAGCACCCATTCCCATCATGTTAAGCATATCATTAGGGAAATTGTCATCTTTCTTATCACATTGGTTATTGAAACATGTTCTTTTATTTACTACTGTTAGCTATGAATAATATTGTACAATTAGATGACATTAATAATTAATCAATGAGCACAAGAAAAGGAAACATTTTAACATAGTTAGATAAAGTTGTGAAGGATAAATATATCCTAACATGTGATTCTCTATTTTCCCTATAGGTTATCCTTCATATATTTCATAACATATATCCTTATGTTATTTTTATTCCCATAATAGTGGTTCGCAATAAGATTATGAATTTACCAAAGAATATCCCCTAGGAGTTTCAAACCAAGAGTGCAGCATAGACTTTTGTCATGTACCAGGATACCCAAGCTCAGGCCTGAAACTCCTTGCCATATTTTTCACACCCAGGTACATCTGTTCTAGAGTGAGCTCTACCGGTTTGAATCTAGACAAGGGTGTATTTTATTGATAAACCAATTACTATATACTTAAACAAAATTTAGGGATGTTTTCTTATAAAAATTCTCATCCATAAAGTTCTCATTAAGGTGATGTATTCACAATCCCCATAAATAAGTAGACCATTACCCCGATATCAACTATAGCAACCCTAGAATTTTCACATAACATTACATCGTTTTAAGAATAATTATACATCAGAGTACAAGCCAAGGATCATGAAGTCTAGTGTCTTGGAAGACAATGTCATAACCTGAAAACATGGAACTAAAAAAACATCTTCATTTAGAATTGATATTGATATCATAACATCCATTTTTCTCATACATCTTCATAGGATACCCTGGGGAACACATGAACAAATGGATGATCTAAAAATCCCAGCTAGGGCGTATAAATAAGAATAAGTCTTTAGCACATGGGTTAGAATACATGACATAAAGATAAAAAATTCCTGGAATATATGGAATCATAACATATAAAAATGGGATCATATAAACATGGTTTTATATAAAAATAGAATCATATTAATGTTGCAGGAATATAAAACCTGAATTTAGTATGAGTCATGGAAAACCACCATGATCGATTGACATAGTAGCACATGCCAAAGATAACTGCCAGGACTGTCGCACATAACATCTAATGAGACATATATTTACCCAATCTAATGGAGTTCTATCTAGGCAAAACCATCTTAAATTTTCATGAATATTTTTTTCACCTAAATAATTATATATAATCAATCATACATTATCATGTGGGTTACCCATGTAAAGAATTTGGAACCATAATCAGATCATAAAGCATAAAAAATGGTCGTATCGTATGGGTGTCCAGGAAATAAATAAACTAAAATATATATGGACATTCATAATGGAAAATAGGAAGGTATCATGGTAATTTAAGTCAAGTATAAGTGACCACATGTAAGAAAACAAATCAAGAAATTTTAGCATAATAACCTTTTTGAGTGGTTTCAAGGAAAATACAATAGAGCCTCTAAAATAGGAAATGGAACCATCCTTTAAAAAACATGAATTGAACAAGGATGGTTTTTAAATTAAAAATACATATTTTATAAATACAATGGTGGATTAAAACATAAGATACAGTGAACTTAAAATTGGGTAACAATTTAGGATGTTCCCTCAAAATAGGTTTCCCTATCTAGAAGTATTGAGAAGGGAATCACATAAAAACATGTATATCCCCCAAAGATAGTGATGAATGTAAAATGATACATGTGTTTAGAAAAATCACATATAATTTATTAGATGAACATAATAATTATATATAACATCATTTATATTAAAATAAATATAAAGTATCCTAAAGGCATAAAGGAGGTTCGGGTTGAATCCCTTATGAAATATCAGCATGGTATCATGTGTTCTTAAGTGGGCTTAGTGAGGTAGAATGGGGTTTCTCATCATTAAAAACTCATGTGACAAATATTTAGATGTTATTAATCATACCTCATCATTAAGAATTATACATAAAACTGCATAACATAGAGGAAAATCTAGAATAAAAGTGAAATACCAAGGATCCCTAACCTTAAGTCTGATGGTGTTATTTTCTTGAACATAATGACTAGAATAATAAAATGAGGATAATTAAATAGGTATTTAAGAACATATTGTTTAATTAAATGATTTAGTATAATCATTTTATGTTCATTATTAACCTTTTTGATTGGTTTTGAGGTTCAATTTCATTGTCTGACTCTATTTATTTTCATGATTTTTATGATCAGTTTACTTATTTTACTGAACAGATAAACATGCAAGTTGAAAGTGGTTTTCAAGAATTGAAGTTATATTACATTAGTAAAAATCCAGGATTTTACATGGTTTTATATTTAATTTGGTTACTTGATGTTAATTCGAATAATTATATTAAACATTAGAGATAACCTTTTGGGTTAATTGCTGGTTTTTGGAAACAATTAAAATGTTTTGTTTTATGAATAAAAAACATGTGTAAAAAAGGATTCCAGAACCATAGATGAGACATAATAAATATAGTATGGTCTGGTTCGACCATGAACATGGATTCGTGACGATAACTAATGATGTCAACTGAAATTGGAAACCCATCGTCCTTGAATGTGGTAATCTAACACATCTCTGATAGTGTATTTACTACTAAAATAAATAAAGAGTAAAATAGAAATGATAATAACTTATTACATTATCAAAAAAATACAACACATATAAGGTACTAGAGTATTCATAAAATTTGGATTAGGATAGTTAAGTATTGAAAAGAAAATAATGGAACATGTAACGAAATGAAAAGGAAAGAAAATAGGAATTTATCCCTTGATTCAATCTTCTTTGAGTTCCATTAAAAGGGGAGAGGATTTGGTCATTTGATGATACCAATTTCTAATGGACGTTGAGGGAGCTTGGGGAGTCATTTGTGAATAACTTAGGCAATACAAAAAAATTTAGAGGAGTGAATGGAAATAGGAAATGAGAGGTGGTATTTATAGTGGAGGAGAAGAGAGTTTTCATAATATATAATTCCATAGATTGTTATTTTACCTCAAGACCAAAATTCGTTATTATTCCATGACAAAATACTGTAATTTGTGCATGTGAGTTCTAGATAGTGACCTTAGATCATCCATATGTCATCTAATGACATCATAATTCACGTATTTACCATTTTTCATAAATTACCATATTTTACTATACATAAAAAATTCTAGTATTATAGAAAAATTCCAAAACATCCCCCAAACAGTTTTTCTATGCATAGAATCAAAAATTGGAATCCATTTTTCAAAAATAATTTTCTAAACCTTTATTAATTTAATTTTTAATTAAAATCACAATTGACTAATAAAAATTTAAAAGATTTATTTTTGTATTCCAGATATAGGTATATCTTACTTTCACATGAACCTTATTTATTTTCTATCATAGGTAAGGTTACTATTCATAATAGTATGTCATGATTAATTTGTGTAAAAATACTATTCATAAGGTTATGTTTCAATTCACCAAAAATTATGTTGGTCTTATTAGACTCCAAATAACATACTGATCAGAACTGTGTTTGTTAGATTTTCAAAATTCAAAGAACAGATCTGAAAAACATAGCACATAATACTTCATGTTGGTGCAATTTCATGTGATTATTTAACTTATTAATAAGAAGGAAAAGTCCATTAATATGTTTTGTTCATTACACAAGGAATTATTGAGTTTTTGAAAAATAAATTAGACATCATATGGATAGATATGATGGCAATATTCTGATTACCATTCATAGAACATGCATTTTTATAGATAGCAACATCCATTGATGGACCACCATCACCCACATGATTATCCATTAGGCCGATGAAATACTTTTTAGTAGTAACCTATTTGATCTTTGACTCTGGAAGCCCGTGGAAATCGATATGGCCACATCTGCATGTTGAATATAGGTGTCTCATATGCTTACAATATATATGTAAATACTCTGTAATAATCTCCTATGGTAAGAGATCCCTCTTCTTTTGAAACTCATATAACCACTGAAGAAAATGGAAATGACTACTATTATAGAGACACAATGCGTTAGACCATGAGGGAAAAAACCATAATTGAAGAAAAATAAATCATAATATTCCATTTATTAAAAATATGGACCTTCACATGTTTCTACAAACCCCAAATTCCAAATAAAAAGATATCAACATAATCAATTGAAGGAAATAAGGACATTAATCTAGGAACAATAGTTAGATCCAAAAGGCTTGAGACTTCGTTGAACACGATGTTTGAAAGATAGATATTCGGAAAACCATCTAAGAGATTTGGAACCTTTGGAATGATCAACATCACTGGAAAAAGAATAAATAACCTTGGGCAAGGGAAATGTTTAAAAGTGCACAACTAAGCCTCCTAAGAAGACATGAGAAGGTATACCCCTCCAATTGGGATGAGGGAGAGAGAATGAACATTGAACCTAGGTAATCACCAAGAAAATGTGGAGTGAGAAGAGAGATCCCCCAAATATTGGTCGACCACATTAACCCTGGTCAATGAAGAAATATGTTCTTACTCTTGGGTTATTTTAAAACATCAGAGAAATGAATTTTTGGAAGATATAACTGGGGAATGTTGTTAACCCTCTTAAATAAATGTCCGATCAAGTTACTCTAGTTTTAGAAAATTATCTATCTGATGAGATTCATAACATTGGGAAAGAATATAAGCATTAACATTTTGTTTGACCGTAATATTCTGAGGGAGTCCTTCAAACCGGTGAAGGATTATGCTTGAAATCCACTATCCATTGATATGTGACATTAGTCTTCCATAAAAGTTTTGAGAGTAGTGAGGGGTGCCTACTTTTGAGCCTCTTACAGAAAATATATACAAAACACATAAATGGATGTGATATTATGTTCCCAATCCTATGTCTCCATCAAAATATATTGATTAGCCTATTATTAGGGATTAAGGATATGCTCCTTCTCTCAAGTAGTTTTTTAATATATAGAAATACCTCATCATTATGAATTGTAATAAGATCCATTACTAACAGGATGATAAAAATATTATAATAGATTATATTAATGAATTCGAAGATGTGTTAATGAGATTTAGTAATATGAAATAGAATATAGACCTATTCATTAGTTATAGTGTGAATATGTGCTTTCTTCTTTCTTCTTTGTTCCATTAGAATATCAAAAATAACTTCATATTATAGCGATTGAATATAGGATAGAACTGAATTTAATACTAGGATATACTAACATAAATTGGATTCCATAAAATTACACTGGTGGGTTTGGCTATATTGAAAAGAGAAATGGTCTTCTTCTTCTTCAAAGATGTGATTATGGATCACATCTTGAGTAAAAGAAATATAAGAATTTTTTGGTGTCTATTAGTATTATTTCTTTGGAGAGATCACCATTTGGATGTCTAGGTTTGTGTGGATGTGGCTGAGATCTCATGGGAAGGCTCTTCAGTGTAGTTCATAGAATCCAAGGAAACACTGCATTTTCAGTATAAATAGTGTGTGGTATGATACCCATTAGGAAACTCTTGAACTATGGTAATTTTTTCTTATCCTGTTGATCCTCTCTTTAGAAAAATGTAGGTGATTATTTCTGTAATATTTTGAGAGCAACATGAAGAGGTTAGAAGTGGGAAATTATGTACCCATATTCACTTCAAGTTTCCTATAATGGGATTGGATATGGGGATTCAGTTCCTTGAGGCTCTTTCAAGAAACTTCTAAGAATTAAATATTACCATGTTGATGTTATTATCATATCATCATAGTTACTACCTTGTGTTGGATACATTGAGTGGGTGACATCATCGTTCCATATATAAGGGACACATACTTTGTAGAAGTTGAATATTATGAATGTTTTCTAAATAACAAATACAATGAATTTAATATTAAGATAGGAGTAATTGACTACTAATAACACTACATACAAGAACACCCATTTGTGATATATCATATATATGTGCATTTTTGATCAATCTCTTTCACAATTAATAGAATAAAATTAGTTTTCCCATTTTTTGTAAACATATTAATGAATCAATGTGTCATTAAACATTGGTAAACTCAGTTATTTTGGTTATTGAAGGATATATACCGAATACAAAATTCATCATTCTGATGGAATCTACTGACATGATATTAGTGTTGTGTTCATATTTGATGAAGAATTATTTTTAAAAGGAATGAAGACACTGGGAATTTACCACTAACACATTAGAAGTATTCTTAGTTAAAAGTACTAGAGATCCAACTCATACAAAACATTCAGGGTGAATTTTTTAAACTATGGGAATCTATTTTAAATTTAAGAAATAATCAGGAATCCGTCCCAAATCTTAGTACGATACCAATTATCCTTGATCCATTGATTGGTTGTCAACATACATTAATGTGAATATCTATTACCCATAAGAGGCATTTCATCAATTAGAATATATTTAGATATCATATGTTCTCCATAATATTCTTATTTCTTTTTAATGATTACTCATTATATGAAATTATTTAGATCCCCAATGTTGGGAACTCTATATTTTATCACAATAAAATATGGTATATGGAATTAATGGTGTTGTGATCAAACCCATAATAAGGGATTATTATATATAACTATGAAGGGCATCAGAACTCTATACTTTGGTGAACTTAAAAATGACATGCAATACTTTTTTATGGTATTGTTTAAAAGACCACTTTGATGTAGTTTGACAATATTGGGAGTGAATGGATATTAACATGATTCCTAATAATAGTTATTTTGGGGATTATGCATAATAGAAACATTAAAAGTAATCTTAAAAGTTAATTTCAGCTGATGAGGATATATGTTGATGGTGATGTTGGGTTTTATCCTTATAGATACATCCTATGTATCAAGGATAATAAGATTAAAATCCAAAGTAGTTTGACATGTGTAGTTTAAGGTAATACATAATACTATAGCAAGATGTTTTATACTTGGAAACTAGAATGTTTTCATGAATGTTTTCCCCATTAATCTAGGATGCATGTGTCATAAAAAGGGTGAAAATAGAAGATTGATTGGGGTTTACACATTAATCATTCTATGTTTATGGTTTATTTCATTAATAAATTACTAGGATAATATTATTAATGGGGGAATGATGGATTTGGGTTTACGCTGATAAATGAGACATATTTTCCAACTATATGTCTATTTAGAGAAGGTGTTATAGTCAATCAGAAAACCTATATGGAATTGTATCATTTAAAATGGGTGATGAACACTCTATCGTCCCTCTATATCATCAATGGTGTTACATTGAAATGTGGAGGCCTCATGATTTTTCAAGGTCTATGATAATATTTATGATCTAACTTGTTCATGAATCACTCATATTGTGTTCCATAAATTGAATTTATCAAGATGTGGTAAAAAAATATTATACATCCACATAGTATTTTAGTAGATGCATCATTCATGAAAATGTCATGGATTTACCCATGAATTTCTCCCTTAATGAAGGGCTCAAGAAGACATTTCATTCATGAGGGGATTCTCGAGATGCCTTCTCGTTCTTTATGGTATCTCATTAATTACATGATGATGACATCCTAATGTGATTGTCGATTCTCATGCTTCCAAAATAAGAAAGTATTATCTATGATTTTTTTCATTGCTTTATATGATTATATTTGGAGACAGAATATGGAATTTATCGTCGGTTCTTTCAAATTCACTTTCCTAAAATAGGTGTACATGTGGGGGTACATGAATGGGATTCTGTGCGAAAAATAACATGCACAATAAGTAATGTGATACGATATTACTCCCCAATGTAGGTTATATAAGAAAAATTAAGAGAAAAGGCCATGGAATTATGATATTTTAAACCAACCTATGATTTTTTTCAACTAATTTTTCTCTAATAGATTAAATCTTTTTGTAATTTTTCATTTCACGCAACACTGAATATTTTTCTCTTCATAAAAGAACAATGATTGGGTTGATTAATATGCACCACAAATTTAATCATTCACTACACACAATACTTTTATTATGTCGTAGTATATGGAGAACTATGTTTGTCATGTATTACACATAATATCGGGTCCCTTCAATAGTTTTTGTTACATGAAAGGTCATGTTTTTATAGAAATACAATATACTATTAATATGATTATGAAAATATTATTATAGCTACCACATAGCCATTAGAATTAAAGTTACACAAAAGAATAACTAAATTTTGAAAATATAATTAAATAAGTATATAAAATGATTCATTTTGTTATAATTTAGTATAATTGAATGTATGAACTATTTCAAAATAATGAAAATACTTTTCTATGAAAACATTTTTTAATGTACAAACTCAATTTTATATCAAAAAATTAAAAAATCATTTTTCATTAATGTTTTAAATATAAATTATTTATTATATATTCACAAAATATTTTTTATGATCATCCATTATATTTTTTAGTTATAACCTATGAATATATTAATGCTTATGAATAAATAGATGTATTTATGTAAAAAGTAATATTACCGTATTTTAATTGAAATCCCATTTGGATCGGAATTTTGACACAACTAATATTTTTTTTGAAAAATAAAGTTAATTATTTAATTTAAAATATCAAAATTTATTTTGGGTGAATTTTTTCTATTTTTTTGAGAATAATTAATTTTTGATAAATAAATAAAAACACTGAATTTTAATTCGTAAATGTTTTTTCATATAATTTATTCATAAAATAGAATTATGTTTTAATATGTATTTAATGTATAATTAGATCAATTATACATAAATAAATCCAATTATTGTCATTTTAAAAAAAATTAAATTAAATTAGATACAAAAATAATCTAATCATTTGGATTTTTTCTCTTTAATACACATTTTATCATCCCGTATATGGGATTGATTTCAATTTAATTTATTCCAATTATGTTTTTGTAATTTTGGGAAATGGATTAAATATTTTTAATCATCGAAATCTATAATTTATAATATGTTAAAATTAGTTTTTTTTTCAAAAATATTAGTGTAAGTGATTAAAATTAATTATATAGATTAAGCAAAAAATTAGCATAATAACGTAGTAAACCATAATCATATGGACCAAAATGACCTAAAACATGTAAAAAAATCCATTTTATGATCATATTTATACTATATAATTAATTTTATATAATGTTTACCATTATTGGATCCACTTTTCATGGGAAAAATTATGGTGGAACTTCCCATTCAATAGTTTTCAAGAATGTCAATACTCCTCCACCATAAAAAGTCACTCACCAATCCCACTTATTTACACCTACAATTCTATTTTAATCACCCAAAATATTACAAAATAATCTCCAAAAACCCTCCCTTAATTCACAAAGCCTCCCTCTAGAAATAAATCCATCCATGGAATCATTTTTGTGAAAACGAAGAAGAGTTACCCAAAGAAGAGGCAAGGACATTCCTCGAACTCATTTTTTTTATTTTCATTCTCAACCCCATAAAATATTTTTATTCCATTATTATATAACAGCCACCATATAATAGATATTTTAATATTTTTTTATTTTTATTTTCATACCTAAAATTACACACATCTATCTAATGGGTAATGAAGTTACCATTATTGTGTATGATGAACTACCCCCACCCGAAATGATGTTGTTCAGTTTTCCATTACCAAATAAAATGGTAGGTAATTATGATGTAAATATATTTTTATGTAATATATATTATATTGTGGATCTTTATACTCTTATATAATCATTTTATAAAACATACCTTCAAGAATTCCATATTTTGTAAATTTGATAACTTTATATGTGGATGTGTTAACTACTACCTACTCAATGTGATGTGATTCATTCATAAATTATATGGATGGAACTGAAGATGTTTTTGGTAAACCTAAATGATATATATAAAATAATAATTCTACATGAATTAAAATATACATATATATACATATATTTTATTTACATTCTTTCTTTTAAAATGATTATTAAACAGAAATAGTGTTTATGTGTATGTATGGCCTACTGCCTCCATGAACGGTGTATTCCATTTCGTATTTACATATTTTATAGATCATTATAAATATATATATACTTAATATATATTTTAATTATATCATTATTTTCATTCTTTAAATAATAAAATCAGTATCTATGTGATAGGATCAAGTATAACAAGCCAAATCAAATATGAAAAACATACTAAATATTATATAAATTGTAACATTAACATGGAGTTGTTCATAACTGGGTAATATAATGTAATTGAAAAACATATATTGTATTATATATAATAATATATTTTTTCTGGATGATTAATAATAAAATAATATTTATTAGAAAGTTTGTTTCAACATGTACAAAAAAACTAAATAATTAAGATAAGGGTTTTCTCATCCCATTTTTTTTCAGTGAGACACAAGCCATGTTCACTTCTATTCTCTCATATGTGGTATATAATACACATGAATGTATTATATGATTTAAATAATTAACTCAATATGTATTTATATATCCATTTTAGGAACATTCTTTCATGGTTTTTATGGTTCAAAAGTTATGAAATCAGAAAAGTAATTTTGTCTCAATTTTCATTCGTTGAGATACCTTCCAATAAATACACCTATATTTTTCTATGGGGTGTATATAATTCTAAATTATGTTTCATGTAATCAGTATTTTGGTTTTCAGGATATTTTAGTATTTATGTAATTTTTTTTCATGGGTATTATTATTGAATGTTTCCAAGGTTAGAATAGTTTATTGCTTCAATCTCAAAATTTGTCTAGATTGTTTATTATTGTAATTACATTGATCAAATATTATGATTCATCAATTGAACGCCCCTATTAATTTTATTTTAATATTGTTATCCATGATATCTTCATGCACTTTTACCATTTTCTACTCTTTTTTACTTAATAAAATTAAGAAAATGTTTTTATGAAAATATGTCATTATTACTCCTTTTGGTTGAAAATATGTGTTATTTCAAAACCATGTTTTCTAAATAAAATCAAAAATATTTAACTATTATCCCATTATGTATAATGGATTTTATAACCCGTGTTTTTATTTTTTAAAAAATATTTAAAAGTAATCATCTTTTTATTTTCTGATCAAGGTACATTTCTAAACTATTATAGTGAAAATTGAATGTTCAGCATGTATAGACATATCAACCGATATGAAACACATTTTCATGATTCTTCCGTTTAAATTGGTCTTATTTTTTTGAAAAATATTTTCCTAATATTATGGATATACATTGTTTTCAAATTTATTTTAAATTAATTTTTTTCAATGTTTAATGAATAGTAACTGGTTTAAATTATTTTAAATGAATAATTTATATGTTCTTAAAAGGATATTTTCAAAGAAAATAATATAAATAATTTCATAATTTCTTTATAAGGTTTCCAAATTAATTAAAAGAAAAGCGTTTTCAAAATTATATATTTTTTAAAATGAATATTTCATTGCGGAAAAGGTATTTACCTCAAAAAATGTTTTAAATGAAATTGTAAAGATTTCTACACAATAAAATGATTTTGAAATGGTTTTAAAAAAAATTAAATTTAATGAAAGGATGGTTTCCTTAATAATTTTTTCATTTGGTCTTCCAAAATCGTTATCCATCTAACATGACATGCTTTTTTATAGTTTTTCATCCACAATGGATATGATCCAAGAATACCCCTTGTATTCTAGGTCAGAATGGTTTATGTTTTGATTCCATGGTTTTTATGAAATTGATTTCTCTTTTAGGCATTATATGCTTATAAAACCCACTTCTTTTAATGGGTTATGATATGATAAAATGTACGTCAAACCTATATTTTTTCAACATTATAATATTTTATTACATGATTGTGATGCACATTTCATTTCATGTGTTGTGATAAGATTATTTAAGATTTTTTGGAACATGTATGTATGATTTAATTATGATATGGTTGGTACCGATATCTCCCTCCACTACATTGGGTAATAAAAATTATGTCATGAGATAGAAATTGTTGGAACGTGGAGTGAACTCTTTTTATTAAATGAATTTATCTATTAATATGGTATTGGGAGTGATAATTGACTTCTAGGATGGTAATGGGAGTAAACCATGTAAAATTTTATGGTATGGAGAGTGAAACCATACTACTAAGATTTTCTCAGAAATAATTACTTGACTACTATGGAAATCATTTTACATGTTTATGTGTTTGCCACATATTCTATGACAATTTCATATGTTATTATTTCGTGGATTATGCTCATGATTTCATTATGATTCATGTCTTATAAAATGCCAATATTTATTCCATTACTCATGTATATGATCTGTAAAACCTCAGATTTTTTTTGTAGTATTTTGATATATTATATGGATTGATTTCAAGACCAGAAGCTGAGATGATGTTCGATTCTGATGTTTGGGGTGCCCAGAACAAATGTTTGAAAAATATCAAACTTTTTAATAGAACACATCCATGTGTTTCTTGAATACATTGAAAAACTATTTAATTGGTTCTTGGATAAGAAATTTTAGGGAACCATTGATCTTATAATTACAACATTACACTACGCGCAACCTAACTTTATTCGGCACAGGTCATCTATAGAAAAAGTCACCAAGGATAGAACTGTAAATAAAATATTTAAATTATTTTATTTTATATTTATGTCTTAATAAATCATTAATTGTGACTTAGAATGTACATCCAATACCACTAGTTAGTTTATAATGTTGTTTTTAATGATTCACTTAACATTAGTCAAAATGGATGGTTTGTGAATAATTTGTTCCAGTACATAATGAGAATATAATAATTTAATAAAAATTATCTTGTTGAGGCAGTGGCTGATAATATTTACAAATATTATTAAGGTGGATTTATAGGGTTAGTTTTTTCAACCTAAAAACTATGAAGAACTTTTGGGTACAGTTTTTAGGACTCTCTCTTAGTTGACGGTGACATGTCATGGATCGAAAATCGATGCACCTTAGATTCCAAGGATCTTTCCTAAAAAAATGACACAATTACCATTCTTCATCAGTAAAAGATACTAATCTTGTTGGTTCATGTTATTTTGAGTTACATTCACCATCATTTAATTCTATGACAAACACGTACCAATCATCAAATAGATTTTCCCATAGAACAATCGTTGTTACATGATGGGATATTATCTGTGAGATTATTGAGAGATTGTTTGTAATTACTCTTTATTTTCCCTTCTAACAAAAAGTGATTGAGTCTAACATGAAAAAAAGTTTATGTTCATTCCTCAGTGTTTTGATTTATGATTTTCTTCACACATTCATCACGTTCTCCACCTTTGTATCCTCGTGGTCACAGCTCAACCTTGTCTTGTGGAATAACATGATTAGACCCCCCAAATTCTAGTAAAATCGATCTGGATCAATATAAATTGGGACATGATGAGCATGGATCTATAACTGTTGGGTTTTTCTATCATTCTAAGAGGCTCGGTGTTCCTTGAAAGCGACCACTCTTGTGACACTGGTGATTAGCAATGATGAAAGAGGTATAACCAAAAGAGAATGTGGGAGACGGTGACAGTGATACAGGCTACGACGCCACATGGGACGTATTGGGACCATGGTATGTGGTCTATGGATGAGTTGGGCCACTTGCATCATCTCATGTGTCCCGAAAACAAGTGTGTCTGTCCCAAAAATCTTGGTAGGGTTGGGCCAAATGGGTTGGATTATATGGGTTGGTCCAAGCAGGTAGGTCCCAGGGCGACTGAGCAGGATCCGGGCCATGTAGCTATAGCTTCCACGCAGCTACGACACCTGGGGTGGTTGAATGTGGTAGTTGCAGAAGGTGGACCAACAGTGTTGGTAAGTGTACTAATTGTGCAATCAGTCCATTGGTCCAGTGACCCCGTTTAAAATATCAAACCCCTGTAAATTCTAAACGGATCATCTAATCAAAGATATTTCAACACAGTTGAGACCTTGATATTTAAATGGTCCTTTTTGAGACAATTAGTGAGTATTATATTTCAAACATTATTTTTCAATATCACTCCCTTGTTTCTTTCCTTGAGGATTTAGTATGACATTTTGTCCACATCACTGGATTGTAATCCATTCTAGAGTACTTGTCTTAGATAGAGTATGGTATCCCTATGTGTGACAAAAGTGTAATCATATATCACCCGTAGAGGTGTTTTTTGAAATCAACATAGCCACAATGAGCTGTGTGTTGGTCCACTATCAAGCTAGCTACATATGTAGGGTTAGTGGTATTCCATTGTGTGTCTGGGTTGGGAAATCTATGTCATGGGTTGATCAAGATCTGGTACATGGTATTTCCCATTGTGTTTTGGAAAGATACCCTATTTTTGTATCATTATCTTACTTGAACAATGTTTTCTCCTTCTTCGGGGCCCAAATGAAAAAAAAACCACATTTTGAGTGTCTCTGAGGACATCATGGATCGAGGAGTCAGTTGTTGTGGAACGATCATTCTTCAAGAATAATCCTATGGATGGTAATTGGATATGGCTTACCTCTAGACCATGTGTCTTGGATTCAGTATATTAGGATATCCTTGTTATTTGCTATTCAGGCATATACTTGTGTAGAACTAACTGTACATTCCTTCATGGTATTACTATGGGGTAATCCATTGTCGAAATCCTATGTGGTGTTCCTTGGTGGAAATCATGTGTGGAATTTATTTTTGGTTATTTTGGGTGGTATTCCTTTTGGGTAATCCCATCATGCTAATCATATGTGGTATTCCTTCATGATAATATTGTTTAGTAATCCTTTGTTGTAATATTCTATAGTATTCTATTGTGGTAGTCATATGGGGTATTTCTCAGTGGTAATACCTTTATGGTAAACCAATATGGTATTACTTCAAGGTAATATAATGTGGTATTAATTTGGGGTATTCCTTAGTGGTATTCCATTGTGGTATTCACTAATGGTACTCCTTTGGTGTATTTCATTGGGGTATTGCTTTATGGATTATGGGTGTCCTACTTATTATTTTTATACTATCCCCTATACGGGATTTCTTGCACATCTCATTTCTTGTGCAGATGATCGACCATTCGATAGAGTCCCAAGCAGTCCATGCCCAAGTGGTGATTTGTTAGTCTGGACAGACCGAGGTGTGTTCCTATGTCTTTCATATGATAATCCCAATACCTATATTATTATAGGGTGGACTTGTGGTCATATACTCTTTTTTGTGGGCATGATTTTAGCCATGTTAAATTTATTGTACATGACTTCCTATCATACTAAACATTTCGAATATAGTGGTTTTCATTCATTATTTTCTTAATGATTTTACATTTCATAATTTCTTTTGGATATGTGTGTGTGCTTATTCGTACTTTTGTCTATTGCCTCCCATTTGTGGGATTCTATTACAAGAATATAGTCACTCGACCCAGGCCTATTGGATGTAGAATTGTGGTAGTCAATGCTTTTGCCCGTGTGGGACAGGTCGCAATAGAGTGGTATTAGAGGCAGTTGGTTATATATTCAGACAAAGAGTCTGTTATATTGGTTTGGGGAAATATAGTTATGTTTTTTTGAGTAGTAATTTTAGGTTTGGGACTCCAGTGTTGGTGTGACAACTGACATATCCATAAATCATCACTCGGATCACCTACTTTCTTACTGAGTACATGAAAACACTAGATACATGGAAAAAATGGTACATCAATAATATAAGAATGGTTGTTTTTTTCATGATCTTTTTGAGTCACCTATACATATATAATCAACCAAACAATATACATCTTGTTTTATTTCTAGATGTCTCCACATAGACTTCTAGCTAAGATTCCACCACGTGATCACGAGGATGATCCACTGGGTGACGAGGCATCAATACATGTATTTTTACCCTAGATAACACATCTTGGTTGTATGATAGACATACCACCACCCTTATAGAGTCACATATTACCTAATGTTCCGGATAATGAGGTGCGTAGGCTGAGATCATTTAATGAGTTTCAACAGAAGAGACACCTTAGGATTTTAGGTGAGCCCAACCAATAGAAGGTTGGGGAAAAGATTGAAGCAATAATTTGAGTTTTCCATCTGGTTAGGACACCAGAAGATTATATGGTGGTCCTGGTAGTGATCCTTCTATACAACTTAGTAGGGGGATGGTAATTTTTGGTTAATCAATATCATTCTGAGATAACTATTCAAGGGATAGATTTTGAGAACCTTTTCTGAGGGATTTTCTCACCTAATATTCTAAGGTATATGCATATATAGAAGCTTCAACAGATCCTAAAAAATGACATTTCAGTATTTGAGTATTATCGTGGAATACTAACCTCTCTAGGTACTCGATGAATATGATATGCAATCCATATATCAGGGAATGGACCATCGAGCAAGGTTTTCATAGGTATGTATGATCTTATTTTATCCCTATTATCATTCATATGTATGTTGAGGTTCATGATAAATCATTGGTGGTTGAATGTTTTGTGGATAAAGGGATACATATTGTGATTTTCAGCATTGCAAAAGCATGAACTAAGACCTCGATAGTAGGGGTCAACATTAGTCTCAGGTTCTTGGAAGTATGAGATGCTTCAAGAAAAGGACCCAGTATAAAGGATCAAACGTTCAAGGCTCATTGTTTTGGATTAGAAATCATAAAGAGAATAATTTCTATTCATGTTATGGAATGGAAAATATCACCTGATATTTTCCAACCCATCGTGGTGCCGACAAGAAGACATTGGATGGAAACCCAAAGCTGAGATAGTGAAAGGAGCAGACAGATCTGAAGGGATTCATATGTGACAAAGGAGCTGGGAAAGAAGAACGTGGTTGTCAATGTTTCGACATGTTACCAACACCACCCCTAGGTTGTCCACACTAGGATCATGGGGTTGCAGGATAGGGGAGTGGAAAAATGTATGGAGTTATGGAATGTAACCCAAGGGCTCTTTAAATAATTTGAGGTACGATCTATGTATTTTATAATTTAGTTTCTCTATTTATAAACACATGTTCTCGTTATTCATTTCTTGTAACATATCTTTTTCATGATCCAGATATTCTATTCGAACTGGTAACACAACCCTCAAACATGTAGAATTCTTCTAGAAGAGACTTGATGGTCACACATTGGTGGTGAAACTATGAACTGGCTCTTGGTGGATAGATTTTATGTTGTGATATTTTTGTAGGAGTATCAAGGCCTTATGGAATCATTCTTGTTATATACTAGTTATCCATAGTTAATTATAATATTGATTGCTTTAGGTGAAGTGTGTGGTGTGTTCGTATTGGTAGAAAGAGGTTTTCCTTATCAGTGAAAGTGATACCCAAGTAGAATAACATGTACTCACATATAGGAGGGTATAACTAAATACTCCTAAATTGGCTAACATAATCCTTGGTGTAGTGGATGTTATGAGACCTCAATTTTCTGTGGTGGTGATAGAGTTGTGTTGGATCCAATGAAGGTTGGCATAATTGTGTTGGCTAGAGTTCCACCAGTACTATGAATTTGATATTTTCAATACTTATGGGAAGGGAAAATGGTGGAAGTTTCTATCATAGGGAGATATACATTGCAGTTTCTAAAAAAGATGTCAGAGAAGTTGGCCTCATTACTGTCATCCGTTGTGGATAGAGATGGTGAAACTTACCTCCACTCAATATTTTTCTCCCCTCAACTCTAATAGTTAGTAAGGGAAGCACAACATATGTATTAAGACAGTCAGACCCTACATGCTCATATATCCACAATACATTCTCATAAGGGATATTTGAATGGTGGGGAGAATATCATTCATTTTAGAGGATGCATAGTAGTTCCAGTGGAATAGTGGGAGGATGTTCTAAGAGAGTTTCATACTCCCCTTTGGTGGTATATCTAGGTGTGTTGAAGATGTACTAGGACCTCCAACATCATTCTAGGTTTCCAGGGATTAAGAAAAAAGTTAAATATCTTACCTATCATTGCCTTACTTTTTTCATGTGAATGATGAGCACCAAGTTACAGTGGGGTCAGCTCAACCCCTCGAGGTGCCATAATTGGGGTGTTATGGGATATCGATGAACATAATGATAGTATTACCACATATTTCTAGGGTACATGATTCCATCTACGTGATCACTAAACAACTCACCATGTAGGCCCACTTCTAAGCTATCTTCAAGATTCATCAGCCATCTCTAGATTCTACGTACTGTTGGAAAGGTGTCATACCACATGGATATACCACCACAGCTTGATCGAGTGAAATACATTTTAAATGTGTCATAGATGAGGAGAAACATGCATGAACCATCACATTTCATCGACTTGGGAGAGATAGAAATCATGTATTATGTTATTTTTACTGAGTACCAGGTGAAGATTAAGGATCAGCAGGAGCAGATCCTTCATTGGTGAGATATTACTTTAGTGCGTGTCTGGTGGATGCATGAGAATATCTATGAAATAAAAGAGAGCAGTATGCTTAGATTCTTGCTCAATACCCTCATTTGTTTGAGTATCACTAGTCTTGGTTTTTAGGGATGTAAATCCCCAAGGTGGGGAGAATGTAACATCTTAGATTTTACATGTAGTATTTTTCGATACTACATGGATTGATTTTGAGACCAAGTGTTGGGAGGGTGTGTGATTATAAGACCCGATGTTCCTAGAGACCATATTTGAAAATTATTATTTTTTGAAATTGCATGAATATGAAGGTTTATTGAAAATGTTGAATAACAATTAAATGGGTTCCCATATCGGAAATATATAGGCACTGCTGAGCTCAAAATCGAGGATTTATCCTAAACACAGCCTAACATTGATCCGTGTAGGTCATCTGTATAAAAATCTACTAAGGATGTAACCAAAAATAAAATAATTAAATAAAATTATTTTATTTATAAATCGTAATGACTCAAGGCCATTGACTCGGATTGGAAATATGATAGCACCGTTGAGTTCATAATGTGGTATTTTCCCTAGGCCCGGAAAAACTTTAGTTGGTGTAGGTCATTTCTATATAAGTTTCCATGACATGTAATGAAAATAAAATAATTTAATAAGATTTATTTTCTTGGCGCACTGGTTGACATATATAAAAATAATGTGGGGGATAATTTATAGGGCATGTTTCATAACCTTATAAACCTTGCAGGAGCATTTGAGAGAGGATTTAGGACTCTGTAGAAGGCGATAGTGACAGATCATGGATCGACGTCTGATGCTCCTTAGATTTGAAAGATATTTCGTACAACACTGATGTGACGACCGCTATCCATTAGTGAGAAATCTAAATAGAGTTGGGATATATTTTTTAGTTGATTTACCTATTATTTAAATATATGATGAAGGAAGACCAATCAAAAAATATATTTTCTCAAAGATCAATCGTGCTTGCAGGATGGGAAATTATCTATGGGATTATTGGATGATTGGTTTTAATTCATCTTCATTTATCATTTTAATGGAAATAGTTTTAGGGTAACATAAAAACTATCACGTTAAATTCCTCAGGGTAGTTATATGTGCTTTTCCACCCTTCATTCTTTGTTTTCTTCACCATTTGATAATTTTGGTTATTGCTCGTCCTTTTTGGGTTTGTTTGAATGTACCGGACCCCCGATTTGTAAAAAAAATTGACAGAAGATGTCAGATGTGTGTACATTGGGACTTGAGAAGCATGGATATACAACTGTTGGTGATTTTTTGGAATTATAGAAGGCCGGGTGGTATGCGTAAGGAACCACTACTGTGGCATCGACGACCGTTATTGGAATGCAGTGGTGACCGTGGGAGACAACTCTAACAACATGGGCAACAACGTCGTGTGGGATGTGGTGGGACCACAGGACGCAGTGGTAGTGGTCATGCGGAACATGACTGGAGACCACATGGGGAACATGATGTTAATGAGGCAGGCTACGTGATACATCACAGGAATCACACACGTAAATGGTCCAGGCGCAACGAGTTGGATTGGGTAGAAAAAATGGGCAGGGCCTAATGAGATAAGCCATGTGGGTGAGTCCCGAGGTGACTGAGTTGGATATGGGCTCTAGACGACCATGAAAGTTAGTCATCAGATACAATTTCTCCATTTGACTTGCGGTCATAGCAGCTGGGGGCAGTCAGTGTATCGACCGTGTAGTCGATCCACATGCCCATTAACCCTCTTTAAAATTTCAAATTACCCAAACTTCTAAAAAGAGCATCCAATCGACATTTCATATTGGATTCTAAGACCAGGATGTTGAGATTTTACATTTGAGACAGTTAGTGAGTTTTTATTTTGGACCAATGTAGGTTGAGAGCACTCCCATGGTCCTTTCATTGAGGGTTATTTATGATATTCCATCCACATTAGTGGATTAAAACCCCCTCTATAGGAAACAACTCAAATACAGTATGTTATCTTTCCATGGAACTATGATTTGATCCTCTATCACCCCTATTAGATTTTTTGGAATTAATGTAACCCTCAAGATTAGGGATTTAGTCCTCCACCTATAGATCTTCACTAGTAAGGTTAGTGGTATTTCCCAGTGTGTATGTGCTTGATACTCTTTTTTGTGGTTAATCTGGGTAGGATATGTGGAATTTCATAATTTGTTTTTGGGAAAGATTCCATCTACGTGTATCAAAGTATTCCTATACTAATTTTTTCTCCTTGCTGTGGGTACCAAATTATCTAGACCTCATTGTGAGTGTCTTTGATGATATCATGGCTCAAGGACTAATATCTCCCCAAACGAGCATGTTTCGAGTAGAATCATATGGCTGGTAATTTTCAATGGATTACCTATAGACTATTTTTTTGAATTGAGTATATATGGATTTCCATGTTATATGTTCTTGATACATATACCTCTGTATAGTTTAGTGTACTTTCCTTCAATGGTATTCTGATGTGGGAATACTTTGTGTTTATCTAGTGTGGTATTCATTTGTGGTAATCATGTGTGGTATTCCTTTTTTAAAATCCTTTGTTGTATTTCATTGTGGTAATCCATTCATGGTAATAATATGTTATATTCCTTCTTGGCAGTCCTGTGTGGTAATCCATTGTGGAAATCATGTGTGGTATTCCTTTTTAGTAATCCTCCATAGTATTTGTTTTTGAAGCTTTTACCGGGGCATGCACGTCTGTATGTCATGAGGACACTAAGGACGCACTGGCTGTTGCCCCGGATTCCCACATTCTAATAGTGGGAGGAATCTGTCACTTATTAGGGGATGTTTTATCCATGATCGAAAAGGGATGATGGGATGTCGTTTCATTATTTAGTGGATTCATCCTCAAAACTCGTTCGCTAGTCCGGGTCTCCCTTATAGATTAAGTTGTTGTTCATGAAACTCTTTCAAGTTCCATATCTTCATAGACTTCAATTAATTACACTTATTCTGTCAGGACATTCCAAGGGGTCCGGTCAAGGAAGCAACATTCGTTCAGGGGAGTAGCCACATTGGACATCATTGGAATTTCTAGATGTTGGAGCACTAGCGCGGTTGGGTTTCTTTTCCTTATTATAGGGCTTCTCGAAGGCTCGGATGCCCAAGGAATCCCACATTGAATGTGGGGAATTATATGCCATAGGCGTGTCCCTGAGGTTTTCCCCATCTTCCCGTGTTTAACATTGGTTATGTTGTAGGTTTAACATCTATCGGAGATGGATTTGACTTACCAGAACACTGATGGTAGTGGATCAGTTAGGCGAGACCCCTGGAGAGAACACTGATGTTGGGGATAATGCATGGTTAGTTACCTGGATACTTCTAGGAAAATTGAAATGGTGAATTGACATGATCTCATCGGGATGTGGAGGCCTAGGTAGGAATCAAGATGGATAATTGATTGTTAAGTGATGTGGATAGAGACTGAGATGGAGTCTACTCGAGGGCGATGGTGATGTTAGGCATGTGCCTCTAAGAGACTTCGTACATCTCCTCGTGGCAGGAAATCAAAGTCAACATAGATCAGAGGGGAATAGGATCGGGGTGTACACAAAGGACAACAAACTGATGATATACTGGGGATTACAGATGGTTAGAAGCCCGAAGATGGTCTGACGCTCGAGGGCTAGCCATAGATGTGGGTCCCAACAAAGGTGACGACAATGACATACCACTTGGTTTGGGCTGACAACGGCTTACCACTGAATGGGGATCACAATGATGTACCGCTGTATGAGGATAACAACGGCTTATCATTGGAAAGGTGGTCACAACGGCTCACAGTTGGATGGAATTGAAAACGACATACCGCTGGATGAGGTTCATAACAGCTTACTATTGAATGGGATTTACAATGGTTTACCACTACATGTGCTTCGAAACGGCATACTCTGGGTTAGGGGATCAAAAAAACTTACAGCTGGATGGAACACAAAAGGGGGGCATATAGTTTAACATTATGAAAGATGAGGTGGACCGACGTGGATTGGTCGGGACAATTGGTTTTTGGGCATGAACATCAGAAAAGATTTATACGTACCTTGCCTTGTCATGTATCAAAGTACTCGTAGATTGAGATGGTGTGTTTGTTGAGCCGACGAAAATGTATTCGGGACCAATGGACTTGCGACATGAACCTCAGGGAGGCTTCTCACGTACCATACATTGTTAAGGATCAAAGTCCTTGTAGTTCGGGATGGTGGGAACCAACATGAAGGGGGTTGTAACCTATGGATGGTGGGATTGATCCCCAGGGAGGCATCCTATATACCATTCCTTGTCAAGGATCAAAGTCCACGTAGTTCTAGATGGTGTTTGGGGCATACACGCATGGCTTCCTAGGTAGGATATCGTGGTCGGTGCGTGCTCTAATCCCACGCGAGTCATGCTCGGTGTGAGAAACAAGAGTCATCAAAGACCTGATGATCACAATGTGAACGGTGCGTCTGTGGGAAGTGGAATGGGGCTCACACGTGGTTAGCTGCCCAAAAAGGAAATAGGGTCTTGTGCGTGGTCTGCAGCCTAGGGTGATGGAGACTAGGACTTACTCCAAGGTGGAGGCATGATGGTGACAAATTCCATCAGATGATGGATTTGACACCGAGGAGGAGAGGAGGAGTAGGGATGATGTCTATTGCCAGAAATTCTAGGGGCTAACACCAAGGGGGTTGCCTTTCCCCATGGAATAATTCTGCTCCAATAAAGAGGATCTCATTCCATGTGAGGAAAGATTTCACTTCTGTGTAGACCAGTGGGAATGTAGAATTTCCATGGTGGGGAACCCCATGTAAAACACACATGGAGAGGTCATAGATTAATATCATATGCTGAGGATGATGGCGCTTGGTAGTTTAACTTCATGCAGCTCGGATGAGATGGGTTACTCTGCACCCCTAGGACTTACATGACTGATACCCACCCACCCGTGGGGAAGGGAAGTCATCAGAAACACCGTGGAGAGGGGGTGTTATGGATTGTTCCATTGAGGGGTCCACGTTAGAGTGGTTATGTGAATAAAAAACAGTTGTTAGCCTGCCTATGATAAGAAGCATGAGGCGAAGCAACACAATGTGAAACACTACCCAAGAAAATTTAAAATCACTTCGTGAAAACCTGAAGGGCCCCACGGGAAGAGAGCACATGATGCAGGTGTGTTCTTAAACATGAGTAAAACACATGGAGCACGCACAAGAGTATAGGTTGTGTTCAAGATTGAAGGGTTTCACGCAAGATTGAAGGGTTGCGCGTATGATGGAGAAGGGATGCGCGCATGTGAGGTCTGATGTAGATGCAACTTGAATGAAACAAGGATCTCTTGCGCGCAAATGTATTTGGGTAAAAGAAATGGATGAGGATATTGACCAAAAGGGATCATCTGATGGAGGAACCTTGGGGGACATACCGCACAACATCCAATACCACGAGGCCATGGTATTTTTTGGGCAGTTGGGGAAGAGGGATCATTCATGTCGTAGACTGTAGCATTTTCTTCTATTATAGTACACTAAGGGAAAAGGGTACACTTCGTTTTTTAGCCAAATTCCTCAGAGGAGGTGCACAAGGGGTGTCGCGTGAAAGCCCTTGGTTGACGTCGCATTGGGCACAAAAGCATTTGCACTCCTCCCAGACCATCGCTTGCCTGTGCCTTTTGGCAGTTTATAAGGGGTTGTCCCAGAATCATCTATTTGGCATCGCATTGGTCTTGAATGATTTTGTGCACCGGCGAGCCACTTTTGCGTATATCCTAAATCATTCTCATCAGTTCATTTGGCTATTTCAGAGGGGTTTTCGTGAAAGCTTCCCCTTGTCATCACATTAGGAGCACAAGATTTTGCACACTGGGGGCCGCTTGCATGCATATCGTTAATATTTCCCTTCGGTTCCTTTGGCAGTTTCAGAGGGGTTTCTATGGAAGCTGCCCCTTGACATCACATTGGGATCGCTAGATTTTGCATGCCAGAGGCTTGCGCGCATACGCTGAATCTTGTGTGCAACTGCCTACCATGTCTCAAAATCTTCTCTTTCCCTACCGGGTTTATTCATTGATCCTTATCATATTGATGCTAGCCTTCATTGAATTTCGACATCAACAAATTCTACCTCCCTTAGCATCAGAGATGATGGGGAACCCAAAGGTCGAATCATGAGGGCACGCCGAAAAATAGGGAAGGGATCATTTGATGCACGCAAAAAAATATTTTTTGCACACAAACCTTTTTTGCGTGCACAGAAGTCACCTCCGAGCCTATTAATAAGCTGAGGGACCCCACATAGGCCTTTATTTGAATTTTCTTCACAATATGTGCTTTGATCTCATGCGAGGAAACAATCTCGATCCTCGCATAAGTTTCTGTGGACGATTTCGTGTTTTGCATGATGTGCCACCATTTTCGTGCAGATCGACACTCTTGTGCATCACCGTATATTTTGTGTGCCAAGATTCATTCTCTCACGCCAACCCCTTATGACTTCCAAAATGGCCTCCCAACAGACTGATGTCCAGAAAGAGGTCGTCCCTACTGCGAGAAGGACTCAGATGATCATGAACCCTCATATTCTTCATGTGAGGAGGGTTCTGTCTGATAACCAGATGTTTTTTGGCATGCTTACGCAAGCTCAAAAAGATTATGTCATGAGCGATAACATGACACTATGGAACTTCATCCTTCTTGAGAAGGTGATGATGCCCAGTTTCGATACGGACACACCGCAGTCATGGGTGACGTACAAGGATAGTCTTCCATAGTTCCATATTACAAAAAATTACCATTCTTCGAGGGAAATACAGAACAGATCCATTTATATCCTAAATTAGAGGACTAGGATGGTTGTGGGAAGCGATCTGATTCCCGATAAATCTCCCACTATTTATGAAAGTACTTTCAGAAGCAGTAGTACTGATGAGATGAAAGGATGGCAGGAATGGTATTTTAGATCTGGGGGCAACATTACCAATGAATGGGAATGGGCGTACTGGGTACGTCATACAAGAGAGGAATTTGGGATGGAGATGCAGTCTATCAGGATTTTTGAGGCCATTTGGATGTCCCAATTCCACTTATACTGATAGCAGGATTTGGTAGCAGAGTTATTCAGTCGCTATTCCCCTGATACCAACACCATCCACCTACACCATGGGGAGGTGTGCATCAGTTTGTGGGATTTCCACTATATCATGGGAATCCCCTTGGAGGGGTACCATTATGACGAGATCATCCTGATAGGGAATGTATGGGGGTATAGGACATGCACCCCAATCTTTTAATGGCACCTTCTTGAGATGGCTAAAGAGGAGATGAAAATAAAATATATCTTGAAGGACATATCCTATTCAGGGCGGTTTAGTCTTTTCCTGATGCCGGACACGTCTGTGAAGATGGCTGGCTAAGGGAAGCCATGTTTGATCACATCTCCGAGGGGAAAAGCGAGATCATACAATAGGGTTCTAAAGAAAGGGGAGTACTAATCATGGGGCTTTGATATTAACAAAATTCGAGACCCAAATGTGATATAATCCATGTTTCTTGCAGAATTTTTTAGCGGGTGGCTGTTGCCAGTGAGGGACACAATTATGGGGGTCTGCATTGGGATGATAGTGATGGTTAGGATTATGGACTTCAAGAATAAGGTCAACCTGGGGGTGCCGGTGTTGGCCAGGAAATACAGTATTCTAGGGCGTATCTCGAGGGGAAGTACGCCCAGGAGGATATGCCGACCATTTCAGATTCTTCATGGCTAGGTCATAGCTCACTATGGTGGTTATTAATTCCCGAATGCCATTAGACCCTAGCAATGACATGCGACCATCTCTCTAGAACATTTCTAGAATCTTCCCACTAACACCCAGAGAAGAGGGGATCAAGCACAAGATTCGCAGCCACACCCACTTCAACTTCCACCCATTCTGAACTACGGTCAGTCAAATGGTAGATTATGGGTGGGTCCATTAGAGTAGAGGGAGTACCTGCAAATCATCTGAGGTGGTGTACTATTATCCTAGATTGACTAAAAAATCTATTGAGACCGTATGTTCCAACCAGGTTCGCCAGGCAGTTTGGGTGCATGAAACGGATGCCAAAGAATGTATATAAAGATGTTCACGAATAATGAAATCCCTGTATTCTATGCCAAATGTGGCTCATGTTCATGATGTCATGCTTGGGAGAAGACATCACTCTTCCTCCCATTGAAGTCAGTGCAGGCCTATCAACAGAGTATGACGAACACTGGAAAAAACATATACTGAGGCAATTATTTGGAAACTCATCTAGAAAAACAAGTCGGCCAGTGTAGAGCCCAAATATCAGGGCAGCACATTACGTTCCATAGGGGAAGGGAGGTAAGGAATAGGTTAGGTGGATTTCATGGCAATGGTTGGTACTTCATCAGTAGGAATGTCGCATACCGATAACATACCTCCCCCTTTCGTGGAAGTGTGGTCTTGTACGTAGCCTCATGGTCCAGTTAGGGAACAAAAGGGAAATCAACATAGGTACCTCCTAAACCAAACTGTCGATGCCATATTCCCCTCTCTATGGTGTTCTTGGAGAACACTCTGCCAGTTTTTGTCTACAAAAGAATTGTGATGGGGGTTTGTACGCACCGGGCTCGATTTTCCAGACGTAGGGTGCATCCAAGTGATCGATAAACTAAACATTCATCATCTACATGCATACCTGAAAGCCATGGATATTTTCTCATGCCAGCAGGGTTCGTATGAAGAACTGCATCTCCTAGTGAATGTCTTTCATTGCTAGAAGCATGAACGAGAGAAGCTGTCATCCAAGGATGAAATCATAGAGGAGGAAGAATATGAAGAGGAAGAAGAGGAAGAAGAGAAAGAATGGAAAGAAGGTGGAGATGAAGAAGAAGAGGAGGAGGAGAACCAAGTAGACAGTCTTGAATGTGAGGGACCGTCAGAAGCTCATGCTTGGAGACAAATCTCTTGAGAAAGCGGAAAAATTTTAGGCTTCGATACAGAACTGGATGAGCAGCATGAGGCAAGTTTATCTCTTATCTCCACTAGCCCTTATTCCATTTTTCAATCCCAATCCATCAACCGAACTCTCTCCAATTCAGGAACACATGGGAGAGGGTTCCCAAGAAGCCTTCCCCACACGGGATGAAGATGTTCCTATAGATTCTGGGGAGAATTCTCAGGAGCCTGTACTCGAGAATGAGCATGGTAGGGTGCCGAATATGGCTTGGGTGGATGATGATGATCCAGAAAGAAGAGATGAGACAACGGCTTCTGAGTCCCCCTCTATTCCCATCATTCAAAAGGAGTTAGCACTGGTGATGAAGCTAAAAAGTTTCAAAGTCTCTCCTATGACAGTATCCACCTCCATGACACAGGCATAGGACACCGCCGCATGTGGCTCCTGTATGTCCATTTTCATTGACTTTCCTCTTTTCTGGAGAATTGTTCTAATCCATATACTGATTCTCGATGCAGTGATCATAATGTTAGAGGCAAGAGAGACCATTGAGTCTTGGACATCTGTAGGATCCCAGTCAGCAGCTACATTTTCCATTAGAGAAGCGAATCTTCTAGGTGGCAATGCCCCGGTACTTGATGATCTAGAGATTGCAACGATGGGTTGCAACACCCCCAGGTTTGAATTCTAACCCGATGAGGGTGAAGTCACTGATGAAGAAGAAGTTTCTGAAGAAGACCCATCCATTGAAATTCTTGCTGCTTTCCCCAAATATAGCCTCGCAGACCCTGAAGAAATCAATGATTATGATTCAGATGATGCTGAGGAGAGCCATAGGACAAAGCATAAGGCATAGAAGGGCATCAAATTCTTTCTTATCCATCCATAGGCATAATGGCTAAACTGGATGGGGTCACTCTGCACCTGGCATCGCTTTCTCTTCACTGGAGGGGTAGATTCTCTCCGTTATCATGTAATGATCCGTGATTACATGGAAGAGAAGATATGGGAGAATAGACAACATTTAGACGTTTCCCGGTGCCAGAAAAATTCATAGAATACTCAGGCCTTCATGGAGGCAGAGCAAGAGGTTAAACGCCTTGATGAACAATATAATGAAAGAGAGGCATTCATTGGAAGCCATTCCGAGCTTATTTAGAGATTGAAGGATCATCTTGAAGATGCTGAGGAACACATAGCACAAGAAAATCTCAAGATGATTTGGATAAAAACATAACAATCATGTTCATAGGATCGGGATAATGAGTTATACCATGCCGCTGCTTTTGAAGAAAAGTATCTATTGGTATGGGAAGCATTGTTGGAGGACACAAGATAGAAATTAGCGACACTGGAATGATCCATCCCAAATAATATCCCTTAAGGTACCTGTTTTGAATGACCCCATAAATTCATCCTTCTTTACTACTTCCATCTCGGAATTTCATGCATGGATTGACTTTTTCTTGTTTACTTTCATGCAATCCCTCCACAGTCCTGAAATAAATTGAAATCCATTACTATGCTCATGTGGGTCACCCTAGATATGAAAAACAAGGGATCATTGAACTATTAATTTGTTTAAATGTAGGAGTTCCAACAATAAATCGGACATACAGGATAGAAACACCCCATCCAGGCTTCCAAAAGGAGGGGGGATGACCCGACTGGATAATAATTTCCTTAGTTCAGTCGAACTATCACTCCCCTAATATTCTATAGCACACGAGCGTGGGTAATGCCAAGGGCGTTGGAATTAATCCGAACATAGGGGAGTGGAAAATATGAATCATGTCACACACTGACCGATGCATAGTTTTAATTTAATTATTTTGGGCCTCACTTTTGAGTGGCGGCTTGAATCAGTTCTTCTTTTAAAAAAAGAAGGGTTTTACAGGGGTGCGAGACTGTGCCCATAACTATGCTCAGCTCTCGTCCTTAATAAGAGACTGTTTTAGTATTATTAAATATATTATTACACGGGAGTGCAACCAGTAGTTAGATGGAAGAAGCAACCGAGTGTGCGCCACTCACTTGACCGGGTGTGGGACAGCGCATACGACCGGGTGTGCGACCGTGCACACGACCATGCATAGTGTCCAACCTCAATTAAGAATGATGTTATTATTATGGCTGGTTTTATTATTTTAGTTTTATTATTCGTGTTGTCAATATTTAAGTTAATATTTTAATTAGGTTATGATTATAATAATAATTATTACTATTGTTATTATTTTGTGTTAATTCTTTGATTTGGTCATTGATATTAAATTAATGTTACAATTATAAAATAATTAACTTTCTATTTAAATTACCGTTATTTTTCTGATTATGTGTAGGTCTGTTTAATTGTTTTTTTTCATTTCATTATTTATTCCCCATTTCTTTTTTTCTCTCTTTTTTATCTCTCTTCTATTTTTTTCCTCCCTCACATGCACTCCCCTCTCCCCACGTGAATCCCCTTACAACTGGTTCCTTGTGCAGCAGCCATCCACTCTGAACCCTAGTCGCCCCCCTTCCTCTAACTCCATCTGGTCGGCCGCCCTCCTTTCCGGCGAACCATGGAGGTGTAACTCCCTAGCCCCTGAGCTCCCTCTGCATGCAGGGCCCATCTCTCTCCCATTGTTGTGCCTCTCTTCCAGCCAGAACGACTACCTGAGCCTCTTCACTATCTCGTCGGATTCCTTTGGCGCACCGCACGCCGCACATCCCCCCCCCCCCCCCCCCGTGCGTGACTCCCGTTGTCGCGCAACACCCTTCGTGAACCTTTAAGCCGTGACCCTCCTATCCCTCTCTAAAAAACTAGAACCACCCTCTTCCTTTCCAAACATCCTTGTCCGTACCCCCCTTCTTATTCTGATGAGTACAGCTGGCGTGACGCCTTCCGGCACCCTACGTCTTGCTCAGGCAGCTCCTCGGCCGCCCCTGTAAACTCGGACCAGCATTCTGCGCCCTCTCCATAGGTCTGTTCCCCTTCAATTAGATGTTTCTTATATTTTGAAGGTAGATAGGTTAGGGTTTTAGGTTTCAATTGGTTCATGTTTGGTGTAATTGGTTCTTTTTATTGATGTTAGAGTTAATTTGAGTTGATTGCGGCGAATTCGGTGTGCAATTGAAGGATTGCTTTGACATTTTGGGTTTCCCAACACCAAGGTATGTGGTTCCATGTGTTGTTATTAATTGATGAATTAATTTTCATTTTAATTAAATCAGATTATTATTTAAATTATGTGTTTGGTGCAAAGTTAGTTCTTAGGGAATGTGCAATTGATTCACACATTTAATTTTATGGAAAATGTATATGATATAGAGTACACTTTTTTTGAAAACTCATGTTAAGTAATTTATTTTTCTTTGTTTTAGAAATTGAGGAATTAATTTGTTAAATAGTGAAAATTATTTATTGAACTTCATAAGCGAATTTTCAAATTGTTTGAATGATGAAATTGCTGTTATAGAATATTCTAGTGTGCACTGGTTGTCAATGTGAACAATTTGAGTGTGTTTTTGTGGTAAAACATGCTTGCGCATGTAAGAGATGTGCTATTAAGTTTGTAATCGGTTTATTAAATTGTCTAAGTGGTGCGAAAATAGTTTTAAGAGTGTTTATTATGCGTTGGTTTTTTGAAGTGGTATGTTTTTATGAGATATGGTGCATTTTTTATGAAAGTCCTATTAGGGTCATCATGTAGTGTTTTATTAAATTGCATGGTTGGTTTATTAAAAAATTGAAAGGGTTGCGAAATGCGTTTTAAAAATGTGTTAGTGTGCTTTGATCATAAAAGATATATATATATATATATATATATATATATATATATATATATATATTTGGTCGGTTTTTCTTGTAAGGTCTTGTGTTACCCATTGGACATTGTTTTTCTAAAATATTCAAAGAGTTTACTGAACGGTGTAAAACATGCTTGGAAAATGTTTTAGTGTGCGTCTGTTTCTGAAATGGTATTTTTGTGTGTGATTTGTGCTTTGATCAACCATTAGTCTCTTTAAACATGCAAATGGTTTCTTTAAATTGGGAATGTGAGGCTGGTTTAGTTTGAGATATTTTTAGCATACATATTTTTATTATTATTATTATTATTATTATTAAATGGTTTTTTGCATGTTCAAGCGTGATTTTGAGTTGATGAACTGCATAATTTGTTTTTTATTTATGTTTGGCATGTGACATCATCTCTGATCTACTTGAGCTGAAATGGGAAGCCTGAGTACTAGGTGGGCGGACTAGGACTACTGCGCTAGTGATTCAGAAGTGGCATCGGCCCGGTTTCACTTAGCTGGATTGACAACTACAACACTAACAAATCTTTTGGATGATGTTTGTATACCACAAGTGTAACACCCCGAGATTTTATGAAAAATATTATTTTAATTTCATTAATGTCTTGTGTTGTATTCTACACCAAGATTACCTTGCGCTATACGCAACACCGTATTAGCTTGCAGTATACGCAACACAATTCTTGGATCGTGTTACACACAATTTTTATAATAGTTATTCTACGCAACATTGAGTATATATATATATATATTCAATGTATAAATGAAATATGGTTGGATTATGTTATATTAAACAATGAAGTATTCTTTCACAACACGCAACCCTGACTTGTCTTGCATTACACGCAATCGCGACCTTCCTCGATAGCGTGTGTTGTACGCAATACCGGGTTTTAATAAACAACGATATATTATTATAATATTGTCATGAACTAGCCGTTATGAATAGTATTAACTAAAATTTGAATTTTATAACATTATTATTCATCTTACACATTTTTTAGAACATGGTATAAGAACAAAATAAATTTTTCGGGTAAAATAAGTATTTTTCAAAAAATGCAGTTTTGCCGCCTTTTGATGGCGGACCCACTTTAAATCTATTTTTTGACATGTTTATATGTTCAATTCGACAAAATAAAATACATATTTTGAATCAGGATATAAAAATTTACATTAGATAAAGTTTTGATATTTTTCCAATAACTTTCATATTTTAATGAATAGAAAAAACACGCTATATTTTAATTAAAAATAACTTTTTTCATCGTAATATCTTATGTGATTAAATTATAATATTGAATGGTTTTAAAGTATAAATATAATATATTTTTACCATTTAATATAATGCATGTCATTAGCATTGATTTTACCTTGAATTCATAGGTTAAAACAATTCAATCTTTTGCAATGTTTTAAAGAAAACCCCGTTTTCTTTCGACAACGGGATTAATTTTAATTTAATTTATGCGTCTTTTGTGTATTGAATTTGGAAAAATGGATTCCATATTTGGAATCAGTGGGTCCAAATTATGTTAATAAGATACTTTTTATTTTTGGGCATTGTGAATAGTAACTACGGTAAATTTTATTTACTATAGTTAAAGGTAAATCGGGTAATTAAGGGTAAATATAAGATTATAAAATTACCCTAACACTTGGAAAAATCCTATTGGATGGCTAAACGTAGACCCATATAACCTAAGGGTCGGATTAGATTCATTTTATGGACTTTTTTCCATGAAAATAATTTAATTATTATTAAAACCAAAGAATGTGACAACATGTCGCTTTCTTAAATATTATAAGTATAATAATTTTAATTTAGTGATAAACTTAATGAAACTTCGAACATGAATAGTCTCCAGAAAGATAATACAATTATCTACATCATAGGAATTTATTTAGAATTTTTAGGGATTAAATAATTATCATTTATTATGACACAAAGATGATGTAGTAATTGTCTTATTAATGAAATATTGACATAATTGATGTTATAAATGCCCAAATAAATGTAATTTGAGACTTTTTATGACTTAAATTAATTTTATAGGTTAATATGACATGTTATTGTTGATATAAGTAACTTGTTTCTAACTTATCATTTTGTTATGAATTTCATAAAAATCATGTACCAAATAGTGTCAAAATTGACATAAATTAGGTTTTGAAACAAATATTATATTATTAATTGTTATTTAATTCCTAAAAATCTAAGGTTCGGCCAAATGACTTAGATAAGGATATATATATTAATAATAAACAACTTGGGGTTCGTTTGGCTTGTTATGGTATGTTTATTAACCTTATAGTATAAGAACACAAGAAGACACGATAAAAGTAAAATTATTTAACTTAATGTTAAATCAAAATGATAAGGTTCAAATAGGAACCTAAACTTGTCTAAATTCTATTGGATGAGATAATTTCGACCCATCCCTGCCTTAGCTTCAAAATATATCAATTTGTAACTATTTAAAACCGAATTTGACTTTATAATAAAATAATAGTTTTAGTTATTCCAAAGGTGACCCTCTCCTCCCTTATAAAAGGGCACCTCCTACCTCTCTTCCTCACACCACATTGACCCTTCAAGCTCGGCGAACCCCTACCAAATTACCTTTATCCACTTCCCTAGAAACATCCTAGAGGTTCTGGTCTTCCTCAAATACCAATTTTAGTGCCCTAAAAGGAGATCTCAAAGAGACGCTTCAAAGAAGAGGAGGTTCGGATACGTACAAAGCATATCAGACATAAGGTAAGGGAAATATCACAATCTCATTTTTATCCGAGGTTGTTTATACTTTAGTATTTACTGGGGTGTATTTTATCATCCACATCCATGTTTCCTCAATATGTAATATTATTTCCATCCACCTACAGTTATTTAAATCCAATTTTACCCTTCGGTGAGTTTTTAGTAAAAGATATGAAAGGAATCTTTGGTCGTTTTTCGTACGAGGTACTTTTTGACTTTTCAAACAAAAGTACGAGAAGAATGTTTTTTTTAACTTATACGGTATGAATGGATTTTTAAAACATTATTTCCAAGAAGCTTAATTTACAAGTTATCAAGTTTATTTTTAATCAAATTCTTTTAGTTTAAAATTGTATGACATGTTAAGAAAGGAAAATGTTTTTGAAGTAGAAAGGATATTTTCCTCAAGAATGGAGTTCAAGTGTTTTATCAAAATTATTTTCCATCTAAGATAATATAGGGTTCTGTTTCTATCCCTATTATTACATTGATTTGATTATGTTGGATGGAATTATTTTTATAAATTCCTTTATCTTATATGAATTGTTTTATGATGTCATGTTGTTTAAGAATCCCAATTTTATTACATGGGTTATGCAATGATGTATGATTTATGATTTTGTGGCACACATAAGAATGGTATCATTATGAGATGGGTGGGACCTATATCTCCCTCCAATGCATTGGGTAAAGATTTTATATCTCATGAGATAGACATGGCTGGAACGGTAGGTTATACCGGTTCAGTGAAATAGGACTGAAACGAGGAATGAACTCGGTTCAGAAAGGGACTTTGTCCCCTAAGATAGTCTTGGCAATGAGTCTTGAATAACAAGAAATGATTCTCTATGATTATGTGTGTATTCCACAAAGTTTCATGTTTTAAGTTATGATTATTGGGGTTACATTTCACTACTATGATTTATCACATGTTATGAAATTATGATCTCTATTGCAGGTAAAGATTTCCAAAAGATATGTTCTTATGAATATGACGTGATTATATTTCTTTTGTTTACCCTTACTGAGCATTTGAGCTCACCCTTTTATGTTTTCTATTCCCCCGGACATAAAGAAAGGATTTAAGTTTTGAAAAAAAAATATCTTTATGGGAGATGTTGAAGATCTTTCACCACGATTAGAAGATTATATTCCGAGTTTCCAAAGACACTAAACTATTACGGTCCTTGTGTGTGTGTTTTTGTTATGTACTAAGTATTCCGCAAAATTAATGTAATGTCCATGTACGTCAAGATTCGGGTCTCTACAACAAGTTTATGGTTGTGTTGCCTAATAGTGGATCATGCACGATAATGTATGTTGTTGTGTTCCTGTACCATTGTTCACCGAGACGCGATATTCTAGGGTCCCACTTCTCACTAGTATCATTAGGGCCTCTCCCATGTATTGTGCTCCTCTTTTGCTCTACGCTCACTGCCGGCACACGGTGTGATGTTGGGGTTACCAGGAATGTGTGTGTGTGTGTTAATTTATGTTGTTTTCCATTTAGATTAGTTTTCCCATAAAAATTGTTTTCATTAAAATTATTTAAGCACTTAATTATTTTTATTCCGTTAAATTGAAATTGTATTTGTCTTTTAATAATTAATCATGAAACCTTTTCTCCAGGGAATCCTACTGGGCTTTTACCTCACACCCTACATACACCCTTGGGTGTATGTAGATTCTATTTCTTCTACATTCCAGGTTGAGGCATCATACACAACATTGGTGGTTCGCATTGTCACCAGTATCCTCGTGTTGGTTTGGTGAATGTGTCTTGAGGTTGTTTCACCTCATAGTTCTTGTAGGTTTGAGTTAGTGTTTTTAGTTTTGTTTCCTTTGTTTACGTTCCTTTTGGGTTTTTAGTACAAGTTGTAAACTTTAAATCTAAACATAGTGTAACAGTCTGTTTGGTTATTTGTTTTTAGTTTTAACTTATTTAGCTTGCTGTTTGTTTCATATTATCTATTCAGGTATATCGTTCCCATGTTTCATTTCTGATACCTAGGAACTTGTTCTAGCCTATGGGGATAGGGAAGGCCCTCGGGCCTTGCTGCGGACCAGGTCGAGCACCGGTTCGGATAGTGAACTGGCTTGGTTCGCGATAAAATGGTATCAGACGAGGTTATTGTTCTTGTTATTTGGGATGATAGGTATATCAGGGGTCTAATTGTCGGTACTCTCGGGGTAGGTGCTAGAAGATCATTGCGAACTCTTTCTTGTTTCGATCCTGGAGTAACCAGGGGTAGTCCAGGATTTATGTTTTCGACTTTCGTCTGTGTGGATGGGGGATGACAGTAGGAGTAAACTGGTACTGCGCGTGGTCTCACATGGAGTAGCGACCCATGTGATGCCTGAGAGTACGGTTCGACACTCCTAGTGGTCGGTGCTTGCCTAGGGAATGGTCTGCTAAACCATGTAGCCAGGTTAGAAAAGACCACTAATCCTTTGCCCAGGTGCTTTAATGTTTGTGATGTCTTGCTTCAGTTTTGGGATTGGTGAGAAATTGTTTTCCTTTAAAAAGGTAAGAGGACATTGGTGATGCTCTTATTTTATTTTGGGTGTGCGGTTGGCATGATATTTGGGGTGAATTTCTCTTGGACCTTGTTTTTTTAAATATGGCGTTTGATTTGTTGAAAATTGAATTCCCAAAATAATGTTTTGGTTCATCAAAAATTGAAGTGGGTTGTTTTAGAAATGAAAAGCATTCTGGAAACATGCATTGTATTTTTGAAATCTTATTGGAAAAAATGTATTTTCGGATAATGAGAATGTTTTATTCTTGAATGTGGAGGAAAGATGCTTTGTCTAGTGGTATTCCTATGGATGATTGCGTGGGAACATGGAAGTGATTAATGGATAGTTGGTGGATTGTGTGGATGGGTGCCTGGGTGGCACAGAAATGAAAATCTGTGAGGCATCCAAAAATATCAGTGGTGAGTGACTGATTTTAAAATCTGCATCTTGTTTCCATAAAAGTGGGTTTTTCTCAAAAAGGGGTTTTTGTGCTTAAATGGTTTTTGAATTATAATTGTTTTTGAGTCCTAAGTGAAAGCGATGGGTTCAAAAGAGTTGTTGGGTTTTATTGTATTGTGGTTGGTTTTTCATGCGGGTGTTTTTATTTAAGGATGAATTGATGTTTTAAATTGAGATTGTTTGATTTGTGTCCGATATATGGATGTTTGATTTGTGATGTGTTTGGATTTGTTAAAGTATGTTTTGTGTTTATTGTTTGGGATATTCCCCCTAGAAATTTATCATGTGTTTCCAGCAAGTCTGTAAGTTCATGGCTTAGCCCAGACTCCCAATGGAGTGGCAGAGTTGGGTTCTGCTCGGTGGTGTCGATTGTTTGTAGATGTTGAGGTCAGTTTGATATCGTTGAATTCATTGGAGAAGTTGTATGTGTTCAATTTTAAAGGAACTCCAAAAGTTACTTGGGTGTAAGTTGTCTCAGGTGTGTCTGGAGGAGCGATACTACACCAGAAAATAGTAATCGTTCTGTTTTCGTTGCAAATGGGAATGTTGTGAGCGATCCTGAAGACTAACCACATTCCGCGATTGTACCTAAGGAATTGAAGGCTAGAGAAATTGGTGGATATCAAAGGTTCTAAATCAATCAACCGGAAGATATTGAGGTGTGTTAACCTTTCTGATGAGCTTGTTTCATGTTCTCTAGAGGTTGTGTGGGTCAATCAGCTTAATGCTCGTAATAGTTGTTGGTATCGTCCATATTGTGGTAAGTGCAGGTTCCTCGTCTGATGAAGAGTGTGAACCAAAGTGAATTGTTCTTTGAATGCCCCTCTCTTCAGTTTGTGTCGCGTGTTTGATAGACCAGTCAATATCCTAGCTCTAGTGTGGTCAGTCAGACACCATAAGTCTTTCGCTGCAATTATTAGTTATTATGTTGATGGAGTGTCCACTTGGAAGATGATGAGTAGTATGCAGGTTTCCTTTCTAGCAGAGGAAGTTCCAGTCAGAGATGTTCGGCTTATGACTGCGAGGTTGTAGATGCTTCAGACATCAAGGCCCCAACGATAGCTCTCGGGGTGGAGCTTGCGCACAGTCAAAACTCGTCGGACGTGGGATGAACTTGATCTGACTTAAGTTCACAGTGAAGGGATGGAGAAAGATTGAATTTCCTTAATGTGGTACCCTCTCTGAGGGCATCATTCTTGTTGTGAGGGTCATAGAGCCCTTGTCTACTTGTCGTGGTCTTATTTTATGGGAGTTCCTCTTGGGCCTAAAAGAGGTTCAGAAAATCCATATTCTTGTAAAGCTAGTGGGTGTGCTCTTGAACCTTCTTGTGGTCGGAGATTCTCATGTCTTGTGGAATTGTCATGCGCCTGTCAGGTTCACCTCCTAGTTAGGGTTTTCTGCTATCAATGATATCTCATGTGTTGGAGTGTTGCCCACTGTAGGAATAATCAATGCAGGTTGACCGATGTGGTGGCTTCGCAATGAAGGGTTCAGTCAGTTTGCTAAAAGTAAACTAGGAATTCACGTGAGGGTTTCATGGTGTTGAGAAATTTTTAAATGGTGGGGAGACCCAGTGCGGGTATTTCATATGTCCCCTCTTGTGTTGGTTAAACATAGGGATCTTGGATGGTCATGCCAGCGTCGGAGGTTTGTCTAGGTTTGTGAGTCATCCTGGTTTGCAGAACAGTGTTTGACAAGAATCCCAATATGGTGGGGAGACCACCATAGGACAAACATGGGGGAAGCTCTGTTTTGAAAGTGTGCTTGGTGGGGTAAACTGTTTCTTCTACTCCACCCGAACTCGACCATGCTAATTTGTTAGCTCGAGTAGTGGGTCGCTTTATGTAGGTTCTTGAAGATCACAAGCTTCCCTGGTGATCCCTAAGTTAGGGTTCGGCGTGTTCCATGTTGTAGTTGTGTTTGGAAGTGAATTCTTTGCAGTTGGTTTTTTTCTCAGTGATTCTGGTTTTGAGATATTTTAAGTTTCAGGTCATGGTGTTTGGAATGCTCGGTCTTCGAGTGATTGAGTTTTTATTTGAGGTATCTTCACGGTCTTTTTTGGAATCTTTGGGTTGGTCAAGTCTTTTGGGACTTTCTGGGGGCATAAAGTGTCATGGTGGGGAGAATTTTCACACCCCGACCAATGCATAGTTTTGATTTAATTATTTTGGGTCTCTCTTTTGAGCGGCGATTTGAATGAGATCTTATTTAAAAAAATAATGGTTTTATAGGGGTGCGCGACTGTGCTCGTAACTGTTCTCAGCTCCCTTCTATAAAAAGAGACTATTTGAGTATTATTAAATTTATTATTTCACGGGCGTACAACCAGGTGTGCGACCATGCACGCAACCGAGCGTGCGCCGCTCACGTGACCAGGCATGTGATTGTGCACACAACCGGGCGCATGACTGCACTCACGACCATTCGCATTGTCCAACCTCAATTAACAATGATGTTATTATTTTGGCTGGTTTTATTATTTTAGTTTTATTATTTGTGTTGTCATTATTTATGTTAATATTTTAATTAGTTTATGATTATAATTATTATTTTTACTATTATTATTATTTTGTGTTAATTCTTTGATTTCATTGTTGATATTAAGTTAATGATACAATTATAAAATAATTAAAATTCTATTTAAATTACAGTTTTTTTTCTGATTTTGTGTAGGTAAGTTTTAGAGTTTTTTTGTTTCATTTCACTTTTTTTATTCCCCATTTCTTTTTATCTCTTTTTATTATCTCTATTTTATTTTTTCTTCCTCCCTCCCTTACACTCCCCTCTCCCCGCACGATCCCCTTCCCCCCTGGTTCCTTGCGCAGCAGCCATCTCCTCTGAACCCTATCCCCCCTTCCTTTTACTCCTTCCGTCCGGTCGCCCTCCTCTCAAGCAAACCATGGTGGTCTGACGAACTCGCCCCCGAGCTCCCTCCACGCGCACTCCCCATCTCTCTCTCATCATGGTGCCTCTCTTCTTTCCGAACCGACTACTCGAGCCTCTTCACCATCTCACCATATTTCTTTGGCACACCACACGCCGCACACCCTCCCCCTCATGCGACTCCCGCCGTCACGCAACACCCCCCTTGAACCATTGATCTGTGACCCTCCACTCCCTCTCCGGTGAAATAGAGCCGCCCTCTTCCTTGCCAGACAAAGTTGGATGCCCCCCCCCCCTTCTTATTCCGACGAGTCCAGCCGGCATGATGCCTTCTGGCACCATACGTCTTTCTCGGACAGCTCCTCGGTAGCCCCCGTAAACTTGAACCAACATTTAGAACCCTCACCATAGGTGTGTTCCCCTTCAATTGGATGTTTCTTATATTTTTAAGGTTGATATTGTAGGGTTTAATGTTTCAATTGGTTCAATTTCAGTGTAATTTGTTCATTGTTTTGATGTTAGAGTTTATTTGAGTTGATTGTCGCGAATTCGGTGCACAATTGGAGCATTTCATTGATATTTGGGGTTTCCCATCACCGAGGTAGGTTGTTCCATGTTTTTTTATTAATTGATGAATTAATTTGCATGTAAATTAAGTCAGATTATTATTTAAATTAATTGTTTGGTGCAAAGTTAGTTTTTAGCAAATGAGGAATTGATTCACACATTTAATTTTATGGTATGTGTATATGTTATAGAGTCCACTTTTTGTGAAAACTCATGTTAAGTAATTTATTTTTATTTGTTTTAGAAATTGAGGAATTAATTTGTTAAATTGGGAAAATTATCTATTGAACTTCATATGCGATTTTTCAAATTGTTTGAATAATGCAATTGGTGTGTGGAGAAAATTTTAGTATTCACTTGTTTTCAATGAGAAAAATTTGAGTGTGTTTTTGTGGTAAAACATGGTTGCGCATGTTGGAGATGTTCTATTAAGTTTGTAATATGTTTATTAAATTTTCTAAGTAGTGGATAAATAGTTTTAAGAGTGCTTATTATGTGTTGGCTTCTTGAGGTGGTATGTTTATATGAGATATGGTGTATTTTTTATAAAAGTCCACTTTGGGTCAACATGTAGTGTTTTATTAAATAGTGTGGTTGGTTTATTAAAAAAGTAAAAGGGTTGCGAATTGCGTTTTACCAATGTGTGTGTGTTCATTGATCATAAAAGATATATATATATATATATATATATATATATATATGGTGGGTTTTGTGCGCAAGGTCTTGTGATACCCATTGGACATTGTTTTTCTAAAATTTTAATAGAGGTTATTGAACAGTGTAAAACATGTTTGGAAAATGTTTTTTTGTGCGTATGTTTTCGAAATGGTTTTTGTGTGTGTGATTTGTGGTTTGTTCAACCATTAGTCTATTTAAACACGTAAATGGTTGCTTTAAATTGGGAAAGTGAGGCAGATTTAGTTTGAGATAATTTAGTGTACATATTATTATTATTATTATTATTATTGTTAAATGGTTTTTGCATGTTCAAGCGTGATTTTGTGTAGATCTAATGCATAATTTGTTTGTTTATTTATGTTTGGCATGTGACAAGAACTCTGAACTAGTTGAGCACAAATGGGAAGCATGGGTACTTTGTGGGCGGTCTAGGACTAGGGGGCTCGTGATTCGGATGTGGCATCGGCCCGGTTTCACATAGCTGGATTGAAGACTACAACACTAACTAAACATTCGTATGATTTTTGGAGACCACTAGGTTATGGATGTGTTTCCCTTCTAGTGTCTCATGCACGAGAACGTATATTATTGTGTTCCTATACCATTGTTCATAGAGACGTGATGTTCTAGGTTCCCACTTCTCACTGGTATCTTTAGGGCCTCTCCCAAGTATTGTGCTCTTCTTTTTCTCTGCGCTCACCATCGACACATGGTTTGACATTGGGGTTAACAAGAAAGTGTGTGTGTGTGTGTTAATTTAAGCTGTTTTCCCTTAAAAATTGTTTTCATTCAAATTCTTTAAGCACATAATTATTTTTATTCGGTTAAATTTCAAATGAATTCGTCTATTAATAATTATTCTTGGAAACTTTTCTCGGTGGAATCCTAATGGGATTTTATCTCACACCCTACAAACACCCTTGGGTGTATGTAGATTCTATTTCTTCTACATTCTAGGTTGAGGCATCATACGCAGCATTGGTGGTTCGTGTTGTAAGAAGCTTCCTCGTGTTAGAATGTAGCTTGAGGTTGTTGCACCTCATGGTGCTTGGAGGTTTGAGTTAGTGTTTTTAGTTTTTTTCTTTGTTGCTTTTACTGTTGGGTTTTTAGTCCATGTTGTAAAGATTAAATCTGAACATGGTGTAAGGGTCTGTTTGGTTATCTGTTTTTAGTTTTAACTTATTTATCTTATTGTTAGTTTCATATTATCTATTCGGGAAATCATTCCCAAGTTTCATTTTTTATACCCGGGCACTTTTGCCAGCCCGTGGGGATCAGGAACACCCCTCGGGCCTTACCGCGGACCGGGTCGGGCACCGGGTCAGATGGCGACCCATACTGGTTCGTGAAAAATCACAATACTTGCTATTTGGGACATTGTATGGATGACATGACAATGAAGGATAAATACTGACCAAGTTCAAAACAGATCAACCATTTTGCGTTAGCCTGAAATGGGTATAACAAATGATGTATAACCAGAGGCCATATTCTAAACATGGGGAAAGACTCAAAACACAACCCATTAGTCTTCCAAAATGTTGGAACATGATAGTAGGCAAGCCATAGGCTGAGAATCCATACTATTAGGGGGTTCTTTTAGATGGGAAAGAGGAAGAGGGTCCGAATAAAGGACACGTAAAGCATGGAATATGGAGTGATGGGTCGTTAGAATGGAATTCAACACTATTGAAATCATGCCACCATGGGGACAAACATTAGGTGGGTGCATCGGTCTGATCAATGACGAAAAATACTTCTGAATAGGACCACATTGGTAAGGACCTAGAATGATCTATAGTTTTACTTCATACTAGTAAGGAAGATAGACATGTAGTTCAACGTCTTACGGTGAGGACAATGCACATAGTTTGAAGGTCACACATTCTGGACCAGGATTGGGCCCAATGGTCCAGTAGTGTTAATGACCCTATGGCTGGTACCAAGGAGAAATGCATGGGAATCAATACCTATCTCATTACGACGAGTATAAATCCAAATGTACTTCATTAATCACGGTGTGTCCAGAGATCAATGCTGGTAGGGGGAAGCTTCTCTAGTGTGGAAAATGACACATAACATTATTAATATGGGGAATCTTAAGCATTTTCAGGGTAGAAACATAGATTAGTGTCATTCGTTGAGGATATATGGAATCGTACGGTTTAACCTCATATGATAGGATGACGAGTGAAAGGGAAGATCCCAGGAAGGGAGTATGTGGTGTGGTAGCTATAAACTCGATGTGAATGGGGACATTAGGAGTCTACACCACACCACGTATCCCCTGAGGAAGTTATTTAGGTCGCGGGGCCACAAGTGAAAGTTAGGATAGGCCTGAAGAAATATTTTCAGGCATTCCTACATACCCTATTAGGATGGGAATCATGTCGAACATAGTTCTAAGAGCATAGTTTAATGTCATGTGGGATGATGAAAGGCATGTGTGGCATGTTTGTGCCAATACACATCCTCCAAAAACTACTAAGCAGATGTGAGTCATGCTTGATGTGGGAAATAAGAAGTAGTGATGGGAATTTCCTTACACAGGAAGAAAAATCTTTGGGGCAATGGTATGCTAGGCGAATGACATCCCATTGATGTTGAACCAGCAATATAATGCATTGAGATGCATGAAAGAGTGATGCCGAGAATGATGGAATTCAATTTGAACATAAGGAAGTAGAAATATGTGAATAATGATGATCGAGATATGGACCATGATGATGGTGGAGTGACGATAGGGATAGATGTTGACTGTGTTCGAAACACAGTATCCATATCAGGTTATCCTGATATGGGGACAGACAAATGAGAGACGACCGCTAACCATGTTTGAAGCACGGGACCTATGGAAAATATTATCTTGGGTCCTCATCGATGATGTCCAAAGACGGTAGGTAATCCAATGTGGAATGAGACCACGTCATAAAGGGGGTTCCTTCAGACGGATAAGAGGTTGAAGATCCAAATAATTGGCTCACGATTCATGGACATGAAACAAGGGGAATGTCCCCTTGAAAATTCCACACTTATGGCTCTTTGTCAAAAAGAATCTATATACGACTATAAGACATATCAGATAGAGGGAGTTGAGTCCCCCTATAGGGGAAAGGGTCCTGATGTTTCATGCTTCCAGCTTATGGTTGTTGGTTGGACCGCTAAGGGGGGACTTGATTTAATGGATTGTGTATAGGGCGGTGAAGTAGCCAAAACAGAGTCACAGTTCTCATAGGGATGTCTTAGTTTAGGGTCATAGAATTTAGACCAGGTTGGGGAATGGCATGGGAGGCACATAGTGAAACTATTGCAAAACCCAACGTGAATGAGGTCCTGGAGTTCAGATCACCATACCACATGTTCCAAAACGGGTTCGGTCCTAAGGGACAAAAGGGAGGGGTTACGGTTTTAGATTATTGGGGTTGGACCCAAAGATGAGATGTATGGGAATTCCTACGTATCCCGTGAGGATGGAAATCAAGCCATACAGAGTTTTGGAAGATTTCCCGTTGTTTAACATCATACAACAAGGATACAGAGTGGTCATATTTTATGGTCACAGAGCTTGGGCCATATATGGTAGGGAATGTGGTAGACACATGGTGAGGTAATTATACAACCCGACGATAATGAGTACCTGGATTTTGCCTCAACACGTGTTTCTTTGGGAGGTTTTAGGTCAAGGGTGCGAAACAAAAGTTAGGCTAGGCCTGAAGCAGAGTTCATGTGTGTTATTACATATCCCATGAGAATGGGAATCAAGCCATACGTTGTTCATGGGATGACACGTTAAGGTACTAGCGCGAGGTATGATAAGGTTATGCGCATCTGTCCCTCTCACCTAAATTAGCGGCATTTGATAGATCTTTTTTATCCTTTAGGATAAATGTATATATGTTTTTTTAAAGTGATGGATATAGGATGGAAATTCCAGGCATCACTACAAGAATCAATCCATATACAGGCACTGACTTATGGTTTGGTGTGTGATTGATACCAAACATGATTTCCCCTTGGGTGATGATAGCACGATGTGGTGTCATTTTTTGTCGTGCGTCTAGGATGACAATGTCATGGTTTAGGGTCATTTGATGGGACCAACCATGAAGTTTAATTCCATGCAGTATAAACATAATTGTTTAATGTCATGTGGGACTAGGTAGAATAGTTTTAAGTCATACGACTCAAACATACAGGAGAGATGATGTTAAAAAAGGAAATGTTCACGGAGTGATAAAGAATACCGGACGTAAATGAGAATGTGGTCCACATCACACCGCGCACGATTCCAAGAAAGAAACCTTGAGCTGAGGGGCCAGAAAAAGTTTGAGAAATGGGGCAGGAGAGACTACCTAGCAGTTAATATGGACAGACAAACAAGATGTCCGGGTGTTCCTACACATCCAATGAGAATGGGAATCAAGCTAGTCGTAGGTATAAAAGATTAATTATAAGTATATCTTAGTATAATATCTTTGAGCTCTGACCAATGGAGAAGTGAAACACTTCCAAGCAAGAGCATACCTTGATTCGGTCCCTAAGACCATGTGAGTCAAACTCAGTGTGGAAAACAAGTGAAGAAGAGGTTGTTACAACCCATGGAATACACGTAAATGGGAAGTTAATGTGGGGCCCTAAATTATGCCTTACCATAGAATTGTCCTCCTAATGTGAAAATGTGCACTGAGTGAAAGAACCAAGAGTGTTGAAATTCTACTTTGACACGATGGAATGGAAAGTGATGTGAATCATGCGACTGGAATTTAAGGTTTTATGGGGTTGGAATGATGATGGAGGATAACTGTTGACTGTGTTCAAAACACAACATCCATATCATGTGACCTAAAATGGTAACAACAAATGAGCGTCGACCGATGATCATATTCAAAATGTCGTACTTGCATCAATTTTTTGTTTGAAACCCTAGAGGACGTTGGATCATAATGGTAGGAGAGACCTTGGGATGAGTATCAATTCTATTTGGGGGTCCCTTCATATGTGAAAGATAATGAAAGCCCAAACGAAGGGGAACCCAAAGCCTGAAAAATTGGTGGAAGCATGTCCTGGTAGGATTTGACACTCCAGGTTCTGAACTAGGGTACTACTGGGCCCATTGGCTATTGACTGAAGAGGGTCGAGGGACCCAAATTAGGAGAAGCCAACTCGAAGAGACAAGTATAGGTAAATATAATGAAGGTTGTTCAAGATAGAGAAATGAATGTGGCATAGTGGTCATAAATCCAATGTTAAAGGGGACAAAAGCTCATTCCACACCATATAAACCTCTCCTGGAAGAACACATGCCAAGGGGCCATGATGATAGGGAGGTCTCTAGAAGATGGGGTTGGATAGGAATACTAGACGTTCAGGAAGACCTACGTATCCCATAAAGATGTGAATCAAGCCCCACATAGTTCTAGATAAGTATAATGTGTAGCTTATCATCATGCAGCAAGGATGCAGATAAGGGCATGATACTCGAACATGGAATGTGTACAACATGACATGTAACCCGACGTGAAAGAGGAAATAATCCCATACCACACCGTACAATCCAATGTGAGAACTTGGGAAAGGGGATCGAGGCTGGGCCACGGACAGAACGTCATAGCTAGCTTGCAGTTTAACATCTTGCCGTGAGGATGATTCTAATATTAGTTTATGGTCATTGAGCTCAGACTGCAGATTCCTAGTTTAGTTTCATAAGCATGGGATAGCTGAATAAAGAGGATACATCATCATTCTTATTGGAAACCACAAAACAACGACGAAGATTGAAGATACTTGTTGACCATGTTCTCAACACAGTATCCATATTTGTTGGACAGATGGTCGGGCGCAAAAAATTGAGCATCAACTGTTGACAATATTCACAACATGGGACATGTATCAATTTGGCTCTCAAAATACTTGGGGATGTTGGCCCAAAATGGAAAGAGGGCCCTTGGGCTGATCACTTGCACTATTCAAGGGTCCTTTTGAATATATAATATGATGCAAACCCAAATGATGGGGCTTGAATATCATGGTTGGGCCTGTGCTTGTAGAAATGATGATAAATGAAGGGATGTCTCAAAGGGGGTATGTGCAGCATGGATATATATCCATATGTGAATAACGACGTGAGTCCATACCACATCTCACAATTCCAACTAAGAAATTGGGCTAAGGGGGCGAAAGGGTCAATGGACCTGAGGTTGGGTATCCTGGCCAAATGTAGGCACATGGGCTCTCATGCATGCATTGCCTCGTCATAGATCCTAATCCCAGAGGAGCAATGCTCGGTATGTGAAATAATGAGTAGGACAAGGCTCTACCCATAATATAAGTGTCCAACAACTAGAATCACTCTCCTATCTGAGGAATAATGATGCTTGAAGAGACATCGTGATAGAATGAACCAGCACACCCAATGTTTGAGACATATGGGTGTGGTGACAATGACAAAGGATAACTGTTGACCATGTTCTCAACACATTATCCATATCATGTGACCTGAAATGGGATCAACAAATGAGCGTCTTCCACTGACCAAATTCACAATGTGGGACTTGTATTGATTTGTTGTCTAAAATCTTCTAGGGCGTTGGCCCGAACCTATTGGAGAGTCATTAGGCTAAGTATACATAATGTTCTGGGGGCCTTTCAAATGTGAATGATAATGGAAACCCAAATGATGGAGTTCATGGAGAATACATGTGCCCGTGCAACATAAATTCAAGATGGGAAGTATAAGAGATGGGGATCTTCAGGGTGGAGGGAGACATGGTACGATCATGATGAACTTGCCATGAAAGAGGGAAACAACTTGTACCACACCATGTTTTTCCTCCCAATGGGAGATCCCAAATTTTGGGGTTGGTCCTATGAATGAAATGTCTCGACGTTCCAATATATCCATAAGGATGGAAATCAAGCCATACGTAGTTCTTAAGGCCATGTAGTTTAGCATCATTCGGTGAGGATGTGGGAGGAGAGAAGAAGAAGGGAGGGCACATGGTGTAGCCATAGTACTCCTTACATGAGTGGGGCCAAATATCCCTACATGACACCATATGGGATCTTCCAAGAGAATTATACCCTGGGTAATAGTTAAAGAGGAAACTTGGGGCTGGACTCGAGATGAGGCATCTGAGCATTCCTACATATCCCATGACGATTGGAATCAAGAAATAAGTAGTACTTGCGGTTTAACGTCCTGTAGGACGTCGTACAGTTTGACGTCATGCAGGAAAACATATAGTTTAGCATCATGCGGGATGACATACCGTTTAACTTTATTCAGGATGACATACAATTTAACGTCATGGGGGATGACATTTCATAGTTGAAGTTCATGTAGGATAACACAGTTTAATGTTATGTAGGACCATAACGCAGTTTAGGGTCGTTCATGACCATAGAGTTTAAGGTCATGTAGGACCAAGTGCTGTTTAACGTCATGTGGGATGACATATAGTGTAATTTCATGTGGAACATAACAGTTTAAGGTCATGTTGAACTCAGTTTTCTCAAGAAATGTATTTCTTGAGGAACATGGCATTGGTTAGAAGAGTTATACGCTCACAATCCATTTTGAACTGGTAGTATGCTCCATTGGAGTATACCTAGTGAACAATGTTTGGTTCATCCCATTTAGGCTCCAAATTGGGTGGATTCCTACCAGGTACCATTGGTGTTATCAAGGCCAATACCAAGTCTCATTGGAAGAATAAGTGGAGGTGAACATTCTTGATTAAATCTCTAGCTATCTTGTTCTGATGCCTTTGAATATTGTGTAGGGCACAAAGCTTTGTCTCTTTATACGCTTCCAACTTAGCTAGATTGATTTCATCTACTTTATCTGCACATGTTGATCATAGATAGCTATGTGCAATTAGGTAAATTTATTCTCGATGGGCATGATGGCCTTCATTACTTACACCAGGGAATATGGGATCACCTTGGTGGAATTATTAATCGACGTCTGATAAGCCCAGAGGGCGTTGTGGAGCTTGTTCGCCCAACTCTTCTTGTTCTGACCAACCATTTTACACATAATGTTAGAGAGGGTTTTTTTTGAATTCCTTTATCTATCAATTTTCTTGTGCATGATAGCAGGAGGTATGATCAGAACAGATGTTGTACTTAGCATACAGTTTCATCACATCCACTGCCTGGTAATTCATTCTGTTATCGGTGAGGATGGCCAGAGGGACTCCAAATTGGTAGATGATGTTAGAGTTCAAAAATTCAATGATAGAATAGGCCTTGACCTCCTTGAGTAGAATTAACTCTTCCAACTTAGAGAATAAATCAATAGTAGTCTGGATAAGCCTGCACTGGAGAGATGTCGTCGGTGGATATGGTCCCACAACATCGAGTCCCCATACCGAAAATGGCATAGAGTATATGGTAGTGTGGAGAGGCTTTAGTGGCCGATTCATAATGATGCTGTAAATTTGGAATGCATGACACTTTTTGGAAAAATTGATGCATTCATGGATCATGGAGGGCTAAAAATACCCCTTTCTATGGATATGGTGAGATATTTTTGGCCCGGTCTGATGATCCCCCTAGGAACCAACATGAACCTCATGTATAACATGGTAAATCTCGAGTCCTTGAATGAAACGGAGGAGAACGGAATTAAACCCACACTTGTAGAGGATATACTCATGACCAGGATCATCATGGAGGGTAAAATATGCCGCACATCATTGAATTCACTCACGCTCGACCGGATTTGCTGGTAGATTACCGTTCAGGAGGTACTCGACAGAGGAGGTTCTCCAGTTAGGAATCACTTCAACCACTGCATCCAGGGGACCCGGGGTTTCTGACATGGAGGCTCCAGCAATAAGGTGGATTACCAGTGGGTTTACACTGTTATCTGGAGTGAAGGGAGCAATGACTCTCCGATGTGCCACATAGATAATCATATTATCCTGTTCGGGCTCTGCAAGTGATGCCGCAAGGATGAATAGGGTGTCAGCTCGACCGTTCTGAGATTTAAAGACATGAGTAACATCTGGACGAGATGGTAACTGGTCCATTAGCTGGAGAGTGTGTTCCAGAAATGGTATGAGCTCTATAATTCTGATGACTTATTCACTGTTGATCTACTTGATAACTAGTTTGGAGACCCTTTCAAATGAAAATGGGGGACATCAATCTCGAGGTCCATCTCAAGTCTAGTAATGAGAGCTTGATACTCTAACTCATTATTAGTTCGACCATATGACAATAGGAAGGAATATGAAAAATGGATTATTCCAGGGTAATGAAGACAATAGCCATACCTACACTATTGAGTCTGGCATCATTGAGCCTTCTGCCAGTGGGGCTCTGGGAAGCACCATCAAAGTGAATTTTCCAACAAAATATGGCTTGGTATACATTGAAGATTTCCTCATCAAGAAAATCAAGGTCGATGGAATGGGCCACATGATATGGATGGGTAGCAAGGAAGTCTACCAATGCTTTCCCCATAATAGCATTTTGAGGGACAAAACTAATGTCTAACTGGTGGAGAATCACTTCCCACTGAGCTCGACGTCCTGTCAACCTGGGGCAGTTCAGGATGTATTTCAGCGGATCAACTCGGGACACCAGTTGTACCTTCTGGTTCTGGAAGTAATGTCACAATTTCTGTACAACGAATACAATCACAAGGTAGCTATTTTTGGTAGTGGAGTTTCTGGTATACATATCAAGGAGATTGTGGTTGAGATAGTAGAGGTTGTTATCCATCCCCTAATTATTATTTTGGAAGATAAGGGCACCGATAGATCGCTCCAGGGTAGTCACATAATAGACCAGTGGATTTCTGGAGATAGGTGGCATTAAGACTGGATGCTGGAGCAGATACTGCTTGATTTCCTAAAAATAAGTCTAACACTCTTTGTCACGGTCATAGACTATACATTTCTTCATGAGTCAAAAAAGGGGCTTACACTTGCCGGCCAAATTCTTGACGAATCGGTGTATGTAGGCTATGTGGCGTTGTAAAACTCGATTCTCTTGAATATTTCTCATAGGAGACATCTATATAATGGCCTTAATCATCTCTGGGTCGATTTAAATTCCCTTTTATATGCAAACAAAGATGAGAAACATTCCAGAGGTGACCCTGAAATCACACTTCAATGGGTTCATCTTCAGGTGAAGGGAAGTAAGATAGTCGAAAACTTTCTCAAGGTCTTCAAGATGGTCCTGACACTGAATACATTTGACCACCATATCATCCACGTAATATTCCACCAACGTTCCAAGGATCGGATTAAATATGTGTTGCATAGCCTGTTGATAGGTGGCAGCTGCATTCCTTAAACAAAAGGGCATGACTTGGTAACAGAAAGTACCTTTTAGTTCCCTGAAGGCTGTAGAATCCTCATCCTCAGGGGCCATTCGGATCTGGTTATACCTGGAGTACCCTTCCATGGATGAGAGGGCTTGGAATGCAGATGTAGGGTCGATCACCAATTCTGTCACATAAAGGGAAAATCATCCTTCGGACAGTGATGGTTGAGATCCCGAATGTCGATGCAGACATTGATATGTCCATTCTTCTTTCTGACTGGTACATTATTTCTAGCCATTTGGGGTACTGGACCACCATATCTAAATTGTCTCTCATTAGCTTATCAACTTCTGCCTCCACCATGGCACCATGAGAAGGGTGCGTCTTTTTGGGAGGTTTTGTTGAACCCATGATGATATTCCAGGAGACTGAGGTGGTGGATGGATACTTGAGGATATAATCCTAGAATATCATCATAACTCTAGTAGATTACACCACGGTGTTGTTTAATTATGTCTATGCACTGTTGATTCTCACCGAGGGGCATGGTGGCACTGATCAGTATGGGTTCGGGGTCTGCCTCACTATCGAGGTTCACCTACACTATTTCATCGACTGTGGTGGAGACCCCCTCTTAAAAGGTGGGAAGAAAATCCTCTAAGTCATCTTCTTCACTAATAGGGGAGGTATCCTCGGCGGTAGGATTTTCCTCTAAGTCGACAGATCCTGATGGGAGGCTGGGAATAGACTTAGAAGCAATGGACACTGAATCGGGGAGCTCCTGTGTTTTAGAAACCATAGGAATGTTGGATGTTGACCTGATCCCATCTAAGCTTCGTCCCAAGAGGCCACGCAGGATGATGTCGAAGAAATAGTGGAATATCGTCTTGAGCCGGTTAATTCTGGCCTAGTGAAACAAGAATGTATGACGTATCGTCATTACCATAGGGAAGACATCCCAATAACTTATAGGAGTATGAGGCTCTAGGATCACCTAAGCCTAATTGGTATAGGAGTATGAGGTGATCATCTACGTCTCTTAGACATGGGTATTTGTTCCCTCCTCGTTACAGAAACAACAAATAATTGTCCCATGTCCGGGGTTATGGCTTCCAACTGGTGGATTGGAAATATGTAGGTGTCATTTAGATCTGTCCACGGGATGGTGGCAGACATGGCATGCTCAACCTCTTTAGCCTAAATCTTCTTATCATTTCTCTTGTAACAGTCAACATCCAAATAACAGGCTTCAAAAGAGGAAAAGGGAGATGTGTCCCCTTGATGATCTCCCACTCGACCATTATTATATGATGAGGGGACCATATCATGTAGGTGGATCCATGGCCATCTCATCAATGCATTGTAGGCAGTGTCCTGGGAGACAACCATAAACTCAGTGCTGGAAACTAGACCATTGAACTGGGTATTCAAAATGATTATGATGTCTGGTGTTTGATATGTCATATAATAACCTTGTATTCATAGGATAAAGGGACTAAAATCATCCTCATAAAACTATAGTTTTCACAGTGTCCGAGTCGGGATTATGTTGATCCCAGAGCCCGTGTCTACATGACAGTGGAGAACCTCCACGCCATTGAATTGGCCTGTGATGTACAATGGGTGAATGTTCCCCCATATGGGAGAGCCTTAATCTTCTCTAGAGAATTAGATAATGGCCAGTCATTCAACATTCTAGGCTGCCTTAGCATGAAAGGCCTCTGTGGCTGGTACCTCCATCTCAAACTGGTGGGGACTTCTTAAAGCCTCGGCAAAGGCCTCACAGGTATCTGATGACAGGCGAAGGGCCTCAATGTCAGAGAGATTTGATGGAATGTTAGAAAGATGCTTGAGAACATCATACATCATTTTTAGTAGTGATCTTCTGCTTACATGAGGTCACTCGATGACATGAGGTATGGTGGGCCCTGCTGGCTGGACCGGCAACTGACTGATGCTAGGAAAATCCCACTGCTTACTAGTCGAAGCCTACAGAGTAACTACTATATGAGGACTTGATTACTATGATCAGTCCATAACATAGTGTGGTTGGTCATGATGTGGCCTAGGTGTATTCCCTTGATCTAATAACATGAACGTCATGGAAGTCAGACCTGGTGACACCAGATGAGAAGGATGCACGTGCTGAGCTCTAAGCTGGGCCTACTGCCTGGTTTTGGTAGCATGCACAACCTGGCTGGAAGTGCTGACGGAAGTGCTCTGATGTACCATATAGTTTTCGATTCATCGATGCTGATGATGGCTGGGGAAATTGGTAGGATCCAATTGATTCCCCTTTTCATCAGGAATTATGTAGGGGTTTACCATCTCTACGGTATTGTTGGCTCCAAAATGTTGGATGAAAAGAACAAAGAAAGATAGGCCCCGTGGCCTGCCTTGTGAAGCCAGGACGTGGAGTCCCCACAAGAAACACGGCCACCACAAAGTAAAGGAGGTGGTACGCTCCGCAAACGCCCTTGACGTTCACAATCCCACTGCGAAGAAAAAAAGGCGGTACGATTCATGAATACCCCTGACGTTCGTGAGCCCATTGCGAAGCAAAGGAGGAGGTACGCTCCAACAACCCCTCTAACGTTCGTGAGCCCTCCGTCAAGTAAAGGAGGCGGTTCTATCTTTGAATTCCCCTGACATTCGCGAGCACGCTGCAATGCAAAGGAGGCGCCACACTCCATGAATGCCCCTAACGTTCGCAAGCCCGCTGCAAATCAAAGGAGGCGGTACACTCTGAGAACGCCCCTGACGTTCGCGAGCCCGCCGTGAAGAAAATGAGGTGATCCACTATAGGAATTCCCCTGACATTTTTGAGCCCGCCGTGAAGCAAAGGAGGTGGTACGCTCCATGAATTCCCCTGACGTTCGCGAGCCCACCACGAAGCAATGGAGGTGGTATGCTCCACCAATGCACTTGACGCTCGTGACTCGCTGCGAAGCAACTGAAGCTCTCTTTTCGCCGTGTCATCCCTGCTCTGCTGCGCCTCTTGACTATAAATATCGGAGTCCCAGAGAGCCCAAGGACATACAATCCAACCTTTCGGCTTCTCAACTCCCTAATTGCAAAGCACATTTTTCACTACGAACCATGAGCTATGCGAGTTATTTTCACTTCGCGAGGAGACTCTTCATTGACTTGTTTTGATCCCCTCTTCCGAGATGGGTACCCTTCGCGAAGTCTAAGGGAACTCGTGAAGGAATGGTATCCATAAGGGGACTCGGGATCTCGCGGAGAATTTATGCTTCATGAAACACCCCTACTGTACACGTGATCCACATGCCAAGGAAAGATCATTGTACTTCGCGATGAACACTACTTCACGGCACTTTGCTCCGTGAGGCACCTATGCACAGCGAGGTAGTGCTCCGTGAACACCCTTCCACTTCGCGAAGCACCTCCCATTCACACCTCCGCCCCATGCTAAGGCTAAGGCACCACAATTTGCGAAGTACATCCCTTCGCCAGTGCCCTACACTACGCAGAGCGACCGAGGTCCACAAGGCCCCAACCTGTGGACCCCTCTTCTAGGCAATTCATTTTACCATGCGACCCTCTAGGTTTCCATGATGTGATTTCAAAGTCCCCGTGACGATACCGCCGGTGGCATTGCTTCACCTAATGCTTCTTCACATAGGCACGCTAATGACTATTGATTCTTAACATAGCCACACTAACGTGGACCCCTCGATAGTTCGCTCTACGACCCCCCTTTTACACGACATTGTCGGTACCTTCCCTTTCACAAGGAGCAGAGGGTACCCATTATGGAAGTCCTAGGGGTGTGGAGCAAACCCACCTAATCCGAGCTACAAGACATTAAACTTCCAAGCACCCTCGTCCTCAACGCATGACGTTAAACTGTGACATCGCTCTGTGCCTCTCATATGGGTTCCCCCCACCTTGGACATTTTCCACACCCCTAGCCTTGACATGGGATGATATCATCCTTCTGGATCACATGGGATGATATCCTTTTTCTAGGAGTGGTGTTTGTCCATGGGGGAAGGGTGGCCATCTTGGTGTAAGCCCCTATTCCTTATTACGGAAGGTAGCACCCATGCACCTCCATACTTCCCCTCTCCCTCTGCGCTTTGTCTCCCTCGGGCCTCCATCCTAGAATAAGTCCCAGCATCATGGGCAACCCAACACATAATCCCCCCTTCGCTTCTCACGGACGAACCTTTCGCGACGTGATCGTCAAGTCTCTGCTGCCTCTTGTTTCTCACACCGAGCATGACTAATGTGGGATTAGAGTAGGCACCGACCTAGAACCCAAACACATCATGTAAACTATGAGGACATTGATCCATGTCAAGTCATGGTATGTAGGAATCCTCCACAAGGTTCAACCCCACCACCAGTGGACCTTCGGGTTCACGTTCACGTCGGTTCGCCGACACCCACATTCATTGTGAACAACGACTTCTTTGATCCATGTCAAGGCATGGTAGGTAGGAAGCCTCACGAGGTTCAAGCCCATCATCCACCTAGACCAAGGTCCATCTTCACATCGGTTCGCTGACGTAACCCATTCCGAACTATGAGAACATAGATCCATGTCAAGGCATGGTATGTAAGAAGTCTCATGAGGTTCAAGCCCAACACCCATCGGACCAAGGTCCACCTTCACGTCGGCTTGCTGACGAAACCCTCCCCAAACTACGAGGACATTGATCCATGTCAAGGCATGGTATGTAGGAGGCCTCACTGAGGTTCAAGCCCATCACCCATCGGACCAAGGTCCCCCTTCACGTCGGTTCACCGACATCCTTTCTGAACTATAGGGTCTTTGATCCATGCTAAGGCATGGAACTTAGGAAGCCACCCTGAGGTTAAATCCCCCCCATCCATGTGGATCAAGGTCCTTCTTCACATCAGTTCTCTGACTCGCCCCCATCCCGCATGAAGTTAAAAATTATATCCCAATCCAGTGGTAAGCCATTGTGATCCCACCATCTGGTTGTTTTGACAACCCTTCAAGTCGGTTCAACACCAACTTTCAATCCAAACTATGAGGACTTTGATCCGTACTAAGGCACAGAACATAGGAAGTCTCTTCGAGTCTCAAGACCAAAACCATCGTTCTTCCTGATTCTTACTCGGGCCGCCACGTCACGGTGATGTCATGCCCTCCTCATTCCCCTCCATAGTGCTCGGAAAGCTGCCCACATGCTGTCCCCAATATCGGTGTTCCCTAAAGGGGGTTCTTCAATCTAATCCACTCTAGCTAGTGTTCTGATCAGCCCGATCCATCTCCGCTGGACGTTAAACTTGCGGCATACCCTGTGTTAAACACATGAAGATGAGGAAAACCACAGATACATTCCAATGGCATATGAATCCCCACGCTCGATGTGGGATGCCTCGGGCTTCTGTGCCCTCAAGAAGCCCTATAAAAGGGGAAAAATACATACACGCCAATTCCCCGGCGTTCAGACATGTTAATGATGCCTCGACGAGACTACTTCCCCTACTGAAGGTAGCTTCCCAGACCGGACCCCTTGGAATGTCCTGAAAGAAGCAGTGTAATTAACAAGCATCCATGGAAACATGGCACTGGGAAGACTTTCACGAACAACATATTAAATCTATGATGGAGACCCGGACTAGGTGACGAGTTTCGAGGAGGAATCCACAGAAGAAAGAACTGAAATCCCATCATCCCATTTCGATCAAGGACCAGGCATCCCTGAATAAAGAGAGAATGCTTCCCACCTTTGGAAAGCGGGAATGCGGGGTAACAAAAAGTCGCGCTTGTCGCGCCCAAGAAGACGGATGTGCATGCCCCAGTGAAAGCGTCAGAAACAGAAATGGTGAACCCGACGTGAAGTTCTTCTCCTAAATATGGATACTAGTAGCGCTCGACACATTAGTAGAATGATGTGTCACCTGATATAGCTATCCGGAACCGGGTTCCAATAAGAAAATAGCGGGCCTGGCATGAAACTCACCAAGAGTTGGGGCAGTATAACGTTGGGCATTCCATTCTACATCATTGTCAGCATGGATCCCTCTTACTAGAAATGGAAGATGGGATGGCGATGGGGCACATGTTGTATATTTCTTTTCCTCGCATTGCTGATGAGTTAATTTCCCTGCTTCCCAGGAATCAGGTTGCTACTACTGGGACACGATCACTGCCCACCCGCCTACGCAGCGGCATGGGCAACACCAGCACAACCGCTCTGCATGGCTCCACTGCTTCCACAATGGCGTCTGCATCCATGAACGCGGGGCACCCACGCCCCATCTACCAATCAGAAGTCATCCAACGAAGGGTGATTAACGACCTTGTACGCCGTTACGAGGAGAAGGGCGTATTCCCAACCTAGGATATGGACCGCCTGGACCTGGAGGCATCCAGGACTCGCCATAAATGCCTCCCTTGATGGCCGCACATGGATCCCCTGCTCCCCACCCCAACATTCAATCGTTTTGGGAGCCTGTCCTTAGAACACCTTGATGACTCACTGCCTTAAGATGATGAGGTGGGTGACATCCGGCTTAGCCCAGTCAGAGTCCCGATTCATGGGATCCAAGAAAGGGCCCCCACCCGGCCGCATTAGCACCGCTACCCGGCCTTGCCAGAGGAGTAGGTAGGCTATGCGGCTGCATCACCCACACCAGCTCTCCTGACCTGACGCCGGCGTTGGGACCGAGCTAAGGATGCCCCCCAAGGGGCGTTAAAGTAGACATCTATTGTGTTGCGAGCCACCGCCAACACATATTATAAAGTCCCTGGCCACATTGAGCTGGGGAACTCCTACGCCCAACTGGGATAGAGGTCCCATCCACCCCACGGGTAGGCTGGGTCGACTCCCTGGGTCGCAGGCATGAGTGGTGATCGCTGCGAACCAACCCACAGTGATGTCACCCCGTACAGAGGTCCTCCCCATACCACTATTCCAAAAAGTGTGGGCCTTACCTGCTCCAAAGCTCATCATGGATGTATGCCCCAAGCTACCCCCAACCCGAATGAAGGCCTACTCCACGGTAGTGACACTCAGGGCGGAAGCCTCTCCCGTTCCCACCACACTAGGTATGGAATTCTGCCTCCTTACCCTGACCGTCGATGTGAAGGCACTGCCCATCCGGTCCCTCTCCAAGGAGGTGATCCTCCCTACATTCTTTCCGAAGCTGGCCAAGGTCCTCCTCGCCCTGGCAACCAAAAGGGTGAAGTTTAGCCTCTCTCCACCCGCACCAAGCATGGAGGTCCTCCCCATGATCCTACTGGTTCCAAATGTGGTTCCACCCACTCAGTTTCTATTCATGGAGGTCATCCCCATGTCCCCTTTGACATTTTTCTCGGTGCTCCTCGCACCCTGGCTGTCTCAAGTGAAAGTCATCTTCGCCCTAACACCGACGTGGCCCCAAGACTAGGGCGGGAATAAGGCATGTTAGCCTCATACTTCCAAAATGTAATGTCCACCAGATTCCCACCTCTCTTCGTAGGTACATCCAAGAAGACGAAATTTTGGTTTTCCCATAGGTTCTGACCATGCAGTCACCACCGTCGTCACCAGAAGTTCCCTCAAACATGAACAGAGATCACAGAGAGCAATTTTTGGGACCGATGGCAGTTGAGCAATAGCGTTACCCATCTCTGGTATCTGTGATCCCTGCACCATAAGCTGTGGTTTTCAGCCCTTCATATCGTGACGTTGTGGTCAGGTCACTGAACTATTCAGAGGATGGCCTGGAATTCGGTGGTGAGTCGGCTCATTCACCGTATTCTCCGCCGCCCAGTTTACTATCACTGCGGTGTGCCTCAGTACCGCTACTGGTTCCTCATCCAACTCCAGTTGAGGAGTGGGGAAACACGGTGCTAGACCCTGAATCCAAGCCTAGGAGCTTTTGGAACATTCTCGTGGCAAATCACTTCTCGAAGAAGTTCTGGCAGGAGGCAACATCGATCTTTCGTGCGCAAGAATCCCTAACCCCAGACGAAGTCTGGTGCTTCCGTCAAACCCTATGGGTGATGCAATTCTGCATTCGTTATTATCAAGTGGTGTACCCTAGGAGCCAAGTGCACATTGAGGAAATCAGTGAGCAATGAAGTCTGGTCGATTTGGCCGCACTCCTCGTGGCCCAGCGCCCTGAGTTGCCAGGTCGATAGAACACCCTCCAACAAAAATGTGTTTAGTGTTTCAAGGTACTCCGCCAAATCATCAGGGAAGCTACCCCCCACATGCAAGTCCATGGCTGGGTATAGTATGTGTAGATACCCAAAGCTTGACGTACATGGAAATTACATTACTTTTTAGGAATACTTAATACATAACAAAAACAAACACACAAGGACCATAATAGTTTAGTGTCTTTGGAAACTCGGAACAAAATCTTATAATCATTTTGAAAGATCTTCAACATCTCCAATAACAATCTTCCCCTTTGGGTTTCTTACCTAAAACTTTTCTTTATATCATGGGGAAAAGAAAACATATAAAGGGTGAGCTCAAATGCTCGATAAGGGTAAGCATGGAGAGAATAAAAGAAACCATATACATTTAAACTAAAAAACATGATCATAATGTTTAAATATCAAAATCTTGAGCAATGCCATAAAACATAGAAGTACATAAGGCACAGATACATAAATCATGATAAAATATCATAGGAATAATCCATGTAATTGTGGTAACCATTAAGCACATGATATGATTTCTATAGTAGCCAAGACATTGCTGCCAAGACCATCTTAGTGGACAAACCCTTTCTAAATCGAGTTCACTCCTCATTTCATTCCTGTAACACTAAACCAGATTAACTTACCATTCCAGCCATGTTTATCTCATGAGATATAAATCATTACCCAATGCATTGGAGGGATATATAGGTCCCACCCATCTCATAATGAAATCATTCTTACACGTGCCACAACATGAACATAAATCATTCATCATTACCCAATGAATAAAATGGGTTTCATATACATCATCTCATCATAAAATAATCCATATAAAAAATTTATATAATTTCATCATAAGAAAAGCGAAACCATGTAAATCATAGAGACATTATACTTGAAACATACATATATGAAATAATGCCATCTTATATGGAAAATGGTTTTGATAAAACACTTGAAATGAATTCTTGAGTAAAATATCCTTTCTTTTTCAAAATCATTTCCTTTTCACAAAATCCCAAGAAATTTTAAAAGAAAGGGATTTTTTTGAAAATAGTCAATAAATATTTAAGTGAAAGCTTCATGACCATAAGGCGTTATAAAACCGTAAAAATCCGTTCATGCCGTATAAGTTAAAAAAACATTCTTCTCGTACTTTTGCCGGAAAAGTCAAAAAGTACCTCGTATGGTAAAGAAAAGAAATATTCCTTACATACCATGTAATAAAAGTCAAAAAAATGTGTCAAAAGGACTTTCAACATACATTAAACCATTTTTAGAAAACAGGGACATGGATGATAAATATAACCCCAGTAAATACTTACGAATAAGCAATCTCGGATAAAAACGAGATTGGAAAAGTTATCCCTTACCATAGGTCTGATATGCTTCGTACATATCTGAACCTCATTTATAATGATTTAAATAGTGTCATTGACTTATTACAGAATCAAATTCATTATTATGATATCATATATGGCTCACTTATTAATTTATATTACCCGTTCTTTTGTAAATTCCATTTTAAAGTAGTGTTTTTGGTAAAATCGTTTTATTTATCGTACGTGTTTGAAATTGTTGTTCATGATATTATTATTACTTAAATCATGATTTAATTACATCTAGAATGTAAATCATGATTTATATATAATATATATTTAGTATATATATATATATAATGAAAATATAAATGAAATGAAATACACCGTTCATGGAGACGGTAGGCCGTACGTACGCATGAACGCTGTTTTCTTTTTCCCTATTGACTTGAATGGAAGTATGTAGATGAAATATATATATATATATACATAAATATAGTAGCTTTATAATGTCATATATTTCATTATTATTCATTATATATACTTTATAATCATTCTTGAGTGGTTAACATGGAGAATTAATCTCATCGCATCGTGGAGACGGTAATCCGTACGTACGCACGAGCCATGATATCATTCTCAAAATTATTGAATTGAATTGGAGTGGATGATATAATATCTCAGAATCAGTATGATGTTATTATAATCATATATAGTTATTATTTACACCATTATATCCATCCAAGTAAGGTGGTGGTGGAAAAACCGATTACACCACGACGTGGAGACGATATTCCGTACGTACGCACGTGTAGTGATTTCATTTTCTGTAGGATGGATAAAAGGTGAAATACGGTTGTTCCATATTTATAATAACATATCATTATATAATTAAAACTGATCTTATTACTTTATAATGGAAAAACTAAATAAGATGAAGTAGAAGAAGAATGAAACATGAAAGAGTCGGTAGAAGAGATTACCTCTTCTTCGACGCACCTCATTTAAACTTCTTCTTAGTGAACTAAAGTTGGTCTTTTGAAAAGGCCAGAACCTCCAAAATGTTTTTAGCGAAGTGGATAAGAAAAATGGGCAGGGGTTGGCCGAGCTTAAAGTCTCAAAAGGTTGTGAAGAGAAGAGGGAAGGGGTTCCCTTTTTATAAGGGAGGAGAGGGGCACCATAGGAAAACTTAAAATATTTTTTTATAATAAAGTCATATTCGGGTATTAATATCTCCGAATTTATTTATTTCTCAAATAATGTGGTAATGGGTCACAATCCTCTCAACCAATAGGTTTTATACATGTTTAGGTTACTATTTTATCCTTATCATTAAGATTTAACTCTAAGTTAAATAATTTAACTTTTACCGTGTCTTTTTATTTTCTTACAATATATGGATAATAAACTTAATATAACTAGCCAAATGAACACGAAGTGGTTAATTATTAATATATATATCCTTAGATAAGTCATTTGGCTAACCAATATATTTTTAGGAATAAAATAACAATTAATTATATAATATTTGTTTTAAAAACTATTTTATGTCAATTTTGACATTATTTGGTACTTGATTTTTGTGAAAATCATAACAGCATGATTAGTTCAAAAAAAAGTTACTTAAATCAATAATAACATGTCTTATTATCCTAGAAAATTATTTTAAATCATTAGAAGTCTAAAATTACATTTATATGGGTATTTATAACATCAATCAGGTTAATATTTCATTAATAATGTAATTACTTCATCATCATTGTGTCATAAATAAATTAAATAATTTAATGTTTAAATATTATAAATAAAAAATAATTATGTAGGAAATATTTTTTAGCTTTATAATGAATATTTATAGTTGAATTTATCTTATGTATACCCCTATATTAAAAATGTTTTAGTTATTAAACTTTGATTTTAAATATTTTAATTTTTCATTAAATAAAATAATAATAAATTTCCTAATCTCATAAAAGTAGACATAAGGGTAATATTTTATCCCTAAGTTTGTTTTTGGTCGAACTACATTTATCCAATAGAATTAGGACATGTGTTAGGGTAATAATAATATCATTTTTACCCTTAATTACCCTATTTACTTTTAACTAGGGTAAATAAAAGTAAAAAATTACTATTCACCAAATATTATTTTTATCTTATTGAACCAAATTTTACTCCTTTATATTAATCATGTCCCTCATATTTTCGAAATTCCACTCATAGAAGCAGTAAAATTAAGTTTTATGTAAATTTTCAAACTCTCCTAGGAGGTGTGTAAAAGACGGTGAAAAGTTCAACAAAATTTTTATATGTCTAAAATTATTATAAAATGACTCCAATGAATTACATTGAACTTATATATGTATTGTGTATCAATTTTGACCTAAAATAAATTTAAATAAAAAAATAATTATTTATATAAAAAGTCGGTTTTTAAATAGTAACCCAGTGTTTTCACTATTCATAAAAAATTGAATGTTTTCACAAAAAACCCAAAAATAAACCCTAGGCTAATTTCGATATTACAAATCCAAAAATGAAGTCCATTTTGAAAAATAAAATTTTAAAAAGTGGGTATGACTATTCATAACTGTTAGTTTATATAATATATCGTTGTTTAGGGAAACTCGGTATTGGGTACAACATACGCTGTCGTGGAAGGTCATGATTGTGTGTAATACAATCCAAGTCAGGGATGCATATAGTGAAATCTCTGTTTCGTGTTGCGTATAACATAATAAAAACTTATTTCTTTTATACATTAAACAAAATCTATACTTAATGTTGCGTAGAATAATTTCCACAAAACGAACATGAAATTGAGTGTAACTCGAGCCAAGAATAGTGTTGTGTATACTGCAAGCTAATACGGTGTTGAGAATAGTACAAGATAATCTTGGTGTACCGTACAATAGAAGATATGAATTAAATTAAAAAGAATATATCTTATAAAATCTCGGGGTGTTACCTTCTACCCCCCTTAAAATGAATTTCACCCTCAAAATTCGTCGGGGTTATAAATGGTTTAGTACTTGAAATTTTATTTCATAGAAACCCACATCGTAAAAAGGAATACTAAAACATAATTTTAAAAAGTGAAGTATGAAACATATCGGCTACCCAAATTAACTCATCACGGGGTTTCCACATAGGTGAAAATATGGATATGGAAGAGAAACCTAACCATTAAGTTCTAATAGAGAGTGGAAGAGAACATGGCTATGAAAAAGCCAACAATTACAAAGAAATAAATTTGTGATGATCTATGGTACAATCTGATTCATCATATATAAGAGCACTAAGAAAACATTTTTGGTTTTCAAGATCATTTCCCTAATGTTGAATAATTTTTGAATTAAAAGAAATTCGTACTTGATTTTGGTACAATCTCACCATTGTTCTTGCCTTGAACAATTTCCACTTCATCTGTTAAAGAAATGAAGTTGAATTTTTCATTTGTGGAGTGTTAGCAGATCATGCGATATAATGATAGGTCATTCCATCTGTCTCAAACAAAAGGTTAGAAAATGTTATTAAATATAGATAAGTGCATCTATAGTGATATTAATCGTATCTGGTTCCTATATATCATGCCACTTAGTAAATTAAAACTAATTTCTACTAACCAGGGTCTTCCTGTAGGGCAGTGGTAGGTGATAAAGCCCTGTCGCACTTCGGTTGTGGGTTCGATTCCCATAGCCTTGCCCGACGTGACGGGTTATCGCCCGTCCTACAGGTTGTCCCTTTTTCTAAAACTACATTATAATAACATTCCTCCAAAAAAATAGAAAAAAGGTTTAGCCTTAAACAATACTATCTTATTTCTAACTTAATTTATTCCAATCATTAGGCTTATCCAAAATACTTCTGTCCAAGCACATAGTATAAATAAAACAATTACTAGAAATGTCATCTACGGAGAATGTGAATACCAGAATTTATCCCCAATATATCATACGATGTATCTTTTTGGTCAGAATCCAAATATTTGAATACCTTAATAATGTATTCTCTTGAAACATAGTGAAAACCTGAATTTTTTCACAAGGTAGCTATTTCTATATACCAAAATCCCAAAAATTTTATATACTCAGACCATGATATCAAATTTTCTTTATATTAGTCAGGATCTCATTAATAATATCAAACATTTCATTATCTCCTTATCCCTTCTTTATACGCATATTAGGTGCTTTCAAAAAATATCTAAATAACCTTTCATGGTAACCGTACTATTCAACATATACATTCAAAACTCAAGAAAAGGAAACAGAGTAACAATCCTTAGATTTTTCTTTATTCCATAGTACCATACATTATCCTTGATAAACATAAAACCATTACACTACCTTCTTAAACCACTGACTAAGCTTCATCATTTCTTCTATCACATATATCATTTATAGTCTCTTCATCTTCATCCACATAAATAATACCCATATGACCATGCTGATTCTCTTTATGATATTTCCCTTAGGGCATTGGTTTGCATAATGCCCGTACATTCCTCATTTAAAACACATAACCATTGTTGATGTCTTTGAAATACCATTATCCTTGTCCATGTTGTTAACTGAAACTTATCCTTTACAGTTATTAGCTTTGTGTTCTTCTTTTCAACACCCAAAGAATCTTCCAGTTCATTTGAAACATTCTCCTTGATGCCTCTTCCAACATGATTTACATGAGGGAAATTGAACTTTCGTTCCTCTGTGATCATCTTGAAACTCCATCATTCTCTTATTATATGACTCGGGAAACTTACCAAATTTGAGATTTTTTATCATATTATGAGATTTATTATTAGGAATAATAACGATATGTGGACTTCTATATCCAATTTCATTTGGTTTCTAATGAATAATATCATTACATTGTCCATCATATCCTTCATTATCATGAATTTTCCTGTTTCCATCCATTTTATAAAACCCAAAAAGAATAGTGTGAGATGCCAAAATCATAATCAAGGGGGAGTAACTTCAATATATAACATCATAGGTTTAATTATAATATTGTTTCTGTAATTCTAGGACTATAATCTATACTTATATTTATCCTTAGGGATATCCCTAGACATACCGTAGAAATATCTCTAGGGATTTCACGAAAGTATTCACATCCTAGTTTCCAAAGGTTAACTAAAACTTTCCTCTGATACCAACTGTGGAGACCCCAAGCTTGACGTACATGGACATTACATTACTTTTGCAGAATACTTAATACATAACAAAAACAAACACACAAGGACAGTAATAGTTTAGTGTCTTTGGAAACTCGGAACAAAATCTTCTAATCATTTTGAATGATCTTCAACATCTCAAATATAGATCTTCCCCTTTGGTTTTCTTACCTAAAAATTTTCATTATATACTAGGGAAATGAAAAAATATAAAGGGTGAGCACAAATACTCAGTAAGGGTAAGCATGGAGAGAATAAAACAAACCATATACATTTGAACTTAAAAACATGAACATAATGTTTAAACATCAAAATCTTGAGAAATTACATAAAACATAGTAGTACATAAGGCATAGATACATAAATCATGATAAAATATCTTTTGGAATGAAAAATGTAATTTTGGAAACCATTAAGTACGTGATATGATTTCCATAGTAGCCAAGACATTGCTGCCAAGACCATCTTAGTGGACAAAGTCCCTTTCGGAATTGAGTTCACTCCTTGTTTCAGTCCTGTAACACTGAAGAAGATTAACTTACCATTCCAGCCATGTATATCTCATGAGATATAAATCTTTACCCAATGCATTGGAGGGAGATATTGGTCCCACCCATCTCATAATGAAATCACTCTTACGTGTGCCACAACATGAACATAAATCATTCATCATTACACAAAGAATAAAATGGATTTCAAAAACATCATTTCATTATAACATAATCCATATAAAAAATGGATATCATTTCATCATAAGAAAAGTGAAACCATGTAAATCATAGAGATATTATACTTGAAACATACACATATTAAATAATTCCATCTTATATGGAAAATGGTTTTGATAAAACACTTGAAATGAATTCTTGAGGAAAATATCCTTTTTTCTTCAAAATCATTTTCTTTTCACAAAATTCAAAGAAATATTAAAAGAAAAGGATTTTGTTGAAAATATTAAATAAATATTTTAGAGAAAGAATCATGAAAATATGGATTTATAAAACAGCAAAAATCCGTTCATGTCGTATAAGTTAAAAAACATTCTTCTCGTACGTTTGCCGGAAAAGTCAAAAAGTACCTCGTGTGGTAAAGAAAAGAAAGATTCATTACATACCATGTAGTAAAAGTCAAAAAATGTGTAAAAAGTACTTTAAACATACATGAAACTATTTTTATAAAATAGGGACATGGATGATAAATATAACCCCATTAAATACTTACGAATAGTCAATCTTGGGAAAAAACGAGATTGGAAAAGTTATCCCTTACCTTAGGTCTGATATGGTTCGTACATATCCGAACCTCTTGTATAATGATTTAAATAATGTCATTGACTTATTAAAAAATCATATTCATTTTTATGATATCATATATGGTTCACTTATGACTTTATATTACCCGTTCTTTTGTAAATTCCATGTTAAAGCAGTGTTTTGGGTAAAATCGTTTTGTTTATCGTACGTGTTTGGACTTGTTGTTCATGATATTATTATTACTTATATCTTGATTTAATTAGTTCCAGAATGTAAATCATGATTTATATATCATATATATTCAGTATATATATATATATATGAAAGATAAATGAAATTAAATACACCATTCATGGAGACGGTAGACCGTACGTACGCATGAACATTGTTTTCTTTTTCCCTATTGACTTGAATGGAAGTATGTAGATGACTTATATATATATATAAATAAATCCATTAACTTTATCATGTCATATATTTTGTTATTATTCAATATATATACTTTATAATCATTATTGAGTGGTTAACCTGGAGAATGAATCTCATCGCATCATGGAGACGGTAATCCGTACGTACGCACGAGCGATGATATCATTCCCCAAATTATTGAATTGAATTCAAGTGGATGATATAATATCTCAGAATCAGTATGATGTTATAATAATCATATATAGTTATTCTTTACACCATTATACCCATCCATGTAAGGTGGTGGTGGAAAAACTGATTACACCACGGCGTGGAGACGATATTCCGTACGTACGCACGCACGGTGATTTCATTTTCCATAGGATGGATAAAAGGTGAAATAGGGTTTTTTCATATTTATAATAACACATCATTATATATTTAACACTTATTTTATTACTTTATAATGAAACAACTAAATAAGAGGAAGTAGAAGAAGAATGAAACATGAAAGAGTCGGTAGAAGAGATTACCTCTTCCTCGATGAACCTCCTTTAAACTTCTTCCTAGGACACTAGAGTCGGTATTTTGAGAATACCAGAACATCCAGAATGTTTCTATGGAAGTGGAGAAGAGAAATGGGAAGGGGTTTCCGTGCTTCAAGGCTCAAAAGGTTGTGAATAGAAGAGGGAAGGGTTTCCCTTTTTATAAGGGAGGATATGGGCACCTTAGGAAAACTTAAAATATTATTTTACAATAAATTCATATTCGGTTTTAAATAGCTCCAAATTGATTTATTTCTAAGATAAGGTGGGGATGGGTCGAAATCCTCTCAAAAAATAGGTTTTATACAAGTTCAGGTTACTATTTTATCCTTATCATTTAGATTTAACTCTAAGTTAAATAATTTAACTTTTACCGTGTCTTTTTGTTTTCTTACAATATATCGTTAATAAAATTACTATAACAAGCCAAAAGAATCCCAAGTGGTTCATTATTAATATATATATATCCTTATCTATTTCATTTTGCCGAACCTTAGATTTTTAGTAATAAAATAACAATGAATAATATAATATTTGTTTTAAAAACTATTTTATGTCAATTTGACACTATTTGGTACATGATTAATGTGAAACTCATAACAGCATGATTAGTTTGAAAAAATTAAATTAAATAAATACTAACAGGTCATAATAGCCTATATAATTATTGTAATTCATAAAAAGTCTAAAATTACATTTATTTGGGTATTTATAACATCAATCATGTTAATATTTCATTGATAAGGTAATTACTGCATCATCATTGTCTCATAAATAAATTAAATTATTTAAGGTTATAAAATAATAAATAAAATACCATTATGTAGGAAATAATTTTAGATTTATAATTATTATTTATAGTCTAATTTAAATTTTGTATAACCCTATATTAAAAATGTTTTAGTTATTAAACATTTATTTTAACTATTTTAATTATTCTTTAAATAAAATAGTAAAAAAATTTCCTAATCTAATACAAGTGGTCCTAAAGGGTAATATTTTATCCATAAGGTTGTTTTTGGTTGAACTACACTTATCCAACAAAATTAGGAAATGTGTTAGGGTAATAATAATATCATTTCTACCCTTAATTACCCTATTTACTTTTAACCGTGGTAAATAAAAGTAAAAAGTTAATATTCACCAATAATTATTTTTATCATATTGAACCACATTTTACTCCTTCATATTAATCGTGTCCCTTTGATTTTCGAAATTCCACTCATAGAAGCGGTAAAATTATGTTTTATGTAAATTTTCAAACTCTCCTAGGAGGTGTGTAAAAGACGGTGAGAAGTTCAATAAAATTTTTATATGTCTAAAATTATTATAAAATGACTTCAATGAATTGCATTGAACTTATATAGGTATTATGTATCTATTTTGACATAAAATATATTTAAATAAAAAAATAATCATTTATATAAAAAGTCAGGTTTTAAATAGTAACCTATTGTTTTCACTATTCATAAAAAATTGAATGTTTACAGAAAAATACCAAAATTACACCCTATGCTAATTTCGATATTCCGAATCCAAAAAATAATTCCATTATGAAAAATAAAATTTTAAAAAGTGGGTATTACTATTCATAATGGTTAGTTTATATAACATATTGTTGTTTAGTGAATCTCGGTATTGCGTACAACATACTTTGTCATGGAAGGTCGCAATTGTGTGTAATGCAAGCCAAGTCAGGGATGCGTGTAGTGAAAGCTCCATTTGGTGTTGTGTATAACATAATCAAAACTTATTTCATTTATACATTAAACAAAACATATACTTAATGTGGCGTAGAATAATTTCCAAAAAACGAACTTGAAATTGTGTGTAACACGAGTCAAGAATAGTGTTGCATATACTGCAAACTAATACGGTGTTGCGTATAGTACAAGATAATCATGGTGTACCATACAATAGAAGATATGAATGAAATTAAAAATAATATATCTTATAAAATCTTGGGGTGTTATAGTATGCTGCCATCCTCTTCAGTCCTATCTGACGGCAGCCCGACTCGTTATGCGACATTGAGGACATGACCCCAAGAAGGGTTGCGGTCCACATGGCTGACATAGTGGACAAGAAGTATGAGCTGAAATTTATTGATTGATACAAAGACCCTGAGGGTGTACCACCACTGTTAGACCCATCAGGGAGGATTACTCGTCAGCAGTGGAATCTCCTAGGCCTCCTTGCGCCCAACGAGTCGTTGGTACACAGTCGGAATGCCGGTAAGGGTAAAGAGCATGTGGGAGCTTTCATGAAATCCGACCCATCCACCTCAGTGCAGAAGACGGACAAAGACCCCAAGAAGGCTGTGTTGTGCCAGCAACTTGCTAAGAAGAAGTGTATAGTCGACGAACTCCTGGTTGAGTGCGCTATAGAGTGACGACCCAGCTATGGTGATCCTAGGCTGGGACAGCAGGGGCAGGAACGACTCCCCTCCCAGCGAGATGCCTCCGGGCAACCCTGATCATACCGCTACCGTGGAAAAGGATGATTCCGGAACTCATGGCAAGAAGACACGATACATCTCCCCAAACCCTCCCAAATGGCGCGGCAATCCGAGGAATTCGGCCCCGGGTTGCTCCGGCCACCCCACAGGTCACTCTGCCAGTCGCTCCATGAGCCGTTGAACCCATCTATCATGTCAATGAGCCAAAAAATTAACTTGTGGTAAAGGATCCTCGCCAAGATAGGGACCCCCGCCCGGATGATCCTATAGCGACACTCATCGCCCGCCTCGAGGTGTTGGAAATGCGGTAGGTGCCAGTCCCACTAGATGGAAATCCATATCTCATGTGGGTGGATGATATGCCAGCACCCCCAGGTTTTAGAAATCCAACTTTATTTCCCTTTAATGGGACAGGGGACCCGCTACTGCACCTAGCCCATTTTTCCTCCTGGTGTGGCCCAATGTTGGGGACCCCAGCACAACAGGAAGCCGCCAAGCTCCGATGTTTTGTGCAGACATGGGAATGCCATGCGGTCTTCTAGTACAGACAACTCCCTATTGGATCAGTGACCTACTGGAAGGATCTTCGACAGCAATTACTATACCAGTTCAACTCCACCACGTGAAAGACCAGCATCACAGACCTCTTCAAGTGAAAAAAACCCGAATGAGCGGGTGGCAGACTTCATCGCTCGGTGGAAGGGGCTCACATACTCCCTCGACATGCCACTGATTCAAAACAAATTACTGACTATGTGTGTAGGGAATGTTAAAACAAAACTGGTTCCTTCCCTGATCACCCAGAATTACCCTGGTGGATTCTGAGATTTCTCAAATAAGGCCCTGGCGCCTCGAGGAAGCTCTGCAACAGGCTAGTCAGGCGCGTCTTCTTCCCCCTATGATCTCAGCAAGGAGGGCTGCCAGATTCAAGCCCACCGCAGTGGCCCAAATAGAGGCCCCCAGGTAGCTAGAATTGCTACCAGTGGCACCGGCCCAATAACCTCGCAGAGGCCCCCCACCTCAGGCACAACATCCTGCCCAGCAGCGGCCACCTCAGAATTGGTAGGTTCCCCCGCACAACGCGCCACCACCACCTAGGCGGGACAATTAAGATCTGCCTCCTCGGCAGGCCACTCCAGCCCCTCATCAGGGCCCAGCTCTCAGAGCCCCATATCCGGAAAGAAGGAACCTGACTTACTTGTTCAATGAGAATCTGGTCCCCGATTACTTCCGTAATTCCCTAGAACTGGGTATTGTGCGCTTACACGAGTGCATAAGGGCGGCAGAGGAGAATCTCACCGAGCACCCCAACTATTTCCCCTATCATTAGATCCTGGGGCACACCTTCAAGCAGTGCTATGTGTTTAAAGACTGGCTCCAAGACCAGGTTGATAACAACATATTCAGGTTGTTCCCGTCCCCGACACAAGTGGAAGGTGTCTTTGTGAAGTTAGAAAGTGGTAGCGACGATGAAGGAGAGTGACAGCAAGTTCCCAGCCAGAGATCCCATAAGTATGATGACTGGATGGCTCGTAAAATAGTCGCCCACATCCATGGTATTATTCAGGAACACCTGAATCAGCCGGAGCCTTCAGAAGATGCGACCAGTACCTCTATGTCATCATCTAAATTGGCCTCTTCCCCGAAGGAAAATCAACGGTGGCCCAAGAAGAAGCAATGCGCTCCACCACTGTCATCATCATCCCGCACTCTCGGTGACTTCATGCCCCATGATATGGGGATTCCTCTAAGAATCATCCCAGTGATGGATGAATCCTCAAGCGATAGTTAGGGGTACACATTGGTTAATATCGTGGAGTTGGTAAATCCCTATATCACTCCCAACAAGGGGGATTTCCAAGCGAACCTCCCCAATGTCCCCGGTCGACATCAACGTCGGCGGAGCCACGAAAAGATGGGTCATCTAGGTGCATCAGTTGGAACCTCCAGCCAGGCCGTGCATGCCATTGAGACCAGATAGCATGCCCAGCGTAGAGCTCAGCACGTGCAACCTCCTTATATGGTTCCCTCAGATCTACCTCCACATCCGTTTGTGCTACTAGATCAGGCAGAGCTGCCTCGTCTGTACCATGACCAGTCTCTCCCAACTACATGCCAATCTCCATTGTCCACCCCGCATCTGGAAGCCGCTCTTCAGGCCTCGACCAGTGAGCAATGGGGCGTATCTAGCACTAGCCAGTCGCCTGTTCATTCGGTAGGGCCCTTCGTGCCTCTAATTACAGAGCGGCCTCCTCTAAGAAAAGGCTCACGTATGGCCAGGAATTATGATGTTCCGAAGCACCTTGCCAGAATTCCAATGAGGCTTTCTATCCTTGAGGCTCTTCGCCTATCGTCTGAAATGCGTGAGGCGCTTTCCGAGGCCCTAATGAGCCCCCTCCAGTTTGAGACGGAGGTAGCAACTGCAGAAGCCTTCCACACCGAGGCAATTGAGAATGCCAAATGCCAGGTAGTTATCTCGTTCTCTGGTGATGACGAAGACCCTCCAATGTAGGGGCACATTTGGCCACTACACATCATTGGCCAGTTCAATGTCATGGAAGTCTGCCGCTGTCTTGTTGACACTGGTTCTCGGATTATCCTAATCCTGACTCGGACATTGTAGAAGCCTGGGTTGTCTGAGGATGATCTAACTCCCTCTAACCTCAGAATCTAGGGATACAACAGGACAGAGCAGACCCCAGTTGGCAAGATCCGTTTGAAGACCCAGTTCAGTGGCCTAATTGCCAGTAACGAATTCATGGTTGTCTCCTAGGACACCATGTACAATGCATTGATGGGTATGCTGAGGCTCCACCTACATGAAGTGGTCCCTTCGTTGTATCACCAATGCCTCAAGTACTCACTCAATGGTCAAGTAGGCGTGCTCCATGGAAATTTGTCTCCTTTTTCCTCTTGTGAATCCCACTACTTAGATGCCGACTATTACAAGAGAAAGTATAATCAGATTCTGGAAAGTGAGATTGAGCCCGCCTCTATCACCGGCGATCCCTGGGCAGGTCTAGATGACGCTTACATCTTCCTGATCCATCGGTTGGAGGACACGACCCCCTGACATGGGACACTGATTTGTATTTTTGGGTACAAGAGGATGGCATATTCTCATGTCCAATTGACGGCGGGAAATCACCTTGTACTCCTACACCAAATAGGCTCGGGTGATCCCGGAACCACTTACCCCTGTATGGTATCAGGATATTAGGCTCATGGCAATGACGATACGTCATACGTGTCTGCTTCGCTGGGCTGGAATTAACCAGCTCATTCTGACGCACAGGTACTCCTTTGATGTTATCAAGGATGACCCCATGGGCTAAAGACCAGATGGGATTGGATCGACTGCCTTCATCGCTATGTTTTCAATGGATCATGAATCTCTTGATATGATGACCACCACATCTCAAGTTTGCACCAGCCTCCCATCAGAGTCTGGTTGCTCAGAGACAATTCCTCCCCACAGAATATCCCTTCACAAGCATCGGAGAGTACCTAGAGGATTCTCCCCCCACCTTTGAAGAAGACGTCTCTACCACGATCGGCGAACTGATACAGGTGAACCTTGGTTGCGAGGAAGATCTGAGACCCACATTGATCAGTGTCACCATTTACTTCATGGAGAAGCAATGGTACGTGAACTTCCTTAAGAATCCCCAATATGTATTCACTTGGAGTTACAGCGAGATGCTAGGACTAGATCCCCAGGTGGCCGTCCACCACCTTGGTCTCTCGACAAACCATCGTGAGTTCAAGTAGCCTCCCAGAAAGATGCACCCTTCTCATGGTTCTAGGGTTGAGGCCGATGTTGACAAGCTTATCAAAACCAACTTCATCATGGAAGTCTAGTACCCCATGTGCTTATCCAACATTGTGCCAGTCAGGAAGAAGAACGGGCAAATCAGAGTCTGTATCGACTTCCGCAATCTCAACCGCCACTGTCCAAAGGATGATTTTCCCCTCCCAGTGATAGAGTTGTTGATGATTCCACAGCTGGGTTCCAATCCCTCTTTTTCATGGATGGGTATTCTGGGTACAACCAGATCTAGATGGTCCCTAAAGACGAGGAGTTCACCTCTTTCAGGGCCCCCGCAAGGTACTTTATATTATATGTTATGCCCTTCGGCCTGAAAAATGCAGGTTCCACCTATCAGCGGGTTGTGCACCACATTTGAATCCAATTCTCAGGACATTGGTAGAGTGCTATGTAGATGATCTGGTGGTCAAATCTCGTTAGTACCGGGACCATCTCGAGGACCTTGAGAAAGTGGTCGGTTGGCCCCGCTCCCACCACCTGAAGATGAACCCGCTTAAATGTGCCTTTAGGGTCACCTACGAGAAGTATCATGGCTTTGTTGTCAGATACCGAGACATCAAGATCGACCCATATAAGATCAAAGCAATCATCCAGATGCCTCCCCCGAGTAATATTTGTGAGCTTCGAGGTCTTCAAGGCCACATAGCCTATATACGCATATTCATTGAAAATATGGATGGCAAGTGTAATCCCTTTTCCCGGCCCATGAAAAAGGCTCTACCTATGAATGGGACAAAAAGTGCCAGACCTCAATCGAGGAAATTAATAAGTATCTTCTCCAGCCACCGGTCATGATGCCACCCATCTTCGGGAAGTCACGGGTCCTTTATGTTACCACTCTAGAATGGTCTCTCAGCGCCTTTCTCACCTAGAAGAACAATTAGGGGACAAAGAATAGCCTCTACTACCTCAGCCGCATGCTCGTCGATACAAAGAGGAGATACTACCCCATAAAAAAGAGTTACCTTGCACCCATGTTTGCCATACATAAATTAAGACATTACCTGTATCACCATGAAGTTCAGTTGGTCTCTCCGGTAGACCCACTTAAGTACATCATGAACCACCCCATGTTGACTGGCCGGCTAGCACGGTGGGCGGTGATCCTCTAGCAGTTTGACATCAGGTTTGTGTCCCAGAAGGCTGTCAAGGGGCTGGCATTGGTAGAATTCCTAGCCGCCCATCCAACCTTCATGGATCATTCCATGGAGATAGATTTTACGGATGAGGAAATACTCTCAGTCGATCATGTCGTCTCATGTTGGCAAATGCACTTCGACGGTTCCTCCCAGAGCCCCACCGATAAGAGGCTCAACGATCCAAAGCTCAACATAGTGGGGCTGGGTATCATATTTATCACCCCGGTGCAAGACATTCTGCCATACTAATTATTGCTTTCAGAAGGCTACATCAACAATGAGGCAGAGTATCGGGATCTCATTACTGGCCTCGATCTGGCCCTTGAGATCGATGTGCCCCATTTGCATGTGAAAGGGGATTATGAACTAGTCATCAATAAAGTAAATGGTGACTATGTTGTCAAAAATCTAGAGATCGTTCCATTGTTACAGTGCACCCTCCGTCTAATGGCCCGGTTTCCTTCTCAACCAGTGGTTACCCATGTCCCTCAGTCATAGAATGGTCGGGCGGACGCTTTGGTTAGCTTAGCTGTATCACTTGCAGAACCCGAGCAGGATGATCTGATTATACATGTGGCACACCAGAGATTCATTTCCCCTGTCACCCTAGAGGATGACGACGGAATGCGGTCAAGCCATCTTACCGCCAGATCCTCCATTCCAGGAGCCCCATGTTTTTCAGATGCAGTGGTTAAGGCCACTCCCGACTAGAGGGAACCATTTTTAAAGTATCTTCAAAATGGTGGCCTCCCGGATCATTGGGCCAAGCGCGAGTGAGTCCGATGTCCCACAATGTAGTTTACCCTCCAAAGTGGTCCCAGTCTTGAGTAGACCCTCTATAACTGGGGCTTCGATGGTGTTATCCTCTGTTGCATTCAAGGAGACAAGATTTCTCAGTTCATGAAAGAGGTTCATGCAGGTTCCTACGGTGCCCACCAGGCTGGGCCAAAGCTATCCCATCAGATCCGGAGACTTGGGTAAATCTGGACCTCTATGACCCATGATTGTGTTGAGTTTTTCAAGATATGCCACATTTTCCAAGTCCATGTTAACTTCCTGCATCGGCTGCTAGAGCCTCTCCACTCAACCATGTACACTTGGTCATTTGCGGTGTGGGGACTAGATGTCATGGGTCCATATACACTGGCGACATCTCACCAGTGTAGATTCATCCTAACCACTACAGACTTCATCTCAATGTGGATAGAGGTAGTTTCACTCAAAGAGGTCAATTCTCATCCCATCGTTGACTTAGTGAGCTCCAATATCATCCACTTGTTTGGAGTCCCTCACGCTGTCCTCACCGATAATGGCACCAACTTCCATGCATCCGAGCTGAAGAAATTGTATGCCATGTACAATATTTGTTTGAACGGTACCTCTCGCTATCATTTTAATGAAAATGGATAGGTCGAGGCATTTAAAAAAAACATTTCTAAAATTTTGCAGAAAATGGTTGGTCAGAACAAGAAAAGTTGTCCGGACAAGCTCCCCAACACCCTCTGGGCGTATCAGACGATGACTCGCAATTCCACCATGGTGACTCCATATTCCCTTGTGTATGGGGCTGAGGTCGCCCTGCCCATCGAGATCCAGCTGCCATTGTTTTGCACTGTAGTCTATCAACAGTAGGTTCTAGATAAGGTGGTTGAAATTCGTCTAGCTAAATCGGAATCACTCGAAGAGAACAGGCTCTGTGCCCTGCAAAATCTAGAGAGGCATCATAATAAGATAGCCAGAGCCTTCAATAAGAAGGTTCGCCTTTTATATTTTCTTCAAGGAGACCTGGTGTTGTCCCTCCGAGCGCCAATGATCCCTGGCAGGAAACCACCCAAGATGGGGTCCAATTGGGAAAGACCTTACATCATTCTTAAGGTCTACCCCAATGGAGCATACTCCTTGGTAACCATGGATGGTGAGCACATAAATCCTCGCACCAATGGCACATTCTTATAGCAATATTCTTCCAGATCCCCTGGGACCTGCATGACCCTAAACTGCACCCCAGTCCCGCACGAACTTAAACTGTATGGTCCTACATGACCCTAAACTGGACGGTCCCGCACGACCTTAAACTGTATGGTCCTACATGACCTTAAACTGGAAAGTCCCGCATGACCCTAAACTGCACGATGGTCCAACATGACCTTAAACTGTGTAGTCCTGCATGAATTTAAACTGCAACATCGTCCTATACGACGTTAAACGACATCATCATCTATTATGACTTTAAACTTTTCATTATCATCCTGCATGATAATAAACTGCAAAATGGTCCGAGCTCCATGACCCTAAACTAAGATCTCCCTCGTCCTCACTGCAAGACATTAAACTGCAAACTGGTCAGGCCTTCCTGACCGAGGCCCAGCCTCAAGCCCCATGGTCTTCCCTGATCTAGGATCTCTTTTGGGATTGTATGGTGTGTTATGGGATTGTGTCCTCATTCACGCCGGGTTACTCACCGTACCGTACACATCCCCAGATGAGATGCGTTTCATTGTCCTTCATGATGTTAAATTGTGCTTCTAGAACTATGTATGGATTGATTCCCATCCGCATTAGATATGTAAGAACACCCAGATTCTTCGTTTTGAGCCCAGCCCCAAACTCTTATCTTTGACTATCCCCCTGGGTATAGCTTCCTCGTAGGGTCCTCGCATGGTGTGGAGTATGATTACTTAGCCCCACTAATAAAAGGATTATAATGGTCGCATTATGTGCCCATGCATGTTCTTCTATCCTCCCACATCTTCACTAAACGACGATAAACTGCAAGGACTCTTTAAAACTATGTACGGCTTGATTCCCATCCTTATGGGATACATATAAACGTCCAGACACTTTTTCTGTTGGCCCAGCCCAAAATCCAGAATCCTCCCCTCATGTCAAGACATATGGAAGGGTGCATACATTTTTTCCAATTCATGTCAAGTTATCCTCGACCCGGCTGTACGTCCCCCTCCCTGGAGATGTTTGCCTCTTTAGTAGATGGTTACAATTATGCTTCACCCACTCCATGATTGGGATTCCATCACCTTCCCCACCCGGAAGGCCCCCTGAAAGGTATGGATACCAGTCATAAGGTCCCTATTACCATTAGAGGCCAACACACTCAAGGGTACCGAGCAACAAGCCGATATAAGTCCCACGTCTCGAATGTGGTCAGCGGTCGATGCTCATTTTTTGCTCACATCTCAGGTCATCATAGGGATGCTATGTTGCGAACATGGTCAACAGCCACCCTGGATCTTTGGTTCCACCCCAAGTTGTCCCAAAAATCAAGTTTACTGACTCGTTCTTCCTCGTCCCGAAGCGACAAACTCTTTTCGGGCAGGGCCAACTGTCAGTCCCCTGGCCTTAGTTCTCTATGATGGGATTGTGCGGTGTGGTGTGGCATTGTGTCCTCATTCACATCGGGTTACTCATCGTAAAATACACATCCCCGGAAGAGACACCTTATAAAACCCCCATCCTCACTGGTTGACGATAAACTGCAAGCTGGTCAGGCCTTCCTGAATGAGGCCCAGCCTCAGGCCCCTTGGCCTTTCTGGGCCCCCGTCCTCACTGCATGGAAATAAAATGCAAGCCGGTCAGGCCTTATTAACAGAGGCCCAGCCTTAGTCCTCTTGGCTTTTCCGGCCCCGACCCCCATCCTTACTACAAGACGTTAAATGAAAAGCAGTTCAGGCCTTCCTGACCGAGGCCTAGCCTCAGGCCCCTTAGCCTTCTCCGGCGCCTTAGCCCAAGTTCATACTCGGAGTGTACGACGTGGTGTAGGATTACGTACTCATTCACACCGGGTTACTCGACATTCCGTACACCTCCCCTATATAGGGAATCCTATTCCTCGACCCTTACACTCACTATAAGACGTTAAACTACGATTAGGGCAGGCCTTCCTGAAAAAAGTAAAACTATCAGGCCCCTTGGCCTTTTCATGCCCATGGACCAGGTTCTCTCTTACAGGACTGTGCAGCGTGGTATGGGATTATGTCCTCATTCACGTTGGGTAGCTCGCCATGCCGTAGACATCCTCGTTAGGGTATCCTGCCCCCTGGGTATCTTCGAGAACTATGTGTGGCTTGATTCCCATCCTTATGGGATATGTAGGACCACCCGAATGTATAGTCTTTGGTTCCAGCCACATCTCCCAGGAATTCTCCATCTCTTGGCCTCCTTCAAGTTGAGTCCCTAAACCCCTTACAATGGTTCTACCATTTATTAAGATTACTCTGGTCTAGGACCCTGAGTGTCCGATTAAATGTAGGAAAGTTCCTTCAACTTTTCAAGCTTCATGTTCCCCTTCATTTGGGCTTCCATCATCTTTCACACCCAGAGGGACCCCTAAGAATAGTCTGGATACCACGCTTAAGGGATCTCCTACAGTAAAGGGCCAATTCCCCCAAGGGTGTCAGACAACAAATTGATATAAATACTGCGTTTCAAACACAATCAGCAGTTGATAATCATTTATTCCTCATTTCAGGCTAACGCGAACAGATATTGTGTTGCGAACTTGGTCAGCAGTAATCCCTCGTCGTCACGCCAGCCCTTTTAGGCCATGAATGTTGGTAGAATGATTCACGTTATATTCGAACCCATCGTGTCCAGGTGAAATCTTGACATTCTTGGCACTATCCCTCAGTTCACCTCTACACGTCAGGGGGACAAAGCTGCAATACAGTGTCCTTCGGGGCTCCCACGGTCCGAGCTCTTAGACCATAAACTACGATCTTCATTAAGGGATATGTGTAGCTCGATCCTCATATCCATGGGATACGTAGGACCACCAAAACGTCTTGTTTTCGGGTCCAGTTTATTTTGGAGCTAGTCTCTCCCCCCATTTACCTCTTACCTCTATGTAGGCCCCTCGGCCTGAGGTCTCCCTCTTGGAATTGTGTATGGTGTGATGTGATATCATGTACCCATTCACATCAGTTATGTTGCATGGCACCGTACACATTCCCCACCTCGCATCGTATCTATTATGTCTGCGTTTCATGATGTTAAAATGCATGCTTGGTCCCATCACACAACCTGAAACTGTGACATTACCATCCTGGATGCATGACAAAAAATAGCACTGCATTGTGATGACCTCATCATAGAGGACTTCACGTTGGGTATTGGTCATACTCCATGACATTTGTCAATGCCTACTATGGCTTGATTCTTGTGGAGACGCCAAGGCTTGCTACCCTAGGCCTATCGCTTCACAAAAAAACCACTCACCTTAAAGGACAAACAAGATTTATCAAATAACACTTCTCTTGGTGGAAGGGCTAGACCCGCACGCCCCTTTCATACATCACACTGGTACCTTACCGTGTCGTGCCAACTTTCAATAACTACGTCTGTATTGATTATCATTCTCAGGAGATACGTAGGAGCACCCGGGAACTTCCCCACGGGCCCATCCTACCTTTTATGTTCGGTCCCTCGACTTGAACACTTCCCCAAGGAACACATGGTAAGTAGGGATTATGTACTCATTCACGTCTGGTTTTGTAACCACCTTACCACATGTCTCTTTCTCTCCTTACCCATTCATGGTCCGAATTAAAAGACCATAAACTAAGAACCATTCGAGAACTAGGTGCAGATTGATCCCCATCCACATGGGGTATATATAAATGCCTTTTCATTTTGCTTTAGGCCCTGATCAACTCTCGTTTTTGGTCCCTAGACCTAACCCCCCCCCCCCCCCCCGGGAACACATGGTGGTCGGAACCCCTAGTTCCCATTCATGTCGGATATTTGAGTCACCCCACCACGTGTTTGCTATGTTTCCTCCCATCTATGGTCCAAATTATAGGACCCTAAACTAATATATCCCTATGGGAAGTGACTCGACTCCCTCTATCTAGTACGTCTCGTTGTCATTTTTAGATGTGTTTTGATAAAGATACCTAAGTGAGGAATCTTCATGGAGACATTCCACTCATTCCTTGTCCAGGATTTGTGAGCTCTCTATTTGGATCCTCATCCTCTTTCACATCCAAAAGGACCCTCGGACGACATGGATTCTAGGATTAAGTGCTCTCCATGGATGATGGGCCTAAGGGCTCCCCCATCATTTCAGGCCAACGTCCCTAAGGTTCTCAAAAATCATTTGCGACATGGTATCGTGTTTCGAACATGGTCAACGTTCGACCCTCATATGTCTGTCTCCACTCCATGCTAACACAATGTGGATATTTCATTTTCACCATGGTTAACGGCTATCCTCCATCATCACGCCACCATCATTGTGGTCCAGATTTATAGCTTCATGATTCACTCATTTCCACTCTCTCATGTTCAAGTGGAATTCCGACATACTCAGCTCTATCTCTTCTCGCGTCTAGGTGCGCTTCTTGGATGAGTTAGCATCATTGGGCCGATATTCACCGAGTGTCCCTTCGTCCAAACATGCCCCTTCCTGTGTCGTGAAATTATCATCATTACTTCTTTTTTCTCACACCGATCACGACTCACGTGGGGTTAATTGTTTTGGTAGGATGTGTACAAATTCGGATCGGCTTCTTATTGTCCCGCATGAGGTTAAACTATGCTCTCATAACTACGTATGGATTGATTTCCATCCACATGGGGTACAAAGGAATGCCCTCCGTATATTGTCGAATATTTCGGAGATTCTGGAGGAGAATCCTCGGTTGCCCTAGCACCACCAGACACATAACTGGACGCTGCCACACGTGCGGGTTCCGATGATCCTGCATCACCACCCACTGAGGGGAGAGAGTGAGGCCAGTGTACAAGTTCATCCTGTACGGTGCAAACATTGATAAGAAGTCCATTATGGCATGAGAGCAGACCATGAGGAAAGAAACTTGTAATGTTAGGTTGAGTGCCTCCGTGAAATCATAGAGACCCAAGTCTTGATCGTCGACTTTGCCTTGCTCTAATGAGCTCCCTCCACTGACCTCGTCTCACTGAGAGGATTCATCTGAATCTTCTTGTAGGGGGAAGCGCTCCCTCATCTCAGCGGCTAATAGTTATGGGTGAACCTTCTGATCCACCATTACCCTCACCTGGTCTGTCATTGGACGCATGGCACCCCCAGAATGTACGTAGTCCTCCAGCTCATCCAGATATTTCTCTGCCTCTGCCGGGGAAACTGCGAAACCAGCCCAGATGGGGCATACACCCGTTAAATCCATTCCGAGGTGGTACAGTTGTTCCCATATATTGGATGGATTTAGGTGTTGCCGGTTGATGTCCCATATTTCCCTGGAGTTCGGGAAAACAACATTCTCTGGCATGTCGATATGGCACAACCACTTCCCCTGAGCCTGAGTGGATATCCTGCAGAATCCCCTCGGTGGCCGCCCCTCCGGATGGCTCTGCTCTTCCGATACCACCAGGTCTACTACCACTGCTATCTCATCCTCAGGTGGTGTAGGTCTCGCCACCATGGCAGCCCCGCCACTGTGAGGGGCCCTTTCAACCCTCCGACCCCGACCTCGGGATTGGTGTGGCCCACCATCACCAACTCGAATGGTTGGCTGCTTCAGCATTTCCCCCTGATAAGCTGCCTCCCAACTTATGGATTACTCCTTCACCATTCTAAATGCAGAAGTAGGAGGAGGAAATGCATTTCGAATTTTCCTATCATCCCATGTGAACATGGGACACAATTATCTCATCAAACATGGGTGCTCCTCGTGGCACACCTCCCAGTAGACCTGCGGGGTTAGCCACTGTAGGTACCATAATTTCCTTACAAACCGGTGTGGGGTGTACGGCTCAAAGAGAGGCTGGCGGTCCACCCGTGCCACCAAGACTCCACCTCGGAAGTCCAGGAGATTGGCCCAGTACTCTTCCGTCCCCTAACCATTGTTGTTGAGTACCCCCGTCGGTAAGGGAAACAAGTGGCAATTAAACTCGTCCGCCTTCCACACCTGGTTTAGTACCAACGGTACGGTTAACTTGGCTGGAATGCTCTTGGAAGCATTCAGAATGGATGGGCTGAAGTTTGACCCTGGAGGAGAAATGGGGTTCGGATATTCGAAAACCCTCCTGATGTGCACCACGATCCACCCATATAGAAGATGGAAGGGCCCTCATATACTCGGCGGTTTATTGACCTCACTAACACGCCGTAGCATCATGTACAGTCTGGAGAACATCGGAATCCCCAGCTTGACCCACCCCCCTATGGACAACATGGATTCCATGATGAATGAGCTGGGCCTCACCCCCATGTTGGTATCCCTAACTATTATGATCCAACTACAGATAAGGGCCACGATAAACAATGCCAATCAAACTATCGCCTATTGCATGGTATTGACACTAAAACCCCAGTTATTCTATTGGTTGTCCTCCAAAAGCAGCCAATACGAGTGCTCCTTGCCCCGTTGAGCCCCCTTTGGGAAAGTTCGAGGCCTCGGGGGAAACTCTCGATCTTTCATGATGTTCAGGAACTGCTTGATCCACTTCTTAATGTGGAAATCCATGACCGCTTCTCTATCATCTCTGAGGACCAGTCCCATCAGTGTCGACGCCAGCCGCGACATCTGCTCTAGATCCTCCCACACACTCATAACGTGGAGGAACTCATCATGAATAGCCCCCATGATCAAGACCCCCAAAATCAAATGGACATCCCATAGGCTGATTCCAACCTCCCCATGGTGCAAGTGAAATGTGTTGGTCCTGGATGAACATATGCTCAAAAGCTCCGGAATCAGCTGTTTCGGTTGATATATGTGGAATTTGGAGGCCCAGGCCGCCTTGTAAAAACCCACTCTCCTTAGCTCGACACCGAACTCCTCACATGAGGCACCTAACTAGTAGTCCCATGCCCAATCGTTGGTGATGTTTCCGCCCTGGCATATGCCCCACTCATCAGACCACCCTTTCTTCGAATCCCTCAAAGCTACCTTCAGTATGGTGCGGTACATGGGAGGGGGAATCTCTGGTTGCAATGGATTCCCATAACTGTTGTTCAGATGGTTGTACAACCAGTTGGTGGTAACAGGTGTGAAGTCATCCTACGCATGACCATCAGCCGCCCTGAACCATTGGTGCTGGCATGGCGTGCTTCTGAACCAGCAAGCTGGTTCGACCCTACTCGCCTTAGGAATGAAGACATCATCCCTTATCCCGAATCCATACAAGGGAAGCCTCGTTCAAATAGGATAGTAATTTTGTCTCTATGATAACAATTTAGTCAAAGAAAAATGGTCTGAGAGGCATAGGACTAGCTCCCCAGGCCCATACAGTTGTCCATCTCATCCTTCCGGTCGGAGTACGCAAGCACCCCCTCGACAGCTTCTTGATGGGCCATTTGTTTTTAAAGGATTTGGAAATTTTATCACTCAGGTCAGGAAGCCTGCTCATGGAGCTCCTTCGCGAAGCAGAATCGCGGAGCCTGGCCTTGGCCTGCAAGCAGACGTTCGCATGGCTCAGCCATGGAGTCAAAGACTCGCAGTTCACCGTGAAGCTCGATTCACTGAGAGCAGACGCAGAGTACGCGGAGCATTGAGAATCAGGAGCATAAAAGGAAAATATAATGGAGAAGGGAAAGGAAAAAAGAGAGGTTCACCCCCTATTTATAGGCAGAAGCCCTCAGAACTTCGCGGTGCGTCCATCCCACGCAGAGCATCACGGCACGTCGGACACGCATAGCCCCTGCCCGCCTCGCGCACCCTCTTCGCGAGTCTACACTGCTAACGGCCGATGATTTTGGCGATTTCCCTAATACTTCGACCATTGATCCCTCCATGGCTCCATGTTTGAGGGGGGGGGGGATTTTTGGTTTCAAAATGTTGGATGAAAAAAATGAAGAAAGATAGTCCTCGCGACCTGACTCGCGAAGCCACGACGTGGAGTCCCGGCAAGCAACACGACTTCCGCGAAGAAAAGGAGGCGGTATGCTCCACAAACACCCATGAAGTTCGTGAGCCCGCCGCGAAGAAAATGAGGTGGTGTGCTCTGTGAAATCCCCTGACGTTCGCGAGCCCGCCACGATGAAAAGGAGGCGGTATGCTCCACGAACACCCCTGACGTTCATGAGCTCGCCGAGGAGGAAAGGAGGGGGTACGCTCTGCGAATGCCCATGATGTTTGTGAGCCTACCACAAATAAATAAAGGTGTTATGCTCCACAAATTCCCCTGATTTTCGCGAGCCCACCGCGAAACAATGGAGGTGGTACGCTCTGTGAACAGCCGTGACGTCCACGAGCCCGCCGGGAAGGAAAGGAGGCGGTACGCTCCGCGAACGCCCCTAACATCCGCGAGCCCGCCGCGAAGAAAATGATTTGCTACGCTCTACGAATGCCCCTGACGTTCATGAGACCACCAAAAATAAATGGAGGCAGTACGCTCTGCCAACGCCCTTGACACTTATGACCTGCTGCAAAGCAACCGCAGCCCTCTTCGTGCCGTGTCAGCCCGGCACTGCGGCACCTCTTGCCTATAAATACCGAAGTCCCACAGAGCCCAAGGATGAACAATCCGACCATTCGACTTCTCAGCTCCCGAATCGTGAAGCACCTTTTTCTCTGCGAACCATGAGCTATGCGAGGTATTTTCGCTTTGCGAGGAGCCTCCCCATTGTCTCGTTTTGATCCCCTCTTCCGAGAGGGATGACCTTCGCGAAGCCTACGAGAATTCGCGAAGGGGATCCCTAAGGGGACCCGGGTTGTCATGGAGTGTTTATGCTTTGGGAAACACCCCTCTTGTACACATGATCCACATGCCAAGGCAGGATCACTGTACTTCATGAAGCACACTGCTTCACGACACTTTGCTTCGTGAGGCACCTATGCTTTGTGAGGCAGTGCTCCGCGAACACCCTTACACTACTCAAAGAACCCCCCATTCGCACCCTCTTCCCCATTCTAAGGCTAAGGAACCCCACTTCACGAAGCACATCCCTTCTCCAGTGCCCTCCACTATGCAGAGAGACCGAGCTCCACCCGGCCCCTGCCTGTGGATCCCTCTGCTTGGAAATTCCTTTTCCAGTGTGACCCTCCAGGTTTGCAAGATGTGATATCAATGTCCCTTGGATGATACCTCCAGTGGAGTTTCTTCTCCTAATTCTTCTTCACATAGGCATGCTAACGACTATTGCTTCTTCACATATTCACGTTAACATGAAACCCTCGATGGTTCGCTATGCGACCCCCCTTTTACACGGCATTGCCGGTACCTTCCCTCCCACAAGGAGCAGAGGGAACCGGTTATGTATGTCCTAGGGGTCTGGAGTAAACCCTCCTCATCCGAGCTGCAGGACGTTAAACTGGTAAGAAACCTCATACTCCACACATGACGTTAAACTATGACATCGCCTCGGGCGTCTCACGCGGGGTCCCCCCCACCTTGGACATTTTCCATGCCCCCTGGCCTCCATAGGGGATGATATCATCCTTCCAGATCATAGGGGATGATATCCTCCTTCTAGGAGTGGCTTTTGTCTGTGGGGGAAGGGTGCCCATCTTGGTGTAAGCCCTTAGTCCTTCGTACTGAAGGTAGCACCCATGAAACTCCGTACTTCCCCTCTCCCTTTGCGATTTTTTCCCTAAGGCCTCCATCCTGGAATAAGTCCCAGCATCGTGGGCCGTCCAACGCGTAAGCCTCCCTTCGCTTCCCACATATGCACCATTCACTACGTGATCGTCAGGTCTCTGGTGCCTCGTGTTTCTCACACCAAGCATGACTCACGTGGGCTTAGAGTAAGCACCGACGCTGACCCAAACCACATCATGTGAACAACGAGGACATTGATCCATGTCTATACATGCTACCTAGGAAGCCTCCATGAGGATCAAGCCCACCACCAGTGGACCTCTGGGTTCACCTTCACGTCGTTTCGCCAGCACCCACATTCTTTGTGAACTATTAGGCCTTTGATCCATGTCACGACATGGTACGTAGGAAGCCTCACGAGTTTCAAGCCCATCATCCACCTGGACCAAGGTCCATCTTCACATCGGGTCACTGACGAAACCTATTCCAAACTACGAGGACTTTGATCCATGTCAAGGCATGGTATGTAGGAAGCCTCATGAGGTTCAAGCCCAACACCCATTGGACTAAGTTCCACCTTCACGTCGGCTCACTGATGAAACCCTCCCCGAACTACGAGGAATTTGATCCATGTTAAGGCATGGTACGTAAGAGGCCTCCCTATCTTTTAAGCCCATCACCCATCGGACCAAGGCCCCCCTTCACGTCGGTTCACCGGTATCCTTTCTGAACTATAGGGTCTTTGATCCATTCTAAGGAATGATACGTAGGAAGCCCCCATGAGGTTCATTCCCACCATCCATGTGGACCAAGTTCCTTCATCACATCGGTTCTCGGACATGCCCCCGTCCCGCATGATGTAAAAAATTATATCCCAATCCAGAGGTAATCCATTGTGATCCCACCATCTGGTTGTTCCGACACCCCTTCACGTCGGTTCAACACAACCTTTCCATCCAAACTATTAGGACTTTGATCCGTGATAAGTAATGGTACGTAGGAAGTATCTTCGAGGATCGAGACAAAAACCATCGTCCGTCCTGATTCATACCCGGGCCGCCACATCCCGGTGATGTCATGCCCTCCTCATTCCCCTCCACAGTACTCTGGAATCCGCCCACATGATTGCCCCAATACCGGTGTTCCCTAAAGGGGGATCTTCAATCTGATCCACTCTAGCTAGTGTTATGATCATCCAGATCTATCTCCGCTGGACGTTAAACATGCGGCATACCATGTGTTAAACACAGGAAGCTGAGGAAAACCTCAGATACATGCCAATGGAATATGATTCCCCACGCTTGATGTGGGATGTATCAAGCTTCTGAACCCTTAAGAAGACCTATAATAAGGGACAAAAGATAGACATGCCAATTCCCCAGCATTCAAACACGTTAATGATGCCTCGACGTGACTACTCCCCCAACTGAAGGTTGCTGCCCTGACCAGACCCCTTGGAATGTCCTAACAGAAGCAATGTAATTAACAGGCATCCTTGGAAACATGGAACTGGGAATATTTTCACGAACAAAGTATTAAATCTATGAGGGAGAACCAGACTAGGTGACAAGTTCCAAGGTGAAATCCACAGAAGGAAGAACTGACATCCCATCATCTCGTTTCGATCAAGGAGCAGATGTCCTTGAATAAGAATCGAATTCCACCCGCCTTTGGAAAGTGGGAATGCGGGGTAATAAAAAGCCACGCATGTCGCGCCCAAGTAGATGGACATGAGCGCCCTGGCGAAAACGTCGGAAACAAGTATTAAATGAGGCTTACCCTTTACTATCACTTGAAAAGTCATCCAATACTGGATGAATTTCTGGGGTAATCTCCATTTCTAAGGGCATGAAGTCGTCGAGAGTATGAGATAACGATGACATTGGCAAGGGAATTTTTTCCCCTATGCCACCTATGATTTCTCTTATGTGAGGAGGACTACTTAGATGGAAATGCAGAAGTAGTAGCTACAACTTATGAAGGCTCTGGACAATTCAGGCATTCAAAAATGACACCATGGGCATGGGTGACTATTTTACGAGCCATCCAATCATCATAATTCTAGGACCCATTGTTTAAAACCTGATGCCATTCACCTTTTATGTCGCTGCTTCTCTCTGGCCTCACAAAGATACATGCCACCTATGTAAAATCTGGGCTTAACCAGACTAGGTTGTTATCCACCTTCTCTTGATGCCAGTCATTGAACACATAGTACTGCATAAGAGTGTGCCCAATGATCCGATGATAGGGGATGCAATTGGGGAGATCAGTGAGGTTTGCCTCTTCCGGCCTACTGTAGTCAGAAAAATGTACAATCCCCTGCTCCATAGAACTGCATAAGTAACCAGGGAACTGAGCCTCATTGAATGAGTAGGTCCGGTTCCTCCTGTCCGGGAAGGAGGCCCTTGGAGCCTAACACTGACGAAGGGCTGGAGGAGCCTATCAAGGAGGTGAGGCCTAGTTATCTTGCCCAGGAGGTGGTAGCACATTCCACGATGGAACCTACCGATTTTGAGGTGGGAGCTACTGGACCGGAGGCCGCGTCTGATGTTGGGGGCCTCTGCGAGGCAGTGTAGGTTTCTCCATAGGTACAAACACCTGTTTTTTGGGGGCCTCTATTTGAGCCACTGCATTGGGCTCGGCCCTTGCGGCTCTTCTCGCAGGGATTACTGGAGGTAATAAACATGCCTTCATAGCCTGATGTAAGGCTTCCTCTAGGTGTTGGGCCTTATCAAAGAAATCTTAGAATCCCACATGGTAGTTCTGGGTGATCATTTAAGGGACCAATTCCATCTTGATATTACCTTATCATGTTGTTAGCAATTCCTCATGAGTCAGCGGCATGTCAAGAGAGTATGTGAGTCCTTTCCACCGGGCGATAAAGTTTACAGTGCGCTCATCAAGATTATTCTTTCACTTGAAGAGGACCGCGATACTTGTCTTCCGAGTGGTTAGAGTGAACTAGTAGATAAATTGCCTATGAAGGTCTTCATAACTGGTTACTGATCTGATGGAGAGAGGGTTATAACAAACAAACATCATCCCTTACAATGCCTTTATGAAGCCTCAGTGTTTGGAAACATCTTGTTGCACCGAAGTTCCCATCATGGATCCACGCCTTAAGATAAAGTAGGAAAAGTGTTGTGGTGGATCCCATGTACAATTAAAGGGGGATAAAGTGGAATTTATGAAACTCTTGGGTGCTGGAATATAATCCACCCATGCAGTATATGGATTTCCATTAGGCGGGATTGCGACCTATCGAGTTTATAATGCTTCGAGGTGGGCGATCATCCCTGCCATTTGATCATCTGGGAAGGTATTCCTCCCTTGACGTGGATCCATGACCACTAGAGTGTTGGAGGGTTCTTCAACATGATAAACAGGCACATCAGATCACGTTGAGGCTGGTGGAACGAACTTTTGAGTAGTTGGGGGAACCTGAGGTGGGTCTCGAGGATTGTCACACCGTTCAGGAAGATTTGGCGACAAAAACCGTGGCCTCTTACTGTAAGTTCCCGCAGCAACCCTATTTGTGTGTGCAGGATGGTCAGGGTCACCTGAAGGCAATTTTCTGAGGAGAAATTGTACCTGCCCCTACTTCCCTAGCTGAGGATCACCGTAGTTTGGCTGTTACTCTGCAGTATATTCAGTAAAGAGGTTGTCGACCATATTTTTCTGTTTGGTGAGTTACTGATGCAACAAGGCATTTTTAGGATCATATCCCACCATCTACACCGATCCAGATGGGTTGGAGGGTTTTACAGCTTCGAGGTGTTCCTTGCCCTTGTTGGGATTACGGTTGAGGACTAGTACCTCGGTGGGCACGAGAAGACCCAGTAGATTTCTATACTGGTGAGTAATCCTTCCCAACTGATCCAAGTGGTATGAAACTCCCTCAGGGTTTTGGTCCTCTCCATAAAGCTGTAGCTCTTTTTCAACCCCAGTAGGTTGGCCATGTTAACCGCTACCCTCTCTAGAGGCATATCCTATATGTTTCTCAGAAAATCAGGTTGGTGTTGAATGGAATTGAAATGGAGGGCTGCGTACTGCCCCCAAAAATGCATTTTCACATGGGGAGAAGCCTCCTTGATTACCATGTGTAGCACATTCATGCTCATGATGCATCATTGTTGGAGGGTCCTATGGCGGTATGTTGACTCAGGGCACTGGGCCACGAGGTGTACGACCAAATCAACTAAACGCAATTGTTCTCCAATATCTTTGATGTTCACCTGAATCTTGGTGTAGGACCCTCTTAAATGACAGGGGTAGAAATGAGTCACCCAAAGGGTATGGAAAAAGCTTCTGACCTCATCCTAGGTGAGTGCTTCTGGCACCCAGAAATTGGGCACTATAACTGACAATAACAACTCTGAGAAATTGTCCACTGCATGAATATCCAATAATCTACTTAGTTCAGATTTGGGGTCTGACCCTTCTTTGCCCCACTCGTAAACCGGAGCCGGATGGGGAACCAGTAGCGGTACTGAGGCAGAATGCATAGATGGCAAGCTGCCGATGGGGAATATGGCGAGTGAGCTGAAAAACCGCCCCATCTTGGGTTATCATTCAATGTGTGTAGAGACATAGCCACCACATTGCGGTAATACGTTATGAAAACCGTAGGTTCTGGATCAAGGACTATAGATACTGAAGATGTTCCGCACTACAACTCATACTCCATTGGTCCCTATAATAGATCAATCTGATCTCTGGTTGAGGTAGATAGAGCCTCTGGTGATGATGGCAGTGATTGCATGGATGGAACCTGTGGAGTTGAAAATATTTTGTCCTCCTGGATATAACTACAGAGGGAGGTGGGAATCTGATGTACCTCACATTCTAGAAGTATGATGCTGATGCAACTTGTTCCTTCTCCGACCCTTGAAACGAAGGATCTAGGTGAGGGTTCCATCACTGAGTCATATTCCGCCACAGAATATGAGAAGAAAACCGGTTTGATCTCAGTCTCAATGTTCTCAGTATTTTTTTTATGGATGTGATGACCTACCCTTCTGCCCCAGAATGGTTCTTGTAACACCCCGAGATTTTATGAAAAATATTCTTTTTAATTTTATTAATGTCTTGTGTTATACTCTACACCAAAAGGATCTTTCACAATACACTTCTCTGACCTGGCTTGAATTACACGTAATCACAACCTTCCTCGATAGCGTGTGTTGTACGCAACACCGAGTTTCGCTAAACAACGATATGCTATTAAGATATTATTAAAACTAGCCGTTATGAATAGTAATAACCACTTTTTGAAATTTAGTAAATTTTATTTTTCAAAATGGAATTCATTTTTGGATTCGTAATATCGAAATTAGCTTAGGGTGAAATTTTGGTACTTTTCGGATAACTTTCATATTCTGATGAATAGTGAAAATTACTAAATTATAATTAAAAACAACTTTTTTAATCGAAATAATTAATAGTGATAAATTATTAATTGAGTGGTTTTAAAGTATATTTAGAATATATTTTTACAATTCAATACAATTTTGGTCATTGTATGTAATTTTACATTTAAACAAGACATAAACAAGTGTCAATCTTTTGATAGATATTGTTTCTTAAAAACACGCTATTTGTTTTAACAGCGGGATTTAATTATAAAATTAATTAATGCAACAACTATGTTATGAATATGGTAAAATAGACTTCATTTTTGAATTTGGAATATGAAATATAGCTTAGGATGAAATTTTAGCATTGTTCTGAAAAACATCAATTTTTGATGAATAGTGAAACTACTAAGTGGTAGGTTAAAAAACTGAATTTTGCATAAAACTTAATTTTACCGCTTCTGTGAATGGAATTTCAAAAATCTGAGAGACACGGTTAATATCAAGGACTAAAATGTGGTTCAATGAGATGAAAATAATTTTTTGGTGAATAGTAACTTTTTACTTTTTTTACCGCGGTTAATAGTAAATTGGGTAAATAAGGGTAAATATGATATTAATATTACCCTAACACATGTCCTAATTCTATTGGACAAGTGTAATTCGACCAAAAACAAACTCAGGAATAAAATATGACCATTTAGGTCCCCTTGGATTAGATTAGGACATTTATTATTAATTCATTTAAAGAAAGGTTAAAATAGTTAAAATCAAAGTTTAATAAGTAAATCATTTTTAATATGGGGTTATACATAAGATAAATTCTATTGTAAATATTCATTAGAAAGCTAAAAAGATTTCCTACATGATGGTATTTTATTTGTAAATTTTAGACATCAAATAATTTAATTAATTTATGACACAAATATGATGCAGTAATTATCTTATTTATGAAATATTGACATAATTGATGTTATAAACACAAAAATAAATGTAATTTGAGAATTTTTATGAATTACACTAATTTTATAGGTTACTACGATATATTAATGTTGATTTAATCAACTTGGTTCGAACATTTAATTCTGTTATGACTTTCACAAAAATCATATATCAAATAGTGTCAAAATTGACACAAAATAGTTTTTAAATCAAATATTATATTATTAATTGTTATTTTATTCCTAAAAATCTAAGGTTCGGCCAAATGACTTAGATAAGGATATATATATTAATAATAAACAATTTGGGGTTCGTTTGGCATGTTATAGTAAGTGTATTAACCATATAGTGAAAGAAAACAAAAAGACACGGTAAAAGTAAAATTATTTAACTTAGAGTTAAATCTAATTGATAAGGTTTAAAATAAGATCCAAACATGTCTAAATTTGATTGGTTGATGAGATTACAACCCTATATCATCTAATATTCGAATATGAGTCATTTTTGGAGGTTTTTAAGTGGGGTTAGATTTATTATAAATTAATATTTTTAAGAATTCCTAAGGTGCCCCTCTCCTCCCCTATAAAAGGACACCTCCTCCCCCTCCTCCTCACACCAATTTGAGCACTCAAGCTCGGCCAACCCCTGCCAAAATTCCTTCTTCACTTCCCTAGCAACATCCTAGAGGTTCTGGTCTTCCTCAAAGACCAATTCTAGTGCCCTAAGAGGAGGTCTCAAAGAGGCACTTCAAAGAAGAGGTAATTACCGTTACCAATTCTTTCATCTTTATTTCTTCTTCCACTTCTTCTTCTTAGGTTGTTTCATTATGAAGTAATAACATAAGTATCACTCATATACTGATATGTTATTATAAGTATGAAACAACCCTATTTCACCATCTATCCATCCTACGGAAAAAGAAATCACCGCGCGTGCGTACGTACGGAATACCGTCTCCACGCCGTGGTGTAATCTATTTTCCACCACCACCTTACATGGATGGGTATAATGGTGTAAAGAATAACTATAAATAGTTATTACAACATCATATTGATTCTGATATATTGTATAATCCACTCAAATTCAATTCAATATTTATTGAAATGATATCATCGCTTGTGCGTACGTACGGACTACCGTCTCCACGACGCGATGAGATTCATTCTCCATGTTAACCATTTAAGAATGATTATAATGTATATATAAGAAATAATAATGAAATATATGAAATTATAAAGCTACTGGATTTATGTATATATATACATATGTATGTTATCTACTTACTTCCATTTCAGGACAATAAGGAAAGAAAAACAGCGTTCATGCGTACGTACGGACTACCGTCTCCATGAACGGTGTTTTTCATTTTATTTATCTATCTATTATATATATATATATACTGAATATATATGATATATAAATCATATTTTATATTCTGGAAGTAAGTAAATCATGATATAAGTAAAAATGATGTCAAGAACAACAAGTCAAAACACCTACGATAAATGAAACGATTTTACCCAAAACGCTTCTTTAACATGGAATTTACAAAAGAACGGGTAATATAATGTCATAAGTGAACCATATATGATATCATAACAATGAATATGATTCTGTAATAAGTCAATAACATGATTTAAATCATTATACAGGAGGTTCGGACACTTACAAAGCAAGTCGGACCTAAGGTAAGGGAAATATCACAATCTCATTTTTATCCGAGATTGTTTATTCGTATGTATTTACTGGGGTGTATTTTATCATCCACATCCATGTTACCTCAATATGTAATATTATTTCCATCCACCTACAATTGTTTAAATCCAATTTTACCCTTCTATGAGTTTTTAGTAAAGGATATGAAAGGAATCTTTTTTCGTTTTTCGTACGAGGTACTTTTTGACTTTTCCGAAAAAAGTACGAAGAATGTTTTTTTTAACTTATACGGCACGAACGGATTTATACTGTTTTATAAAGCCTTATTTTCATGAAGCTTCCTCTAAAAGATTTCATGACTATTTTCAATAAAATCTCTTCCTTTTAAAATTGCATGATGTTTTGTGAAAAGTAATTGATTTTGAAGAAGAAAGGATATTTTCCTCAAGAATTCAATTCAAGTGTTTTATCAAAATTATTTTCCATATAAGATAATAAAGGGTTCTGTTTCTATCCATATTTTTACATTGATTTGACTATGTTGTGATGAAATTATGTTTATGAATTCCTTTATCTTATATGAATGGTTTTATGATGTCATGTTGTTTAAAAATCCCATTTTTATTACATGGGTTATGCAATGATGTATGATTTATGATTTTGTGGCACACATAAGAAAGGATTCATTAAGAGATGGGTGGGACCTATATCTCCCTCCAATGCATTGGGTAAAGATTTCATATCTCATGAGATAGACATGGCTGGAATGGTAGGTTATACCGATTCAGTGAAACAGGACTGAAACGAGGATTACTCGATTCAGAAAGGGACTTTGTCCACTAAGATAGTCTTGGCAATGAGTCTTTACTAACAAGAAATGATTCTCTATGATTATGTGTGTATGCCACAATGAGTAATGTTTTAAGTAAGGGTTTCATTTTCACTACTATGATTTATCCCATGTTATGAAATTATGCTCTCTTTTGCAGGTTAAGATTTCCAAAAATGTTATGTTCTTATGAAAATTATGTGATTGATATTTCTTTTGTTTACCCTTACTGAGGATTTGAGCTCACCCTTTTATGTTTTCTTTTCCCCAGGATATAAAGAAAGGTTTTAGGTAAAAAAAAAAGAAGATCTTTGTGGGAGATTTTGAAGATCTTTCACCAGGATTAGAAGATTACGTTCCGAGTTTCCAAAGACACTAAACTATTACGATCCTTGTGTGTATATTTTTGTTATGTATTAAGTATTCCGCAAAAGTAATGTAATGTTCATGTACGTCAAGATACGGGTCTCTACAGTTGGTATCAGAGGAAAGGTTTAGTCAACCTTTGGAAACTAGGATGCGAAAACGTTAGTGAGATCCCTAGAGATATTTCTAAGGTATGTCTAGGGATGTCCCTATAGATAAGTATACGTATAGGATATAGTCCTAGAACTACGGTAACGATCTTAGAATTTAACCTAAGATGTTAGATATTGAGGGTTCTTCCCCTTTACTATGTTGTCTTCCCTAGCATGATTTCGTCTCTCACAAAATTCTTTTTGTGTTTTAGTTAATGGAGGGAACCAGAAGGAATTCGGTTAACATTGAATCCAATGGACAAATTGGTGACTATGAGCAACAAAATTGTGTAATGCCTAAAGATAAAGATATTGTGATTATGCCAAATCAGTCATCACGATATATGATTAACAAGGTGAAATTTAGTGGTATGCCTAATTCATCAAAGAAGAGGAAGATAAACTATTATGCATGTTCGCATGTTGAGGAGCATAAAGAAAGGAAGATTGAGATTTCTAAAGAACGGAAGAAGAACCTTGAGGAATACCTCAAATGGAGGGACCGATGTTATCTGTGTGGAGAAAAGGGTCATAGGGTGACAGACTGTTATAGAGTTCAATGTCTTATTTGTGGAGAACATGGGCATTACCCAACTCAATGCCCTAACCTAAAAAGATACTTCTAAATCAAGGAAGGACTTATTCCAGGACAGTCATTGATGTGGATGGACTGAAGTGTTTATGTATTGGTATTCAAGAATAATGTTGTTGAGGTACTTTTATGGTGTATTGGAATATTTATGTATTGGTCTAATGTGGTATTCGAAGTGATTGAGATATTTTTGGAAATAAGATGATATGCGCATAATGAAGGGATAAGACGATAATGAGATGTTTGATTGTATTCATGAGCTCATGATTTATATAAGGACTAAGTGATATCACGGTTTGAGTATATAGAATTTTGAGGATTTTGGTATGTGGAAAGTGTTAACTTTTAACTGAATTCATGTTTTCACAAGAGAATACATGATTAAGGCCTTTGAATGTTTGGAATGTAACCAACAAGACATATCTTATGATATATGGGGATCAACGATGGTATTAAATCTCTGGTAATCGTTTTCACTATATTATGAGAGTGGACTGCAGTATTATGGATAAGCCTAAAGATTAGAATGGATTATGTTGGACATAAGTTAGTATTGTTTAAGGATAGAAGATTTTCGATATTATTGATGGGATGTTATAGTAAAATAGCTTTAGAAAAAGGACAACCTGCAGGACGGGCGACATCCCATCGCTTCGGACAAGGCTGTGGGAATCGAACCCACAACCGAAGTGCGACTGGCCTTTATCGCCTACCACTGGCCTACAGGAAGTCCCCGTTTAGTAGAAACTAGTTTTATTTTATTAAGCGGTATGATATATGAAGTATAAGTTCATTTTTGGAACCATATATGATTAATCTCACTATAAGATGGACTTATAACTTTTGCTAACCCTTTGTTTGAAATAGATGGAATGACCCATCCTTCTATCACATGATCTGCTAATGCTTCACGAATAACAAATTCCACTTCATTTCTTTATGATATGAAGTGGAAATTGTTCAAGGCACGAACAATAGTGCGACTGTACCAAAATAAAGTAAGTATTTATTCTAATTCAAATTTTCAACTTTAGGGAAAATGATCTTGAAAACCAAAAATGTTGTCCTAGTGATCTTATACCCGATGAATCAGATGGTACCATAGATCGTCACAAATTTATGGATTTGTGATTACTGGATTTTTCATAGCCATGTTCTCTACCACTCTCCATCAGAACATGATGGTTAGATTTCTCTTCCATATCCATATTTTCACCTATGTGGAAACCCAGTGATTAGTTTATTTGGGTAATCATTACATTTCATACTTTAGTTTTTAATGACAAGTTTTGGTATTCCTTTTTACGATGTGGGTTTCTATTAAAGAAACTTTCGAATAGTAAACCATTTATAACCCCGACGAATTTCGAGGGCGAAATTCATTTTAAGGGGGGTAGAATGTAACACCCCGAGATTTTATGAAAAATATTCTTTTTAATTTTATTAATGTCTTGTGTTATACTCTACACCAAAAGGATCTTTCACAATACACTTCTCTGACCTGGCTTGAATTACACGTAATCACAACCTTCCTCGATAGCGTGTGTTGTACGCAACACCGAGTTTCGCTAAACAACGATATGCTATTAAGATATTATTAAAACTAGCCGTTATGAATAGTAATAACCACTTTTTGAAATTTAGTAAATTTTATTTTTCAAAATGGAATTCATTTTTGGATTCGTAATATCGAAATTAGCTTAGGGTGAAATTTTGGTACTTTTCGGATAACTTTCATATTCTGATGAATAGTGAAAATTACTAAATTATAATTAAAAACAACTTTTTTAATCGAAATAATTAATAGTGATAAATTATTAATTGAGTGGTTTTAAAGTATATTTAGAATATATTTTTACAATTCAATACAATGTTGGTCATTGTATGTAATTTTACATTTAAACAAGACATAAACAAGTGTCAATCTTTTGATAGATATTGTTTCTTAAAAACACGCTATTTGTTTTAACAGCGGGATTTAATTATAAAATTAATTAATGCAACAACTATGTTATGAATATGGTAAAATAGACTTCATTTTTGAATTTGGAATATGAAATATAGCTTAGGATGAAATTTTAGCATTGTTCTGAAAAACATCAATTTTTGATGAATAGTGAAACTACTAAGTGGTAGGTTAAAAAACTGAATTTTGCATAAAACTTAATTTTACCGCTTCTGTGAATGGAATTTCAAAAATCTGAGAGACACGGTTAATATCAAGGACTAAAATGTGGTTCAATGAGATGAAAATAATTTTTTGGTGAATAGTAACTTTTTACTTTTTTTTACCGCGGTTAATAGTAAATTGGGTAACTAAGGGTAAATATGATATTAATATTACCCTAACACATGTCCTAATTCTATTGGACAAGTGTAATTCGACCAAAAACAAACTCAGGAATAAAATATGACCATTTAGGTCCCCTTGGATTAGATTAGGACATTTATTATTAATTTATTTAAAGAAAGGTTAAAATAGTTAAAATCAAAGTTTAATAAGTAAATCATTTTTAATATGGGGTTATACATAAGATAAATTCGATTGTAAATATTCATTAGAAAGCTAAAACGATTTCCTACATGATGGTATTTTATTTGTAAATTTTAGACATCAAATAATTTAATTAATTTATGACACAAATATGATGCAGTAATTATCTTATTTATGAAATATTGACATAATTGATGTTATAAACACAAAAATAAATGTAATTTGAGAATTTTTATGAATTACACTAATTTTATAGGTTACTATGATATATTAATGTTGATGTAATCAACTTGGTTCGAACATTTAATTCTGTTATGACTTTCACAAAAATCATATATCAAATAGTGTCAAAATTGACACAAAATAGTTTTTAAATCAAATATTATATTATTAATTGTTATTTTATTCCTAAAAATCTAAGGTTCGGCCAAATGACTTAGATAAGGATATATATATTAATAATAAACAATTTGGGGTTCGTTTGGCATGTTATAGTAAGTGTATTAACCATATAGTGAAAGAAAACAAAAAGACACGGTAAAAGTAAAATTATTTAACTTAGAGTTAAATCTAATTGATAAGGTTTAAAATAAGATCCAAACATGTCTAAATTTGATTGGTTGATGAGATTACAACCCTATATCATCTAATCTTCGAATATGAGTCATTTTTGGAGGTTTTTAAGTGGGGTTAGATTTATTATAAATTAATATTTTTAAGAATTCCTAAGGTGCCCCTCTCCTCCCCTATAAAAGGACACCTCCTCCCCCTCCTCCTCACACCAATTTGAGCACTCAAGCTCGGCCAACCCCTGCCAAAATTCCTTCTCCACTTCCCTAGAAACATCCTAGAGGTTCTGGTCTTCCTCAAAGACCAATTCTAGTGCCCTAAGAGGAGGTCTCAAAGAGGCACTTCAAAGAAGAGGTAATTACCGTTACCAATTCTTTCATCTTTATTTCGTCTTCCACTTCTTCTTCTTAGGTTGTTTCATTATGAAGTAATAACATAAGTATCACTCATATACTGATATGTTATTATAAGTATGAAACAACCCTATTTCACCATCTATCCATCCTACGGAAAAAGAAATCACCGCGCGTGCGTACGTACGGAATACCGTCTCCACGCCGTGGTGTAATCTATTTTCCACCACCACCTTACATGGATGGGTATAATGGTGTAAAGAATAACTATAAATAGTTATTACAACATCATATTGATTCTGATATATTGTATAATCCACTCAAATTCAATTCAATATTTATTGAAATGATATCATCGCTCGTGCGTACGTACGGACTACCGTCTCCACGACGCGATGAGATTCATTCTCCATGTTAACCATTTAAGAATGATTATAATGTATATATAAGAAATAATAATGAAATATATGAAATTATAAAGCTACTGGATTTATGTATATATATACATATGTATGTTATCTACTTACTTCCATTTCAGGACAATAAGGAAAGAAAAACAGCGTTCATGCGTACGTACGGACTACCGTCTCCATGAACGGTGTTTTTCATTTTATTTATCTATCTATTATATATATATATATATATACTGAATATATATGATATATAAATCATATTTTATATTCTGGAAGTAAGTAAATCATGATATAAGTAAAAATGATGTCAAGAACAACAAGTCAAAACACCTACGATAAATGAAACGATTTTACCCAAAACGCTTCTTTAACATGGAATTTACAAAAGAACGGGTAATATAATGTCATAAGTGAACCATATATGATATCATAACAATGAATATGATTCTGTAATAAGTCAATAACATGATTTAAATCATTATACAGGAGGTTCGGACACTTACAAAGCAAGTCGGACCTAAGGTAAGGGAAATATCACAATCTCATTTTTATCCGAGATTGTTTATTCGTATGTATTTACTGGGGTGTATTTTATCATCCACATCCATGTTCCCTCAATATGTAATATTATTTCCATCCACCTACAATTGTTTAAATCCAATTTTACCCTTCTATGAGTTTTTAGTAAAGGATATGAAAGGAATCTTTTTTAGTTTTTCGTACGAGGTACTTTTTGACTTTTCCGAAAAAAGTATGAAGAATGTTTTTTTTAACTTATACGGCACGAACGGATTTATACTGTTTTATAAAGCCTTATTTTCATGAAGCTTCCTCTAAAAGATTTCATGACTATTTTCAATAAAATCTCTTCCTTTTAAAATTGCATGATGTTTTGTGAAAAGAAATTGATTTTGAAGAAGAAAGGATATTTTCCTCAAGAATTCAATTCAAGTGTTTTATCAAAATTATTTTCCATATAAGATAATAAAGGGTTCTGTTTCTATCCATATTTTTACATTGATTTGACTATGTTGTGATGAAATTATGTTTATGAATTCCTTTATCTTATATGAATGGTTTTATGATGTCATGTTGTTTAAAAATCCCATTTTTATTACATGGGTTATGCAATGATGTATGATTTATGATTTTGTGGCACACATAAGAAAGGATTCATTAAGAGATGGGTGGGACCTATATCTCCCTCCAATGCATTGGGTAAAGATTTCATATCTCATGAGATAGACATGGCTGGAATGGTAGGTTATACCGATTCAGTGAAACAGGACTGAAACGAGGATTACTCGATTCAGAAAGGGACTTTGTCCACTAAGATAGTCTTGGCAATGAGTCTTTACTAACAAGAAATGATTCTCTATGATTATGTGTGTATGCCACAATGAGTAATGTTTTAGGTAAGGGTTTCATTTTCACTACTATGATTTATCCCATGTTATGAAATTATGCTCTCTTTTGCAGGTTAAGATTTCCAAAAATGTTATGTTCTTATGAAAATTATGTGATTGATATTTCTTTTGTTTACCCTTACTGAGCATTTGAGCTCACCCTTTTATGTTTTCTTTTCCCCAGGATATAAAGAAAGGTTTTAGGTAAAAAAAAAAGAAGATCTTTGTGGGAGATTTTGAAGATCTTTCACCAGGATTAGAAGATTACGTTCCGAGTTTCCAAAGACACTAAACTATTACGATCCTTGTGTGTATATTTTTGTTATGTATTAAGTATTCCGCAAAAGTAATGTAATGTTCATGTACGTTAGGCTTCGGGTCTCTACAGTTCTTCAGGACAAGGTATATTTTGGGAACAATGAGGTCTTTAGGCCGTACTGTGGATAGGGTAGATAGAATTTTTTCCTGAGTGAGCTCGGGTGCAAGGAGCACCTAGACAGATATCAAAAGGAACACAAGTAGGACCATCATTCCAACTAACTGATGCGCGAAGGTAATATCTGTAAGAAATGATGGAGTGGGTAGGACCTCCGCTAGAGCTGATATAAGAATGGGAAGGACATCTAGGCATGTTTCAGCTAGCATTATCCACACGAAGAGAGTCCTAGTACTGGTCAACACGAACATGGCTAGGACCTCTGTACTAGGTACTGGTGAAGCGATGCTGGCCTTCACTCCTCAAATTGCTGAGGATGGGAGGACCTTCACCAGTAGCTGTAAAGACATTGGGAGGCCCACCATGTAGGAGATTTGATCGGATGTGAAATGTCCTAACACTAGTTGTTTGTGGTAGGAGGAATGACCACATACCTAATGTAATGAGCACGTGAGAGGCTTCCGTACTGAGTGTCACCATTAGCATTAGGTCCCTTATTCAGACTAAAGGTACCATGGGGGCTACCTCCATATTGATCTTGGAAGCAGGGAGGTCCCATGTTCTCCATGGTGGTGGTATGGGGAGGACCACCATACTGGGTTTCATTGTGGTGGTTCTGTCTGCAGCGAGTTCTCCTTGAGACGGCAGCTGAGAGAGTTGACTCAGCCATCCCATGGAGTAGATGGGGCCTCGATCTGTGGTGGGTGTATAAGAGCCACTGATCAGTATACATAGGGGGATGATGATGCATATCGGTGGTGGCACGAGCCATAATAGTTGATGTTGACACCCCATGGCGTGCTTCCTCCTCATCCTGTGCCTGAAGCTGGCATCAGGTTAGCCGAACTGTGGTCAGTGGTGCATGCACATGTCTTACCTACTCCTCGACTCATGAGATTGGGTGGCGGCACTGTCGCGGCCTAGTGGGATACCTTCTTGAGAGTTCCTAAAACAGGATCCCGGCCGGGCTAGCCCAGAAATCCCCATCCTCATAGTCGTAGGGGAGGGATTCATCGAGGCATTCTAGGGAGAGGCTCCCAAAACAATTTTATGTAAGAGAGGGGAGCAATGGATCCTTGCACGACCCTTGGGGCGGCGGTGGTGACGAGGCGCAAGCACCTCTATGTCTGGGCGGGGCATATCTCGATACAGGATAATATCCTACTCCACGTATTGGCCTACAAGGTCGTTTATTACCCTTCATTGAATGAATTCAGAATGGTAGATGGTATGTGGGATCCCAGAAGCTGTGGTTTTGGAGGTTGTTGTAGAAGTAGTAAAGCCACGCAGGATTTCTGTTTTGGCGCCACCCCTGCCCCTGCGTTGGTGGGTTAGAAGTGATCAGATTTCTAGTGTATCATTATAGTTCAAGGAAAGCTGGGAGACTGAACCATTATTGTTGAAAAAATGAAATCAACGTCCACTGCCCTAGCACCATTCCATCCTCCTTGGCTGGTTAGACTGATCCACGCTGGAAATGTCGTAGACCAAGATGCCCAATGTTTTAACTGACCCGATGTCTGGTGAGTTTCAAGTGCAGACCCATAATTACATGGCGGGACCCGACTCTAGATAACTTGATCTGGTGACTCACTAATCCAATGATGTATCTAACGCTAATAATCTCCGCATTGAGGAGAATATATTCATGTCGGGTTCACCATTTCTATTTCTGATGCTTTCGTCATGGTGGGCGCATCCATCTGTCTTGAGGATAATAAGAATGTGCTAGCTATTGCTCCACATTCCCACATTCCAAAGGTGGGTGGAACCCGTCACTTATTTAGGGACGTTTTCTCCTTGATCGAAATGGGATGATGTGATGTCAGTTAATTCTTCCTTGGATTCCTCCTCGGAACTCGTTACCTAGTTTAGTTCTCCCTTATAGATAAAGACATTGTTTGTGAAACTCTTCCCAGTTCCATATCATCATGGATTCCAGTTAATTACACTTCTTATGTTAGCACATTCCAAGGTGTATGAGCATGGCAGTAACCATCGGTCGAGGGAGTAGTCATGTTGTACATCAATGGCTTGTCTAGATGCTGGAGCACTAGTGTAGCTAGGTTTATTGCCCTTACTATAGGGCTTATTTAGGGGTGTAATCCTGAGGCATCCCACATAGAATGAGGGGAATTATATGACATAGGCATGTCTCTAAGGCTTTCCTCATCTTTCCATGTCTAACACAGGGTATGTCGCAGGTTTAACATCTAGCGGAGACAGATCAGACTGATCAGAACACTGATGGGAGTGGATTAGATGGGAGCAACCCCTAGAGGTAACACAGATGTTGGGGATAAGACATGCTTAGTTAACTGGTTAAATCTATAAGTAGTTAAGAAGGGAATTGACTTGATATCACCGGGATTTAGAGGCCCATGTAAGAATAAATATGGATAATGGATGGTTATGTTATGTGAATGGAGACTGAGATAGAGTTAACTTGAGGGCGACGATGAAGTTGGCCTTGAGCTTCTAATGACTTCCTATGTATCCCTATGGAAGGGAATCAATGTCCACATAGTTTAGAGGGGTATAGGATTGGGGTTTGCATAGAGGATACCAAACCTATGATATATTGGGGCTTACGCGTGGCCAGCTGCCCGAAGTTGGTCTGACACACGAAAGCTTGCTAGAGATGTGGGTCCCAACAAAGGGGATGATAACAGCTTAACACTGGGTTTGGGATGGAAATGGATTAACTCAGAATGAGGATCACAATGTCTTACCACTGTGTGAGGTTCACAATGTCCTACCATTTGGAAGGGGATAACAATGTCTCACCTATGGATGAAATTGATAATGGCTTGTCACTGGATGAGGAAAAAAATGTCTTACAGTTGAATGTTGTTTTCAATGGCTATTTTCTGCATGAGTTTCAAAATGGCTTACTATTGGGTAGAGGATCACAATGTCTTATCATTATATGGGGAAAAAGGGGTGGCGTACAGTTTAAAGTCATGCTTTATGGGGTGGAATGACGTGGAGTAGTTGGGACTAGTGGTTGTTGGGATTGAACCTTAGGGAGGCTTCCTACGTACCTTGCCTTGGAATGGATCAATTTCTATGTAGTTTGGGATGGTGTGTTTGGTGAGCTAAAGTGAAGGTATTCAGGACCAATGGATGGAGGGATTGAACCTCAGGGAGGTTTCCTAAGTACCTAACCTTTTAAAGGATCAATTTTTTTATAGTTAAGGATGGTGGGAATAGACGTGAAGGGGATCAGAACGAGTGGATGTTGGGATTTATCCTCAGAGAGGCATCCAACGTACCTTGCATCAAAAGGGATAAAAGTTTACGCAGTTCCTGATGGTTTTTGGGGATTAAAATCTAGGTTTCCTTTGTAAATTGTCGTGGTCGGTGCTTGATCTAATCCCACATGATTCATGCTTGGTGTCTGAAAAAGTGGTTGGAGAGACCTGACGATCAAATCGTGAAAGGTGCGTCATTGGGAAGTGGAATGTTTATTACATGTGGTTAGAGGCCCAAAAAGGAAAAAGGTTCTTATGCATGGTCCAAAGCCTAGTGAGATGGAGATCGAGACTTACTCTAGGGTGGAGGCCTGATGGTGACAAAGAGCAATGAAAGAGCGATTTGGCACCGAGTAAGAGAGGAGGAGTAAGGATGATGCCTCCTACAAGAATGGCTAGGGTCTTACACCAAGGTGGTTTCCCTTTCCCCACGAACAAAAAATTCTCTAATAAAGAGGATATAATTACAAGTGAGGAAGGATTTACTCTTGTGGATACCAATGGGAGTACAGAATGTTCATGGTGGTAAACCCCACATACGACGCACGGGGAGAGGTCACAGTTTAATGTCATGTGATGAGGATGATGGCGCATGTAAGTTTAACATCCAACAGCTCGAACGGGGTGGGTTTACTCAGCACCCATAGGACTTACATGACTGATACCCACCCACCCATTGGTAAAGGGAAGGAATCATAAACATCATGGAAATGGGGTGTTATGTAGTGATCCCTTGAGGGTTCCACATTAGCATGGACATGCGAAGAAGAAATAGCTGTTATCATGCCTATGAAAAGAAGCATGAGGCGATGCAAGGCAATGCGAAGCATCACCCAAGGGACCTTGAAATCGCATTGTGAAAACCTAAAGGAATACATTGGAAGAGATAGTGTGACGTGGGTGTGTTTCACATAATTGGGGCTCAGACATGGTGTTTTAACACGAGGACAACACATGGAGCCCGCACAAGAGGATAGGTTGTGCCCAAGATGGAATGTATGTGCACAAGAAAGAAGGGTTGTGCGCCAGATAGAAGGGTTGCGTGCATGCTGGAGGGTGGATGCAGTCAAGAGAGGTCTGATGTTGAGGAAACTAGTGCGCAATAGGGATATGTTGCTCACAAATGACATTGGGTCAATGTAAATGGACGAAGATCATGTCCAAGAGGCCCCACCCGAAGGAGGACCCTGGGGGGACCTATCACGGAATATTAAATACCTAGAGTCCATGGTATTATTCACCTGGTCGTGGAAGACATATCTTTCAAGAAGTAGATCATCCCTTATTTTTCTGTTACCATCCCCGAAGGATGGAGGGTATGCTCCAATATATAGTCTATGTCTATGTAAGTAGCGTGGAAGGGGAGCCTTGCGTAGACACTCGGTTGATGTCGCATTGATCTTGTAAGCATTTTCACACCTCCCGGACCTTTTTATTCCCACTCCCTTTGGCGGTTTCTAGGGGGTTTCTTGGGGGGGGGTCCCTTGGAATCTTCCCCTTGGAATCACATTGGGCACACAAGATGTTGCATGCCAGGGGCCACTCAAACACATATCCTAAATCTTGCGCATATGTGCCTTTTGCGGTTTTGGAGGGGTTGTCGCGAAAGCTTCCCCTTGTTGTTGCATTGGGAGCACATGATTTTACACGCCGAAAGTCCTCTTACATACATATCCTGAGTCATGTGCATCAGTTCCTTTAGAGGTTTTAGAGGGGTTTTCGCGGAAGCTTCTGCTTGACGTCGCATTGGGTGCACTAGATTTTGCACGCCGGAGGGCCGCCTGTGCGCGTACCCTTAATCATGTGCGCAGCTGCCTCCCAGGTCCTTGAATTTTCTCTTTCCCTCCCAGGTTCATTATTTTCTCATTTTCTTCCTGATGTAGGGTTCCTTGAATTTCGACATCAACAATATTACATTGAGGTAATCCCTTCATTGTATTCTTATGTGGTATTCCTATGTGGTAATCCTATGTGGTATTCATTTATGGAATTCCTTCCTGGTATTCCTTTTTGTCATTACTTTATGGTATTCTTTTGTTGTATTACTTTACTTTATTACTTTTTAGTATTCCCTTGCGGCATATTTTAATGTTAATACTTTATGGTAATCCTTAATGGTATTTCCTTATGGTTTTGGGGTATCCAACTGAGTATTTTTATACTCATCCCTACACATTATTTTCCCACACGTGAAATATTTTTGGGAGATGGTCAACCATTCGATAGAATTTCTGGTAGGCCAGGACATGGAAATATTTTGTGAGACTAGACTGACCAAGGTGTGTTCCTACACCTTTTAGATGATATTCCCAGTAACTCTTTTATATAGGTTGAACTTGTGGTTATATACTTTTTTTTGGTTGGATCGTTTTTGGACCTATTTACTTTATTGACATTTAGTTTCTATCATTATCTGTTTATGGTATATAGTGCTTTGCATGCATTTTTTACATACTGTATATACATTTTAGTATTTATGTCTTTGAGATGTACACGTGTGTATAGGTACCTTAAAAAAATTCCTCCCATTTGTGGGATATACCTACTCGGTAATAGTCACTATCCCCTGGCCTATTAGATGGGGGATTTGGGTAGTCAAGACTCAAGAACCTCTAGGATGGGTATTGATAAGAAATTTGGTATAAATGGAATCATCCTAAATTTTCTTCATATGTTTTGATTCCATTGTGCTCATGTTATGATTATGAACCAATTTTTCTATACTTACTGAGCATCTAAGATCACCCCTTTTTTATTTTGTCCATTTCTCCAGGTTATGAAGAATGGTATTAAGTAGAATTACAATAGGGGAATATTTTTTAGGAAACTATGTAGATCTTTCACCAAGTTATAATATTTTGTTCCATGTATTCCAAGACACTAAAATATTACTACCCTCAAGAATATATTTTGATAATGTGCTAAATAATCATAAAAAACGATGTAATATCCACATATGGTAGCTCTATGTGTCTCTAGATGGTATAAATGAAAATGATTAGTCAAACATTAGAAACTAGTATGATAAATCTTTAGTGTGATCCCTAGGGATATTTCTAAGGAAAGTTATAGGTATGTATCTAAGGATGAGTATAAGGGTATGTTGAAGTATAAGAAAATGTATTAGAATCTTGGAAATGGATTGAGTGAGTGGTTGCCGAGAAATACATACTTGATTGTATACTACAAGTGTATGTGGATCTGAAACATATTTACAGAGATGTTATAAACCCCAAAACAACATATTGATATAGATCATTCAAAAAATGGTTCATGGCAATGGGGCTTACTACACACCTCGTTTGAAATTCCTAGGGTAAATGATTTGGGAATTCACAAACTCTTCATGAACCATCATGAAGGATTTAAATAGAAGAGTACAATGAATAACATATGATAAACCTATAATATCACAGATTAATAAGGAAAGATTCATGATTTAAACATCATATAATTAGTTTATCATGATTTTGTGGTTCCATGTTATGATGATTGTTTCTTAAACTATTATTTCTAGTTTTAGTCAATGGTATGAACTAGAAGGAACTAGGTTAACATTGAATGTGATGTACATTTTTCTAATGAGCAGTCTAATGGAATGGTCATTGGAGTGAAGGATATTTTCACCACGCCTCATCAGTTTGTATTGAACATGATTAAAAATGTATTCCTTAACAAACTTTGGAAATAACTAAAGACAATAAAGAAATAATTTTTTGATAATTATGTTAATGGATACCCTAGAGGAAATATTATTTGGTTTCCTATATGTCAATAATGTGTGAAGAAACACCCCAGTGATTGTCTCAGTTTTAATTATCTTATATGTCATTAAATGATGGAAATTTAATGTAATGATATAATCCTTTGATGGAAAAACAATAAAAATGATCATGATGATAGAAATCATTCATTTTCTACTAAATAAAAAAATATAGAAAACCCCCTACAAATCTAAACAATGACATATGATTTTCATTCATCGACTATTTATCTAATAAAAATTAATTATTCTTATTAAGGTGGAGGGATTGTATATTTTTTGGGAGAATAATATACCACTATAAATGTTTTTAGGTGTGTTTTAAAAAGAGTTTATTATCTTAAATTATATTCAAATTTTATTGATAATATCTACGGAATTTAATGTTAGAGATTATTTTATATTGTCTATGTATATATAGTTTAGCTGTATAAACTAATCACATTTTTTTCATTGGGATAACCCATGTAGACTTCTAGTAGGTTGGTTTATGGAATATTTCTAATAATACATTGGTAACTCTTTCACTCTTAGAATTATGTTAATACATAGAATGTAAATTTGAACATGGATAATATATATGTTTATTAAAATTAAAAGAGATTTATTCATGTTAGAAGACCTAACACCATGAAATGTCATTATGGGAGAGAATAAAAGGCATTTATTCTACCCTATTAATTCCATTGGGGAGAATAATTTTTTCTCACTCCCCATTTATTTTCATTTATGGAGATAAGTATTACATTTTCTAGTTGAGATAATCTAGAACTAAAAAACACAAATGAATTGACTGAATTTACAAAAGATTATTGGGTGTACTTTTTATTAAATAGGTTTTTGAATAGAATATTTTTACAATATTCAATGTAGATGATTTTTCTAAAGATAATGAGTGAGTATCCACCATTTTAAAGATATCAAGCTCATTCCAGGTTGTTTTCATCATAGGGGATAGAAGACAGGTCCATAAAATATTTTTCTTGATAAATTCCATAGATAAATAGTTCATAAGAATTTAGATATGATGGTCATCTTATTACAAGTGTAAATGATTGGAGAATAAATATTAAAACATTAATTTACAATATTTATGTTTTTAATGATATTGTGATAGTTGAACCCTAGTAAAGATGAAATTATAATGGAAAAAAATTGGATTAATGGTTAAAGGGAGAGATAAATTAAATGAAGAGAATAAACCCATGGAGTGCATAACATATTAAAGTTTGTGTATGTAGTATAATACCCAGGTATGATGATTTGTAATAGAAAAAGTAAATATGAAATACGGAAGGAAGAGGTGTCCTTGAAAATATTCAATCTGGTGTATTTTAGATGATGTAATTTTTTGGAAGTAGATTTCTTTTTGAAATAATATTAATAATTTATTGAATTATTTAGAGTTATTGTAAAATTATATGAGTAGATCAATATGTTCTAGAGTATATTTGAAGAAGTTTAGAAGTCATTTGATTATATTGAAGAATTTATATTTTATATTTGGTGATTCGAATACCAGTAAGGGATAATATCATACAAAATAAGAGAACATTAACCCTTGTAGGATAATTCACATATGCAGATGGGTGATGGTGTCATGTAATAAATTTTATCTATTTAGAAGATATTATGACTAATAAAATACAAAAATATGACCATATTGGGGATTTTGAAAAATCTAAAATTAAATATTCCAAAATTTATGTTATTTGACCATCTAAATTCACCCATATTCTATTTTGAGAAATGAAAAATTAATAATCCACATGAAAAAATTGATTTGATGATATATATGACATTTGAGTTGACTGAGAAGATTAATTGTGAAAATAGTATGTTGTAAGATATTTCATAAATCCATATAAAATTTATTTTACAGGTCATGTGATATTTTAATTTTCTAATTATTTAGAAGTTATACATTGTATGATAATCATGAAGAATATATGATATTTTTGAATCCCATAAGAAATTTATAAGTCATGTACAAAATTTCAAGTAGCATATAATATTTTACATGGGAAATATTCTAGTTCATTTAGGGTAAAAAACAATGTTTCTAGAATTACGATGCTCAAATGAATAGAATTTGGGGTTATTCTAAAGAATATATACAAAACCCCCAATGAATCTTGATACATGCATGATGATTTTTAGTTACTAATATTTTTGAGAAATTAGAATATGATCATTATGTAGAAGAATGTGTGGAATATTCAAATTTGATAAAATAAAGTTATAAACGTTTTAAAAATAATGATGATAAATTCACATCAAATCTTGAATTTCTCATTAAATATGAAGTAATATATGATGCATGATTCTTGTAATTAAAATAAAAAAGACGTGTTATGATATTTTTAAGGTTTTTTAAAGACAATAACTAGTTTTTGAAGAAATTTATGTTATTCTATCACACTGAAAAATATATTTCCATACCACAATATATGTGTTAAGTGCAAAAAAAAAAACTTATCTATCCCTATATCATTTAGAAATAGAGTATTTACCAACCTTTTTGTGACATGACAATTTTTGTTAGTAAAACTTTTTACTAATATATTATGCAATTTATTAATAGATATACCTATGTGGGAATAAACTAATTATTTTTAGTGAATATGTGATATATTTTTCTGATCTTTTTTAGTTTTCTCATGAGGTTTTGATGAATGAAAAATTAAAGGATCAATGATTAAAAATTGGTATTTGATCCGATATTTAATCTTGAGTCTTTATATTGAATACCACTTCTTATGCATATGTACTTGATAAAGAGTTGATGTCTAAGCTTAACATGGCTTGTATTTTAGGGTTGATAGGAGTTCATTTTTCTCATAGTTTTATTTCAATTTGTCTCTATAAATGAAATAAGAAGAGTGATTATTCTCATGGAGTATCTCAATGGAAGGAATTATACATACATCTTGTAGTTCTTGGTAGAGGCCCTATGAATTTATTTCATTATGAAGTTTTTGTATATTTTAAATGGGTTTTCAATGAGGCACTAATGTTTTGTAGTTTTGAGGATTCTCAGGTCATCTATAGATGTTTCGTCATTTACTTTATACTATATCAGGTGGCATATGATCATCAACACCAAAAAAATACTATGGTGCATTATGATGTTTCACTAACTATGGGGTTATAATAGTAGGTATCCAAAATAAAGATTATTCATATAGATTATGGTTATCTAAAGGATGATGTTGTCGGTCCAATGATAGTGAGAGTTACCATTACTATATATTCATCTATAGCGACTTCATGAATCTCACTGATTTATATTAACTCGTATTGTAAAGCTAATAAATATTCCAATGGAGATTTTGTCTTACGTGATAGATATTACTATTCCCATCCGAACCAAGATAAAGTAGTGTCTCTGATGCCCCTCTTGAATTTTATCTACATTTGAGATTGATCATACTTTTCGTTTTTTATTTATAAACAAGATACATGTTGACATAATTTTTGGGATGTATTTCCTAATTGCAAATAAGGCCCAAATTGACGGTTATCTTTGAATGGTCTCCTTTACTATGCCTGATGGGGTGTGATGTGATTTCTAGGGAGAATGAGACTTGAGGTCAAGTATAGATGAATAATATTTTTTTAGTTTGGAATTGTAATTTTTTTTCATTATTTTGAGTTAGTGAAAGAATCTATGAGTGATGATCTACCTTTAGTTATTTTCATGATTTCTAATGTCTTTGATTATGATTTCAATAAAATAAACCGATAATATAGGAGGAGTTCTCCATTGATTTAGTACATGGTACTCAGCCAATGTGTATTCCATATTACCATATATCACCAACTAAATATAATGTGTTGTGGTCATAATTGGATGATCTTCTAATGAAAGGATTTATATGCTCAATAATATCACATTAGGTGGATCCTATTCTTTTTGAAAATAACGATGATGGAATAATACACCTATATGTTGATTATCAAATACGCAATTAAGTTACAATAAAAAACAATAATTTTTTGTCATAGATTATTGATTTATTTAACCTATTGATAGGTCAAAAGTGGTTATCAATTATTGATCTTCAGTCTATTTATAAATGGTTGATAAATAATAAATATTAAATTCATAATATCTCTTTATGGCGTAGGCATGGACATTTGAATATCAAGTTATGCCTTTTGGTTTGAACAATTCTCACAAAATGTTCCTAGAATTGATGAATATAATATTGTGCTAGTTCCTCTAGTCAGTTATTGTACTATTTGGGGATGAAAATAGCATTAATCCAAAACCAAAGAAGGCCATATGCATTTTTTGAGAGGTCACTAGTTTTTTTACAAGAATTTGAAATTTATATTATTTATTCAGGAAGGGAATTTCTTGGGACATGTTGTCTCAAAACATGACATTTCAATTCATCGTATGATGGTGATAGATTTTATTACATAGGATAAAGAACCAAATGTTATCAAGTTATAGTGATTATTGGGTTCAGTAGGATGATATTGTTGGTTCTTTAACAAATTATTGATGTTGGATTCTCTAGTGTACACTCTCACTCATAAGGGAGTGAAGTTATTATGGGATGTAAATTTTTAGTGTTAATTTAATTATTTGAAAGTAATTAGGAAAACTACACTAGTTTTGAATCTCAAAAAGGCTATGTAGGGATATGTAGTCTTTTCTGAAACATTAGGATCAGGTTTAGGATGCATTCTTATACAAAGTAATTATGTTTTTTCCTATGGTTCTATATAGCTTTGGCCACATGATAAGAATTATCTGTCCCATTATATGAGATTCACAACTATGATGCATGCTTTGAATATTTGGCGACATTAAGTTTAGAGAAAATCATCAAATTAGTTATAAAAAAATATTGATTTATATATTTTAAGAAAATGATATAAATCTAAGATAGTTTCATTTCATGTAGTACATGTATTATTATGACATCCACATTTCCTGAACCCCTATTAATTTGAATATCATTGCTTAATATTTGAGTATGAAAATTTTGACCCAAGATACTATAAAATAATCGGAAGAGTGGTATATGATTTCAATCACTGGGAAGATTCATTTGGGAGTTTGAGAGGATGCGAAAGGGATTGTTAAAGAAAGTGTTCAGTTGAAATGCTCTATTCTTAAGAGGATTATTTAATATTATTAGCTTTATGATGAATTCCATGATATTATGGAATATCATTATGGTGGGGAGACCATTAGTGAGTGGAAATTCTCTCTATAGAGTACTCTAGGTTTTTCAGACCAGTACATAGAACCCTTTCCAAAAAGGAAAATGTGATGGATAATTTCCATAAATCCCCATGGGGTTTTAACCATTAATCCAAGAATATGTTATATGATATGAAGTTATGATCATGGTTTAATAGTATTAGGTGAGGAATTAATGAATTGTTTTCTCATGGTTATACATTCTAATAGGATAATCTTTTCCATTAAAAAACTTCTTGTTTGCTTTAGGCACTACCAAGGCCGAATTTAAAGTGGGATGTTTTTTTGATGGATTTTATAATTGGGTTTCAACATACCCTTGGAGGGAATAATTTGATATGGGGTTTTATTTATTGGAAACCAAATCATCTAACTATATACCCATTTGAGATAGAACGTAATTTTAGGAATTGGAAAGACTCTTTGTGAAAGAGAATTTTCTTATTCATGGTGTTTCTTCTACTACAGTCTTATATATGGATACATGTTTTACTTCATGTTTTTATAAAGGCCCCAAGGAGAAAATGGGATCCCAGACACATTTAATCCTGAAATACCATAATCATATGAATTTCTAGATCAAAATATCAAAATATATTCTATGGAAATGTTGTATTCTTTCATTATCAACTTTGATGGGGCATGGGATAAGCATTTGGGACTAGTTGAGTTTTCCTAAAACAACAAGTATCATTATTATATCATACTTTTACCCTTTAGGGATATATATGGTAGGACTTATAAATTTCAATTGTGTGGCATAGAGATTGGTGATGATTCCATTATTTGGCCATGATTGGTCCATGTCATGGAAATAATGATTTAGTTGGTTCTTTAGATAATTGTGGTGAAACAAAGAGAATATAAATATTCATTTGATCATCAAGGTAAACCATTGGAATTTTCAGTTGGTGAATCTGTTGTCTTGAGATTTTCACAACAATCATGTCTTCGATGGAAAGTGAAATATAGAAATATTTCACCATGGTTTGTGGGCTCTTTTGATATTGTTCATAATGTGGGAAAACTGTTTTACAATATTTTACATCCATCGTAGTGGAATTCAATCAAAAAAATGTTTCATTTATTGTTTCTCAAGAATTATCATTCTAATAATTCTCATGTATTGGGAATGTAAGATCTTTATGTTGAACAACATTTGTCTATGAATGATCAAACAGTTAGGATTTTTGATTCGGAGACAACAAAACTTCTCGTGAGGATGATACCTTTTGTCCATGTGCTATTGTAATATGGTTTTGATTCACATGAAACCTAGAAGCATGTAGAATTTAGGATATTAATGAAGTAAACTATCTGATTTGGATTCTCTATTACAGGATTTATGAAGACATAATGGTTTCATGTTGGGGAGGTTATAACATCTTGTTACAAACATTTAAGTAATTCATGATCCATGTTTCAATCATTACATGATAAGGGACTGCCTCAGGTTTTCATTTCTGAAGATTTATTTTTTTAATGTTTATGGGGTTGTGTATGTTTTGGGAAAACCATGCGATTTGGACAATAAAATCATGATCCCTATGAAAATTAACTAAAGGGGTGTGCATTGTTGGTCTAGACACTAACTAAACCATATTGAAATAATCTCATTTGAAGATTCCCCTAACAGGATATTGATTGGTTTCCTATAATGGGTCTCATATTATATTGTTTATTGAATTGTACACACATATATTGATATGTGGCTATGGTTGAATAGTGTTATGAATCTATTACCTAAAACTAACATACAATAGGGATTGTGAACATGCTGCTTTGTATTGTTGACTACATTATATTTTCTATTGTTAATATGCCTATTTATTCTATAATACATTTTTATATAAATATTATAGGTATAATATTCATTTTATCATATTTTTATATATATACCATCTTCTATGTTGAAATCTTGTCTTTATTAAAATATAAAAATGCCTTTCCATGCCAGGTTTTATTTAAATTGAAAGTATAAATGGTTTATTTTTTTCTTGTTTATTATAGAACACTTGGTGAGAAATTACTGGACAATTTAGATCGCAATCTACCTTTTCAATTGGGTGTTTTTATATATTATCTTATACTAGACCCAAGAAAAGTGATATAACCACATGGAGGTGGTGGGATTACTTGATTCATGGGACCTGGATTAATATTTATGACTAGTGGATATGTGATCGCCCAGTTACTGTGTATTTTTAGACTTGATAATGATCAATGATTTTTCATTTGATGATGGTTTGTTTGGGTATTATTTTATCTATTTGGTTCATGTACATTCTCTTTTATGATTGTTGAAATTCAAACTGTTTTCGTATATCTTCATATTTTTTTTTTGGAAAAAATCATTCCCTTTTGATTTTAGTATGATATCAAATGTTTGTTTACTACTTTTTTTGGTTTGGGAATATCCTTTTGAATATTTCATGACCAGTTCAAGTATCATTGTACTATGTTATTTAGGCTTGTTTGTGAATCATAACATATGGAAATTGGAGTATCCACAATATCTAAGTATATAAATTATATAATATTTATTAAAGATATTTATGATTAATGGGGAGAAATAATCCATGGGGTGATATAATTGAAATTGGTTTTGCAGAAATGTAATGATGAAAAAGTAATCAATATAAATCATAAGTGGTGTTAAGAGAATTTATAAATATTATAGTAATTTTACTAATAAAAAATCATGTGGTTTAAAATAATCAATAAACATCAATTAAAGATGATGAAATTCAAGTGGCATACATCATGTGGATTTAGAAACTAAAGAATAAGATGGAAAATATACTATAAAAGAAGAAATTTTAATAAATGATCTTATGATTTATCTTTTTTGATCTAATAAAATGGTATAATCTGATGAATTTTATTGATATCAAAAGTAACATAAAGGTCACTCTCAAATTTATAAATATTTTTACAATTATTAATAGGACTGAGACATTTTATTTGATTTTAACTCAAGGATATGAATATAAAAGACCTCGCTGGTGAAATTAAATTTAATATTGTTTCTTACATTGTGTTCTAAATCAACAAGCCTTGTGATGTTTTTATAGCCTAATTCAAAGTAGAATGTGTAGTTAATAATTTTGTCAAAATGAATCTATAGTTTGAATAGTTTTTTTATTTTCATGAAAAATAATGATTGTTTCAAAAAGTGGAAGATAGAGATGAAACATGATCTTTATTTGTTGAAAGAATCTAATGGAATCTATTGCATAGGGGGTGCCTAGTTTCTTACAAAATGTACTGAAAATTTGGGAGAAGGTCTATTAATGAAAGTATTGTTAACTTTACTAATGAAGGTGGGTACTCATAGGGAAATAGTTTTACCACAAATGTACACATAATAATGGATTAATTGGATTGAAACATAATTATTTTTTAATTTAAATATCTATTAAATAAAGTATAAATTTTTTCTCTTACATCAAAAAAATTAGTATCTAAATAGATGAATGGGAATCATTTTCCCCTAAAGGGAAATGTTATTCAATGATTATCATTATATATATATATATGCTTCAGGATCAATTTTATATGGAGATAAGGAAGAGACAATATTGTTTTGTAATATTTTTGCGAAATATAAATAATATCATGAAATGGCGCATGATGATGTTTTTTGCATTGATAGTTTATTAAATAAAATATAATAGTGATATTAATGAAATCTAAGCAATAATACCAATAACATATTTAATAGCACTATCATTTATCAGCGCTATAAAAATTTACTGATAAAGCATAACTTCATCAGTGCTAAAATAATTGCTGATAAAGGTTTCCCTTTATCAGTGGCAAAAAAAGCACTGATAAAGGGGAACCTTTAGTAGTGTTTTTTTTCAATATTAAAAGAGAACCTTTAATAGTGCTGATGAAGGAATCCTTTATCAATGCTTTATTTTTAGCGCTGATAAAAGTCCCCCCTTTATTTGTGAATTTCTAGCGCTGATAAATGTTTCCCTTTAGCAGTGCATTTTTAACACCGATAAAGGTCCAGAATAAAATAAAAAATCAAAAAAATAAAAATAAAATGTGTAAATTCAGAAAAATATGGAAAAGTTTGTTAATTAAATAATAATTGATAAAAATGAATAAATTTAATATACATATATATAGATTATAAATATTAAAAAATAGTATATGTTAAATAAATATATATATAATTAATAAGTATAATATATATATATATAATGTTATTTAAAAACATATTCATATACTATTCATTTTTAATTTTGTTTGATTTTTATGTTTCTCTTTTATCAAACATGCTGTGTTGGATTAATTTTATGTACATATGTATATATATATATCTGTGTGTGTGTGTGTGCGTGTGTTTGTGTTAATGCATTTTTATAAAAAAACGCACACAAAAATATATTTACGTAATATATAAAAACACATACACCTATTTTTTATGTAACTGATTCAAATTTTATAATATTATATAATTTCATTATAATATGAAACATTTAATATATATTAATTTTTTATTAGGTCAATTTTATTTATATGTTTTCAATATTACTATTTGGGTTTCCATTTTTAGTATATTTTGTTATTTGTTTTATTTTTGAATTTCATTATTTCATATTATTTATGTATATATATATACATATTCACTTACATTATTTTTGTATTATAAATATGAATTTATCAACATAAATATATATATTTATCCATATTTTTAATTAATATATATTTAATTAATAAATCTTAACCATTTTTGTAATATTTTCAATGTGTAATCATTTTTAGTTATTCAATTTCACTCGTTTTTATAATTCATTTATATATAATAATATATCCATTAATAATGGTAAAAATATATTTTAAAATAATTATTTATAAATAAATATATCTATAATGGTTTATTAACTATATTTATATATTTATATATTTATAAATCTATAGATATTCTTAATAAATAATAATTATTTATTAAATAATTATTTCTATAATTTAAAATAAAAAATGTATATATTTTAAAAATTATAAAATTTCAATAAATTTATTTAAATAATAGTAATTATAAAAAATTTATGAGAACTAAAAAAGAGAAGATAAGAGTGTTATTTATCAGTGCTAAAAAGTTAGTGCTGATAAAAGGGGTCTTTATAATCGATTTTCTAAAAGCACTATTAAAGGAGTCCCCAATCTATTTAAAAACAATAACCACAACTCAGTTACTCGATATTGTCGAAATATCTTGGAACTCCTCTAATACTGATGCGAAACCTCCATATTCCCTCATATTAATCAATGCTAGAATCCAATGTAAGTTATTTTCTACTTTTTCTCAATCATTTTTTGATGTTTTGGGCACTATGTTTTGCAATTTTCCACTATTCTTAAACATGAAAAAACCTACATCTCTTCTCCTAAATACATAAATATGTTGAGTGGTTCTATTAAATCGTCTTCGTCTATAGAAAATGGTTTTGATGATAGAGAATGATTTTTTTATGGTAAGATTAGTTAACTTATGTGTACGGGCATGTATGGATAAATAAAATATATTTTTCCCGACATGATACTGAAAATGTAATTATGGATTTATAAAATGATCAAATTTGGATTAGTTAAACATTAAAGAGGTTAACCCATTTCTCAAACTTTTTATCTATATCCCCTAGCATTGAAATAATACTTTAGTGATCGAGACATGTGTATGATGTGTCGTGATGACCTAAATTGGGACCTATTTGGGTATATTGGGTCAATAATATTTCACAATGGAATCAGAGTGAAACATGAAATATTGGAATTAATTATATCCAAAAAAGGAAAAAAATAGACATATTAAATAATCTATAAATATGTCCAGATAGCATAATTATGCTTGACAATTGAGTAACCATATAAAGTCTATGTTTTTTTGTTTTTATTCCATTATAAATCATCTTGATTGTCATGCCTCTTATTTAGTGGTTGATAGGTAGTATTTAGTCAAAATATTTGAAACATCATGTTCTTATGTTTCTTTGTTTAATTTTTTCTAGAATCAAATATATATTAATATTAACAGAAACATGAATAGTAAATAAATAGTGCATTCTAATATATATATTTCTGTTTATTAGGTTTATATAAATTAAAAAACTAATTTAGTTTATATAGTAACCCCCTTTATAGATACATTTAGTTAGTTGTTTCATACATATATTTAAAATAGTTCTTGTATGATCTTTTAAATTATATATAAAAAATTAAAAGACTTATAAAAATCGAAATGAATGAGAGAGAGTGGGGTAGAGGATCACATATAATATACATTATTTTGTCCCTAATTCTGAAAGATTATTTTTTTAGAAGGGGGAAATTTTGTGAATCTCTACATTAATATAGAATATGTCAATAGTCTTACACATATATATCCATAGGAAGGATCCAATGAACAAAATATATATGTTATAACTTATATTGATCCTCATGTTCGAAAGGAATTTTGTATATCTACTTCAAACTATGTGGTATAATTTTCAATGAAGGGATGTATCTGTGGTTCCCATTAGATTTTATGGTTAAATATGATACTTGTAAATATAGGATTACATTGAATTGATTCATTTAATTTTCAATAGTAAAAAATTCTAGATCAATACTGAGAAAAATTTGAAAAAATTACCATTTAAAGGGATATATGTTATTGGAGGGATCTTTCGGTTGATTAAAAAATATCCAAAATTTTATGGTCAGGAATTATTTAGTTTACAGACATAATGTCCAATGTAGGTGGGGTGAGATTCATTTCGTCAAGACAATTAGAGTGGATGTATTCTAATTCCACTTCAATTGAGGATAATTTTTGAGTGATTACCTTAGTGTAGGTTCATTAAACACTTTAATCCTTAGAAACTTTATTATATTACCTCTCTTCATGGTGGATTAGACTCCCACTTTCAAATTATCCTTCATCCCATCATTTTGGATCCAAGGATCTTTGATGACATACCTCCTAAATAGGAATGGGTGGAAGAGTAGTTTAAAATTGGGAATGAGTGGTCGTAATTCCATCATCATTATATGGAAGGAAATCATGAGTTTCAAGACAAATTAAATAATAGAAGTGAAGGTTAGTTGTACTATAATATTTATGTATTATATCTTAGTTACAAACAGTAACAATTTTCATGAAGGATTCCTGAAATTGGGGACTTTTAAGCATGGAGTGTGTTATATTGTTGTTAATGGAGACAAATTGAATTTTTGAGTGCTCATGAAGAAAATGTATTATGAACATGATGATGTTTCAAATCCCAATGAAGAAAATATAATTGATGATGAATCAATTGAATTATTAGGGGATAAAGATCATGGTAATGAGAAAAAAATGAAATAACATCCCAATTTTGAATAAAATTATCATGGGAAGAAGTCATGTTATAAAATTTGAGGTTGTTTTGAAACTACACGGCCAACCTATTGAACCGATCAAGTCAATGTGAATTAGTTATCTTGGAGTCACAATGAGGATGAATGTGTTGTTTGTTATTGTCTCATGGTTCTGTGTTCATCCTACAACGGAGGAAATCCTTTGGAACGTTATGATGGCAATGTAACAATATACATTCTTGATTTTATTAAAACATTATATAAAGAAATATTGATTTCATTTTCATTATTCTTTGAAGACATCATTTACTTCAGAAGATTTACATAATAAATTTATCTTAATGGCTGATGGAAAGGACCATAGATTCTTCCAGTCTCTTCTAACGAAGTCATACCCTAGGGATGTAGATTAAAAAATACACTCCACCAACCACATTTTTATTCAAATATTATAAATCCATAAATAAGTATTTCTTTCAACAATTGTAATAATGAGAAATAATTTTAGGAGAAATTTGTTCGATAATATATTATTTGACATTATATATTATATAAAACATGATTCAACATTGTTAATTTATGAAATAGTAAAAGGGTGATGAGAAAAATGAATGTGAAACAAAACCAAAATACCCTTATCAAAAATTGGACGAGGTATTCATAATTAGAGATGAAATTTGTATTTTTTAAAAATATGAAATATAAGTTCAATTATGTGTTATGAAACAACATATGTTCATTTTGTATATGTATATTGATGAATAAAAATATAAAGATACTTCCATACTAAGTCATGTTCTATAGAAGGAGGATCATGTTAATAAGGATGGTAAACTAGTTGATAAAAACACAAACGTATAATGGGAAGCATGTTTATTTATGAAATAATTATAATTAGTTATGATTTTTAAAAATATTACATAAAATTAAATATTTTAATATTTTTTATATGGTTTAGACACAAGAATAGACAATGACCATACTAGAATAGAAACGACACTCAGTATCTTTGAAGTGGCATAAAAAATATAGTCTTTTTAAGGGATTAGATTTTGAAGGCTATCATCATACATATTGCAGGAAGATAAAATCGCATGAAGATATATATAATATGATGAGGTGATTGCAAGAACAAAGGTACTAACTCCAAGTTGTCAGTTTTCACACTATTTTTATAGACAAATGCTTAATATAGGATTAAAGGGAACTGATGGTGGAGAAAATATCCACACATTAATCAATGTATACCACTAGAATTGAGGCTAGTCATTACCCCAACCACATTCATTACTTGGAGTAATCAATTTTTTTCCTTACGATTTATCCTAAATGCGAGTCAAAGAACATTATATAATTTTATATTACAAAAATTATGTAGGATATAGTTGTATGTGATTTTTATATGTCAACCCCCACGTAAAGATATGTTATGTTGGTTACAATGTATAATATCCGGAGAGACTAGCTTCGAAATCAACCCCTCCCAAAAAAACACATTAGTGTGGGGATTGAGGTAGCTTATTAGCTGCAACCGAGTTGCATATTCCAGTTGATGATCCAAATATTACAATGGTCAACGATGTTTTTGGATCATTCATCACATGTCCATATGATCTTATAAAGATACATGTGGTATGTATTTAGAATTTTTTATATAAGAAAAACATGTAACAGTTGATGATGAAAGGGCTAAAGTGAGGTATGATATTACATATGGATAATGTGGTAGAGAAACGAAATGTCAAATCATGAAAATCTAGGTAATCACCCAGGAAAACAAAATAGCATTCTGTGAGTACCTTTTCCCAATTAGCTCCAGATCAACATTTATTATCATTACAACATCATATAGAGGCCAAATTTAGTGATAAAAATAATTCTTACATTTAATATGAGGAATAAATATCTGGGTAATTCTTCACAAATGTAATTAGTACCGGGACTATAATAGATATTCTGAAGGATGAATGGATTGGCATCATAGTTGTGAATACCTAAAAAAGTTAAATATTCATAATATGTCTATCTAAATTGTGATCCAGTTATTTTTATAGAATTTTATAATTTCTCATATTTTTTACTGGAGTTTATATTAAAAATATATAAATGGAAGATTGTATGAAATATCATTTGGATTCATTAATTCTTATATCATTTCTATTTTAGAAATTACTTTGATTAAAGAAGAAATTATGAAAAAATGATTATTTAATCAATTAAATTAATTAAAATGAATTATATGTCATACGCTTTTTAAGCATATATTTACGGTTAAAACTCTATGATATAATCAGATAATTTTTTTTTCCGATAAATAATGGTTTTAGTTTTTTTGGAAGCAGTGGATGCGGATGACAGTAAATATAGTCACCCTAAATATATATTTTTTGAATTCAATGCATTGAAATTCAACAAACTAACCTCACATAATTTTTATAGTGAATATATAATATACTAAAATAAACTTTTTATATATAATTATCAAATTATATGTTCAGTCTATGTTTTAATGATAATTTTCTTCTAATAAGGTGGTCGCTCAATACATTCTAGATCATTGAATGATGTCTATGTTTGGATATATAAAGCATATGGATTACTGAAAATGTAAAAAAATAAGGTATATAAATAAATAATTAACTATAAAATACATTTCAAAACAATTTACTTAGTTTGGTTACTTTTTCTACAGTATCCGAAACAAGATAATGAAATAGATTCTAGATATTATGTTCAAATTTTTTAAGAGAAATCATAACTTGTGAAAGAACATCATCCCCCCAAAATGTAATTTCCATATTAAATTACAATTTCAATAAATATATTTCATAATAATATTTTTGCCTATATTTTCTAAGTTATATCAAGATTTCCATTAACAAAGTAACCCAAAAAGGATAAATAATTTTTTTTAGAGATGGGTGGGAATCATAATTTTATTACAATGTATGTTGATAAAAAATTTAGGTTATTACCTCCTATTCTTGTTATATATTATGATTTAATACTTTCGAATGTTATTTTCTATGTGAATCATTAGTGTTAGAATGATTATATATTATTTTTGATTTCATTCTCAATGAGAAGAATAAGTGATGAAATAATTTTTTTAGAAGAGATGACCTAAAAACAATAAAATTTATAGTATATCATGGAGGTGGAGGTAGAGGCAGCGGTTATGGTAGAGATAGAGGTAGAGTTGATGCTGGAGGTATAATCATCATTGGAGACCGATGTGATGGAGGTGGTAGAGGTGAAGAACAGTGTGGAGATTCAGGAGGAGAAGGATAAGAAGAACTAGATTACAGATAATAATTTTTTTGGTAAATGAAGTAGAATAAGGATCATTCAATTATTGTGTTTGATATTATTTTAAGATAGAACACAACAACTGTCACTTAAGATAAGATCTATTGTGCATGTTTCCAGTTTAAAATGACATTTTTTGTAAAAAAATCACACATGGTGTACTCAACACTGAGGAAATGTATTTATATTGTTTTGATACTTTAGGAAAATTATTCATTATCCATTTGTGAAGTTTATAAATGATGAATTCCACAAACCAACACACAGTGTGATTGGCAGGACTCCATGTGCATATTTTTATTCGATATTGACATTAATTTTAGTGAAAAAACAACTAACATAATAAAAATAGAGATAACACATTTTGATTATTTTGGTACTTTATGAAAATGATCCATATGTAATTTTTAACATGTAGGGATCATCCAAACCTAAATATAATGCATGGTGTGATTGGTATGACTCTAAGTGCGTCTTTTTTTCTATATTGACACTAATTTTAGTGAAAAACAACTATCACACTCAAAACTTATAAAAAATTTCAAATTGTTTAGGTTATTTTTTTACATGATCCATAAATCTTTTGTGATGTATAGGGATCAAACTATCCTCAATAAGATTCATGTTTTGATTGTTATGACTCCATTTGTTTGTTATTAGTCTAAAATTGAAATTTTAATTCTAAAGTGTCACTCACATAAAACATTTAAAATGTCATCTGAATATCTTGATAATATGGATAAATGATTAATAATTAATTTATTATTTTGTACGAATCATTCTCATGTCGACGCCACATGTAATTCCACTTGTATGTCTCAACATAAAAGTTTGTAGTTTTAAGTGGAATTTTAGAAAAAATAAACATGTGGCATAGTCACAACCAATGAAATGCATTCTGAATAATTTGATACATTAGGAAAATACTTAAGGAGTCATTTGGGGCATGTATAATTCATTGGTTCCTCAATATGATGCACAATGTTATTATTATGACCCCAAGTACATCATTTTATTCAAAATTGACATTAAATTTATTGAATCCAACAATTGATGTACTCAAAACTAAGAAAACACATTAAGATTAATTTTTAACATAATTAAAACAATACATATGTCACTTGTGATGTGTAGGGATCATTCCCACCTGATTATAACTCACCTGTACGATGGGTATGACTCGTAGTGTCTCTTACTAGGTTAAAATTTACATTTTAATACAAAAAAGTGACTCTCACTACAAATAGAGAAAACGATCTTAGAATGTCTTCAAAATTTTGGAATTTTTTTCATAATTCATTTGTGATGTTTATGAATTAGGCTCATGTAAAACCCAAAAAAGATGCCACTTGTAATGCTCGAAGTGCATATTTCCAGTGTAAAATGATTTTTTAGTAAAAACATAAGTGGCCTACTCAAAACTGAGGGAAAAAATTTATATTATTTTTATAATTTAGAAAATTGTAAAATTAGTCATTTGGGGTGAGTATCATATACTCGAGCTTCAATATGACACATGGGGTGACCAGAATGAATCCAAGTGCATCTTTTTATACAAAAATTACATTTTTTTTTGAAAAAGACAATTTTCATACTCACAACTGAGAAAGATAATTCGTATTGTTTTTTATTATTGTAATATGTTCCATACATAATTTTTGAAATGTAGGGATTATCATAACCTCAATCTAATTCATAGTGTGACAGGTATGACTCCAAGTGTTCATAATCTGTTCAAAATTGATATTTTAATTCAACAAAGTGTCACTCACTAAAAACTGAGATAACACACTCTTATTTTATTAATAACTGGTGAAAATTACTCATAATAAATTTGTGGAATTTATGAATCAATCTCATGTCATACCCACACATGATTCCACATGTATGGATCAAACTATGTGTTTTGAGTTTAGAATGACTTTTTAGTAAAAAAACACATCTGGCATATGCAAAACTGAGGTAACACATTTTTATGTTTTGATAATTTAGGAAAACTATCCATTTGTCATTTTGGATGTCTAAAATTTATTTGTTATGCAATCTGATGCATGGTATGATCGATATGATTCAAAGTGCGTCTTTTTATTCTAAAATCGCATTAATTAATATGAAAAAATGAACATGATCAATACATGATAAAACACATTGATATTATTTTAACTAGGAACATTATTATAATATATTTTTGGATGTGTAGGGATTATACACACCTTATTACATTGCACAGTGTGACCGGTATGACTCCAAGTGTTTGTTGTGAGTTTAAAATTGACATTTTAATACAAAAAAGTGTCCCTCACTGAAAACCGAGAAGACGCGCTCAACATTTTTTGATTATTTGGGACAAGGATTTGTAATAAGTTTATGATGTTTATGGAATATCATCATGTAAACCCTACACATGATGCCACTTGTTTGGCTGAAAGTGGGTGTTTCTAGTATAAAATCACATTTTAGTAAAAAACAGAATTGGCATACTCAAAAATGAGGTAATAAATTGTGAATATTTTTATTCGTTAAGAAAATGATTCATTAGCCAATTGGGTTGTGAATCATTCATTTGTTCCACAATAAAACATATTGTGTGGCCAGTATGAATCCATGTGCATCATTTTATTAAAAATTTAGATTAATTTTAGTGAAAAAACTATTGACATACTCAAAACTAATAAAACACATTTTTTTTTGTTTTGGTCATTTCTTATAATGATCCATACATAATTTTTTATATGTAGGGATTTATAGTACCTCAATCTGATGAATAGTGTGAACAGTATGACTCAAAGTGTTCATTATTTGTTTGAAATTTAAATTTTAATCCAAAAATCTTTCACTCCATGAAAACCATTAAAACATGATTTTATTTTTTTGATAATTTTGAAAAATGATTCATAATTCCTTTCGTACGTGTGTGAATTATTATCATGTAAAACCCACACATGATTCCAAATGTATGTCACAAAGTGCATGATTCTATTTCAAAAAGAATTTTTATTATAAAACACAAGCGGTGTACTCAAAATAGAGAAAACCCAATCTGGTTGTTTTTAAATATTAGGATAATGATCCATGAGTCATTTGGGATGTGTAGATATCATACAAGGCTCAATATGATGCACGATATTACTCATATGAATTTATGTGTTTATTTTTATTAAAAATCCATATTAATTTTAGTGAAAAAAACTAACATACTCAAAAAAGAGAAAATTCATTCAGATTATTTTAGTAATTTATAAAAATAATCAATAAGTATGTTGTGATGTGTACAGATTATGCACAGGATAATTGAATGCACAGTGTGATCAGTATGAAACAATGTTTTTGATATCATTTTTAAAATGATATTTTAATATAAAAATGTGTCACTCACTGAAAACGTAGAAAACATACTAAGATTGTCTTAATAATTTGGGAAAATGATTCATAATTTATCTGTGATGTGTATGAATTAGTATTATTTCAAAACAACACATGATGCCACATGTATGGCTCAAAGTGTGTGCTTCGAGTTTAAAGATAAATTTTGTAAAAAAACACATGTGGCATATTTAGAACCAAGGAACCACTCTCTAATTGGTTTCATACTTTATAGAAATGATTCATGAGTAATTTGGTATGTGTAACATTTAACCATGACTCAATTGAACACACTGTGTGACCATTAGTTTTCAATGAGTTAATTTTTGTCAAAATTGACATTAATTTTAATGAAAAAATCACTGACATAATGATAACCAACAAAAAAATTGGATTGTTTTGGCACATTAGGATAATGATCCATATGTAATTTGTTATGTGTAGAGATCATCCGTACCTAAATCTAATGGACAGTTTGACCGGTAGGACTCCAAGACTGTCTTTTTATTCAAAACTCATAATAATTGTAATAAATAACTAACATACTCAAAACAAATAAAACATATTTTGATAGTGATGGTAATTTTGGAAAACAATCCACATGTCATTTGTGATGTGTATGAATCAGTCACACATCAATTAAACTCACACTTTGACCAGAATGAGTCCAAGTGTGCCTTATTATTCAAAATTTATAATAAAGTTTGTAAAAAATAAATAAAATAATCTATAATAGTGTTTTCTTTTTCTTATATTTGTTATAGGAATCTTGTTTCTTTTATATTTACTATTTTTATCATACTTTGGTAAATTTTATTGGTTTTTTTGTAATGTAGTGTGTTTTTGGAGCACACTGCACATTTTTCTAGTGATCTAGTGTGGTGCAGCATCACATTGCAGTTTTTACCATTATCAGTTCTACTAAATACACTGATAAAAGTACGATTTTTCAGTGATTTGAAATTCACAGATAAAAGACTCTTTTATTAGTTCTTATACTGAAATTGATAATGTTTACCTTTATTAGTGCATTTAAAAGCGATAAAAATCATACTTTTATTAGCCCAAAAAAGAGCTGACAAATCATACTTTTTCAGTGCTAAATAAAATCACTCATTAATGGGATCTTTTAATAGTGCTTTTATTTGAGTTTATAATGAAACCATTTATCAATTATTTTTAGTACTGATAAAAACCATGGTCTTTTTACCGTGCTAAGGTAGTCAGTGATTTTCTAGCATAGATAATTGATGATTCTTATACTGTTAAAGGCCTATTTTGTAGTAGTGAATAAATAATTAATGTTACATGTTTTTTCATATTTTCAACCACATTGAATGTTTCCTCAAATTTTTCACAACATATATATCATTAGATATGGATTCATGATACAAATGTTGGATTAGACACTATATAGTGATTTAATTTTCAATGAATTAACAAACAATTATATTAGCATTTACATAAATAGTTGTTACTAAAATTTATAAGAAAGAATGGTATTGGTGAAAGCGTTAAAAATTATGTAATGTGAGATTAATATTGATAATTAAATATTACGAAATTATGTCATGTGAGATGGATATTGATAATTAAAGAGTACTGATGCTATTTTAAACGTTTTTTTCAAGATGATTAGGATGTTCTGGAGTTGATGCCTGTGAAATTAGCTTAAAAAATATTCATTTAAAGAAATATCTAAAGCATGGATACTTTTTTCTCTATAAAACCAAAAAGGAGAATGTGAAAAAATTACCCAGATCACCTAAACATTAAATGAAAATTCAATCCCATGACCTTCATAAGTTAATACGTATAGGTCATGCATAATGAATTATCTTTTTGAGACCTTTACAGGCCCCATTGAAAAGCATACTTGTTTTGTAAATAAACTAAGATAGGAATTTGTTATTGAGTGCGTGATGCAATGAAATCTCCACCATATCAAGTGAATTTTCAACTGACATGTTCTTGATGATGATCCAAAATCCATCTAAAATAACGGATGAAAATATACAAAGGTAAGAGACATTATACAGTCAATAATATTCATGAGACACACCCATTAGGTTTTCAAGATGCCCCAAGCCCCTAGTGACATTCCCATATTGATGTGTAAAAGCCTATTGTTGTGACAACTTCATCATGTGAAGGGTCATGAACATTTCCATTCTGTTCTGTGATTCCATTTCAACTATAAAGATAAACAGAAATGCACCCACAACACCATAAGACCCAATACGGGTCTGTTGAAACATCACCAAAAAGAGGAGTGACATTCTTATACCAAATTCTAATAAAATCATGAGATTCTAGACCTTTTATAATAAATATGGGATTAAAATAGAAACGATATAATCTTCTATCCGAGTGTATATACAGTCTCCTCCACACGTAACATGTCATATTCCCCAAGAAATCACTATTGATCATGAGAGGACCTATCAACAAGCTAGTACAGTCTCGCAATGCCCCTTACAGAGGAAAAACTAATCTCATGAAGGATCCCTTAAAAATACATCAGGATCTCATGAGAACCCTTGACATGTCTGCATGATCCCATGGGTGCTCCCTTGACATGATTTCTTTGTCTCGTCGAGTACCCCAGAAAAATTAACGTTAACCAAGAAATAGCCTTCCTACTGGTTTACCCATATCATAAAGACTCTTATACATGTCGATATAAAGTTATGAAAGCTCATTGACATGTACACAGAGTCAAAAAATTACCCTTTGATTGTCCTGGGTCAAATAAAAATGAAATAGTTAGAATATTCTCAAGATAACTGTCACTAAAAGGTAACATGAATGACCAATGGAATGATCATGAAATTAATGTGACACAAAAATCATCCAACAAATCCATCCCAAATACGAGAGATTCATTCTGTTCAATGAGGCATATCACTAGGGTGCAAAACCCTATAAATCCCACCACCTCATAATAAAAAAAGAATCCATGATCCATCAGGAATTGGAGCATATGAGAGTATTTAATTGAGTGTCCATTCATGTGTTCCCAAAGTACTTGAACAAATTAAAATTTTAGTAATGGACAAATAGATAACATGATATGCATAGTCACTTCGTATGATCACTTATAGATCCTGAAAAGGTCTTTTGGGTTGTCAGTTAGATCATACGAAGGAGATCGTTCATGTTGGTTGGGTCATCTGAAAACAAAATTAAGCTAAAATTGGAAAACAATTAATCACATGTGTGATAAATGGTAAAATTAAGTCTAAGAAATGTTGGAGACATACGTAGATATCGATTTTAAGTTCTTCATGTGTTTCACATGACCAACCGAGATCATGGAACAACAATGGGAGATGCCACCCAAATACTATGATTATCCGTGAACAGTATATATTGATCATGTTATATAACAATGGCAAGTCAATAATGTTACATGATTCCCTTAGATAATTCCACTAAATTATCATGATGTCCTATAAGATTACCACCAAACCTTGTGACGACCTCTAAGAAGTCACCCCAAATCATTTCCCAACAACATGACATGTCACCTAGGTCTCATGATGACCCCTGTTCATGTAAAATGGTTCAAAAAATAACACTAGGACAATCCAACCAGGATGATATGACATCCTCTATAAAACTATGAAAGATCATGTGGAACCCACGGTCATGAAAACCATGTTAGGTGACAACCACAGAACATGCCATCCTTAATCTCATGATGTTCTCTAAAAAAGTTATCCAGATCTTGTGATACCGTATAGACATGTCATTAATGATCGTGTGATGGTATCAATTCATTTCATTTCAGTTTTGAGATATCCTGCAGAAAACTCAACTGGATCATTAAATTGTCATTTGGTAAGAATGATAAGAAACCAGGACATGACTTGATATAATTAGATATTTCATGAAGACAGTTAGATTATGTCAAGTATATCATCAATCCTTGTCGAGAAGCAATCTCAATATATGATAACCGTGTATAATGAATATATAAGGGAAACATTAGTGTGTAATCCCTAATCAGACTAAACTACAAGAACTCTCAATCCATTTATAACTAGTATATGTATGACCCGTTCTTAATGACTGACTGAAACGTTAGTTTTTTTATTATAAAATCACTTTTAAGGAAAAAGTGAGAAACCAAGAGTTCCATCAAAACAAGCACAAACAAATAAAACAGAGAATAACCCAGAATAAACTATAGGATCTGCCCCTCCCCGGCAACTGCGCCATGAAGAAGCCTCCACCAAAGCATGACCGTTCGACAAGCAGTCTCGTGCGAGAATTCACGAGCACGGGACGGATGGCAAAGCCATACCCTCTCGATCATCCAAATCCAAATGGCACGCCTCGACGAAGGTTATGTGCTTTGAACCGCATCTGAGTCAGATCCAAGTAGAGTTCTAGCATTTAATCCCCTCAACATGATATATCATCCAAACATAAAGCTAAAGCAGAAGCGGTAGCGGACACAACACAAACCCATCTTCCACAGACTGAACAACAGAATCCAACCATTAAAAGGGGTCATTAAAAAGAAATTTAAGATTCCCAAAATTGGATTCCTGAAACAATTTCCAGGATAAGGATGAAACATGGATGCCTGGTGACTCCATCATTAGTTTTCCAATCCCAAAAGCCAGCCGAACCCAGGACCATATGTATTCCTCAATGCTAATCTTCCCTTTATTGAAACCTCTAACCATAATTAGGTCTTTCTTATCAATCCAAGAGAATTTATCCTCATTAAGAGTCACATTTAGAGGTCTCCCCATCATATTGACCGCTTCCTCATTAGTTTCATTAAGTAGCAGGACCTGTTCAGAAACTTCATCTTCAGATCTTAGTAACAAGTCCAATGCTGGAACACCCTGGTCCCCTAAATTCGGCTGGCAAATAAGTTCAGTGTGTGTCTTCTTGTCGTTAACCTTTTTAGCAGAACGTGTCTCCAAAGGAAGAGGTAAGGATGAGTAATCCTTCCTTCCCTTCCTTCTCCTCAAACTCCTGTTACTCTTCGGACTTAAAACTTCCTCTGCCGAGTCCTCCTGCCTTCCCTTAAACGAATCTTCACCACCCAAACAGACCACCTTCGCATAAGACACAACCAGAGAAGTCTCTTCATGTCCTTCCATTTGCTCCATAATAGCATTGGTCCCCTTCCATTGATCCTCCACTTGAGCCTCATACTTCTGGAGTGACCCTCCCTCCTCCCGAACACTATAACTGTTTGGACCAGCCCGGTCCTTCCTCATCCTGTTGACCATCTTAGGGAAAGAAACCGAAGTCGAACCAACTTCATTCAGACCTTCAAATCGGTTTCTCACTTTTAAAGGAGTCAGAGACTTCCCACTGGAACCTCTTGTTCCCTCTTCTCTACTAGGAATGGTCGCCTCCTTAACAGCTTCCTGCCTCACATTGTTAGAGACTTCATTGCCCCCCTACAGTGCCTCATCAAAGGGAAAAGGGAATTCCCCTACCTCATCACTAGCCCGCTGCTCCATACTAGAAGCACCCTCCTCCATTTGGGACAAATCATCACTAACCCTCAAACTCTCCACATGAAATGGGTCATTGCAGATGCGCTTGCCACCAAGGTCTTGTTTCAGCCTAGAGAAGACTTCAGAGACATTCGGATTACCAAGATCCTCCGAGTCCTTTTTCTTCACAATATCATCAGAACCCACAGCTGGTGTTAAAGCCGCTGAGTCGCGGAATAGAAGATTCTACTCCTCCGGACTCGTTGTCTGTCGCTCCTCTAAACCAGCATATGAAGAACAATCCTTGCCACCCCGATCATCACCCTCCATCACCTTACCCGTCTGATTCAACTTTCCCTCCTCCACACGGACTACCTCGACCTTTCCACTGGCTCTTCCGGCTTTCCATCCAGAAATGTGAGCACCCCGACGACAGGTTCCCGAAGAGTGACCCAACCGTTTTCAAGAAGAGCATAAATCCATCCAGTTCTCATACACCACATATTTCTTCCACCTATACTACTCGCCGATAGTTACCGAAACACACTGAATAGGGATCTTCGACACATCGATCTCCACGCATATACGCGGGATGACAGGATGACATACGGACCTAGTCCGTCTATCAGCGCACAGAAACCGTCCAACAAGATTTCCAAGAATCCTAATAATAGAAGGATTTTGAAACGGCATTGGTAGGTTAGGGAAACTTACCCAGACCACAGCGGAAGGAGGATCGTGACCCATGTGGAAATCTAAAGACCAGCAAAATAGGAAGAAACGAATGTCGTTGCAGCTGCGAGGAGCACTCGACCAGGAGGTGATGAGGTCCTCCTCCAAAGCAAACTAGACCATAATGTGATGGTTATCAATAAAACCAACAATCTCCCTCTCCTATAAATTCTAGGAATTGATGACGACCCTGTCGAAAGCGTCCACCGATGGTTAACTCTGCTTAAAGCGGGCAACTGGAGTGAGGTTAAGGAGTGCAGTTGTTTTTGAAAACTCCGCAGTCGACAACTGATGGTTGGGAAAACCATCGACCAAATCCGGCACTTTAGGGCCAAGGAATGCATTCGGAAACGATGTATGAAAATCGGGATTCAAAAATGGCCGAAAGGGAGACCCTGAATTGCGGAGGAGTGAAGAAGATCCCTCCCCCACCAGGGGGGAGGAATTGGATCGAAGGCCACCGTCGCCTATGATGGCTTCAGCGCCTAGGGTTCCTACCACCGTCTCCTCCCAACTCTCCTAGAGGGCCTAAGTTTCACACTTTTAATTATTGGTCTCAAATATGAAACCAATCTAGTGTTAGTCTATTAGTGTCTCTAACATTCCATCCATAGGGACCTAATATCTACCTTGGGATTATCAATATTCCTCCTCCACCAGTAGATTGAGAGGATTCCACAACTATGGGAACATTGATTCCTACCATGACCATGATATGTAGGATTAAATCTTATGACCCGAGCTCAAATACACATCCACATAGATATAAGTATCAACATGTCTCTGACAATCAAACCATCAAAACACAATATCTATAATGGGCTGATCATTCTACCTCATCCACTAGCATATTAATAAGAAAAATGAACTATGATGACTTTAATTTATTCCATAACCATGATATGTTTGATTCCTTCCTACTTTGAAGCTCCATATTAAATATCCAAAGGGATGTTTTATAATATAAGTCCCACATCCATATGCAGTGAGACTGATTAATTTTTATCCCCTTTTTACAACATAAAGAATGACTCACATGGTCTTTGGGATTTTCTTTTTTCATATCATTAGAATCATGAATCTACACTTACTAGGTAAAGCAAAGTGTGTACCCTCAATATGAAGCATGATATAATTCCCCCATATAAGTGCATCTTCCTTGGGGAAATTTCCAAGGCTATGATCAAACTAATATGATTCTAATTTCTGTTATAAAAAAGATACGTAAGATTACTCTATGAGGGTAGATCTCGATACACAAAGCCTAAATGCCCCCATATATGTCTTTCCTAAATGATCTTGAACATCATATGTTCAAAAAACTATTTTGTTATTGATTCATATTATAAATATTATATATAAGACTCCTCATAAAATAATAAACCTATCCTCAAAATAAAAATTTATTCCATGAATGATTTATTTATGTTCTTGGATATATGGGATCAAAATATAAGATGATTCCCTTTAATGGAAAATGGACGAAGAACAATAGATAAATACATTTGAAATCATTAATAGACACCCCTTTACGCCAGAATGGTATCAACACTGGATAATTTTTTTAAGGTAATAGATATCATATCATTTTTAGGAAGGGATTTATAAAAATGTCACAATTATATAATAGAGTCACATAGGAGATAAAAATTCCACAAAATGGTGTGGTGATCCCAACCAGCCATATTTTTATGGAATGTTGTTTCCTAAGAATAATTGGGTTTGAAACCCCAATGGACCCCCTCCCTTTGGAAATTAGGTACATAATCTGTTATGGATGTGGGAACAATGGGTAGTTTCCTATAAATAAAAATATGGCAAACTCGATTTGAATTATTGTAAAACACGTCCATCCCCCTTTACAACTAATATTATAAAAAACCCAAGATGGGTTTTATGGGGAAAAATGGAGAATCTAACTCAAATATCTCAAATAAAAATTTATCAGTTGACCATACATAATGATATATTGTTTACATATCCTATGAAAATCGAAATGATGGATCTGACATAGATCCTTCAAAAAATTTGAAATATTAACTAATCCTATATAGTGGGGGTTCTAATGAAATAATTCCATCCTCACAGTGACTAGATTAAAGAAGAAGAGTTGTCAGGATGTGGATAAGAAATGAAAATTACACCGCCCATGCATATGTGATTGAACACGTATCATGACTATGATGGTTCACTGATCGATGGCCCAATACTTTTATGTCATTGTGACTGTAGATACATCTCTCACAAAAAAACACTCGACCTGAGATTATATCGTTATATATGGAATGTTTTTTAAAAATGATTATGGCTATAACCCCCTTGGGATACAGAACAATGTCACCTTCCCAACACATTTAGTTTTTGGATGTGAATGAAATGGTCTAGGAATAACATCAACAAGGTAAGATATCAAATGTCTAGGCTTCTTGGGAGTTTCTGGAATCATTATAATTGATGAGTCCACATCATCCAAAGAAAGATGTAGTAATGCCAGTGGAACTTATTTCCACTACTAACCACTTCATAATTTTATCCTTAGAACAAAAAAACTACTACTGTCAGAATCTGATGAAGGTGGATCAAGTATTATACTATATCTCCATTTTAGTTCAGTATTCATTGAGGAGGGATTCTATCAACCTCCATCACCAGTTCTATCTCGTTGGAGGCCTTATATTGCCTTCTAAGCAAACAACCCAACACATTTCCATGTATGATACACATACATTGTGAAATAAAAGATATATATAGTGAAAACAAAATGGATAATCATGATTGGGAACATATCCCTTCATATTATAAAAAAATACCATATTCATATTTCAACGGTATCCAGCGAGCAAGATCATATCTATGCTAACCTAAAACAAGTATACAGGGAAATTCCAGGAGTAGGAATGGGGGAGTCACATATCCCTTCCCATTTGCATGAAGCAAATTGACATATTTCATTGGAACAAAGAGGAATGATGTGGGATCATATACCTACATCAAAAAAAATCATCATACAATATATATTAAAGATATAAATGTGATGGTTTATATTCTTATTCACACTGTGATAATGTGTCACTACATATATGGAACAGTTAAAGAGCTCTGCATGCATATTTTGACATTGGTATAGATATAAGGATATGAGAATATCCATATCCCTATTTCTAGGGTAGCATACCAATTTTATTGGCATGAACATGCGATTTCTTGGGAGAAAGCACAAATTATTTCTCTTATCTAGGAGGATTGATGATATATTCGGTAAAGGAAGAGGCACAAGACTGGGATCTTATTCCCACACAAACTAGGGATCTCTATGTGAGGGTGGAACATGCCTCAAGACAGTGGTATATTCCATCCAGAAAAAACTAGCGGCATACTCCAAATGCTCATGATTTAGAGCATATTTTCATTTGACCATGGTTTCCATGTGAGAGAATAAAATGCCTCAGGACAGGCTCATATTCCTGGAATAAACAAATTAAACATCATATAATATCATGGTCCTAGGATAAACTGCCTATAATACAACAATATAAGTTTCAATCAATAATTCTATGAACTACAATAATAGAAGGTTTGAGCTAGAACACCTTAAACTATTACCATAAAGCTTTTGAGAAAGATTGACAAAACTATAGTACAAAAATGATATTGTTTTCTATAATGAATGATAAAAAATTCTTTATAGTTCTAATATATTATATAGGGATCTTGAAAAAAAGTTGGATCACTTCTCATTGGACGTTCTCTTTGTATAATCTTGGAAATTTAGATAACTTATAAAATAGGCAAGTCACAAAACATGTCAGGTCCCAAACCCAATTGAGGGAGGCCTGAGCAAAATCTAAATATACAACAGCTACATATTCCACCATGTGAATCTTAAAAAACATAGGAAAATATAAAATAAAAATAAACAAATCTTATGGGGCCCACCGTATGTCCTTATAAAAAATAAATCTATACACATAAGGTACACTGAATTCTTCCAATGATTTAAAATTCTATATCCATGACATATATTATACCCAAATTATCCTTTTTCGAATCATGTAGTATCAAGATAACTAGAGTTGATAAATTAGTGCGAAATCTCATGTTTTTGGGAATTCATGATTATTTCTCAACAAAAATATATTGTAATCAAATACTTAAAATCCAAACATTTAGGTTTAATTGATATTATACAATGTATGGGTATCATTGATGATTAATGCAACACCAGATCAATGAAATATCATGCATACCATGATGGAAAGAAAACTCGACAATGATATATAATGTTCGAGATATTTTTTCATTAATAGCATGAAGGTGTTGAAATATACACATATAATTGTCTCTCTTATGAATACACAATCAATGGAAAAGTTGAGAAATTACATTTCCATCCGATCATGTGCTCATAGGAGTCATTGCTCTCTACAAACCTATTATCTTGAGGGTAATGCATTTGAATAATTGATTTACGTATTTAAAATATAACTCAGTAATTTAATTGAACTTCTATGCCCTAAAAAATATATCAATCTAGTACTTATCCATCACGTCGAAGAGCCCATGTTTCTCCAGTATAATTTTCTTTTATATCTTGAGAAAATGCAGAAACTACTTCAACTCTTCTTAAAGGAGACTAATTTTATATTATAGTTGTTCAATGCCAACCTTACCAGCACTGACCACATCCGGGTGAGTCACTACCTCAACCACAGAATGGGAATAATTTTTTAAGGCATCATCCCACCTTTTTTTACTAAAGTTGAAGTCTCAACAACTCTTACCCATAATTCAAGGGAATATTTTCTCCCACAAAGAGATCATCTCTTTCACCCAATCAAAGAAGGGTGGTATAGATAAAAAACTTGTAACCAAAGGCGGTAAACATAATTTGAAGGTGACCTAGATTGTCTTCCAGGCCTTCAAAAGTGGCCTCCAAAATAAAAGTCCAAACAACCCTCCATAATTTACTCCACACCAACTAGTAAAGTGATATATACACCAGATAAATATATAAGACTATCCTGGTAATTTTAAAATATTCTTTAACTATGTATATATGTGAGGGAGTCATGTTCACAGTCTTTAATGAATTATGAAGGGAGCCAACCCCTTCATTTGTATAGTATTTATGTTGAATTATGAAGGAATCAGGAACATAAACCTTCGATGTCATGGGTGAAGAAACTATTTTATGGGGTAAAATTGTGAAATATTAAATCGATAAATGAAATGATATCACTAGGTTACCAGAAGATAAGATCGATGTTAGAATGTTACCTTTTTGATTGCATCAAAGAATATGTCTTTTCCCCAAACCCATCCTCTAGTGAAGAGGTAACAACCTCATTCTATGAGAAGCATAGTGGAACCATCATTTTTTTCTCTAAATCTATTTTTTCCCACCACCTATGAGGGATTAAAGAAAAAAAATATGTTATGAGAACTAACAAAAAATTGAACCGTGTGTCCAATTTCTGAAGAAGTATCAACGTTATCTAAAAATAAACATCCATCATGGATAATTCAATAGAATAACAGATTCTTATATAAGTATAATTTCAAAGAAAATTTGTCTATTTTGGGTCAAATAGAATAACTACGGGAACATTTGTAGTGGAAAATGAGCCTACTTATTCTAGAACATCAGAAATTTCTTCTTCTTGATGGGATGTACCCAATAATGAAGGTTTTTTTAAAGAAACTAAATGATCAACCACATGCTTAGCCAATGATATATGCTCATCAATTTGGATCATTAGGTAACTATAAATGTATGAAAAATCTTGTTCTGTTATGTGAATAGTCAAAAAAAGAAAAGATTGAAATTCCACACTAACATATTGAGTTTTCGGTAGAGAGATTTGAATATTTGTAGTTCTTATTTTTCCCCTATACTTAGGGGGTAGGATATCAAGAAGGTATGAATTTTAATATAATTAAGGATGGACCTCCATAAGTTGCTGATCCTAGGGGCATCACTTTGGGAATGGAAATCTGTGTCCTCATTAGATAATGTTGACCTAGGGGTCCCTTATCATCAGTACCCTGACCACCACTCAATTCACCTCCAACAACCACACATTGGGGAGAATATATGTGGGAAGAAAAAAGTGTACGGTATTATGAATCGTTGTACATTGTAAAAAACAAAAATTACCTCACGGTGATTGCAACTACACCGTGACCCTTTGAACACAACTGAATGATTGGACTAATCACTACCTCGACAATGAGTTAACCATGTTTATCCATGGAAACCTACAACATGACTCATAAAACCATTTTATGAACCAATGGGGAATAAAAACCACAACTATTGAAACTTTCCAACATTAAATCTATCTATTGGAGTAATTCCATGCCATCATAAAGTTTTTCATTGATGTTAATGCCATGTGGTGGTAATGTTAGTGAAACATTCTAAAGAAAATTTTGCCTGGTTCATTATTCCCCAGAGCTCAACCTCTAATTTTAGTGTATCCAATTAATCTATTGATGAAATTTATTGGGAAATAATAATGATTGCATGACATCACACACCAAAACCACACCAACTACAGTTGTACTAGTTGATGAATTAACTATAAACGAGGGTAATGGAAAATGGATTACTTTATTATAATGTTCTTCTGGGGTTGTTGGTACTCTTGAAACTAAATAATTTTTCATTCTAGGATTATCTTCAACAGTTAATATAAATTGGGCATCCAAATATAAAAATGTGAATAATTTCCCATTTGGATATGACCGAATGAAAATATTAGCATTATTCTAAGAAAACCCAATTTTGAGAGCATTAAGAGGGAAGTATAATAGGGTATATGACTGATCCCTATTGAACATCAGCCGAAATTGGCGAGCTACTAGCAGATGATTGTACGATAAAATATCAACAGGGGAAGGATATTTTTACCCGACACATTAAAAAATATGGATAAACTAAAAAATTTAAAACCATTCATAGTGGAGAATCCCGTCAAAAAGGAAAACAATGATTCCCTCATGAATTGACATTAGGTAGGAAAAAGCCTCATGGTTTCCCCAATATTATCAACCATAATATGATTTAGAAATACATAATACGTTTTGAAGGAAATGTGTTCATAATGGATCATGAATGTCATAAACTTCAAATCATATTGTTTGATGAGACATACCCTGCTGATGAATTGTAAAAATGTTTTTAATTGAATTATTGGAATGATCCAGATTCATAGGTTCTCATAACCTCTTTGATGATCCTATATCAAACCCCATAAAATATTATAGAGGTCCAAGATTCAATAAGATAATTTCAACATATAAATATAGTGCAAGATGTGATACAGTTGGAACAACATAAGGGTGGATAACCTGATATGATTATCTCCTACCATGGAGAACTCCATCATGAAAATGAAGATCCTAATTCCAAAATTTTCCTTCATCGGTAGTAAGTATCCTCTCAGGTACATGGTAAGGAAACTAGCCACCTGAATGTTCCAGTCAACATCAATGATAATCTCCCAACCCATCTGTTAAATTTTAATGCTTCACTCATGGGATAATAAGGACCCTATATTCTAGGGGATTCCATTGCCAGAGAGGCCTTTGGACTATTAAATTTTAGTACAGAATAGCATTTCTTGATGAATTATATCACCAATTTACTTAACATGACATATTCTCTTGTAAGTAGGTCTTTCACATTCAGAAAGCCTAATCATCTATCATGAAAAATGAGGGGTCATCTCTACATTATATCACATGGATTGTGGTGGAAATTTCATCCTACATATATCCCAAAATGGGTGTTCCATGGATCCTCTTAACATCCCATAGACTATTCCCAACTCTCCATGCATTAGGTGTAATGTGTTCGTGTCCAGACTTCGTTGAAGAAAATATTCCAACAAAAAGACCATGTTATATTAGGAAAAGGGTTTAAAGATCAAGACAACCACACAATTCACAATATTCTTCATATATGTAGAAATTTTAGAAGTAACATACTTCACTTGAAAGGTCAATCCCCAATTCATTTTGAAAATACCTCTGACCAGAGGTCCCATTTGGGAAAAAACCCAATACCTTGGTTATTGGAGGGGGTTTTCATTATTGAATAGAATATATAGATATCTCAATAATATTTCCAATCGTTCTTGATGATGTTTGTGGTAATATACATCAATATATACTCATCTGTATCTTTCCCATCTGAATAGAAATTCCCCATATGTGAGATATTATCGAGAAACGTTTTATGAGTTTTTCGAATACACACAAGAGATATAGTTTATGACAATAGTGAAGTAATGATAGAATCATTGGTATGGAAAATAATTTGGAGGGTTAGGAAGTTTTAAAGGGGTATTCCCTGAGGTTCACTCCCATTAGTTTCATCTGACACTTCTTTGAGAAATAAAAACACAAAAACATTTATCATCTACACTCACAACAATGACATTCTGATGACACATCAATATTAAGGCCTCTTTCGTGGAAGACTTACAAGAACTGTGATTGGATCTAGAATCCATCTATATAAAATAATAAAATATGAATCATAAAATAGTGAAATAAAATAAAAATAAATTCCCTTTTCCAGTTTCATCAGGATAATTACATGTTCCATAAAGGGATTCACGAACCTGATAGCCTGATAGAGGTATTGTGAACAACATGAAAAATGAAGATCTTGCGAACTACATGACCCACGTGAAATATCACGATGACAAGGCCACTCATAAGAACAATGATCTTGTGACCCTAACATAGTCATGAAAACCTCATGGTAGTCCACCGATCAAGCATCCAAAACAATACATTGTGAAAATCCGTAAAGATGGACATGCTTCCAAGGTCATAGTCCATGGGTCATGAAATTTATGAGATTCAATTTTTAATTGATTCTATCAATTGATTGGGAAAATAAGATCTTGAGAAACAATCCTTCTGAAGTATTCCTGTGAAATAGGTCTCGTGAATATCATTTTTGGAGAGGTATTGTGAATGGGATCTTGTGAAGTGGTCCTGTGAAGGGATCACGTGGTGGTGGAAAATAAAAAGAGCTCTAGAGATTTGATGTAAACTATGATTGCGCTCCCATTAACTCTCCTATTTATAGGTAACTTCTTCAAAATACCATGGGTCACATGGAAGACCAAACATCACCCAAGACAATGGTTGGAATAATCTTCAAACACTCATGATGGTATTTACCTTCCTAAAAATTGATCCCTTATCACATTAGATGTTCCTCCTAAGGGGGTGAACATTCTAGCCACTACCAAATGATAATTAGAAAATATACAAAGGAAGAAATACCAAAATCACGGGTATTATTTTTTCTAAAATTAAAATGAACATAGAGTGTCCAAAACATGATGATCACACCACAATCAAAATTACATGAGATCAGATGGCCTTTGAAATGAATTTAGAATGGTTCATGCACAAAACCTGATCAACATAAGATCACATGAATCCCCATTGATAAGAATTTTTATTCTTGTTAAGTCACCCATACAAGAACTTGTGACCGATCAATAGCTACCGACCAAAATCCACTTTATCAAATGACTTTTAAACATGAAGGAACATGATGATCATTCAAAATCCTTTTAAAATAATGGAATAAAATTTATAGTAGGTGGAGTAAATATGTTGTTGTTGATATACATTAAACTCGACCATATAGTCTTTAAGATGCTATAAAGCCCATTAATACATGTCCACATTGTCATACATGAGACTGTTGAAATTCCACTTTCTTTATGAAAAGTGTCTAGAACTAGTCCATTCAGTTATATACTGCCCCCTCATCTCTATAGTCATGAAGAGTGGTTGTCTATGTCAATTATCTATCATCACCCAAAGACCCGTTATTGTTAATATGATGCATCGAAGTAATGTAGGTTGATTTTCATCGAAAAAAATCACATAACATCATGAGATCCCCATCCATTGTAAAATAATGGTGATATAAAAAAGGAAAAATATGGAAGCTTCTTACAGAGTGTGGATAAACTGGCCTTCAAGAGAAATAGTTCATATGAATATATAAATTACCATTGATCATACATGGCCCAATTGACAAGCTAGTATGGTCTAAAAAATTCCATAAGACATGAATTAACTGATCTCACAATGCTACCATGACAAGCTCGAATGGTATCATGTGACCCCTAAATATGTTATCCAGATCCCCAGAATCCATTGGGATAAGATGCCATTGTATTATAGTATACCATATATAAATGTTCTTTAGTAATGTAAGATCCTTCATACATGCATAATGATCTCATGAAGCCCCCTATAAATATCATCCTAACATTTTGTAATATCCTTAATAATTCCACATAGTCGTGTGAAGTCTTTCTAATTGTAGTGGGACCAATACAAATTTATAATGATGAATATTCTCACAGTGACTATCATTAAGTGGATCTATGATTGATCCCTGACATGATCATGCAATGAATGTGACACTAAACCCTCTACCAAATCTATCCAAAATACAAAAGAGATTCACTAAAAAAGGATTCATATAATTGTAGTGGAATGGTCTATAAATCCAATTTCAGTACCAAATTTAATATATGATCCATCATACATTGATGTTCAAGAGTGGATTTCATGTATTATCTAGTCATGTGATTAAAATGGTCTTCCATAAGGTAAAATCCTGGAAATAGCCTAATAGATCACATGAAATTCATAGGTTCATTATATTAACACTTATATATCACATGAAGGACTTCATGATTTTCATATAAATCATGAAAAGGATGAACGATATTTCAGATGAGTGATATAAAACCTAAATTAATCTAACATTGGAAAACCATGTGAAAAATATTCAATAAAAGATGGTACAAAAACTGAGAAAAGGAAGGAGACTTATACAATGATAGACATCTTGATAATCATTTATTTCTCATAACCAACATTGATCATGTGACCACACTGGGACATGTCACCGAAATCTTGTGACACTCCTAGAAAATTCTATATGGATCACGAGATGACCCTTTCATATATCACAAAAGACACACACCATCATCTAGGATTTCAGACCAAGTATCATAAAGTCTTTCGGGCTTTCCATCAAAACCATTTCATGGCCTCGAGACATGTCATCCCTAATCATGTGGTGACACCAAGTCATGTCTTCTAGTTTTCATAATGACACGATGAAATTTCAACCTATTTTGATGATGTCGCATTGATAGGCCAAATTTGATCTCGTGACATCCTTCGGACATGCCAACCAGATCATTCATAACCTTCTAAACATGTCATCAATGGTAGGAGAAACTCTCTATACATGTCATCCTTGATCACATGACACCCTATATTCTAGTCATACATATCATGTGATACCAACAAGACATGTCAGCATTGATAATGTGATAGTCTCAAGACATATATTTAATGTTATGTGACATCCTTCAGACAAGGAAACTGGATCATGCAATTTTATTTAGGAATTTACTCTATCCAATCATTAAATATTCAAACATATTTGGACATGTTAGGTAGAAAATTAGAATATCTAATGTAGACAATTATGTCAGGTCGATCATTAAACCTGGGACATGATTCTATATTCCAGTGGACATAGAAGGAATACCTTAGTGTGGAAGCCCCAATCACACTGGACTCTAAGATTTATGATTTCTTCTATAAAATTGATATGTATTATTCCTTCATATAGAATGAGATAAAAAATAAATACACCCAAGTGTAAACCCCCCGCCCATGAATCTGACATTCCAACCATCAGGACACAATATCTCACATGTGATTATCAATATTCTTCATCCACCATTTTATTGAGAGGATGACAGAAATATGATAACTCTTTTTCCATCCATTAATAAAATACATATGATGACTTCTTAAGGCCTGAGAACATATAGGAATAATCATTGTCTTAATTCCGTCATTGTATCCAACATTCCAACCATCAAGACCCAATATCTCTCATAGGATGATCATTCTAACACATCAAATAGCAGATCTAAAAGATAACTAATCTATGATGACATTGATTATTTCCATGACCAGGATATGTAGATTCTTTCCTAAGGCCCGATCTCCATAATAAACTTCCAAAGGGATATACTAGAACTTGAGTCCCCCATCCATTTTCATTGAAACAGATTACTTTTTATCCGTTTTTTATCACACCAAGAATCAATCATGTGAGCTTAGGTATTTTCTTGGTTCATGTCTTTTGAATAACGAATCACCAACAGCTATTGAAACCTCATGGTGTAAATCTTGATCAGTTTCCTGATATCATCACTCCCCTATAAGGCTATCCACATAGTGGAATGTCCTAATTGTGTAATCAAAATAAAATTAATTGGATATATTTTATATCCATGATATGTTGGACACCTCCATAAGGCTCTAGGTCAAAACACAATGCCAAATTTCCCCCTTATATTACATTTCCATGAGATTTTAAACTAAACTGGTTTAACAAACTATAATATTTTTTATTCCTATTATAAACATGAGACATTGGAATCCTTATAAAGGCTCAATCCAATCAATTAAATATTTGTTACCTTCCTTGATGATAACAAAATATGGAGTTACTAGTAATATTGATTCAAAATAAAAAAACAACCATTCAATGGGAAATGGATAAATATACTTGGATACATACATATGGAATCATTAATATACACTTCTTACACATGAACGGGTTCCACAGTAGATCAATTTTTAGGGTAACAGGTCCCATATTTGGTCTAGGAAGGGATTTAGAATCATATCATTAATATATAATAGAGTATTTGAGTTGGAAAAAATTTCCCCAAAATGGTTTTCTGAGCCAAAACATCCATTCACTCAACCAATGTGAGTTCCTAATTTATATTGGGTATATTACACCATTGGACCATCTAACATTAGATAGTATGTCTATACCCACTTATAAACATGGTAATCGATGTGATTTTCTATTAAATAAAAATATGTTAAACCCAATGTAAATAATTTTTCATCACATTCACCCCCTCACAACTAAACATCTGGAAAATAACTATTCCATATTTTTCAATAATCATATCGCATAATAGATGAAAAAAGTATGGGGTAGTTTTTTATTAAGGTAAAATAAGGGTATATGTAAGAACATGTATCTTCCTTCGGGTATGTTTTTCTTTTCTGATCATTTATTAGGAAAAGTGGAAATTATAGAAATTTTTTAGGTACATGACCTGTACTTTATGAGTACACACCGTGTACATCCTTATCTCAAGAGACTATGTCCTGGCTGTGTCCTGGCCACACACATGTCCATCTGGGGGTTACATAGAGGCCGCCTAAAGCCGATTACAAGAAAGGTGACTGTACACCGTGTACTTCAAAAATACACGATGTGTATTTTGTATATTTCAATAAATGGACCTGGGTTGCGTCTGATTGCCAGAAGTGTCTTCTTATAGGTCTCGTTCGACTGAGAGAAACTGCGCAATGCCGAAACTTTTCCGAGCCTCTCATCCCCCTTCTATTCTCTGAATCGACCACCATAGATTTCATTGGAACTATAATGGTAATCTATTCCTTCTTCTAAAGCATCTTTTTCCAATTCATCCTCTTTTAAATGTCATCATGGGTTGAAATCTTTAGACTTTTTGTATATATTTGATTGTACAAGGAGTTCCAAGATTCTAGGTTCACATATAGCAATCTCCTAATGCCAAGGTAGGTGGTTTTTGCCTTTCCATTCGAAGTATTTGAGTATTAGGTGCAAATTCTAGCAATACCCTTGAATGAGGTATTGCATGTTTACCATTTTACACCTGTTATTTTCCTGCCAAGCTTGTATGCCTATGTAGAGGTAATTTGGATATGAATAGGGTTTATTTCTATGCCATGGATGCTGTGATCATGCTTAGTTCTATTTATGACTGTTTGGTCCTATTTAGCCTATTGGTTGTTTACCTGTTTTCCGTGCCTTGTGGCCGTATGATGGACTATTGTTTTCTGAATTGCATGAGATATTGTAGACCGATTATCCAAGTAGTTCTATAGGATTACTATATCCATATAACATTACTATTCATTGTCTTAAATGGGGTGGTGAGAACCTGGTGTGATAGACTATAAGAGGATAGACCGAGTGAGCGTCCTCAGAGAGTCTTTGGACATTATAGACTATAGGGAGATATACAGGGTGAGATTTCTCCGAGATACATAGAGAATTATAGACAATAAGTGGATAAAACGAGTGATCTTCCTTATAGGGTCTTTGTTTTACTTGAGTTACCTTGACCCACTCCAGGCTATAAGGGGAATTGACCGGGTGAGCTTCTTCAAAGATTCTGTGAACGACCTAGGGATATAAGAGGAATTTACTGAGTGAGATTCCTCAGATAGTCTCTTGACCGTGGGGATCTAAGGGAAATTGACCTTGTGTGTTTCCTCAGAGATTCCTCAACTACCTTTGACTATAAAGGTAATTGAACAAGGGTGCTTCCTCAGAGACTCTTTAGAAATTATAATGACAGAACTGGAGGGGTTAGGTTGAGTGTACTACCAAGAGGGTTTCTTGTGCTCGTTTTGTAGGACAATAGGGGATGGCTGTGGGTACATCCAAGAGGGTTACCTGTGTGTGTTAGATGTTGTTTGCCTTTGGATTGTGGATTGTTACTGCTGTAAAATTTTTTATTTACTACTTTCTGTACTTTTACCTTCCATATATTCACTGACTGTTAGGCACAAATCATCGGGTGGATGCCTACTGGGTTTTAGTATCACACCCTTTTTGGGTAATGATTTTGGGATCAAACATATTATATTGTTTTAGGTATAGATAAGGGAAAGAACCTTTCGACATTATGTATTTGACTTGCTATGGAGCTGCAAAGCATGGGACCCGGCTTTTGCTTGCGATGATGAGGAGTTGTTTAGCTGTTTCATTTTTAATTGGGTTTAATACTATTTTGTATTCCATAATTTTGATATTTTTAGCAGCTTTCCTAGATATATATATCATTCATCATTTTTATATATGTGCCCCAACTGTTTCTTACTTTTAGACTTCCACTAATTTCTTTTGTATTGATTATTACTACTTCTGCTATTTTATATTGTTTCTCATCTGCAGTGTACTCTACCAATGAGAGCATAGTTTTACCACTATCACACCCAAGGAAATATTTTCTAGTCAGCAGCCTATGGCATTCGAGGAAATGCGCTTGAGTCCAAGTGACCAACCGGGTACGGAGCACCTATGGGTGGCTTCTAAGACCAGGAATTTACAAAGTGGTATCAGAGGATTTATTTTTTCTTGAATTAATATTTGGAGCCTTTATCCAGGGATAGGAAGGAATAGGTATATGGTAATAAGATGTTCCCAAGAGTAGCTAACCCATATACTGGGAAAAGACAATCTACCTCATTATTGAGAATTTTCTGTTTTGCAATTTTACGCTTGATTTTATTCTCACCGTTGGGTGACTCACATGTATTGTGCTATTATTGTTGACGTTATTCAAGATCTATTTCTGTTTCAACCTGATGAGATGATGGTATGCCATCTCATGCATCATATAGTCACTTGCTAGAAATCACATGTCATGCATTTTTGTCATGAAAACTATGATTCATTAGATATTTCATGTTGTTGTGATAGATGATGTGTAAAATATGCATGTTGTTGTGACAGTTTCTTTGATATGAATACCTTTTGTTTGATAGAAAATTTCAATGTGTAAGGTATTGTTTTAATGAATGACAAATTTTGGTTCTTTAGGTGTTATTGGCCCTCATGAATCAGAACATCATAGATCATTGAATTTTTTACCTTGTATATGACATGTATAAGATTCCAACCTTTGATTCACAGAGAGTAGGGGCCCTCACAGATCGGAATTTGGCACCTTAATGCTTGTTTTCTGTGTTTTCTAGGATTCAGAGTAGTTTCTGAGGCTAATTTCTAGGAAAACCAGGAATACACAGCGTGTACTTTATGAATACACGCCGTGCAGTATATAACAATGTCACTGACTATGTGGAATGGGACATGGGGGTGTGAGATATCTTACAGGAACACGTTGTGTACAATACGTACATGCAGTGTTGTAGTGACCATGTGTCTACCCATGTGACTAACGACACAGATGGAGGAAACATAGGCTACACATGTCGTGTCCTGATTTCACATGCCATGCAATCTATCCTAGGTACCCATCCATGTCATGAACAACACGGGTCGGGGAAATCATTCATGTACATTCCGTGTGCACATAAAGCACACCGTTTAGAGTGAACCATGTAGTCGGCCGTGTAATTGACAACACAGGTCGTATAATTATGTAATGTACATGCCGTGTCCGTTTTGAACACACCGTGTAGTCTATGATTAATATTGTCGTGTGGGTTAGCCGTGTAAGGAGACTCGGGAAGGGGAGTAGATTTTGTGTACATGCTGTGTGTGGAAACAAAACGTCGTGTGGTTGGGGTGTTACATGAGCCATTTTTTCAGCCTTTTGACTAGCTGTTATACCCTAAACAGGTGCTAATGAATAGTTCAGGGATGGGTTTCTGAGGATGATGTAGAATTTTTAGGGAGGGCCGTCTCCTACCTCGTCGATGGTAGAATTGACACGGGTTTTTCAGCAGCAACATCCTCCAAGATTCTTAGAAGATGGAGGACCCTAGGTTGCAGAATCGTGGCTTGAGTCCACACAGGCGATCTTCTAGCATCTCGAGGTAACACCAGACAGGAGGGTGATTCTCGCAACCAACATGCTCTGAGACTCTGCCAAGAGTTGGTGGGATGTCATCTCTTAAGAGGGACACCACTAGAATATGGCTTGGGAGGAGTTACATCACATCTTTTATGATTAAGTCTACCCGAATACCATGAAGGCTGATCGAGCTCTGGAGTTCATGATCCTAGAGAAGGGTACTCTTTCTATGATGGAGTATTCCTCATGCTTCACGGAGATGCAACATTTCATGCCTATTCCTGCAGGTCATGAGTTGTTCCTGGCTATGATGTTCGAGGAAGGTCTTAGGAGGGAGATCCGTTCCCAGGTGAAAATCTTTAGGTTTACTATGGTATCCTCTATCGTCAACCAGGCGATGATAACTGAGTGAAATATGAGTGATTCTAGAGTAGCGTGCCATGGCAGTTCAACATCCATAGTTAGTGTTCCTCCTACTAATAGTAGGAAGCACCGCAGGGAGTCTGCTCGAAGAGATTAGAGTAGGAGGGATGTATCTTAAGTTATCCATGTTGTATACTACCAATGAGGGAGGAGTGTTCATAGTATGAATCAGTTCTAGAGAGACCCGATGACGTGCCGATCTTGCGGCTTGATGGTCCATCTTCATCATTTCTATTAGATCTAATAATTTGCATCTGGTGGTAGGGTTTCTTCTATGAACCCACATTCAAGAGAAGCATTGCCAGTTTCTCACCAGTCTAGGAACTAGAGTTCTTTCATCCATTCAAGTCGAGGTGGAGGTCATAGCCATGGTGTTCAGTCACCATGATTCCCGCGACAATAGAGTGGATTGGTTCAAAGAGGTCAGGCAGGGTCATAATGATGTGGAGTAGGCCAGACCTTTGCAGTGGAGCAGACCCATCAAGATTAGGATCTGGACCACTCTATAGTTCTAGGTGCTATATTAGAATCCTCAGTATTATCTTCAACTATTTTTGATACTGGTGCTACACAGAGCATTATATCTGTTACTGTTGTAGAGATCCTTGGGAACTTCATATTTTCTTCTGCAGATATCTTGACGCTAGACACACTGTTGGGGAATAGAACATCTTGTGTACGTCAGTGCAAGGAGTTCCCTCTGGAGGTTGGTGGGTGTCACATCCATTAGGATCTTTATATTTTAGAGATGACAGGCTATGATGTCATTCATGTAATGGACTTTCTAGTTCCCTTCCATGCAATCATCATGTTATCACCTCATGGTGAGTTTCATATCACCAGAGGGTGGATATTTTCTTCATAAGGGCGAGTGGGATATCCAGGTAATTAGAGTGGGTATATAGCATCATGGGTTGGGAGTAGTTATAGCCCAGATTTCTAGTCATTATATGAATGACCTGGGGACTTCAAGGTTATAATTTCATCTAGTGGTGGATCATTTCATAGATGTATCTCTAGAGGAATTTTCGTGTTTTCCTCTAGAGTGTGAGGTAGACTTTTCAATTTAGATTGTGCCTGGGGTGGCACTGGGGTCCATTCCTCTTTATTGGATGACTACACCAGAGCTGCAGGAGCTCAAGAAAAAGTTGGAGGAGTTACAGGCCAAGGGTTTCATCTGACTAAATATATCTCCTTAGGGTTCGCATGTCCTATTTGCAAAAAAGGAATACGGTACCCTTAGGCTTTGTGTGAAATATTGAAATATGAACCAGTTTATGGTCAAGAAATGATATCACTTACCTATGATTGATGGTATCTTTGATCATATTCAAGGATCCCAGGTGTTCTTGAAGATTGACTTGAGGTTTGGTAATCATCAGTTGCACATTAGACCATCAGATATACCTCTTACAGCCTTCAATAGTAGGTATGGTCTGTACGAGTACTTAGTTTTTCCATTCGTTCTCATGAACGCGCCTACAATCTTCATGACACTGATGAACCAAGTGCTCCATCCATACTTGGATTCCTTTGTGGTTGTTTTCATGAAAGATCCCGTTGTGTACTCTCACACTCGACACGACCATGATACCCATCTTGAGATCATTTTGAGTACACTGAGGGAGCATCAGTTATATGATTTTCTCTCAAAGTGCCACATTTGGATGGATCAGATTCACTTCTTGGGTCATGTTATATCAGAGAAATGAGTATCAGTAGACCCAGAGAAAGTGAGAGATGTAGATTCATGGGAGCATCCAAAGAACGTATCTGAGGTACAGATTTTTCTAGGGTTTTATGGATAGTACAGATGCTTTATTCATAACTTTTCATTCGTAGTAACACCACTGATGGGTCTGACTAAGAAAGGTGTGAAGTAATTCTGGTCATATTCTTGTAAGTCATCCTTTCAGGAGATGAAAGGGAGGTTGACTTCAACATTGATACTAGTCTTCCCAGAGAAAGGTAAGATATATAATATTTTTTTGTGATGCTGCAGGTATCGGTCTGGGAGCTGTGCTTATGCAGGGAGATAGAGTTGTTGTGTATGAGTCTTGGAAGTTGACGCCACAGGATAGGAACTACCCGACACATGATCTGGAGTTGGCTACAGTTGTTCATGCCTTATGTTGTTGGATTAATTATCTTCTAGGAGATAACTTTTTGGTTTTCACTGACCACAAGAGTCTCAATTACATATTCACTCCTCTTGATCTATATTTGAGACAGTAAAGGTGGATTGAGTACCTTCAGTCTTTGGAATTTGAGCTTTCCTACACGTCTGGGAAAGGCAATGTTGTGGCTAATGTGTTGAGTAGGGGGACTCAGATATAGGCAGTTCAGGCGGCCAGAAGTTAGTGGAAGCATATGGATTTCTTCTATGAGATTCATTTTGGGGTGCACGATAGAAAGGGGTAGAGTTTTTATTTATTTTGTAGCTGTTACCTCTACACTTCTTAATTTGGTACGAATGAGGTAGCTATCATATTCTGAATGCCCAGTCCTAAGGGAGAGTGTGTCAGGATAGGACCTTATTCTTGGATGGACCATAGGCGAGGATGAGATCTTGCGTTTCTAGGGGTGAATGTTGGTGCCAGCATATATACACGATGAGCTTATGTGGGACTTTCATTCCTCAGTTTGGGTAGTTCATCTTGGCATCACATAGATGTATCGTGATCTAGACCGTTAGTATTGATGATCTGGCATGAAGAGGGACGTTGCTGGTTTTGTCATGAAGTCTTACACTTGTCAGTAGGTGAAGCTAGAGAATCAGCGACCAACATGGCTTTTGCAGCGGTTACCGATTTTTGAGTTTAAGTGGAATGACGTCGCGATGGATTTCGTGACTGGGTTTCCGAGGTCGCCTTGAGGGAATGGCGTAGTTTTTGTTGTCATTGATAGGCTCACGAAGGTTTCTCACTTCTTTCCGATCAAGGAGACCTTCATTGTTGATGATATGGAGTGGTTGTACATCCGAGAGATTGTATGTCTACATGGAGTTCCACACTCCGTTGATTTAGACAGGGATGTCTGTTTTACTTCTCGGGTCTGGCAGGGGCTACATAAAGCATTCAGTACACAAGAGATTTTGAGTATAGCTTACCACCACCAGATAGATGGCTAGTGCGAGCATACAATTCAGGTTCTTGAGGACATGATTCCAGCATGAATTTTGGATTTTGGAAGTTCTTGGTAAAAGTATATACCTCTTGTGGAGATTTCCTAGAACAATATTTTTCAAGAAACTATTCAGATGGAACCTTATGAGGATTTGTATGGTAGGCCATACCGATCACCCTTATGTTGGCTGGAGGCAAGAGAGGCGGATTTTCTGGGACCTCGTATTTTTCATGAGACCATAAAGATGATAGAATTGATTAAGAAGAGGATAGATACTGCACAGTCTCAACAAAAGTTTTATGCTGATCAATGGAGAAAACATCTGCAGTTCGAGGTCGGGGATCAGGTTTTCATATGTGTCACACCGAGGTTGGGACATATGAGGATTAAAAGATAGGGTAAGCTTTCGCTGAGGTGTGTCGGGTCGTTTGGGGTGTTGGAGAGAGTTGGGCCGGTTGCCTATCAGTTGCAGCTACCTCAGAGGTACCGAGCTATGCACGATGATTTTCATGTCTCATAGCTCCGATGTTACTTTTTAGACCCATCTCATGTTATTCAACCTGAGGAGATTGAGCTCGAAGCAGATTCATCATTTTAGGATCATCCTATCCAGATTGTCGATCATAGTACAAAGGTTCTTTATGGTAGATCTGTTCATCTAGAATGATTTCTATAGCATCACATGCGAGTACAGGATGATACATGGGAGAGGGAGGCCGATATACGATCACAGTGGCCGAAGCTGTTCGTGGATTCATCTTTTACACCGCTATAGGGAAATTCATGGATTAATTTTTTTAAGGGGGAATGTTTGTAAAAACCCGGATCTTCTTTTAGGTATTTTTTCCCTTTTATGGTTGTTTTTGAGGAAAAGAGGAAATTCTAGAAATTTTTCAAGTACAAGTCGTGTACTTCAGGAGTACACACCGTGTACTTCCTCGCCACAAGAGACCGTCTGTTGGCATTATCCTGGCCACACACATGGACGTGTGGGGTGATATGGAGGCCACCTAAAGAGGAGTACAGAGAAGGTGATTACACTCCATGTACTTCAAATGTACACGCCTTGTATTTTGTTTTTTTATTAAACAGACCGGGGTCATGTCTTATCACCAGAAGTGTCTTCATCTATGTCTCTTTCGACCGAGAGATACCTTACAACTTAGAAACCTCTCCGAGCCTCTGATCCTCCATCTATTATCTGAACTTACCGATGTCCATTGCATTGGAACCACAACGGTAAGCTCTTACTTCTTCTAGAGCATCGTTTTCCAATTCCTCCTCTTTTCCAAGTTATCATGGGTTGAATGCTTTACAATTTTCATAGATCCTTGAAATTACATGGAGATTCAAGCTTCGAGGTTCATGTAGTGCGATATCCTAATGCCAACGTAGGTGGTTTGTGCTTTTCCATTATAAGTCCTTGAGTATTATGTGTAAATTCCACCAATACCCTTGAACGTGGTATTGTGTGTTTACTATTTTACCCATCTTGTTTTCCTGCAATACTTGTATGCTGGTGTAGAGGTAATTTGGATATGAATTGGGTTTATTGATATACCTTGGATGTTCTTCTCATGCTTTGTTCTGTTACGACTATTTGGTCATATTTAGCCTATTAGTCATTTACATGTTTTCCAGGCCTTGTGGTCGTAGGATGGAGTGTTGTTTTCTCACTTGCTTGAGATGTTTTAGATTGGCTAGCCAAGTAGTTCTGTAGGTTTACATTGTCCATATAGCATTACTATGCGTTGACTTACACAGGGCCATGAGAACATGTTGTTATACACTATAATAGGATAGACCAAGTTAGGTTCCTACGAGAGTCATTGAAAATTATAGACTATAGGGGGATAGACCGAGTGAGCTTCCACATAGATTCTTTGAGCTTTATAGATGATAAGGGGACCGACTGAGTGAGCTTCCATAGAGGGTCTTTTTTTACATGAATTACCTTGAACCACTCCATGCTATAAGAGGAATTGACCGAGAGAGCTTCCTCAGAGAGTCTATGAACGAACTGGGGATATAAGAAGAATTGACCGAGTGAGCTTCCTCAGAGAGTCTCTTAAACATGGGGATATAAAGGGAATTGACCATTTGTGCTTCTTCAAATAGTCATCAACTACCTTAGACTATAAGGGGAATTGACCAAGAGTGCTTCCTCAGATAGTCTTTAGGAATTCTTATGACATAACCCGAGGGGTTAGGCTAAGTGTACTCCCCATAGGGTTGCTTGTGCTCCTTTTGTAAGACCAGAGGGGATGGATATGGGTACTTAACAGAGGGTTACCTATGTGTGTTAGTTGCTAATTGACATTGGACTATGGATTGTTACTGCTGTGTACTTTCCTATTTACTAGTTTTTGTACTTTTACCTGCCATATATTCACTAACTTTTAGGAATAGATCTTCGGGTGGTTGCCAACAATGATTTAGTCTCACACCATATTTGGGTCTTTCTTTTGGGCCCAAAAAGATTATATTGATTCAAGTATACATAAGGGAAAGTTCCCTTCGACTTCACCTACTTGACTTGCTGTGCAGTTGGAGAGCATGGGACCAAGCTTTGGCTTGCGATGATGATGAGTTGTTTAGATGTTTCTTTTGTACTTGGGTTTAGTAATGTTTTGTATTCCAGCATTTAGATTTGTTTGGATACTTTCCTAGACATATGTATCATGAAACATTTATATATATTTTCTTTAGCTGTTTCTTAATTTTAGTCTTCAGCTGATTGCTTTTGTATGGATTATTACTGCTTCCACTATTGTATATTGTTTTCCATATGCTGTGTACTCTTTCAAAGAAGGAATAGTTTCCCCAATATCACACCAAAGGCCCTCGCTGCAAGTCAGAAGCCTCTGGCGTTTGAGGAAACCCGCTTTAGGCCATGTGAACAACCGTGTATGGGGCGCCTCTGGGTGAATTTCAGGATTGGGACGTTATAGTATAAACCTGTTCAAAGGGTTATATATAAGTACTAATAATTTTTCGAATGTTATGTATGTTTTTTCAAAGGAGAATTCATGATCATAAATTTTGAAAGGGACTTTGTTTAGAATTAATTTCTTATTAAACTATAAACATAATATAATTCTAAAGGATTAAGGGATTCTATGGTATTTATAATGTTTAACTAAAATTATTTTTCTATTCATGTGGGAAATATAATAATAAAACAAATTTTTAATGATTCACATAAGTTATTTTTGGAAGACATTACTTTTCTAGATTATTTTTTTGAATAATTCAATGTTTTATAAGGTTAATTTTTATATATATATTAATAATAATTAATTTTGAATATTATTGGATAATCAATGCATAATTAAAGGAATATAGGCCAATGATGAATATATATATATATATGTGATGAAAAAATCATCCTAGTTTACAAGATGAATAATAAAATTAATGTTAAATATATATAGAAAAAGAGTTGTTTAGATCCAAATGGGGTTCTTACATAATATAGTTTTTTATGATATTTTTTTCTAAAAGGGGAGGTAGAATCATGGAATACACAAGCATGGTGTAATTTATGATTGATTTGTAAAAATAGGGATCTAAAGTAGAACACTTCATAAACATGAAGATACGTTATTATTATATTTAATAATGATATTTTGGAAATTAGAAAATGGTGTATTTGAATTAGTGGAATATAGTATCTTCCATATAAAATTAATAAGTCATTGTTTGATAAATAATGAATCATGGTTCTGGTCAGGTTATTGTGATCTGATATTTGAAACATTACCAAGTGGGGTATATATGTTTAGAAAAGATAATATTTTTAGCATTAAAATGACTTATAGGAGGAGGAAAAAATAAAGCCGGAATAAATATGTCATAGTAGAACTAGATGTAGTTAGTATCTTTAATTTGATATTCATATATTTTAGGAGATATTAACTAAACTCTATTAAATAATGTTAGATCATATTTTGACTATGAAACATGATGATTTTTCCACAATAATTTCATGCAGACTAAAAGAATTTAACATAAATAATATTAAAATTTTCACTTTAATTAATCAGTGAGAAATTCAATGGAGATTTTTAAATATATATATATATATTCTCTCTCTATGAACTGATATAGTTTATTGATACCCAAAGAGGTGGGAGGGAATACATTTAAGAATGGCAGTGATCACAATTATTAGTGAATCAAATAGAAGTGGGAATAATGTATTTTCTCTCATTAAATATGATTCAAATTGAAGATGCTATTTTTATGAAAATGCCACCATGATATTTTTCAAACCAAAAATAATATTATTATTATATTCACTTTTTTCCTTTATTGGAGGGAAAAAATAAGGAGATATTATTGAATCTTTAAATATGTAATGCTTTGAAAAAAACATTGGTTATATTATTTTAGTATTAGAATGTATGTTTATTTGATTTTATTTATAGAGATATGAGAAAAGGAAGAAGATTTTTGGAGTGAGTCCTGGAGGGTAGTTCCCCATGAATAATTTATAAAAGGGGAATAATCATTAGGAAAGAAAAACACCGTCCAAAACAACTACCATGATAACCACTTATCATATTTCTGTATATTGACACACATTAATTGTATTATATATAGATGTATCCCTATGTAGGTCTAAATAGCCTAATTTAGTGCATTATACAGATGTTTTACATACATTTTATAGGCACAATATTTTTTATTTTTGTTATATAATTTCAATAAAATTTCCATGAAAAAATATAAGAGAGAAATTTTGATCATTATTATAAGATGAGTTTAAACATTATCCAACTAAAACTAATGTCAAAATTATTTATGTTTTTAATTTTTATAAAATAATTTTTTCTTTTTAATGTGTTCCATATGGTAATTCAACCAACATCTAAGAGTATCTATCATGTTTGAATGCTGATCCAATAAGGATTGAATTGGTCATTAAAACTATGTCTCGGTGGGTGAATAAAATACAATGGAACTTCCAAAATAATTGTAATTACAATACCTATAATTTATTTTGTAAATATAAAATATAATATATATATAATATTATAGTGGTTGTTAAATATATTTATAACCAAATTATATTATTAGAAATTTTAATTTAATTGGGCACGTCGATTTATATAAAATACATATAACAAATAGTTTCTCTATTTATTTTTTAATAAATTTTTAAATAGTTATCTTTAAAAAGAAATTATATATCTAAAAAATTCTGATTCATTGTTAACAAAGTATGTATTGATTTATTATCATATAATTTAAACATAAATAGTTGTAAAATTTATTTTACAATGGAACATAATACACAGCTCATAACGAAAAATAGTAGAGTAACTATTTTGGATAATGTGATGAATATATATATCATCATGGATATGAATATAATTTACCTGAATATGTAAATAATTAGGATAAACAAATATAAAAGTTTTAATACACATTATATCATTTTCTAGTTTCCAGATGTATGTGTTTTGATAAAACAAAATTCTATTAAAATGAGTTTTAATCCTTTATAAATTACTTAGAGAATGATCTTTTCCATGGGATATCATAAAAATTTCATATCTTACATGATAAAGATGATGTTTTTTATTTTATATTTAATCATAGAGAGGGAGTTTGGATTAATGATATCGGTGGAAAACCATTCATTCATTAATGAAAAAATTAAATTATTAAATTATTTCTTTTTTATCTCTATGATTTTTTAATGTAGTTTATTTTTTATCCATATAATATATGTTATAAAAACATTAATATTATCATTAGGATTATGTTCACCATGATAAGTAACATTCTAGTGATCCTAGAAGAGAAGAAAAAAGAAGGCACGGTATTAAAGAGAAAAAAAAAGATTTTCCTGAAATTACTGTCCTATATAATTAATCAAGGACGTATTAGAAAGACTATTCATGGTATATTGAGTAATAGTCCACAAAAAATTAACCCCAAAATACCAGTTTTTATTAGATATATTTGGGTTCTTTTATAATGAATGTTTTATTAAACATATATTATTATTATTATTATTTCATGTTGATAATACATGCAATTTTTAGAAACACTGTGAGATTATAATACTGAAATATATTATTTTACCTTTATATCAAATAATAAAATATTGTTTTTTAAATTTTGATTTGTAAAATAATATTCTAGAATTGAATTTTTTATTTATATATCAACAATTTCTTATAGGAAAATATAAAAAATAATTTTATATTAATATATCATATATATTTTTTAAGAATGTATTTCAAATACACTATACCAATAATATAATTGAATAATTTTTTACTTGAGTTTTAATTAATATATATATATAATTTATAATAACAGTATCATGTATCATATTTTATAAAATGACTGGAAATAATTATTATTATATAGATTTATAATCTTGGCCATCAAATGAAATAATCCTTTTTCATGTTCTGTGGAATGAGGTCCTTATTAATAATATTCCACAACATATAAATGAAAACATAGGGAATTTATATAAGAATTTTTTTTAAATTAATGAAATGAAATTTATTTCTATTATTTATTTTAAAATATGATAATGTATACTATGTTTTGTTTTATCTTGGTTAGACATAATATTACTTATTTACCATTAGTGAGTAAAAACTAATTTTAGTGGTTTTACATTATACAGAGCGGTAATTGAATATTTGAGTGTATGGTTTTTTAGTCACACATAAAGGATACTTTTATAAAGGATGATGTAGTACACCCTTTTTGATTTATGTGGATATTTTTATGATATTTTATGTGCTTAGAGTGCATGGGATGAGTTGGAAAGAGGTTGGGAGAGTTTGGAATGATTTTGGATGAGAATGGAGGATTTTTAAGGGGTGCACGGTTTGAGCACGGTTAGTTGAAGCCATGAGGGTTCTCCAGGAAACCGTGCAGGGGAGACAGTAGGTGTCGCACAACCTGCACAGGGTTTTCCAAAATGTGCGAGGAAACCGTGCGGACCCTTGCTCCCGAGGAAGTGGCGTGCGCATGGTTAACGCACGGTTTTCCAAACCGTGCGGACTAACCGTGCAGCCACATAAAAATTGGGTTTTATGTTCCGGGCTCACTTGGGCTTGCCTCACTACTCTCCAATCTTCCTCCCACTCGAGCCTCACTCAGTATTTTGTGTTCTCAGGGGTCAAGGGTGCTCTCCCACTCATTTTGGAAGTGTTTCAAATGGATTTCAAGGCGGTTTGAAGGTGTTTTCCCCTGAGTAAGTCTCTCCTCTAGTTTCCCTGGTGTTTCCTATAGATCTACATCCCTCTCTTTCGTGGTTTTCTAGATCTACAGTTTTTTTGTGTATATCTAGGGTTGTTGTTTCCTTGGATGTTAATATTAAAGCTTTTGGTTGTTATAGAAAAGGATCTAGAGAGGTTTTGGTGGGGCGTTCGCCGGATTTGAGGCGCGGTTGTTCGTGGGTTGATTTCTCAGAAACCCTAAAGGTAGGTGGCTTCCCTCTAAACTCCACTTTCTTAGATCTAATGGTTCCTTGTTACAATTAATTATTGTGCTAAAAGTAATTATGAATTGTATGCGAAAGTGGTTGGAAATCCCTTGGGTGAAGTTTTGGGGATTTTTGGGAAAAGGGTGTTTTATGGTGAAATGTTATTCTCGTGGATTTTAAAATGAAGATTTTTAAATGGGATGATATGGTTTATTTATGAAAATTATGTATGGAAAGGGTTTTCAATAAAGTGGTCATTTTATTGAAATTTTGTTTGGCATGAAAAAATAGTTTTCAATAAATGGGTGATTTATTGAAGTCGATTGATATGCAACGGAATGAGTTGATTGCATGTTGTTGTGGCCTTGGTGGGAGTGTGCATGGTTTGGTTTGATTGAAATTTTGAATGGAAGTGGGCGGGAAATCTCACTATATAATGGGGATAGATAGTGGTCAGATGAACCACCAAATGAGTAGTGGTCGGGGAGTACCGCTAGTTCTAAATGGGTGAACGGGTTGGGTGGAACTCCCACCATTTTGATTGTTTTGTTGTGAATGGGTGAATAGGTTGGGTGGAAGTCCCACCATTTTGGTTGTTTGTTGTGCGTTTCTTTGCAAGATGGAATTGTTATGCTCATGTGTAAATGTTGGAATGGATGTGGCTTGGTTGGTTGGGTTTCCCTTGTTTTCTTAGTTGGGTGTGATGGCTTGGTAAGGGCATGTTTGGATTATGGAAATGTTTTCACTTGTGATTTATTTTATATAAACGGTTTATATAAATGTGCTAATGGTTTCATCCTAGTGGCGTGTGTAGGGAAGTCATTTGGGGAAATCCTACTGAGTTTTGGTACTCACATCATGCTTTGGCACAATGGTGTCTTTGCATATGTCGTGTACTCTGATGTGGGAAAAGGTAAGGCATAACCATACTTTAGTGGAGCCTTAAAATCCCTTGGTGGATCTTGAAGCTTGGATATTGGTGTGGAGCTGTGGTGGTGTCATGGCTTGTGTGGTTCTTGGTTGTTTAGTTTTCTCAGTGTACTCTGATGTTGTTGGACATGTCTAGTTGTATTGGGTTTGGGATGTATTTTGGAACAACATGGTTGTCCTTTGAGAATACAAACTTGAGTGTTTTATTGACATTAATCATATTGTGTTTGTTATGGATTGTTGGTTGGTTTTTTCTTAAAGGGAAAATTGTTCCCCAATTCGTTCTTAAAGCCCTTGGCATTTATTTCTAGCCTTTGTTGCCTTGGAAACATTTCTTAAGGCCAAGTAGCCCTCACCGCCTCCTCAAGCCAATGAGGTAGGGAGAGGTTATTAAATGTGGTAACAGTTTGTTCGGTCCTTTGGAGTTGATTCTCGGATTTTGTGTTTACATTCGTTGTGGTGCATTCCTTGAGTCGGGATGGTAGCAAGGCATAAGAATGTTGGAACTTGGAATGTATATCATAAAAGTATGTAGATAATTCTTTTATGCTGATATTCAAGTTTCCAGGGAGTTTGGTACCTAAGTGTTATGGAGACCCTTATAGGAATTGGATATCTCATTGTCGTAGGTGTAACCAATGAAATGATCATGGAATGCATGGTAGAAATGACTTCCCACTATGATGCATATTTCATTGGGGTATAATGATATATTGGCTGAATTGAAAAATGGGTTTTCTGGGAAACTGTTATGTGAATAAATTTGGTATTTTGAAAATGGAAGGATTTCCAAAATGGTGAAACATGGGAAATGTGAACTGGTGGAAAGCCTTGTTGTGATAGTTTTGTGTAATGTGATTTTAAATGGGATTTCATGATTTCAACAGAAGTGAGACTCATGGTTGATTATTCTCTGTTTATAAAAAAGGCACAGGGCAGGCGTCGTAGAGACCAATAGGAGGAGGCTTCCACTAGTGCAGAAAATGTTTTTTACGTCACCATTTTTTACGTCGGTTATATAAAACCGACGTCATAATATGTAAAACGAGGTTTTTTACATCGGTTATTTCTTAACTGACGTAAAAACCTGTGTTCGGTACACCTTTAACGTCGGTTATAAAAATAACCGACGTTATTAATCGCGCGCCTTCGTTTTTTACGTCGGTTAATTTTATAACCGACGTAAAAAACGCGGTTTTCGAAGGCCTTTTTACGTCGGTTATTGAATAACCGACGTAACAAACGCGGTTTTTGAAGGCTTTTTTACGTCGGTTATAAAATAACCGACGTAAAAAAAGAATCCGCAGATGTTTTTGACGTCGGTTATGGAATAACCGACGTAAAAAAACGCGGATTTTGAGCCCTTTATAACGTCGGTTATAAAATAACCGACGTAAAAAAGGAATCGGAGGAAGGTTTTTACGTTGGTTATTGAAATAACCGACGTTATAAATGTTTTTTAAACAATTATCACGTCCGTTATTGAATAACCGACGTGATAACTCATTTAAAAATTTACCCAGACCCGTGGATTGTCATTCGCGAGTTTACCTTCGACAGTCGCGACTCGTCTCTCTCGCGCGTAAACCCGAATCGGCTCGTCCATTTCGTTGGTTTAGATTCGTTTTGCGATCATCGTTTCTCATATTTAATCTCCTCGGATCAATCATCTAAACTCGCAGCACTCAGGTAATCCTCCCACTCGTTCGTTTTTTTTCGCGGATAGTATATATATATGTGTTGTGATTTTTTTTTGAAACTAGCTATGATTCTTCGATTGCGAACCCTTTTAACTCGTTTTGGCACCATAATCTTATTTATCATCCCTAGATCTATTTTTTCGACTTGCAATATTGAGTAATTTTATGATTTCACTAATTTTTCATCGTTTTCTATAAATCCCCGAGAGGGTTGGGGCGTGTCCATTTGGATGGGTTGCCCTTTTACAGTTGTTACTACTTTATTCACACACAACCATGGCATAGGTGCATGGATTTGGGGTCGGGGGGAGTCCAGGGGGGTTTACAAGGGGGTGGGTGGGTGTGGGGGGCTGTCCAAGGGTGTGGGTGGGTGTTGGGGGGTGTCCAGGAGGGTGTCCAAGGGGGTAGGGGGTGGGGGGTGGTGTTTAGGAGGGGTGGGGGGGCTGTCCAGAGGGTTGGGGGGTGTCCAGGGGGGTGTCCAAGCAGGTCGGGGGTGGGGGGGTTGTGTCCAGGAGGGGTGGGGGTGCTTTCTAGAGGGGTTGGGGGCTGTCCAGAGGGGTCGGGGGGTGTCCAGGGTGGTGTCCAAGGGGATGGGTGGGTGTGGGGGGCTGTCCAAGGGGGTGGCGGCCTGTCCAGAGGGGTCGGTGGGGTGTCCAGGGGGGTGTCCAAGGGGGTGGATGGGTGTGGGGGGCTGTCCAAGGGGGTGGATGGGTGTGGGGGGCTGTCCAAGTGGGTGGCAGCCTCTCCAGAGGGTATTTGGGGTTGTCCGGGTGGGTGGGGGGGCTGCCCAGAGGGTTGGGGGATGTCCAGGGGGGTCCAAGGGGGTAGGGGGTGGGGGGTGGTGTCCAGGAGGGGTGGGGGTCTGTCGAGAGGGGTCGGGGGGTGTCCAGGGGGGTTGGGGGGTGTCCAAGCAGGTCGGGGGTGGGGGGTTGTGTCTAGGAGGGGTGGGGGTGCTTTCTAGAGGGGTCGGGGGCTGTCCAGAGGGGTCGGGGGGTGTCCAGGGTGGTGTCCAAGGGGATGGGTGGGTGTGGGGGGCTGTCCAAGGGAGTGGAGGCCGGTCCAGAGGGGTCGGTGGGGTGTCCAGGGGGCTGTCCAAGGGGGTGGATGGGTGTGGGGGGCTGTCCAAGGGGGTGGATGGGTGTGGGGGGCTGTCCAAGTGGGTGGCGGCATCTCCAGAGGGTATTTGGGGTTGTCCGGGTGGGTGGGGGGGCTGCCCAGAGGGTTGGGGGATGTCCAGGGGGGTGTCCAAGGGGGTAGGGGGTGGGGGGTGGTGTCCAGGAGGGGTGGGGGGCTGTCCAGAGGGGTCGGGGGCTGTCCAGAGGGTTGGGGGGTGTCCAGGGGGGTGTCCAAGCAGGTCGGGGGTGGGGGGTTGTGTCCAGGAGGGGTGGGGGTGCTTTCTAGAGGGGTCGGGGGCTGTCCAGAGGGGTTGGGGGGTGTCCAGGGTGGTGTCCAAGGGGATGGGTGGGTGTGGGGGGCTGTCCAAGGGGGTGGCGGCCTGTCCAGAGGGGTCGGTGGGGTGTCCAGGGGGGTGTCCAAGGGGGTGGATGGGTGTGGGGGGCTGTCCAAGGGGGTGGATGGGTGTGGGGGGCTGTCCAAGTGGGTGGCGGCCTCTCCAGAGGGTATTTGGGGTTGTCCGGGTGGGTGGGGGGGCTGCCCAGAGGGTTGGGGGATGTCCAAGGGGGTGTCCAAGGGGGTAGGGGGTGGGGGGTGGTGTCCAGGAGGGGTGGGGGGCTGTCCAGAGGGGTCGGGGGGTGTCCAGGGGGGTTGGGGGGTGTCCAAGCAGGTCGGGGGTGGGGGGTTGTGTCCAGGAGGGGTGGGGGTGCTTTCTAGAGGGGTCGGGGGCTGTCCAGAGTGGTCGGGGGGTGTCCAGGGTGGTGTCCAAGGGGATGGGTGGGTGTGGGGGCCTGTCCAAGGGAGTGGCGGCCTGTCCAGAGGGGTCGGTGGGGTGTCCAGGGGGGTGTCCAAGGGGGTGGATGGGTGTGGGGGGCTGTCCAAGGGGGTGGATGGGTGTGGGGGGCTGTCCAAGTGGGTGGCGGCCTCTCCAGAGGGTATTTGGGGTTGTCCGGGTGGGTGGGGGGGCTGCCCAGAGGGTTGGGGGATGTCCAGGGGGGTGTCCAAGGGGGTAGGGGGTTGGGGGTGGTGTCCAGGTGGGGTGGGGGGCTGTCCAGAGGGGTCGGGGGCTGTCCAGAGGGTTGGGGGGTGTCCAGGGGGGTGTCCAAGAAGGTCGGGGGTGGGGGTTGTGTCCAGGAGGGGTGGGGGTGCTTTCTAGAGGGGTCGGGGGCTGTCCAGAGGGGTCGGGGGGTGTCCAGGGTGGTGTCCAAGGGGATGGGTGGGTGTGGGGGGCTGTACAAGGGGGTGGCGGCCTGTGCAGAGGGGTCGGTGGGGTGTCCAGGGGGGTGTCCAAGGGGGTGGATGGGTGTGGGGGGCTGTCCAAGGGGGTGGATGGGTGTGGGGGGCTGTCCAAGTGGGTGGCGGCCTCTCCAGAGGGTATTTGGGGTTGTCCGGGTGGGTGGGGGGGCTGCCCAGAGGGTTGGGGGATGTCCAGGGGGGTGTCCAAGGAGGTAGGGGGTGGGGGGTGGTGTCCAGGAGGGGTGGGGGGCTGTCCAGAGGGGTCGGGGGGTGTCCAGGGGGGTTTACAAGGGGGTGGGTGGGTGTGGGGGGCTGTCCAAGGGTGTGGGTGGGAGTTGGGGGTGTCCAGGGGGGTGTCCAAGGGGGTAGGGGGTGGGGGTGGTGTTTAGGAGGGGTGGGGGGGCTGTCCAGAGGGTTGGGGGGTGTCCAGGGGGGTTGTCCAAGCAGGTCGGGGGTGGGGGTTGTGTCCAGGAGGGGTGGGGGGCTGTCCAGAGGGGTCGGGGGGTGTCCAGGGGGGTTTGCACATCGATTTGTTTTATATTTCAAAATTGTTTACATTCAAATTATGATTTTTTTCATATAAACATATATTTGTCTTATCTAAAAAATATATATATTTTTTCTATTTGTTATAGGTAATAATGAGTCGAAGTTGGATTACGGCACATCGAATGAGCAATGAATATGAGGAAGGTGTTGATGCCTTTTTGGAATTTGCTAAACGAAATGTTCCAAGTAGTGACATTATTTTCTGTCCATGCCTGAAATGTCTGAATATGAAGAAGTTGAAAAGTAGAGAGATAAAAGATCATCTGATTTGTCATGGTTTCAATCCGAGTTACAACCCTTGGATTTGGCATGGAGAAACTGGACAGAATGTCACTGATGATAATGAATCGCAAGATGGTAACTCCGATGGAATTGAAGAAATGATTCGCGATATTGTAGCAGAACAAATTGAGATAGAACCGACAGTTGCACGTCTATATGGTGATGCCGAAAAACCATTATATCCTGGTTGTACAGATTTTACGGTTTTTTCGGCGGTGTTAAGATTGATTAACCTAAAGGAGAAACATGGATGGAGTGACAGAAGTTTTACAGAGTTGCTACAATTGATGAAAGACATTCTTCCAAAAGATAACGATCTTCCAGATTCACATTATAAGGCCAAAAAAATATTATGCCCGATGGGATTGGGATACAGGAAAATACATGCCTGTCCGAATGACTGCATTATATATAGGAAGGAATATGAATTTCTGAAAGAGTGTCCTAAATGTGGGACATCACGGTATAAGGTGAAAGAAAAATCACAAGCTGATGTAGAGATTACAAAGCTCCCTTCAAAGGTATTATGGTATCTTTCTATAATTCCTCGTTTCAAACGTTTATTTGCTAATTCACATGATGCAAAAAGGTTAAGATGGCATGCTGATGAGCGGGTATGTGATGGAAAAATATGTCATCCAGCTGATTGTCCACAATGGAAGAAAATTGATGCCCAGTACCCTACATTTGGAAATGAAATTAGAAATCTGAGACTAGGCTTGTGCACAGATGGAATGAATCCATACCGAACCCTCAGTAGCACACATAGTTCATGGCCTGTTTTATTGGTAATTTACAACCTCTCTCCTGAAGTTTGTATGAAGCGCAAATATGTCATGTTGAGTATCATGATCTCTGGTCCAAAGCAACCCGGCAATGATATTGATGTATACTTGTCACCGCTGATTGATGATTTGAAACTGTTATGGGCTGATGGTATTAGGGTGTATGATTCTTATAAAATGGAATATTTTCAACTGCATGCAGTGCTTCTATTCACTATAAATGACTTCCCAGCATATGGAAATTTGTCTGGATACAGTGTTAAAGGGCATAAAGCATGTCCAATTTGCGAACAACAGACGTCATATTGTCAATTGCATCATGGGAGGAAAACAGTGTACATGGGTCATCGAAAGTTTTTGCCTATGGATCACCCTTATAGAAGACTAAAAAAGGCATTCAATGGCTCACAAGAATTTGATACTGCTCCTCAACCTTTATCCCCAGAATTGTATTTTGAGAGGGTGAAAAACCTTGATGTGACATTAGGAAAGACACAGAAATCTGGTAATGATAGACATATTTGGAAGAAAAGGTCAATATTTTTTGAGCTACCATATTGGAGGTATCATGAAGTCAAACATAATATTGATGTCATGCACGTGGAGAAGAATATCTGTGATTCTTTGATCGGAACATTGCTAGATATTAAATGAAAGACAAAAGATGGGTTGAATGCAAGGTTAGACCTACTGTCAATGGGAATACGTTTGGAGTTAGCTCCCACTCCTAAAGGAAGATGAACATTTCTTCCCCCGGCTTGTCATACATTATCGAAGAGGGAGAAAAGTAGCTTCTGTCAGTGTCTTCAAGATATCAAAGTGCCTCAAGGTTATTCTTCAAATGTAAAAATTTTTGTCTCATTGAAAGACTTGAAGTTGATAGGTATGAAATCACATGATTGTCACGTCATGATGCAACAAATTCTACCAGTTGCACTGCGTGGAATATTGCCCATCCGTGTCAGAAAGACTATAATGAGGTTGTGTTATTTTTTCAATTCAATTTGCAACAAGGCGATTGATGTGAATGCTTTGAACATTTTGGAAAAGGATGCAATTTTTATACTTTGTCATTTGGAAATGTATTTTCCTCCAACTTTTTTTGATATGATGGTGCATTTAATGATTCATCTGGTTCGAGAAATAAGGCTTTGTAGACCTGTATATCTTCGTTGGATGTATCCTTTTGAAAGGTATATGAAAATATTAAAGGGATATGCTAAAAATCCATATCGACCTGAAGCCTCCATTATTGAAAAGTATATTTATGAGGAGGTAGCAGAGTTTTGTACGAGCTACTTGGCTACGGCGCAACACATAGGTTTGCCCCCATCTCGCCATGAACGGGTTAATAATGAGGGAAAGGGGATTCGTGGCTTGAAAGTCAAATCACTGTCAGCTGAACATATGAAGAAGTTAGAATCATACATCTTGAATAACATAGCTGATGTTCAACCGTATATCACATTGAATATTAATGAGTTGAAACAATGTCATCCAAAGAAGAAAGAAATGTGGATTTTGAATGAGCACAACAAAATATTTTTTCCAGGGTTTAAAAAGACCTTTCTTGGTAGATCAGATGTATCAGAGACATTAAAATGGATAGTGGGTGGTCCATCTTTAAATGTGATAACATGGTCCGCTTATGACATTAATGGCTATACATTTCATACGAAAACTCAGGACAACAGAAGTGCAGTTCAGAATAGTGGTGTATTGGTGTTTGCAGAAGCAATGCATTTTTCGAGTGCTAAGGACAGAAACCCAATTTCGGCATCAAGTGCATATTATGGAGTGATTGAAGACATATGGGAGGCTGATTACTTTAAAATTAAAGTTCCCGTTTTTAACTGTAAATGGTTTATCAGTAACAACAGTGTCAGACACGATGAATTTGGAATGACACTTGTTAATCTGAATAGATTGGAAGACACAGCTGATTCTTTTATAATGGCAACACATGCCAAACAAATTTTCTATGTAGTAGATCAATCAGATATGCAGTGGGCTGTTGTTTTACAAGGGAAAAACCAATATGTTGGTGAGGATGAATTTGATGAAGATGCTAATTTATGTGAGATCCCTACTTCCATGGAAAGATTAACAGAACATAATGATGAGTATGTTGAAGACATGGTTTGTGCCATAAGGAACGATCACGACGAAGGAATTTGGGAAAACAATCCAACTGTACATTCCTAAAATTACAGGTAACACAAGTTTATTTCTTGTTTACATTTAGTTTTTTCATATAATGTTAGATACTGTAAATTTTTTACTTATTAAAACATGTATCAAACAAAACAATAAAAAACGTAAAGAGGAGAAGTTTTGGGCGCACCGGCTGGCCGGTGGTGGATCACCAGTTGGCCGGTGGTCCAGAACAAAGCTCTGTCTGGTCCACCGGCCGGCCGGTGGTTCAGACAGAGAGCGTTCCTCTCTGTCTGAACCACCGGCCGGCCGCTGGATCACCACCGGCCGACCGGTGGACCAGACAGAGAGCCTTCCTCTCTGTCTGAACCACCGGCCGGCCGGTGGACCATACAGAGAGCCTTCCTCTCTGTCTGGATCACCAGCGGCCGGCCGGTGTTGAGCCAGCGGCCGGCCGGTGGTTCAGACAGAGAGGAAGGCTCTCTGTCTGGTCCACCGGCCGGCCGCTGGATCACCACCGGCCGGCCGGTGGTGATCCAGTGGCCGGCCGGTGGCATCAGGCAGTGGGCAAGTCTACTGCCTGGGTCCTCCGGCTGGCCGGTGAGCTCACACCGGTGGACCGGTGGACTCAGTGAGTCCACTTTTCAGCTTTCTTGGGCCAACTCCTTGGCAACCTTTTGCCTGTGTTTACCATGTTTATCATTGTTTAACATGCTTACCATATTACCAATGTTTACTATTATGTAATTTAGTACACTTTTCTATTTGTGAACTAATGTTTGTTTTTTTGATTTGAAGGAAAATGACAGATCAATCAGTTGATCAGCCACATGATTCTGGAGATGAGCATATTGGTCATACATCTGGGGAGGAACATTCACATGCTCCTATTACAAAAAAGAGTTCAAAGGTTGGTAAGCGTGGGTGCACACGTTTACCAAAATTATCACTTGCCCGTACGAAGGAGGAGAGGATAGTCGTGGAGTTTGATGATGATGATCTTCCTAGAGGTCCAAATGCTAAAGATTTTAAGGGTTTTGTAGCAACTCAGGCTAAGAGCAAAGTAAACATTCTCTATGATGATTGGAGAAGTGTGGATAAGGCGATAATTTCTCAGCTGTGGGAGACCATTTTGGTAAGATCTTTTGCTATTGTTTGACTGTTCTTTAAATGTTTCTAGTATATATAATATTTTTAACCTCTTTTTTATCAGATGACATTTGATATTCCTGACACTGGAGGAGTCAGGAAGAAATGCTTATCGTTGGCTACTAGGAGATGGAGGGATTTCAAATCAACCCTCTCATCTGATTTCATTTATGGTCATAGGAGTCGTGAGAATCCATGTCGTATATATCCTTTTATAGATGAAGACACATGGAGACAATTTTTTGAAAGTAGAAGAAAAGAATCATTTTTGGTAAGGGCAATGTAAACTTTTATAAGCTTTCTTATATAAATGATCTTATTATTGTTTTGTTAATGATTACTTATTCTTAATTTACAGCAAACAAGGAAAGCTCATCAAGAGATCCAATATAAAAATGTATACCCTCATAGTTTATCTCGGGGAGGGTATGCATTATTGGAAGAACAAATGATGGCAGAAAAATTTCAACAACTAAGAGCTGAGTCTTCAAGCTCTGGGGAGGTGGCCCCTCCATCCCCTCCATCTAGACATGAGAAATGGAAAAGAGCTCGGAAGGGCAAAAAAGGACAATATCTTTCGGAAGAATCGAGACTCGTAGTTGAGAGGATTGTAAGATATCTATTTTATTTATTTGAGTTTACTATTTTCGTCATATATTTCCAATCATTATAGAAATGTTCAATTAATTATTACAGGACTCTATTGAGGAGCAGAGTTCACAGGGGACATTTACACCATCTGGGAGGGAAGATATTTTATCTGTGGCATTGGGAAAGCCCGAACATCCTGGCCGTGTAAGAGGATATCCGGCAGGTGTATCGGTAAGAAAAGTGTTGCCACGTTCCTCAACTTCTAACGTTGAGGGAGTTTATAAAAAAAAGTAGAATCCTTGGAGGCTGAAGTCCATAATATTAATGCGACAATGGAGGACAAGATTAGAGCATCGGTGCAGTTAATGTTTGCAGACTTGCAAAGACAATTTCAGGGTGCAGCTCCCACTCCACCTCTCCCAGTAGCTCCCACTCCCCCACCTCAGCCTGCGGACCCCATTTTTGATCCTCCTCCTCCGCCGCAGCTACCTACTTATTGTGAGTTGTATGTTGATGATCCTCAACATCATATAGTTGCATATGGGATGGTATATTGTATAGGAGATACAGTTCATCATCAACAGTTAGAGGTAGAGAATCAGAGGGTCACTGTACATGATATTATAGATAGATCAGCTCGGATACCATTACCTACAGATGAGGTGACGACAGTTGGACATAGTATCGGCCATTTTTTACTTTGGCCATCCAGACTTCTTCGACTCATTACCATAGAGGTATGGATGTTATATCTTTTATTTTATATTTTTATTAATGTTTTATCATTTGAAAACTAATATATTTTTCAATTTATTTTTACAGGAATACTTCAAAGGTAAAGAAATACTGTATAGACAACAACAAAGACAGATAGCTATGAAATCAGATGCAGATACTAGCAGTCTTAACAAATTGTCAAGATATTCAAATTTGTTGGCGGATCATTATGACTTTACAATGGAATCTCATGTCTGTGGACGTGAACTATGTGTGGGGATTATGAAAACTGATATCATGGAGTTTGTCACTGGAGATAAGTTGGGCATCAACGTGGTGGAAATTTTTATCATGTAAGTCTTAACACCTTTTCCTTGCGTTATATTTATTAAACATGTATACTTATGTCTGCTTTGTATTAGGTATCTGTATAAAATTTGTGAGAGGAATGAGCTGACAGATGTATATGGATTCGTGGACCCACAATTGATTTCCCCTGAAGCATGTGCATTGGATGAGGAACAAAGAATGCTTTATATTGCTGATAGATTTGAAAAGAATGTAATCACACAGTGTTGGATGATGCCTTTTTGTGAGAGGTATTAAACACATCCCTCTCAAAGAGTTAATTATCTTTTAACATAAAAAACCACTTACGTTAAATTTCCTTTTATCAGGGATCATTGGATGTTAGGGGTTTTTTTCCCTAGGGAGAAAACACTTTATTGGATATGCTCTCTCCATGCTGATGTGCGAGAAAGTTTTAAGAATATATTGGAAACGTAAGTTTCAATTTCACAATAGTTTTATATATTATAATGAATTTTAAATTTACCCCATTCGTATTATTTTCTAACAGGGCATGGGCCCACTTTCGAAAAAGCGCAAAGAAAAGGAATTTCAAGATCAAATATGTACATGCGAAGGTAAATATCCATTTATAATTTGTACATTTTGATTTATTACATAAAAATAATATATTGAATTTACACTCATTCAAACAGAAATGTCATGAGCAACAAGGCATCATCGAATGCGGATATTACATGTTAAGATTTATGTATGAAATAATAACAACTGGGACAGTTCTGAGTTTTGACCTGGTAAGATTTCCTCTTTCTCATAATATTTCAATTTGATTTATTCATTATACATGTTGACTACTATCCTTTTCCTTTGTAGCTTTTTTATGACCCTCAACCCTTTACTGCTGAAGATATCAAACACTTACAAGTGGAGTGGTCAAATTATTTTAAAGGTTTGATTGACTTTTAGTTGTTTGTAATGTAAAATGTAATTTTTAATATTGTCAATGTAATTGTTTATTTCGTAGTCGTTTAGGTTGGATTTAGTTTTTTTTGAAGTTGACAGTGTAAGTTTTGAATGTTATATAAGTGAATGTTTAATTTTTCTCTACTTCTTGTTTTGGTCTACTGTTGATGGTTTTTCTGGTCTGGATTTTGGTATGGGGGGGAGAGGTTCCAAGGGGGTGGGTGGGTGTTTGGGGGGTGTCCAAGGGATATGGGAGGGGTTTCCAAGGTGTGTTTGGGGCTGTCCTAGGGGTCGGGGGGGGGGGGGGGTGTAAATGAGGTGGGAGTTCTGTCCAAGGGGCCGGTTGGGTGTAAATGAGGGTGGGGGGGCTGTCCAAGGGGTGGGGGGGTGTCCAAGGGGTGGGGGGGTGTCCAAGGGATATGGGAGTGGTGTCCAAGGTGTCTGGGAGTTCTGTCCAAGGGGCCGGTTGGGTGTAAATGAGGGTGGGGGGGCTGTCCAAGGGGTGGGGGGGTGTCCAAGGGGTGGGGGGGGGGGGTGTCCAAGGGATATGGGAGGGGTGTCCAAGGGGTGTTTGGGGCTGTCCAAGGGTTCGGGGGGGCGGGTGTCCAGGGGTCGGGGGGGGGGGGGTGTCCAAGGGGTCTGGGAGGGCTGTCAAGGTGTGTGGGGGGGGGGGGTGTCCAATGGGTGTTTGAGGCTGTACTAGGGGTCTTGGGGGTGTAAATGAGGGTGGGGGGGCTGTCCAAGGGGTGGGGGGGGGGTGTCCAAGGGGTGGAGGGTGTCCAAGGGATATGGGAGGGGTGTCCAATGGGTGTTTGAGGCTGTACTAGGGGTCGTGGGGGTGTAAATGAGGGTGGGGGGGCTGTCCAAGGGGTGGGGGGGTGTCCAAGGGTTGTGGTGGGGCTCCAATGTGGTGGGGGAGGGCTGGCCAGGTTGTTAGGTGGGTATAGATGAGGGTGGGGTTCAGTTGGGGCTTGGGGGAGGGCTGGCATGGTTCTTTTTGTTTGGTTTCTGGTTGCTTTTTGGTGAGAGCAGTGCAATTATTTAAAAAAAAAAAATTTCTTTCACGTCGGTTATTTTATAACCGACGTGGTAAATAAATCGGTAGGGGTTTATCACGTCGGTTTTTTCTAGAACCGACGTGATAAACCGTTCCCGGGGCTTTTATCACGTCGGTTCTTAATATAACCGACGTGCTAAAAGGTCTGGGAATCGATTTACCACGTCGGTTATTGGATAACCGACGTGCTAAAACGTTTCCCAGGCCTTTTTATCACGTCGGTTATTTAAGAAACCGACGTGATAATAGGCCAGGGGAAGGGTTTATCACGTCGGTTATGACATAACCGACGTGATAAACGATATCCCAGGCGTTTTATCACGTCGGTTTAGGGAATAACCGACGTGATAAAGCCCCCCCACGCATATTTATCACGTCGGTTATTATATGAACCGACGTGATAACCACCGTGATGTTAGGGATATTACGTCGGGTTTTAAATAACCGACGTAAAAAAAGTTATTTATAACGTCGTCCGTATTAACGTCGCCTAAAAACCGACGTAAATAATAAAAAATAACCTACGTAAATAATGTTTTCTGCACTAGTGTTCTGAGAATGTGGTAGCAACTGAGCCACAGGTGAACTAGCAGGTAGTGCAAAATATAGTGAAAGCATTCCATGTTGTGAGAAGCCTGAACAAAGTGGATGAACCAAGGCATGTGGATTATGCAGTTCTGTTTAAAAGAATAATCTTCCCATCTTCAGGGGTGATTCAGAGCCAGAGAGGGAAGAAGCATGGTTGAATAGAATGAACAAGATCTTTGAGTTCTTGAGAACTTCAGTAGAGATAAAAGTGATGATGTCCACATATATGTTGGAAGATATTTCCCTTTAGTGGTGTGAGTCGGTAGTCCAAGCCGGGACGGACTAGGTTATGATGTGGAAAGGATTTAAAGAATTGTCAAAAAAAATTCTACCCACATACGTTCATAATTCAGCGTATGACTGATTTCTCTAGTTTGAAGTAGGAGCTTATGTCGGTGACAGAGTGTGAAGCTATGTTTAAGAACATAGTGAGGTTTTCACTCAAGGTGGCGGGTATCACATCGTTGAAGGCAAGAATATTTGAAGCGGTGTTGAGGCATGAAATCCATTCAAAGATAGCACTATTGTGTATATATGATTACACAGAGATGGTGAATAGAGCCTCGGTGGCTGAGTGTGATTTGTTGGGTGCTCCGGGCAGAGGAAGCATGGTGGTACCCATGAAGAATTGTGGTATCTCTAACACTGGGTTCAATCTGAGGAGGGACACTTATTCCCAGGGTGGAAAAATGGCATATAATATGAAGAGAGGATCGATAAATCTTCCTCCGAAGCCCTAGAGAATGATGGGATGTTTTTAGTGTGGTTCTATGAACCACATCAAGTGGGATTGTACAACACAACCTCGACCATGAAATAATTTTAAGAAGATGGGGCACCGAAAGAGTTATTTTCTAAATTCTCCAAGTTCGGGTTCTCGTGACACTCCTCAGGGATCCCAGACGTCGTATTCTTCGACAGTACGGGGACAACAACATACCCATCATCAACATAGTAAAGTGGGTCATGGTGATTCTCGTAATAACACGATGCGTCAGAAGAGAAATAAAGTGCAGTGTGTGGTTATCAAACATGTGTTCGTAGATGAGTAGGTTTTGGTGGATGATCAGTCGGGACCATCCATGGTGCGAGGTACTATTCATTTAAATTCTACCTTAATGAAAGTTTTGTTTGATACAGGTGATTCACACTCATTTATTGATGCACATGTGGTTGATTTGTTGGTTTTAAGGGTAGAAATGATGCCCTCAGTTTTGAAACTTCAAACTCCTCTAGGTCGAAGTGATTGTCGAGACTTCTTGTGTAGAGAATGTTGTATCGTTGTGGCCGAGGTTGAGATAGTGTGGAATTTTTCAATTCTTGAGATGGATGGGTATGATGTAATCCTTGGAATAGATTGGATGGTGGATTTTAAGGCCCACATCAATTATGATGCGCGAACAGTGGCCTTTACGACACTCAATGGCGTTAAACATCTCTTTAGAGGAGAGAAACGTGAAAGGAAGGGTGCAACGGGTTTGTTGTCACCAGCAGTGGGTACGTTATCATTTCAGTTGGTAGTTTTTATCATTGAAACCGGTAAAGGGTGTTGAGCAGAGTGTTCCTCCGGATGTTGTGGATTAGTTCATGTATGTTTTTCTTAAATAATTCTATGGGTTACCTCCCATAACAGAAGTGGGGTTTATGATTGATCTCCTTCCGGGGACCATTCCTTTCTCACTTCCATCTTATCAGATGGTACCAGCTAAATTGAGTGAATTGAAAATCTACTTGGAAGAGTTATAAAACAAATTGAAAATCCGGCCTAGCATGTCTTAGTGGGTAGCGCCGGTCTTGTTTGTGGAAAGGCATATGTAACTTTTAGTCTATGTATTGATTATCATAGACTTAACCATGTTACTATAAAGAATAGATATCAACTTCCATGAATTGATGATTTCTTCGACTAGTTGAGGGGACCCTAGAGGCTCACCAAGATCGACCTGAGGTCGGGATATCATCAATTGTGGGTGAGGAAGGAGGATATTCCTAAAACAGCTTTCAGAAGTAGACATGGCCATTATGAATATGTGGTTATGACCTTTGGTCTAACGAATGCACCAACAGTGTTTATGGATTAATGAATCGGATATTTCCTAGATATATAGATTTATTTGTGGTGGTGTTTGTAGATGATATTCTGGTGTATTCAAAGACAAGGGTGGAGCATGAGCAGAACTTGGTGACAGTTCTAGGAATCTTTGTGGATCATCGATTTTATGCCAAATTGTCAAAGTGTGACTTTTGGATATAGGAAGTTTGTTTTCTTGGCCATGTGATTTCTGAATTAGGTGTTTTAGTGGCTCCTGAAATGATAGAGGTTGTTATCTCATGGAAACCACCAAATAATGTGTTTGAGATACAAAGTTTTCTTGGTCTAACTGGGTATTATCGACGTTTAGTTCGTGATTTTTCACATTTGGCTTCACCGATGACAGCTTTGACAATAAATAATGTTCCATTCTAGTGGAATGAGCAGTTTCAGCAGTGTTTCGAAGAGCTAAATGATCGCCTTAATTCAGCACCAATCATGGTTTTTCCAGAACCAGGAAAAGGGTACGTGGTGTATTGTGATCCATCGAGATCAGTTTTGGGATGCGTTCTCATGAAAGAGAATCATGTGGTTGTGTATGGATCATGAAAGTTGATAGTTCATGAGAAGAAATACCCAAATCATGATTTGGAGTTGGAGGCAGTGGTCCATGCATTGAAATTATGGCGTCATTATCTCATTGGGGAGAAATTCACTATATATACATATCATAAGAGCTTGAAGCACATTTTCTCACAAATAGATTTGAACTTGAGGAAATGGAGATGGATGGAATATCTCCAGATTATTTATTTTGACTTGATGTACACACTGGGTAAGGGAAATTCGGTGGCAGATGCATTAATTAGAAAATCATATGCTCAGGTCATAAAATAGGCATCAGACCAATGGTAGTTGATGTTGGTTATAGCTGATATGCGGTTGGAATGTGAGGACCAGAGAGATAGAGCGGTCTTCTTTATGGTTTTGTTGATTCCTGACTTGGTCATCCTGGATAGAAAGGTACAAATATCCGATTCTGAGTGTGTGACCATGGGGTCCAGACTTAATGGTGGGGAGACAATTGAGGGTTGGCAACTAAATGTAGATTCCGTTTTGTGTTTTCGGAATTGGATGGTTGTAGAAATTGCTTGTCCGGAGGATCTTCTTAGGTCATATCATCATTCTAGGAGGACTGTTCATCCTAGAATTCTGAAAATGTATAAGGCATTGAAAGCGCAGTTCTGGTGGGCTAGTATGAAAAGAATTGTGGCTGAGTTTGTTTCAAGATGCTTGAATTTTCAGTAGGTCAAGGCAGAGCATCAGAGGCCATCAAGAATGTTGCTGTCTTTACCAATACTTGTATAGAAGTGGGAACAAATAGAGATTGATTTTGTCACAACTCTCCCAAGAATGGTCAAAAAGCACGATGCCATCTGGGTGATAGTGGATCAACTAATGAAGTCGTCCCATTTCTTCTTGATTCGTGAATCTCATACAATGGAGGATCTGTCCAAAATCTATATCCGGAAGGTGGTAAAGAGGCATGGTCTTCCAGTTTCGATTGTATCAGATAGAGATCTGAGGTTGACATATCGTTTCTGTAAATCCTTGCAGCAACCCCTTGGGACACAGTTGTTGATGGGTAGTGTGTACCACCCTCAGACGGATGGTCAATCTTAAAGGACGATACAAACTCTAGAGGATATGTTGCGGGATTATGTCATGGATATTGGTTTATCGTGGGAGGATAACAAGTTGTTTGTCGAATACTCATATAATAACCATTATCAAGCATCCATATAGATGGCTCCGTTTGAAGCATTATATGGGCGGCCATGTCGTTCTCCACTATGTTGGGTGGAAACGGGTGGGTCCTTGATGGTTGGACCGAGCCTTGTCCAGGACACTACGGAGAAGATCAAGTTGATCAGGAAGATAATGGAGACAGCTCAAAGTCGTCAGAAATTGTATGCGGATCATCATTGATGTCCATTTTCATTCGAGGTGAGTGATAATGTGTTCATGAAGATCTATTCTAGGTTGGGACATCATCGGTTTGGAAGGCATAGAAATTTATCTCCAAGGTAAATTGGACCTTTTGAGATTCTTGAGCGGGTTGGTGAGGTGGCATATTGTTTTTCTTTTCCACCTAGGTTCAGTGCAGTGAAAAATGTGTTTCATGTGTTGCAATTGAAATAGATTCAATTGGATCATGACCATGTGATTAGATGGGATCATGTTGAGCTAGAACCTGATGCTTTGTTGGTGCACGTGCCAATGTGGGTTGTGGATAGGCAAGAGAAAGTCTTGCATGGTAAAATCATACATTTAGTTTGTGTTTTATGAAAAAAATTTTAGATTCAAGAGGAGTCTTGGGAGTGGTAGAAAGATATGGTCGAGCTGTGGCCCGAGCTCTTTCGGCAAAGGGCGGGTTCAATAATTTTCGAGGATGGAAAGTCCAATTTTGGGGAGAATTTAGTACCCCAGTTTTGAGGTATTTGGACTCTTTTTATGATTTTTTATGTGTTTAATGTTCATGGGATGAGTTGGGAAGAGGTTGGGAGAGTTTGGAATAGGTTTGGATGAGTTTGGAGGCCCTTAAAGGGGTGCACAGTTTGAGCATGGTTAGTGGAAATCGTGCGGGTTCTCCAAAAAACCATGCATGGGAGACATTAAGCTTTGCACGGCCTGTGCACGGTTTTCCAAACCGTGCGAGGCAACTTTGTAGACCCTTTCTCCCAAGGCAGTGGTATGCAGATAGTTAGCGCACGGTTTTCCAAACCATGTGGACTAACCGTGCGGCCACATAAAAATAGGGTTATAAGTTCCTGGATAACATTGGCATGCCTCATTCCTCTCCAATCATCCTCCAACTTGATCCTCACATGGTATTTTCGGATCTCAAGGGTTAAGGGTGCTCTCCCACTCATTTTTGAATCGTTTCAAAGGGGTTTCATGGCGGTTTTAAGGTGGTTTCTCCCATGTAAGTCTCTCCTCTTGTTTCCCTTGCGTTTTCCCCTAGATCTACACCCCTCTATTTCGTGGATTTATAGATATACACTTTTTGTGTGTAGATCTAAGGTTGTGGTTTCCTTGGATGTTAATATTAAGTCCTTTGGATGTTTGGGAAAGGGATCTAGAGAGGTTTAAGTGGTGATTTCGGCGGATTTGAGGCGCGGTTGTTCGTGGGTCGATTTCTCGGGAACCCTAATGGTAGGTGGCTTCTCTCTCGACTGTAATTGGTTAGAACTAATGGTTCCTTAATAAAATTAATTTTTGTGCTGAAAATTAATTTTGAATTGTATGAAAAGTGGTTGGAAATCCCTTGGATGATGTTTTGGGGATTTTTGGGAAAAAGTGTGTTTTACGGTGAAATGCTATTCTTGTGGATTTTAAAAGGAAGATTTTAAAATGGGATGATATGGTTGATTTGTGAAAATTATGGATGTAAAGTGTTTTCAAAAAAGGGGTTGTTTTTTTTAAATGTTGTTTGGCATGAAAAAAACTGTTTTCAATAAATGGGTTAATTATTGAAGTGGATTGATATGCAATGGAATGGGATGATTGCATGTTGTTGTGATCTTGGTGGGTGTATGCTTGGTTTTGTTTGATTGAAATGTTGTATTGAAGTGGGCGGGAAGTCTCACTATATAAAGGGGATGGATAGTGGTCAGAAGAACCACCCTTTGAGTAGTGGTCAGGAAGCACCACTAGTTGTGAATGGGTGAACGGGTTGGGCGGAAGTCCCACCATTTTGATTGTTTTGGTGTGAATGGGTGAACAGGTTGGGTGGATGTCCCACCGTTTTTGTTGTTTTTTGTGAATTTATTTGTAAGATGGAATTGTTGTGATCTTGTGTAAATGTTGGAATGGATGTGGCTTGGTTGGTTGGCTTTCCCTTGTTTGCTTAGTTGGGTGTGATGGCTTGGTAAGGGCATGTTTGGATTATGGAAATGGTTTCACTTGTGATTTAATTTATATAAAATATTTATATAAATGTGCTAACAGTTTTATCCTAGTGGCATGTGTAGGGAAGTCATTTGGGGAACTCCTACTGAGTTTTAGTACTCACCCCCTACTTTGGCACTGTGGTGTCTTTTAAGATATCGTGTACCATGACGTGGGAAAAGGTATGGCATCACCCTCATTTAGTGGATCCTTGTGATCCCTTGGTTGATATTGGAGCTTAGAGCTTGGTGTGGAGCTATGGTGGTGTCATGGCTTGTGTGGTGTTTGGTTGTTTAGTTTCCGCAGTGTACTTTGATGTTGTTGGACATGACTTGTTGTATTGGGTTTGGGATGTATTGTGGAACAACTTGGTTTTCCTTTGAGAATACATGCTTGAGTGTTTTATTGACATGAATCATATAGTGGTTGGTATGGATTGTTGGTTGGTTTTGTCTTAAGGGAAAATCGTCCCCCAATTCGATCTAGAATCCCTTGGCATTTATTGCCTGCCTTTGGCACCATGGGAACGTCGCTTAAGGAAAATTAGCCCTCACCACATCCTGAAGACAATGAGGTAGGGGCGAGGTGTTACAGATGAGGATTAACACACTATGAGAAATAATACCATTTCATAAAAAAAGTGGTTATACCCACGGAGGAAAAATATAACATTTTATTTACTAGTATTCACTCTTAGATTGACAATCATTGAGACTCAATATAATTTCTTCACCTTATATTTTTAATATTGAAAAGGTAATATTTTTTATCAAAATAATTTATAATATATATTTTATAAAATGTTATAGATTATTTAACATTTGAAAAATTATACATCGCCAAATTTTCTAGTGACTTTGCTACATGAGAACCCATGTAAAAATCATTTTAATGGGTATGATTTACAATATTGAAGGAGACACACTTCACAATACACAAGTAGAGGTAGATGATATGTGAGTGGAGTTCTTGAATCTAATGATATTAGTGTTTAGATAACTAATGAAAATAATTATGTTGAAATTTAAATGGATAAAAAATATTTGGGAACATTCATTGAATGAAAATTCACTCTTCTAAAAGAACATTATTATATAGGGTTATGTTATTTCTAACATATATTATATTCAATTTTTTTATAATAAATATAAAATCTGTAAAATATTTTCTGCAATAGCATATTATCAATTAGGAAACAAGGTCAATGGAATCTATGGGAATTGCTATTTTATTAAGAAATAGTATTTCTAAATATTGTTCCTCTAAATTTACTACCATGAAAAAAATGATGTGTTAAAGGTATAATGTGAATTCATATATAACAAAATAAAACACATTCAAAGTTATTATTGGAGTATAAATGAATTGTAAAAATAATATCTAATTTATAATAAATCATTATGTAAATTAAATTAAACAAAATTGTATATTAGGGTCCTCATTAGTAAATCTAAAATCGACATCTGTTATTAAAAAATTTGTTATCGAATTATATAGGTATTATTTCTACCATAATAATTTTATTGTAATTTTTAGTCCAAATATTTATTATATTGTTGTGCACTGACTGTACATATGGATTATATTTTTGGATTAGTAAAACTCTATTACAATTATATAGAATAATGAACCATGGAACAAGTTCATATTTTATGTATAATGGGAGTGATTTATATACTAATAAGTTTAATAGAAGAAGATGACAAAAAAATTTCAATAACTACCACGAAAGAGTAAAATAATATTCATTAATTTATATTATTGTAAATTTTGTTCTTATTTTTTAGAACTCAATAATTTTGTAATTTATAATGGTAACTGAATTCTAAATTAAATAATTCCTATTAATGTATTTAAATATTTTTTTATATGAAATTTTAATTTTCAAAAAAAAATTCACACAGGTTATCCCCTGTTAATTTAGAAAACATTAATTTTTAACCTATTGTAGTCCATTAAATTAATTCTATATAATGTGTTTTAACTTTATTGTTTTAATTTGAAATGTTTCAGTCATTTTACAATTAATAATGTTTTTATGAAGATTGACATAAAAATGAAATTGATTGACTATATAGATAGAAATCTATTCGATAATATAGATTAGAATTTAGTATTAGAAATTATATTATAAAATATTTCATATAATTTTTTATGTTTTCTGAATGTATAAACCCGAAAAATGGATATTGGTGTGAATTATATATTTGTATGTTTAAAAAATATATTTTTATTAATATAAATACAATTTACTAAAATAGTAAATAACAATTTCATTAATTTAATTTTTAGTACTTTTTGATAACTATTGATAAATCCGTTTATGGGGATAATATTGATACATTTATGGATGAATGGGAAGAATATTTCATGTTTTAATGACAACAAATTCCTAAAAAGGAATATTTTTTCTTATTTATTTAACAATATTATATAAATAAATAACTATATGAGGAAATCACACTATCAATTTTATGAAACATGGATCCGATTTTTGTTATACTATAAAATATTATCACTGAGTCATATTCCCTTCCAGTAATCAAATTCACATCATTTTAACATGTGTTGTGGTAGGGCATACCAAGGTAATATATTTTTTTATTAATATTCACATCCTATGATGAATTCTCATATTCAACCAAAACTGTTTGGAAAGTAACGAAAATAGTAAAATATGACATTAGAATCATTTAAAACATGTTTTAATTAAATAAGTTTCATTATGATGCACCATGTGGTTGGAATGACCAGAAATACAGGTTTTTAATAAGATAATATATCATTGTTATAAACATGTCTTCCATGGTAACGATAATGATAATGATTTCAAATTGTTTTAATTTTTTTGAAATATTATCTTTTAATTATTTATGAAATATAAAAATTAATATAAATTAAATATATCACATGTTCTAATTGTATTGTTAATGAATAAATGTTTTGAACTTCAAATGGATATTTTAGTTAAAAATAGTTATCACATGTTAATAACCGAAAAATTTATCTTGGACATTTGTATTACTCTAGGAAAATTATATTATGATAACAATTAACACATATAAACAAACTGCATTTCATCCTGAATCATGTCCATTAAGAATAATCTAAAATTCAATTTTTCTATTTTAAATGATATAAAATCTCAAAAAATTCATCACATGATCATATCTTTGTAAAAACCCACTGATTGACATGAAAATATAAAACAATGGTCCTTGATTTTTTTTTTCATATATAAGAATGAACAATATAATATTATAATATAGGTTGTGGGGTTTATAACTAATATTGTATGTTATCAAATTAATGTTATTTTTTATTTCAAAATGTATGTTACATTCTCAAAATATATAAAATGAGGTTTTATTATCAGGAATATCTTGTAAATTAGAATTTATTCATTAATTACATTGAATAATGATTCATATATCATTTCAAAACAATGGGTTTGAAATGAACTCAATTATAATTGTTGAATTTATGGGTAAAAATAATTTACAATATACATCACATTCTCAAAATAATGTAATTGTGATTTATTTTTCATGAGACTCAAGGAAACTAATATTTAACTGAATTTTTTAATAAGAATGAATTTCAATTAATTCCAACACATTTTGTGATTGTATTGAATGAAAAAATATATTATTAATCAAAAAACATATTAGTTATAAAATATAATTGTTTGGTCAAAACTAATAAAATGATCATTGATTTAATTGAAAATCACCAATAATGATCATTGATTTATTTTTTACAATTAAGAATAGACCACACATTATTATAATACATGGTGTGGATAAAATTGTTTAATGTACCTTTTTCTCATGTAATTATTTAAATATTTAATAAATGTTTTTGATATAACATATAATTTTTTAGTTTCATTAAATGTATGTAAATTATAGGCATATTTATTTTATATGTTAAACTTTAATGAAATTAAGATTTTCCAAAATGCTATTTGCAACATGTTACATTTTTTTAATATGACTTTTATATTTATCCTTATAATAAATTAATGTTTTAGTATAGAATAATATTTTTATGTCGTGATATATATTTATTACTTTTATTTTTCATATTCTTATTTTCATTCAATTTATTATAGGAATTATTTTTGTTGAAATTATTTGTTTCAAATCAAGTTTTCTAGAGATGTGTCATGCTCATATTCAAGTAATATTTTACCATTTAATTGATCATAACTTGGTTGGGTGTATCTATGGGGTTGTTTTGGGATAATTTAGGGAAATTTGGAATCCTGTGGGGATGTGAATGGTTGGTGCATGGTTAGGGAAAACTGTGTGGTTTAGGAAATTGTGCAACCCTATTTGGAGCCACAATTGGTGGCACACAATTTCACCAAATCATGATGTCTCCCTCCCCATTCCTTGCACCCTTGGACAAAGACAATTTTCATAGTTAGTGCATGGTTTATCAAATTGTGTGCCCAAGTAGGAGAAATTATGAAACCCATGAGAAGGGGTGCGTGGTCTTGTAGTATGTCATCAAAAACCAAGTTCCCTACAAGGAAACCATGAATATGGATTTTTATTGCTAAATATTTTTATTTAAAAAATTAATAGAACACCGATGTATATATCTAATAACAATATTGTATCCTAATATGAATTAATTTTATTTTGGGGGATTCTATGTGTATTTATATTCTATTCATACCACCTTCATTTAGAATCATTGATCCAGTGGAAGAATCTACTGCTCTTTGTTATGTGATCACTTATTTGATTGAGATTCTCTATCTCCCATCGTTCTTCCCCTTTGGAGAGGGAAGGATTTCATCCATTTTTATTGTTTAGATATATATTTGTATATCTATAGTTTCAAAGGATCACAATCATAGTTTCTAGTCTTTTATCTTCTCAACCATTGTGAATCAACCATTCTACATTTATTTGAGGTTTACGGTTTGGAATGCATTCATCAATGATCTTGATGTTGGGGTAAAATTGATAATTCACATAGTATTGATTAAAATTTTTAATGTAACTATAAAATTTCTTAACTATGTTGGGAAATTTAATTTTAAATTTAATTTAAAAATTTATCCCATGTTGAATGTAAAACCCGTCACATATCATGTTTCACCCCTTGAAGAATATGAGCCCTGATTGGATGGAAACTCATCGGGTCTTCCAATACTCTAGAAATGATGATTTATGAATTGTGAAATAAGAAATAATGGGTTATTGGAATTGAAATAAATTCTTGATGCGTGTTTTATAATGGGGTCTATTGGGATTATCGGATTAACATTGAATAGTTAATGAGTTTGAAAATAAATGATAAATATGGTTGATAGATGATTTAGTAATGTGGAACCATGATATGTGATATTTGTAACACCAGAATGTATTAATGAAATATTTTTATTATATAATTTGTATTTTTCAATAGAATTATTTACACACTATTGTGACATTAAACAAACCTTGAGATTCTCTTATTATAAAATTACCATTATATCCTATCCATTAGGTTAGTGTGAATAATTGTAACTAACTTATGAAAATGCATTGTGAATTCACTCGCTCTCAATTATTTATGAAAAACATAAATCTATAAGATATTTGTATTTTTGAGTGAATTAATTTTGATAATAAGTTAATGTGATATATATGTTTTATATACATAATAAAAATAATTTTTATATTCATCCAATGTATATTTTTGTCATAGGGTATGAATAAAACCCATTTTGATGTATAAAACCCTATTTTTTAATGATTACTTTTACACTGTTAAATGGAGAACCCTTTTTAAATTAATAATTTGACACATTAAAAATTTTTATATTAGAAAATAAACATGTTATTTTTATTCAGGATTTAAAAATTTAATTTGGATGAATTAATGATATTTTTTTGATATATTTTATATTTTGATGAATTCTAAAAATACACAAACATTTAATTAAAAAACTTTTTTCATTAAGATACTTTGTATGGTAAAATTATAATATTGAATGGATTTAAATTATAAATTGAATATACTTTTATCAATTAATAGAATTTACATCATTTTCATTGATTTTACATTGAATTCAAAGGTCAAAACATTTCAATTTTTTGCAATGTTTTTACTTTAAAACATGTTTATTCATTTCAACAATGGGATTAATTTTAAATTAAATACTTCAACTTATGTGTTTTGAAGTTTGTAAAATGTATTCCATATTTGTAATCACAAGGTCTGAATTATGTTAAAAGTATTTTTATTTTTATTTTTGGGCCTTATGAATATTAACTTTGATAGTTATTTTTATTACCATGGTTAGTGGTAAATCATGTAATTTAGCATAAAAATAATATTATAAAATTTCATTAAGTCCTATAAAAATACTACTAGATTACTAAATTAGACCTTTTTCATCTTTATTTATAAATTTAGTAACTTAATTGCCACTTACATTTGAATATTACATGATTGTAATAAAAATTAATGAATGTGACAAAATTTCACCATCTCATGTTATATAAGTATGTTAACATCAATATTGGTATAAATAAGAGATATTATCTACTCTATATAGTCTATGTAAATAAAAAATAATTACCTACATCATATGATTTTTTTAAAATTTTTAGTTATTAAATAATTACCATTAGTTATGACACAATAGTGATGTAATTTTTTTATTAATAGAAATGTGAAATAAATTGTTTACCAAATATTAAAATAAATATCATATGAACTAATTAATTTGATCTAATAATTTTCAAGGTGACTAATAAATGTTGTAATTGAATTGAATAATTTTTAATTAATTTATATTTTTTGTAGAATTTATTTAAAGTAAAATAAATGAATACTGTTAAAATAGAGACTATTGATATTTTATAAAAATTACATTTTACTAAATTTTTTGAAAATAATATAAATATTTAAAATTAAAAAATTAACATTTTAAGGTCTTAAATGTCATAAAATATCCATTTATGTTCTATTAACACCATATAAGTATATATTTATGACAATTAAAAATTTAGAACGGTATTACCAAAATTAAAATTTGATAGAATAACCAAGTGTCAATTAAAATGATATGGTTTAAATTGACAAACAATGTTGAAAATTTTTTCTATTAAAATGGGATTACAACCCTATATCATCTTGTATTCGAATTTGGGACACTTTGGACGTTTTGGGATGGATTTTATTTTTTTATAAACTATTATTTATTAAGTTTCCAAAATTTCCACTCACCTCAATTATAAAAGGGCACCTCCTCCCACACCTATTAAAATTATTTTGAGCCTTTAACCTCGTTCACCTCTAAAATTTTTCCTTCTCATCTTACCTATTATTATTCTAGTTGTTCTGTTCATTTTCAAAGGCTAGCTGTAGTGCTCTAATAATATATTTAGAGGAAGTACATCGAGGAAGAGGTAATATCTTCTACCAATTCCTCCAAAAATATTTCATCATCTAATTCCTATTCATTATTTTTTTCAATAAAATTTAATAAAATTAGAATCAATAATATAATTATATGTTATTATAAATTTGAAAAATCAATATTTCATATTTTATCCATCCTATGAAATGCAGAATCACCGCGTGTGCGCACATAAGACTTACTGTTTTCATGTTGTGGTGAAATATATTTTTCAAAACCACCTTACATGGTTGGTCTAATGATGGAAATAATAACTATACATGACAATAATATCATGATATTGATTCTGACCTATTATACAAAAATTCACTTCAACACCATTCAACAATTTTGGGAATGATATCATCGCTCGTGTGAACGTACAACCTACCATCTCCACGATGCGATGTGATTCATTCTACATGATCTACATTAAAATAAAATTATATACATGAATTTAATAAATAATTATAATATAAATTATAATAATTTGATTCCTTAGATGATATAACTATAACATAAAATGAGTAATAAGAACTTATTTGACAAAACATGCATAAGAAGATAATGTAGTTAATACCTGAATAACGACTAACAATGAAATTGTACTATCAAACGGATGAAAATATGATCATAAATGTTATCATAAAAATGATTATGCATTTTTAATATATCAGTATCACTATTCAAATAATTATTTAGTAGGTTTGGATACATATAAAGCATAACAGACCTTAGGTAAGAGATTACATTGCAAATCACCTTTTTATCTGAGATTGTTTATTCGTAAGTGTTCACTGTAGTATAATAGGTATCTACATACATTTTTCCTAAATATGTATTTAAAAATATTCTTTATAACATTATGTAACTATTTAAAGTAATTTTTACCCATTGGTGAATTGTTTTTACAAAACGGTATGAATGGAATCTTTTTTTATTTTCAATCTGAGGTACTTTTTTACCTTTCTAGAAAAAGTATAGGGAGAATAGTTTTTAAGTTGTACTGTATGAATTTATTTTTATGCATTCATGATTCCTTATTTCCTTGATATATCCACTACAAGATTATATGTTTATTTTCAAGTAAAAATATTTATTCTAAAATTTTGTTTCATTACGATGAATGAAATTTTTTTGAAGAAGAAAGGATATTTTCTTTCAGAATTAATTTCAAGTATTTTCTCAAAATTATTTTCCTTATAAGATAACTCTTTTTAAATAGGGTTATATTTCTATCCATGTTATTACTATGATATTATTACATTTATGAATTAATTTTATTATGTAATTTCATTTGTTTTATATCAATTATGATATAATGATGTTTAAGAAATCCATTTTATTTCATTGGATATGCTATGGTAAATGTTTTCATGTTTTTGTGGAACATTTAAGAATTATTTCATGTTTAGATGGGTGGGACCTATATATCTCTACAATTAATTGGTAAAATATTTATATATCATGAGATAGACATGACAAGAACTGAAAGTAAATTTTGTTTAGTAATAAAGGGTTGTAACGAGGAGTGAACTTGGTTCCGTAATGGACTTTGTACGATATGATGGTGTAAAAAATGAGCCTTGACTAATATGAAATACTTTTCTATGTATATGTGTGTATAATGTGAAATTTCATGTCCATTGTTATGTCTATTGTGATTACATTTCATTTTTTTATTTATTGCATTACATGATTTTGTGATATTTTATATGGTTGATATGATTTTTAAATATTATGTTATTATGATAATGATATGTATGATATTTTACTTGTTTACACTTACTTAATATTTGATCTCACCCTTTAATATTTTTATTTTTCTTTGTTCATGAATAATGGTATTATGTAAGATATGGCAAAAAGGATTCTACTTATGATTAAATAAGTGGGAGACAATGTTGGGTTTTTATGAACTAGTTATGTTTCCCAATATCTAAAGACACTAAAACTATCCATTCTTATCATGGTTTTGTTATGTTATATTTTAAATATTATTCAATGTATGTGTAGTGTCCATATGTAAATAATAGGCCATTATAGTGTGTATGATAGAAAAGTTATAGTTAACCTTTGGAAACTAGGATGAGATAAACTTAGTATGAACCCTAAGGATATGTCTATGTATAGTTTAAAATAAAATCATTGTTTTTATAGATGTTCAAGAATAACCTAGTATAAAACCTAATTTTACCTAAATTGAAATTGTATTCTTGATTATGTGGATTTCCTATTACGATTAGAGACTCATACACCATGCTTCATGGTTTTAGTCAATGGATGGAACCCAAAAGGAAATGCATTGTGGATGAATGTGACGGGAAATGAAATGAATTCCCCCCAGAGAAACCAAATGTTATGGGATATGGAATGAAAAATCATGTAACCATGCTCACACTACTTTCTAGAGCTATGAATCATAAGTTACTTCCAAACGAGTAATGGAGGGAGAAATATTCTATTGATTCCTTCATGAGACATTGTCCACCATCATTCAGCGGGTCTTCTGATCCATTAGTGTCAAAAAAATGGATTATTACCCCTAAAAATATATTTTATGTTCTATAATGTTCTAAACATGATAAAGTCATCTTAGAAGTCAATGATTTGGAAGTCTAAGCTGATCAATGGCGGAATCTTTTCAATAATTAGAGGGAGAAAATACAATTGAGTCGATGAAATGAGAAGAGTTCAAGAACTTAGTTTTCAATAAGTACTTTCCAATTATTCTTTGAACTAAGATGGAGAAGTAGTTCCTTGAACATATGAATAAAAATGATGAATCCATTGGTATCTATGGAGAAAATTTTAAAAGACATTCAATTTATGCTTCTAGAATTGTTATCCAACCTGAGTGAAAAATTGATCGATTTTTAGAGGCTTAAAACCCAGTCGTTAAAGGGAATTATCAATAAGGTACTTCAATAGCTATGGGGAAATTTTTTCATGTTCTCTAAAGGTTGATATGTATATTTAAATATTCTATAAGAAATATAGGATTGAAAAAAAATGAAAAATTGTATTCAAAGTAAAATCTAAAGACTACATTGAAAAGAAGACGATTTTTACATTATACTCAATGTGTGGTAAGAAACATAGAGGGAATTGTATTAATGGGACTGGTAAATGTTTTTAAGTGTGGAAAAGATGGCCATTGAGAAGTTGAATTCCGTAGTGATGGAAAAAAATTATAATGATGTGAACAAAGAAAAGGTTTCACAGAATGCACCGCCTACAATTCGATGTTACAAGTGCATGGAAGTGATGAATTATTACAATAAATGCCCTAATCCAAGGGTTATTAATGATGATTGATGTTAAAAAACTCATAAGTCCAAAGACATTGGAAATTCACATGAAATCACTATTAGCAACGTAGAGTAATATAATAAAGTATTGAAAGGTACACTTAGCATTCATTCTAAAGTAGTAAATTTTTTATTTGATTAAGGATCCACCCACTCTTTTATTTTTTATGAATTTTATAAGGGTATCTACATATTACGTCAATAATTATATGTTGATTTATCTATGACAACTCTTAATGGAAAAAAAGTTTCATTAGAAGTGTATAATTCTTCTATAGTTGATGTTTGTGGGAATGTGCTTAATGAAAATATTGTGATACTTCATATAGTGGAATTTTATGTTATTATTCTCACGTTTTGGCTATCAATATTTTGAACACATATTAATATACAAGGAAGGTAAGTCACATTTCTTATTCTAGATCAATCTAAGACCATCTATCGATTCAAGGATGAATACAAACATCCAGTATAAATTTCTTCCATACCATGTGTCTTGATTGTAATAAACAATGGTTATGTATCTCAAATAGTTGGGGAGAAAATCATAATTACGAATACACCCATTGTATGATAGTTTGATGATGTCTTTCAGGGTGATTTTCATGGTCTTCCACCAAATTTTGAAGTTATTTTTTCAATTGAACTCATACAGGATGTTATTCCTATTTCAAAGACACCTTATAGAATGGCCCCACTTGAGTTTCAAGAATTGAATGGGAAAATACAAGATAATATTGATAAGGGATCCATACGCCCATGTACATCTCCTTGGGGAGCACTTGTTCTATTTATTATAATGAAACATGGATCAATGTGACTCTACATTGATTATTGAGTACTTAAGCATATAATTATCAAGAATAAATATCATATTCTTCGAATTTATGACTTATATGATGAAATATGTGTAGATAAATATTTTTCCCTGATTGATCTACATTTATGAAATCATCAACTAGTGGTAAAGAAGTTGGATATACCAAAGATGGCATTCCGTACAAGGTATGGAAACTAGGAATTTATAGTGATTAATTTTGGTCTTACTAATTCCCACACTATCTTCATTAATTTATTGAATAGTGTATTTTGATACAATCAATATCAGTTTCTGGTTGTCTTTATAGTCGATATTTTGGTATATTCAACGTGCAAGGAAGAACCTGAAGATCATTTGAGAATTGTACTGAAGACCCTGTGAAAGGGGAATATTTATTATAAATTTACCACGTGTGAATTTTGGTTTCATAAAGATTAAATGTTTAGGTCACATATTCTCAAGGGAGGGGATATCTGTGGATCCTGCAAAAATAGAGGTTATTGAAAAATGGTCGATACCAAAAATGGTAACTTAGATTCGATGTTTAATTATTTTGGATAGATATAATCAATTTTTTGTGAAAGATTTTGTAACATTATTTAATACAATAAACTGGTTTACCGGAAAGGAGTTATTTTAGTTTTCGATGATGGAATGTGAAGAAAATTTCAAAGAGTTAAAAAGAAGGTTATCCAGTGAAATTGTTCTCACATTGCCTTGTAGTGGATAAATTTTTTCGATCTACAGTGATGTATCCAAGAAGGGTATGTGATGTTTTTTTCATGAAAAATTAAATGGTTATTTCTAATACATCACAATAGTTAATAAATAATGATAAAATAACCTAACTCATGATTGTGAGATAGATGTGGTAATTCTTGCATTAAAGATATTAATGATTTATCATTATGGTGAATGGTGTGATATTCATACTAATAATAAAAGTATTAAGAATATATTCATGTAAAAGGATCTAAATATGTGACAAAGTTTCTGGTTGGAGTTTATTAATGATTAAGACATTTCAATACATTACCACCCATGAAAAAAGAACAAGGTTGAAGATGATTTGAGTCGAAAAGACAATGCTAGCTTATCCATGATGAGGATCACTAAATATCATTTATTTATGGATTTTCAAAGGATAGATCTTGATATTTTATTGTATGGGGAGAAATATTATCTTTCTAAAATGAATGTTCAACTATCAATACATGTGAATATTAAGGAGGAACAAAAGGAAGATGTTGAACTATAAAAGAAGGTGAGAAATGTTCCTAAATTCAACATTGATTGTGATGAAATAATAAGTTTCATGAATAGGATTTGTATTCCTCCCATACCAGAATTAAATGATCTATAGTATGAGGCTCATAGTTCTTAATTATCTACTCACCCAAGAATCACAATGTCGTACATGGATCAAAAAGTGTACTTCTAGTTGGATTTCATGAAAAGATATGTCACCGAATATGTATCTAAATGCATGGTTTGTTAGGATGTGAAGGCTGAGATACAAAATACTTAGTGGAAGTTACAACCATTACCCATACAATAATGGAAATTAGAAAACATAACTTTGAACTTTGTCATCGGACTTACAAAAACTCCTAAAGTAAATAATGCTATCTGGGTTATAGTTTATCGCCCTACGAAGTAGGCACACTTCATTTCTATTAGAGAAGATTTCTCTCTTGATAATATTTGCATGATATATGTAAAGGAAGTGGTATGATTTCATGGAGTACAACATTACATTATATCTGATCAGGATCCAAGATATACCTCGATATTCTGGCAAGGTCTTTAAAATGATCTTGATATATAGTTATGTTTTAGCATTGCATATCATATAAAAAAATATATCTATTCTGAGAGGACAATTAAAACTCTAGAAGACATGTTGATACCATTCTATTTAAATTTAAAAGTTGGTAAGGGTAAAAACCTACATTCTGTGTAATTTTTTTTATAATAATAGATTTCACTCGTGTTTTTTGATGAATCCTTATAAAGACCTCTATAGAAAGAAAAAAAATATATAACATTCTGGGATGGATTTGGGGAATGGATGCTATTAGGAGATGATCTTGTTAACTAGATGGAGGAAATGGTCATATTAATTTAACTACACATAAGTGATGATCATAGTCAACAAAAAAGTTATGCTAACATCAAAATAAAATACCTAGAGTTGGATGTGGGTGATAAGGTGTTCTTACAAATATCTCCCAAGAAGAGAGTAATGATATTTGGAAAGAAGGGAATGTTGATTCCTAGTTATATTAGTCCTTTTGAAATTATGGATTGTGTTTAGAAGGTATCTTATCAATTGGAACTTCCACCAAATATCTATTATATTCATGATGTGTTCCGTGTATCTCTACTAAGAAAGTACATACCTGATCTTTCACATGTACTATGCTGAGAAGTCATACCGTTGAAGTAAGATATTTCTTATGAAGAATAACTGATATAGATTCTGGATCGTATCAAAAATATTCTAAAAAACAAGACCACTCGCTTGGTTAATTTTTTACGGAGGAACCGCCAATTTGAAGAATCTAAATTGAAACTTGATGATATGTTGAGGGAGAGGTATCACCATATATTTGTTTCCAAGTGACGAATTTTGAAGGAAAAATTCAGGTAAAGGGGGGTAAAATGTAACACCTGGATGTTTAAGGAAATATTTTCTTTAAATAAATTTTATTCTTCAATTTCATTAATTACACATAATCGTGAGCTTAAATGAACCAATAGATGCCCTTTTTATAAAATTACCATTATATCTTTGCCATTACTTTAGCATGAATAATTATAACTAACTGATGAAAATTCATTCGGAATTCTTTGGCTATCAATAATATATGAAAAATATATATCAATTATATATTTGTATTTTTGACTGGATTACATCTGGTAAATAGTTAATGTGATATATAAGAGTTATATAATTAATCAAATATTTTTCATATTCATCCAATGGATATCATAGTCATTGGTTATTAATAAAACCCTATTTGATGGATAAAAACAATTGTTTTTTAAAGTTTAATTTTACACCATTGAATGGGGAACCCATTTTAAATTAATAACATGAGACATTAGTACATTTTAAATGAAAAAAATAAACATTCTATTTTGAATCGGGATATATAAATTTACTTTGGATAAATTTTTTATATTTTTCAGATAACATTCATTTTTTTATGAAGAGTAAGAATACACTAAATTTTAATTAAAAACATCATTTTTCATTAAGATAATTTATAAGGATAAATAATAATATTTAATGACTTTAATGTTATAATATAATATATATTTATAATTTAAACTAATATATTTCATTAACATTAATATTACCTTGGATTCATAGGTCAAAATATTTAAATCTTTTTCAATGTTTAAACTTTTAAAACGTGCTTCCTCATTTAAAAAACAGGATTCATTTTAAATTAATTACTGAAAATTCTGTGTTTTGAATTTTGAAAAATGGGATAAATATTTGGAATCAATAGTTCAATGTTATGTTAATAGGCTATATTTATTTTCAGGAATTATGAATAGTAACTTTGGTAATTATTTTTGTTACCATGGTTAATGGTAAATTGGGTAATTAAGGGTAAATATAATATTATAAAATTACATTAACACCTATAAAAATCCTTTTTTATGACTAAATTCCACACATATCATCTACTTTTCTAAATTTAATCAATCAATGGACACATAACAATGAATGTGACATGAATGTAATAAAACTAATGAATGTGAGAAAATGTCACAATCTCATTTTATATTAGTATATTTATTTTTATATATGGATAAATAAGAGAAAATATGGAGTATAGATAGTATATGAAATGATAAGAAAATTAAATACATTATAAAAATTTATTTATAATTTTTAGTGATTAAATAATTACCATTAATTATGACATAATAGTGATGTGATAATTATTATATTAATAAAAAATATAAAATAAAATGTTTTAAAAATATTAAAATAAAAATCATATGAACTAATTAATGTAATCTATGAATTTTATAGGTGAATATTACATGTTATTATTGTATTAAATATTTTGGTTTGAATTTAACTTATGTGTGGATTTTATTTAAAGTCAAATAAATGAATAGTGTCAAAATTAACACTATTGATATTTTATAAAAATGAAATTTTATTAAATTATTCAAAAATAAAAAAAAATTAAACATTAAATTATTATAATTATAAGGTAAATTATTTAATTAAATATCAATTTATCTTAATTAACTACATATTAATAAAACTTTATAATCATTAAATAATTATAATGTCATTGCAACAATTAATATTTAATAGAAGAACTTAGTGTCAATTAAAATGATATTGTTTAAATTGATTAAATATGTTTTCCAAAATTTATTAGTTGATGAAATTACAACCCTATCTCATCACATATTTCAATTTGGGACACATTGGATTTTTTTGGGTAGGGTTGTATTTCATTATAAATTATTATTTATGGAGTTTTCAAAAGTTCCCCTCACCCCAATTATAAAAGGGCACAACCACTTTCACCTCATTACTTCATTTTGAGCCTTAAAGATCAACCAAACCTTAAAATCTCTCCTTATCAACTTAGCTAGTTTCATTCTAGATGTTCTCGTCATTTCAAATAACAACTCTAGTGTTGTAAGAAGTGATTTAGAGGATGCACGTCGAGGTAGAGGTAATCTCTTCTATCGATTCTTTTAATCATCTATCTTCTTCTACATCCTATTAATTTTTTGATTCAGTATAAATTAATAAAATAAGAATCCCTCATATAAAAAATTGTTATTATAAATATTAAAGAACCATATTTCATCATCTACCCACCCTATGAAAAATGAAATCATCATGCGTGTGCACGTACTACATAAAGTCTCTACATTGTGGTGTAATATGTTTTTCAACACTAAATTACATCGATTGGTATAATGATGGAAATAAAAACTATAAATTATTATTATAACATGATACTGATTCTTAAATATTATACACCATCCAATTCAATACCATTCAACAATTTTTGTAATGTTGTCATTGCTCGTGTGTATGCACGACCCACCATCTCCATGATGCGATTTGATTCATTCAACATAATATTCATTAAAACATGATTTCATACATGATTTTACTGAATAATTATGATATATATTATAATAATATAATTTTTATATGATATTTCTATAACCTAAAAATGGAATAATAACTTATCCAACAAAACATGAAAAATAACATAAAGCAGTTAATACACGAATAAAGAGTCACAATGAAATGTTACTAACAAACATATGAAAAAATAATCATAAATTTTATCATAAAAATGATAATTATATTAGAATAATTCAGTAGCATTATTTAAATATTTATACATGAGGGTAAGATAAATACAAAGCATATCAGACCAAAGTAATGGATAATTTTTCAAATCTTGTTTTTATCAGAGATTGTTTCTTCGTATATATTCAATAGAGTATAATCATCATCATCATTCATGATTCCTAAATATGTATTTAAAAAAGTTATTTATATCATATTACAATTGTTTAAAGTCAATTTCACCCACTGGTGTATTTTTTTACTAAACGGTATGACTAGAATCTTTTCTCATTTTTGGTATGAGGTACTTTTTGACATTTCTGAAAAATGTATGACAAGAATATTTTTTAACTTATACAACATGAATGGATTTTTATGCTTTTATATTTCATTTTTTCCATGATTATTACCCAACATGTTTACAAGGTTATTTTAACATAAAATTATTTTTTATAAATTTGAGATTCATTTGGAGGAAGGAAACCGTATTTTAAGAAGAAAGGATATTTTCCTTAAGAATTAATTTCAAGTGTTTTCTCAAAATTATATTCCATTAAAGTTGAAAGTCTTTAAATAGGGTTATAAATCTATCCATGTTAATAAAATTATTTTATTGGGTCTACGACATGATTTTTTTTGTAAATCAATTTGTTTTATTTCAATTATTACGTAATGATGTTTAGGAAACCAATTTTATTTCATGGTCTATGCTATGATAAATGTTTTTATGTTTTTGTGGAACACGTAAAAATGGTTTCATTATGAGATTTGTGAGACCTATATCTCCCTTCAAGGAACTGGGTAATGATTTATATCTCATGATATAGACAATACTAGAATGACAAGTAAATCAGGTTCAATAATACAAGGCTGGAATGGGGAGTGAACTCAGTTTAGTAATGGATTTTGTCAACTATGACAGTATCTGAAATTTTCCTTGACTAATATGAAATTATTTTCTATGATTCTGTAAATATTCCACGAAATTTCATGTCTTATTTTATGAATATTATGATTGAATTTCATTTTTAGATTTATCTCATAACATTATATTGTGATGTTTTATATGTAGGAGAAGATTTTAAAATCTTATAATCTTGTGATAATGATATAAATGACATTTCCCTTGTTGACCCTTACTGAGCATTTGAGCTCACCCTTTCAAATGTTTCTTTTTCCCTGTTCATGAGGAATTGTATTAAGTATGATATGTCAAAAATGAGTCTAATTATGAATAAATAAGTGGGATACAATTTTAATGTTTTATGAAATAGTTTTTTATGTTTCAAAGTTTTTAAAGACACTAAAACTATATAGTCATAGAGTGATTTTGTTATGTAATGTCAAAATATTCTTAAATGTTGAAGTAATATGTATCTGTAAAGAAAGGTCCATTATAATATTTGGTAATGATTGATTAATGAGTCGTGGGATAGAGACTAATACTCTAAATAAAAATAGAGTAACATAATACTAGTCTAGTCCGATAATATATATATATATATATTAATATATATGTATATATATATATTAATTTTCATGTGAATGATGAGTTGGGGGTTAGTTTCGGATGCTCCAAATACTGATGGGGTTCCAGACTAATGCTCTAGGATGCCAATTTATGAATGTAAAATTGTATATTTAAATTCATACTGAGATCCCATTAATAATTGAGTTATGATATCCCATTGGGGTATGTTTAAGAATCCATCATTGTATGAATCGAGTATGATTGGTTCAGTTTTCACTCTGAACGTGGGGGCCTATGTGGTTGATAAAGAATAATTTATTCTGAAATATATTTTATTATTTATTTGTTCTTTATTATTTCAAAAATTGAACACTATGTTTTATACTTGATTATTCATTATACTTCATCAGTGGTGGATTATAGATTTGTACTCACACCCTATTCGGGATACCTAACTCGTACCCAAATAGACATCATGTTTTCAGGACATCATAAATGAAATATCCCAATGTTAGATGGATGGGTTGGGATTTAGGATGTAGCATGGATGTGGGAACCATAAAAATTATTTGGACACTCTAGGTGTTATCATTTTATCTTATATTTTTTTCTTCTTTAGAGAATTGAAACTAATATGACATATAAAATTTACTAATTTGGTTTTTTGTTATTATTCTCTTGGTTTGGATTCATTATGTGATTATTTTCTTTATTTTCCTTATTTTATTTTCTTATTTATTGTTTATTAAAATTATTATATTTAATATTTATTTAAAAAATTTTAATTCTTTCATAATGATCGTATAGTATAAAAATGATATATATTATCTCCTTTCTAATAGTTAGTGACCTCTATCATACGATGAGGAGTGCATGAGGTCATCCAATTAACCAACTTTGGGCACCTGTATATGGAACCCTAGTTGGAATGTTCCAAAGTGGTATCAAAGGAGGTTTTCTATTATTTTTAAATTTATTATTATTTTGGAATGGTAGGGTGGATATAAGGATGAGTTAAGCCTTTTCCATGATCTTGTGAATTGTAGTAGTTAACTCATGTGTGTGGGAAACCCCATGTAACAAGGGTGGAATGGTTTTTCCTGATTCTTTATGTTACAGATTGAATTTTTTTCATTTAGGGTGAATCATTTGTTTTTTTATGTTACTGTTTCATGATATAATACTCATCAACCAATATGGAACAAGGTCTGATTATACATTTGTCATTCTTTGAACTCATAATTTTATGTGACATTGATTATTTTAGGCATGCGTAAAAAGATGTTTTTTCATGAGTTGTTGAAATGGAAATGTATTTCTTTATTTCATCATTTAAAATAAATATTTAAATGGTTCCTAATAAGAAATATTTAATTATAAATTGTGATAAAAGGTGTAATTTTAAATGGATGAAATGGGTGTCTAAGGGGTAACATTGAAATATTGATGTGTTATACCAAAGGTTATAGATGACCATGGAGACGGATGGTTTAGTGTAGTGATAGTTCCTCATTTTTTACCATGTATAAGAGTATGGGAAATGAAGTTTTATAGCCTTTTGTAAATATATATTGTTAAATTTTTTTAATGATGTGTTATGTGTCCTATGACCTGTGTTTGTCAATGAGATACATTCCCCCATCGAAAGGTATTTTTTAGGATGATAAAAGTAAATTTATAAAAATGTACCAATAAAAATGGAAAAAGAGGACCCAATAGTTCCGAGTGAATGAAAAAGATTAAAATTCCATGAGATCATTTCTCACTTTATGTAGTTTGTGAAAAAAAATTAGGGTGGGCTGTACAGAATATGGTTGATCATACACGAGAGTTCTAATTGAAGAAACTCTTGACCTTAATTACAGACAGTAGACTAGATATAGTTTACTTATATATTTAGTCTTAATACATAATATATAAAAATATAGAGACACATATATAGAAGTGATTAAAAATTGGATTATTTTATGTTATGTATGTTACAGAAGCACTGGTGGGATATTCAGAAGCGAGGTGACCAACTGGAAAAAATATTAAGGAATTAATTTTAGGAGAAGTTCCTTAAACAATTTCATCTAATATTATCAAATAGGTGAGGGAATCTGAATATATGTGATTTATCTAGGAGAGTATGTCTATTATGAACTATGATGAACACTTCACATATTTGAAGATAATTTTCCATAAATTGGAAGGATATGGGGTTGATATAGAGAATGAATTTCAGGAGGGAATTAAATGTGACATTAGTCCCAGGTTAACTCCATTCATTAAACGATGTTTTCTAAGGTGGTGAATCATGCACCCATTTGTAAGGGTAACCTGATGTAGGTCTCTAGTGAGATGCATGTGGGTTCTATTGGATGACAAAGAGGTATGTATTCTTAGAGTAGGAAGCATCTCTATGAGAACACCAACCAAGGAAATGAAAATAGAGTATCCCACTAGAAGGATTAGTTCCTCATTGTAGTAAATGAGTATACTAACACAAGTATGATAGGTTGGGTCACATTCCTAGACAGTTTCCATGGAAAATAGTGGAGTTCTAAAAAGAAAATATTATATTTTCACTTACAGAGGTATCGAAAAAACACTCGACCAAAAGGTAGTGATGGAGGATCTAGTAAAAATCATAGTACTACAGGGGAGTAATCTACCCCATCTCATTCGGGCAGTATTATTTCATATGACCATGATATTAGATGTGGTTGATGTCGTACTTTAGGTAAAGAGTGCCCATATAAGCAGATTAGTTCATCTCATTAGACTCATATTAAACACAAGGTATAGGTACAAGAAAATTGTATGAATTTAAACATGTATTATTGATATTAAGGCTAGATCATCGACATTTAGCAGTATTTTTATTTCATATTTTATGTTTAACTTCTTTTTATTTTATATTTGAGCCTCACTATATTTTATATCTTCTTATCATGTGCATGTAATGAACTTGAAATATGAGTTTTTGAGTTGTGTTATGATGACCAATACACTATTGGGGGTACGGTCGAGGGACGTCTATTTATCAAAGGGTTGTTATCTCAAGGATAGAGAGTATTCTTTACTTTGGTGTCTTTACATACTTAACATGTCATATTTTGATGTGATTTTGGGTATGAACTGGCTTGTATCATATCAATACCACATCGATTCATACCATTAGCGAGTAATGTATACGTCTCATGAGGGTAAAATTTATTATCATCCTGGAGAGTGGGATATTTAGCTGTGTCATACAAGAACATTTATCATAAACTAGGGGAGCTCACTGCAAAGCTTTCAAGCACTTTTATTGATGGTGGGGGTTTAAGTCACATCATCTTTCCACCTGTAGAGAACTGGTTTATGGATGAGTTTCCTAAACAATTATTTACGATTCCACCTCAGAGGGATGTTGTGTATACAGGTGAAACCAAACATGGATATGAAACATTTTCCATTCTACCTTACAGGATGAAACCAACCGAGTTTCATGAAATCATGAGTAATCTAGAAGAATTTATGGATAGGGGATTTATGTATCCATGTACACAACATTAGTATTAGCTAGTTTTTATTTCTATGAAGGGTGATGGGATTTTATGTTTTTACGTGTTGATTACCATTAGTTGAACTAGATGATATTGAAGAATCAATATCCACTTCCACTTATTGGTGATCTCCCTAACCAGTTGGGTGGAGCTTGTGTTTTCTCTAAGATTGAATTGAGATCGGAGTGTCATCATTTGTAAGATAAACCTCTGGACACACCATAGATTGATTCCAAATGCTAGTATGTCCTACAAGTGTTTTTTTGTGATGATGTTCAGGATGATGAATGATCTGGTTATATTTATTCCCTTGATGAATTCAATCTTTCACACATATCCATATATTTTTTAGTTGTTTTTTTGGATGAAATCTTGTTATACTCTATGTCTCTTGATGATATTTTCCAAGACATTGACATTGTCATGAGTACACTAAGTGAAAATCATATATAAACAAATCAATCGAAGATTCAACTATGGAATGACATAATACATTTCTTGGGTGACACCATCTCTGAGAGTGGTGCGTTAGTAGAGCCAGTTAATGTTTAGGATGTGGTTTCATGGGAGAATCCCATGATGTTTTTGATATCAGAAGCATTTTGGGTTGCTGGGTTATTATCAGAGGATTATCTAGAACGAGTAGTACCAAATTATAATATATTATTTGAAATATTATTATAATGATATAAAACCTAAACATTATGTTGATGAATGTGGATATTATTACCTAAAATTTTAATGTGCATGGTTTACACAAATATAATATCAATTATAAGGTTACCATGAAATTATAAATGAATATAAAAACTGATTGAGTGTAATGGAAAATATTATTATTTTCACAAATCTATTTTAACGTATTAAATTAAATAAATTAAAATTGTTGAGTAATATTAATATAATACAAATGATATATATATAGAATAAAATATTTTTTATATTCATCCAATAGATTTTATAGACATAATATAAGAACAAACCCAATTTTATTTATAAAACAAATATTTTAATTAAGAAATTTTACCACGATTAACCATAAACCCGGTTTGAATATAATTTTTATATTATTTACAAATATAATATATATTAATAAAAATTATATTTTTAATAATACATAAAAATTAGGTTTTGATAAATTCATGGTACTTTTACATAATGATTCATCTTTAAATGAATCGTTAAAATTACTTGAATTAAATTCAAACAATGCCTTTTTAGATAATATATTTATAAGTAAAAATTATATTTTTTATTGGTTAAATAGTTTAGATAGATAATATTTTTACCAATTAAAACAATTTAGTTAATTGGAACCAATTTCACATAGAAATTGGATATTAAAACATAGAAAATTTTTAGACCTTTTTACTCTAAAAATCCCCAAGTGTCATCCCAACAATAGGATTACTTATAAATTAAATTATGCCACTTATATGATTAGAATTTGAAAAAAAATATTCAATATTAGAAATCAAAATAATTTATAATTTATAATATAGTGAATGTTTTTAAAAAAAATTAGTGAACGTTAATATAATTAAGTACATATGTTGAGAGAAAAATGATGTTATTAAAGTAATAAACCATAAATATAAGACTCAAAATGATATATGCTCTTATAAAAACTCAATTAAATGGTCTAGGTTTTCCATGATACTTCCATTTTGTAGTTTTGTTTGTTAGTTATTATGATTTTAGTAAAAAATGTTTGTAAACCTAACTTTTTTTTCAAAAATTCCATGTTGGTCCTTTGCATTCCATATTAAATGATAACACCTCTACACACTTACTAACACCTCTAAAGCCCCTTGGATCACACAAAAACTGAAAAAATAATCTCCCAACTTTCCTCCCTTCCTATCACAAGCCTTAACTTGGGATGAGGGAAAATCAAGGAATCCTATTTCACAAATTGAAAGAAGTTACCAGATTAAAAGGTAACATATTCTCTCAAGCTCATTTCTTTTATATTACATATCCACCCCTCCACTCTGTTTATTACATTATTTCATTACAACTCCAGAATACTAAATATATTACTATGTTGTTATGATAAGGTTTCTACCTATAGTTACACACACATACATCCAATGGACATCGATCATATTGTTTTTGTGTATGATGTTATACAACCTAATGAAACAATGATTGTATATATTGCCATTACCACCTACCATGGTGGCCCTTATGATGGAATTTTTATTTATATATTTAATGTATTATATTTATTATATATTTAATTTTATATATTACTTTTATGATACAAATATTGTTTACTTTTCAATTGTTTTTAATATGATAATTTCATTTGAGGACATTGGCACTACCGCCCCTGAAAGCGATATGATTTGTTAATTCACTACACGAATTGTATCAAAGATGGTTTTAGTGAATATATACGATATATATGATACCATAAATTTTAGTTAATAATGATATATAGATATATTGATATAAATATATATACACATGTGATTTACATACTTTCTTTCAATACAATAATAATAACGGAAACATCGTTCATGAGTACGTATGAATTTCCGTCAACAGGAACGATATATTCCCATTCATTGTTATTTATGATATATAATATTATAATAAAAGAAATAATGGATGTAAATGATATTTAGATCATTATTTAAATTCTGGAATCTTTATATAAGTTTATGTACCAACAATATAACAAATTAAGGCACATCCAAAGAACCAAGTGAATATTACCTGAAGTGAAACATTAACACATGTTTTTTATCCAGAGGGTAATATAAGATCATAGACCAAATATATGGTATTATATATAAAATTATTATTCATTAAAATATGTATGATAATATTATATTTGTTAAACATGAATCTTGTACAAGTATGAAGAGAATCAAGGCACAATTTAAGGCAATTTCATCTCACTTTTAATTTTCTTGATTTATACACTATATTCTCTACTAGTTTTATTTCTGTGGTTTCTGTACTACCCCAGATTATATTATATGTATATTAAAATTAAATATATGGGTATTAAAATATCAATGTTATGATTTTTTTTCATGGGGGATAAGTTTCAAATTATTCCTTATCGATAATTTTTTTTCTTATTATTTTACCTTCACAGAGAATCATGTTTTTATGTATTGAATTTTTTTTCAAGGTGTATATATTTCAATATTACATGTTATATCATGAATATAATTCTTTTTTATGATATTTAACGATTCATGTAATTTTATTCTATTGCATGGAGAGTATGATACCTTGTTACAAAGTTATAAGAGTTTACTGAAAAAATCTCATCACTTTTCAAGACTGTTTGTGTTGATGATTCCTTTTACGAAGTAATTTGATCCATTTATCAAAAACATTCATTTATTTTATTATGATCTATTTATTAATTATATATTCATGTAGTAGTACCATTTTATAAAATTCGTTACATAATATTGTTAATATGTTTTTTATGATTTCATGATAATACCCACTTTTCGGTTAGAAACATATGTTCCTTCAAAACCATGTTTCATAAAAATGTTATCCATGAATATTCTACTAATATCCTATGATAATTAAATGGAAATTTTACCATTTTATATTTAACTAATTTATTCAATGGAATATTATTTTCTCTTCCCAAATGTGGAAATTTTCTATCCTTTTTTCCATGAAAAGGGAATTCTTGTTTCACCGCATAAAACATGTACAAATTTATTTTTCGTTAGTCATTTGAATATTTATTTTCATATTTAAGGTTTTGTTTTCTAAAATAGACTTTAAAAGAATTTGAATATATTGTTTGTTAATATGTTATCAAGACTCTTTTATTCATTCTCAAGGATAATAGATTCTAAAATGATTTCAAACATATTTTATATTTTTTCGAGAATAATGAATTTCAATTGTTTAAAAATATATTTGATTAGTTTTCATTGAAAATGGATTTCTAAACATTTTCATGATTTATTTATAAGTTTTAAATATATTTTTATGAGAAAATGTTTTCATAAAATTTTCAAGCATTATTTATAAATTTTAAAAGTGTTTTCAAGGAAATATATTTCAAAATTTTTTCATGCACTATTTATATGTTTTCATATTATTTTCAATGAAATTATTTTCAAAACATTTCCAAGCTTTATTTATAATTTTTCAAAGTGTTTTCAAATAAAAATGTTTTTAAAATATTTTGAAGCATATTTTATGTTTTTAAAGGAAATAGTTTTACATGTGATTTAAAGTATTCATTATATGTTTTAATGGTATTTTCTATTAATATGATTATCAAATGGTTTTATGTATTAAAAAACATTTTTCAATGAATAAAGGATATCTTACCGAAGAAATTATTATGAAATATATTTCAAGATTTTTTTCCATCTGTTATGACATTAGTTGATGTTACTCATGTCCTATTAACAAATTATCTAAAGTCTATATTCATATCCAATATGTGAAGGGGTTATTGTTACTGTCATGGTCTTAATGATTTTAGTTTCTCTTTCACATTTTCTATTTTTATGTACATCATTTATCTGTCACAAGTTTTATGTTTATGAAATCTATTTCACTTTCACTAGATATGTCATTATGAAATAAAATATTCATTCACAAGTAATGATTTTGATAAAATTATTATTAAACATGTATATCATCCATAAGTATTGAAATGTGTTCATGTTTATGATACCCATTTGATTACATTAGTTTAGATATGATTGTTTATTATTATGTGGAACTTGTATGCATGATTTCATAATGATATAGGTGGAACAAATATTTCCTTCCATTATATTGAGTAAATATTTATATCTCATGAGATAGATTAACATTTCATTGGGAGTAATAATTGACTAATAAGATGGATATGGGAGTGAACCATTACTAAAAACATGGTATGAGGACTGAACACATGGTAATAAGATGGCCATGGGAGTACACAATGACTACTAAGATGGTATGAAGAGTTAAATCATGCTACTAAGATGACCATGGGAGTAAACCAAGAATACCAATATAGTATGGGTAGTGATATCATGTTACTAATATAGCCTTGTAAGTAAACCATGATTTCCAATATTATATGGGGTGTGAACCCATACTACAAAGATTTCATTGGAAACAATTCGTTGGCTACTATGGAAATCATATTATATGCTTATGTGTTTTTCACATTTCCTTATTTTATTCATATATCACGATTTCATGGATTATGATCTTTATTTCCTTATGATTCATACATTTTGAATATAAAATATTTATTATGATGTCTAATATACTGGGTAAGGTCGTTAAATGTTATGACAAAGTTTCATACCCTTTTCTTCAAGTTATGATTAAGAATTTACTTTATTTACCCTTACTGACAACATATCTCACCCCTTTATTATGTTTTCTTTCCCCTAGTTATGAATAATGCTTTTAGGATGAATTACTAAATGTGGATAGATTTATGGGAGATGTCTACATTCTTTCACTTGGATATAGAATTTGTTTTCCACGATTACAAAGACACTAAACTATTGTGATCCCCAGGAATGTGTTTTTTAATGTATTGAATATGCATCTAATGTAAGGTAATATCCTTGTATATTAATCTCGGGTCACTATAGTTGGTATCAGAAGAAACGGTTTGTCATTCTATGGTAACTATGATGAGAAAACTTTTGTGATATATCAAAGTATATTTCTATGGATATTTATCGACATGTCTCTACAGATAAGTATAAGGATGAAATAACATATAGGAAATGTCCGGATGTTTTGTTGAAGGATAGATTGAGTGGTTTCAATGAACTAAATCTGTGTATGGATAATAAAAGTGGATGTGGAATATGTACAACAATAAAATTGGGGTAAAAACACCGAAAACATGTTATGGTCCTGACTTTGGGTAATTTATTATGAAATAACTCTCTATATTTCACAACTAGTAAAACAATAATGGGTGATATGCTTAGGAAATTAAAAAACTCCTCACAACCCATCATGATGTATTTAAATATAAGTTGGTTACGAATAACCTATGATAAACATAAGGTGTTGTATATTAATGAAATTTTCATGATTTACACATCCTAAAAGAAAGTTGTTTCATGACTATGTGGCTTTCAAATATGATAAGTAAAGATCACAATATACTTATGATTTTAGTCAATTTTCGGAACCATAAATAAGTTTGTCATTGTTGAATGTGATGGATTATTTGATGATGAGTAGTAATGTTGGATGATCACTAGAGTGAGAGATGTAGAGATCATGCATAATCAATTTTTACATAAAAAGACAAATAATGTTTACCTTAACAAACTCTTAGACCCATCAATAAAGATAAAGAAGTAGTTTGATGGGAGTTAGGTTAATGAAGACCAATGTGAAAAAATTATTTTGTTTTCTTTTTTTGAATAACATGGAAATCATCACCTATGTGAATTTCTTTGAAGAACAATAAGATGTTTTGACTAGGTTAATGAAGGACACATAGAAAGTGACTTTAAAGAAATAAATGAAGAGTACAATTAACAAAATGGATGATGATTTTGGACTCCTCATGTTTTCAAATAAGAATATGTTTTTAAGTGTAAATGAAATTGTAATTATGATACTCCGGATCCTAAGTGGAAGGTTCCTAAAGAGGATCGTCAAGTTGGTACATATAATGGTTAAATTATCAATGATGAAGTACATATAGATAAAATGTGAAAGGAAAGAGTTATTATGATTTGGAATCCTTATCACTGGATTAAGGAAAAATTAATCAATGATTTTCTATATTTGAATTCAATAAGTTTTTATATTAAAGTTTTTATATATAAATAATATTCATTTTTTCACACTGGATTTACAAGAACATGTTGAATGCTTTTGATAGAGTAGAAATGTTATATATTAAGAAGATGATGTTTTTGAAAAAACTTACGATTAAGGGAAATTTAACCCTTAATATATTCCTTATGTTATGATAATTATGTTTGGATAAATATATTAGTGATATGATTATGTAAAGTGGACAGTACTAAATACATTGGAAATAATCATGTACTTGTTAACATGTTGATTATGCTATCATGGATGTAGTTTATGACTTATTGGATTAATGGAATATATCCAATAATATATTTAATAAGAAAGAATGGATGTTTTCTAGAAGTATTAATGGTAATTAAGGTTATTACCATGTTTAATGAGAATATATGATGTGTGAATTCAAATGATTGGAATGTGACAACCAAGAGATACTTTGTGATACACTGGGGAATCAATGTTAAGATCATTTCTTGAATATATTTCTAATGTATTGAATTTTAAACTTCTTGAAGTGTTTTTAGATTAACCATTCATGTAAAGTTTATGTTAAAAATCAGATAAAGTTAGTTGGATTAATGTGTTATCTATCTATATAAGGATTTATGAATACTAGACAACTTTTTCAAACTACATTGTGTTGATAACAACTGCTGACAATTGGGATGGCATATCATGGATCTAATGATCTATCAGTAATCTCGAAATGAAATTCACTTTCCCTTTTAGAGGAAGGCATGAAGTGGATCATAGAATAATAAATGGTGAGGTTGTCCTAAAATAATGCAATTATATGTTTTCATGAAAATACCATAACTTTAGGAAAAAGGAACTTGAAACCAAAAATGTAATCTTAGAACATTCATTTTCGATGAATCAGAATGTCCCTTGGATCATCACATATTTATTGATATATTATTGATAACATTATCCTAATATTATTCTCTATCACTCTCCATAGAAACATGAAAAAAAATTTCTTCCATGTCTATGTTATCACTTCTATCCACTATTCTTCTATACGGAAAACTTGTTATACGTTACTTTGGGTAATCGTTATGCTTCCAAATTTACCTTAGAAGGGAAGTTTTAGAATCCATTTTTACGATGTTCATTTCTATAAATTAATCTTTTATGTACTAAAAATTGATAACCTAGCTATATTTCGATGGTGAAATTCGTTTTAAGGGGGTAGAATGTCACATCCTGATATTTTGTGAAATTTTCTTGAATTAATTGAATCTTTTGATATTTTCATTTCATGAAACACCAAATTTTTTTACTAAGTAAATCCTTACATTCAAATAGAACCGGATTGGATTTTGTTACATGAAATACTAACACGGCGTATGATACAAATAATAACAATGTTATCTTATATTAAACAAAATATTGACCTTCCTCGATGGAATGCGTAACACGCAAGACCGTGTAATACCTAAATATATTGTATTATTAAAAATATTATTATTATGTGATATAACCTAGAAATTAAATTGATGGATATGAATATTATTTTCTAAATTATGAAAATATGCGTTATACACAAATACAAGATGAAATTACAGGTTAACAATTAATTTGAAATGAATACGAAAACTGATTGAATATAATGGAAAATATTATCATTGTCAAAATGTTGATTTTTCATAATAAATTAAATTAATTAAAATTAGTGAGTAAAATTAATTTAATAAATATAATATGGATCCAATAAAATATTATTGATATTCATTAAATAGATTTAATATACATTAGAAAAAAACCAACACAATTTTATACTTAAAAACCTATATTTTTATTCAGGTATTTTAACCGCCTTTAATGGTGATCCCATTTTAAATAAATTTTTTCTATTTTTTATAGATAATAAAATTTAAAAAGTTAACCTTTTAGTATAAACATAAAAATTAGGTAAGGATAATATCATGGTATTTTTATGTAATGTTTCATCTTTTAATGAGCAGTAGTATACATAGGATTTTAATTCAAAAATATTAAAATTTAATTATTTATAAGGATAAATTTTAGGTTTAATCAGTTTAATATTATATTTAGATCATATATTTATATATTAATCCAGTTTAATTCGTTGGAAGAAATTTCTCCTTGAAATTGGATATAAAAACTTATCAAACATATAGACATTTTTACTTTAAGAAACCTCTAGTGTTGTCCAGATAATGACATTACTTTAAAATTAATTTCATTCTCTTTTGTGAATAAAATTTTAAAAAATGAATTTAATATTTATAATAATAATAAAATCAGAATGTTAAATAAGTTCACCTTTGAAATTTACCTAAAATTTAAGGAACGTGATTAAAAATAATTAAGTCGTTTAATAGAAAAATAAAGCTAATAACATAATAATCCATATATATATGACCCAAAATGACCTAGAAACATGTAAAAATACCATTTGATTTCATATATTTAGAACTTACCCTTATATTCTTGTGTTGTTTTCGTATGGAATGACTACATTTAGATAAAAACATGGGTAAACCTAACTTGTTTTAAAAAATACCATGTGTCTTCTTTCTATTCCTATAAAAGGCCACCATCTCTACCAATTTCCTCAAAACTCTAAAACCCATTGTCTCAGTCAAATTATTATCATATAATCTAAAAAATTCCCTTCCTTCCTCTCATAATCCTTACATTGGGTAGAATGAAGATCAAGTTATCCATTTTCATAAAAGAAAAGGAGTTACCCGATTAATAGGTAAAGTCTTCTCCCAATCTCATATCCTTTATATTCATTCTCCACCCAATCCACACCTTTTATTACATTATTTTATGAAAAAACAATATTCCAAAATATACTAGGATGTTTTATGCAAGGATTTATATCTAAACATATGCACCACTCCATCTAATGGATATTGAACATACTGCTTCAATATATGATGGACTACTACCTCACGTCACGATGATTGTTCATTTTTCCATTACCACCTACCATGGTGGCCATTATGACGGAAGATTTATTTTTATATTTCATATATTATATTTATCATTTATTTAATACTTATATTTTTTACATTTCATTAGGTTTTAATACGGTAATTTTGTTTTAGGATGTGAGGACTACCGCCCCCTCAATGCGATATGATTTGTTCATACACTACATGGATTGTATTAAGGATGATTTTAGTGAATACATAAGATATATATGATATCATAAATAAACTTTACTATATATATATATATTACATATATATAAATACACATTTATTTTACATAATTTTTTTCAATAAGATAATAAAAATGAAAACAACGTTCATGTGTACGTACGACTTACCGTCTCCATGATCACTGTATTCCATATAATACTTATTTATGCATTAGATTATTAAAATATAAATACACAATATATAAGTGTTATTTATATCATTATTTTCAATATGAAATAATGATATAAGTATAATGACCAATTATATAACAAATTTAGAAACATGCGAAGAACAAATCGATTATTAACCGAAGTGAATACTTAACACAATATTGTTAACAAGTGAGTAATATAAGGTCATAATTGAACCATATATGGTATTTGATAATTAATAATATGATTATGCAAAGTATTTATAATAACCTTATATTTATTATACAAGAATCTTGTACTGGTAAGTAATGATTCAATACACAATGTATGAGGATTAAATGTCACTTTTAATTTCAGTGAGATATATTCTATGTTGACCCATCTTTCCTTTTTTGTTTTGTATTTACTTACCATGATTATATTCCATTTATATTATACATACATTTATTGGTATTATCATATATATTGTATGATAATATTTAATGGTGTTTTTGTTTCCAAAGTTACCAAATATGTAAAAATGTTTTATTTACGTTTGCCTTCATGGGGACTCATGTTTTTTTATGCAACTAAACATGTTTTGAGGTGTATATATTTACATTTTTAATGTTATATCAAGAATATAATTATTTTAATTCTATTTAAAGCTTCAATTAGTTTTCTTCACTTACATGGAGAGTATAAACCATTGTTACCATGTTATAATAGTTTATTGAACAAATCTCATTGCTTTATGAGATTGTCTATGTTTATACTTCATTTGATGAAATAATATGATCCATATCTCAACTATATTCATGAATTTTATTATAACATTGAGATTAATTTTATATTCATTTATTGGTACCATTTTCAACATTTTGATACATAAGATAGTTACAATTTTTTTAATAAAGAACTATTTTACCTTATCTTCGGTTAGAAATCTATATTCTTTCAAAACCATGTCTTATAACAAGTGTATCCAATAATATTATACTAATGTTATAGGATAATTAAAATATTTTTTTAAACTTTTTTAATTTTGAAATGTTTTAAAATTAATAATCTTTTCAATTTTTTAATGAGACAAGTTTCTATCCTTTTTACCATGAAAAATGAATGTTTTTTAGACTATAAGACATGTATGAATTTATCCACTCTCAATAATTTGATGATTTATTTTGATGTATAATTGTATTTTTTTAAAAAAATTATAAAAAAATTTCTCAATGAAAATGGGTTTCTAGAATTTTTCAAGAATATTTTTTAAATTTTCATGGAAAATTATCTTCAAAACATTATCACAAATTAGTTATAAGTTTTGAGTAAAACTGGGTTTCCAAATGCATTCAATATTATTTTATAAGATTTCACAGAAATGTAATCCAAAATGTTTTATAGGATTATTTATAAGTTTTCAAAGTATTTTTTTTGGAAAATGGTTTTAAAAACGTTTTAATTCTTTATTTATACGATTTAAATTTATTTTCAAGGATAATTGTTTTAAAAACATTTTCAAGAAATATTTATACGATTTTAATGTACATCCATAGATTTGATTTTCAAAACATTTTCATGATTTCATTATAATCTTTCAAAAAAATTGAAGAAATGTTTTTTCAAGCATGTTTGATATGTTTTCAAGGAAATAGTATTACATATGGTTTCAAGTATTCTTGTTATGTTATAAGGGTATTTTCTATGAATATTATTATCAAATGGTATTATTTATTACAAAGCCTTTTTCAACGAAGAACGTATATTTTTCGAAGAAATGATTTTGAAAGATATTTCAATATTATTTGACATCGAATATGGGATCTTTTGATGTTACTCATACCCATATATGAATTGACCTAAAGGTTCCATTCATATCCTTTCTCTCAATGTGTTATTCTTAATTCCATGGTCTATATGGAACATGTTTCTATTTCATGAGTTTTAGTTTTTTGAAATATGTATCTATTTAATGGGTTTTATGTTTATAAAATATTTTTTCCCTTTGAATGGTTATTTGTTTATGAAATATATTTCTCCTTCACATGTTATGATTTTGATTAAATTATTATGAAATCTGTATCTTTCTTATAGGTTGTGATATGTTTACATGTTTTTGATACGCAATTAATTTCATGGGTTATTATATGATTGTTTTTTATTTTATGGCGTATGTATATAAGATTTCTCTATGAGACGGGTGTGACCTATATCTCAATGAAATGTATTGGGCAAAGATTTATATCTAATGATATAGACAAACACGGTTTTGGAAGTAAACCTTGACTACTAATATGGACATTGGAGTGAACCATGACTACCAATATGGTTTGAGGAGTGAAATCATGCTACTAAGATGGCTATGGGAGTGAAACATCACTACCAAGATGGTATAAGGAGTGAACTCATGCTACTGATATGGACATGGGTGTGAAAAATGACTACATATATAGTATTGTGAGTGAACTCATGCTACTAAGATGGCCATGGAAGTGAACAATTTCTACAACGATGGTATGGGGTGTCATCCCATACTACCTAGATGGTATTGGCAGAAATTATTTGGCCACTATAAAAACAATATTACTTTGATATGTGTTTGGCAAAATTCCAGGTTTTATTACGATTCCATAATTTGATGGATTATGTTTTCTATTTCATAATGATACATTTCATATGAACTTCCGATCTTTAGTATAATATCTAATAAGAAGGTTATGATCTTAAAATATTTCCCTCATGTTCCAAATGATTTATTTGAAATTATGCTTACACATTCCCTTTCTATACCCTTAAAAAGAATATGATCTCACCCATTTCTTTTGTTTCATTTCCCCATGTTATGAAGAAAGGTTTTAGGTAGATGTACTAAAGGTGGTGGTGTTTATGGGAGATGTTGATGAATTTCAACCTGGATAAGGGATTTTGTTTCGATGATTCCAATAAACTACACAATTATAACCCTTGGGCATGTTCATTTTGGAATGTATTGAATATTTAACTAAAATGATGTAATATCCTTTTATGTCTATCATAAGTCACTATATAGTCAATATATGTAAATTATCTAAAATAGAAAAAATAAATTAAAATTCAATTACAGATTCCATGGATCAATGTACAAGAGGATTATTATTTTGAACACTGTTATGGGTATTCAAGTGAGACTATACAAGGATGTCACAAACATGGTACCAATAAGAAAATATTTATTATATGAAGTCATTGTTCATAAATACAGTAGAATTTTACTTGTCATGTCATGTTTCTATGATCATTTTATTGATCATTTTTTTCAAGACCACCAATCATGAACGATGTATATATTATGCAACCCAAAAGTGATGGTGACATCTTAGAATACTAATATGTATGAAAGATACTAAAATATAGTTTAGTAATAAATTAATCAACTAGATCAAAGAATATTCATTTGAAATAAATCATACTCATGTGACTACTAGAGGTTAGTCAGATAACCATATCTATCTAAGAAACTCTTCTTTGTTAATACATGGAAGACAAATATTGGTCGTATAGTTAGTCAAGGATTAGATAATAATTACCGTATAGATATTACCATAAAGTAGAAGACAATGTTCTACGGAAGGATATTTATTGTGGTAGATCTAATGGTTTCATAAACCTAGTCAACCATGCATATAATGACATAGTATTACAAGATAAAATCTTGAGTAATTCAATACAGAATTGTAATTTTTATACATGAAATGTATCTCTAATGGTGTATATATCTAGGATATAGGAGGTGTTCAAGTTACTGATTTGGATTACATATGATTTACAGATGGATCCATCATATATGTAATGATACGTCCATAAATTGATATCTATGAGATATAAATTATAGTGTGACAATAATAGTTGTATCAATGAGAACATTAAGGGATCCAGTTAGAACTCTCAAATTGAACATGAAGAACATAAAATGATGAGTACCTAGTATGTGGAGAGGAAAGGATAATAGTTTTCAAGGGATAAAAACTATTATTCCTTGGATTAGTGTGATATGATATCACATTTTTGATAAGGTATTGTTTATGAAAAGATCATTCAATATACTATTATCCATGTATACCAATACCAAATAATTTCTTATTAGGAAGCTAAGAAGAAGTGTAATATATGAAAATATTTGGTCCAGATCTATGATTATTACCTAGTAAGTAATGATTTATCTATATGATAATTTCATTTGAAATACTAGAGAACATGATAAATTTGGACAATGAAAAAAGGATATTGTCATGGATATCATCTCTTGATAAGTCTTATACAAATAACTAAAGTCATATATAAAAGAATAGCCCGTTATTGTAAATGTTGTAGTCCCCTAACTAAAACCATATATTAGATGATACATGATCATATCATGTGATAGCTAACAAGGATGGTTATAAAGTTAGAAACGATGCATGTGGTAGTGTTAAAATAGTGGGTTACCTATAAACAATTTGAACAGTGCTTTTGATTACTATTACATTTATATAGTTTGATATATACATGTGTTAACTATTAAAATTATAGTGTTGTTATTTTTGAATCCACTATTTACATGGTAATTCCCTTACATTAAATGACATATAAAAAGGTTATATATGTTTCCAAATATTATGAGAACCTCAAGATACTATGAAATTAATCTTAAACATATGTCATATAGTCTGGATACATCATATAGATAAGAAACATATGATGTATTATAATCAGGTACTGGGGGATCATAATAATTAATACTTGTTTCCATGGTTTTCACACATAGTGATCTCTACTAATGAGATCATGAGGATAGACATTACAATAGGAACACAACATGTTTCAGGTGTCATTGGTTGTTCCTATCGATAATCTTCGGTATTGGTCTTTGGACTTGAGATCATTATTAGTGTGTGCAGCTTGATTGTGTACATTGATGCAAGGTAAAAACGATGATAATGAAATCATAGATAAAAATTTCATGTTGGTTACATAATTAGTGGTATTACATTGGTTGAATGATCAAGATATGATTTGACATTTTCGAGTTGAGGAAGATATATCTCATGGTCACAAGTCTAACAGTATGTCAGTACCTCAATAAATCCATTTCCATGGAAAAAGAAGGCTTTCCCATTCTTTCAGGTCTTGAAATATATAAAGAAAAAATTGATGATGATAGAAGTGTGCATCCTTATTTATGAGATATTGCAAGACACAAAGATTATGTTACAATAAAAGTGTTCATATGAAGAATTCTTAGTGATAGCATTTCATATCTCCTTAGGGGCCATGATAAGTTACTATAATCCACTAATAGTACATGAGTTAGGGTAATTTCTATTTATATAAAGACCTTGTGGGTCACACACTATGTGTAACAAAAATTTCAACATAATCTAATGAATAAGATAATAGGATGATGTGGTTCCCACATGTGGGGCTGATGAATGTATGAGTACAAATGAACATAATTAAAACTAATTTAATTAATATTTTCATGTTTAAAATAATGATGATTGAATTTTATTATCATGATATTCATAAGTTGATTAACCTAAAATTGAATACGATAAAAATTTAATTTTTTAAATGAACCTTTGGCATTCATGATTTTTTAAATAATTTAGAGATTACATGGGAAGAGTTAATGGTTAATATTTTATTAAGTAACATTTCATAGTTTTAACAGTGAGTGATAAAATATAAGTTACATTTATGAAAATTTTATTATGTGATACATGTGTGAAGTGGTCTAAAATCAATGTTATAACACTGCAGGGAAAAAAGTGAAATTTTGGAAAGCATTACCTATGTAAAAAAGTCCTTTTTGGCCTCTTTAATTCTAAGATCCTCAATATTCATGAATTTACTGATATAATTTCTTTTATAATCTCCAATCAGGTTCTTAGAGTGATATTTTAGTGGAAGAAGAAGGTAATATCGATTTTAGGCAATTGAAGAGACGTTATAATGCTCTTCAATTTCATATGATAAGAATTGATAAATGTAGATCAATGATACTAAAATTATAGACCCCATGAGGATGATATAGTGGGATTCTATTTTTTTATCTTTTATCTAAGACACATCGATGATGAGAGAATAAAACCAGTGACTTGAAGAGAACAAGGTACCATTTAAGAATATATTTGAATTTATTTTTCATAAATAAATTTAATTACTTGAGATACATAACGAAATTCAGGTAAGGGGTTTTTTTGGATTCATTATTTTTAATTAATTTCAATAATAACTGATTATTATTTTATGAAGATAGATGTCCAAGTTGGAATTTTATCCAGGTTCATCGCAAATGATAGTTGTAGTTAGTTACAAGGGTTGTTCTATTCTGAAAAGGGATGCATAAGACAACTATAACATTTGATATTATTTCAAAAAGGAAAAGTTGATTCACAATTTTCTATTGGTGGTAAATAGAGAACTGAATGCAGAAATTTAAAAAAAATCAATGCAGATACACCTTCATGGATTCTATCATTATGAACATACACATTCTTGATCGAAGGGACCAAAATATAGGGTAGAGATTCTTGGAGACCTGAGGAGAAATATACATACCCAAAGACCACTAGGGGAGAAAAGAAACACATATACAACATGATGAAGATTTTTTTCATTATTCTTTTATTATGTAAATGATTTTTTTTCTTCTTGAATCATCTATAATCCTTGGATAATAACTTTTATCTTCCAAAAAATTATATATATTATTGTGAATTATATCACTTATTCTCAATTAATTATTTTTCATGATTTGGTGTTGATCGGTAATATCAATTCATTAACTCATTATTGAATTGGGCCTTTTAACCATTGATCTATAAATCCCAAAATCCTTCTACGAGATCATTTTTATTACTTTTTCAACAAGTACATTTCCATTTAATCATTATTTAAGTGGAAAATCCCAAATTTTTTAATTTGTGTGATCAATATTATAGAGAAGGAGATTAATCATACATTTTATTTTAAAATTCAAATTAAATTGAATTCTGTGAAGAAGATACTCATTCAAACAGTACGGTTAGTTTTTAATTTATCTCCTATATTTCTTTCCTTGGAATCCTTAAAACCATCTAAATCATTTTTTTAAACCCCTAAACAACATCCTCATACATCACAAACACAACCTATTTCCCTTTGTCTTAACCCTTTAAAATAAATGAATTTCTTGTGGTCTTCAATTGTTTAGAGAGTAACTAATGCTTTGGAGCACTCACCCTCCATCCCTTTGGTTTTACCCTTAATGTCTATGCATGTGTATGTTTATAAATGATATTTTAAAGGACATGAAGAACTCATTCCATATCAAAATTTGGTTTCATTTCTAGGGAAGGTGTTCTCTATGATTATTAGGGTTAGAAAATAAAAAACAATAAAACAATAATAAATAATATTTTTCTGGTTTTTTATCATTTTATAGGTTCATGTTGTGTGTTGAACCTAAAAATATTATTTGCTACTTTGTGTCAATGTTTTTAGTGTTTTTCACTACTGTGATGTATTTTCTAAAAATTTTAAATCTTGTTTTATGGAATCATTATTGTAGTTGTGATTTTAGACATTAAAAAAAATGAAATTTTAATGGTATAGATTTTCTAATGTAAAATTGTTTGTGTACGTTGTGTAATTTACGGACACACTACCTTGAAGTGTGTTTATAATATTCTTAAACGACATTATCAATATGAATAAATCACTGAATTTATTTTGAATGAACACAAATACTATTCAAAATTAGAACAAAATATGCTTATTTTCTTTTTCAGAATTTGATGAATATTAATACCACACATTTGAATAATGAAAAAAAATAAAAAATTAAACATGAGAATAATAATAAGAAAATAAATTAATTTTTTTTTAAATTCAATGACGTTGAAAATGATTATGGAATATTTGATAAATAATTTGATAGGTTGAGTAAAGTGGATTGTGAGGTTGATTTCATGGAAGGGAAATAGGTTGTATTTGAATAATCCGAAAGAGATAAAAAATTGTAAGACATCCCCAACTCTCTAATTTATAGTAGATACATGAATTAATTTTATGTTGGTTTAAATGAAAATGAGTTGGTTGATGATGATAAATAATCAATATGGATTGATGAAGAATGACCTATTATTTACTTGATCTCAAATTCTGAGAAATTTTATTATTATATGGGTTTTTAAAATTCCATTACCCATGTTAAGAAGAAGCTAGAAAATGAGAACATGAATATGAAAGATCCTTCAACTATATTTTCTAAAACTTTGAATAATTAAATTGAACATAATATTGGGAATATTATCAAAGATAAAAATAACATAGGAATCAATGGTTCTATAATTATTGAACCTGAACTGGAAATAGCTCTTCCATATATTGAAACATTATACTCATCTAACATTGAAATGATCCATAATGAATAATATTAGGTACTTTGTTTGAAGAAAAAATTATTGATAAATTTTAATATATATTCCCTTATACTTAATACCCATTTATTTATTCTCTATAAAAAAATTGTGAATTGGTCTATTTATATAGAGAAAAATGTTTAAATTTTATTAATCTAAAATATAAATTTATTAAAGAAAAACTAAACAATTATCCCCATTAAATTAAACTGGTACACTCATATAAACTTTTTTAGAGTGAAATTATTGACAGTTAATTATAAGGATTAGTTAGACCCACATTAGATAATTTCTATAGAGTTGATCTTTTAGATGCAGTTAAAAATGATTTTCAGTTTAACGATGAAGAAATTTTTAATTAAACAAATAATATTGTAAAACATAAATATGTTAATGGTTGAATAAATAATCTTCTTTATTGTTCAAATACTTACTCATATAATTATGGTGGGAAATATGATCAAGATACTGAGAGTGGATTATAAAGGTAGTGTCACTTGAGTTCGTGTGATACTAAATATGTTTAACATACAATTGAATCCCTTATTAAACCTATCAATCATAAATCAACAACAAGAACCCCTAAATTTGAATTCATATGGTTGATATTTATAGTGATATCTATGATGATAAATCCTCACATATAGAAGAACCTATATCTCCATTGTACCTTCAAAAAATATTAAATTTTATCAAATCTTAAAATAATCTATGAGTAGAAAAAAAATTCCCAGATTTATCGATCTGATTCATTATTTATTTCTATGTATATTATATTCTAGGAAGATATTGATGGATTTCATTTTTTATCACCTAATTCTGAATGTCTTGAAACCACTAAAAAGTTAAAATTTGGTAATGGATTTTCTTCTATACTTTATGAATCCTTTGATAAGTTCTTTAATTATTATGGTTATTTCATTGGAAATTTTATAGATGATGAAACATTATTTTCTATTTACATAATTTTAGGTGCCAAAAAATTTCACTTTTCTTTGAAAAACAAATGGTCCAACAGTTATGGTCATTTATAGAAAATAAACAACATTCTACTAGTGACTTTTGTTAGTTTCTAAAGGAGTCCGGATGGGGAATTTAAAATGAGCAATGCACGGGACACAACCCATGATTTTATTAATATCAATAAAACATTTTTTGTGATTTCAATAAATTATAATTGAATAAATATAATATAGTTTTTCATGGGATTTGAACCATGTTATTTCATTTATCTTACTTTTGTTTTTTTATAAGAATCAAGTGTTAGGAATATTTTTTTATCCCCCCATTTTCATCATTTTTCTTAAGTAATATTTTTTTACATTTGACACTGGAAGACTAATATTCCCAATATTTCATAATTTATAAGGTGTTTATTTCATTATCCTCACTAGATAACATTACCCAAACACATACGTTTGGTTTTTCATTTCATTTGAGTTTCATCTATTGATTTATTATTCTAATCATTTTATTATTTACAAACTAATATAAAAGAAGAAAAATGGTTATATTCAAATAAGATGGACGAATTAATTTTTTACTAACTATGAAGAGAAATATTCGTTAAATATGAGTTTATTTTTTTTTAAAATTATTTGATAATATTTTTCATGTTTTCTCTACTGGAATGCATTTTGCTTTTCTTCTGAAATATTTTTAGAATTACATGTAAATATTTTCTCTTTTTGAAATTAAGTGTGGGGGAGTAATAAACCCTTACTGACTTTGTTTAATTGAATATTTTTTACATTGTAGGGTGTTTGGAATACACATTTTCTATGCTATTGATAGTCGAATTGAAACAAATATATTAAATTCATGACACCCATTTCTATGTGTATTCTTGTTTTACTTGAATTTCTTTTGAATAAATTTTAATCGTTACACTGCACAAGAATACTAAAAATTCATGTGAAATTGTTTTTTATTTTATATTTTTCCAAGCATACATTTAAACTACAATATGAGCCTTATAAATATCATTAATCTGCTCAATTGAAAATATGTTTCAACATTTAAAAGAGAAATTTTTTTCTCCTCTTTATAATTCAACTATGAAAAAAAATTTGGGGTTTATCTATGGAGGTTGGGGTCTTCCTATTCTGAGATAATTTTTGATTTAATGTAATTCCATCAATTTCCTCGGTCATTAATTTTTTTATTTTAAAAAATATTTTTTTTTTCAAAATTACATCACAATATATGGTTGTTTGGCGTTATTTTTCACATTATTCTAGTCTTTACATAATGATAATATCGTACTAATAGTAAATTGTCCATTTTTATATGAAATTTTTTAGGTGAATTATTTTTGAGTGAAGATACTTACTGACTTTATGAAATTTAGTTTTAGGAACATAGAATTTGAGAGATATAAGATAGTGTTTTGTGGAATTTTGATCCAAACATTTAGAAACAATAAATTTTAAATTGAAACTATGGGTATCAGTTTTTAATTTGAAATAATAATATTCACTTTAGGGAAGAAATTAAAATGGAAATCATATACTTCTTTTGATTCTGGAGTAAAATGGGTAAATGTTAACCCATAGTGGAAATCTCAGTCATTAAGAACATTGTTTGTCTATAAAACATATTCACTTTTCGAATATTTTCATCTACAATGCTCTTTGAACAAGAATCATGGATGGATAAACATAAAAAATAAAAAATAATAAAGAACCTAGTAGTCCAAAAGGAGTTCATTAAGGTAAATGGAATTTTAAAATCTAGATGAAGAAGGGGAAAATTGATTTGTATATAAACTATTTAAGATGTATCAATTATGTTATTCAAAAAATAAAATTTTAAACAATGCTTTTGGGAACCGACTAAAAATTCAATGTAATTGTTCTTTATATTATGTTTTTAATTACACATATATCTAACCTATTTTCACTGTTAGTTTTAGAATGTTGACTTGAATTGTACTATGAAAACACATGGCTTTATATATGAGGCATGCAATCCTCATTAGTGAATGGTTCTATTCTTGATTTATATATTAGTGGGTATTTGTAATTAGGTATGACCATTGAAAATTCTTTTTGAAAATCCTATTTCATATTTTTTTCATTTTATTTTAAAATGGTTGACAATCTTTATTATTAGATTTATGTAATAAAATATGTTTCTATTTTTAATAATGATAAAAATAATTGTATTGATAGAGGAGAATCATTGGTTATGTATAAGAGGAATTTGATATGACCTTAAAATACACTGATTTAAAAGATATATTAATATTATTTTTAATTAATTAATTAATTATTTATGGTTTTTTTGTTAAATAATTTTACTATTGTAATTTTATAATTATAGTTATATATTAATCAATTTTTATATTTAATTTTCTTTTATTGACTTTTAAATTGATTATTTGTGATTTCTTATTATTTTTCAAATTAATATTTAAATTTTATTTTTTCATGAAATTTTAATTTCATATCATGTTAGTTTTTATTAATTAAACATTATAGTATTATGTGTTTATTTAATTAACATAATTTTTAATTTCATTTTAGTCTTCCTTTAATATTATTTAACTCTAATTATTAATTTTAGTATTTAATATTATGTAATTAATTATTATAAATTATTTAAATTTAATTTTTTAATTCAATATAATATTCTAGTGCCATATCATTTATGTTCTCCACTTTTTAAAATGATACAAATTTCTATTTTCTTTTAGTTTTAAATTCTTAGTTTTCTATTTTGAATTTATAATTCATTTCTTGTGTGTCAAATTTATATTATTTCTGTTCGTAATTTCAGTTTCTTTTATTTAATTAATTTATTTATATTTTAAATTTTATTTTCATTAATTAATAATTGTTTTAATTTGTTTTTTTTGATTCTGTAGAATAATTAATTTTCCACCATCACTATCTATCCTTTGTATATTTATAGCTGGTCACCATTGGAATATTCCATTAATGGCTTATTTTATACCTTTACAAAAAAACACAACTCACCATCAGGTCTACCCAATGGTGATTCACAATCAAACACTGACACATTTTTTATCCCTATCCACCTCTCTTTTGGATTTTTCTCAACCAGTGGTACATTCCGCCAGCAGAAAATCGCTTTCCACTGCCACAAAATAATTCACCACCACTGAATCCCATTTAGACACACTTTCAGATCAATGATGACTCTCATCACACCCAAATCACCAAAAAGAGCCTCCATCATTCTCACTGCTGAAATTTCTCACCACCGCATCAATACCTCGACAAACTGTTGGTAATTATCACCACCACTGATGAATAAAATAAAAACCAAGACCCTTATACAATGGTGACCCTTTCAGATTCATTCAACTCCCACATTGGTTCAATGAAACCATTTCACCCGACTCACATTTATCTACACATATAAACATATATCCCCATTGAAAAAGATGTATCACAATAGATCTGTTGGAGGAGATCTAATTTCACAACAATGGAAAAGAATCACTACCACCACGCGTCACTGCCATAAACCGAGCACCTACATATTGATTTTCATTTGAACCTTCGGCTCACTGACACCAAATAAAACATGAACCACAACCATCAACCTAGATCTAAAGCATGCTGCTCTCACCAATTCCTAATATCGAGATATCTAGTGTTACTATAACTCGTTGAGACAAACCACCATGTTGTTGTTGATAGAGGCTAACCCAACAACTTCTTTCTACTATGATGTGACATTGAGGATATTGGAGATGAGTTCATAGCTTCTGAAGAATGATGATGACCTCCCCTCCCTAACGTGGTTGTGTTTTGGGTGACTAATACAAAAACAGGCAAAAAATAATAATAAAATAAAATAAAATAAAGCCCAAAAATAATTAATTAAATATTAAAAATCAAATAATAATAATAGTAACAAAAAGATAATAATTATTTATTAATGAATTTAATTTTTAAAATTAGCTTGTTTAAAATAAAAAATAATTTAATAATAATAACATTAATAGTAAATTTTAAAAAAATAAAAAATTATAATTTAATATACATTATAAAATAATAAAATTTAATAATCTTAAAATAATAATAATTTTTTTTTCTTTTAATGATGTTCTAAAAATATTATCATTAAAAATAATAATAAATAAAATACAAAAAATAAGTAATAATAAATTATTACTAATATTAATTTTTCTGATAATGATTTTATGCAATTATATTAATTACCTAAAAAATGTCAATAAAAATAGTTTATTACTATATTGAGAAGCAGTTTCAATTTAACGCCCTAGCCCCAGTTACCCAGAGTCGGTGCATTATTACATAACATTGGCATGATCACAAGAAAGATAAAATTTCAAAAGACCGATTCGTTTAGTAGCCTTGGAATAACTAGATACATTAATACAGTTTACATTACATCATAAAATGAAAACTACAACAACATAGAATCCATAGTCTACACTCTTATCCCCTTATACTATCCTTGCAGGTCATTCATAATTTAATTCTTCACATCCTTGGAGATACTGGATTCATTATTTTAAAATGGGAATAAAAAAGAAAGAAGAATTTGAAGAAGAAATGAATTTGAAAAAGGGTGATGAAAACATTACCTCTTCTTTGGGTTCTTTCTATTGATTTGATCAAAAGGGCTCCTTAGGTTGGCTTTATGATCAGACTAAGGCATCTAGGTTGTAGTGAGGAAAGCTGAGAGAGTATTTGGGCAGGGTTTGGCCGAACCAAAAGTCTTTATATGTGTGAATTAGTGAGAAGGGGGAGTGCCCTTTTATTAGAGGGGTGAGGGGCACCTTTGGAAAAGCTAGAAATATTATTTTATAATAAATTCATATTCAGTTGATAATGGCTCTAATGTGAATTATTTAATGGTTAAGGTGGTTATAGGTCGAAAACCACTCAAACAATAGAATTTAGATAGGTTTGGGTCATTATATTATCATTATCCTTTAGTTTTAACTCTTAGTTAATTAGTTTGACACTTACCATGTCACTTTGTATTTTTATATTATATAGTTTATAAACTTACTATATACAACCAAGAGACCCCCAAGTGGTCCGTTAATGATACAAATATCATAATATATGTCTCTTGGCCGAAACATAGATTTTTAGTAATTGAATATCAATTAATAATATAATATTTGTTTTAAAAACTCTTTTATGTCAATTTTGACACTATTCAATAATTGATTTTTCTGAAAATCATAACAAAATGATTACTTCTAAAAAATTTAATTAAATAAATACTAACATGTAATATTAACCTATAAAATTAGTTTAATTCATAAAAAGTTTCAAATTATATTTATTAGGGTATTTATAATATCAATTATTATAATTTTTCACTATTATGGTAATTACTGCATCATCATTGTGTCAAAAATAAATTACATTATTTAATGTCTACAAATTATAAATAAAATATCATTATGTAGGAAATAGTTTTATCTTTATATTGAATATTTATAATCGAGAATCCTACATATATAACCTTGTGTAAAATTTTTTTTCTAAAAGATATATGCTTATGCCATTTTTGTATTTATTTTAACTTAATTAATATAAAGTGTCATTACCATTTACAAGTGGCTCCATGTAGTCCAAAAATTGTCCCAAAGAAGCCCATGGTCGGACATGTATCAACCAATAAGGTTAGGACACGTTTTAGGGTAATATATTATTATTATAATTTTATTTTTTAACCCTTATTTACCGGATTTACCTTTTAACCATGGTAAATAAAATATTTACCGAAGTAATTATTCAAAATTTCTAAAAATAAAAGTTACCTATTTAAACAATTTGGACATCCTGATTCCAAATATGGAATCCATTTTTCCAAATTCAAAACACAGAAGTTGCAGAAATTAATTTAAAATTAATTCCCATTGTTAAAACAAAAATCGTGTATTTAAGAGATAATAACTATCAAAATATTGACACTTTTTTTGTCCGGTTTAATTGTAAAATTATGTACAATGACCAAAATTGTATTAAATGGTAAAAATATATTCCAAATAAACTTTAAAACCACTAAAATTCATAATTTATCAATATGAATTATTTCGATTAAAAAAGTTGTTTTTAATTAAAATTTAGTAATTTTCACTATTCATCAAAATATAAATGTTATCTGAAAAGTTGAAAAACTTCACCCTAGGCTAAATTCGATATTCAAAATCCAAAAATGAAGTCCATTTTGAGTGATAAAATTTCTAAAATTTTAAAAATTAGGTATTACTCTTCATAACGACTAGTTTGATTGGTTGTGGTGTGTTAGAACTCAATGTTCCGTAGAACACACGCTATTGCATTATTCAAAGAGAAGCGTAATGTAGAAGCATGGGGTCTTACATTCTCCTCTCCTTGACATAATTTCATCCTAGAAATTTCTAGAATACTACTGCATGAAAATACTCGGGTGGTTCTTCATCATAAGTTTTTCCGGTTCCCACGTTGCGTCTTCCATCTTATGGTTTCTCCACAAGATTTTTACCAGACGAGTCGTCCGGTTTCTCGGTACTTGTTCTATTGTATCAATAATCTTGAAGGGCTCTTCTCAATAAGATAGATCATGTTCCAGTTCTAATTTCTCATAGGTGATTTCATGCGTTGGGTCAGACATGTATTTCCTCAATAGAGATACGTGGAACACATCGTGATCTTTGGAGAGACTTGGTGACATTGCCAATCGGTAAGCTACAACCCCAATTCGTTCTAGAATTTCGAAAGGTCCGATGTACCTAGGACTCAATTTACCTTTCATACCAAAATGTATGACTCCCTTCCAGGGAGATACCTTCAGGAAAACATGATCACTGACTTGAAATTCCAAATCCTTCCTTCGATTATCAGCATAGCTCTTCTACCTACTTTGAGCTGCATTGATATGGTTTTGGATTACCTTAACCTTTTCCATTGTTTCATCCTCTAGTTATGGTCCTACAAGAATTTTTTCACCAATGTCACCCCAACAGGTTGGTGTGTGGAATCTCCTTCCGTATAACGCTTCATACGGTGCCATTTGAATACTTGAATGGAAGCTATTGTTATTGGAAAATTCTACCAGAGGTAAATATTGATCCCACATACCCTTGAAGTCAAGTGAGTAGGATCTCAACATGTCTTCTAAGGTTTGAATAGTTCGTTCTGATTGTCCATCTGTTTGAGGGTGTTAGGCAGTGCTCAAATGAAGTTCAGTATCCAGGGCTTTCTGAAGACTTTTCCAGAATCCTGCAGTAAAACGGGGATCATGATCAGAAACAATCGATAGGGGTACTCCATGAAGTCTCACCACCTCATTAATATATAGTCTTGATAGACGTTACAGTGGTAGATCTTCTCTTATAGCAAGAAAATATGCTGAATTGGTAAGATAATCAACAATAACCCATATTGCATTGTTATTTCTGGGAGTCTTTGGTTTCCCCATGACAAAGTCCATCATAATATTGTCTCATTTCCACTCCGGTATGGGAATATGTTGCATGAATCCTCCAGGTTGTTGCCTTCCAGCTTTCATTTGTTGACAAACCATACATCTTGACACAAAATCAACAATATCCCTCTTCATGTTGTCCCACAAAAAATATTCCTTCAAGTCTCTATACATTTTGGTGCTACCAGAGTGTATAGAGAAATTAGAACTATGAGCATCATCCAGCAATTACCTTTTTAGATCCGGTATATCGGGAACACAAAGTCTCTTCCCAAATTTCAAAATTCCTTCTTCATAAACAAGTTCTCTCAATCTCCCATCATTCACAGCTTTAATCTCCTTTTGAAATTCTTCATCATCGGTCGGAGAACTATTAATCCATTCTAGTAAAGATGGTTTGACAACCATTTGAAAAAGCATTGATGTTTCACCTTCCCTGGTTATTCCCATGTCCATCTTCACTAGATCCATGAAAATTGGATCCCTTTCAATTCTCATATTGTTCAAAACTCTATGATCTTTTCTGCTCAAAGTATCTGCCACCTTGTTTTCTTTCCCCGGGTGGTAGTGTATCGTACAATCATAATCCTTGAGTAATTCAAGCCATCTCATTTTCCTCATGTTGAGTTCTTTTTGTGACAAAATATACTTCAAACTCTTGTGATCAGTATAAATCTCACATTTTTCACCATAGAGGTAGTGCCTCCATATAATCAAAGAAAATATCACAGCTGCTAACTCAAGATCATTATTAGGATAGTTTTGTTCATGAATTTTCAACTGTCGTGATGCATAGGAAATAACCATATCATTCTGCATAAGGACACAACCAATTCCATTCTTCGATGAATCACTATAAATAACGAACCCATCATTCCCCAATAGTAGAGTAAATATAGGAGAATTGACTAATCTTCTCTTCAGTTCTTCGAAACATTCTTCACACTCTTTTTTCCAAACAAATCTAACCACTTTAAGTGTGAGCTTTGTTAATGGGTTAGCCAACCGGCCAAAATTCTGGATGAAACGTCCATAATAACCTGCTAATCCAATAATACTACGTACATCAGTTATACTCGTTGGTGCAGGCCATTCATGGATTTCCTTGGTCTTAGAATGATAAATGGAAATTCCATCCTTAGAGACAATATGGACAAGAAAAGAAATCTTTTGAAGCCAGAATTCACACTTGCTAAACTTCCCATATAACTCATGTCTTCTCAGGGTCTTCAATATAATGTGCAAGTGATTTTCATGATCATTGTAGCTTTTGGAGTATACCAAGATATCATCAATAAATACCACTAAAAATTCATCAAGATATTCCTTGAAACCTATGTTCATTAGATCCATAAAAACAGAGGGTGCATTAGTCAATCCAGAAGGCATTACTGTAAACTCTTAATGCCCATACCTTGTTCAAAATGCTGTCTTCGGAATGTCTTCCTTCTTCACACACAACTGATGGTATCCAGATTGAAGGTCAATCTTTGAAATGTATTGAGCTCCATGCAGTTGGTGAAATAAATCATCAATGCGAGGTAGGGGATACTTGTTCTTTATTGTTATATCATTGATCTCCCTATAGTCGATACATAACCTCATAGATTCATCTTTATTTTTAACAAAAATAATAGGGGCTCCCCATGGAGAAACACTAGGGTGAATAAATCCCCTATTACTCAATTCCTCTAGTTGTTTCTTTAGTTCAACAAATTCCACAGTGGCCATTCTATAAGGGGTCTTTGATATAGGCCTTGATCCATGAATTAAATAAATGGAAAACTCAACTTCTCGTTCTGGAGGATGTCCAAGTAAATATTCTGGAAACACATCTACATATTCTTTCACAATAGGTACATCCTCTATTTGAATATTCCTTTCCTCACCCATTGTAATTTCATCCTCTTCCTCCCCAATAATTGAATTTAGTTGAGGTACTGGGGGTGGATCTAGATAAGAATTAGGTGGTGACGATTCTTCTCTAAAGATAACGTGTTCCTTATCATCATCATCAATAATCGTAACCTCCTTCTTCTTATAATAAATCTTCGAATCATGGTCCAAAAGCCAATCCATACCTAGGATTATATCAAACTCAATCATAGGTATGAGGATGAGATCAGCAGATAATGACCATTTATGTCCTCTAATGGGGACTGATTCACAAAACATTATTGCAATGATACTTCCCTTAAGAGTTTTAATTGACAACTCCGTTGTTAAATCAAATTGTAAATATCTACTTTTCTTAGAAAACTAGGAAGATATGAAACAATGCGATGATCCAGAATCAAATAGTGCATTTTCTAAACTTGAGGAAACCATTAAATTACCTGCCACCACGTCTTTCAGAGCTTCTACCTCAGCAGTAGTGATAGCATAAGCTTCACCTTGATCCCTTGGCCTTTTCTGAGGTAATTTCCTCTGACGCTTAGGACATTCATTTGCATAATGTCCCATCTCCCTTAAATTGTAGCACTGAACATCAGTAGCTTCCTTCTTCCCTTTGCAATCACGAGCTTGGTGGCCCTTTTCTCCACACTTGTAACAGACACCTGGTCACTTCAAGCAAGTACCAGGGTGTTTCTTCCCACATTTACCACATGATGGATATTCAACCTTTCCCTTGTTCCCCTTATTTCCATTCCCAAATTGATCAGCAGATCTCTTATTCTCTCTGCTTTGCTTTAAAGTCATAAGACTTAGAGAATTCTATTTCAGTCTTGATAGCACATGACACAATGTCTTCGTACGACGAGAAGGATTGGGAGACTAATTCATGACGGAGAAATGGTTTTAACCCATCAAATAAATGATCAATATTACTTTTTGGGTTACGTATATAATCTATAGATTACCTTCCTAACCTTGTAATGTTAGCCTCATACTTTGTGACATTCTCATCCTCCTTTTGTCTCAGACTCAGAAATTGTCCTTCCATATCTGCTCAATGGTTAGAAAGAAAATTATTTTTCTATAAACAGATATTTGAACTCCCTCTATTCCATATTTGATACTTCATCATCTTCCTTCATGTTTTGAATCAATGACCACCATTGATCAGCATCTCCAATGAGGCAGTAAACTGCCATGATAACTTTTTCCGTTTCACTACTCCCAAAGCCTGAAATATTTTCTATAGAGAATTTATCCATTTCTCAGCTACTAATGGATTTTTACTCCCATTGAACGTTGGTGGTTTCTGCCACATAAAGCGATCTAACATTGATCCTCCATGCTGTGGATCATGGTGATCCATACGGGTAAGGTTATTATTCATAACCTGAGTGAGTTGTCCCAGTATGGTGATTAACTGATCGACACCAGTTGCATCACCAGCTCCACTATAATTATCTTGAGCATGAGGGAAATCCCTACATGGAGTGCGTGCATTGATACAATTTCCATTTCTTCCACTAGGCGCCATTTCTAAAAAATGGTATAAACTTGATCAGTTTATGAATCAAAATACATAATTTCATACTTATAAAACACTTAACATAAATTGAAATATTTATGGATATAATCCATATTCATAAAAATGTTTTCTTTGAGGAAGTAAATACTCATAAACGCTTTATCATGATTTGTAAAGAAAATGAGAGTTATCCAAAGCATATCCCCCGGGTGTGTCGTAACCAAGAGTGCAGCAAGGACCGTTGTCGTGCACCAGTTCCCGTTCGAGTCTATCTTAAAGCGGTGTTTTCAGGTTTTACCCTTAGGTACATCTGTGCCAGATCCTCCTCTACCTGCTCGTATCCAGACAAGGATTTATTTCTCATAAAACTCACAAAATCCCTACAATAAAAAAAATCTTGGAAGTTCTTCTATACTAATACTCAAAGTCCATCTTAAATCTATGTGCTCTAATCAGAGTTTATCAAAATATACCTTCCAAGGTGTGTACTAAACATCCTCTGATACCAACTGTAACACCCCAATCCCAGTTACCCAGAGTCGGTGCATTATTACATAACATTGGCATGATCACAAGAAAGATCAAATCTCGAAAGACCGATTCGTTTAGTAGCCTTGGAATAACTAGATACATTAATACAGTTTGCATTACATCATAAAAATGAAAACTACATCACCATAGTCTCCATAGTCCACACTCTTATCCCCTCATACTATCCCAGCAAGTCATTCATAATTTACTTCTTCACATCCTGGGAAAAATAAAACATAGAAATGGGGTGAGTGCAAATGCCCAATAAGGATAACAATATAGAAGAAAAATTCATAAATAAGAATAAACATTTAAGGAAATGTATAACTAAAACAAAATCCTTTTAAACTTGAACTCCAACATAGTATGGAAAAATAAAATGAAATAATGCCATTTACTTATTCAATGGATATTCTACTAATCGAATAATCACATGCAATATCAATAACCACTTTCATAATGATGGAATGCATAATGCCAGACTATCATAACCACATAGCCAAGGCCTCGTGGCAAGACTACAAAGATGATTTTGCCAAGTCCTTATTCCAAGACACTAGTTTGTCTCATGAGACCTACCGATGCATCGAGGAGCTATAGCGGGCTCCACCTGTCACATATTAAGTCCCATGCATTCCCATATGAAAAGGTTTAAACATTACATAATCATTCGTATTAAAACTATCATATGAAATGTAAATAATTCATCCATAAACCTTGAATGGTATAAAAATAACACATCCACAGTCAAAAATATCACAAAACCTTCAATAAAATATAGAAGTTTTGTATCATAATAAATCAACTTCAAATAAGTGTAAAATCCATCAAAGGATGTTGACATAGATGAAATCAAAACTCTTTTTAGAGAAATATCTCTTTATATTTTGAAATCATTTAAGAGTAATATATTTATAAAATAAAACATTTTCATTGAAAATATTCTTATAATATTGTAAGAGAATATTCGAAGATTTTATAATGGCGTAAAATAGCCACACCCACCGTATAAGTTAAAAAAAACATTCTTTCCTTAATTCTGTCGAAAAGGTTAAAAAGGACTTTGTTTGGAAAATGACGGAAAGATTCCTTTATAAACCACTTATAAAAGTCAACAAGGGTATAAATGACTTTAACCCATATTCTAGTAAATAGTAAAAATGTTTTGAAATACATTTTTAAGAAAAACATGGATGTTGATGATAAATAAGTCCCAGTAGATTATTACGTATAAACAACCTCAGATAATGAAGAGATTGAAATGTAAACCCTTACCTTGTACTTTTCCTTGGTTGAGGGTAGGTTAACCTCCTGTATAATGGAGAAATAATTGTTATTAAATTATTCAATAATAATATACCTTGATATGATATCATATATTATCTTTTAACATTGCTTTGTTAATAATATCTTAGATTTATCGTCGTTTTGGGTGTTAACTTACACATTTTCTTTTATATGTTTTGTTACGTAAGACATGTTTTTCATGGATAGGTTGTATCTTATTCATATCCAGAATGATATCAAGTCCTTAAAAATTATTTTTAAATCAAAAAAGGATAATTATACTTGAATGGATACAATGAAGAATCAATCTCATCGCGTTCGTGGAGACGGTAGTCCGTACGTACGCACGAGCGACAATAACATTCTTTTGATATTAATATAATATATAATTTGATGGTATATCATATATATACAGAATCATTATCATGTTATATTTATTATTTACATGGATTACAAATCATTATTATACCCATCCAAATAATAATATATTGAATAACAATTACACCACGACGTGGAGACGGTAAGTCGTACGTACGCACGTATGGTGACATGTCATTCAAAGGATGGATAGAATACTGAATATGATTGTAACATATTTATAATAATATTACAATATATAAGAGATACTAGATTCATTATTTTAGAATGGGAATAACAAAGAATGAATAAGTTGAAGAAGAAATGAATTTGAAAAAGGGTGGTGAAAACATTACATCTTTTTCGGGTTCTTCTATTTGATTTGTTCAAAAGGGCTCCTTAGGTTGGATTTATGATCAAAATAAGGCCTCTATGTCGTATTGAGAGAATTTGAGAGAGTATTTGGTAGGGTTTGACCGAAACAAAAGGCTTTGAATGTGTGAATTAGTGAGAAGGGGGAGTTCCCTTTTATAAGAGGGGTGAGGGGCACCTTTGTCAAAGCTAGAAATATTATTTTATAATAAATTAATATTCGGTTTCGAATGGATAAAAAGTGGATTATTTAAAGGTTTTGGTGGGGCTGGGTCGCAAAACCACTCAACCAATAGAATTTAGACAGATTTGCGTCATTATATTAACCTTATCTTTTAGTTTTAACTCTTAGTTAATTAGTTTGACACATACCATGTCACATCGTATTTTTATATTATATATTTAATAAACATACTATATACATCCAAGATACCCCCAAGTGGTCCATTAATGATACAAATATCATGTTATAAGTCTCTTGGCCGAACCTTAGATTTTTTAGGAATTGAATATCAATTAATAATATAATATTTTTTTTAAAAACTCTTTTATGTCAATTTTGACAGTATTCAATAATTTTTTTTGTGAAAATCATAACAGAATGATTACTTCTAAAAAAGTTAATTAAATCAATCCTAACCTGTCTTATTAACCTAGAAAATTAGTGTAATTCATAAAAAGTCTCAAATTATATTTATTTGGGTATTTATAATATCAATTATTTTAATTTGTCACTATTATGGTAATTACTGCATCATCATCGTGTGAAAAATAAAATAAAATATTTAATTTCTAAAAATTATAAATAAAATATAATTATGTAATAAATCTTTATATATTTCCAATGAATATTTATAATCGAAAATCCAACATATATAACCCTATGTAAAAATTTTGTTTCTAAAAGATATATGCTTATGTCATTATTGTATTTATTTTAACTTAATTACTATAAAGTGTCATTATCACTTACAAGTGGCTCCATAGGGTTGAAAAATCGACCCAAAGATTCTCATGGTCGGACATGTATCGACCAATAAGGTTTAGACATGTTTTAGGTAATTTCTTATTATTATAATATTATTTATTAACCCTTATTTACTGGATTTACCCTTTAAATATGGTAAATAAAATATTTACTGAAGTAATTATTTAAAATGTCTAAAAATAAAAGTTACCTATTTAAAAAATTTGGAAATCCTGATTCCAAATATGGAATCCATTTTTCCAAATTCAAAACATAGAAGTGGCGGAAATTAATTTAAAATTAATTCATGTTGTTAAACCAAAAAACGTGTTTTTAAGAGTTAATAAATATCAAAAGATTGACCATTGTTTATGTCCGGTTTAATTGTAAAATTATTTAAAATGAGAAAAATTATATTAAATGGTAAAAATATATTCCAAATATACTTTAAAACCACTCAAATTCATAATTTATCAATCTAAATTATTTTGATTAAAAATGTTGTTTTTAATTAAAATTTAGTAATTTTCAATATTCATCAAAATATAAATGTTATCCGAAAAGATCCAAAATTTCACCCTAGGCTAAATTTGATATTCCGAATCCAAAAATGAAGTCCATTTTGAGAGAATAAATTTCTAAAATTTTAAAAAGTAGTCATTACTATTCATAACGGCTAGTTTGATTGGTTGTGGTGTGTTAGAAATCGATGTTCCGTACAACACATGTTATTTCATCATTCAAAGAGAAGCGTACTGTAGAAGATTGGGGTGTTACATTCATGTTGGAATTATGTATAGCTTCATCTCAGCTGGTAATAACAGGTAGTTATAAGTGTTGTTCTATTTTGAAAAGGAGTGCTAAATAAATCAACCAAATGTGATAAAATTTGGAAAAGGTAGAGATAAGTCACCATTTTCAATGGGTGAAAAATGGGTAACTGAATAGAGGACTTTTATAAAATTAATTAAGACATTCCTATATGGATTTTAACATGCTAAACATACACATTCGTGATCAAAGGGACTGTGATAGGGGTTGGAAATTATTAATGTCCTATGGAGTATGAGAAATTCATAATTTCCTATGAGGGAGTAGAGCAACACAAATACAGATTAATGGATAACCCTTATATATTTTTCTTCATTATTTTATGTTTTAAATGATTTTTTTTTGATCTTGAATATTCTATGATCATTGGATAATAACTTTTATATAGGGTAATTTTTTAATTTGGGGGTTAATTTTTTAACTTCATTTCAATTAATTAATTTTTAAGATTTGGTGTTGATTAGAGAGATTAATTTTTTTTCTTATAACTGTATTGGTACTTTCAAAAATTGATTTCAAATTCATAAAAACCATTGGTGACATCATTTTAGATTACATTTTCATCAAAATCATTGATTCATGATATTACATGAAGTGGTGAACTACAAGACTGATTAATTTGTGTGATTAATCTTCCAATGAGGGACAATATTCAATCATTTTCTTTGAAAATTATAATTCAATTTAATTCTATGAAGAAAATACTCATTCAACCTATAGGGTTAATTTTACCCTTAGATCCTATCTTTATTTCCATTTTATCATTAAAACCAGTGAAATCATCAATTTTAAACTCCATAACAACATTCTCATACATCACTAATAGATCACACAAGACAAACAAATATGAACCTATCACATTAAAATATTAATAAATTTCTAATTATTTTAGTTATTTTTGAGATTTAATCAAGCCCTATAACACTCACCCTCCTTTCACTGGGTTCAACCCATCACTACATTGTTTTTATAGGTTTATAAATAATATTTTAAAGGCCTTGAGGCCCAATGTACCTATAATTAAGTGTATTTTATATTGGGTTTTATTTAGAAACATTACACTAATTTTATAAGATATATTAAATACATTTGTATTGGTTTTTGTTTTCATATTTTGGATTCATCAAGTTATTCTTGGATTTATATTGGTTATGGTAATATCTTATTTATTGTTTATTATCATTTAGATGTAATTTAGTGATTTTAGTTATTTTTATTCATTGATAATGGATGGTATATTATCCCAACATTACATATTCATGCCTCGGTGCTTGTTGTAATCCTCTGACATATGGGGAGGTGCACCTATGATCACATAATGAACAAGTTCGATGTACCATTGTTTGGCACCCAGCATGATACATCACAATATTGTTAATATTTTATTTCATATCTCTAATTAAATATTATTAATGGTTTCCTTTCAAAATTAAACAAAATGTTGATATGTGACTCTTTTATTAGTTATACAAATAATAATTTTTTTCACTGTGGGGAAATATTTTTTTCAGATAAAAATGATAAATTTATAGTTATGAATTTCGATATAGAAGTGGGAATCCATAAAAACATGAGAGGAATTGTTTTGAATCTATAATTAAAAATCATTTTCTGTGGTATTACTTGAGTATATGAATTATTTAATAAATCTGGAACTAATCATGAATTCATAGATGAATATGATAACTCTAACTACCAATTAATTTATTTATTACCATATAATTCATTAAAAATCCCATATTCATGTCTATTTCCTAAATAGGTGAGTCTGTGGGTAATATTTGAATTTATATATCATTATTTTGGTTTTATAATCCAAAATATTGTCAAAATTTTAATTTATTAGTGATTTATTGGTGTGTTGACATTTTTTTTGTATGCTCCCTGGATTTATACCTTTTAGTATATACTATAAGACCATTTAACTTAAGAATACCATAATTATGATTTTGAAATAATGTATTTCACATAATTATATTCCCATGATATTTTAGGTTTTTATTTTTATGGAATTAGAAAACCATTACATATAGATGTGTAAATTTCCATAAAGTATATATATTTTTTAAAAAAGAATTATTAAATATAAACTCATATTTAATTAAAGACACATTTTCTAAGTATAAAAAAAGTATGTATAGTATTATTCTTGTCCTTTATATATCGTATATAAAACCATAGATCCCATGAAAAGCAATTAAATACATAAGATAGCCATAAAAATATAAGTATGGGATACATAAAGAATGGAAACATGTCAGTCAAAGGTATAACATGGATACCCATAAAATAGTACATATTTCACAATAAACATTGACCATATTAATAAATCATAGTAACAATAAAAGAGAATTTATGTTTATAAAAATAAAACCTTTATAATCAAATTTATGAACAAAAAACTAAGATTTCATCTTGAAGTATCATATTCAACCTCATGTTAAACTCTTTAATACAGTCCTTTCCCTATGAGTATCCTAATTAGTTATCTCCAACATTTATTATTAATGACTAAATCACTACCCAATGCATTGGGGAGATATATCCTACGGACACACATCATCAAATATAACATCATTGGGGAAAATATATAATGAAACATTTAAAAAATTATATTTTTTCATCATAAAACCCTATAAAACCTCTTTTGAAAACATAAGAAAAAGTCCATTCCATTTTCATATGAAAATATAGAGAAATAACATTTTATTTTGAGAACGTGAAAAATTGGAACATTTCCAAATTAAATGAAATAAGTAATACTTTGAATAATAATGAAAAATTGTTAAATAATTATAATAAGGATTAATAGCTATGACAATAGGGAAAATCAGCCATGCTGTAAATAGTAAAACAATTATCATTTTTTACTTCATTAAATACAAAAAAAAATAATTCATATGGAATATGAGGAGGATATTCCTTTATTAATCAAGTTCAAGAAATTAAAATATATATAAAATTTAACAATAATATCCATTGATGTATAGGTAAGATTAATATTGAAACATATAAATGAAAATGGATATTGAAGAAAACAAGTTTAATGCATTTAAATAAAAGGTTTTAAAGAAAAATATTGAATGAAATTAGTAACTATTATTTCAAAAGATTATTAATGATGATAAAATTAAATATATTGAAAAAAATTAAAATTTAGGAAATAAATGATATTATACATTCAAAAGGAAGTTTTTATAGTACATAGATGAAAATAGATAGTTAATATTTCATATGTTTTAGGGGAAGGAAATTGAGACAATAAATCCATTACATCAAGTCTCAATTCAAAATATATGTATTTTAATTTAATAAACAATAGAAATATTTTATTTTTTAATTTGTATAGAACATTTAAAATGTGTATTACCGTATTAATATTCATTTTATTTCATTTATTACCATTTGCTTCATAGATAATAAATCAGTTAAGTTTATGTTAATAATGTTGTTGTCATTAAATCGTCATCCTTTAAAGAAACATAGGTAGGTCAATGGATGTAAATGTGGTAATGGTAATATAATATCTAGACAACTAATCATGTTATAATTATCTTGTTTATTCTTTCATGATATTTTTATAATTATAAGGTCTTGGACCATTCTATCATGTTCCATTACTTGTTTCAAAAGTTTAATGTTCTTGGGGGATGCCCTGAGTACATTTAGTGGAGTTCAGTAGCTGGAATCTAGATATTGGAGGAATTCATGGTGTGAAATTTAATTCATGATTTTAGAGATATGTTTACAAGTAGAATTTTGATTTTTGGACAGTGTAATGTTAGTATGCAGGGCGTTATTTACAACATGAACCATCGGGTCATGGTGTGAAAGGAAAGGGGTTGAGTTTTTTGAATCATTCCCTATCAATTCATTGTGTGAACTTGTACTTCATGATGTTAAATAATCCTCAGTTTATATGATCTAGGTTAAATCTTTTCATCAATTCTTAGACTAGTTCCATTTATGATGTTAACGACACATTCACATCATGAGTGCACATCAGAAAGAATTCATAAAAAATACATTGTATCCTATAATTATCTAAAAATAATATGAATTCACCCATATTATCGGTGTATATAGGTTCTTTTTAGGGCATTGTGAATCCATTTTGATAGGTATTGATTCCCAAATTCCCATGACTTATCTGTGGTGATCTGAGGTGTATATTCCCACATTATCTATGGTTTCATACCCAATTATTTTTACATTTTCCCATTATATATTTATAATATATGATAGTTTATCTCTGTCATTTCTCATGGTTTTTTTTTATTATTTTTGAAAAACTCATGGCATGAAATCATTCAATGGATGTAGATTCCTTGTTGGATATGTGATAATAGATATAGACTTATTGTTCCATTCTTGTTAGAAGAATGTTCAAATCCTTATGTAAGGAGGTTCATTAAATTCATTTTTTAATGTGGAATTGTGAGGTTATCATTATTAATTTTATTAAGTAATAGTAAAATTAACATTATTTATGATTAAACTAGATTTAAAGAGCCAGTTTTTTTAGGTCGTTGCGATATCATGTTTTGATGTCGTGTTGATAGTTTTTTTACTATTCTTTTCATATTGTTGTTTATGTTTATCATATTTTTTAAGATTAAATATTTTAAAAGAACATAAAAATCACAATTATTTATGATTACATACGAAAGAGTCATGATTAATTGTTATCTCTCTAGTTTTTCCTTAATGAAATCCATAGTGATGCCTGAATGTTGAATAAATAATTTATAGTTGTTGAAAATAGTTAAATTAGTTTTTATTGTAGTTATAAGCTTTGTTAAATGATTTAGTTTATTCAAAATTGTAACAAAAAGGGTGTTTTATTAGGTAATTTAATTGTGTTTATATAGCCTATTTTCATATTATGGTTGGACTCATTGGTTCTAGGACTAGATAACCTGTTAGATTTTGTTATTTGATTGTTTCATTTGGTGTTTTATCCCTATTTTGAGCCTCTATAAATGATATTATGTGATCCTATGATGGATGGTTGTTTGAGGAGGGGTGGGTGGGGGTTCCTGGGGTTTTGGCGACACATGGAATTGATGATACCCAAATGGACGGTGATATACATTATGATTTCAAGGATAGAACATAGACTGGTGGGGTAGATTGAAGTTGGGATTTCCTATATCTACATAATTCAATGATTTTATTATTTGTTGTCAATATATTTTTTATTCAAAGGTATGATGGTCTAGTCTCTTATTTTTATATTCCTTTCCAAACTACTAAATCCATCTGGTGGTTCTTTCCCTATTAATCTTTTATGGTATCATAGGATGAGTCTCTGTATACGTAGATTTATTAAATTATAGTGAATATTAAATTATTTAATAGATGGGGTTGGGAGTTGGATGGTTATATTATGTTAATTACATGGAAATAAAGAATATGGAAAATTCAATAGAAATAATTAATTATTTAACTTTTATACTTATAGGTAATATAGTCCTCATCATTGACAGACAGGTATATCATAGGTGATTACTACAGTTGAGATTAAAAATATGTATTTTCCCATAGTAAAAATTGTGATATATATATATATATTCATTGTGTTATTTTTTTCCATAAGTTACCCCACCCAAGTCAACTAGGTGACTGATACCTAATGAAGTTTGGTCATGTTCTCCTAGTTATCTCGATTTTTGAAAGTGGATGTATAAATTCCAACAACTCTATTATCGTGGTAGAAGTACATGATAGTATTCATAAAGGTTAACATCCTCTATATGTTTTTATAAAGATATAGTGCATTGAAGCTAGTTAACAATAATTTATCTCAAGATATAGTTTCCAAAGTTTAATTATAGGTACACTCTGTATGCGCCATGATGGATCAAGGTATATTATATGGTGTGTGAGAAGTAGTGGATCATAGAAACTACTTGGGTACTATATGAAGAGAGGGATTTTGATTATGAGGTTATGTGATTCCTGATGTGAAAATTATAATATTTTTTTGACACATCTGGCTTATTAGGGAGAGGTGGATTAAGATGTTCAACATTAGAAAGGTAGTAGAAATGGAGTGGCTAAGTTATAGTGGGGTACCATAAAATTAGTATTTTATAGGATTTTATATTATTACATGTTTATGATACGTTTTGAGGGATCTATGGTAAGGAAGAGAACATAGAATACCTGATTGGATGATCAGTTAGTTCATTTTTTATTCATAAGAATTTATCATGCTTTATTTTAATTTTTTTATTGGAGGCAATATGGGCGATCCTTTTGATTTTCACTATAAGGATCACACCTATCTATATACACTATTTTTATGTTTGTAGGAGTTTTTACTGATAAAACTATATTTTAATAGATAGTGGATTTTTTCATGAAAATTTTGGGATACTAGGTCACTACCAAGTATTCCCTTTGGATACTTATAGTATCATGTTTTTAGTTATTCCATTTTTTTATAAAATACATGAATGTGTTGGGATATTTTATTTAGGAAGAGGATTAGTTTTTGGTGACCTCATATTTTATCTCATTCTAATTAATCTTATTAGAGGGTAATTAATCCTATTTATATGTATGATATAACCATAGATGTATTCACCAACCAATGGATTATTGGTTGTAGGATTTAGGAGTCATTATCTAACCCCCATAATTTATTGACCATAAAGGCTAAATTTGGGTGGAATAGTTTGTGAGTAACTGGTATTAGAGGTAGAGTTAGGGATATGATGAAATTTTTAGGGAGAAACTTGTGTGGACTGCATGGGTTGGTAGGGAAACAATGATAGTTGAGCTTATTATGTGATGCAGAAAGGGAAACCAGATAATAAACAACTATTTATCTACCCATGATTTGATGCAATTATGTTTGATTTTACTAAGACTATTAATATAATTTATACATGTTATGGTGTAGATGACAAAAAATGACCATGTGTCATCATTGTTTGTGAATGAATATGAAATTTGTATGATTAATGTTTATATAGGAACATAACTAAATTATCCTAAATATTACATATTAAATGATTATGAGTTCCCTAATTTTATTTTTATTTTGATGATAGTAGTGCAAATCGAAATCCATGATAGGTTCGTGTTGAATATATTTAGCAATGTGTTCTAGTATATCATTGTATATTCTAAGTTGATGATGAAAAAACATAGACGAGGAAACTTTTTATGTATCATAACCAATGTTTATAGACGTATGAGAGATCCATTTTGGATTCAGTTATAGAGTAATAATTATAGGAGGTGTATATAACATTCAGTTTACTTATTCTATGAAAGACCAAAAAATTTCATTGGCAGTGGTGATGTGGTATTATGTAGCTATAAAGTTGTGGTACTTGTTTCATAGCGATCAAGAGGAGTTGTCTATTTTGGGCATGAAATTGTTTGATTAGTTCTAAGTTGAGTTTCATTTTTCATCAGGATAGGAGGATATCCATCAATATCTACATTCCATTTGATAATAAGGATGTATTGTGTTGCAGTTTGAGGTCCATTTCAAAACATTGTTTAACAAGCATAAAAAAACTATATATGATGAAGTGACTAGGGAGAGGATTTTCTATGAGTCCAAAGATCACAATCCATTTCACTCTATTTATGTTATTTTAATATCATGATATTATTGTGAGAATAGAGGGTTTTAGAGGTTTTTCACTCTTAATAAACCATCTTGATAGGGGATTCATTATGATTCTATATTTATTTATACTATAGTATCGGTTTCCTGATTTACTTGGTAGATGTGTTTTCAGACCACTGGGGGTAGGTACTAGCCCTCTTCTTCTCTTTTTATCGATATTAGCTGTTCATAGGCCTCACCATAGGTTAGATATTTGTTTTTATTATCTATTTCATGGTCATCATTTAAGGAAGTGTCATACCTTTCTAATCATACAACATGTAATTGTTTTTCCACTCCACATTCCCCCATTGCACTAGTTAAATAGAGGTAGAAACATCAGGGTACTCCATCCTATGATTATCATATAATAAATGGGGAATATAGAGGATATTCATCTTATACTCCTAGTGAGATTATTGAAAATAATTTATGTTCATGTTTTCATCATCAGGTTCTTATAGGTCATGGGGAAATCCATTCCTAGATTCATTCTCTATAGCTATAAAATCTTGATATGCAATGGATCATTCAAAGCACCATTAAATTATTCTCTACCTAGGTTAGTATCTTGTTTGATTCATCAAATACAAACTAATTCGTTTTACCTAACCTAGTTTGTGCTTTGGGACACGTGGAGGAGAGTGTTGTAGTTCCCTTAGGGTTTACTAGACTTGTTGGATGATGATCTAAATTGTATAAAGTATTTATAGATTACAATATTATTCATGGGAAACACCTATCATATGGAGACAACTTTTTTTGCAACTACATACATATAGAACCATACTATACACATAATGTTTGTATCTTTTTTGGTATATCATGGATCACAATAAAAGAAATATCATGTTCTATGATGATGGAAATGATTCTTCTGTGTTCATCGGTGAGGGTGAACCTTAGATGGGTCATTGGTGTGCGTAGTCCTCTTTATGATTTATGGCCAAGTTCATTTTGATTTTAATGGATTTTCTTATGATGGAGTTTGACATGGTATTGAAAGATTATTGAAATATTTTTCCTAAATATGTCTCAGAGTTACCACCTTAATGAGAGATAAATATTGGGATAGAGCTATAACATGATGCTTTTCCTATTTCAATATCTCTATATAGACCAATGATATATTCTAATAAATTTTAATTCATAATTGTGTGTCACCTTGTCGTTCTATAGTTATGATTCCATTGAAGGCTGATGTTAAGATACACATTTATTTTGATTAGTGTCACTTTAATCGCATGGTAGTGATTAATTAATACCCTCCTATAATAATTAACTATATTTTGAATCTTCTAAATGTATTCATTTGGTACTACAAGATTGAAATACAATTGGAATATCATTAGATGCTGGTGAATGGTCAATATATTCTAAATAATAACATAATGTGTTGTTATGAGAATTATGAGTTCATTGAAATGTTATTCAGTGTGATGAATGGTCTAGTATTATTTTTGGAAATGATGATTGTAGTAGTCAAAGCATCATTATGTTGGTTAATGGTTTTGGATATTGATGACATCCATGAATACATTTTTTTGAGGAGGAGCACCGAGAGTAACTTAAAACTGTTTTAGTATTTTTCCACTATTAACTAAATTTTGGGATGTTGTGGAAGAGTGAGTTATTAGCTCAAGATGTTATGTTATTGTTTCATATTTTATGAATGTTGAGTGATTAGGTATCCTCTAATGATCAAGGATTTAATTTCATGGTATAAAATTATATATTTACCATGGTGTTGAGTTTTCATAGTCTTAGAATCTATTATAAGAGGTTCATAACCAACATCCCTAACATTGAAAATCCTTTGATAATGTTGAAGTGAAAGGATATAGTTTTCACATAGACTATCCAGTTCTGAGATTCATTCATGTATCCAAATGAGAAATTGTTTAATTAAATAGATCATTAATTTTGAGAATATGGAAATTAGTTTGAGGTTTAAGGTGATGTTACACATCTTTTTTTAGATATTTTCCTAATACAGTTAATAGAAATTATTACATAAAGGTCTCATTGGAATATAGTGATTTTCCCGATGGATGGTTCAAGGATATTAAACACCAAGTGTTATTCAAGTTGAGGCATTTTGTTTCTTATGTGATTCATGAGGTGTCTCTATATGAGTTTCACAAATCACACTTATTGGTACATATTATCATGAAAAAAGATATATCAGGATGTATAGTGTTAGTTTTGGTTGATTGGATTGAAAATTTCATTCATAGAGTTTATGTTCCAAATTGTACTCTGGTAGAAGATGATGGCTATACACTGTGTTCCTGGTGGTCTTCTCCAACGAATGTATGTTCATCTATAAAAGTGGGTGAAAATTTTTATTGACTTCAATACCAGTCTACCTCTACCAAATAGAGGTTATGAGGCAATATATTTAATAGTGTATTAATTTTCAAAGTATGCTCAATTATTATCAATAAGGAAGTTGATATAAGTAGATATTTTCTAATGTTGTATCTAAATGAGTTAGTAAGGATTTATTTAGTATCAAGGATTATCATCTTAGATCATGATCCTCATTTCACGCATGAGTTTTCAGTGGAATGTATCATTTTTTAGCTCTCAGTTTTTCATCAATACTTCATTTCACACATAGATGAATGAATAAATGGATAAGTATATCAATAATCATGAAAAAATGTTTCAAAGTTGTTTCTATGATGTTGGAAAATCATATATAATAATCCTACAATGAGTATAGTTTTCTTAAAAAAAGTTTTCACTCCACCATTAGTATAACATCGATTGAAGCGTTGTATTGAAAACATGGAGATCAATATTTTTCTAAGCATAGGTCGGAGAGTCACCAATTCTCATATAAAAAGAGACCGTAAATCATGATATAATTGGTGTATGTTATTTTCATGTGGATGAAGAAATAACATGATTGTTATATGTTTTTGGGAAAAAATCTCTCAAGGAATCATTGTAATATTTTTTGGGTTGATTGTGTTTGTTACCAAAGCGAGTTTTCTAGTTAGAAAAGTGGGTTTTCTTGGTGAGTTATTGTGTTGTAGAGATATTTTTTAAAATATATGTTGATAAATAACCATGGGAAATAATGGGATGATATAGATGTGGCACAAAAATAACAGACACAAGGTGGTACCTTTTTCCAATGTTTGCTAAAATTCATGGCATTAAAATCGAAAAATAGAGAAACGTGTTCTTCAGTAAAGTAATGTGCATGAAATATCTAGAATGTGACTGCATGATTCGCTTTTTTTCAACATATTGATGGTGAATTTGAAAAATGCATTAAAGGCATGTCTCAAAATTAGAACGTCAAAAAATGGAATAAGCACGAAGTGCGAGGAAGATGAAAATTGTGCAAAAAAAACTTGTTTGGCCAATGCGACATCAAATTGTGTATTCTACGCATAGAGGGGATCTTGAACGATGTAGGGAATCTTCAACATAGGGGTTGGTGATGCCTACAAATAAAAAGTGAACTCCTCATTCGGGGAATCTCAACAATTAGAGAGAATTCAAGATCTGGACCGTGTATGACTTTTATGAAAAGGGTGTTGTGTGAATGATTTTGAGATGCATGAAATCTAAGGAAGTTGCACATAATATTTTAGTTGTGCCTAAGATTGATGTTCTGCATAATGGGCGTTTCTGAACAAAATTTTAATAATCCATGTGAGACATTAATGTGACATGTAATACACAATGAGTGTTTTATGAAAGATTTTAGGCTTCCATGTAAAACTACAATAATGTTGTGTTAATTAGTCGATGAATGTGATACATCAGTATATAATCTACATTTATTGGACTATGAAATAATTTGTGCTAATGAAAGGACCTACATGTCTATAAACTGTGAGTGGATCTTCTGAATAAGCATTGACAACTTCAGTTGAGAGAGTAGTGAGTTTAAAATTTTTGATTGGTTGTAAGCTAGAAGGGATAGTGAGTCCACATCGAACTTTTAAACATCAATTCATTATATACAATTTTGTACATCAAAAAATCATCTATAATAATCATTGGATGTTTCATAGTCAGGGTCAACCATGTAAAATTGTTGTGTCATGTGCACTCACTATGATTTCGTCATACTATGCAACGGGAAGGAGAGATACGATAGTTTTTTCATATAATGAAACGACATAAAATGAGTCATTTTTTAACAAATTATTCCCTGATTCACCCCCTCCCTCATGTTATCAATCCTAGTGGACGTAACAAAATTCTATTGAGATAATAGACTGAGGGATATAGAGTTTGAAAATGAATATCGTGTTTTCTTTATGGTGACTCCTCATCATGGGTAGTGAGGTTTTGGTTATGTGAGTAATCTTTATACCAATATTTTTGGCCATTAGAGGTGTTTTGGGAATGTTGGAGTTATCACATACCAGTTATCACTTCCTATGAAAATGATATAGACTAATGATGACTTTCATGTGTCAAAAATTTTCTAATATGATTATAATCTTTGTTAAATAATTTATTATTGATAGATTTACATTAATGATGATGAAATCTTCAAGGAGAGGTCCATGAAGATACAAGGTGCTTGGAGATGGTGATCTATGCACATTATATTAATTTATTTTATATAATATATAAATATAGTGATATGCAGGGGAGAACATCAGAACCCATTTCAAATACTCGAACTCAATATCCCAAGTTGATTTATGTTTGATTATTCTTTCATTAATGATGTTTTATGATGTTTCTTTTCTCTTACTTGATTCCCTATTCATTTACATTCCCATATTTGAGATATATATCCCTCAATAGAGTGTTGTGAAGTTTTGTGTCTTTTACCTATAAGTGAGATGGTTGTGCTCCTATGATAGATATATTTTTATGAGGTATATCTAGAGGTTTTCTTTCAAATAATCTGTATTTTTAATTCCCTTATCTTTGGGAATGGTTTTAATTCTTAAGGGTGATAATTTATTAAGATCTATAAAATTTTAAGGGACAAGATCCTTCATTCATAGTACAAACCATGTTTCTTTTGATTGAGATTCCTAAAGGAAGTCTGAATTAGGTTTGGGGGAGTTTGGGGGATAAAATATTGAAGGTGAATAAATTAACATGTTGAAATGATTTTAATGATGTAAGAGAGAAATTAATGATAAGAATATTCATTATCAACCAAGGTAAGGTTAGTTTGTTGGGTTTGATTCACAATGTGAACCAGGGATTTAGGGAATAAAATTATTAGGGGTCTAGTTTTATGAATATGACCTCGTATATTAATGGTGTGAACATGTGATTCATGAAATGAATTCATCACATGTTTATAGGATCTTGGTGCTGCATGTTTTGGTGATACTTAGAATTGATCCATTCATGATGTGAATGATTCATTCACTCCATGAGTGTGTGTCTATAAACATTCCTAAAAAATCTATTTTACCCTTTAATTGTCTCAAAATATACCAAATTATCCCAAATCTCAATTATAAAATCCATGTTTTCAGGGGTTTAGGAAAACATTTCTGGAAGGATTGATTCTATAATTCCCATGGATGTTCCATGGTAATTTGATGTTATTTTTACTTATTTAACTATTGTATCGTTCCCATTCAATTTTGTTTTTCCTACTATATCTTTATATACAATGATAGTTGTTTCTTTTGAAAATAGGGATGAACTCATTTTTTTAATGTTCAAACCTTCCAATCGGTTTCAAATGGGTATATTCATAGAACCGAAAACATTCAATGAGTCTATATCCATTTGGGCATACTTTCCAATGGTAGGTGCCCATTAGTTGTGGACAGATGAGGCTTAAGAATTTGCATAGGTCGAGAGGATAGGAGGTCAGACTCATCAGACCTTTTTGGGTGAATTATTGTCTACTCTCGGACTCTCATATAGATTTGAGTTATGTTCTTGAATCCTTATTAATTTAACCATCATGAAAAAGATTTTTCCTTTAGATTTGTAAATCAATGATTGATATGCAAGAAATTTAGAGAAACTTTTATATGTATTTGAAGATCTTCAACGATGGAGAATCATTCGTATGTATTGGAGATTCTTAGTCAATGGTATCCTTCAATACATTATGTAGAAATATCTTGGTCATTATGATGACCATACTGGTTTAAAAGCCACTCAGTAGGGAAATTGATGTTTATTTTCATTCAAAAGGACATGGATTATATTAGAGTTGGGATCGTACCCGGAGATGGGCTACCTATGTATCCTAGTTAGAAAAGGAATCATAACAAACATAGTTCGGGAATGAAGATATAGTTTAATGTTATATAGGACAGATGAGAATTAATGGGTGATGGGATTGAACCTTAGAAAGGTTTCCTACATACTCTACTTTCAAGGGGGAGATCAAAGTCCTCGTAGTTCGATTAAGAAGTGTGGCGCTTACATATGATTAATATCCCAAAGAGAGGTGTCATAACTAATTTTACACTCTAAGATCACATGAGTCATGCTCGGTGTGAGAAACAAGAGGTATTAGTAAAACCCGACAGTTTGTACCATGAAAGATGTGGTCACAAGGAATGATATGGGGCTTATGTATGTGTGGCTTCCCAAGAAAATGAAAACTAGGATTTATATCTGGAAAGAAACCTAGGAACAAGGTCTTTAAAGATATTCGTGCTTTATAGAGATTTGAATACTCTAACATGGGACTTACATTTGAAGAGGATGCTCAGATTAGGGGGGACTTATGATTGGAGCTTATTCCTGAGAAGGAGGCCCATAATTAAAGAAATTATGACTGGGAATTACCCCTGAAAAGGAGACCCAAAGTTAAAGGGGACTTGGGGATTACTCATAAGGAGAATTCCCATTAAAGGGTCCAAAAATGTATTTGTGATTTATATAGATTTAGATTCTTAAATTGGGGCTTACTCCTAATGAGGATACCCAGATTAAGAGGGATTTGACTTTTCATTTGGGCTTACTCGTAAGGAGGATGCCCAAATCAATGATTATCTCATCTTAAGGTTTGAGGGTGGATGAAGGGAACTTCGAACCATAATGATATAAAGTTATATAAATCATAATGTTTTTAGAGATGATCCACAGAATTCCTTTTAGATAATTAATCCAACAAAGGAACCATTCCCTAAATGGATTTGAAGATGTTTATGAAGGATAAATCTTGAAGGGGAGTGGTGAATTTGAGGAAAAGAAGTGAATTGTTAGGAGGCGTGCAAGTATTGGTCTGGCGCGCAAGTCTAGGTCGCCCAAGTATACTTGCGTGACATGAGTTCACTTGGGCGATGGAGAACATGTATGGTAATTGGTGGGAGAGACTTGGCTCTAGCCTTTAGTATTATCCCTAGATTCTTACAGAATGGTGGAACACATGTTTCCATTAGTGGAAATGGTGGCGCACACCTGTATCCATTTCCCTTAAGGGATGTACACTTAGGCGGGAAAGTGTTGATGAGTTCTAACACTTATGCCTTATTCATCCTCTTTAGATATTCCATTCTAGTTAAGAAATTACCTTAGAAGTGGTCAGAAGACTTCAAGTAGAAACTAGGGAGACCAGAGCTTAATTCCGAGTTTTCGAAAATACATCCTCTAAATGGGGGGCCCACAGGGGGTATTTATAGGCTACTGAACACCTTGGGAAAACAAGAATAGGAAACTCAAGTCACTTGTGCGACCCATATGTGTCGCGCACCTATACATGCGCGACCATAATGAAACTTGTGTGACCCATGCTTATAGAGTACCTTGTTCACCCCTTTGTCAATTTTTTATGTTCTTCAAAGGACGAATCTCTTTGTGGTTAAGGTATTCCCCTTTTCCATTTGTTAAACTCTATAATAGAAAGGAGCGTCAAAAAATGTCCCCCCTCAGAGTTGGATCCGAAAAAGGAAGGAAGATTTGATTCTGAGGAAAATGAGAAATAAGGTATTTCATTGTGCAAGTACTAGGAGCGCACGTATACATATTACGCGCAAGGTCCGGCGTGCAGGGGTATGGCCTCGCCAATAAATATGGGTGCCACTCTCACGCAAAGCTCCCGGCTTTCAAATCATCTCTCTCTCATCGCGCAAGTGAGATATCATTCGTTCAAGTGACTTGGCTTTCCGGTTGTATGCGCTTCTGTTCATGTTGCACTTCTGTAGTGATTTTATGACATGTACGCCAGTACTAGAGTGGAAAAACTTGCGCGACCAACCTGTACTTGAGCGCCAATATGGGACTTGTGCGCCATAATGACTTAGCCCTTTTTTGAGTTTCTTCAAAAAATTTATGAAAAATCAACTTACTTAAATATTAATTATCTGATGTTTGTGTAGATTCAATGGATCCCAAAAGAATCAGATTGGCTAATGGGTTGGCTAGAAAGCGTATTGATGACATGATGAACATCACTGGCTACGTTTACTATGATCTCTACCACATCACTCTCCCAGATTTGGCCAAGTACTTGAGGAAGTATCATCTTATTTTCCCACAGAGCATCTACCTTCCTCTGTATGGCCATGGTCATATACATGGAGTAAATATTTGAGAGCCAAAGAACCATTTCACGCATTCTTGGTTTTAGACATACACCAAATTTTCCACAGAAAATGTCTCAGTTGGATGATCAATTGTTAATGATGGAATAGTGAAGAAAGCCTACATAATGCATCACAGCCCATGTGCCCCAGATCTGAAACCTCACAAGCCTGAGCTGCAGCCACATTGTTATTCCTCAATCTTCCAAAATTCTCGGATGGATCAATCCAAAGGCTGGAAGAAGAGTTGGGACTTCCATCCTAGAGGATGTGTGAAGCCATCTTATATGTGGGCATATTGGGTGTGACAAACCTCTACAGAGTTTGTAGAAGATTTAAAGGGACCTGCAATATATGAAGCCGTCTGGGCTAGGAAGGCATATGTCTACATGAATGATAACTTTGTGCCGGAGCTAATCAGCCGCTGGATCCCAGAAACCAATTATTTCCATCTGACTCATGGAGAAGTAGGCGTCAGTTTGGGGGATGTCTACATGTTCTAGGGGGATCCAAATTTGGGCGATATGTATGATGAATTCATCGCCCTAAGGTGACTTGGAATGATTCGGAGAAGTCTCTGACATTGGCTCAAGATTTGTTGAAAATGTTTCACAAGATCATGAATACAAAGGCCACCAATACTCATTCTGTAAAGGATATTCATCCAAATGATTGGATGGATATGTTTCTTACCAAGAAGAAAGATAAGGGTACCACCTGTACTCATCTTACTAGCTTCCCCAGCACAGAGAAGAGGGGAGCTCTTGGCACATTATGGCCGACTCTGGAAGTGGGAGAGTTTGAAAAAGTGGGGGTATAAAGTGGACCAAAGAATCCCATAAAAGACCCATCCGGAAGGCTTCATAGCCTTGTGGATCAGTGTGTATCTTCTGCCAGTTAGGGATACGATGGGAGGCATCAGACCAGGGACCTTCACTGTTGCAGCCAAGTTGGATGATAGGAAAATGGTTCGGTTGGCCAACCCCGTATTGGAAAATATTCACAGTAGATTACTCCATGTTTACATGGGTAGATCTCCTTTGAGAATAGTGTGACTATTCCATGTTTTGTGTGGATGGGTCACCAATCATTTCAGGACATATGTTGTACAGAGTGGAGTACTGGTTCCTGGAAAATCTTTCAGGGCATCAGTGCAGGCATATTCTGGAAATTTTCCGTTGTCCCTCAACCCCTACGATATGATGGAGAGGCTAAGAATTTTCGAGGAATTTCATTTCTTTCTTATTGAAACCCACCAATCGGGCGGTTTGTTGATAAAGGAATGGCCAGCCTGGAGTTGATGTCTTATTTTCTAGGTTTCAGAGATGGTGTATTGGCCACCGGTATTGAAAGAGATATTATATGCGAGGCCAATGCTCCATATAGATTTGCACGCCAATTCATGTGCCTGGAGCAGATTGTTGTATCCCATCCTGTGCATGTCAGGTCAGAGCAGCATCTGATGGTTGCTCGACAACTATGGTGGCTGACAGCTATGGAGAAGACTGGGGAAGTGTTTGATCTACTAGTTACTGGAGCGGTAAGTCACGTGACTACATGGTATGCCGAGAACTTGGTATCATCATACCCTGACGGGGTGCAGAATCATCCTGTTCCTCAGGTGGGGAAAAAGAAGAGAACTGTCGAGAAAGAAACCCTTCATCTAGAAGGAGACTCTTCTACACCCGGAGGTGATTCATCAGGTTCCACACCTGGTGCTGATTCGCCGGATTATCAGGATGGGGATGATGAGGCACGACATGCGTCAAAGAAGCCTTGTGCCAGATATAATATTCCTTCCTGAATTAAGAGACCTACGCCATCGAATCCTGCTGAGTTATATCATTGAGGCAATTTAATCACCCTTACTTTATAGAGCAACATGTTTTATTTTCTTATCCATTATCTATGATTGCGGGATTTGGGAAGAAAATGACGTACAAGATTATAGGACCCTCCTCATAGCCTTCTGGTACACATGATGAATATCTATGACCATAGGCTGTCTAGACATAGCAAAGTTTATATTTTGATGCTGAAACCGTCTGGTTGGACTTATGCTAAGGGCTACACATCCATGGAGTGGGGAATATTCAAGCTTCTACTGATATCTGTTTCGAGGATAACCTCGATGAAGTACAGGCTTACATCAGAGAGCTGGAGATGCTCATTTATGCCACTAATGATTTCATTCCTATCACCCAACTGGTGAAGGAAATGATAGATCGTGGAATCACTGAGGGGACTCGTTCTTCAGGAGATGAGGAGTGTCACAGTTATATGGATCTTGAATATGTATGTCTCTTTCATTATTTTCTTTTCAACTTGATTTCAGTTAAAGATTTGTTACTCAAGGAAATTACTTTCTTCATCCTTATTCTTGCAATGAAAGGAACTGCTGAGGTTCCTTCACCACAGTATAGCCCTGGTGGTACTGCCACTGGAGCTACTGAATCTCCTCACGAGCAGGACGAGGTATCTCCAGGCCGGTAAGCCATGGATGAGGAGTTAGAAAGGGCTTTTCATTCTCGAATTCCTGTATTTAGAGATGATGATCTCAACACACCCAAAAAGCCAAAGAATCAAATAAAAAATAGAAGGAAGAAGTCCATAGCTAAACGCTTCATCATTAGTGGTAAGTCTTTCGGATATTCATGAATATTAACTCATGAAAATATTGCTCATACTTATTTGGATTGTTGGGGATTCATCAATTTCTCCTATAAGGGAGATGACTGAGCCTCCTATGAGGACTACATAGGGTGCTGGTGAACAGTCACCAATTCATGTTGACCTAGATGTTCCATTCAATGATACTTTAGGTTCGACACCTGCACCAGAACATTTGGCAGCCACTTCAAATGACTCTGCAATTTTATCTATAGAATCTATTCCGAGTAAGAGGCCGTAGGATGAGGGTTTCAAAGAAGACATATAGAAAACTCCAACTGGAGAGACTAACCAGGAATATGAGATATCACTAGATTAAATGATGAAACTTGGTGCATAATTTGGAGACATTTTAGATCATGTTAAATTACCATATGATTTAGAATAATTTGGACGTGAGTGTTATCCTTCATCCTATTAAAAATTTCTTATTAAATCTCTGACCATGATTGTTTTGAAATGTGTAGTTCTGTCTGAGAATGCTGCTAAAATGCCAAGGCCTGAAGGGGGTAGAAGCAACCCTATTATTGTAGAGACGCTAGCTCAAGTGGAGCTTAACCCGAAAAATCATCCTTAAATCTGTCTTGAAAATCCAATTGAAGCTATGTAAGATGAGGAACAACCTTATCATGTAGTTGATCAACTTTTGGGTAGGAGACAATAATATTTGTGGTTGTACATAATTTGTAAGGCATCCTAATCAACTTGTGTTATCCTTTTAAACTAACCAAAACATTCAATTGAATATGTAGGGGCGTCAATTTCAGTGGCTAGATCTGGAGGTGAAGCCTCAGCCGCCGCCCCAAAATGAATAGAATGTAAATTAACAAGGGTCAGGGGGAAAGAGAAGAACAGGGAATTTCTCTAAGTTCATTAATCTCAGATTATATCCCCCCCTGTGATAGTGATGCTGAATCAGAACCGGAGGTACTAAAGGCACATCAATTCGCACGTCGCAAGGCATAGAAGAATATATGGAAGATAATATCTGATGTTCTTCATGAAGAGCTATCTTCTAAGATCTCGCGACTCTTATAGTTGTTTTTCATGTTAAGACTTGCGGGGTTTAGATATCAAGAGATCCATGTCGCGGTGAAACGGGTCATCTCAAGGAGGGAGTATGAGAAAAAGTACCATCAATATCTGACCAGACCAAGGCTATTAACCAATATCAGCAAATTCAATGATGTGGTGTCCTGAGCTGAGGCTGATCATGTTTCAATATTGATGGAGCAGAAGCATAAGATCAAGGAGAAAGTTGTCCAATAGATGAACCTTCATCAACAGTTAGATGTTGTTACTGGATAACTTGACTAGCTTCACTATTCACTATAAGGAGTTCAAACAGAATGGTTTGAAAGCCATCGTAGATGCCAAGAGATCACTCCATCAAGATGAAAAGAGTCAAGCTGGTCGAGTGCATGAACTTCAAGTGGCTGTTGATGATGTTCAGGATGTCATAGATCAAATGAAGGGTAATGTTAAAAATCCTCCTATAATTCTTGAAAAAGAGAAGAGACTTAAATCTATGGATTTCCTTATAACTCGTGTGCATAAATGAAAAACACTTTCATCTTCAATCATTTGTTCCTGCATTTTCTTTCTACTTGCTTTAGTTAATTTTACCTAAGCCAATGGTCCTAGTAAGAATTGTTTGTTTTTTGATAGGGTGATACAAACAACCCCACAAACATTGCATGTTTTTATTGCTAAATATTACCTAAATCATATTGGATGTATGAATAGTGAGATGGGACTCGTCTTTTGTTCAGAGTTACCTTGTCTTTTGTGGGATGTTTAAAGTCATGCATGTCAGACATAAAAATGCTAATGTTTAATGCTTGAATAGATTTGACCGAATGGATTAAAATTGACTCAATTCCTTGATAATTTATCTAAAAACATATTACCAAATTCATGTATGGGGGAAAAATGTAAACTATGACATAAGAAATTTTGAATCTGAGGAATGATATGAATATAGGGTTAAAAGGAATTAGAAGAAGTATTTCCTAAGAGTGAAGTTACCATTATTTAACAAACCCGTTAGGGGGTTGAATTATGTAGGGCCACTTAAGGGCATTGGATGCATAGTCAAATAATATCATCTTTTGGATGATAGTTTCGTTATGTAGACTACTTATGCAAGGCCACCTAGGGGCATGTGCTGCATAGTCAGGCAAAAGAACTCACGGAAATTTTACCTTTCTATTGCTAAAAATCCGGTGGAAGTTTATGGAGATTCAAATTTTTCAAAGAATAGAGTTTTCTATATCGAGAGAGGTACTTGAATATGGAGAGGATGTTACCAATCAAGATTGTCAAATAATTGTATGAATGCCACTCATGCGAAGGTCTGACCCAAATGTAAGGAAGAGAAATATAAACCATATACATGAATACATTCTGATGATGAAAAAACATATGGGACAAATATGTTAATGATGAATGTTTTTTTGTAGATCCCAACATATTGTCATTAAGACAAATAAGGAAAAAAGAGGGTTTTCTCCAAAGTTACCAATATTTGAAAAACCTGTTAGGGGGTTGAATTATATAGGTCCACTTAAGGGTGTTGGAAGCATAGTCAAACAATAGCGTCTTTTGGATGATCGGTCTGTTATGTAGACTACTTGTGCAAGGCCGCCTAAGGGCACATGCTGGATAGTAAGGAAAAAGAATTACCAGGTATTAGATAATTTGTGACCAAAAGTCAAGAAAAGGGTTATGGAGATCTGGATGTATTTAAGATTAGGAGTATATGACACATGAAAATGGGTATTTTCTAATGCATGAAGGAGATACACAGACTAATGCTATCCATAATCATGTTGTGGTTGGGTCCTGAATTGAGATGCTGGACATAAATACATCTCACTTAAGGATGGGAATCAAGCCATAAGTAGTTCTTGAAATATAGTTTAACATCATGTGAGATGAGAGTGTAGGAGATCATAGATTAGGGTCTTAGAGCTCAGACAATATTGAGGAATACACATTGTGTGTTTTGTAAACCTGATGTGAATGAAGACTACAGATTTCATACCACATTCATGTTTTCAGAGGGGAACTTTTCAGCCAAAGGACTGAAAGTGGAATTTGGGGTATGGCCCAAAGAGTTGACGCTGAGTTCAAGGGATGCCCAAACAATACTATGTATCCCATAAGGATGGTAATCAAGCCGCACATAGTTCTTAACATACCTTCTGTACATATTTGGTTCGTACAAGTGAAGGGTGAAAGAGGATTTTATTGCAATGATGGTTTGACCCAAGATTAAGAGTTCGTTTTTTACCATCGATGGAGAATCATCCATATGTATTGGAGATTCTTAGTCAATAGTGTCCTTCAATACATTATATAGAAATCACTTGGTCATTATGATGACCATATTGGTTTTAAAGCCACTCATTGGGGCACTTGATGTTAATTTTCATTCAGAAGGACATGGATTATTTTTGAGTTGGGATCATGCCTACAGATGGGCTACCTACGTATCCTTTTTAGAAAAGAAATTAAAACCCAAATAGTTTGGGAATAAAGATATAGTTTAATGTCATATGGGACATATGATAATTAATGGGTGATGGGATTGAACCTTAGAAAGGTTTCCTATGTACTCTACTTTTAAGGCAGAGATCAAAGTACACGTATTTTGATGAAGAAGTTTAGGGATTACGTATGATTAATGGCCCAGAGAAGATGTTATGGTTGATGCTTACTCTAAGATCATGTCAGTCATGCTCGGTGTGAGAAACAAGAGATAGCAACAACCCTAATAATGCACAGTTTAACGTTATGTGGGACGAATTTAGGGATTTTTTTCACAGTTTAAATGTCATGAACGATGAATATGTACATTTTAATGTCATGTAGGACCAATAAGGGATTGTTTATAGTTTAACGTCATGTTGGAAGAAAAGGGTAACACATTTTAACATCATGTTGGATGATTGAGGGACCTATGCAGTTTAAGGTTTTGCAGTGAGGACTATTGGGGACCACACGGTTTAAAGTCTTGAATTGAGGAATATTGGTGCTGCACAGTTTAGTGTCATGTAGTAGGGACATTGGTGCTGCATAGTTTAGTAGCATGTAGCTAGGATGTTGGTGTTTCACAGTTTAGCGTCATGTATCTAGGACATGGTTATGCAGTTTAACATCTTGCAGGACGTAAGTATTTATGTTACACAAAATTCTTTTTCAAGAATCTAGCATTGGTTGGAGTTGTAATGAGTTCTCTATCCATTGAGATTAATGAATAAGATCCATTGGAGTAGACATTATGTATTGAGTAAGGTCCTTCCCATTTTGGCTCAAGATTTGGAGGCTTCTTTCCTGGTATCATTGGAGTTCTAAAGACCAATACCAATTCTTCTTGAAATAATAAAAGAAGATGAACTTTTTTATTGAAAGCTCATGATATTCGATTTTGATAGACTTCCAAGTGGTGCAGGGTGCACAATATTTTTCATCTAATCATTCCAATTCATCCAATCGCTTTTGAGATTTTTCATCTGTAGATGAATGATTACAAATGGATACCCTCAGTGAAGGTAATTGAACCTCAATTTGCACGACTGCTTCTATTCTATATACCAATGAATATGGATTTGGTTGTGTAGTAGTGCGGGTGGTGGTCTGATAAGTCCATAAAGAATGAAAATGTTTATCAAACCATGATTTCTTAACTTTATCCACCATCTTTTGCAGTATGTTTGAATGAGTCTTGTTAAATGCCTCTATCTGGTCATTTTCCACTGCATGATACCGAGATGAATGGTTGGATTTGATGTTGTATTCTTGATACAACTTCCTTACCTCGGATGAACAGAATTTGGTGCCATTTTCCTTCAATATGGCATGAAGGACAACAAATATGGTAATGATGTTATACATGATGAAGCTAACAATTATTTTAGAACTAAATTTTTTGAGGGGTATTGCCTCTGCCCATTTGGAAAAAAAGTCAGTAGCAGAAAGAATATACATAAACTGCTAGGATGTAGCCGAAGGGTAAGGTCCTACTACATCCATTCCCCTTGTGAAAAATGGCCATGATTATTTAGCTGTATGAATAAACTATGGTGGTTGATGAATGAAATTGGCATATGCGTGGAATGAATGAAACTTCTTAGTGAAATAAACACAATCTTGTATCATTGAAGGCCAGAAGTATCCAAGTCTTCGAACTTGATCAAACCGTCTATGTCCAGACTGGTGGGCATTAGAGACTCCTGCATGTATTTCTTTCATGAAAGCGATTGTCTCTTCACCATCAATACATCTGAAGATAATTCCATAAAAAACTCGCTTGTCGAGAATTTTTTGGTGATATGGGCTATCATAACAAGTAAAATTGACCACACGTCGCCAGACTTGTTCCTTCCTTGCTTTATCATGTGGTAGTGTTCCATTTTGAAGGTATTCCCTGATATGTGTCATCCATCCTGTAGTATGACCATATGGTTCAGAAATAGGACTAGTTTCATTGATTTCCTCTATTCTGATTTGAATATAAGGTGAAACTGTATGACAATGGGCAATACTAATGATTGCTTCATCCCGATTTGGATCTGCCAGGGTTGTGGCTACATTAGCCTTCGCATAAACATGTGCATTCTGTGATCGCTGGACATAAGAAAATGTCGGTTCTGAAGGAAATTCCTCCATTAACTCTCTAACATAATCATAAAAGGGATTAACTCTTTTTTTCTGATGGCACAATCCCCATTGACTTGTTTGATTACCAAGTCTGAATCACCTTTAACCTTCAAGTGATTCACCTGTGCCTGAAGCACCAACACCAATCTTGCGATTAGAGCTTGATATTCTGCTTCATTGTTTATACCACCCTCCAACAATAAGAAGGAATAGGGTAGTACTACATTTTCTGGGGAAATAATCACAATTACTAACCCAACATTTTTGATTTTAAGATCCTCCAATTTCTTCCCAATTGGACTTTTGGAAGCACCATCAAAGTACATTTCCCATGTTTGAAGATTATCTTGAATAGAGAAGTCTTCCTCATCAGGAAGTTCAGTATCTAATTATGTATCTTCATGATGAAGGGTGTTCACCAAGGAAATAAACCAGAGATTGGCCCATGATTTCCTTTTCAGAAACATACTCGATATCAAACTATAGAAAAATAACTGCCCACCATTCCAGATGTCCTGTAAGCGTAAGATGACTTATGATAAATTTGAGGAGGTTATTGCGAGATACCCATTGGACCTCATGATGTTGCAGGTAGTGTCTCAATTTATGAACTACAACGATTAATTCATGCAATCACTTTTCAATACTTGAATATTGTGTTTCTGCCTCATGCATAGTTCAACTAAGAAAATAAAGGCTATTTTCATTCCCACCATCATTTTTTTGGGAAGGGATGTCACCCGATGACCACTCTAAAATGTCACATGGAGGATAAGTGGTATTCCTTCAATATGTGGCATTAATACTGGTGGAATCAAGAGATATTTCTTGAGGATATCAAATGCCTCTTGGAAATCATCAGTCCATTGGTAGGTGACTCCCTTCTTCATTAATTTGGTGAAGGGTAAACATTTTCCTATTAGATTGGTGATGAAACGCCGAATATAGGACATGTGTCCTTGAATTTCTCTCAATTCTTTCAAATTTGGACAAGGTGACATACCAAGGATTGATCTTGCCTTATTAGATTCAACTTCGATACCACGATGACGTACAACAAAGCTAAGAAATTTTCCTGAGGTTACCTCAAAAGCACATTTAAAGGGGTTCATCTTCAAATTGAGTTTTTTATGTTTGTGGAATATGATTTCCAAATCATCCAGGTGATTAGAACATTTTCTTGAATTAACCACCAAATCATCCCCATAAAATTCAACAAATTTCCCTATGAACATTTTGATGATACGGTGCATGGAGCTTGATACGTTGCACCTGCATTCTTCAGGAAAAGTGAATTACCTGGTAGCAAAACACAACATGAGGGGCTCTGAAGGATGAAGATTCTTCATCTTCTATAGCCATTAAGATTTTATTATATCCAAAATATCCATCCATTAAAGAATGTGCTTCATAGCCAGCTGTTGCATCAATTAATAGTTCTGTGATCGGATCTAGAAAATAATCCTTGGAAAAATGCTGATTGAGATCTCTGGAATCAATGCAAACTATAATTTTTCCTTTCATATTTTTCACAGGGACAATATTATCCAGCCATTTGGGTTATTTAACTTCCCTAATGAAGTTATCCTTGATATGCTTATCCACTTCAGCTTCAATTTTGGAGGCATAAGTTTGGTGTGTTCTTCTTACAACTTGCTCAAATCCTCGATGTTCTTCTGGAAATCCTAAATGATGAGTGGAAACATCGGGATCAGGACCAGTAATTTCTGTATAATTCCATGAAAATACATCTCAATTTTTCTTTAGAATGGAATTATTCATTTCTTGCTCTTCAAGAGTCATGGCCGCACTAATTAAAGTAGGGCATGGATCTTCTTTTGTACCCAGATTTATTTCTCTGAGTTCATCCAAAGTGGTAGAGATACCCTCTTCAAATGCTGGAGGAGCATCCCTGATATCTTCCTCTTCTTCATCAATATGTGTCACTTCTTATGTTTCTACATGTATATAAGATGATGAAGTAGAATTTCCATGATCATGAGAGAAGTTATAATTTTCACATCATGAAGAAGAGGCTACCATTTCTAACCATATTTATGAGGAATGGTCTTCCTTGGGTAATAAATAGGAGATTATGGATTGATAATCGACATCATTGTTCATCTCTAACATTTCTATAACTTCTTCTACCTTGGTTCAGGAATTATAGAATTGTGGATTTCAGCAGATGAAATGAAGAAATCTCCATTTGAGCTTTCATCATTGTCTGGGGAATAAGCAATTTCTACCATGTTGTCTGGCTTGGTTGATGTAATTGACATTATGGAAGTTTCGATAAGAGTATTTGGATTTGGGTCCACCTTGTCAATTTGACTAATAGGAAACACATAATATGTACTCACATGTATGAATGGGTTTACTGGAATCTTTTCCAAACAATATGGAGCAATATTTTTGGTAACCTACTTTGTGTTGGATTTATCCTTTCCCTCCATGTGATAGAATTATGCCTCAATGTATTGAAATTCAAATGTTTTTAATTGGGATTTATCACCACACATGTCTCAATTTTACCATTGACACAATATTTGAGACACTGATGTTATGAAGAATGTACGTCCACATGCTGATGTAGCCAAGGTCTTCCAAGAAAAATGTTTAAGGCTGTGTCATGATGAACCAACATGAAATTTGAATTGGACACAAGGTCTCTGAAGTGAGTTCTGACTATAATCTCACCCAGGGGTTATTGTTAATTTTTATCATATCCTTGCAAAATCAAAGTAGAATTAGATAAATCAGATTCGGTGAGGGTCAATCGACAAAGTGTATGAATTGGGATGATTTTGACTCTTGAACCATTATCAATGAAATATCGTCGGATTTATACATGATTGACCATTACAGATAAATACAAAGGTATAATATGTCCACCACAACATCATCTTGATCTTCATCTATAAATGATATCACTACCTGGCATTCTGTAGGATCATTCTCTAAACGGTAGACTTCTACTGCAGTAATTTCAATTTCGAATTTTTCAGGACTTGAAAAATCCTCAATGAGTGCCTCCCGAAGATCCTTTGATAGATTCAAGGAATCTAGAATTGATAACTTGGATGACACATGGGCCAAATGTTTCAAGACATAATACTTTTGGTCCAAAGGTCTGTGTTTCCCAACAGGAACTTGTGGTTTCGCAGGTGCCTTAGAAGTCGATGCTTTGGAAGTCGATTCATCTTGTATCAGGGTAGGAGTTGGAAATACTCCTGGATTTTGAAGATTACACCAACTAAGTCTATTTAATTTCTAGGAGGAAGACGGTGTAACCTCTAACCGATATTCCAATATATCTGTACCAGGACTGAATATTCCTTGCATGGAAGAACTTTCTTATTCTTGTTGAGCCCGCTGAAGGGCTTTGCCTCGAGTTTCTGTCGCATATACAGTTCTATCATGGGTAGGATTGACATAGTGTCTTATAGAATATTCACATCTTCCCCTATATCCTAGACCTTTGGAACTACCTCTAATTCCTTCGTTTGATACAGGGAACACATGCTCATCATGATCGAAACCCTGACTAGAATAAGGATCTATTAAATGAATATTGTTAACAGAACCAAAGATCAACTCTTCATCTGATGAATATTCTACCCGGTTATCCAGTTTAGGCTGTGCCGTTTGGTGGGGAGGTGCAGGTAATTTTGAGGTAGATGGCATAAAATATTCCAGAGTCAAAGACAATTTAGGATTTGACACAAACTCATCTTCTTACGACTATTATTCTTTCTTAGAATTATGCTGCCTCTTTGAATATTTTCATTCTGATGAAGGGGGTTTTGCTGTTGCATTCATAGCAGAAGACAGAATTTGTTTCTTCAATTGTGTTCATAAAATGGAATGAATTTGGTTGATCATTTTCCTGACCATCCAATCATCATATTTATGCACATTTTTTCTTTTGACTTCATGCCACTCACCTTATTCCTCTAGATCAGTAGTAGTAACACATGATACCTGGGCTGAAGAGCCTTTCAGTTTTACCTATCCAGAGTCCACCATCTTTTTTAGGAGGTCTTTCAAGACAAAACAGTCCAATATAGGATGCCACAAAATTTGATGAAATGGGAAATAGTTGGGAAGTTCTTAATCTCATTCCTTGTTCGGCATTTAGGGCCTTGGAAACTGAACCAAAATGTTTTCAAGAGCCGAGATGAAGTGGCCTGGAACATGCTTATTCCGGAAAGAATAAAATCTGTTTTTAAAATCTTCAAACTAATTCTGCCTTTCATCTATTTGATCTTCATGATGAGCAGACCTTTGATGTTGATGCTCAGAAGGTGGAGCCCTTCGAAATGATGATGGTTTTGAAGGGGAAGAAGGTGCAGGTTCTTGTTTAATCATAACTGTAGAAGTCTCAGATTTCCCTATTCTCCTTCCTGGAACTGATGGAATTACACGAGTTTTATCCCTAGTCTGTATAATAGAGTCTTCAATCTATTGAGAAATTTATGAAAGGTCTCGAAACTCTCCTATGTATTTCACAGGGATCAACAGTGTGCGAAATTCATCACGAAAAGTTTCCACACAAATTGGTAACAATTCTTCTTTGAGGGAGTTCTAAGCTTAAATAATATGTTAATCCATTCCAACGAGCAATGAAATCAGAAACTATTTCATTCTCCCATTTCATACAATTTGTAAGATAAAAAACTATGGTATTTGGCAATGTTGAGCTGAATTGAAGAAGTAATCATTGACGGAGATCTTCCCACCCGGTAATTGACTGTGATTATGAGCTTGTATACGAGAAAAAAGCAGGCCCTTGTAATGATTGTACAAAACACATGATCTTAACTACTTCTTGTTGTTGAGGAGTTCACATCATGGGATCATAATGAGAAATAAAATGTGTTAAGTGTTGTTCTGGATCTCCCAACCCATTAAAAATTGGGAATGTGGGACTTGCATAATTTGAAGGTGGAGGAATTGCATCCACCCATTGAGGGTAATCTCTCTACTCTTGTTAAATTGGTGCACTCTTTCCTTCCATAGCTTCAAACCGATCTGTTAATGGCTCAATGTTAGTCATTAATTTTTGAGAAACAATTGGTTGAGCTTGGACCTGTGTAGGTGCAATAACTGGAGTTTGAATGGGTGTTGCGACCGGGACTGCCACTGATGGTAGTATTGCCGATTGTTGTTTTGTATAACCCATAGGATTGGACCTATGAGGCTGTAATGGTAAAGAAGTATTTTCTTGATCCATACCAGTAGCTGCAACAAATTCCCTTGACTGAATGACTCCAATACGCTTAGGAGGAATACTACCTTGATATAGTTCTGCATTCAACCTCCTTGACTCCTTCATTTCTTCCTCTTGTTGAGTGAAACTTTGCTCCAATGAGACTGATTGAACTTATCTAGATGTAGGTTGGGACGCAACATGATTTTTTTACTTCTCCATTTTAGGACACCTTTCAGAGAGGGGGAAGTTTTTTATTTGAAGGAATACCTAGATTCTGCGTAAGATTTTGATTTTGTGTATGCACACCTTTTTCATTTACTTCTGTGTTCACAGCTTCTTGAACATGAACTTTTTCATATGATCCCTTTGAGTGAGCCTCATGTTCTGGAAGATTAGTAACAATGACATTTCTGAAATTTATCGATGCATAATGCATTTCATCCCTTCTATCTGCATTTATGCGATACTGCCTTCTTCCATGTTCTTTATGAGACATTTCCTTTTGCTGAGTTGATCCCTCAGGATCTTCATGATGAACTGTAATTTGGAGGGTGTATCCTGATAATTCGGCTCTGCGTTCCTCTTGTGACTTCTTCCCTAATCTAGAGAAGACTGACTTTTGCTAAGGAAGAGAATGAGGATTTGAAAAATTCCCCAGTCCGGTGGACTGGGGCTGTTCCTACTATTCCTGCTCAACTACTTGAATTCTATTTGTTGATTCTGAGGGTTGGGTTAAAAGATTCCCCAGTATGGAAAGCTAAGGTGGCTCTTGATCTACTACATCTGATAATTTCTTAAAATCTCTTTTGATTTTGCGGACTTTATTCCGGAAATTGGCCAGATGCATCAACCTACATCCACTCAAATCACCTGGCTCAAAAGACAATTGGATGATTTCTAGCACTTCTATCACTTGATGTCGTGCTTGATCTAAATGAGAAGCATGTTTGATATTATCATTTTCTTGATGCAAGAGTAATTCGACAACTAGTTCTTTATATGCATGAATTTGGGAAGAACTAGATGAGGCATGATCCTGAGCAAGCATCTGATTACACACAAAACCAGTTGGTTGTGGCTGGCCATGGGAAATAACATTGCATGAGACCACATTTGGCAGACATTGTTTACTGGAGAGTACAGTGAAAAGCAGTGATCCACGAACACCCCATCACCTGAATGAATACAAATGGGGCATTGGCAATTAACTGGCGCAATATTTTTAGGGAGTCAAGGCATGAATGCAGAAGGGCTCTCTGCTTCTTTTCAACCTTTGTATATAAGGAAACTGAGAGAGATGCCAAATCAATTTGTCATTGTAACCCTTCTATTATCTTCACATGATTTTCATATTCATCATAAGATAATATTTTATTTTTTTAATTGACAAATAGTTTTACACATGTTGAGATGAATATCGTGAATACAATATTCTGTCAACATTTCTGGAATATCATACTGAGAGTCAAACAAAGTCCAAAACATGACTGGTACATCACCTTTCTACAGTTGTTTTCTTATATTCATCACGTCCTCCTTATCATTAGGTGACGATTCTTCTACGAGATAAGATTGGAGCTAGTGCTTCTTTGTTTCTTTATCAGATTCATCAATATTGGTAGACAATTCATTAATAAAATTAGAAGATACATGATCTAGGGGTGGATTGGAGAATTACCTACACCCCGTGCTATCTTTTAATTCAGAAAGTACTTCACCTACTAGCGGTAAAGCATCAGACCTGACTGGAAGCACATTTTCAAGTGCCTCAAGATTGGAGGGCTTTCTCATTACTGCATTGTCCTTTGAAAAATTTATCCAAGCAAGGCGAATTACTACTGCGAAGAGGACTTTCACAGCTAAATTCATCATCATTGTGAGGACTACCATGGTGGGTTACAACAAAAGATGAAACCTTTTTCACTTTGATCTTTTGGCCACACTGAGGGTTATTGTGGCTTTCGTCTGAAGATGATACTTCGATCTCGACCGAACTGTCATGAAGCAAGATTTCAGGAGGAAGTGTCTGATGAAGACATTTGTAATTATTGTTCCCACTTTTGGGAAATGAGATAGTATCATCTTGAGTGTCAATAGAAAATTGACTGAGTGTATCAAGAACTCCAACATCGACCATGGCCTTATTGTAGACTGGCTCTTGGTTTCTCAACAATGATGGACGACTCTTTCTCATAGATACCTTCTAACTAAATTTGGAAAGAAATTGTTGAAGAAATTGGTTATTATGGGTAGGTGTTTGTGCCTAGTCAGGAGAAGTAGTTAGGTTATGCATATTACCTCAATTGAAATCGGGTTTATGTGCCTGATTTGATTGTCCATATGACATGGGGGAGTATACCCCACGACCCTCATGGAATGGAACAGAGGTGCGCATCATCTCTAGAGTGATATTTTTAATAGTCACTTCACTAATAGGGATAGATTTATGATACCTTCCTTTTGATGCTGCTGAAGTTGTATAATATTCTGACATGCATCCAGAATATGGGCAAGAATTTGATTCTTCTCTTTCACCATTTTCAGAATGTGGTTGGTGAGTTCAGAAGCCAGAATGGGAATATAAGTCCATTCCGTGCATGGATTAGGTGTGTATTCCTGCTCCAATACTATATTTCCTGTCAATAGATATTGATAGTACTTATGCATTGGGGAAGAGAGTTCAATCTGCTCCAAATTTTTTGTCAGAGCATTCCGAATGACTTCTCCAGGTGTAACCAAACGAGACTGATGGTAGGATTTATGAACATTGGATGGTGTATGTGCCTAATATATATTCTTTTTCAAGTATGGTTGATGATTTTCCTTCAATACTGGCAGACGATACTACTAAAAAAATGTTGATTGTAAACTGGTGTATGTTCCTGCTTATCAGTTGCCACCATATTAAATTGGCAAGCATCATTGGGTGCAGTTAGATGAGTCTGCTAACTGGTTGATGATTTATAAACAGGTTTATATTCCTACTTATAGTACTCTACCAGAATTTCCTGGTAGGATTGGTGTGCTACTGCCAGACGAGTCTGCTGGGCAGAAATATCAGGATGGACGGGTGTATATGCCCTCTCGTTGTTTACCATCAAGTTGGCTTGACGGACATATCTAGAGGGGGAAGAAGTAAGAACCTGCTCCGTATTGACCAGATTTTCCCTTCGACAATTCCTATTGCATGCTTGGGTATGAGGAACCTGAGAAGAACCCATAAAGGTGATACCCTCATCATGTTGAGGGTGCAATACCGCATGAGTCTGGCGGCGAATGTTGATGGGAGTCCTCAGGAAGGACTCTTTCCTTTTTGAACCGAGGCCTTGAGTGACCTCTTCATTCACCTCCCTATAATATAGGAGGGACTGGTTGTTGCGTTCCGGGGATAATGACCCAAAACGGTTGGATACAGTGGTTAGCACCACCTGCTTCTTGATCACTGGTTGTCGTTGTCTGGACAACCAGGGTGAATTGTTCACTTGGATGGCTTGTCGAGCGGCCTCCATTGTCAGAATGGTACCATATTGATGGTATTCCTTAACCAATGCATTCGGGAACCATCATGGCTGAAGGTGAGTAGGTGATGCCATCCTCAGAGCGGACGAAGAAACAACATGAGTAGCGACCAAAGAATTCAACGGTGTGAACTTTAAAGAAGCCATTTTTTTCTTGCAGAGAGATCTTGGAAAAGAGTGCATGTTTGATATAATAGACATAATCAAGATATGTTTGCCCAGACCACATCTTTTGGATGTGAAGATATGTTATTGATAGCTTTTTTGGCCCTCTAATTGAGTCAAATATGGACCTAACAAATAAGTAAAATATCATTTGACTTGGTTAAGGCTTCATGTCGGGTTCACCATTTTTGTTTCTTCTAGAAATGGAGATGACCTCATTTGTTTAATGTTAAAACATTCCAATCCGTTTCAGATGGGTTTATTCGTAGCACTGGAAACATCCAGTGATTCTATATCAATTTGGGCCTACGTTCCAATGGTGGTGCTCATTAGTTGTGGACCGATGGGGCTTAAGAATTTTCATTGGTCGAGAGGATAAGAGGTCAGACTCATCACACCTTTTTGGGTGTAATTATTGTCTACTTAGGGACCCTCTTATAGATTTGAGTTATGTTCATGAATCCTTATTAATTTACCAATCATGAAAATGAGTTTTCCTTTAGATTTGGAAATAAATGATTGATATGTATGATATTTAGAGATTATTTTACATGTATTTTATGTTTTTCATCGATGGAAAATCATCAGTATATATTGGAGATTCTTAGTCAGTGGTATCCTTCAATACATTATATAGAAAACTCATAGTCATTATGATGACCATACTGCTTTTAAATCCACTCAGTGGGGACTTGAAGTTTATTGTCATTCAGAAGGACATGGATTATTTTAGAGTTGGGATCATACCTGCAGATGGGCTACCTATGTATCCTAGATAGAAAAGGAATTATGACCCATGTAGTTTGGGAATTAATATATAGTTTAACATCATATGGGACGGATGGGAATTAATGGGTGATGGGCTAGAACCATAGAAAGGTTTCCTGCGTACTCTACTTTTAAGGCAGAGATCAATGTCAACGTAGTTCGATTAAGAAGTGTGGGGTTGACGTAAGACTAACGGCCCAAAGAGAGGTGTCATAATTACTTTTACACTCTAAGCTCACGTGAGACATGATCGGTGTGAGAAACAAGAGGTATTAGTAAAACTCGATGGTTTGTGCCATGAAATATGTGGTCACAAGGAATGATATAGGGCTTATGTATGTCTGACTTCCCAAGTAGATGAAGACTATGTTTTATTTCCAAAATGAAACCTAGGAACAAGTTCCATAAAGATATTTGTGCTTTATCGAGATTTGGATACTCTAACTTGGGGATTACTCCTGAGGAGGATGCCCATATTAGGGGGGGACATATGATTGGTTCTTATTACTGAGAAGGAGGCCCATAATTAATGAAATTATGACTTGGGATTACTCCTGAAAAGGAGTCCCAATGATAAACTGGATTTGGGGCTTAATCCTAAGGAGGATGCCCATTAAAATGGTTCATAAAGGTATTTGTGATTTATATAGATTTAGATTCTTAATTTGCGGCTTAATCCTAATGAGGATGCCCAGATTAAGGGGGATTTGACTTATGATTGGGGCTTACTCCTAAGGAGGATGACCAGATCAAAGATTCTCTCATCTTTAAGAATGAGGTTGGATGAAGGTAACCACAAACCTTAGTGATATAAAGTTATATAAATCACAATGTTTTGATAGACCTTACACAGAATTGTATTCATATATGGATGGAAACAAAGGAACCATGCAATAAATGACTTTGAAGAAGGTTTTGAAGGCTAAAAATTAAAGAGGAGAGGTGAATTTAAGTAAATAAAGTGAATTGGAAGGAGGCACGTAAGTATTGATCTGGTGCGCAAGTCCTGGCCGAGAAAGTATACTTGCACACCATGAGTTTACTTGTTCGACGGAGAACCTGTAGGGTAATACTTGGCAGAGACTTGGCTAAAGCCCTTAGTATTATCCCTAGATGCTTCCAAAAGGGTGGCACGCAAGTTTCCATGAGAGGACAATGTACCTCATAAGTGTATCCATTTCCCTTAAGGGATAGACACTTAGGTGCTCAAGTTTTGATGATTTATAACAATTAGGCCTTATTCTTCCTCTTTAGATATTCCATTCTAGGTATGAAATTACCTTAGATGTTTTCGGAAGACTTCAAGCAGAGTCTAGGGTGACCAGAGATTAATTCTGAGTTTTGAAAAATCCATCCTCTAAATGGGGGGCCCACTGGGGGTATTTATAGGCTACTGAACACCTTGGGAGAAAAAGTAATAGGGTGCGCATGTCACTTGCGCGACACGTATGTGGAATGCAAGTATACTTGCGTGACCATAATGAAACTTGCACAACCCATGCTTAAAGAGTTCCTTGTTCATGCCTTTGTCAATTTCTGATGTTCTTCAAAGGATGACTCTCTTTGTGGTTAAGGTTTTCCCCTTTTCCATTCTATAAACTCTATGATGGAATTGAGCATCAACAATAGTTTATCTCATTTATTTATTATGGATTTCTTTTGATTCTTGTTAGTAGATTCATGGCACGATATCCATAATGGGATATAGATTCCGTACTAGATAGGTTATCAGAGATATGCACATATTGTTCCATTAATTTTAACATAATGATGAAAGAATTGATTTATTGGATTAATTTATTCATTTATTTTATGTAAAATATTTATATTATCATTCATTATCTGTTTTGGTAATAGTGGAATTAACCATAATAGACAATAAATCAGAATTAATGAATGTTATCTTAATTTTGGTTTATGTGATAACATATTTTATTTCATATTTTTTTGTCTACCTTTGTATTTATAAGGAAATGTTATTTAATATTGGTTTCATGGATTACCATGTTTTCAATACACATAAATTTTATAATTAATGAATATATATTAATGATTTATGAAAAATTAATAAATAGGAATGTTTAATTATTAAAACTCTACTTCGCAATTCATGGGAATTGAAGTGAAACTTGATGAAAATTTATATAATTTATTGATTTTTATAGTTCATTATTTAGGTATCTTGTGGATGTAACATGTATTAAATGAATCCATTAATTTGAGATGATAAAAAATAGGTTATTTTCTATAATTATCCTTTGGGGGTGAATGATCTCATTTAATATGAAGCATGAAGGGATTTTTTCGAAGGACTAGATGCCCTGTTAACTATTTATTGTTTTATTAATTTCGTGGGTATTTAATATAGATGTTGATCTTTTATATGTGATAGGATATAATCCTGGGATGGATAATAGTATTTTGACAATTGGGAAGGGGTGTCGGGGGTTGTAGAAACATTTCGCGTCAGGGATGGTAGGGTGGATGGTTATATTCATTGTGGTGTTGGGGATTCATCTGAGACTATTGGAGTTGGTTGGATCTGTTCTTTCCTATTTCAAAATAATTAAAAGTTTGAATGATTTATTTTTAATGAATTGTTATCATTAGAGGATGCCTGGTCAGATTTTCTTTTTTTCATTTGTCTCCCCTCTAATTAACATAACTGGTTGTTATTAGTCTATGTATATTTGTTGGTAGCTTAGGAAAATTCATTGAGTAGATATAATAGTGAATTTTAATTATGTTTAAATTATTAAACCCATGGGTTTTGGAGTGTGATGGTTAGTTTATATTGTCCTTAGCATTGGAATCAGTGTTTCAAAGAGGATATGTCTATAGTCAGGGTTAATGTTATGTATTTTCTATTAGTTTGGTTTGTTATATATATTTATATATTACTTATTTAATGTTATATTACATGATACCTCACCCTTGTCGGTTTTAGACTCACACAAAGTGGAGGTTGGGGTGTTTTCCTCAAAATATATGTTAGAGAGGATGGATGGATTACTTCATCTCATCCCCATATCTCTTATATAAGTAAAGTTATACACATATAAGTACCGAGGTTACATTATTGTAAATTGTTAAAAAGGGTTTTAATTGAATTTATTTTTTTGACAAACACCTATATCTAGATATATTGGTACACAGTGTATGGGTTGTGATGACTTAAGGTGTATTTAACGGTGTACGGGCTTTATAATATACTAAAGAATACTCGATTTTTATTTGGAAATAATGATATTGATGATGATATGATTTAATGATATGGTAAGTATTTTTATACATTTTCCATTAAATCATGTAACTTATTAGAGAGAAATGACCCCAAGCATTTGATATTGGGCTGATAGTGGAAACCTAGTGGGGAAATTGTCAAAGGGTACCTTTAAATTTCTATGATGTTCAGTATTATAATATTATTTGTATGTGATAATTTGGGATTGATCTTTTATATGGCTGGGAACATAGTATAACTGATTAGGTAACACATTAGTTTCATTATTCATTAATTGTTATTTTTTATTTTTTCAAATTTTCATAAGTCGATCCATGGAGAATCCTTATGAGTATAAATGTTATGTTCACCCTTATCGATATATATATTTTCTATATCCATAAGATATGGTCAGTGATTGATATAGATTTTACTATCTTGTTGAGTTGTTCATGACTTGAATGGGCGTCGAGGTCACTTCTGAATATTTTATTTCGGTACATGTAGTTTTTTGTTTATAGTTTTTACATATATATAAATTACATGAATATATTTGGATATATTATTTATTATAATAATTTTTTGTGGCATCATATTATATAGAATTAGTCATAATACAATTAGAGGTAATGTTTTTCAATTTCTCTTAATGATATCACCTCAACGCTAGTCACCAACTCATTGCCTATGGGAGGCCAACATTAGAAATCATTATATCTCTCCATTACATGATAGTATAAGAGGGATATTTTTTGTTGTTTGATTCAATGACAATAACTATCCATTTAATCCATTCATGAAAAAAAATAAAAAAATTCATGCATGTGGTAGTCCAAAACTTCTCATGTGAGATGTTACCATTTGCCTATAGGATAAAACGGAAATAAAGTGAATAATGTTTTAGAACTAAAAATTAAAAATAATATTATAAAAGTTATATCTATTCATTAAATCGACCCATATGACCCTAAATTTAATATGTAATGAAAAAATATATCTTTAATTCATAGGGAAAAGACACCACATTTACTAAAGGGAGATGTTTCTGGTTTCCATCACATGTGAGGATAAAGAGAAAGATAATAACATATCATTATAGGGTAATAATTTTTTAAAAAGTAACATATTCAATAAATAATTTCAATATTATAAAAATCCATTTGAGTTATTATGTTAATGTAAATCACATCAAAAATATACTTATTTCACTATGTTTGAATCATTAGAATATATTGTAAGGTGGTATAAAGAAAAAATTACATGAAATATTTCATGGAAAAAATATAACTTTCCTTTGGATATATACCTTTTAACTAAACAATAAATATTATAAGATTGTTATTTTAGTGATAAATTTAATTCTATGACGCGATCAAGGTTATAGGGATGGTAAGGGGGTATATCTTGGTCCAGCTAAAGTCCTCATTGTTTGTGACAAAAAGTAGATATAATATCCCCTTTTATTAGTTTGAGTGAAAATCATATATATATATATATATATATATATATTAAGAATTGGTAAATGTAAAAAAATTATTTATAATGGATTATGTCTCTAGTTTAGTCCATTTTATGAGAGAGTATTGGTAAATGTATAAATCTACTAAAAAGGCATGTCTAAGTGAAATTTTATGTCATATTTCATAGTTTAACCCCCATTTTAAACCCTTTTAATCCTTGATATGATGAGTAAATTTTTAATATGGTAACATAATTTTATGAACATATATAAAATTGAAATAATTATATAATGATAATTTACTATTTAATAATATGGACACTATTTTACTAGAATCAATTTATAGACCCGGTATAAATTAATTATAATATAGGCACACAAATCTCATGGAACCATTTGTTTAGAAAAACATATAATATATATGAAAATTAATTAATAATTATTTAGGAAAAATACCATTGATTTATGGTGATTGACAAGAATTTAGTGGATCATTATAATAAAATTTAAGGAAATTTCAATCTATAACGCATGAACATATCAATGGAACTGTCCAATGACACAATAAGAAGTAATGAATAATGTATAATTTTTATTAGTTGAGAATATATCGTTTGTTCCAAAAAATAATCATTTGGTTTCCAAACATAACATTACACTTTTATATGCTATTTTTACTCCATAAATATAATATTTACAAGGAAATTGTTTTTATATATTTTTAATACATTATTTTATCATATTATTTTTCATAAATGTTAAATTTTTTTAATATAGATATTTTTCATAATTCACCCTAAATCAACCTTCTTAGAAAAACCCAAATAAAATTCCAAAAGAAAAATGTGATTTGCTAAATTCAAAAAAACATTTAAGGAAATTCAAATACCAATATTCATAATTCCATTTAAATAAGGAACATATTTTTTAATACAAATTATATTTGTAAATAAAAAATATAGTTTGATCAAGAATTATTAGATTATAATTCCTTAAAATTAATCAACCATTCAATCGATTTTTTTTAATTTTATTAGTCCTTTCTTGAATTTTTATCAATAAATTTGTATATATCCTCAAAATATATTATATATAATAAAAATATAAATTTTTTCAAAGAATGTAAAATTGTTTCTCCAGAATAATTTATCTTTTCTTATGTGAAATAGAAACATTTTAAATTTAAATTTTTTTATATTTTTCAATTTTCTTTCATGTTTGAATCTTATTATATCTATCATTTTTTATTTATATAATTAATTATTCACATTACATAATTCTCAACGATAACATAATGTATCAAACATCGTATTATATCAATGAAAATAAATAATGAAATCTCAAGGTGTTACATTATCCCCCCATTAATGAAATTACCTACTGATAATTTTTATTTAAAATGTAACATTACATACTAATAATATCAAATTTATATTTTATCATGATAATTAATTTATAAGTTACATAAATATTTTCCAAACCATACCTTTGCATGAAATTTCCAAAACTATAATTTGACAGTTATGTAACAGTTTCTATATAATAATCAATACATTTATCTTCCAATTTATAGATTTGAGAAGTTATTTTTTGACATATGTTCGTCTTAAATAATTCCAAAAATAATTAACTATAAAACTCATTAAAATATTCTAGAGGAAATATGAAGCCAACATTTTAGAATGATTTTACAAAATATTTTTCCAATATAAACATAATAGTTATATTTAAATAACATTAATCACTCATAAATGCAAAAGATAAAAATATATATTCCATAATCATATATTCTGAAAATTAAGAAAATCTTTTCAATAAAAAACGAATCACCATAACCCCACATTAAAATCATATGCGCATCCAAAATCTAACTCAATTTCTTTTCCTCAATTAATATCAACCACTTTGACATAAGATATCATAATAGAAAAATATTTCACATTTACATTGATACCAATAATATTACAAAAATATATTTACCAATTTTTCAATTTACAATAATTAACACATCATAAATGATCTTATTAATCCATATTATTATTTATAATTCCATCACGTATTATTCCCCAAACACAATAAGCATCTACACAAATACATTAAACATATTTGAATAATATCTCATACGACCTCAAAAGGGTATATATACATCAGAAGTTATGATATTTCGTAAGCTTAATCATTCCTAAAATAAAATATAATGACTTCAAAATCAGGCTATAGCCACGGTTTTAAACCGTGGATATAGGCCCAAAAACCGTGGATATGGGTTATATCCATAGTTTCCACAACTATGGATGGTATTGGCATGGCTGTAGGGTGAAACCTATATCCACTGTTCCAAATTGAGGATATATCCGTATAGACACTGTTTGAACCGTGGCTATAGCCCTATAGCCACAAATTCCAACCGTGGAAACAACCCTAAAGCCATAGTTTTCAACCAGTGGCATTGGCTAAAATCACTCATCTCTTATAGCCACAGTTAGGAACCATGGATATAGACCTACATCTACACTTTAAAACAGTGTCTATAGGCCTACACATTTCGTAAAAAACCAGCACAATTTAGGTGGTGCTGGCCCCTTGCATCCTCCCCACCACCCATGCAAATCTCCCCCACTCCCCCTTGCACCCCACATGCACCTTAAATCCCCCCATGAACCCTTCCCACTGCATTCCCCCTTCCCACCCTGGATAGACCCCATTCACCCCCTGGATAGACCCCCCTCCTGGACACCCCCTCCCTCTTGGAAACCCCCCTTGATAGACCCCCCCCAAGGGTAACCCCACCCGGACAGTATCCCTCCCCCCTGCTGGACACCCCTTGAACTACCCCTGCTAGACACCCCCCTCGACAGACTCCCCCCCCCTCTTGGACACCCCCTCTCTCATAGACAGACCCCCAGGAAAACCCCATCCAAATAACAGCCCCCCAGAAAGCAGCCCCCGCTAGACCCCCCCCCCCCCCAACAGACCCCCTTCCTAGACACCACACTCCCTCCTAGAAACCCCCATAGACAACCCCACCCGAACAGCAGCCACCCCCCCAGACATCACCCCCTGGACAGACCCCCCTAGAAACCCACCTGGACAGACCCCCAGGACAACCCCACCCCGGACAGCAGCTCCCCCTACTGGAAAACCCTCACACCACCCCATATTGGACACCCCCCCAATATGGGACACCCCTCCCTCCGGGAAACCCCCTTGGACAACCCCACCTGGATATTAGCCCCCCCCCTCTTACACCCCCATGGACAGACCCCCTACTGGACACTGCCCATCTCTCATGGAAACCCCCATGGACAACCCCAACGAGACAGCTGCCCCCACCCCCTCTTGGAAACCCCCCTGGATAGACCCCCCCAGGGAAACCCCACCCGGACAGCTGGCCCCCTTGTTGGACAACCCTTGCACCACCCCTACTAGACACCCCCTTCTGGACACCCCCTCCCTCCGGGACAGCCCTCAGACAGTTTCCCCCCCTCCACCCCCCTAGAAAGACCCCCTCCACTCCCCTGGATATACCCTCCCTGACAGACCCCCCTCCCTACTGGAAACCGCCCTGGACAGAACCCCCCCCGGACAGCACCCCCCCTGCTGGACACCCCTTGCACCACCACTACTGGACACCCCCCACCCCACTGCACAACCCCACTTGCACCCCCCCTCCCCCCCTCACACCTGCAAACCCCCACCATACACTCCCACTGCACATACCCCCACAGTTAGACCCCCCCCCCCCCACCCGGCAGCCCACTGCACAACCCCCCATGCACCCTACCCTACACCCCCCTGCACACCTTCACAACCCCACTGTATAGCCCTGCACAACCCCCCAAACCCCGTGCACCACCCATTTCAGGTGGAATTTTGGAATGGCACTAAAATAGGAATGATGGTTATTAGAACCATGGTTGTTTCTATTCAAGAATTGGAGTATGTTTTGTGTTTTTTGTCAGTCCTCAATGGATGTTCAGAATGTGTGCAAGCAAAGTGATCATACAGTTCAAGCGGACAACAATATTGAAGGTGGAACTATTCTCCATTTTTTGCCATATTTTTGGCCCTCAAAATCAAAAAATGAAGACACTGATTGTTGGTGAAATGAGGTGCGCGGAAAGATTAAGTCCGTCACAAAAAGGTGGGCCTTGTGAGAAATATTTGGGTGATGCGCGAAAAATAGTGTGGTGCGTGAAATAATTGAGCAATAATTTTCGCGCAAATGGTGTTTTGGAATCATAATGACGAAAAATATAAAAAGCATGAGCTGTGCGAAAAAAGTGGAGATGTGAAAGAAATATTTCATGGCGAATGAGAGGTTTTTCACTCCACATGGTGTTTTGCGCACGGGGGTCTGAGATGCCTATAAATAAGAGGTGACCCCCCTCATTCCGTACGATTTAAGACTTAGAAAAGATTTGAGGTCTCATGTATGTAAAAGGTTCGAGTAAAGGGTGCTGTGGGAAAATGTCCGAGTTGAGAAAATAGTTCTAGTTGCGCCAAAAAGGTTAGGCTATGCGAAAAAACAGACATTTCCTGAAAAATTGGATGTTGCGTGAAAAAAACTGAGCTGCGCGAAAAAGGTGTGGCGTGTAATGCTGCACATAAAGGAGGTCATTGTGTGAAATAATTTTCCACACCAAAATCAAGTATTTCGTGCCAAAATCATATATTTCTTGCAAATGGAGGGAGTTGTGCAAAATCATCAGTATACCATGTTTGCACGTTTTTGATTATTTGGTTCAATGGTTATGTGCATTCAAGTGCATCAAATCTGGATTTTGATGCATGTAGAGTCTAATGCTAAGAAGAGGCAAAGACTTCAATGAAAATATAATGAAGAGACCTTCACGTCTATAAACTGATTAGGACATTACCCAAGGCAATGAGCCAGGGGGAGTCAATGAGAGTGACCCGAGGGACAGAGTGGGCTATCCCTAAACAGTTGTAAAGGTTGTGAGCCTGAGATAGAGTGACTATTCCCAAACCTTTTTAGTCCACAACTATTGAAGAATAATATAATTTGGTACGAACAACAACCTATCGGCATATGCTCCTTGGACGTAGCCCTTAGTGGTGAACCATGTAAAAAGTGTTGTGTCATATTTTTGCATGTGATTGTTTAACTTCTTCTCATATCCATCATACATGTTAAACTAGTTCATACCAATGTGGGAACAATATCCATAAGTTTAAAAGAAAAAGTTGTCAACCTGATTCACCCATCCCCTATCATGGTGTCCAGGGGTCCTACAAGTGGTATAAGAGGGAGGTTATTGGTGTTTGATCTATAATTTTTCGTCATGGAGAATGTTGTCAATGCTTGGGGAATCCCTCTTTTAGATGGAAGTAATTTTCATATTTGGAAGAACAGAATGAGATATTATTTATGATTTCTAGGAATGGAGGTCCTCTTTTCTAATGTCCAAGGAATACATGTTACTGATCCAACAGGTCTTGCTATGACTCATGAAGACATAAATGTTCTTGATGCAGATGCTAATGCTCAGAATGTTATCACTGGAACTTTTTTTGATCAGATCTATCTTAATGTGATGAGTTGCACCTCAGAATATTCTATCTTTGATAAACATGAAAATATATATGAAGGAGATAAAAAGTGAGGGAGGAAAAACTTCAAGTCCGGCACAACATGTTTGCTGATCTAAAGATGAATCCTGATGAGAATGCAGATTCTTATTTCAATTGAATCACTGAAGTAGTGGGATAAATTCAAGGGCATGGAGAGGAAATCAGAGACATTGATATCGTAAATAAAATCATGAAAATACTTTCACATATGTAAAATGAAAATTTTTTATCCCTTGAAGAAGGTGATCTATATAAACTATCTTTGGATGATCTGCTAAGTAGTCTAATGGAATATGAGATGAGAGTCAAACCCGAAGAATCTACGACTCGTGTTAGGAAGGAAATGGCATTCAAAGCCATGGAAAAAATGAAAATTTCATAAGATAGTGGTGGTGAAGATGATGAGTAAAAATAAATTCTTTCTCTCATCGCCATGAAGAAGAAGAAGGTAAAAGGTAAATTTAAAGTTAAGCTATCTATGGAATGTTTTCATTGTGGAAGAGTTGGGAACATTTCCTCTCAGTGGCAATGACAGTTTGATGATGATGAGAGCGAAGAAGAAGACATCGAGAAGCCTCAGAAAATATTTTTAAATAAGGGAGACTTCAAATCAGGAATGAAAATACAGAATAATTTTTTTTTTCTTTAATGAGGATGATGATAATATTGAATTTTGTGAAGAATTAGAACCTGAATTTAAAACCGGAAACCATGCTTCCATGATGGCTACCATTGAAAAGTCAGAACCCTTTATCAATAAAGGTAGAGATAATCTGATTACTCCTAATGGTGATCCAAATATTCAAATTAATGTTGAATTTACCAATATTGAAAATAAATCTAAGAGATACAATAGGTGGAAGGAAATAATGGAAGAATCAACAGAATTTGTTGATGATCTTGAAGCATAAATTGAATGACTATAAGAACTATTGAGAGTTCCAGTCATCAATACTTGAAATCACTAATGATGATGTTGATCTAAAGATTATAATTGAAGAACAAGAAAAGGTCATAAATTATATTTCATCCATAATGGGAGAGAAGTCCAAGACCATTGAGGGTCTCGAGGAAGAAGTTGTTACTCTTATGAGTAAATTTGAATGTCAATCAGCCACAAATGAGGGTAGAAAGAAAATTCATTTTGGAAGATTCTCATATTTAGAATTACTGGAAAGATCCAAGTGTGGTTCATATGGGGTTGGAAAAATCTTGAGTGATCAAAGACCCTCTTTCATGGGAAAGAGTGGAATTGGCTGTGAAGCTGGGACATCAAGTGCTGGAAGTGAAGAGAGCCTGAAGAAAGACAAAATAAATTTTAGACATGTTTAAATGTTTCTTGAAGTGATGAAAAGGAGACCATAGATCCAAAAAAAATGAATAACTGAATATTATCCTAATACTTTTGGAAATGATAGGGAATCCAACTATTCTATCAAGGAAGAATGCGTGATGACAAATTCAAGTGAGAAGACATTTCCTCTCATGAAGTGTCAGTTCAGTGGCTATCTGGGCCATATGGTGTCACATTGTGAAGAGGCAAGGAGCTACTTAAATGGGGATGATCTTGGACATCAACAAAGGAGACTAACTTTATATCCTCCATCTTATATAATAAAGAGTTTCTATGGATACTGTTTTCATTTCTCTAACTTTGGCCATAAAGCTATGTATTGCATACATAGATTCGATAGGAAAGATTCATATAAGTCTCAAATATGGGTCAATATTCACCTTCCTGATGGTAATGATCTCACAAACATGTTTTCTCCTCTGGAAGAAGATTATGGGTATGGAGAATCATATTATGAGGAAGAAATAATTAGAAGGCCATCAATATCATATACTCAATCCAATATCTCTTGGAAAGAAAAAAAGAAGATCGAGAAATCCAATATTAAAGAAGTAGCCTTCAAATATACAAAGAAAAGCAACACCTAGATTCTTGATCATGGATTTCTTCACATATGACAGGAAATTCATACCTTTTGAATAACCTTAAAAAAAGTTGATGAAACAATGAGGTTTGGTAATGATGGTGCTTTGAAGAATAAAGGATGTGGGAATACTGCTCTCGCCAATAGAGAGCCGAAGAAGACTGATGTTCTTTATGTGGATGGTCTACGCCACAATCTCCTTAGTGTGAGTCAACTCAATGAATCATGGATCATAGTAACATTCAATAAAAAAGGTGCACTGTAAATGAAAAAACAAGGAATTATATTATGATAGGTTGTAGAACTGTTGGAAACTTATATCAGGGTAATAGCAATGTAAACTCTTTCTATTTGTCTGTTGAAGAAGAAAACAACCTCTGACATCGAAGGCTAGGGCACATTAACCAACAAGACATTGAAAAGATACCTAAGATGAAGATTTTCATGGATATCCTCTTACTGAAATGTGAACGGGAAAAGACTTGTGATGCTTGTATAAGAAGGGGGATAGAATATAATTCAGATCGACCAAAGAAGAAAAGGGCATCATACCTTCTTGATCACATCCATGCAGACGTATGTGGCCAGATATATGTTTCTAGAACTCATGTAGAATGGTACTTCATTATTTTCATTGGTGCTTATAGTAGAATGTATTTTGTAATGGTTATTCATAGGAATCGACATGTACTTGATTGAATGAAAACTTATCAATGGATTGTCGAGAATGATACTGGACAGACAATAAAAGTCATGTGATCTGATAATGAAGGGGAATCCATGTCCATCGAGTTTGTGAATTACCTAGAAAACATGGAATACAATATGAGGTAGCTGTTGTGAGAACACCAAATCAAAATGGAGTTTTTGAGCGCTGGAATCGACATGAAAATAATATGGCTAGGACTATGCTAATTGAGAGTTGTATCTCTCACCATTACTAGAATGAAGCCGTTGAAGCTACATTGCACATTCAGAATAGAACGGGGATTTATATGGGAGAAACGAAGACACCATATGATTTTTGGCATGCAAGGAATCCTTCATTAAAATACTTTCGTGTTTTCAGAAGAAAATGTTTCATCCGAAATTAATAATGAAATCATGGGATGTTTGGAGACAATGCTGATGAAGTAATTTTTAGTGGGTATCCAATGAACAGCAAATACTACAAGTGTTTCAATAAAATATTAGGATGGATTGTGGAGAGAAATGATGTTAGGATCATGGAAGAGAAAACAAAAAATTCTTCAAGGATTTCATATTCTGATATGATAGAGAGTGAGGAATAAAGTGAACGTGGAGAAAATAAAAATACAGAAATAGACGAAAGTGTTCAAAACACTCAGTAGTCACATCATGAAATTGACTTAGAAGAAAAATCTGAAGAAGAATCCTTGGATGGATAAAATTCAACTGAACCACACATGAGAAATAAAAGACCTGAGATTGATCCATCTAACATAATTGTAGATAGAAGTGCACCAACCCAAATAATAAGAATGATAAACAACACACAATCTGCATTTCTGTCAGTTGTGGAGCCATCCTCATTTGAAGAACCTGCAAAGGATGAATCATGGGTGAATGCCATGAATGAATATTTAGATCAGATTGACAAGAACCAGACATGGGATCTAGTCAATAGACCCAAAAGTTACAATGTGATTGGTACAAAATGGATCTTCAAGAATTTTTTTGATGAGCATGGAAGTGTTATCAGTAAAAAGACACGACTGGTATGTAAAGGATACTCTCAGATTGAAGGTGTTGATGTTGAAGAAACGTTTTCTCCAGTGGCTATACTGGAGTCAATCAGGGTTTTATAAACCATGGTACTCCAAAGAGGATATAAAGTATATAAAATAGATGTCATGACCACATTTTTGAATGGTGTACTTGAAGAAGAAGTCTATATTGAACAACCTATGGGTTTTCTTCTTGGTAGTGATGAAACAAAGGTTTGAAAACTAAAGAAGGCTCTATATGGTTTATAGCAGGCTCCAAGAGCATGATATTACAACCTGGACTCTTATCCCAAGAAACTGGAATTCAAAAGAGGAGGAGTGGATCACAATATACATGTGAATAATTATTCTAAAGATCAGTTCATGGTTCTATTCCACATTGATGACATTATTTTTGGTGGAAGCAGACAGAAATCAGGGGATGAATTTTCCAATCACATGAAATCATTATTTGAAATGTCTTTGATTGGGGAGCTCACATATTTCATGGTAATGCTGGTGATTCAAAATAAGGATTACACATTCATTTCTCAAGAAACTATGCAAGATAGTTGCTGAAGAAGTTTAATATGCATGACTCCAAACCAATGTTAACTCCGATTGCAGTTGGAACAAAACATGGAAAGCATGAGGATGGGACCTATGTAGATCCCACCATGTACATGAGGATAATTGGGACCCTACTATACCAGACAGTGACACGTCCAGATATTGTCTTTTCCACATGTCTAGCGGGCCACTTTCAGAGTAATCCAAAGGAGGAACATATGGCAGCTGTAAAAAGAATCATGATATATATTCAATGTACTCGCAATTGTGGCTTAAACTTTTCTAAAGGAAGGGACAATGAATTATCATCATTTTCTGATGCTGACTGGGCTGGCGTTATAGTGGGCAGAATGTCCACCAGTGGTCGAGAAATCTATATTTGGAATAAATGTGTTGGCTGGTTAAGCAAGAAACAAGAAAGTACTTCTATTAGTACTATTGAAGCTGAGTATATCTCTTCCACAAAGGAATGCACTAAACTGCTATGGATGAAGCAACAACTAGAATATATTGGTGATGAGGTAAAGCAACCAATAGTGATTTACTGTTATAATAAGAGTGCAATTGATCTTACGAACAATCTGGTTTAGAATTCTCGTACAAAAAATTTTCAAATCAGGTATCACTTTATCAAACAGAATGTTGAGCAAAGCATGATTAGAATTGATCATGTGGGAACTGATGAACAAGTGGCTGGTATCCTGACCAAGCCACTATCAGCAGCTGTGTTTGAGAAACATCGGTTGAACATCGGTGTTCAACCACCTCCCAATGCATAAAGATGTTTCGAAATACCCATCTCCCCTTTTATGTTTATTGCTTTTATTATTTTTCTGGATTTAGTGTAGGTTTATGGGGGAGATACTATCTAGGGGGTGTATTGAGTTGTTCAATGAGAAAATACCGATCATTGGGTTTATTCCCAATGGTGGAGAAAGAATAATTTCAGGACATGTTTGGTATTATGATGATATTTCTTGGAATACATTGGACATGAAATGCTTCTAGGAATATTTAAGGGAATTGTCTTGGAGTTATTGAGAATTCCAAAACACGGGATCCCAATTCACAATTCCCCTCTTGTTTTCTACACTGAGAATCACTCATGTAGACTTATAGTGTTGGATGAGTTGATTCTAGCGTTTTTTCGATTTCATGTGGATGATTATATATTGAATTTATTTGGTGATTTCCAACAAACCCAAATGGGGAGATTGTTGGAACCATGGTTGTTCTATGCAAGAATTAGAGTATGGTTTTGTTTTTTGTCAATCCTTGGTGGTAGTTCAGAATGTGTGCCAAAAAAGTGATCATAGAGTTCAAGTAGACAACAATATTGAAGGTGGCGCTGTTCTCCAGTTTTTTCCAAATTTTTGGGCCCCAAAATCGAGAAATGAAGACAAAGATTTTTGGAGATAGGAGTTGCGCGCAAAGAAGAAGTGTTTCACAAAAAATGTTTGCCCTGCGAGAAATATTTGGGTTATGCGCAAAAAAAGCGTGGTGTGAAAAATAGTAGAGAGTTTCTTTTTAAGCAAATGCTGTTTTGGAATCAGAATGTCGAAAAATGTAAAAGGCATTGGCTGCGCGAAAAATGTGGAAGTGTGTGCGAACTATTACGTGCCAAATGAGAGATTGTTCGTGCCATAAGTGGTTTCTGCACGCGGGGGTGTGAGACGCCTATAAATAAGATGTCACTCCCTCATTCCGTATGGTTGAAGACTTAGAAAAGATCTGAGTTCTCATGCATGTTAAAGTATCCCGTAAAGGTAGTTGCACGAAAATGCCTGAGTTGTGCGAAAAGTTCGAGTATAGTGAAAAAAGTTAAGGTGTGCGAAAACACAGACATTGCACGAAAAATTTGAGGTTGTGTGAAAAACATCGAGCTGCGTGAAAAAGGTGTGGCGCATGAAACTACAAATAAAGGATGTTGTGGCATGAAATATTTTTCCATGCCAAAATCAAGAATTTTGCACCAAAGTCAGATATTTCGCGCAAAAGGTGGGAGTTGTGTGAAATAATCAGTATACCATGTTTGCGAGTTTTTTATTATCTGGTTCAGTGGTTCAGTGCATTCAAGTTCATCATTTCTGGACTTCGATGCAAGTAGAGTCTCGTGATAAGTAGAGTCAAAGAATTCAATGAAAATCTATTGAAGATAGATTCACATCTATAAACTAATTGGGAATTTACCGAAGGCAGTGAGCCCGAGGAGTCAATGGGAGTGACCGGAGGGATGCAGTGGGTTATCCCTGAACAGTTATAAAGGCAGTGAGCCTGGGAGAGAGTGACTGTTCCCGAAACATTATAATACACAACTGGTGAAGAAAAGTATAATTTGGTACGAACAAAAACATGTCGGCATGCACTCCTTGGACGTAGCCTTTAGTGGTGAACCAAGTAAAAAGTTTAGTGTCATATTTTTGCATGTGATTGTTTGACTTCATCTCATATCCATCATACATTTTAAACTAGTTCCAACAAATGTGGGAACAAGATCAATCAGTCTAAAAGAAAAAGTTGACAAAATAGTTCACCCCTCCCCTCTCAGGGTGTCCTGGGGTCCCACAAGTGGTATCAGAGGGAGGCTTCTGGTGTTTGATCGTTACTTTTTTATCATAGATATTTTTTTTCAATTCTAGAGGTATCCCTCTCTTCAATGGACGTAATTTTAAGATTTGGAAGAACAAAATGAGATCTCATTTAATAATTCTAGGAATTGAGTTCCTCTTTTCTACTGTTCACAGAATACATGTTATTGATCCAACAGGTCTTGCTATGACTGATACAGACAGAAAAGTTCTTGATGCAGATGCTAATTCTCAGAATGCTATCACTACGGCTCTTTCTAATCAGATCTATCTAAAAGTGATGAGTTGCACCTCAGAAGAGTCTATGAGGGATAAACTTTAAAATATATGTGAATGAGATAATAAAGTTATGGAGGTAAAACATCAATTCCTTCACAATAGGTTTGAAAATCTAAATTTGCATCTTGGTGAGAATGCATATTCTTTTTTCAATCAAATCACTAAAGTAGTGGGAGAAATTCGAGGGCTTGGAGAGGAAATTAGAAACATTGATATCATAAAGAAAATCTTGTGAAAACTTCCTCTTATGTACAGTGGAAATGTGACAACCCTTGAAGAAAGAGATCAATCTAAACTATCTCTAGATGATCTACTATGCAGTCTAGTGGAATATGAGTTGAGAGTCAAACCTGAAGAATCTACGACTCATGTTAGGAAGGAAATGGAATTCAAAGCCATTAAAAAAATGAAAATTTTAGAAGATAGTGGTTGTGAAGATGATGGGGAAAAAGAAATTAATTCTCTCATCACCAAGAAGCTGATGAAGGGAAAAGGTAAATTTAATGTTAAGCTACCACTGGCATATTTTTGTTGTGGAAGAGTTGGGAACATTGCCTCTTAGTGCGAAAGAAAGTTTGACGATGATAAGAGTGAAGCAGAAGACATCGAGAAGCTTTAGAAAATATTTTAAAAAAAGGGAGACATAAAATATGAAATTAAAATACAGATGAAGAGTTTTGTCTTTTGTGAGGATGATTATAATATTGAAATTTTTTAAGAAGAAGAACCCGAATTTAAAACAGGAAACCATGCTTCAATGATGGCTACCATTGAAAAGTCAGAACCATCGATCAATAAAGGAAGAGATAATAAGATTACTCCTAATGGTGATCCCAAGATTCAAATTATGGTTTCCTTTTCGAATCTTGAGAATAAATGAAAGAGATGAAAAAAGTGGAAGGAAATGGTGGAAGAATCAACAGAATATGTTGATGAGATAGAATCAGAAATTGAATGACTAGAAGAACTAGTGAGATTTCAGTCTTTAATCCTTGAAAGCACTGATGGCATTGTGGATCTAAAGAATATAATTTAAGAACAAGAAAAGGTCATAAATTATCTTTCTTCCATAATAGTATAGTATTCCAAGACCGTTGAGGGTCTCGAGGAAGAAGTTGTTACTCTTAAGAGTAAAATTGAATGTCAATCAGCCAAAAATAATGGAATGAACAAAATTCATTTTCGAAGATTCTCAGATGCAGAATTACTGGCAAGATCCAAGTGTGTTTCGAATGGGGTTGGAAAAATCATGAGTGGTCAAAGACCCTCTTGCATGGGAAAGAGTGAAATTGGCTATGAATTTGAGACATCAACTGGTTGAAGTGAAGAGAGCCAGAATAAAGACAAGATGATAGTTGGACATGTTGAAACGTTGCATGAAGTGCTGAAAAGGAAACCCTTGATCCAAACAAAAAGAAGAACTGAAAATTATCCTCATACTTTTATAAATGACAGGAAATCCAACTATTCTCTCAAGGAAGAAGGAATGATGAGAAATTCAAGTGAGAAGACCTTTCCACTCATGAAGTGTTAGTTCAGTGGCTATGTAGGCCATAAGATGTAATACTACGAAGTGTCAAGGAGCTACTTAAATTTAGATGATCTGGGACATCTAAAAAAGAGACTAACATTATATACTTGATCTTATATAATAATTAGTTTATATGGATAATGTTTTCATTTCTCTAACATTGGTCATAATGCTATGTTTTGCAGACAGATATTCAATAGGAGAGATTCATACAACTCTCAGAGACGGGTCAATATTCACCCGCCTGATGGTATTGTTCTCACAATCATATTTTCTCCTCTGAAAGAAGATTATGGGTATGAAAAATCTAATTATGTGGAAGAAATAATTACAAGGCCATCAACATATTATACTCAATCAAATATCTCTTGTAAAGAAAAGAAGAAGATCTAGAAATCCAATCTTGAAGAAGTAGCATTCAAAGCTACAAAGAGCAGCAGTACCTGGATTCTTGATTGTGGATGCTCTTCATATATGACAGGAAATTCATACCTTTTGAAGATAATTAAAAATAAAGTTGATGGAACAGTGAGGTTTGGTAATGATTGTGCTTTGAAGATTAAAGGTTGTGGGAATACTTCTCTCGCCAATGGAGAGATGAAAAAGACTGAAGTTCATTATGTGGACGGTCTACACCACAATCTCCTCAGTGTGAGTCAACTATATGCCTGCTCCCACCAGTGAGTTGGGATGCCCCCATGGCTATACATGATGAAGAAATTATAGTCCACATCCATTCATAATCCCCATCAACCATTATCTCTCAATAGAGGCACCCTGGTAGCTTCCATGGGTAAGCCACATCAATAATTGTCAATCCATTGCAGCACCCTAGCATATTTCACGCGTAATCCCCATTAACCAATCTTCATGGGCACACTTATTCACTATGACCATCAGGTTTTTCATTGCCTCTTGTTTCTCACACTGAGCATGAATCAGATGAGAATAGAGTAAAGAGTAAACATGAAAACCTCTTTCAGATGACAACAACACATAATCCCCATTCTCATTAAATCGAATGAAATGAACATTGACCCTTTCCCTTTTCAATAAGGTTTTTTAGGAAAAATCTTTGAAGTTCAATACCATCCCCCATTGGTCCAGAATACTTCATTTCAGTCCACCCTTGTCCCTCATGACAATAAACTATATGCTCCTTCCATCCCACATGATGTCATACTGTATTCTTTTGAACTATGTGGGTTTTGTTATTTGTCGTCTATATAGGTTATAGAGGAAAACTCCATGAGTTTCAATTACTTACAATGCTAAACCTTTTTGTTCCCTTTTTTTGATTCCACCACCTATATCCTCCCTTAGTGGTGTCTAGATTAGCAATCATGGTGTGACAACTTCCCCTTATGGGACACAATATCCTAAGTCCACTCTCATTTGGATTTCTGACCAATCCAATTGGTGTTTCCCATTATGGGGTGAAATCTCCCTGATCCTCCCTCTACTGTGTGCAGTTCAGCCTTCAGGGTGTGATACCATCCATGTTTGGGACACACCAACCTGGGTTCACTCTTTTTGGGCACTCTAATCATTCCACCCTCTAAATATCTAAGGTGCACCCTCCTAGGATCGCACCTTCTTGATCCACCCTTAATGGTATCTAGATGAATCTTATCAGTCACTGAAAGACATTAATGTCATGGAATACCCTGGGTTAAACATGAGAAGATGAGGAAAAGCTCAGGTACATTCTTTTTTAATACAATTCATTGCACTTGATGTTAGATGCCTCAAGTTTTTTACCCTCACGAATCTCTAAAATGAGGAAGAATATTTGTGGCCGATTTCAAAATAATCATAGATTCACCGACCTTTTTAATGTTATCATCTTCTCCGATCGAACATTGATGACCTGTCAAGACCATATGGAATGTCCTGACAAAATCAATGAAATTAACCATCGTCCACACCGATTTATCACCAAGAAGAGTTTCATGAACAATGTCTTAATCATTAAGGGAGACCCGAATTAGGGAACAAATTCAAAGGAAGAATAAATGGAAGGAGATACCAACATCCCATCAACAATATTTAATAAAGAAGAAAACTTTCCTAAATAAGCAACAGATTCCACCCTCCTTTAGAAAGCTAAAAAACAGGGAAATAGATAGCATGTACCAAAAGATAGATGTGCTCACCCCCGAAAAAGAATTAGAAACAATATCAAAATAAATTAGATAATTATCTCTAGCAGTGAGAAGTGGTAGTGGAAGAAGAATTACATGTGTTTATGAGGTGGTAGTCCGTCACACACAATATTGATAGTTTCATTTCCCATTTGATGGAATAAAAGGTGTATATAGGTAATGAAATTAATATAATAAATTATAATTATATATTAGATAATATTGTTATTATATCTTCCTATTTTAAAAATATTTTATGGAAGTGGAAGAACAAATAATATTAAAAACATATGGTTAATAATTTTAGATGTTCTTTGAAGAACCTAATTAGGTTTTTACAAAAATCATTTTTTGGAGGTCGACATGATAAAATTAATAATATAAAATATTGTAAAGGATTTAGGGATGATACTTGTCGATGGATTATCAGAACCATATTCTTTTGGAAGTGTGAAGATGAGCAGATTAGTGGTTCCCTTTTATATGCGGGGGAGAATACACACATTTAATTTTTGAAAAGATAATTATGTACCTATAATTTTAACATGAATGAAGGATAAAAATGGATATTTATCAAACTATATATGATATAAATTTGGTCTATAATCACAAAATTATAGTTTTAAAAGCATTCACATCATTTTACCCCTTAACTATATTGTTTAAAGCATGGTAAACCCGTTTTATCCTTAACTACAGAACATAATATTTAGTATTTTTAATATTAATATTGAAAAAAATTGTGTTTAATTTATTTTATAATATTTTTTTGTTTCCAAATATGGAACCAATTTTACAAAATTCCATTCAAATAAATGAAAAAAAGTAAAATTAAAATAAACTGACATATGCAACAAAAACGAGATTTTCCAATGAGATTCTTTTCATATGTATATAATGTTTTGTTATAAAATTCAATAGAAATTTGGGTAAAATTACCAAAATTAATTTAATAATAAAAATAACTAAACTAATTGTACTTTTAATTTTTTTAAACCATATGTATATTTTAATATTCTTCAAATGAAGATATAATTTTCTAATAAAACTATTATTTTATAAAAATCAAAGTAAAATTAACCATTTTAGACAAATATGAGAAATTTAATCTAAGATAATTTGTCATGATAATTAAAAAAAATATTTAAATTATTTAACATATTTGTTATTAATGATTCAAAAATTAATTTTACTATTTGTTCACTTAAAAAAATAAAAATCATTTTTTTAGAAAAGTAATTTTGAAGCAGATAATGAATTTAATAATAATTAATTACTTATTTATAATTTTATTATTTATCTTAATATTTTAAACAAAACTATAGCAATGGGGTTTTTCTTATTAATACCAAAATATTTAAACACTAGGTTATAATGATCTTGTTAAAATAATAATATTAATATAAGATCATACTTCCTTTAAACACAGTGATGCATGTAAATAAATCTATAAGGAATTAAATTTCTTTGAAATAAATATATTTAAAAAAAAATTATGGTGTTAAATTATATCCCACTTAAAATTAACATATGCATAAAAATTCATCATTTTGATATGAAAATTTGAATATAATTCTCCCACATGGGTTCCTTAGTTCATATGCAACTTTTTCAAATTGGTAGGTTCACCATATAACCTTAATCATTTGAGAAGTCTTGTTTCATATAACATTATATCTATGTTATAGAATAACTATTGGTTATTCATTATTTGAATGATCATTATCTATGGGTAAGACCTCTGAGATAATTACATGTGAAGTATTAGGTATGTTCTTCCTCTGGAAAGCTACACAGAACACACTAATGACTTGTTAGAGGTTCAGTGGAAGTAATAAGTTATAAGGAACAATACATACCCAATCAAGAATGTTAATGGGTAAAATATACATATGTATTAAAATTAATTTATTTTTTAATATAATAATCATATTCCATTGAGAAATTTTTAGAAACACTTTGTCATAGACTAAAAATTCCATAACTAGTCGATGATTATCTTCCTAACATTTCTGTTATCTTATTACTAAACTTATGTGTTGCTGAATGGATATAAACTTCTATATATTTTTATCTACTTTCTGGGATCAAAATATATTTCTTTCTATAATTAGATATGAATATTTTTGGGTTCTACAATATTTTATGTACATAGACTCATGAGTAGCCATCTGAATGCCCAAGTGAAATATATTGTTGTATAAAAACGGAACAAGAATATATTGATGATACCAACAACATTGTAAATACATAGAAAAATACATAGACATACCAACTATGTTTCAAATTATTTTCATGGAATTACCATCTATTTTTGGATTATATGTTGTACTAAAACTCAACACTATATCTATTTTTTTAATGACATCACTATATCATGGAGGTAAAACTCAGATCTAGATAAGATACAATGGAAGGTTTTAATCCTTACAACATTACCACATAATTAATGTATATCATTGAAAAATGACCATGACAGAAAAATTCTTAGATATTGATGAGGTGTTATACCTATGAATGTTGATAAACTAAAACCCGTATAACAATAAAACATTTAGGTGTTTTCAGGATTCTGATTAGAAAATACATAGTGATGTTTTCCCATTTTAATTCTCGAATGGGTCATGGTTTTATCATATCCTTATAATTTTTTCTCATAGACTTAACTTCATAACATACATAAAACTGAAATACATATTCTTAAATATCTAACTTCTAATCACCCCACCAAAAAAATTCATTCATATATCTATATATCTTCATATATACAGGGTGAATAAAAATTGAGAACTATGAGCATGTTCTAATAACATAGACATCAAATATGGTATGGATGTAACCCATAACTGGTTCCTGATTTTTAGAATTCCATAATAGTTTTGGTTAATCTCAAGAGCTTTTATGAACTTGTTCTATATTTCTATATCATACTTCTATTCCTCTTTAATCATTATTTGGATAGATGATTGAAAACAAATATTACAAATATATGATTTATACTGTGCTATCATGATTTCGAAATACATAATTTATAAATAAATAAATGTTGGATATTTTATGATATTCATTATATATAAGATAGAATGATCATTTTAACTAAAACCTTCAAACACTTTTTCAATTTCACCATGGAGGTAATATATTGAGTTTTTAAAAACATTAATCAGTTCCAACCATTTTCCCTAGTTCATATTCAACTCCTTCTATGTGAATATATAATTTAATCTATTATGATCAGTATATATATCACACATTTCTATATTAATAAATTACTCCGAATCATAATGTAAAAAAACCATATCTAATTCCAAATCATTAGTTGGATAATCTTTATCTAGAACATATGATTGTTGTGAGGCATATGCTATAACCATATCATTTTTAGCTCTAATGGTTATATCAAAGACAAAAAAAAATGATAGAATAATAAATGTAATATTTTTCTGTCACTTAATTTATACTAACCAAATCATAACATAGGAATTGGAAGGCATTTCACACTTATTTCCTGTCAGTTATGGGATCAACCCCCGCGACCACACTAGATGTGAATAATTTACCTATTTACTAAACAATATTAATATAATTCTTATAATGACTTAATAAATATGATGAAAATCCTAAAAACCCATTAAATCTGAAAATTAATATTAACCATGAATGTTGTCTATGACATTAATCTCATGAAAGGACAAGCCTTCTGAATACAATATAATATGTTGAACCTAATAGATATATATACATTATTCCAAATAAATGTCTCCCACAATGTCATTAATCACATTAAAATACCATCACTAAGAACATTAATGGGGTGTCTATTACAATGTTTCTAGGATAAATATTAAACTAATAAACCTGTTATGGTATACATAACTTTTATGTTGATCTTTCATGGTTACATATATACTTCTAAAAGATAATTCAACCTTTATTCGAAAAACTATATATTATCATATAAAAAAATTATAGTGGGATATTTTTTCAATCCTTGCATTTAAACAATATCAAATGTGAATTCATTAATCAGGATTCCATGTAGAGAGAGATAATCAATTCTCATATTCAGAAATAATTTCACTAATCGATGACTAATAATATTTGTCTATAACATATTCATTCAAACCCCAATATGAAATTCATTACACCAAAGTTGAGGATAAGTGTTTCTTAATTATGATGATTCACAAAAAGAATTGTTATTTAATTATATTTCACTTTATCATTTTCCATGATATATTTTTATAGATTATTATCCTCATTACACATTTTATTAGGGCATTGATTCCCATAATTCCCAAACTCATTGCACATGATGAACTAGAGTGCGGGTTGTGTATTTTTTGAAGCATTCTCTATTTTTATTTAGTTTCTACCTTCTTCCCATCACATCATAATTCAACCACATGATAAATTTTTTTCCACACATAAAACATCTACTAATCCATTTAAGATAGCAGTCACCATCTTTCCTTCCACACTTTGTTCATAAAATTCAATTTTTTTTTCTTATATCGATGTTATTTAGAATTTAATTTTAACTAAATACTACATTTCTTTTCATAATGACATGGTTGATGCGAAAATAAAATATAAATTTTAATATTTAATGATATGTTATTTTCTATTGATGTCTCTTATGAACAATCCCCTTTAGAAATTAATTTAAACCACTGATAAATCAATCAACATTACATGAATGTTGGATGATTTTATGAAAAAGTATACCTAATATGAATAGTCAAATTTTATTCATAGGATCCAAAAATATACATAATCCTTACGTCTTATCTCAATAAATTACTTATCTATTTTTGTATGATTAGTAAGATGAAATTACATAGTTTAAATTGGTTGTTAAACTCGTCCCAATCAATGGTGTAAATTTGTTCATGTTTCCACATATTCGTGATAAGTGTCCCCAATTTATCCACTTTTAATTAAAAATTATATTCAATATAAATTAAATTTTCATTGAACAACCCCCATAGAATTAAGAATATATTTTCAAAGGTACTGATCCCTTCCTCATGATACATGTGGATTATAAGAACAATTAAAAGAAAGGTTTTATTGTAACAACCTAATATCTTATTAATGAAATTTCTCTTATTATAATTATTTTATATAGTACTAATCACATTAAAAAACATTAATAACACAATATAAATATTGAAAATGTAGAGTGAATGAAATTTGATGTATTTCTGGATGTTAAGGAACCCATAGGGATTAAATAGTAACCTGACATTTGGAATAGTAATGAGACACTTATGAATAATAAACCTAAAAATGGAATTGTAATATCACCTATTAAGGTATAAGTAAAATATAACCATCTTATAAATTGTATTATGATACAATTATATCATATTATAAATAAATAAATATTACAAAAAATATTAATTTTGTGTTGTTATTTTTAAAATTAATAACTATAAAATCACAATTTTATAAATAATTTAATAATTTAAATGAAACAATATTTTAGTGAAGTCTATTAATAAATTAGAATTTGTATTTCTTATGATTATAAGAAAATTTTATGAGACTTTAAATAAATTTTCAATATGTTATAAAATTGGTTATAATTTTAAAAACAATATTTTCAAAACAAATATCGTTTCTAATTAAAATTAAAATTAATCGTATTTAGGATTTTTTTTCATAAAATTGTATACATTTTTTAATTCTACAAATAATAAATTAATAGCATTTATTTTTGGTAATTTTCAAAAATATTTGAATTTTGGTGAATAATAAATATAGTAATTTACAACAAATGCTAAATACATGAATTTTGTTGTCATATGTGATGTAGTGTTTATGTAATCCCATTATCACTAATTCACATGATTTAATTTATTTATTTATTATCAATAATTAATTATATTACTCTTCTTGGGAAAAATAATAAAATAATGAATAAAATATTCAAAAAACATCCCCTCCTCTAATATAAATCCAATCCCTCACGACATCTTCTACTCACACCTATCAGGGATATATCCCTATCCACATTCTACCCAATACTCTTCCCAAAACTATTCTGGAAATATAAGATATTTTCGTATTAATAAAATACCAAAACTGACCCCCTATGAATGTTCTCAAAGAGAAAGAATGAAGTTGTAAAACCATATCCCTTTTCATTTAATTTATAGTCATATTCCTTTTTTTCATTATCTATCCTCACCAAACCTCATCCAAATATCATAAAAGGTACCTTATATTACATGTAATATAATTTTATCATGTTGTTGGAATAATTATTAATCAAATATCCTATACTCTATCTTTTACATTAAAATTGTAAATATCGTATGTGAGGTGCTGATTTATCACCATTGTGAATGATGAACTTTTCTCTTTCAATTCCATTTTCAAGGATGGTCATGAAACAAATTTTATGGTTTAAACACTTCATAATATATTAATTATATCTTCTGTTTTGTTAGGGATTAATATTGTACACAAGATATTAAGTTATAAAACAAAAAAAACTACATTGTGATTAAAAAAAGAAAATCAATCTAAACGATTTTCATTAATTATTTATCTAATGAATCATCCTAAATTCTGAAAAATGGTATTTTAATAATCTATATTATCATTAATAACTTATATTTTAATTTATGGGAATCTATTTTCATTTTAAATAATTTTTCATATAGATATACATGTATACCGATCATGAAAACCAAGGCAGTCAGTGCTCCCAAACGATGAAATTGAATCTCTTAACCTATTAAAAATGCCAAAAATGAATTTAATAAAGTTATAATATTTATTAAACAAGTGTAAATGGATATTTGATTTTTAATTATTTAATATACATTTATTATTTTGGACATTATGAGAATGTGAAAAATCATTTGATATGTAATGTAAGTTGTTCTACTTGAACATCCTTTATTTATTTGGGATACTCATTCTCTTAGTTTACCCAAATTACATTCTATTTTATTTTTATGTAAATATTATGAATTATGTGTATATGTTCCAAAAAATATTATCAATATCCATTCATCATTATAATTTTAGGATATACATGTTTTTAAAAGGTTCCCAACTGAATTATTCCCTATACACAATCCCGGTTGAAGGGAACTTCCTAAATTCTTACACATTTTCTTCTGTTCTCTATAATATATTTGAATCTATATTTATTTTACTAAAATCACCAATTTTATAATAAAATCTAAATTGTTAAATTATGTTTTTATTCATGGAATTAAGCCATTTTCATTTTAAATAATCTTGAAAGATTACCCTTAAATAGTACAAAAAATGTTTTACATATAATGATTAAAAAATAATCTTTTTACATTAGTTTGACATCACTTATAATTATATAGGCTTATATTCCCTAATTAATTTCCATTTAGGTTTTAAAATTTATATATTCAAGGAAACCACAATGATATTCTCTTTTGATATGCCTTTTGACATAATTATGAGACCAAATAATTTTCATGGGTAACCCTTTTGTTTATGTTTGAATGATTCTATTATATTATATATGTGGAAAAATATTAATGAACATGTTATGATGGGTTTGACTAGAATTTTATCCCATTAATTTTGTAATTTTTAGTCTCATTTTTTTGTGAAACAATATTGGAGAATGTCATTGACTCGTGATCCTCTATGTGAAATGTTCTTGACTCACGCTTCCTCTGTAAAAATATCCTTGACTCATGATAATGTCATGTTTTATGTTACTTCCAAATTTACATAATTCCATCATTATATGATACCTATTTTTATTTGTAATTATTCCTTATGTTTAATCAGGTTTATGACTTTATATATCATTATGTTATTTCTTATAACCCACGTGTTAGGATTATCTTCTAACACATGTTCTAAGCCATATTTTAATAGGTTTTCCCTAACTTATGTACCTAGTGATCCAAGAGACTTGGATTCATGATCTCTTTCATGTAATATGAGGCTTAATTATGCTTAAAATCCTATAATGATATGTGTAAATGGATCAAGTTTCTAAAGTTGGTATCATTATATGGTTGAGTTAATTTTAGAGTTTATAAATAGATTAATTTCGTACGAAACCTAAGGATAAGAATATATATGAGAAAACGTACCTTAATTATTGTATGTAGAGAGTATGCAGTTTATCTAGAAAATACATGAATTCCTAGAATCTACATGTAGACATGGTTCTGTAATAGATGTACGTAGGAGTAACAACTCCGACAATGTGCTTCGAGCCCGACATAGGCAAACCTGTAGAAACAAACGGGCCTTACAGTACACCTATATTGAAACTACTGAGGGATATTCTTTGGGATATTCATAATATAATTACAAACCATTGTTTTGCGAACAATGAAAATATCCATAAGAATATATTCTAAGAAACAAATCATGGATAACCTAGATTGAAACCTAGGGAATCAGAAGTTTGTGTATACATTTCCATTAGAGTTTATCCTTTTAGGATTAATGTATTTTTAATCTTTTTATCTAATTATTGAAGCCCACCAAATCACACATTCTTTTTCTTAGTTAATGGAAGTAAATAGACGAACATGTGCAAAAATTAATGTGATAGGAAATGTGATGATTTCCCTAATGAAATGCCAGTTATGATGGAAAATGGTTCATAAAAGCATAGGTCAATAATTTATTAACTAGATAATGTTTTTTATAATAACATGAATCATGTGGAATTACCTTCTGGTCCCGAGAAATTGAATGTTTCCATTGATTCCTTCATGTGAAAAAGGCCTCCCATATTTCGTGGTTCATCCAATCCCCTACTGGTGTAATAGTGGATTAACTCCATTGAAATGATATTATCTGTTCATGAGTGCTCAAAAGAAGAGAAAGCTGTTATAGTGGTCTCTAATTTTAATGTGGAAGTTGATCAATGGTGGAAAACTATCAGAAATAAAAAATCCATGGATGAAATTGATTCAATTAAATCAGAGGAATTCCATAAAATGTTTATCAATATATATATTCATCGAACCCCCCATCTTAAGATTGAAAGAGAGTTCCTCAGACATTAGTAGATGTAATATGTGGCTATCATGGCATATGATGTAAAAATTAGCAAGATTATAAGATACAAATTAGATGTATCATGAACACTAAAAAAAGATACAACTCTTTTATAGCAGGAAAAATCCACGTCTATGAAATGAATTAGAAATTTGATACATAGACAGTTATGGGTAGACTGTCCATTGTTCCAATATGGATAAAATGAATATTGGAGACTCTCCATGGCCTTATGGTCTTAGTGACAAAAAAGTGTAAAATATAGTCTAATATGGGTGGATCAACAAATAAATCCCATGATGGAAAAAATAATGAATATCCAACGTGTCAAAATAGAGAGAAGAAGTATCCTGGGAACTTTATAATGGAAACTTGGAACTGATTCAAATGTCAAAGATTGGGGAATCTGTCCACGAACTAATAAATAGATATGAAGAATTACACTAATTTGAAAGAATAAATGTATGTTTATGTCAATTATCAGCTAGTTGTGTAGTGTTTAAACTATAAGGAACATGATAATTTTTCAAACTAATTCCCTAATCCATGGGTTGTCGGAGGAAATAAAAATAACCTACAGGGAAACAAGGATGGGCATATGATATCAATATAGTTGGTGTAGATTGTAACACCCGAGACTTTTATGAGAAATATTTTGTTTTTTATGTTATATAAATCATCAATGGAAACTTTCACTACACACAACACTAGCTTGTCTTTCTTTACACGCAATCACGACCTTCCTCGATAGCTTGTGTCATACGCAATACCGAGTTTCACTAAACAACGATATGCTATTAAAATATTATTAAAACTAGATGTTATGAATTGTAATACCCACTTTTTGGAATTTTTTAAATTTTATTTCTCAAAATTGACTTCATTTTTGGATTCAGAATACCGAAATTAGCCAAGGGTGAAATTTTGGTATTTTTCTGAAAACTTTCAATTTTTGATGAATAGTGAAAACACTATGTTACTATTTAAAAACCGACTTTTTATTTAAATAATTATTTATTTTAATGAAATTTATTTTAGGTCAAAATTGATAAAAAAATACCTATATATGTTCAATTAGATTCATTGGAGTCATTTTATAATAATTTTAGATATATATAAATTTTATTGAACTTTTCACCGTCTTTTACCCACCTCCTAGGAAAATTTTCAAATTTATATAAAACTTAATTTTACTGCTTCTGTGAGTGGAATTTCAAAAATCCGAGAGACAGGGTTGATGTCATGTAGTAAAATGTGGTTCAATGAGATGAAAATAATTTTTGGTGAATAGTAACTTTTTTACTTTTTTTACCACGATTAAAAGTAAATAGGGTAATTAAGGATAAAAATGATATTATTATTACACTAACAATGTCCTAATTATATTGGATAAGTGTAATTAGATAAAAAACAACCTTAGGAATAAAATATTACCATTTATGCCCACTTGGATTAGATTAGGACATTTATTATTAATTTATTTAAAGTAGGGTTAAAATAGTTAAAATCAATGTTTAATAAGTAAATAATTTTTAATATAGTGTCATACATAAGATAAATTAGACTATAAATATTAATTAGAAAGCTAAAAATATTTCCTACATAATGGTATTTTATCTGTAATTTTTAGACATTAAATAATGTAATTTATTAATGACACAATGATGATGATGAAATTATCTTATTAATGAAATATTGACATTATTGATGTTAAAAATACCCAAATAAATGTAATTTGAGACTTTTTATGAATTAAACTAATTTTCACGGTTAATATGACATGTTATTATTGATTTAATTAACCTTTTTATAATTAATCATTATTTTATTATTTTCAAAAAAATCAATTACTAAATACTGTCAAAATTGACATGAATTAGTTTTTAAAAAATATATTATATTATTAATTGTTATTTTATTCCTAAAAATCTAACTTTCATCCAAATGACATAGATAAGGATATATATATTAATAATAAACAACTTGGGGTTCTTTTGGCTTGTTATAGTATGTTTATTAACCTTATAGTGTAAGAACACAAAAAGACACAATAAAAGTAAAATTATCTAACTTAAAGTTAAATCTAAATGACAAGGTTAAAATAGTAAACTAAACTTGTTAAAATTCTATTGGATGAGAGTATTTCAACCCATCCCAACCTTAGCTTTGAAATAAATTAATTTTGAGCTATTTAAAACAGAATATGACTTTATAATAAAATAATATTTTTGTTTTTCCAAAGGTGCCCCTCTCCTCCCTTATAAAAGGGCACCTCCTCTCTCTCTTCCTCACACCACTTTGAGCCTTGAAGCTCGGCCAAAACCTGAAAAATTCTCTTCTCCACTTCCCTTGAAATATTATAGAGGTCCTGGTATTCTTCAATGACCAATTTTAGTTCCCTAAAAGGAGGTCTCAAAGAGGTGCTTCAAAGAAGAGGTAACGTCTGTTACCGAATCTTTCAACTTTATTTCTTCTTCCACTTATTCTAATTTAGTTGTTTCATTATGAATTAATAACATCAGTATCATTAATATACATATATGTTATTATAAGTATGAAACAACCCTATTTCACCATCTATCCATCCTACAGAAAATGAAATCACCGCGCGCGCGTACGTACAGAATACAGTCTCCATGCCATGGTGTAATCTATTTTCCACCACCACCTTACATGGATGGGTATAATGGTGTAAATAATAACTATATATTATTATTGTAAAGTGATATTGATTCTGAAATATTATACATACACTCCAATACAATTCCACGATGATGGGAATGATATCATCGCTCGTGCGTACGTACGGCCTACCGTCTCCACGATGTGATGTGACTCGTTCTACATGATCTTCATTACATAATGATTATATAAATGAATTGAATGAATGAATATGATATGTATTACACTAATAAAATTCTGGAAATGAGGTATATATAACCTAATATAAGAATAAGAATTTATTTGACAAAACACACATAAGAACAAAAAGCAATAAACACCCGAATAACAAGTAACAATGAAATATTACTAATAAGAAGCTAAGAATACGACCATATATGATATCATAACAATGGGTATGATTCTGGAATAATTCAATGACATTATTTAAATCATTATATGTAACACCCCGAGCTTCCACGATACGCCTCTCTTTCAATAATGCAATAGCTTGCATTGTACGCAAATTCGAGTTCTAAAACATCGCGACAAATCAAAGTAGCCGTTATGAATAGTAATAACCACTTTTTAAAATTATAGAAATTTTATATTTCAAAATGGACTTCATTTTTGTATTCCTAATATTGAAATTAACCTATGTTGAATTTTTTGTAATTTTCTGAGAACTTCAAAATTTTTATGAATAGTGAAAAATACTTAAAACAACTTTTTTAATCAAAATAATTCATAGTGATAAATTATACTATTGAGTGGTTTTAGAGTATAATTAGAATATATTTTTACCATTTTATCCAATGGTGGTCATTAGAATTAATTTAACATTGAAATTGGACATAAACAATTGCCAATCTTTTGATATAAATTGTTTCTTAAAAACACGCTATTTGTTGTGACAGCGGGAATTAATTATAAAATTAATTAATGCAACTAATATGTTTGGAATTTTGTAAAATAGACATCATTTTTGAATTCGGAATATCAATTATAGCTTAGGGTGAAATTTTGGCCTTATTCTGAAAAACTTCAATTTTTGATGAATAGTGAAACCACTAAGTGGTAGTTAAATAACTGATTTTTCGTTTAAATGAAATATTACAACTTCTGTGATTTGATTTTCAAAAATCCGACATACATGGTTGTCATTAAGAAGTAAAATGTGGTTCAATGAGATTATAATAATTTTTTGGTGAATAGTAACTTATTAAGTTCTTAATCGCGATTAGTGGTAATTAGGGTAGTTTAAGGTATAAATAATACTTTAATAATATTAAATGACCTAGACACATGTCCCAACCTCATTGGTTGTGTCATGGCCGACCAAGACAAGCCATGGCCTAACTTGGGGACCCCATGGATCCACTTTTGTTGGGAAATAACATAAATTACTTTTTATTTAATGTTAAAGTGAAAATGACACTAACATAAAGTGTTTTACTAAAACAATTTTTAAGTAGGGTTACACTAGTCCAAATTTTGATTATAAATAGTCATTGGAAAGATAAAAAGATTTCCTATATCATAGTAGTTTTTTTATAATTTTTAGACATTAAATAAATTTAATTATTTATGACATAATAATGATGCAGCGATGACATCATTATTTGACGATTTAAATAAAATGGAAAGATAATATAAAATCTATGAACTACACATGGCCAAAACCAATTGGATGAGTGGATTTCGATGCCTTATCACCTTATCCACGAATTCTATCAATGTGGGACCTTTTAAAACCGAAACACATTTTCAAATAATGTAATGTTCCTTTACTTTCCAAAAGTGCCCCTCCTCTCCTCTTATAAAAGGCCCCCACCTCTACCTCATTTCACACACTCTTCAAGCCATTGGCTCGGCCAACCCCTGCCCATTTGCTCTCTCCACATCCCTCTCCTCATCCTAGAGGATTCCCTTTGGGCAGAATCCTTTCAAAGGAAGCCTTTAGGCTCAACTCAAAAGGAGTTACACTTTTTAAGGTAATTCATTCTCTCATGTTCTTTTGTTTTATTTTGCTTCTCCAACCCCCTAAACTCTTTTTATTTACTTCTTTTGTAACAACACCAGTATCTTAAATATACTAGGATGTTGTTATAAGATTTATTTGAGCTACACTTCCACACAACTACATCAAATGGTTAAAGAACATAAGGTTTCCGTGGATGGCGAAATTCTGCCTCCCGAAACGATGATTGTTCAACACTCATTTAACACCTTCAAAGGTGGCCATTATGATGTCACTATTTTTATATATGATATATAATATGTTTATGTTTTCCTTAAGCTTCTGTTTTTTTCATTTTGGGCATACCTTTATGGTTTCCATTATGGGTAAAACACGATATCTTCATTTTAGGAAGCGCGGACTACCGCCCCCTGAAAGTGATTTGATTCGTTAATACCATATGTGGGATGTGTGAAGGATAAAGTTAATGATATTATATATGTTATTATACTGGAATTATAATATACTCTCATATCATTATGATTCCATTCCAAAAAATATGAAATAGAAATGGAAGTAGCGTTCATGCGTACGTACGGCTTACCGTCTCCATGAACGGTGCATTTCATTTCTTACCTCTAAATGTGATGTAATATTATAAATGAATGTATGTACTGGATATATATGACATATATGATATCTACATCATGAATACCATTCTGGATATAATGAACCTTTGACCAAATTAACAACATGTAAGTGTAAGAAGCCTATTTTTGACTTAAGAACCAAATACCGACAAAATGAACATTATTAACTTAAATAATTACATAATGTTCATATCATTGTAATAAGTGATATAATAAGGATAATGAAGTTGAAAATGGTTCTTAATAAGGTATATATTAACTCTAGTTTATTATTCAGGAGGTTAAAGAACGGTTGAGTCAAGTCAGACACGAGGTAAGGGAACTTCTTAACCCAATTTCCATTCTTTGGGTTAATCTCCTACTTTCAAATTATGTCATGATGTTATTATGTCCTATTTTGTATTTTTACTTTCTTTATGTGTACCTATAGTGAATACACATAATATATCTATTTTATTTTAAAAATTATATTTTTAAGGACTTCGTCTCAATCTCCTTTCATTGAGGCATATTTTGTTTTATACACAAATTTCTTTTATACGGTGTATAAACCCCTTTGACTTTTACGTTTATTCAAAAGGAATCTTTTTATACGAAGCATTTTTCTAAACGACAAAAGGGAATGTTTTTCTTTCCGTACTTATGCGGCGACAATGACTTCTCTGCCGCCGTGACCATTATTTGAGTTTCGGCTTCCTCTACAAGCCATCATTTTTTTTAATGAAAAATAAATACAAAGTTTTAACTTTCTTTTATTTTGGTATTGAAAATGGTTTTGAAAGCGTTTTTATCATATCAAAGTGTTGTATTGATATCTTGTGATTGAAATGTGGAAATGTTATGTTTCCTTTATGCATGTTTTATGTGATACGATTATGTTATGGTTTATGATATGTTTAAACCTATTCATATGAGGAATGTATTGGACTTAATAAGTGACGGGTGGAGCCCGCTATAGCTCCTCGATGCATCGGTAGGTCTCATGAGACAACTAGACGTGGAATTGGCCGAGGCCCTTTCCCAATTTGATTTATGGTTTTGGCCGAGGCCTTAATCATTTTAGACGTCTTGGCCGAGGCCTTGACAAAATGTTTCAGAATGTCTGGCATTATACATTCCCTCATTATGAAAGTGGTTATTGATATTACATGTGATTATTCGACCAGTAGAATATCCATGTGAAGAAGTAAATGGCATTATCTCATTTTACTTTTGCCATATTATGTTGAAGTTCATGTTTAAGAGGCTTTTGTTTTAGTTATACATTGCCTTAAATGTTAATGTTTATTTATGAAAGCTTCCGCATTATTGTTATCCTTACTGAGCATCTGAGCTCACCCCTTTCAATGTTTTAATATTTTCCAGGATGTGAAGAAGTATTTTATGAATGACCTGCAGGGATTGTCAGAAGAGGATATGAGTGTGGACTATAAAGACCATGTTATTGTAGTTTGTTTAATTTTTGATGTAATGAAAGAATTATTAATGTATCTAGTGTTTCCAAGGCTACTAAACTAAACGGTCTTTCGAGGCTTGATCTTTTGTGATCATGCCAATGTTACGAAGTAATGCACCGGCTCTGGGTAGCTGGGGTCGGGGCGTTACAGTTGGTATCAGAGGCAGTTTAGTACTAACCTTGGAAGCTAGATGTAGATAAACTCTGATTAGAACGCATAGCCCAAAGATAGGCTTCGAGGATTAGTATAGAAGAACTTCCTAGAATTTTGGTATTATAGAGATGATATGAGTTTTCCGAGCAATACATCCCTGTCTGGATACGAGCAGGTAGAGGCGGCTCTGGCACAGATGTACCTAGGGGCAAAACCCGAAAACACCGCTTTGAGCTAGACTCGAACGGGAACTGGTGCACGACAACGGGCCTTGCTGCACTCTTGGTTACGACACTCCCGGGGGATATGCTTAGGATAATTCTCATTTTACTTACAAACCACTATGAAGGGTTATGAGTACATACTTACTCAAAGAAAACATTTCTTTTTATGATTATGGATTATATCCATAAATAGTTCAATTTATGTAAAGTGTTTTACAAGTATGGAATTATGTATTTTGATTCATAAACTAACCTAGTTTATGTCGTTGTATAGAAATGGCGCCCAGTAGAAGGAATGTGAACTCCAGCAATACGTATGATCCAAAGAGTAAGAAGAATCATATCTTTCACGGTATTAAGCCAACATTTCGAAGGGAAATAGTCTCCCATGTGTTATCAACATATGAAGAAATAGTATCATGTGTTAATAAGATAAGTAAAGAATTATCTGAGTACTATGGCTTTGAAGCGAAGCAAGAGATGAAAGGGATGGAAGAGAGAATGATGGATAAAGGAATGAGGGGAATGAAGAATTTTCCAATATGTGATAACTGTGGGAAGAAACATCATGGAACTTGCCTAAAGGGAATGGGAGTTTGTTATAAGTGTAGAGAAAAAGGACACAAAGTGCGTGACTGCAAGGGTAAGAAAATGGTTTCAAATGTACAATGCTTCTTCTGCAAGGATTGGGGACACTACGCAAACCAATGCCCAAATCGTCAGAGTATGCCCCAAATGATGTTATTGGATAATAATCAAGTTATGATACTACCACAGATGAGGAGGAATGATTAGTGTTCTTATGTTGTTATTAAAGAATTTTGTAATTTGAGTGTTGGATCAATGATGTACTGGTTATAATAATTATGGAGTATATAAGGATTGTACTGCAGTACTATTTCATCAAGGACTTGAGATTGTGTGGAACCAAGAAAAGTAACTCCACAGTAGGTTAAATTTTTGGAAAATATATGGTTGAGAAAAAGATAAACCATAATATGGTTCTGATACCAAGATAGTTATTTTGGAATAAGACGTGATTGATTTGGATAAATTATATTGGATATTCTTAACTTCCTTGAAACTGATTGATGATTTGTATACATTTTTGGATAGAAGGAGTATAGGATCATGGTAATTCAGTATGTTTAAAAAGAATACATGATGAAGGTGTTCACATGTTGTTATGTGGGAAAAAAAGGATCTTCATTATGCTTACCTTCCTTATAAAATTTGGACTGTGAGTTGGACAGAAGTATTTTGGATAATTATAAAGGTTGGAGTGGATTAAGTTGATCTTTGGATAGTATTGTTTAAGGTTAAAACATTTATGAAGATTATTTTTGGAATAGTATGGTACTATATTTTTAGGAAAAGGACAACCTGCAGGGTGGGGCATAACCCGTCGCGTCGGACAAAGCTGCAGGAATCGAACCCACAATCATAGTGCGACATGCCTTTATTTCCTACCACTAGCCTACAGGAAGTCCCTGGTTATTACAAAATAGTTTTACTAATCTAAATGGTATGTGTTAACATTTTGAACCTTATACAATTAGGATAAGTATAATATTTTTGAGTTCTATTACCTTTTTGAGTAAAAGATGAGTTGAAGGTTGAAACTCTAATTGTCAAGCATAAATATATATATACCTATCTCTTATTCAATGAATAAATTAATTCTTAAACTTTAGTAAAGGGATATTAAAACAAAAAAAATGTGTTATCCTAATAACTTATGTTTTGTTGAACTGATGATATTTTAAATCAACATAGATTGAAGGCTTTGAGGCCCTCAATTTGACAGTTGATTGTGATTGATGACCTCAATCAATCCCTACAAATATTTACGTTTTTCCTCCAATTATATGTCTTTAATTGCCACCAATGTTCTCCTTATCGAGATCATAATTTGGTGGTGACTTTCTTATTTCCATTTTCCCTCTTATTAAGGCTAAATTTTATTAACCTTATTTCCGATGTGGGTTTTCCACAAAGGTATTTTCTATTTTCACCCTCTTATATCAAATTGCGAGGACGCAATTTATTGAAGGAGGGGAGAATGTAACACCCCGAGCTTCCACGATACGCCTCTCTTTCAATAATGCAATAGCTTGCATTGTACGCAAATTCGAGTTCTAAAACATCGCGACAAATCAAAGTAGCCGTTATGAATAGTAATAACCACTTTTTAAAATTATAGAAATTTTATATTTCAAAATGGACTTCATTTTTGTATTCCTAATATTGAAATTAACCTATGTTGAATTTTTTGTAATTTTCTGAGAACTTCAAAATTTTTATGAATAGTGAAAAATACTTAAAACAACTTTTTTAATCAAAATAATTCATAGTGATAAATTATACTATTGAGTGGTTTTAGAGTATAATTAGAATATATTTTTACCATTTTATCCAATGGTGGTCATTAGAATTAATTTAACATTGAAATTGGACATAAACAATTGCCAATCTTTTGATATAAATTGTTTCTTAAAAACACGCTATTTGTTGTGACAGCGGGAATTAATTATAAAATTAATTAATGCAACTAATATGTTTGGAATTTTGTAAAATAGACATCATTTTTGAATTCGGAATATCAATTATAGCTTAGGGTGAAATTTTGGCCTTATTCTGAAAAACTTCAATTTTTGATGAATAGTGAAACCACTAAGTGGTAGTTAAATAACTGATTTTTCGTTTAAATGAAATATTACAACTTCTGTGATTTGATTTTCAAAAATCCGACATACATGGTTGTCATTAAGAAGTAAAATGTGGTTCAATGAGATTATAATAATTTTTTGGTGAATAGTAACTTATTAAGTTCTTAATCGCGATTAGTGGTAATTAGGGTAGTTTAAGGTATAAATAATACTTTAATAATATTAAATGACCTAGACACATGTCCCAACCTCATTGGTTGTGTCATGGCCGACCAAGACAAGCCATGGCCTAACTTGGGGACCCCATGGATCCACTTTTGTTGGGAAATAACATAAATTACTTTTTATTTAATGTTAAAGTGAAAATGACACTAACATAAAGTGTTTTACTAAAACAATTTTTAAGTAGGGTTACACTAGTCCAAATTTTGATTATAAATAGTCATTGGAAAGATAAAAAGATTTCCTATATCATAGTAGTTTTTTTATAATTTTTAGACATTAAATAAATTTAATTATTTATGACATAATAATGATGCAGCGATGACATCATTATTTGACGATTTAAATAAAATGGAAAGATAATATAAAATCTATGAACTACACATGGCCAAAACCAATTGGATGAGTGGATTTCGATGCCTTATCACCTTATCCACGAATTCTATCAATGTGGGACCTTTTAAAACCGAAACACATTTTCAAATAATGTAATGTTCCTTTACTTTCCAAAAGTGCCCCTCCTCTCCTCTTATAAAAGGCCCCCACCTCTACCTCATTTCACACACTCTTCAAGCCATTGGCTCGGCCAACCCCTGCCCATTTGCTCTCTCCACATCCCTCTCCTCATCCTAGAGGATTCCCTTTGGGCAGAATCCTTTCAAAGGAAGCCTTTAGGCTCAACTCAAAAGGAGTTACACTTTTTAAGGTAATTCATTCTCTCATGTTCTTTTGTTTTATTTTGCTTCTCCAACCCCCTAAACTCTTTTTATTTACTTCTTTTGTAACAACACCAGTATCTTAAATATACTAGGATGTTGTTATAAGATTTATTTGAGCTACACTTCCACACAACTACATCAAATGGTTAAAGAACATAAGGTTTCCGTGGATGGCGAAATTCTGCCTCCCGAAACGATGATTGTTCAACACTCATTTAACACCTTCAAAGGTGGCCATTATGATGTCACTATTTTTATATATGATATATAATATGTTTATGTTTTCCTTAAGCTTCTGTTTTTTTCATTTTGGGCATACCTTTATGGTTTCCATTATGGGTAAAACACGATATCTTCATTTTAGGAAGCGCGGACTACCGCCCCCTGAAAGTGATTTGATTCGTTAATACCATATGTGGGATGTGTGAAGGATAAAGTTAATGATATTATATATGTTATTATACTGGAATTATAATATACTCTCATATCATTATGATTCCATTCCAAAAAATATGAAATAGAAATGGAAGTAGCGTTCATGCGTACGTACGGCTTACCGTCTCCATGAACGGTGCATTTCATTTCTTACCTCTAAATGTGATGTAATATTATAAATGAATGTATGTACTGGATATATATGACATATATGATATCTACATCATGAATACCATTCTGGATATAATGAACCTTTGACCAAATTAACAACATGTAAGTGTAAGAAGCCTATTTTTGACTTAAGAACCAAATACCGACAAAATGAACATTATTAACTTAAATAATTACATAATGTTCATATCATTGTAATAAGTGATATAATAAGGATAATGAAGTTGAAAATGGTTCTTAATAAGGTATATATTAACTCTAGTTTATTATTCAGGAGGTTAAAGAACGGTTGAGTCAAGTCAGACACGAGGTAAGGGAACTTCTTAACCCAATTTCCATTCTTTGGGTTAATCTCCTACTTTCAAATTATGTCATGATGTTATTATGTCCTATTTTGTATTTTTACTTTCTTTATGTGTACCTATAGTGAATACACATAATATATCTATTTTATTTTAAAAATTATATTTTTAAGGACTTCGTCTCAATCTCCTTTCATTGAGGCATATTTTGTTTTATACACAAATTTCTTTTATACGGTGTATAAACCCCTTTGACTTTTACGTTTATTCAAAAGGAATCTTTTTATACGAAGCATTTTTCTAAACGACAAAAGGGAATGTTTTTCTTTCCGTACTTATGCGGCGACAATGACTTCTCTGCCGCCGTGACCATTATTTGAGTTTCGGCTTCCTCTACAAGCCATCATTTTTTTTAATGAAAAATAAATACAAAGTTTTAACTTTCTTTTATTTTGGTATTGAAAATGGTTTTGAAAGCGTTTTTATCATATCAAAGTGTTGTATTGATATCTTGTGATTGAAATGTGGAAATTTTATGTTTCCTTTATGCATGTTTTATGTGATACGATTATGTTATGGTTTATGATATGTTTAAACCTATTCATATGAGGAATGTATTGGACTTAATAAGTGACGGGTGGAGCCCGCTATAGCTCCTCGATGCATCGGTAGGTCTCATGAGACAACTAGACGTGGAATTGGCCGAGGCCCTTTCCCAATTTGATTTATGGTTTTGGCCGAGGCCTTAATCATTTTAGACGTCTTGGCCGAGGCCTTGACAAAATGTTTCAGAATGTCTGGCATTATACATTCCCTCATTATGAAAGTGGTTATTGATATTACATGTGATTATTCGACCAGTAGAATATCCATGTGAAGAAGTAAATGGCATTATCTCATTTTACTTTTGCCATATTATGTTGAAGTTCATGTTTAAGAGGCTTTTGTTTTAGTTATACATTGCCTTAAATGTTAATGTTTATTTATGAAAGCTTCCGCATTATTGTTATCCTTACTGAGCATCTGAGCTCACCCCTTTCAATGTTTTAATATTTTCCAGGATGTGAAGAAGTATTTTATGAATGACCTGCAGGGATTGTCAGAAGAGGATATGAGTGTGGACTATAAAGACCATGTTATTGTAGTTTGTTTAATTTTTGATGTAATGAAAGAATTATTAATGTATCTAGTGTTTCCAAGGCTACTAAACTAAACGGTCTTTCGAGGCTTGATCTTTTGTGATCATGCCAATGTTACGAAGTAATGCACCGGCTCTGGGTAGCTGGGGTCGGGGCGTTACAGTTGGTATCAGAGGCAGTTTAGTACTAACCTTGGAAGCTAGATGTAGATAAACTCTGATTAGAACGCATAGCCCAAAGATAGGCTTCGAGGATTAGTATAGAAGAACTTCCTAGAATTTTGGTATTATAGAGATGATATGAGTTTTCCGAGCAATACATCCCTGTCTGGATACGAGCAGGTAGAGGCGGCTCTGGCACAGATGTACCTAGGGGCAAAACCCGAAAACACCGCTTTGAGCTAGACTCGAACGGGAACTGGTGCACGACAACGGGCCTTGCTGCACTCTTGGTTACGACACTCCCGGGGGATATGCTTAGGATAATTCTCATTTTACTTACAAACCACTATGAAGGGTTATGAGTACATACTTACTCAAAGAAAACATTTCTTTTTATGATTATGGATTATATCCATAAATAGTTCAATTTATGTAAAGTGTTTTACAAGTATGGAATTATGTATTTTGATTCATAAACTAACCTAGTTTATGTCGTTGTATAGAAATGGCGCCCAGTAGAAGGAATGTGAACTCCAGCAATACGTATGATCCAAAGAGTAAGAAGAATCATATCTTTCACGGTATTAAGCCAACATTTCGAAGGGAAATAGTCTCCCATGTGTTATCAACATATGAAGAAATAGTATCATGTGTTAATAAGATAAGTAAAGAATTATCTGAGTACTATGGCTTTGAAGCGAAGCAAGAGATGAAAGGGATGGAAGAGAGAATGATGGATAAAGGAATGAGGGGAATGAAGAATTTTCCAATATGTGATAACTGTGGGAAGAAACATCATGGAACTTGCCTAAAGGGAATGGGAGTTTGTTATAAGTGTAGAGAAAAAGGACACAAAGTGCGTGACTGCAAGGGTAAGAAAATGGTTTCAAATGTACAATGCTTCTTCTGCAAGGATTGGGGACACTACGCAAACCAATGCCCAAATCGTCAGAGTATGCCCCAAATGATGTTATTGGATAATAATCAAGTTATGATACTACCACAGATGAGGAGGAATGATTAGTGTTCTTATGTTGTTATTAAAGAATTTTGTAATTTGAGTGTTGGATCAATGATGTACTGGTTATAATAATTATGGAGTATATAAGGATTGTACTGCAGTACTATTTCATCAAGGACTTGAGATTGTGTGGAACCAAGAAAAGTAACTCCACAGTAGGTTAAATTTTTGGAAAATATATGGTTGAGAAAAAGATAAACCATAATATGGTTCTGATACCAAGATAGTTATTTTGGAATAAGACGTGATTGATTTGGATAAATTATATTGGATATTCTTAACTTCCTTGAAACTGATTGATGATTTGTATACATTTTTGGATAGAAGGAGTATAGGATCATGGTAATTCAGTATGTTTAAAAAGAATACATGATGAAGGTGTTCACATGTTGTTATGTGGGAAAAAAAGGATCTTCATTATGCTTACCTTCCTTATAAAATTTGGACTGTGAGTTGGACAGAAGTATTTTGGATAATTATAAAGGTTGGAGTGGATTAAGTTGATCTTTGGATAGTATTGTTTAAGGTTAAAACATTTATGAAGATTATTTTTGGAATAGTATGGTACTATATTTTTAGGAAAAGGACAACCTGCAGGGTGGGGCATAACCCGTCGCGTCGGACAAAGCTGCAGGAATCGAACCCACAATCATAGTGCGACATGCCTTTATTTCCTACCACTAGCCTACAGGAAGTCCCTGGTTATTACAAAATAGTTTTACTAATCTAAATGGTATGTGTTAACATTTTGAACCTTATACAATTAGGATAAGTATAATATTTTTGAGTTCTATTACCTTTTTGAGTAAAAGATGAGTTGAAGGTTGAAACTCTAATTGTCAAGCATAAATATATATATACCTATCTCTTATTCAATGAATAAATTAATTCTTAAACTTTAGTAAAGGGATATTAAAACAAAAAAAATGTGTTATCCTAATAACTTATGTTTTGTTGAACTGATGATATTTTAAATCAACATAGATTGAAGGCTTTGAGGCCCTCAATTTGACAGTTGATTGTGATTGATGACCTCAATCAATCCCTACAAATATTTACGTTTTTCCTCCAATTATATGTCTTTAATTGCCACCAATGTTCTCCTTATCGAGATCATAATTTGGTGGTGACTTTCTTATTTCCATTTTCCCTCTTATTAAGGCTAAATTTTATTAACCTTATTTCCGATGTGGGTTTTCCACAAAGGTATTTTCTATTTTCACCCTCTTATATCAAATTGCGAGGACGCAATTTATTGAAGGAGGGGAGAATGTAACACCCCGAGCTTCCACGATACGCCTCTCTTTCAATAATGCAATAGCTTGCATTGTACGCAAATTCGAGTTCTAAAACATCGCGACAAATCAAAGTAGCCGTTATGAATAGTAATAACCACTTTTTAAAATTATAGAAATTTTATATTTCAAAATGGACTTCATTTTTGTATTCCTAATATTGAAATTAACCTATGTTGAATTTTTTGTAATTTTCTGAGAACTTCAAAATTTTTATGAATAGTGAAAAATACTTAAAACAACTTTTTTAATCAAAATAATTCATAGTGATAAATTATACTATTGAGTGGTTTTAGAGTATAATTAGAATATATTTTTACCATTTTATCCAATGGTGGTCATTAGAATTAATTTAACATTGAAATTGGACATAAACAATTGCCAATCTTTTGATATAAATTGTTTCTTAAAAACACGCTATTTGTTGTGACAGCGGGAATTAATTATAAAATTAATTAATGCAACTAATATGTTTGGAATTTTGTAAAATAGACATCATTTTTGAATTCGGAATATCAATTATAGCTTAGGGTGAAATTTTGGCCTTATTCTGAAAAACTTCAATTTTTGATGAATAGTGAAACCACTAAGTGGTAGTTAAATAACTGATTTTTCGTTTAAATGAAATATTACAACTTCTGTGATTTGATTTTCAAAAATCCGACATACATGGTTGTCATTAAGAAGTAAAATGTGGTTCAATGAGATTATAATAATTTTTTGGTGAATAGTAACTTATTAAGTTCTTAATCGCGATTAGTGGTAATTAGGGTAGTTTAAGGTATAAATAATACTTTAATAATATTAAATGACCTAGACACATGTCCCAACCTCATTGGTTGTGTCATGGCCGACCAAGACAAGCCATGGCCTAACTTGGGGACCCCATGGATCCACTTTTGTTGGGAAATAACATAAATTACTTTTTATTTAATGTTAAAGTGAAAATGACACTAACATAAAGTGTTTTACTAAAACAATTTTTAAGTAGGGTTACACTAGTCAAAATTTTGATTATAAATAGTCATTGGAAAGATAAAAAGATTTCCTATATCATAGTATTTTTTTTATAATTTTTAGACATTAAATAAATTTAATTATTTATGACATAATAATGATGCAGCGATGACATCATTATTTGACGATTTAAATAAAATGGAAAGATAATATAAAATCTATGAACTACACATGGCCAAAACCAATTGGATGAGTGGATTTCGATGCCTTATCACCTTATCCACGAATTCTATCAATGTGGGACCTTTTAAAACCGAAACACATTTTCAAATAATGTAATGTTCCTTTACTTTCCAAAAGTGCCCCTCCTCTCCTCTTATAAAAGGCCCCCACCTCTACCTCATTTCACACACTCTTCAAGCCATTGGCTCGGCCAACCCCTGCCCATTTGCTCTCTCCACATCCCTCTCCTCATCCTAGAGGATTCCCTTTGGGCAGAATCCTTTCAAAGGAAGCCTTTAGGCTCAACTCAAAAGGAGTTACACTTTTTAAGGTAATTCATTCTCTCATGTTCTTTTGTTTTATTTTGCTTCTCCAACCCCCTAAACTCTTTTTATTTACTTCTTTTGTAACAACACCAGTATCTTAAATATACTAGGATGTTGTTATAAGATTTATTTGAGCTACACTTCCACACAACTACATCAAATGGTTAAAGAACATAAGGTTTCCGTGGATGGCGAAATTCTGCCTCCCGAAACGATGATTGTTCAACACTCATTTAACACCTTCAAAGGTGGCCATTATGATGTCACTATTTTTATATATGATATATAATATGTTTATGTTTTCCTTAAGCTTCTGTTTTTTTCATTTTGGGCATACCTTTATGGTTTCCATTATGGGTAAAACACGATATCTTCATTTTAGGAAGCGCGGACTACCGCCCCCTGAAAGTGATTTGATTCGTTAATACCATATGTGGGATGTGTGAAGGATAAAGTTAATGATATTATATATGTTATTATACTGGAATTATAATATACTCTCATATCATTATGATTCCATTCCAAAAAATATGAAATAGAAATGGAAGTAGCGTTCATGCGTACGTACGGCTTACCGTCTCCATGAACGGTGCATTTCATTTCTTACCTCTAAATGTGATGTAATATTATAAATGAATGTATGTACTGGATATATATGACATATATGATATCTACATCATGAATACCATTCTGGATATAATGAACCTTTGACCAAATTAACAACATGTAAGTGTAAGAAGCCTATTTTTGACTTAAGAACCAAATACCGACAAAATGAACATTATTAACTTAAATAATTACATAATGTTCATATCATTGTAATAAGTGATATAATAAGGATAATGAAGTTGAAAATGGTTCTTAATAAGGTATATATTAACTCTAGTTTATTATTCAGGAGGTTAAAGAACGGTTGAGTCAAGTCAGACACGAGGTAAGGGAACTTCTTAACCCAATTTCCATTCTTTGGGTTAATCTCCTACTTTCAAATTATGTCATGATGTTATTATGTCCTATTTTGTATTTTTACTTTCTTTATGTGTACCTATAGTGAATACACATAATATATCTATTTTATTTTAAAAATTATATTTTTAAGGACTTCGTCTCAATCTCCTTTCATTGAGGCATATTTTGTTTTATACACAAATTTCTTTTATACGGTGTATAAACCCCTTTGACTTTTACGTTTATTCAAAAGGAATCTTTTTATACGAAGCATTTTTCTAAACGACAAAAGGGAATGTTTTTCTTTCCGTACTTATGCGGCGACAATGACTTCTCTGCCGCCGTGACCATTATTTGAGTTTCGGCTTCCTCTACAAGCCATCATTTTTTTTAATGAAAAATAAATACAAAGTTTTAACTTTCTTTTATTTTGGTATTGAAAATGGTTTTGAAAGCGTTTTTATCATATCAAAGTGTTGTATTGATATCTTGTGATTGAAATGTGGAAATGTTATGTTTCCTTTATGCATGTTTTATGTGATACGATTATGTTATGGTTTATGATATGTTTAAACCTATTCATATGAGGAATGTATTGGACTTAATAAGTGACGGGTGGAGCCCGCTATAGCTCCTCGATGCATCGATAGGTCTCATGAGACAACTAGACGTGGAATTGGCCGAGGCCCTTTCCCAATTTGATTTATGGTTTTGGCCGAGGCCTTAATCATTTTAGACGTCTTGGCCGAGGCCTTGACAAAATGTTTCAGAATGTCTGGCATTATACATTCCCTCATTATGAAAGTGGTTATTGATATTACATGTGATTATTCGACCAGTAGAATATCCATGTGAAGAAGTAAATGGCATTATCTCATTTTACTTTTGCCATATTATGTTGAAGTTCATGTTTAAGAGGCTTTTGTTTTAGTTATACATTGCCTTAAATGTTAATGTTTATTTATGAAAGCTTCCGCATTATTGTTATCCTTACTGAGCATCTGAGCTCACCCCTTTCAATGTTTTAATATTTTCCAGGATGTGAAGAAGTATTTTATGAATGACCTGCAGGGATTGTCAGAAGAGGATATGAGTGTGGACTATAAAGACCATGTTATTGTAGTTTGTTTAATTTTTGATGTAATGAAAGAATTATTAATGTATCTAGTGTTTCCAAGGCTACTAAACTAAACGGTCTTTCGAGGCTTGATCTTTTGTGATCATGCCAATGTTACGAAGTAATGCACCGGCTCTGGGTAGCTGGGGTCGGGGCGTTACATTATACAGGAGGTTCAGATACTTACGAAGAAAATCAGGCCTGAGGTAAGGGAAAATCTCACAATCTCAATTTTTATCCGAGATTGTTTATACTTCAGAATTTACTGGGGAATATTTATCATCCACATCCATGTTTCCTAAATATTTAATATTTATATCCTTCTACAATAGTTTATATCCAATTTTACCCTTTGGTGAGTGTTTATTAAAAGATATGAAAGGAATATTTTGTCAATTTTCGTATGAGGTACTTTTTGACTTTTCTGAGAAAAGTACGAGAAGAATGATTTTTTAACTTATACGGCATGAATGGATTTTTAAAAAATTATTTCCAAGAATCTTAATTTACATGTTTTCAAGTTTATTTTAATCAACTTTTTTTTAAAATTTAATGACATGTTAAGAAAGGAAAAATGTTTTTGATGTATAAATGATATTTTTCTCAAGAATGGAGTTCAAGTGTTTTATCAAAATTATTTTCCATCTGAGATAATATAGGTTTCTGTTTCTATCCCTATTTTTACATTGATTTGATTATGTTATGATTGAATTATTTTTATGATGTCCTTTTATCTTATATGGATTCTGTAATGATGGCATGACTTTTAAGATTCCCATTTTTATTACACGGGTTATGCAATGATGTATGATTTTTTTTTGATTTTGTGGCACACATAAGAATGGTATCATTATGAGATGGGTGGGACCTATATCAATCCCCAATGCATTGGGTAATGAATTTATATCTCATGAGATAGACATGGCTGGAACAGAAGGTTAAACTGGTTCAGTGAAACAGGACTGAAACGAGGAATGAACTCGGTTCATAAATGGACTTTGTCCACTAAGATAGTCTTGGTAATGAGTGTTGACTAATAAGAAATGATTCTCTATGATTATGTGTGTATACCACACAGATTCATGTTTTATGTTATGATTATTGTGATTACATTTCAGTACCATGATTTATCCCATGTTATGAAATTATGATCTCTTTTGTAGGGAAAGATTTCCAAATTGTTATGTTCTTATGAATATGATGTGATTGAGTATTCTTTTGTTTACCCTTAATGAGAATTTGAGTTCAACATTTTGTATGTTTTCTTTCCCCCAGGTCAGGAAGAAGGTTATTAAGTAGTATATGCCAAAAAAGACTCTAGATATGATGAAATAAATGGGAGACAATGTAGACGCTTTATGAACTAGTTATTTATGTTGCCCAGTTTCTAGACACTATACCTATGCGGTCCTTTCATGGTTTTGTTATATGTTGTAATAAGTGTACTTCAATTTTGAAGTACTAACAATGTATGTAATGTATGGGTCGTTACAGTTGGTATCAGAGGGAGGTTATAGTCAACCTTTGGAAACTAGGATGTGAAAGTCTTAGTAATAATCCTAAGTATAAGTCTAAGAATAGAACACAATCATAGTGTTTTAGAAATGGCCATGAATAACCTAGGATAAGACCTGAAGTGTGAAATTTTATTCTTGATTATGTGGTTTTTGTATTATAATTAGTTTTTCTCACACTATTCTTCTTGGTTTTAGTCAATGGTTGGAACCCAAAGGAACCATGTTAATGCGGAATGCGACGGGAAATGAAATGATTGTCCCCCTGAGCAACCAAACGTTATGGGAGTTCAAATGAAAAATCTTATAGCCATGCTCACACAACTTTATCAAGCTATGAATCATGCAGGACTTCCAAACGAGCAAAGGAAGAAGCAACATTATGTTGAATCCTTCATGAGGCAGTGTCCACCTTCATTCAGCGGGTCTTCTGATCCATTAGTGGCTGAACAATGGATCAGTACCAATGAAAAGATATTTTCATTCCTTCAATTTTCTAAACATGATAAAGTTATCTTAGCAGTATATCATTTGGAGGGCAATGCTGATCAATGGTGGAATCATATCAAGAATACGAGGCAAAGAGATGAAATTGAGTCCATGGAATGGGATGAGTTCAAGGACTTATTTTTCATGAAGAACTTCCCTCGTATTCTTCGAACAATGATGGAGAAGGAGTTTCTTGAACTCAAGCAAAAGGATTATGAATATGTTGGTACCTATGAAGAAAATTTTACAAGACTTGCAAGGTACGCTGCTAGTATTATTATCCAACTTGAGAGTAAGATCATTCGATTCTTTAGTGGCTTAAAACCCAGTCTTCGAAGGGCCTTAGCCATAAGGGACTTCAGTAGCTACGAGGAAATTGTTTGATGTGCTCTCAAGGTTGAGATGGATATTGGAGTAACCCATAAGTCATATGGGTTTGATAAGAAGAGGAAAATGGAATTCAAAGGAAAATATAAAGAGAACACTAAAAAGAAGATGAGTTTTCCCTTATGGTCAAAGTGTAGAAAGAAACATAGAGGGAGTTGTCTTAAAGGGACAAGTAAATATTTCAAATTTGGAAAGGAAGGTTATAGGGTATTTGAATTCCGCAATGATGGGAAGAAGATGTCTAGTGATGCGAACAAAGAAAAGGCTACACAGAGTGAACCTCCTACACTTCAATGTTACAAGTGTAAGGAAATGGGGAATTATGCTAATCAATTCCCTAATACAAGGGTTTTTGATGATGATCGATGCCAAAAAACTCTTAAAGCTAAAGACCAAGGAATGTCACATGCAATTTCTATCAGTGATGTGGAGTACGATAACGAAGTGGTGAAAGGTACACTTACCATCCACTCTAAAGTAGAAAATGTTTTATTTGATTCTGGATCCACCCACTCTTTTATTTTTGAATAATTTTCTATAGGAATCTCCATATTACCTCATCAATTAGATGTTGAGTTAGCTATGACAACCCCTAATGGAACAACAGTCGCATCAAAAGTTTATAATTCTTCTCCGATTGAAGTTTGTGGGAAAGTGCTTCTTGCAAATCTTTTGATCCTTTCTATAGTGGAATCTTATGTGATTCTTGGAATGGATTGGCATTCTCTATATGGAGATCATATCAATTTCCAAGGAAGGGAAGTCACATTTCATATTACAGATCAATCTATGATCGTCTATCGATGCAAGGATGAACATAACCTTCTAGTGAAAATTTCTTCCATCTTATGGGTCATGATTCCAATAAATGAAGGTTATTTATTTCAAATGGTTGTTGAGAAACTCACGATTAATAATATGACCATTGTACGGGAGTTTGATGATGCCTTTCCGGAGGAATTGCCGAGTCTTCCACCAAATCATGAAGTAGAGTTTTCAATAGAACTCGTACCAGGTGCTTTTCTTATTTCAAAGATAACTTATATAATGGCCCCAATTGAATTGCAGGAATTGAAGAAGCAACTCCAAGATAATCTTGATAAAGGATTCATACGCCCTAGTGCATCACCTTGGGGAGAACTAGTTCTATTTGTTAAGAAGAAAGATGGATCAATGAGATTCTGCATTGATTATCGAGAACTTAACAAGATCAATATCAAGAACAAATATCCTCTCTCGTGCATTGATGACTTATTTGACCAACTACATGGAGCTCAATACTTTTCCAAGATTGATCTTCGTTCTGGGTATCATCAATTAAGGGTCAAAAGGGAGGATATACCAAAGACGGCTTTCTGTACAAGGTATGGACACTATGAATTTATAGTGATGCCATTTGGTCTTACTAATTCCCCTGCTATCTTGATGGATCTGATGAATAGAGTCTTTAGAGACTATCTTGATCAGTTTGTGGTAGTCATTATAGACTATATTCTTTCCTATTCAAAGAGTAAAGAAGAACATGAAGATCACTTGAGATTTATATTGAAGACCCTAAGAAAGGAGACGATTTATGACAAATTTAACAAGTGTTAATTTTGGATTCAAAAAGTTGCATTTTTGGGTCACATAATCTCAAAAGAGGGGATATATGTGGATACAACAAAAAAGAGGTTATCGAAAGATGGTCGATACCAACAAAAGTAACTGAGATCTGATGTTTTCTTGGTTTGGATGGATATTATCGACGTTTTGTGAATGATTTTTCAAAATTATCTAATCCACTAAACAGGTTGACTTGAAAACTAGTTAAGTACGTGTGGATGGAGGAATGTGAAGAGAATTTCAAGGAGTTAAAAATTAGGTTATCCAGTGCACCTGTGGTCACACTTCCATGTATTGGAGAAAAGTTTTTGATCTACAGTGATGCATCAAATAAGGGGTTGGGGTGTGTTCTTATGAAAAAAAATATGGTGATAGCTGATGCCTCATGACAGTTGAAAATAAATGAGCAAAATTACCCAAATCATGATTTGGAGTTAGCTTCGGTAATATTTGCATTAAAGATTTGGAGGAATTATCTTTATGGAGAATGGTGTGGAATTTATACTGATCATAAAAGTTTAAAGTATAATTTCACACAAAAGGAGCTGAATATGCGCCAAAGATGATGGTTGGAGCTGATTAAGGATTACGACTGCTCAATCCATTACCACCCTGGGAAAGCAAACAAGGTGGTGGATTCATTAAGTCGACAAGACCATGCCAGTTTATCCATGACGAGGATCACAAAAGATCCAATATTTATGGATTTACAAAGGATGGATCTTGGAATTATAATGGAAGGGTAAAAATCTTATCTTTCTCAAATAAATGTTCAACCATCTATACATGTGAAGATTAAAGAGGCACATAAAGAAGATGTAGAGTTACCAAAGAAGGTGAGAAATGTTCCTGAATTCAACCTTGATTGTGATGGGATAATAATGTTCAGGAACCGGTTTTGTGTTCCTCCCATCCCCGAATTAAAGAAGGATCTGCTGGATGAGGCTCATAGTTCTTCATTCTCTATTCATCCTGGAAGCACGAAGATGTATTGGGACCTGAAAGAGTACTTCTGGTGGGATGGAATGAAAAGAGATGTTGCTGAATATGTCTCTCGATGCTTGGTTTGCCAGCAAGTTAAAGCTGAGAGATATAAGTCTAAGGGGGATGTTACAGCCATTAACCATACCCAAATGAAAATGGGAAAACATCACTATGGAATTTTTCACTAGACTTCCTAAAACATCCAAAGGCAATAATGCTATATAGGTCATAGTTGATCGTTTTACAAAGTCTGCACACTTCATTGCTATTATAGAGGATTTCTCTCTGGATCAGCTTGCCAGGATATATGGAAAAGAAGTGGTAAGATTGCATGAAGTACCACTTTCTATTATATCTGATCGGGATCCGAGGTTTACCTCAAAGTTCTAGCAAATTCTTCAGCAAACTCTGGTTACAGAGTTGAGTTTAAGCACTACTTATCATCCTCAGACAGACGGTCAGTCTGAGAGGAAGATTCAAACTATAGAAGATATGTTGAGATCTTGCTCTATGGATTTAAAAGGAGGTTGGGATCAACACCTACCTTTGGTGGAATTTTCTTATAATAATATATTTCACTCCAGTATTCAGATGGCTCCTTATGAAGCTCCCTATGGAAAGAAATGCAGGACTCCAACTTGCTGGGATGAAGTTGGGGAAAGAAAGCTATTAGAACCTGATCTTATTGATGAGATGGCAGAAAAGGTCCGATCTATTCAACAACACATAAGAGCAGCTCAAAGTCGAGAAAAAAATTATGCCGACAACCGAAGAAAAGACTTAGAGTTTGAAGTGGGTGATAAAGTGTTCTTACGAATATCTCCTTAGAAGAGAGTAATGAGATTTGGAAAGAAGAGAAAGTTGAGCCCTAGATATATCAGTCCTTTCGAAATACTTGATCGTGTTTGGAAGGTAGCTTACTGATTGGCACTTCCACCGAATATCTCTCAAGTTCACGATGTGTTCCATGTATCTCTCCTGATAAAGTACATACCTGATCCTTCACATGTACTCAACTCAGAAGTTGTACTGCTGGAACAAGATCTTTCTTATGAAGAACAGCCGATAGAGATTCTCGATCGTAGTGAAAAAGTCCTACGGAACAAGACCACTCGCTTGGTGAAAGTTTTATGTAGGAACCACCAATTAGAAGAAGCTACATGGAAGCTTGAGGATATGATGAGGGAGAGGTAACCTCATCTGTTTGTTACAAAGTGACAAATTTAGAGGGTGAAATTCATTTTAAGGGTGGTAGAATGTAACACCCGAGACTTTTATGAGAAATATTTTGTTTTTTTATGTTATATAAATCATCAAAGTAATCTTTCACTACACACAACACTAGCTTGGCTTGATTTACACGCAATCACGACCTTCCTCGATAGCTTGCATCGTACGCAATACCGAGTTTCACTAAACAACGATATGCTATTAAAACATTATTAAAACTAGCCGTTATGAATAGTAAGACCCATTTTTTGAAATTTTTGAAATTTTATTTTTCAAAATTGACTTCATTTTTGGATTCGGAATATTGAAATTAGCCTAGGGTGAAATTTTGTAATTTTTCTGAAAACTTTCAATTTTTGATGAATAGTGAACACACTAGGTTACTATTTAAAAACCGAATTTTTATTTAAATAATTATTTATTTTAATTAAATTTATTTTAGGTCAAAATTGATACATAATACCTATATATTTTCAATTTGATTCATTGGAGTCATTTTATAATAATTTTAGATATATAAAAATTTTATTGAACTTTTCACCGTCTTTTACCCATCTCCTAGGAGAATATGCAAATTTACATAAAACTTAATTTTACTGCTTCTATGAGTGGAGTTTCAAAAATTCTAGAGAAAGGGTTGATGTCAGTAAGTAAAATGTGGTTCAATGAGATGAAAATAATTTTTGGTGAATAGTAACTTTTTTACTTTTTTTCCACGGTTAAAAGTAAATAGGGTAATTAAGGGTAAAAATGATATTATTATTACCCTAACACATGACCTAATTCTATTGGATATGTTTAATTCGACCATAAAAAACCATTGGAATAAAATATGACCATTTAGGCCCACTTGAATTAGATTAGTACATTTATTATTAATTTATTTTAAGAAGGGTTAAAATAGTTAAAATCAAAGTTTAATAAGTAAATAATTTTTAATATAGGGTTATACATAAGATCAATTCAACTATAAATATTCATTAGAAAGCTAAAAATATTTCCTACATAATGGTATTACATTTTTAATTTTTAGACATTAAATAATTTAATTTATTTATGACACAATGATGATGGAGTAATTATCTTATTAATTAAATATTGACATAATTGATGTTATAAATACCCAAATAAATGTAATTTGAGACTTTTTATAAATTACACTAATTTTCAAGGTTAATATGACATGATAGTATTGATTTCATTAACCTTCATCGAATTAATCATTCTATTATGATTTTCAAAAAAATCAAATACTAAATAGTGTCAAAATTGACATAAAATAGTTTTTAAAACAAATATTATATTATTAATTGTTATTTTATTCCTAAAAATCTATGGTTCGGCCAAATGACATAGATAAAAATATATATTAATAATAAACAACTTGGGGTTCGTTTGTCTTGTTATAGTAGGTTTATTAACCTTACAGTGTAAGAACACAAAAAGACACGGTAAAAATAAAATTATCTAACTTAAAGTTATATCTAAATGATAAGGTTAAAATAGTAAACAAAACATGTCCATATTCTATTGGATGAGAGGATTTGGACCCGAGACTTTTATGAAAATTATTATTTTTTATGTTATATAAATCATCAAAGGAATCTTTCACTACACACAACACTATCTTGGCTTGCATTACACGCAATCGCGACCTTCCTCGATAGCTTGCGTCGTACGCAATACTGAGTTTCACTAAACAACGATATGCTATTAAAATATTATTAAAAATAGCCGTTATGAATAGTAATACCCAATTTTTGAAATTTTTTAAATTTTAATTTTCAAAATTGACTTCATTTTTGGATTCGGAATATCGAAATTAGCCTAGGGTGAAATTTTGGTATTTTTCGGAAAACTTTAAATTTTTGATGAATAGTGAAAACACTAGGTTACTATTTTAAAACCGAATTTTTATTTAAATAATTATTTATTTTAATTAAATTTATTTTAGGTCAAAATTGATACATAATACCAATATATGTTCAATGCGATTTATTGGAATCATTTTATAATAATTTTAGATATATAAAAATTTTATTGAACTTTTCACTGTCTTTTACCCACCTCATAAGAGAATTTACAAATTTACATAAAACATAATTTCATCGCTTCTGTGAGTGGAATTTCAAAAATCCAAGAGACATGGTTGATTTCAGTAAGTAAAATGAGTTTCAATGAGATGAAAATAATTTTTGTTGAATAGTAACTTTTTTTCCTTTTTTACCATGGTTAAAAGTAAATAGGGTAATTAAGGGTACAAATGATATTTTTATTACCCTAACACATGTCCTAGTTCTATTGGATAAGTGTAATTCGACCAAAAACAACCATAGGAATAAAATATGACCATTTAGGCTCACTTGGAATAGATTAGGACATTTATTATTAATTTGTTTAAAGAAGGGTTAAAATAGTTAAAATCAAAGTTTAATAAGTAAATAATTTTTAATATAGGGATATACATGAGATAAATTCGACTATCAATATTCATTATAAATCTAAAAAGATTTCATACATAATGGTATTTTATTTGTAATTTTTAGACATTAAATAAATTAATTTATTTATGACACAATGATGATGCAGTAATTATATTATTAATGAAATATTGACATAATTGATGTTATAAATACCTAAATACATGTAATTTGAGACTTTTTATGAATTAAACTAATTTTGTAGGTTAATATGACATTTTAGTATTGATTTAATTAACCTTGTTATAATTAATCATTCTGTTATGATTTTCACAAAAATCAATTACTAAATAGTGTCAAAATTGACATAAAATAGTTTTTAAAACAAATATTATATTATTCATTGTTATTTTATTCCTAAAAATCTAAGGTTTGGCCAAATGACTTAGATAAGGTTATATATATTAATAATAAACAACTTTGGGTTCATTTGGCTTGTTATAGTAATTTCATTAACCTTATAGTGTAAGAACACAAAAAGACACGGTAAAAGTAAAAATATCTAACTTAATGTTAAATCAAAATGATAAGGTTAAAATTGTAAACTAAACTTGTCCAAATTATATTGGATGAGAGGATTTCGACCCGAGACATTTATGAGAAATATTTTTTTTTATGTTATATAAATAATCAAAGGAATCTTTCACTACACATAACACTATCTTGGCTTGCTTTATACGCAATCACGACCTTCCTCGATAGCTTGTGTCGTACGCAATACCGAGTTTCACTAAACAATGATATGCTATTAAAATATTATTAAAACTAGCACTTATGAATAGTAATACCCACTTTTTGAAATTTTGTAAATTTTATTTTTCAAAATTGACATCATTTTTGGATTCGGAATATCGAAATTAGCTTAGGGTGAAATTTTGGTATTTTTCTGAAAACATTCAATTTTTGATGAATAGTGAAAACACTGGGTTACTATTTAAAAACCGACTTTTTATTTAAATAATTATTTATTTTAATTAAATTTATTTTAGGTCAAAACAGGTACATAATACCTATATAAGTTCAAAGCGATTCATTGGGGTCATTTTATAATAATTTAAGATATATAAAAATTTTATTGAACTTTTCACCGTCTTTTACCCACCTCCTAGGAGAATTTCCAAATTTACATAAAATTTAATTTTACCACTTCTATGAGTGGACTTTCAAAATTCTGAGAGACAGGGTTGATGTCAGTATGTAAAATGTGGTTTAATGAGATGAAAATAATTTTTGGTGAATAGTAACTTTTTAACTTTTTTTACCACGGTTAAAAGTAAATAGGGTAATTAAGGGTAAAAATGATATTATTATTACCTTAACACATGTCCCAATTTTATTGGATAACTGTAATTCGACCAAAAACAACTTTAGGAGTAAAATATGACCATTTAGGCCCACTTGGATTAGATCAGAACATTTATTATTAATTTATTTAAAGAAGGGTCAAAATAGTTAAAATCAAAGTTTAATAAGGAAATAAATTTTAATATAGGGTTGTACAGAATATAAATTCTACTATAAATATTTATTATAAAGATAAATATATTTCCTACATAATGTTATTTTATTTTTAATTTTTAGACATTAAATAATTTAATTTATTTATGACACAATGATGATGAAGTAATTATCGTATTAATGAAATATTGACCTAATTGATGTTATAAATACCATAATAAATGTAATTTGAGACTTTTTATGAATTCAACTAATTATCTAGGTTAATATGACATTTTATTATTATTTTAATTAACCTTTTTCGAATTTATCATTCTGTTATGATTTTTTAAAAAATCAATTACTAAATTGTGTCAAAATTGACATAAAATAGTTTTTATAAAAATATTATATTATTAATTGTTATTTTATTCCCAAAAATATATGGTTCGTCCAAATGACATAGATAAGGTTATATATATTAATAATAAACAACTTGGGCTTTGTTTGGCTTGTTATAGTATGTTTATTAACCTTATAGTGTAAGAACAGAAAAAGACACGGTAAAAGTAAAATTATCTAACTTAAAGTTAAATCTAAATGATAAGGTTAAAATAGTAAACTAAACTTCTCCAAATTCTATTGGTTAAGAGTATTTCGACCCATACCCACCTTATCTTCTAAATAAATCAATTTGGAGCTATTTAAAACCGAATATGTATTTAAAATAAAATAATATTTTTAGTTTTTCCAAAGGTGCCCCTCTCTTCCCATATAAAAGGGAACCTCCTCCATCTCTTCGTCACACCACCTTGAGACTAAAAGCTCGTCCATACCCTGCCAAATTCTCTTCCCCACTTCCCTAGAAATATCCTAGAGGTCATTGTCTTTTTCAAAGACCAATTTTACTTCCCTAAAAGGCGATCTCAAAGAGGCGCCTCAAAGAAGAGGTAATGTCCGTTACCGATTCTTTCAACTTTATTTTTTTTCCACTTCTTATTCTTTAGTTGTTTCATTATGAAGTAATAACATCTGTATCATTAATATACGGATATGTTATTATATGTATGAAACAACCCTATTTCACCATCTATCCATCCTACGGAAAATGAAATCACCGCGCGTGTGTACGTACAGAATACCGTCTCCACACCGTGGTGTAATCTATTTTCCACCACCACCTTACTTGAATGGGTATAATGGTGTAAATAGTGACTATATATGATTATTTTAAATTGATATTGATTCTGAAATAGTATACATACACTCCAATACAATTCCACGATCATGGGAACGATATCATCGCTCGTGCGTACGTACGACCTACCGTCTCCACGATGTGATGCGACTCGTTATACATGATCTTCATTGCATAATGATTATATTAATGAATTGAATGAATAAAAATGATATATATTACACTAATAAAATTCCGTAAATGAGTTATCTATAACCTAAAATAATAATAAGAATCTATTCGACAAAACACGCATAACAACAAAAAGCGATAAACACCCGAATAACAAGTAACTATAAAATATTACTAACAAGAAGCTAAGAATATGACCATATATGATATCATAACAATGAGTATGTTTCTGGAATAAGTCAATGACATTATTTAAATCATTATACAGGATTTTCATACACTTACGAAGCAAATTGGACCTAATGTAAGGGAAAATCTCACAATCTCAATTTTTATCCGAGATTGTTTATACATCAGAATTTACTGGGGAATATTTATCATCCACATCCATGTTTCCTCAATATGTAATATTTATATCCTTATACAATATTTTATATCCAATTTTACCCTTGGGTGAGTTTTTAGCAAAAGATATGAAAAGAATCTTTTGTTGTTTTTCGTACGTGGTACTTTTTGTCTTTTCCGACAAAAGTACGAGAAGAATGTTTTTTAACTTATACGACATGAATGGATTTTTAAAACATTATTTCAAAGAATATTACTTTACATGTTTTCATGTTTATTTTTAATCAACTTCTTTTAGTTTAAAATTGAATGACATGTTAAGAATGGAAAAATGTTTTTGATGAAGAAAGGATATTTTCCTCAAGAATGGAGTTCAAGTGTTTTATCAAAATTATTTTCCATCTAAGATAATATAGGGTTATGTTTCTATCCCTATTTTTACATTGATTTGATTATGTTATGATGGAATTATTTTTATGATGTCTTTTTATCATATATAGATTATGTTATGATGGCATGATGTTTAAGATTCCCATTTTTATTACATGGGTTATTCAATGATGTATGATTTTTTTTGATTTTGTGGCACACATAAGAATGGTATCATTATGAGATAGGTGGGACCTATATCTCCCTCTAATGCATTGGGTAAAGATTTTATATCTCATGAGATAGACATTGCTGGAATGGCAGGTTAAACCGGTTCAGTGAAACATGACTGAAAAGAGGAATGAACTCGGTTCATAAATGGACTTTGTCCACTAAGATAGTCTTGGTAATGAGTATTGACTAATAAGAAATGATTCTCTATGATTATGTGTGTATTACACAAAGATTCATGTTTTAAGTAATGATTATTGTGATTACATTTCACTACCATGATTTATCCCAAGTTATGAAATTATGATCTCTTTTGCAGGGTTGGATTTCCAAATTGTTATGTTCTTATGAATATGATGTGATTGATTTTTCTTTTGTTCACACTTACTGAGCATTTGAGCTCACCCTTTTGTATGTTTTCTTTCCCCCAGGTCAGGAATAAGGTTATTAAGTAGGACATTCCAAAAGGGACTCTAGATATGATGAAATAAATGGGAGACAGTGTAGACGCTTTGTGAACCAATTGTTTATGTTTCCTAGTTTCTAAAGACACTATACCTATGCGGTCCTTTCATGGTTTTGTTATATGTTGTAATAAGTGTACTTCAATTTTGAAGTACTAACAATGTATGTAAATTATGGGTCGTTATATAGATAATGTCAATGATGTGGTGATAGGTATTATAGTTATTCATTCAAAAATAGTGAATGCGCTATTTTATTATGGTTATGTGCATTCTTTAAAATATTGAATATCTAGTAAAACTATTCCAACACCAGATCAAAATTTGAATGAGGGGTTATCTCTGATAATAACTAATGTTGAAATAATTGAATCCAATGTACAAAAATCCTCCATTGATTAATGTTTGTTGATTGAACCTCCCATAAAATATTTTCTTAATTCCTATGGTGGAGTTCGATTATATATTGTCAATGGATTGGTTATCTATATATAAATCCATCATCAGCTTTCAGGAAAGGGAGATCACTCTTCACATCCGAAAGCATCCTCTAGTTCATTAAAATTGTTAGGAGGATGATTAATCTCCATATTAATCATTGTAAAAATTGTAGATATTATTGACTTATGATAATTCATATCTAGCTGAAATGATTGAGACAAATGAAATGATCATTTTTTAGGACATTCCCATCATGAGGTATTATGTCCAAATTCCTTGAAGGTCTTATTTTTATTTATTTTTGATAATAAACTACTCAAGGGATGAGGGGGAACCCTTAAAAATCCCATAGGATATGATATTACATGTCCCAAAGGTCTTGGACATTACATGTCCCTATGTCATAGTGGAATTTGTCACCACTATAAAAAATTGGAACTGCTCTTCCCAAGATTCTACATCGCGATGACATATCACCACCTTCACATGGCTGTTCTTCTAGGATTCTTGTGCATGCACATGATATTACTAATTGAAATGGAATAACCTATTATTCTTCCAAATCCATTAGTTTATTTGTTGGTTAATGCACCATTCCGTGGGTCCTAATATGTAGTCTACTCCATGTATAATCTACCGGGTACATTAAGAAAAATTTCATGTGGCCCAAATAATTGAGGATGGAAGATGGCCTTGAGGTGGCATGACGGCCTTGAGGTGGCCCAAAAGTATTATTAGACGAAATTACTTGGGTTTCCTGAAGTCGTTGAAGGACCTGGGAACTAAATCAGTGGCACAAAACCCCAAAAAGAAGAATATTTCATACTTATATAGTATATAATGGCCTCTAGTATAGTGCCTGCTACAATGCCTACTACAATTATGCTACAGTACCCCCTAAAAAGTAGGTCATTTCCCAGATTTTATCTCAGGTTTCTTGAATGCTGTTGCTGAGCCCCAACCAACCAGGGTAAGGATTCTCTATCAAATCACAAGGTATTAAACTAATGTATTCCCTACCGAATTTCATGGTATTCATGCAAACTGAGATGTTTATTTATAAATTGAACTTATTTCTATATCTCTACCAATATCAAATACATCTTATATAATGGCCACAGATGACCAAGAAGAAATGATGAAGAAGTTCCAAGATAATATGTACAAGGATTTTCTACACTGTGTTCTTCACAATGGGGTGCCCCAGTTTTCTTTTTTAAATAAGAAGGATAGATCAATGAGACTCTACCTCCATTATAATAATATGAATAATATCACAATAAAGAATGATTATCCCCGTAATCATATATATTCATTAACCATTCAGCTATGTGAGTCCAGTTATATCTCTATGGTGGACCTTTGATCATGATATCACTAATTAATGGGGAGTAAAAAATATATTTCCAATATTACTATTAGAATGAGGTATGGATACTATACATTCATAGTGATTCTCATTGGTCTCACTAATACTCTATAATTGTTCATAGATTCAATGAATATCCTATTTAGTGATTATCTTGAAAAATTTTCCGTATCCTTTATTAATGATAATCTGATATACATCAAGAGAAAGGATACACATGATGAGAATTTAAATATTATTTTGAATACTTTGTGATGAAATAAATTATATGCCAAGTACAGTCAATGTGATTTTTTGATGAAGGAAGTATAATTATTGGGGAATTTTTTACCAACAAAGGGATATCTATGGACCCTTCCAAGACAAAGGAATTGAAAAAGTGGTCATGCCAACATTTGTAACAGATTTACACAAATTTATTGGCCTAGCTAGGAATTAATAAAGATTTTTTAAGAACATTCCATGATTTTAAAATCAAAATAACCAAGTTGAAATAAAAGGTAGTGAATTTATTAGGGGCTCTAGAATGTGAGGAAATATTTATAGTGCTCCAGAAGAGGCTTATTACTACACTAGTACTCACACTCTCAAAAAGTGGAGAACTCTTTGTGGTATACTGTGATTCTAAAATGAAAATATTAGGTTGTTTACAAATGAATACTAATAATGTGATATACTAAATCTTATGGTAGTTGAAAATTCATGAGAAAAACTATCCTACACATGATGTAGAGTTGGATGCTATGATATTTAAATTGAAAATCGTGTGGTGTTATCTCTATGGGGGAGAATTGTGAGATATATACTAATCACAAGAGTCTAAAATATATATTCACCCATAAGATGCTTAAAATTATCCATAAAAAATGGTTAGATCTCATCAATGATTATAATGTCTAAATCCACTAACATTCTAGTAAGGAAAATAAGTTGTCAGTTTATCTATGTAGAATGGATCCTGCATCTTTATCAATACTGATAATTGAGAAGGATCCAATTCTCATAGATTTATAATAGATGGAAAATGGAATCATTATGGGGGTATCATCATCAATATTTTCTTAAATTATTTATTTACTCTCTCATCTGATGAAAATAAATGATTCTCAATGAAATGATGTGGAAATTCATAAAATTGTGGAAGCTATATGAAATGGGAAACCATTCGAGTTCAAGATTGATTATAAAATTTTTGTAAGATTTGGGTTACATTTATGTGTTCCATACAATCCAAAGATAATGAAACAACTTCTAATTGATGCAAATAGATCAGCCTCCACAATTCACCTAGGGAGCATAAAGTTGTATCAAGATCTCTAAGAGAAAATTTGTGGGACAATATGAAAAAGGATATCACAGAATATAGATCAAGGTGCATGGTATGTAAGAAAGTATAGGCTGTAATGAAAAAGTAAAAATGATTATGCAACCATTATAAATAAAAATATGGAAAAGGGAAAACATCACCATGAACATTTTCAATGTACTTCTAGTGTAATCAAGATGAATCAATGCTATATGGGTTATTGTGAATAATCTTACAAAAAAATATAATTTTATCGCAATTCAATAGGACTTCTCCCACGATAAAATTCCAAAAATATACATCCAAGGCATGCTAAGGCTACATAGAGTAAAACTATATATTTATCGGACTATGATATGAGATTCACCGCCATGTTCTTGAAAATATGTCAACATGCTCTAAAAACTGATCCGAAATTTTTCGTCACCAATAATACTAAACTAGTGGAAAATTTGAGTAGGCTATTTAGACACATGAGGAAATGTTGTAAGATTGTTCTATAGACTTCCAAGGATTATGAGAAAAATATCATCTAGTAGTAGAATTCTTCAAAAGAAATAGTTTCTATTCGAGTATCCAAATGGATCCATATGAAACCCATTATGTGAGAAGATGAAAAACAAAACAAATTTGGGATGATGTTGGTGAATGCATGCTTCTAAGACCTAAAATGGTCAAATAAATGGTAGAGAAGGGGAAAACAATTCTGTAGAAAATAATAATATCCCAATGTCAAGAAAAATATACATAGAAAATCGTGGATGAAACCTAGTGTTTAAAGTTAGAGACTATGTATTCCTCTACATATCTCCCAGGAAGGGGATAATTATATTTGAGATGAATGGGAAGCTAATTCCTAGTTATAATATCCCCTTCGAGATCCTTGATCATGTCGGAGGTGTGGATTTTTGATTATCACTTCCAGAAAACATATCTAATGTACAATTTGTATTCCACATATCCCTCTTGAGAAATTATAAACAAGATGCTTATGACGTACCAAATTCAGAGGTGGTGTGGTTGGAAAATGGTCTCCCATAGTAAAGATTGTGGAATGTAGTGATAAAGCTCTACGCAATAAGACTAATCACCTGCTCAAATCACTATGGTGTGATAATAAATACAAAGAGGCAACAAGGGAACCCGAAGAAGTGATTATGGGAAAAAACCACACCTATATTCAAGATAGAATGGAAAATGAAATGTCAAGGGAGGAATTTCATAATGGGGGAAATGTAAGGACCCAAATTTAAATCAAGGAAAATTACCATCTAATAATTATTTCATATAATATAAATCACATTAAATAACATAAAGAAATTGATATAAACATTATAAGTGAATAATGAATTAAATAAGATATTTTTCAAGATGTTAAGGAACCTATAATTATGAAATAGTAACATGTAATTTGGAATAGTACTGTGAAACTTGTCAATATTAAATTAGAAATTGAATAGTAACTTCATCTATGAAATTAAAAAAAAATAATCATATTATAAATGGTAATATGATAAAATTATTCCATAGTACAAGTAAATTAATATTTGAAAACTTATTAATTATGTATTGGTATTTCAGTAAGTTATAAATATAAAATTACAATATTATTATTAATTTAATAATTTAAAAGGAAATTTATTTTCATAAAATAGTATTTTGATGTATAAATATTATATTATAATTTTATGACACATTAGTTAATTTTTTATATTATTATAAAATCCTTTTCAATTTTAAAAACTATATTTTCTATGTCTGTGATTATTTTAAATAAAATTAATATATCTCATATATCCAAAAAATATTTTTAAATAATAGAGTACATTTTTTAATTAAACACATGAAAAAATGATTATGTTGTTTTTTTTTGTTTTTTCTAAAATAATAGATTTTTTTGGAATAGTAAATTGTGATAATTTATGATAAATGCTAAATACATGAATTATGGAGTCATATTTGATATACTGCTAATATAATACAATTATCCTGAACTCAAAATATCTAATTATTGTAGTTACTCTCAATAATCTATACTATTTCATGACTTGATAAAAATAATAAAACAATGATTTTGTTTTCAAAACACACCCCCTCATGTATAAAAACCATCACTCACCACATATTCTTCTCAAACCACCCAATACATTATCATTGTAAACATTCTCTCCAATACTCTAACCAAAACTCTTCCCCAGGTCCAACATCTGTTTATTCTTAATAAAATACCAAAATCATTCCACACCGAAGGTTCTCAAGAAGGAGTTAAGGGTAGAAAATATCTTCTTTTTCTATTAATTTCATTTCAAGTTCCTTTATTTTCATTTTATTTCCTCACATACCCTCTTCAAAATATCATGAAAAATCCATTATATTACATATAATATATTTTTATCATGTTTATGTAATAATTATTCATCAAATCTATTCTCCTATCTCTTTTTCTATAATAATGAAAACATTGTATTCTTGTTGCTGATTTACAACCTTCGTGGATGATGTGATTTTGTCATTCAATTACATATTCAAGTCTGGTCATGAAAACATTTTTGAGGTCTGGATAGATTATAATATATTAATTATATCTTATTAAATGTTTTAGAATCATTTTTCTCATGTTATGTTAATTTATAAAACAAAATGAGTTTGTAGCGATCAAAAAATGCTTAATCAATCGAAATTATTATCATTAATGATCTATCTAATGACCATACACATTTTTGTAATCTAAAGAGTGTTTTAATATCTTATTTATTTGTTAGTAAAATATAATTTCAGTTTTTTACTTCTATCTTCATTCTACATAAGTTTCCAGACACATATACAAGTAATCCAATTATTAAAACCAAGGAAACCAATGCACTGAAACGATAAAAATGAATCTCTTAACTCATCAAAGAGGCCTTAATGAAATTAATAATTGTATAATAAATAAAATAAATTCCAAAATGGTTTTATAGTTATAAATTAATGGATATGAGTATATTATTCAGTACATTAAGTTCAAGTGTAGATTCATTTCATACATAAGGTATGTGATTCTCCGTGAACCTCATTTATTCCTTAATGTTACTGTTCCTTTGTTTTTAAAAAATAAAAATATAATTTATTTGTATGTAAATAATATGAATTATGGTTATTGTTTCCAAAATAATGTATCAACACCCATTAATCCTTCTTTTCCTAGGATATACATGTTTTTTAAAGGTTCCCTACTCAATTCTTCCCAATAAAAACGCCCAGTTTGATGGAAGTTCCTGAATTATTACCTATTTTAATGTGTGCTCCATATTCTATTTTATTCCACCTTCTTTTTAAAAAACATCATTAAAATTATCATAAAAAACTAAAATGGTTCAATTTTTGTTTTATACAAATAATTATGCCTTTTCCATTTTAATGTATCATGAATGTTAACCATTAAACTGTACTAAAATGTTTTATTTAAAATGTTTATTAAACAAACTTTTCATATCAGTTTCAAAAATATCATCATGATATATGCATAAATTCTATTATTAATTCCCATGTTTTATTTAATATTGTTTCTTTCATGGAAACTACTATGATATTACCTTTTGATATGCCGTTTTACATAATAATGATAGACAATTCATTCCATGGGTATCCTTTTTATTTATGTTTATATTCTTATCTATGATTCTTTATGTTCAAAGCATATTCATGAAAATGTTATGATGGGTTAAAATTTATATTTCTACAATACATTGGATTATTTTTTTCCTAATGAGATGTTATTTTTAATGGTCCTGGTTGATAATGTTCACTCGTGATCCTCTATATGCAACGAGCCATAACTCATTCCCCCAATGTGAAACAAGTCATGACTCATTCTAATGTCATTTTTTATGTTTCTACCACATTATTGTGATTCGATGATTAAATAATACCATTTTTTATATGTTATGATTCCTTATGTTTAATCTTATTCCATGCATTATATATCATTATGTTGTGTCTTCTAACCCATGTTATAAGCTGTATTTTAATGTATATTTCCTTACAAGACCTTTTAGCTCGTCACATTATTCATGTTATCCCCTAGTTATCCTATGTATATTTATGTGAATAAAGGTAGTTAGGATATCATAATGGAAGAAAATTAATGAAGTGTCTTATTAAGTCCCGTGTTTTCATTTTTATATACATAGTCTTCCAAGATACTATCTGTTATGATAATTGGATTCTAATTTGATGTTTAGTTCTGAATAAAATCATATAATTTCATATGTAAAAGTTTATGGTCTCTATTGTTAATTTCTAATGATGGAATCAAAAAAACATTATTCAACTTAATTATCATTTTGAATTTCAACAAGATTTTTATCTTGTGAAAGTATTGGGAGAATTGAAACAATACTTCTTATACTAGGTCATATAATTTCTAGTTCCCCCGGAGGATATTTATTTAATTGTCTATCACACTCATCATTTACATGGTCCCTTCATATTCCAGCCATTTTCTAAATCCTATAGGAATTTTTTTAAAAACAATAATTATAGTGGGAAATCAAATAATTCAAAAATATACCTCATAATATGTATATATAATTACAAATTATATTCAATATATAACAAAATAGGAATATCCTATGTCATTCATAGTAATTATTCATATCCTTTAGGGTTCTAAAAATTATTTTTATAGATCTACAGAACATATCCCCTACAAGGTGAAACTATGTGTTCATGAAGACCCATTTTCATATACTAGATGATGATCATGTAGAGCATAATTAACCCTTTTTAAAGTTATCACAACTATGTAAAAATATGGAAGATACACATACACATGTCTTGTCTAGAAATAGATGTAATTTAATTGAATTTTTTTTCTACATTCATCCCCAAAATTATAGGAAATTTTCACATACCCTGACTTATTCATAGACTTTTCCTTAGGGTTCTCACTAAATATATCTCACCCTAGCAATAAATGTTAACTAAATATTTATTTTATACCAAATATAAGATCCCATAAATTTCATTCATAAATATTACAAAATAATTGATAAATTTTCATTTTTTAACAAAATGATCCACACAAAAATCATTTATGTATTTGGCCTTTTGAAATTTGGTCACAAAAACAATTGGTTAATAAGTGAGCTATGCGATCTCCCACCAAGTTCATAGAAACTAGAACCCATATTAGATAAATGATACAAATTAAATTTATTCATAATTGGGGAAAACATAACATAATAAAAGTGGATTTCTTATTCATTGTGAGGCTAAAATAGAGAGATATTAACAAAATGTTGGCATAAGGTAATAGGAAAATGAACATAACAATTGAAAACCATACCATACATATCATAGATCAGAAACATGATTCATAGAAAGAATATTTTTATATCATATCGCATGAATCATAAGGGAATAAAAGAAATTATCCATGATATTATAACATTTTAATAAGTAATATATGAATGGCATACACATATGAATATAAAATCTTATGTTAAAGTTACCCACCATGACATTCATATCATTTTAGTCTTGGGAGAACCACCTATATACATATTCATGCAACGGATAACCACCCATTTAACCCTTTTGGGAATGGTATAACCCCCATGTACTAAATTTTGGTCCAGGGATAACCTCTTTTGTACACATTGATCTCATACAACATTCATTATTAAACACTGTAGTAGTGAGCGATATAGGTCTCACCCATCATTAGTTCTTATGTGACCACCATATTTGGTAATAATGTTACCACCATCCGATAATGGAAACCATATATATGGGTTCTACTGTATAATAAAACATTTATCCTTTCAGAACCAATGAAATGAAATGGGGTTTTCAATCATTTCACTATATCCTAATAAGTGGAAAAGAAATGGGGTTCATAAACACTTCATCATTTCATCACAACAAAACCATTGGAAAAAAGAACGATGCATCAATAACATCATGCCATAATAAATGTAATCCATCCATATATAGAATTAGTATTGAATACATAGATAATATCCAAATTATAGATTATTTAAAATTGAAAGATGTATAATAACATGGGAAAATTATTTTTATAAATTAGACGAGACATTTCTTGAATAAAATATCCTTCTAAATTTGGAAATCACCATTTTAAAACAAAATTTCACAAAAAATTGAAAATAAATTTATTTTAAAAAAATTTGTGAAACATATAAATTAATCATTAAAACATTGAGTGTAAATTATGACATAATGTACTCTTCATGTCTTATAAGCTAAAAGAAAGATTGAATTCCCATTTTATGTAAAATGTCCAATAGTATCATGTTCAGAAAATAATAAGAAGATTCACATTAATTTTTTTTTAAAAAATGAGAAAAGATTAATTTTTTAATTATTCTATTGATATTATCCAAAACATTATCTCAAACATTTTTTTATGAAAACATAAATATGGAAGGAAAAATATTATCATCTGATGTAAGAAATAAAATCATTTTTCCTTAAAGACAATATATTGAAATAATGAGTATTTTTATATAATAAAATGAAATTAAATAACGTATTACTATTAAATATATTTTTTAGGATAATATATGGTATTATAGACATGGGATAATAATAATTAATCATTTTAAGGATAATCATTAATATTATTGACAACCATTGACATTATATCATAAAATCCTCACTAATTTGAAAACTGTTGAATCCAATAACCCATTAATAGATAATATCAAATAAAAATTTATGTATCAATAAAATATGTATATTAATGATATTACATGTCAATGGGGTAGTATACACACCACCTAAAAGAGACTATTTGTGAATATGACATATATCTCCTATAATGAAAAGAGAGGATTAAAATCACTTACCTTAAGTCTTTAATTTATTATTAAATGTTAGAACATATAATATAATAATTATTGGGTTTTATACATATATTAACTACCAATACTCATTTTTTATAAAAAAATATGATTTCATTATAACAATTTATCACCATTTTGTTAATAATTCATTCTTAAAAACAATCTTTGTTGTGATAACTGCTTCACCATTCATGGATGTTTTGGTTTTATATTTTCTATAAATTTAATTTGACCATGTTTAATTAATATAAATAATGTAAAACATGATATACATATATATATAAGTATTTAGAGTCATCCATAAAATATATAGATAGGAAAATGAATGACAATGTTCATGGAGAGGGTAGGTTGTATGTACACAAGGACACTATTTCCATTTTCTCAGTTAATGGAATGAAAAAAAGTAAATACTAATTACCCATTCAAAAATAATAATAATTTTATATTTATATTTATATAATTAAAAAATATTTCTATCCTTTAATGTATAAAATGAAAATTGTTTTACATCTATTTGTATAGGTGGTAATCTATAGGTACGTGTGACCGACTGTTTCGGGTCGGTCTCGAAACGCCCAACGGTTCCGTATCTGATGACACATGGACCTGCTTTCCAAAGGCAGGAGTTCACTGGGTGGTTTGGCTAGCGACACTTAAGAACTCGAATTGGTTGAGAGGATGGGATGTCGGGCTCATCGCACCCTTTTGGGGGGAATTATTTCCTGTTCCATGACTCTCGTATAGATTTAAGACGTATTCATATGTTCATGAGTCTTTTGTTTATACCCAATTATAGTATCCACAGATTACTGCTGATTGGAAATGGTCATCTGGAAACATGGATTCAGAATCATTTATCCCCGAGGTTTACCATCCCTCGTTTGATTAACGACCCCGAGGAGTTTGGACTCATCGAGGCCGCACTAGGAATGACGCATTGGACCGATTTGAAGATAGTCAGATCGACCGGTTGTTGCGCTTGAACCTCATGGAGGATTCCTACATACCATTCCTGGGAGAGATGGATCATAGTCCATGTAGTTTAGGTATGAGTGTCGGAGAGCCGATGTGAATGTGGACCCGGGGGTACTACTGTGATCGGGCTTGAACCTGGAGGAGGCTTCCTATGTACCATGCCTTGCAATGGATCAATTTCCTCGTAGTTCACAATGGATTGGGTCTTACACTCTAGGGAGGCCCAAGGCAATGGACTGGGGATTACACTATGAGGAGGACCATGGAAATGGATTGGGGCATACACTCTGAGGAGGCCCATGTAAATGGATTGGGGCTTTCACTCTGAGGAGGCCCATAAGAGGATTCCATGGATGATGCTTACTCTAAGACCAAGTGAGTCATGCTCGGTGTGAAAAATAAGAGGAAGAAGGGACTAAACTATCATGTCGTGAATGGTGTGTCCATGGGAAGTGGAGTGGGGATTATGCATAGGGAGGACCATAAGGTCAGGGCTTAGTCTGAGATGGATTCCCATGTGTCTTCCTCATGTCTGGCCATAAGGGCACCCCATCTCACTGGTGGGTTGAGGAATTTACCTATGCGCTGGTGCACAAGTGGGATAATGACAAGGGTGTTGGAATCAGTCCAAACAAAGGGAGATGAAAAGTGTGAATCAAATTCCTGACATTCGTAAAGCAATGTGGGTGGCGTGGAGATGGGGGATAACTGTTGACCATGTTAGAAACATAGCATTCCTATCGCATTAGCCTGAAACGGGGACAAGCTAATGATGGTCGACTTTTGACCGTGTTCGAAACACAGTACCTGACTCAATGTTTTTTCCAATGTTTTCTGGGGCGTTGGCCCAGGACGGTAGGTGAGTCGATGAGGCATGGGACTAAGCCATTAGGGGGTCCCTTCAGACAGGGAAGTAGATGATGATCCAAATGAAGGACACACAAATCCTGGGGTGGAGTGATGAAATGTTTGAATAGATTAAAATGCTCTTGAAATCATGCCACTCTAATCATGGCATTAGAAATCATGTGCTTGGAACATAATGATTACTACAGTTTAAATTCATGTAGATATGGATGAAGACATCAAAGTTTAATGTCGTGTTGCATGGACTATTTCTATATAGTTTAACGTCATATGGATAAAATGAGGGCCACACAGTTTAACATCATGTGGTCAGGATGAGGGCCATACAATTTAACGTCGTGTGGTCGGGATGAGGACAGTACAATTTAACATCATGTGGTCAAGAATACTAGGTAGGAGAGACCTAACAATGGTTGGTGTGGGACTTACGCAAGGGTGTCCCTTTCATGGATTATCCTAGCATGGGAGTTGGGTGATCAGATTTTTGGAGTGTCATGAAGAGTATCCAGACTCATGGAATTTATAGGACATATGTTGGAGCGGCACAAGGGTGCAATTTGAAATAATATTGACCTGGACTGAAACGTTTGCGGTGCGACTCTCCATTTCTCATGGGGGTCAGTGACTGTAGTGAAGGGACCGACCCAGTGGGCCGGGACTGCATCCCAAAAGTGATCCCAAGCGGGGGTGCGGGGGAGCATCCCTCGGGTATGGACCAGCGAGTGCATGGGGTTTTCTATATGGGGTGGGCCGTAGAGGAGCTGGCCCCGAGGGAATGGCTGCGGTGGAGCTTTCCGTGAAGGAGCCGACCGCATAGGGCTGGGCGCATGTGGTTCACAGTTTGGTAGTCCGCGAAGGGTGTCCACGGAGGAGCTGGCTGCGAGGGACCATACCATGAAGGAGCAGACCGTGATGAAGGATATCCACGATGGATGGCCATAGAGGATGATGTCCATGAAGGAGGTTTCCCGCGAATGAGGCTGTCTGCGGATGAGATGGACATGAAGGAAATGGACGTGAAGGGTGTCTTCAAAGGGGCTAGTGCACATCCTACTTGTCACCCACGGAGGGGATCCCGCCTCTATTTCACGAACGACACTAGTCCGCGGAGGGGGTGGCCATCCGCGATGGACATGTCCTCATGTGGTTCGCAGTTTGGTTTCTCCTCTATGCGAAAGACTGCATCCGAGGACGATATGGGATCTACGGATGGTCACAGAACATTACGCTGAGAGCGATTTCCCCAGCGTCTCCCCATGGGTTTTCACCCGTCCTTCCTCTCTTTCTCAGTGCCCCTCATGGGTCTATTTATAGAGTAGTGAAGAGGCAATATTGATGAGAACACGACACTTTTTATGGAAGCCCATGAAGGAATCCCCACCTACGGACGACTCGGTCAACCAAGGATTTTTGGAACATAGTTTTGCAGAATTTCTCTGCGGTCGTGCACCACTTCGCCTCTATCCCATGAACGACTGTGGTCCACAGAGGGGGTATCTCATGGCGGTGGACCAGACTGACGTCTGGAGGTCTTCTTGGTTCGCGCCCGCGTAGGCGCTCTGCCCCCATCTCGTGAACGACAACATCTGCGGGAGGTCGGTTCACCAAACAGGTCGCGTACTGTTGCTGGGAGCCAGTACGTGGACTGGTTCAGTCATTTTTCAAGTCTTGCAGTAATTGGATTTCCCCTTTGAGGAATTTTCAGGACCCTACATAGACATTATCATTTTCCAATAGATTGAAAGGTAATAAGGTATATATTATATTATAATTCAAGACATATAATAATTAAACTAACATCGTATAAAAAAAATTAAACATTATCTCTATCCATGATTTTTGGTGATGTAAAATAGGTTACATCGGTTCCCGAGGCGAATCTCCACCATATACATGATCAACAATTTATTTTCCCATTTTGTAGAAGAAGAGATTGATTTTAGTTATGTAATTAAAATAATAATTTCTATGCATACGGTAGATAATATTGGTAAAATATAAAAATAATTTAATAATATATTAATTATTTAATAGTATAAATAAAAGAATTGATGGTAAATAATTTTACCTCTTCTTTGGAGAACCTCTTTAGGGTTATTAGTAAGGCCATATTAGAAGGGTTTAATATTAAAAATAAGTCCTTTAGAATGTCATGATGTAATTGAGGAAGATATTTTTTCATGTCGTATCCCAACTAAATGTTTTTACATGTTTCAAGAGCAAAGGATATGGGGTTCTTTTTTAAAAGTTTTGGGAGAGGTCACACATTGATGTTTTCAAATGAAAAGGCGAACCCACATTTTAAACAATTTAAAATGATAAAATGGATAATTATAGAACATTAGATGATATAAGGTCTATATACGGTCATAAACTAATACCTATATAAGTTTCTATGTTATTTTACCCCATGTTTTTTTAGTTTAACCCCATGGTAAACCCATTTATATCTTCAATATGGTAATTACTTTTTCATATTTTTTCTATTAATTATAACTAAAATTAATTTGAAAATATTATAAAATATTAATTATGAAAGTTATATTTATGGAATCCATTTATCCAAAATTCAATAATTTAAGTGACATAATTTAATTTTGAATTAAACTGATTGTGTGAAAAAAGTGGGTTTCCAATGAGATAAATTTCATAAATACTGAATTTTTAACATAATAATTGAACATGAATATTATTTAAATGAAGAAATTGGTTTAATAATTACAAATTTAAACTAGGTTTAGTTTTATTGTTTTTATAAAATATTTTTCTTTTTAAATTTCTTAATAATATGAGTTTTTTAATAAAAATAAGTATTTTTCAATATTCACTAGAAAAATAACATTTTCAGAAAATTAAGAAAAAAACAGCCTAAATGTTTTTAGCATTTTTATTCAAAAAATGGTGTTATTGTTTTCATATAAATTATGAAATTGGGTAATAATTTATTTTATTATTGGTTTATAAAAAGTAATAAATTCATTTTTTGAGAGAATTTATTTTAAAAATATATATAAAGACATTACTAATAATAAAAAAATTTTATATATTTTATTTATCTAATAACCTCATAATTAAATTGAAAAATATTTTTTTCCCAATTAATACATCAAAATTTAGCAGATAAGTTATAAGAGTTGTGTGTTAATAATCATATTAATAGTATATCACACTTCGATAAAATGTCACGTTGAATGTTAAGATGGATATAATTGAAATTAAATTTTTTTGAAAAATATAATTCATACTAGCTAGTGGTGTTACATGGACTTAATATGTATTTCTATTTTTTTTCCAATAATTGATAATGAATTATAATTATCAATTAGTTTCTCAAAATCAGGGTTATAGAATGGGAGTGGAAGACAAGAATGATTGAGACCTAACACCAAGGAGGATAAGTTATGATTCAAATGGAAATAAAAGTGAAATCATAGTGCATAAATGATAATTGAGATTATGAAATAGGTATTTAAATAAATATTAGGAATCATCTTATCTTCATTAGAAAAAAGATTAAAATTTTGATTTAATCAAGAATTCCCATCACATCTTGATTATGTAGACAAAAATTTACATTATAAAACAATTAAAACGTACTGATCAATGTTAAATAGGATTCATGTCACAAAATAAAATATAATCCAATAAGAGATGATGATTTTATTAATTAAAATATTATTATCTTTTGTGGAGGATCATTATTGAAGAATTCGTTGAACATAGGGAATAACCAAATTATGGGAAAGAGTAGAATGGATTTATCCATCATGAAAGGGATGAAATCCCTATGAAGGGTCTATTCCATAAATATAGGGATCACTATTTACAGGCAACCGAAACTGAAGTTGGTGGAACATTTTGGTGAAAATTGGATCTTGAGCTCAATATTGAGATATATGATTCCCATATGGACATGTTGCTCATTATTGATGTGTTTTATACATTTTCTATCATATTTTGTTAGTTTTAATTGATGTTATGTGATGATATGTTAATGTTTTCTTTTTAAAAATTAGAATAATATATATTTTAAAAATTAAATTTGTTACCCAAACTCACCCACAACTAATATAGATTTGGGACCTTGTAGTTCAAAAAATTTCATTGATATTATAACATTAGGCAACATCAGAAAACTATAATTCTTTCTTGACAAAGTAAACTACATAGAATCTTGATTTTATAATAATTAAACAATGTTTGAGTCTAGATCTAAGGGCTTATAAATATATGAATTCGTATTATTAAACCCATAAATCATATAACATAATAAAATATAATATAATATATTTTAAAAATAATTAATCAACCACATATTGTATAAATATTCAAGTAGGAATGATATGATAGATTTTGGAATATCATTCAATCATACATAAATTGGCAAACCAATGGATTGATCAAAATATAAGTTGGTTGTTTTCTATACCAAAAGGACTGGAAACATTGATTCAAAATAGTACCGTACATATCCCTTGAATAATGATAGTATAACTCACATCATTTCACCTCAATGTCAACAAAATATATTTGTCCATATCCCTTAAAAAAATTAGGGTAATTTATTGCTACATGTATACCCATGTGGGAATTAATGGGCCCATTTGAATATAACCATCAACAATTTAAAAATATAGATAATAAAATATCAGTTCATGTTAAATATAAAAACCTAAAACGCATTAAGGGACACTGATTTTTTCTAAATCACCATAAAATTCAAACCTAAATGATTTTGGAATTTAATATTCTATTTTATCCAATATTTTACTATATAAATGAATCCCATCATAATGGGGGGGGGGGGGGTCAAATGGTGTATTTTAATGGAATGGAATAGACTAACAATGAATAAGTAGTCTTGATTATACATATTTTTTCATTAGTATGGTAATAAGTTTTGTGAAATTTCATTGAAAAAACTTTGAATCACATAACCCCCACTGAATCATGTAGGGAGGTATAACATTTCTTTCACATGGAAAATTTCATTTGTTTTAAATTATTATATATCATTAGAAGATATAAAAAAATTAATCAATATGAAAATAACTTTATAACTGTATTCCTAGAAGCCAGTTTTAGAATAGGAATATTATCCATTACCAGATGAATCTAATAATAGAAAATTTAGGAAACAAAAATTCAGTTTTAGTTAATATTTAATTTTTATAAAATTATACTCACATATGTTTTTTATATAATATATTTTTAGTTTAACTCAATAATCAGATTAGGTAATCAGATCATTTGTGATTTAAAATCTAAAATGTACAAGAAAAATCATTACTCTTTGTTACATGAGGCCAAAAAAGTGCATCTTTTAGTAAACTTGTAATGGGTAGAACACATATTAATTATATATTGATGAATTAGATACATGTTAGTAACTTTTCTCACAAAATAGAATTAATAGTGATATTTGACATGTGACAATTCATTTTGGATATATTTCTTATATCCCTAATTTTTAGACACTTTTAATCCCCTTTTATCTCGGTTTACACCATTTCTCCATTTACAACATTCACCAAAAAAATAAATTAAAAATCAGAAAGGTTATCTGGATTAGGAACACATACCTTGTATTATAATGAATCAACATGGGAATAATGGTTTTATGATATGTTTAAATTATTAAATATTATATATAGAATTTTAAAAAGTATTGTTTTTCTAAATCCCAACAACATGATATGTAAACAATGAACACCCAATACACCATGAAATTATTATTGGGGATTAAACAATAGTTATAGATGAATCATTACATATGTTACAAACTATATTGATAATATTCTAGATAGATTTTGTTTTTGATTTCTATAGGGCTAGGAATGAAAATTTATTTTGTTTAACAAATTTCAAAATGCAAATTTTCAAATTTCATGAGTCCTAAAGAGTGAAATAAGATAATAATTAATAACCATTATCTTTATAAATAGTACTAATCATTATATCTATACATATATAGGTATATAAAAAGGTACTATACATAGTATTATAATCCCATTTAACATAAAAACAAAATTTCTCTTATTTAACATTAATTTGAATATTTTGGTCCCAAAAAGTGTCATATTTCTCTATAAAAACATTATACAAAATAAAAAAAAATTAGTACTCTTATATTGATCCAAAATCCCCCACTAGGTTATACCATAAATTGTTCATTCTCATGGTTTCACCATAAAATCTGAATCCAAAATATTAATGATAAACAAATATATATTTACTAAAATTGGATTCAAATAAATTCAAACCAATTATTACTAGATTCTCATTCAATCTCAAAACCACACACATTCCCTTAAATATTTAAATCTAACCAAACAATTATATTTCATTTAAAAATTGGATATAATAATGATATAATATAATGAAAATTATGTTTAAAATTGAAAATAAAATCCATTGTATATGGTACATTACATCATCCTTTTCAAAATTTGAAGATGACCACTATTCTACAATTTTATATCTATATATCTTTTTAATAAAATAATTAATATAAATTTATGAAAAATAACACTATTAGTTTAAATTTATCCATTGTAACATATATTGGTGGTTTTATTTTATTCACAATTGAAACATTACATTTTTCATAATTATATTTCAAATATACTCCACCAACTATACTTTTACCATTGATGGAAAATTGTGTAATAAATCACTATTTTAACCATGAGTATTGATAATAATTTTTTATTAAAATATTCAATGTATCAAAAATAATTTCAAAAAAATATTTTATATTATTCAAATTTCAATGCATCATATAATAAAGTAATGTTTTTTTCATTAAATCACTAATCATTTTTCATCCAAATAATATATTAAATTGTTTAGAAAAAAATTTATGGATAATTACCATGAGAATCAACATATAATAAATATTTTTTAATCACATTAAAATTTAAAAAGATAAATATTTTTAGTTTTCATGAATTTACCCCATTATTTTTCTAATAGATCTTTACCTATTAAATATTATTTATAAAAACATTAATCTTAATATATATAAAGAATAAATTTTTAATTAAATAATTTTTATTGATTTTATTTTTTCATTTGTTTTTTCTAAAATTATAAATACTATTTAATTCATCATTCCTCAATCTATGATATAATCCTCTAATCAATTTATATTAATTAATTATGAGTATAGCATATATCTTAGAATAAATGTAAAATAAATTTAATAACACATGAAATTTTTGAGGGATGATTGATTTTTTTTCAATTCCACTTCATAGTATTTATTGACTATTGAGTTAAATTTATAATTTAATTTTAATATATATATTTAGAGATGTTTTATGTTACTCTATATGTGAAACCCCTTTATTAAGCTTTTTTACATTTGTGAGTGTGAAACTTAAATGATCCATATATTTAATGTTTTTCTATGTGTATGTGAGAATATAAAAATAAATAGGTTTTTATGTTTGAACAAAGTTTTGATATGTTATTGTATTTTAAAAATAAATTGATAAATAAAAACTTAAATGATACATTTTTTGACATAATATTGAAATAATATTTGAAAAATATATCAAATAATGATATGAACTCACATAGGATTAAGAACTTGATTTCAAAACACAAAAACAATTGATGTGAGTTTCTAGAATCCCATATATGTTTAAAATTCACCTGTGTAAAATAAATCATGATGATACATAATATGAAATTTAATTAAATCAGGGTAATTTTGAGTAGTTTTCTTAAATAAAATAACATCTATAAATAAATTAAAAATTTAAATGATTATAAATAATCTTCAAATATTTTGTTGAGTTATTTAAATGAGAAACATTTTACCATATTTTGGAAAACAATTCTGTATAGTTTAAAAAAAATTAAATAATAATGAATAATATATTTTTCAGATATTGAAAATAATTAAATTTCCTTTGATTAAAAAAACTATCCTTGAAAGGAAACACATTAACATAATTCATTATTCTTAAAAAATAATAATATATTAATGAAAAATATTTGAATGATAAATAAAAGGTGATTTTGGGTATAATATGATATAGAAAATTTGTTAAAAATAATAGTAATGCCAGATGGGTTTTATTAAAAATAATATATTCTTTTAAAAATTGTATTATAATGTTTTTTCATTATTACTATATTCCTGGTGTTGGAAATTGAAAAAAATTCATGTTGAAGTAGAATAATTATAGGATTTTTTTAAAGTAGTTTTTCATTTTTGTTTAGAAAATTATTATTTTATGGAATCATATTTAATATTAGAGGAGTCACAAAGGGTTAATAAATATTTATAGGTAAATGGAGAAACATTCCTATCTCAAAATCACTTTATGATTTTATTGAGAAATCACTGATTTGAATTTCACTGGAAACAATGACAGTGATGTATTCCAAAGAAGAGAAGATCCTTTTAAAAATATTATATTATTTGTATTATTTTTTATATTGTATATATGAGAGATGACGATTTAAGAACACGAGAAAATAAAAAATACAATCAATCACATAGATTGATTTGTTGAAAAATATGGATGTTGGTAATAATAGTTAAATTAAAAATTTCCGTGTTTCTTTTTCATCAAGTGGGGGAATCTCATATATTAATGAGTACTTATATTGGAATAAGTATATAATGATAAAATGTATACATAAAATAAATAAGATTACAAAAATTAAAATTCTCTGAAAAAAGATAATATAGTAAATATGGCCTCTCTATTGATTAATAAAATAAAAATATCATAACATATAATGGAATGATAAAAATAATTATTGAACATTTTTTTTATTGTATTTAAATTCATTATATACATGGTTTGATATTTTTTTTGTTTTTTTGTCAATGAAATCCTATGTTATTAAGCATCATTCATTTGAAATCCTCATTTAGATTCATTAAATTTATTTTAAATCCGCTAATATATTGATGTAGTAAATGACTTCATAAGTTCGGTTGATGTAAAACTCAATAGAACATAATAGAACATGAGATAAAATAAATTACCTAGAAGCATTTATTTTTAATTTATTATAAAAGTTTCAATAATAACAACCATAGTATTGTTTTTTAAAAATGACCGTATTTTTTATATTATCGTTTATTTCAAAATATACTAAAATAAAAACAATTTTATAACATCCTTTACTATTGTTTCAGATATACATTAGTTTTAATTTACCTTGGGTGCCTTTTTAGTCTTTGGTGTTGTACCCGAGGTGTTAAGGACTGAGCATTAGAATTCCATGAAAGAAGATGTTCGATAAATAATATTTAATTTACTTATGGGACACCAGCTGTGCAGTCTTGCATGACCATATGTATGGTGTACATTCCATTGTATTCGTAATTATACATATCCCACCAGCTTACTGCTGACTAGGTATGATGTTACAGGCTCATCATAGAGTCATTGTTCTGCTGAATGGCCTCCATAGAAAGGATTATGGTTCTAAAAAATTTCATTCATTAAGGGTTATCTCATAATTTAATCTAATATGTTTTTTTAATATTCATCTCTCAATGATTAACCCTCAAACAACATGAATAAACATTGGATTTCGTTCAATGTAATTGAATTTATCTTTGACATCCCTTCAATTCTTCAGTCTTGAAATGATCTATTGGTTCCCATGTGGGTTGTTTTTTCTATTCAATATTGAATTCTCTCTTTCATTTGAGGTGAATCATAAATAAAAGTTATGGGGGATATAACTATGGTTCCTAATATAATCCAATAGATAATTATAGAATTACAAATTTATAGATGGTCATATATAGGGAATTTTCATCTCCCACTTAATCTGTTCTAGATTCCTCAGAGACGATGGTTATTTTTGGTAAGACAAATTAATTTCTCACCAATATTGTGATATTGCTTTTTGGATAGTTTTTAATATAGCATCATGTAATTAATTATGGATGGTTCTATGAATTATTGATGTTTGGGAATGATCACGATGGTGATTCAAAACATTTGTAATAAATCATCTTAACATAGTAAGTCCTTATCATTTTATTCTTTTGTATGGAATTTAGTGTTATAATTTATATATGGGTGCTTCTGTATCACATGATAACTAGCTTAATGTGACATAATATTCCTTCCAATGTTATTCCTTATATGTAAATGTCTTCTTATCCTCTAAAAATAGATGATGATATAACATTATCCTTCGTTGATATGTTATTCATTGTTTTGGAGGTGTTAAGAGCCTATGATGACTCTAGGACATATCTCCATATGATTATATTTTTTTAGAATGTATAAATGAATCTATATAGTGGGGAAATGGATTCCATTTTTAATAACCACTTACATGGGTGGAATGTTGGTCAACATTATAACATAACACATTCAGATAATGAGGGAATGTCCAAGATATGTTATAAGAATCCCACACTTCGTAACACCCTATAAATTTTACCAATGGGGAATGACCATGCAGATGAGTAGAGTATTAATGATTTCAAATTTCCATATGTATGTACAATCATGAAAATTGTTAAGAGACAAGAGTTTATCTAGATGTGACTTATTTTCAATGGTATGCATGGAATTTGTATTTAATGTTTGAAAATAAATATTGATCAGTGGGATGAATTGTTCCTATGAGATGAAATTGAAGAAGGTAGAGTTGGGTTTAATGGTATCATTATTAAAATAAGATGAATTGAAATCCTATTTTTTTTACTTCATATTTACTCTAAAATAATGGAATTAAATTTTATATACTGATATATGTTATATTAAGGATGTAATTGTGGGTTCCTAATGGGATTACAACCATTCCCTAAATTGGAATCTCAATACATGTGAAATTAATATAGTGAGGGATCCAATAATAGGAAGAAGGATCAATGTCTGGAAGCTGATAATGATGAGGTTTTATAGTAAATGGTATTTCAATATGGACACCAAATTTTTGTTCGATTTTTCTATTATTTTCTTTTATCCTTATTCTCTCTATTGATCAAAATATTCCTGATGATGGATTTTTATTGAATGGAGTTTTATTGAATATTGATTCAACATGTTTTTTAATTCAACATTTATATTTAATTCCTATGAATTTATTTATGTTTTCAATGTTTATAATGTATAGTTATTATTACCATAAGGAATTGTCATACAACAGTAGCGTGGAGGCCCTTTCAACCTATCAGAAACCACTTCCATAAGGAGAGGTAGGAACAAGGTCATGTTTTACTATATCATAGACCTAGAGATCTCGGTCAGGGATCCAAATTTTTTTATTTTCTTAGATTCCTTTACATTATTTTCATTATGTATGGGCATGGTGGAAAAAATATAAGTTGTGTGGAACATGGAAATGGAGTCATTCGTGTGCCTAAGTAGTTCATGTGTAAAAGAGTTTTGTGATTCTGGTGATGGGATTTATTTTACTAGTTCTACTATTACAATATACAATTAATCCCAAGTACTATTGTGTTATTATTGTTTTTGGTATTTTGTGAGTGTTCATGAATCATGTATAGAGACCTTAGTTTACATATCATGTAACTATTTATTATGTGTATATAGATTCAATTAAAAAATGATATGTTTTTTCTCTATACTTTATGATATATTATTTTTGACATTTAATTTATTTAAATGGGAAAATTCGATTTTTATTAGATATAAATTGATGTAACTAACATGTAAACATGAATGATATTTCTTTGGACCTTGGTTTTGATAACGAAGTTATGACTCATGTTGCGATTTTTTGTTCATGTAAATCACTTGATTGATATTGTCATATGAGTTATTAAATACATTTCATAACAAATTTTTATAGGATATCATATAATATCATATCGGTATAATTTTATAGTACAATATTGGAAATAAAGTTATAATTTAGTATTTAGGGAGGCTTATCTAGAAGTTTCTCTAGATATGTATAAAAAAATAGATTTTCATTCTATATTAGTAGTTCTAATGATCATGGTTATAAAACTGAATTTATGTTATTGTCTTTTGGCTAGTTCTGATTTAGGGAGAATGAACCAACGGTGGAAAGCAGACTATAATCATATTTTTAGGGAATTTATTGATTCATCATCTACATGACTTCTCTTATACTAGAGGTAATTATGATGATGTGGCTAGATATAAATCGTCACAGTATTACTTATCTTGATGGAGAATCCAAAAAATAATATTCTGAAAAGAGATACATTTTGGATTTAAGGGACCATTCGTAGGTGGTGGACTTTAATAACTCATTCTAGAAGACACGATAGTCTGACTTGGACAACATTCAAGGGCATTCTCAATGATATTTTTTTCTAGACACATTGAATTTGGATCATAAATTTGAGATCATAGATATTTTTATGGGACATTGTCACTATATTATTAGTATAACAATTCTACAAAATTACTTTATTTTTCTCATATTTGGGATGGAAATGAGGAGCATAAGACCTAGAAAACCATGATCAGATTACAATATAAATTTAGTTTTTGGTATAAAATTTTTATCCTAACCACATACATAAGATTCATTAATATTTCTATCAAATCAACAATGGCCTAGAAGAAGATAGATAAGGAGGTATTTTTCCGGCTCGTAGTGGAATGGTGAGTGTCATCACTAGTGGATTTGTCATTTTCTGTTATTGATGTTTGAAGAGTAAATCATAAGACATGAGATAGTGTTACTGTAGTTGGCTATAAAAGAGAAAATATTATTTAATACCCTTAATGTAAGGGGGATTAGTCTGATGCTCTAATTATTAATGAAATGAATTTAGTAAGTAATGACTTAAATCGTTGAAGGAGTGTCATCGATGTGGCATGTTTGGAAACCATTAATGATTTTCATGAAGATATCATGAACAGTTGAATGAATATCAAGAAATATTGTTGGATGGGGACCAATCTAGGACCTAATACATAATGATATTATATATTGGAATAGGTTCAACTAGATTTCATGTAGGTACCTTATATTATTGCTGATGGGGTCATGAATTTATATCATCTTTATTCAACATTAATCTATATATGAGACCGACATTGAAATATATTTTAACAATTTGTGATGGGTACCAACATAGCAGTTATGTTTTACCATAACTTTCACATTCAACAAACCATTGGGAAAGATGTAAGGTCATCTCTAGAAATTTTTAGTGTGTCATACTGAATTTTTTTGTATATAAAAGTCTATGGAATTTCATGATTTATAAAATGAATACTTATTTGTAATATCACAATGAATTGAATGACTTATTTCTACTATTAAATTGATTATTATTAATGATGAGTGACAATCAAATATCTTAACGGAGAAATGAATGTATTTACTAGATAATGGGATTTACAAGTAGGTTGAATGGAAGCAGAACATAGATAATTTATATCCATTGTAACATATGTGGCATGTTCAGTTCATAATATTGATCTAGAAATAGTTTAATCCTCTCATTATCTTGCGGCATATCATTATCTAGATGTATACCCTGATGACTTCTTAGGGATCCTCATAATAATGAGTTTTGTAATGAGATTTAAGTCAAATACGATATTTTTCCAATATCAATTCATCATTAATATATGGATCTAGAAAAAATAGAATAATTAATGGTACCTCTTGTGGATTTAGAGGGGAATATATTTATTCTTCAAAGAAGTTTTCTTTATGGTGATGAAGTTTTTTTCTAAAGATGTATAAAAGCCCTTGTAAATTCATGGATGATTGAAAAATATATTGTGTAATAGTGAAAATTAGGAATCTAATTCCAATAATAAATTATTCTTTTTATTAGTTTTGGGGAGATCAGATTTTATTTTTTGTTTAATTATGTTCTGGTTACCAGTGAAATTTGTTTTAAGAATAGGGTATACATAGAAAATCATTTAGGAGAAATTGTATACTATATGAGAATATTTTCAAACAATTCAGTTTGAATAATTCTACAAAATTATTCAGGGATATCGTTAATTGGATATATCATTAATACCATGAATCCTTCATCATTATTTTGATTTATGATATCTCAATATAGCCATAGACCTCAGAGATTCATGCTAGAATCCTTGAATTTTGTTGAGTATACTATTAGTGTATAATCATTACTCTAATATTTTAAAGTATTTTGGGGATCTATGATTTTATAATACATAGAAATGTAATTTTTGTAGTGGTAATCTATGTTGATGTATAAAAAATTCAGTATGTGATGCCTTGAGATTTCCCTAGGAACATGTTAATTGAGATGAGTTTCTTAGGTTTTTATGGATACTATATATTGGTTGTTCATGATTTGTCTCATTTATTAGTACTTATAAATAGGATTACCAAGAGGTCGATGAATCTTGAGTATAGTAATCTGTGTGAAGAGTATTTTTCTAATGATAATGAGGATATTGATATTAGCAGCGATTATTGTTTTCCTTGGACTTTAGATTGGTTATTTAGTTTATTTTAATAGTTTGACTATAATCTATGGGAATGTATTGATATTGATAGTTTATGTAGTTTCTTATGGGCTTCATTAGATATGATCCCAAGAGTAGGAAAAATGTTATCTTGATCTAATGTATGCCGTAGAGGTTCATTCCATCATGTTTTGGTTCCACGACCTCTTTGGTGATGGGTTTATCGCCTATATGGACTATGAGATCTAATGGTATTTATTCTCATACTAGGATTTCAATATTTTATAGAGGTGTTTGGTTGAGTATGTTCTATCATTTAATTTTATGATAACATATAGTCTTATGAAATGGAATTCCATTTTGGATTATCTTAGTACAAAAAAGTAGGATCTAGAAGTGAATCTTTTTGTAATTGAATGAAGACTGATAAGCCAGTTATCTGATAGGATAACAGATACTTCTAAATATCTAATCCTCTTCTCTATACATAATCATTTTTCATAAAAATGAGGAATTTTATTATTACCTATTATATTTCATGGAAATATCATCATACACCCTCTACCTTAAGATTTATTTTTTATTATGAGGTGAAAAAGAATCTGAGCTTCTTTAGGGAACACTCATGTAAATTATCTATGTGAATAACATGATAGATATGATTTAAATTTTACTAAACTATTTTTAATTATGGAATTAAAAAAATTAAAATAACACAATCCCCATTAATTTTTTTGTTTTAATATAGTCATATTCAATTAAATCATTTAAATTATAATCATTCTTATATAATGTGTAAAATAAATTAAATAATATGATCCTGATTGTTCAGTGATGTAATAACTTTTAGCTAAGAATGACCCTGTTTCAAGATAGTCATTAGATGGAGAAAACATAATATACATTCAAGATAGATTTGTGGATCCTACATCCCTGGGAATTATATGATTAAGGACTGCCATGATTTATAGTTTCTAGTTCACAATGAATCAACTAGAAAATATCATTTGATAAAATGATGTTTTTAGTGATTGGGTAATTATTAGAACATTATAGTTATATTCTCTCAGCTATTTACCTATCAAAAATTTATGTTCGTACAAAAAAGATGAGGTTTTTTCTTCATCCTCATATCATATCCATGAATAGTGTGGTAAGGTGACATTAGAGTTTATTATGTTGAAAACCAAGACATGGAGAGATCGAGATATTTTATAGTTTTAGTTTATTGGATGATGAATGAGGTGTATTTCTTTTGGATATGAGAAAAAAAGGCCATGGATGAATTAGAAAAAATCTATGTTCAAGTGATTATATGAATTCACATAGTCCATTAATGAATTTTATTATATAATCATGAGAATTTTAAATCCTAATTTTGAAAAGGCTTATATATGGTGATGGAAATTCCATTGAATCACAATAATGTAATTTATCGGCATATCGATGTCCAGTAATAATGTAAAATCCTTATTTTATAAGATTGTATGGAGAACAATATTTTGGATTTTTGTGGAACATTGGATGATCATGTGGACATAGTGTAATTAAAATATAATAATAGATTCTAGTTATCATTTTAGATTGATTAATTTGAGAGCTGCAGTGGATGGCCTTATCATTCATTATTGTGTTGGCATAACAAAGGTGACTCACTTGTTCTATAGATAGGTTTGGTGTAAGTGTGTTATAAATGGATGTTTCATATTATGATGTGATTGGTACCAACTGAGATTATAAATAATTGGTATATCGACTATAGGTGATAAACTCTATAGATTTATATGGGTTATCATGATTTCTTATGGGGAAACCTCAGTTGGGGAATCAATGATTAACGATGTAATAAAATATAGTTTCATAGATTTTGTGTCCATTTTAGATCATTGAACACATAAATTTTGTTTCTTAGTGAAAAAAACATGCTCTATGCTATTTTCATATGCATTACATGTCCCATTTGTATCATAAAAAAATTTTTGGGCCACATCCTTAATATGTGGTTGACAATTATGATGTTGAGTTAGATATAGATGTATCATTTTTGGAGAGAAAAAAATAGATTATGGACTAATGTGGTAATGTTTTGAAGAAGAAGATGGTACCATATATTATTGTTCTGTTGTAGAATGGGTGGATCCAAGAAAAACCATTTGAGTGAAAGTCAGATCTTGGGGCGATGTGGCCTATGAAATTCATGTAAGTCAACTAGATACATTTCATAAGGATGAAGTGTTATTATAAGGAGTGATTTTTATCATCCTAAAATATTATTTTATTATTTACTTTTTTTTATACCTTTGGTGAATTTTCATTTAATATTTGTGATTTTTGAGTGGTTTCAATGAAAAATGTTAATAATTCTAAGAAGGAAGTGACAAGAAATTATGTACTAAAACTACCAGAGGGAACTGATTGACCAATCCATCACCATTATCCAGAAGGTGGACCATCTGGAGGATCTAAAATTCCTCTAATCCCAATATAATACTAATGGATAGGGTATAAGTTATAGTCCCCTCCTAGAGTTAGTGGCGCACTATATAGGTTTAACTAGAAAGCTAGTGGTTTTGAGATGGAGCAGTAATTAAGGTATATTTTATAATTTTTATTTAACTCATCATTTCATATTTTAATACATTTTATCGACTCTCAGCCATCCATAATAAAATTTAGAGCTCCATTATGGTGGAATTGGATCAATATTTCTTATCCCTTCAATGTTTCATTCTTGGATCAATGAATTAGTAAAAAAATGAAATAATTTATTTCTTTCAGAATTAATCCACTCATTTTCTTGTGATAAATCAGTTATGTAAGCTATTTTAAAAAAATTTAGATACTAACATAATCTAATGGATAATTCTTGAATTATTAATGTATAAGTGGCAGGATCTATAAAATTATCATCCCCTTCTTGGAAAATTCCATGTCTGATGGTGATAATATTTATCATTGTGTAATAAAAAAATATTATCATATTTATTGGGATATTATAAATGGATTTTATTACTAGTGACCACATTTAATGAATTAGATATGGTTCTATGCATTTTTGGTGAACATGAATGATCATGGTGGTAACTCATTATATCGTGAATAATAACTATTATGTTAGAAAGTCATTATCATGTGGTATATATATATATAATTGTATGTTATGGTTTTATTTGGGTGGATGTGTAGCCTATTAAACCCTTATTTTTGTGTAAATTTTCTCCCTTATATATTATTCCACATATATGAATGTGAACATTTCATTTGGATTCTTTTTTTGATATGTAATTATCATTTCATGTGATGTTATGGCTTATGTTTAGATTCAGGTATAATTTACCATAACTCTATTATAAATTTCATGATGACATGTTTTTTATAGAATGAAAGATATAACATAGAGGGGTTAACTAATGATGTGAATGATAGTCATAACACTAGATGGGATATTGGTCAATATATGAATGATTTAAATTCAGTTGATTTGGGATTGTCCGTTTGATGTTGAAATATGTATATAATCCAAAAAATTAATTACATTTTATCAAATGGAATAGTACATTTACATGATTATTGTTCCAATGATTTAAGCTTGTTTGGTGTACATTCCATCATATAGAAATTTAATAGACTTGAGATTTTCTAGAAGAGGCTTCCCCTGGAAGGAAAGAATGGAATTGTTCTATAAATTTTGAAGACAAACATTGATTATTGGGAAAAACATTTCCTCCAAGATGTTGTTTATGTAGGTAGAGACAGGGTTTATGGAATCTTGGTTAGTCCAAAATAACACAAATCATGGTTGGGTGTTAGAAAATTTACTGTATTATAATGGAATACAAATTTTTATATTTCAATATTTCATGATAAGGACCCATTGGTGGTGTACTACTAGGTTTCCAATCACATCCTACATTATTATCTTGGTGTGATAATAAATGTTATAGTCATGGATCATGTGACGTTATATGACAATATTTTTGTTAACCGAGACAAAGAAGTTGGATGGTTGAGGTTATGTTGGGACAGTATGTAGATTATTTTCACAGTTTTCAATTTATTTACATTGACATAATTTTTTTTTTGATATCCAAATCATGTATCTTGAATTATCATTCATGACATTGTTTTCCATAATGGCAAGTCCTATTGTTTTCATTCAACTTATACCGTGATGTTCAATTTTTTTATTTTTTTTTTCATATTTGTGTTGAATAGTTATATCTATCACGGGAATAACATCCCCAATAACCCATGTGAATCCCTCACTGCATATCAAGAACCCCTTTTGTATGAGGAGGAATTCAGAACCCATGTGGAACCTTTGCTCAGAATTTTTGAATCTGGTCTGTGCATAACAACAATGTTTCCTCAAATCAAAACACCATTTTCTATTTTTAATCAATTCATTATTTTTTTAATTTCCACCTTATGCTATGGTGATTTAAATATAATATAGTTTACATTTCTATCATCATCCTAATTATATATAATAAATTCCAGAAACAATATTATAAATTTCATCAAATAAAAATATCCACATTTGGTTTTAGTTTTTTCACTATTTTTTTGAAATATATAAATTCATATTTTCTCTTATATAAAACTAGATCCCAATAGAAAAATTGTAAAATTAAAATTTCAATATTGGTATCATGTGTGATAAAATTATATAGTAATCACTTGATTCTTCATCTTCTTAATGAAATTTTATAGGTGAAACATCACCTAATTAACCATTACATGAAAATAATCATTTTATGAAACAAATTTATCGACCACAATTGTATGAAATTAATAATTGATGATCCTATAAATATTATTTTAAATAATTGATACCCTTATTTTATAAAAAAATCTTAGAACTATAGTGTGTCCAATCAAGGACCTTGAAATAAATTTTTGGTAATTTTTCTCAGTTACTGTGTAGTTAAAACAGAATACAAGAAGCTCTTCTGATGTACAATTATCCTCATCAAGCTCATGAAATGTATATAACTCAAAACATAATTTATCAAGAAAATTAAATTAATTAATTAATTAATTAATTTATATATATATTTTAATATAAACATATATGGGATATTAGTAATTCTAAAATATATAATACTTCATTATATAGTAAAATTATATACAGACACACATATAAAGAATATTAAAAAGTATGCCCTAAAATATCAATAATTACTATTATAAAATATTATTATTAACATAAAATATAATGGGTGGTTATAATTCACACAGAAATGAAAAAGACATGGAATAATTTTATAACACACATCCAACTCCAATGTTGTCATACCCCTTCCTAATCTATTTATAATTATTTTTATACACAAAATTCATAACTAATCAGTAACTCATTAAACTATATAAAAATTAAAATTTTGAAACCATATATGAAAATGCATAGTATACATTGGAGATAATTTTACTCATTTTAAGACCTATAAAATTTCCTAAGATCAATTTATTCCAATCCTTTCATTCAATGTAATTTGAAAGAACGCATATCAGCCAAAATTATAAACTAGAAAACATTATCTACCCAAATTGTGCCTATATGAAACCTTCCCATTATCATATTAGAAATAAATTTTTGGTATCATAGAATTAATTATTTCATAAACACCAATTTTTATACAATGTGATGTCTTCATACATTTATTTTATGCAACCAAATAGCATCGTCCAACTAGGTATTTCTACATTGATGTGCCATTGAACCCGCATAATATTTAACCGATGGACTAAAAAATCTAGTCCTCTTAAAAATAAATAAATAAATAAATATACATATATTAAATATACTAAAATCATTATTATTATCAAAATATTTAATTTATAAACTTTTCATGTATCAAATTCTCATATATTTGAGTAGTTTTTAGTCATCATGTAAAACTATAAACAATGATCACATTGAAACAAATCATTTCAATGAAAAATAATTTCACAGTTATAAGAATAAAAAATTATTCTGCACAAATTTATTCAATGGATCATATATGCAATCTTTTAACACCCACATTCCCATTTAATAAAGGAAAAATTACCATAAAAACAACAAAAACAATATTTATAAATAAACTTTCCTTTTAATAACATAATTAAATCTTTATTTATCTCTAAATTTTATATATATATACATTTAAAATTATATGTGAGTACTTAAAACACATTATTATTATATTTCCATGTTTTTATTTTATCAAACTAATTAATATTAAGGGAATAAAATTAACTTCTTTCACATTGTCATTCCATTACCAACATGATTTATAAATTTTATTTATTAGTACACTAATGAGAATATTTGAAAATCATAAAGAAATAAAAAAATCTTAATCTATAAAATTAATTTATAAATTAAATGTGATAAAAAATTTACATTCAGTACTTTTATTACATTTGATAGAATAAAGGAGATTAATGAGTCTTATAAAGATAAATATCGGGTAATTTCTTTATTTTAAAAAATTAATTTTCATTTTTATTCCCTCCCATTAGGTTTTATGAAATAAATAGTCATAATTGATTCACTCATTTCAATATCAAAATATTTTTTTTCAATAAAATCAAACTCCGTTAAAATATTCTTATTTTTAAAATTTAAAATTTATGAATGAAATTGTAATTTTCTATTATAAACTATGGTATTCCACTTATATTTTTATTCATTAATAAAAATCAATATATTTTTTAAATGAAATCATATTATTATTTAAATATGTTATAATTATTACATTGTTTTTTTCTAAAAAATAAATTCATATATGATTATGTCTCCTATTTCATTAATTTTAATACAAGTATTTTCAGAGGTCATTTTATACTAATCTAAATAATTTATTAAGTGTTTTAATTTAGAAAACCATATATATAATGTTGTTTCTATGATATTATTGATAAGATATGGTGAAAAATATATTTAAACATTGTTGCATGGTCTGTTCAACATCATTCTACTGGATCCAATAAATTATTTTTGGTGCATTTGATTATTTTCATCATGGTGTACATATAATATTATTGAAATAATTGTGTGACCGAGCTAAATTATGTGAAATCATGTAAATAAAGATCGTAGTAATAAATAATTATTAAAAAAAGTTATATTATTTTTTATTAATAATTGTGATAGATGAAAAATATTTATTAATGATTGATTATCAATATAAATCAATTCAATAGTTGATAAATGAATAATTTATATTTATTTATAAAATAATTGGAAAAATTAATCCAAAATTAGGTAACTATCATTAAAATAAAAAATATTATTTGAATTAATGTCTATGATGTTATCTTAAAAATTAAATTTTCATGTATTTAAACAACTCTATTGTCTATATCATGTCAAGATTCATTTTAAACTCATTTAATATACCTAAATTATTACATTAATACATTAATTAATATAAAATATATTTTCCCTTATATAGTTATTTGAGTATTATTTATTTAGAACATGGTATAATTTTAACCTCTATTTTTTGAATTTTTATCACAACATATTTACCTCTTAATTTTTGTTATATTTTTTTTTATTTCAGTCTACTATAGTAGTAATAAATTTTCTTTAATATCAAAAAATATATTCATAAGTTTTTTATTTTTCATAAAATTCATTATTAATTTACATTTTACATTCATTATAATAATCTCTTAAGGTATCATATATATTCTACATAGAACTTTCTTAGTTTTATAGACCTCTAGTACCTACATAATCAATTTCGGTATCCTAAAAAACAATATAGTTTTGAATTATAATCATCATTGAACATTTCAGGTTTGTAACCTCAGAAATGTCATCGTAATATTTATTTTTTCCATTCAATAACTGAGGAATGTTAGAATTCATGTATTCTTCTGATAAACAAATTTAAAATTAACAATTTTTTACAATGAATATAGCTCAGTCATTTTCTAGAAAGTGACATCAAAAGATTATTTTTTTCCATAATTATATTTTCTCTGATAGCTTCAAGAGGTGGTTAAAAGATTGATTATAAATTTTAATTTCTAAATTATGTCGTTTACGTTATATAACACAAATATTCAGTTATTTTATGATAGCCCGATACATAAAATATTGAATTTTTTTGATATAAATTATATTGATGAATTTATAATTTAACTAAGATTGATAAAAATATATTGAACGACACTACAACCCAAGTGATTAATAATTTACAATATTATTAAAATACCTTAAGTATCTTTCAATAAAAATTTAATTCTATCTTGGAAAATAAGTTTGTTTTTATCATGAATCTGATTTATAATATCTATGAATTTTAAATTTTTTGTTTATATTTTCCATTCATTATAATATATGAGAATAGAATTTGTGGGTTTAGAAATTTCACCTCTTTATATTTTAAAACTAAATATTTTTATTTATTTTTAATTAATCTGTAAATTTTTATAACCTAGATATTTCATTTAAATTTTCAATCTATATTTCAAGTCCATTTGGAATAATAATTGCTTCTATAGTACTTTCATATTTTTATTACAACACATAAATTTGTAATATAATTTATAATGTGGTTTTTTTTATCCCTAAGAAATTTATTCAATTGTCATAATTTAAAAATTAATACTTCAATGATAATTTTTTAGGAAACTAATAAAGATAAAGCATAATATTTTATTTTAAGGATGAATGACTCAATAATACATTAATGTTAATATTCATATGATTTTTATTTGAATAAATTTATTGAAAAAAATCATATCCTATTGTCCACTAATGTGTCCATTCTTTAATAATTATTATGGAAGGTTATAACATAACCATGAAGATTTAAATTGTGAATAAAATTAAAATTTTCCTTTTTGACATTCTTGAGAACCAAATTATCATTTATTATAGCTAATAATTGTACCTACTTCTTTATTATTCTTACTAAAAATTTATATAACTTATATACAGTGTATATCTCAAGAGTTAACAAAAAAGGATTGATTATATCCCATGATATTTCCATAAAATGGTTGATTATCCTATGATCAATAAATTCAATCTTACAATCACTTAAAACCAATCGAATGTATATTTATAATGATTTATAACAAGTTTCAGTGGTAATATTATTAAAAAAATGGAATTAAAATACTATATTACTATTTTATATGTGTTTCAATCTTGGTAGTGTAATTCACTTAATGAATACGATATTTTTATTTTACATGAGAAGTATTCCATTTATATTCTTTATTAAATAATTTCAATAGTAAATTCTATTCATCATTATGTGTCTTTATAGAATTTTTTTTATCAAAAAAAACTTCATTTCTTATATATAAAATATTACATTACCAATAATAAGAAGCTAAAAATTTATTCCATATTTTTTTTGAGATAAAACATTAAATCTATACACATTTATCACTCCTATGATTCGTATGTTTGATCCTTATATTATAGTATAAAATATTTATTTTTATTAAGACTTATAGAAGACATATATAGAGAAATATCGTTGTCATATATGATTTCTCATAGATATAGTAGTGATGGATCAATAATGTAATATATTTTGTGCATCCATTGTTAAATAATTCGATGAAAATTAAATTCTCTTTAATTTAAAGTGAAATTAGATACTCCACTGATTTAAACTCAACAGACACCTCTAGAAAAGTTTATTGATTTTTATGAGTTTATTAGATGTTTAAAAAACATAACTAATTGACTTATTTTTATTTCTAGAGGATTAATATCTTTATATAAATGTTATGAGTTATAATAAAAATTTACAAAACATTAAAATTTTCCCAATCAATGAAAATATTTCATAATTCATGGAATTAATCTAACTTCTACACCAATGCAGAGGAATTGTTTTCCCAAAATTTTGTAATTACCCATTAAAAATATATTTTCTAAATGTATTTTGAATTAACCAATTTATGAAAAACATTTTCTAATCACGCATTTCAGGATCATCAGATTAACAAAATCTATAAATGATTCGACACATATTGATTGATTCATTTCAGTGATCAATATTCACATCTAACCTTTTACAAAAAAAGAAAATAAATCTATACATATAAGAATTATATGTGGAAAAAATAATATTTATGAATAATAATTTTTTTATTTATTTACATTTCGATAAAAATAGTTCCAAAAAGTAAATACATCATTACTAGTCTTAAACTCCATTGGATTAAATTAATGTTTTGAATTTTATTTATTTGAAACAAAAAAGAATCTATATATTGGTATAGTGATTAAATATTGAGGTGGATCCCTTGAGAAACATGTAATCAATTCTAAAATTTAAGAATCAATTGTTTTATTGCAATATAATTATATAAATTAATGGTTTATATTGTAAATTAAGTACAAGTAATAATAAAAATCCATGTTGGGGAATCAATATTAAATTATAACTTTATTATAAGCATTAAAAATAAGTATCACTTTTAATATTAATCCAATTCTATATTATTATTATAACTAAAAAACATTATATTCATTTTTTCAACATCAATTAATACACCATTACTAGTATAATTATTTATATTTGAAATATTATAATGAAAAAAGTATCATTATATATTAATTTACCTTAAGAATTTAAAATAAATTATAATATTAATGATTTAATTCCCTAAGACATTCTCAACATCATCCATTAATAATAATATTTAAAAAATATAATGATAAATTATGTAAAATGTAATATTCGCATATGGTTTTTAATTTAATTTCATTCACATGTCATTTTAATAAATAAAATATTTTTTTACAAAAACATTCAATCTATTACCCTTCCATACATATTTCTAAAAATTGTTTTTTATTTTGTTCCATTTATATATAAGATATTCATCCTTTAATATAGGGTAGGTTTCATGACCCATCATGAAAAAACCAACCTACTCAGCTCTGAACTGGACTGCGACAAGACCCGAAGGGTGTTCCAGATCTATATGAGATGGAGACTAGAAACTGAGCTTCTAAAAATAACACAAGAGAACTATTTTCCAAACCTAAAAGAAGTTACATAAAATTAATATAAAAATAAATCCATAATATAAATATTTTATAACACAAATAGTGATAATTGATGCCGGACAACCAATGATTGGAAAATAAAACTAAGGAAAAAGTCCATTAAACAAAAAAAAAATGACACCAAAAAATATCCACTTATACTACATGTGATATGTGGAAAAAATACCACAATATCACATATATATATTCATTCCCAGTTGATGATAAACCCCTATAGCTCATTATTAAAAATCTCTATTTCCTGCATTAGATAATAACAAGTTCCACACACCACCTGACGAAGTGTACATGGTGTGTGCTAAATATGAACAACACGATCTTGATCAGGTGTTACATAAATAATATTTTTAAAATAATCCAAAAATTCAAAATTTATAAGAAAACATGGAATGTTAAAATATTATAAAAATTTTATATTCAAAAAAATTAAAAATTCCACTAGTTATCCTAATTATTAAACGTCTCTAGGAAATAGAATATCTATGAATAATTTCTATATATCAATAAAATATATCAAAGAACAAATCATAAGATATAAAATACCAAATAGGAAAAATAGAAATAACAATGTTATTTAGACATAGGATAACAATGGTTGGACTATATATGTATGTTATACCCAAATAAAAAATAAATAACTGTGCGCTCTCAAGTTCATAGAGTCACTTTATCCTTGGAGTAGGGTAAGTGGAAGACCCTAAAATGTTTCCCCCTATAATTTATATGTCAATTTAATATATCCTATGTGAAAATGATATATAAATATATGAGAACCCTATAAAGAGAACCTCTTTAAAAATTAAACATATAAGGCCTAATATTAATTCCTATACCTACATAAAAAATTAAAACATCTTTTTCATATATTAAATCAATTTCAATGGGATTTTCACATTTCTGAAACTATTTTCAAATATTCTTTTTCCTACCAAATAATTATATGAAAACTAATTTCTCACATCATTTAATAAGTATTTAAAATTATATTTTATTTACTAAGTCAAGGGGAAACTATCTTATACCAAAAATCCATTGATACAAGCATGTCAAAAAGGTCTATGATCATTCCAATTAATCTTTAAAAAACATATAGAATATAAAGATAAATAATGCTACATTGAACACATGTGATAGATGGAACCACCTAACTCATAATTGGAGAACCGACCACCCACAATAGTATTCAAACGATAGAGTGAAATGGAAATAATGAGAAAGAGAGTAAAGGCCCTCTAAAACCACATGATGCTCACCAAAAATTCCTATGACACCCCCAAAACACAAAAATAATCATATTAATGATAAAAGGATATTTATATGGTCATATTATGTTAATATTATTACCATCATAAAACACATTATATTTATAGAGCCACATTGAATAATTAAGTATTAGAATGTTTGAGACCACTAATCCCTCTTCAAAGACTCATGCTCCTATGTATCACAAGAATCCAGTTTCTGATTCCATATAACACTAAAATGTAACATAATTAACCACATAAACAATTTCATATAATAATTAATTAACTCTATAGGATGATCCTCAAAATAAAAAACTAGTTTTATCTCAATGTCTTCCAAACATAGAACATAAGAATAATCAAGATGGTACTTCTTGAGTTGAGACAAAAAACATCATAAATATATATCATTTCAGATGACAATTAAAACTGATAAGAAAATTACAATCCTACTAAGTGATCCCAAAATTATTTATATATCATATAAATAAGTTCTAATTTTTTACTAGATCGATGGTAACCTAACTGAGGTTTCTTTCATGATGAACCAGTTAATATGGAAAACATTGATGGATGATGTCGACGATCCACATAATATTTATTCATATTGTTAAGTATATCCAAGTCTCAATATATATCATGGATCCACGATAAAATATCATGAATGAGAATATTTCATAAAAGAGAGGCCTCAGCCTCATCTGACAGAAAAAGACGCATCCTCAATAGGTGACCGTACAAAGCCTCAAAGAGATCCATTCTAAAAAATTGATTAGTAGATGTTATTTAAAGATAACTCAAATAGTCCTAGAAAGTTGTCCCATGATCACTAAAATATAATATATATACAAATTAATAACTTCTTTCAAAATATTAATAGAACTCTTCATTTAACATATCAATATTGATGATATGTTATACTCAATATAACCTGAGTCCCCATCACCTCTTGGAGAATATTTTAGAACCTTGAGGTAGAATATGAATCAATATCAGTGTCAATGGTGGGTGATACACCATGTAACATAACAATATCTATCACGTATAACATACCAAGTTCATTAACATTTTTGGTGTCCCTAATTGGAATTAAATGTGTTGATTTTTTCAACCTGTTAAGCACCACATATATGGAATTATTTAATTGGAGATTCCATGGTTTCTAAAATATTATAGAAAAGAAAACTCTATATCATTTTAAAACTGACATTAGAAGAGGATAGAATATACCAAAATGACTTTGGTTCTCTACCTAAATATTATATCACATGTAACGTTGGGAAAATAATCAATGATGTCACAATACATACCCTACTAATTTTTATTATCTCATTTCTTAATTAATCTTCGTCATTCCAAGTAAAAATACACAAAGAGCTATGTAAATTATATAACACTAAATTATTAATGGAATATGGGATTATAATCTGATTGTTAATGTAAATAATCTCATCATATGTGATATAAAAACTGTGAAAAATCTACTAACAATATAAATACTATTGAATTCATATAAACTAATTATCCATCTATTGGTCCTATAAAATGGATTCAAGTATAGTTGATTATAACTTAACTTTACAATATTAAATACATGAATAATTATCCTACACATACAGATGAAATTGGTGAAAAGAACCATAATATTCCAATCCTCCAATTCCATGAAATCATGAGAGGGAATTTCTTACTAAGAGAATCAGAAATGTCATTCCCCTTCCCAAGGGTATAGTAAATGCCAATGTAAAACTTCTATAGTAACGCCACTATTTACATTTAACTGAGGATCATGTACTTCCAAAAATATATTTAACATAAGACCTTTTGATTATAAATGGTCATGAACCTCTCCATAAATAGATTGTATAATCGACACATAAGTACAAGAATTACAAAAAATGGATCCAATTTATATGTGGGGTAACTCTAATCATGTGGCTAATGATAAAGAGAGTCGTATGCCACCACATTATCATGACACATAAGAACTCATCCTTGACCAACAATAGAATAATAAAAGTATATTATATTTCAATTTATAGCTTTTAGATAAATTAATATGGGAGGTGATTCGATATGTTGTTTCAAAAAATCAAAATACCCCTAACATTTAGTGTCAAATGAAATCATCATCAATTTATTCGTAATAATATCCAATAATGACCCCCTATTTGGAAAATACTAGAAAAAAATATGATTTTGACAATCTTGGACATGGAATCAACATTTCTAAATGTCATTTTTCGATTCATCCATGAAAATAGAATCATCACCCTTTTAGGATCGATTGAAGGACCATGTTCTATAATTATGTCCCATAGGAAATAAACAAGATTAATCTAGATATTTCTCTTTCATACAATCCTTTAAATCTGGTGACCCTTCATTGATTCCATGTACTAATGTATATTGTTTTCATAGTCATGCTTAGATATTTAATAAACAATAATATCACCCAAAAAAACCACATCAAATGTAATGAGATAATGGTGGAATATATTTGTCCTCAAACCCATAAATACTAAAAGAGTTTTAGTTTTTCCAATATGCATCACAAGATATTCATTGCGGAAAAACCATATCCTAAAATATTACCTCAAGATATATATTTTCCAAACTATAAGATGGTGATAACTCAACCTACAATTGATCGTTAAAATACTTGTTTCCCCCTTTAACATATCAAACATTTCATCGATCCAAGGAAATGTATACTTTTTATTTATTAATACCTAATTTATTTCAAATACTCTACACATAAAGTAAGATTACCATTATTCTTCTAGAAATAGATCATAAGGGGGGCCTCCAATGACTAAAAAATGGGATAAATAATTCATTTCCATAACTAGTAATATTATTGGAACATAAACTATTCTATTCATATAAGTGACATATGATAAGAGGGTATACAAATCAGTTTCACACATTTAAATAGTAAATAGACAAATCTACAAATGTCTCTATAGAAATACAAGATATTCATATAAGAATTACATGGGTATATTTCAAATGAACAAGGTAAGACTAAAAAGTGAGAAAATATCATCAGTCTCAATATCAAAGGTATAAAAAATAATTATGTGGTTTGAGAGAGAAGGTCACACATGACATGTAGTTGGATTGTAGTACCCTAGAACACATGAGATAACCCATATATAGAAATTTATGTAACAAATTTATGTAAACAATCAGTCTCAACATATTGAGTGACTAAAACAATCAATCTCGATGATGATATTGAAAATATAATGTTCAAAAACAAGAAGTCTCTAAATAAATACATATCATATATTGATATATAAGTCAAAGGAAAATGAAACAACTACTTTCTCTTACATCAGATTTTCTAGATCCATATGAAATGAAATGATCACCATCACATGCTTTAAAAAAATCCACAAAGTGGAAAGATATAAATCAGATTGATGAACCTATATCAAACAGAAATGTTTCAATAGACGATGAAACAAAAATTTTCCCTCTCACCATAGTTGGTCCCATGTTAATATCCACAAAAAAATCATATACTTCCTAAACGTTAATCACTATTAACGAATATATATAGATCCCTATTGACATTGAGGATTGTAAATGAAATCAATTTTTTTAGAGAAGAAGATAAAAGAAAAATGGTGTATGTACAATGATTGTTAGAACCTCTACAGATGATCCTGGTGGCCAGTAGCACTACAATTATTCACGGGGGGGGGGGGGGTGACCATTAACTGTGTATTTGGATAATGTTAGGCTATAATATTAGATACCCTTAAATGATAAGACCAAGTCAACTATACCTAACTTATTATCCATTAATTTTATAGGGAAATACATTTGTTATGTTTATTTATTAAATTCATTATTTATAAAATTTCATTTGATTATTATATGAGACAAGTTTATGAAAACCCTTTAATTAACATAGGGAAATATTATGTTTAAACCATATCAATTATATCCATATTTTGATCACATAATAGTGATCGTTTTTAATAGATTAATCCTGATAATGATTTGATTCTTTGGTCAATGTTTTTTCCATGATAAATTACATATGGGTTTTAGGGAGTAAACCTAATCCACCATGAGAATTAGTCCAACATGAGTTGTTGTCTTGGAATTTAGCATTTAGTAATTATTATGTGAATTTTTTATTTATGCCATATTTACTATATTTCTATGATGATATGATACCATTCATTTTATGTTATTCTTCCATTATAAGACTCACTATACTTCTCTTTTATGATATTATGTCATACATTTGACCCACAAATTAGGTTTCCTTATCTTTACTATTACATTAATTAGATTCTTAGCTCAACTATTTGTTTTATGTATTTACCAACGATATCATATAATGTTTAAGATCTCAAATGGATTTAGAATTTCATATTAGAGAACAAAATTAGTATCTCATATTTTAATTTTCTTTAGATGTAATTTGAATCTAGTCTACCAAATACACTATGAATACTTATATTTGGGTTTTACATATTGTATATTTATGTTCAAAATAATGTATTAATATTTTTAGTAGGATTGGTTCAATATTGATGGAATCAAATAATGGTCATATTTTATATAGGATTTGGAATAAATTAATTTTGTAATAACCCTATGGAAAATACAATTTATAAGAAATTATCGATGATTTTCTTGTGATATATAGATTGTATAGTTTCTAGTAAATTACATACCAATTTGGATACATTAATTGTTGAGGATCTAAAATAGTATTAATAAGGGGTAATAACCTTAAAAAGGAACCATGGTGTTTAACTTGATCGTTATAAGGATCATGGTAAAGATACCTTATTATAAACCTTCTTTGATTCTCATTGGTGATATTTTTTGGAAATTGAAAAAATATTTATGAATTATTATGATGGGATTGACTAAATTTTTAGGGTTGAATACCAAATAGGAAAAATTACCTTGGATAAACTATACAAAAAAACCAAATACTCATATGTTATAATTTACTTATCATTTATTGGTTATTCTTTATAATTGTATATATTTCCATTTTTTTATTTTTATATGTTAATGTATTCTCATGTGGGTTTTTTAGTTAATGGTTCGAAATAGGAGAAACTATACCAAAATCCAATGTGATAATAAATATGATGGTTTCCATATGAAATGCAAAAAAATTATTATAGTGGGATCTAAAAACATTATTGAAGTATTGGCTCAACAAAATCATATTCTGAATTATAAAATGCATCATGAGAATCACCCACTTTAACTTAAGAATGTTAAAGTAGTTATTGTGTTTTTATACGACAATTTCCAGGTACAATTTAATAAATTTTGATTCCATAATCAAAGAAAAATGTATTCATTCCATTGATAAGATGTTCTCTATCATCCAATTCCTAGAATAATACAATTTTGTACTATACATTTATCCAATAGAGGGGATGCCAATCAATGATGGAACATGATCATGGGAAAAAAAATTAAAAAGACGATTTTGATTCCAGGGAATGGGATTTCTTAAATAAAATATTTTTTCATAAATATTTTAAATAAACTCTCCATATTGAAATAGAGAGGTTGTTTCATAGAGTAAATAAAAAATAATATGGATCAACCAAGAAATCTGAGGAAAACATCACTTAGATAGCATGGTATGCCTCCATCTTTATCATCATTTCTTAAATTAAGGTGGAAAACAACCATAGGGGGTCAAAACAAGGTGTATGAAATGTTTTTCATATTTAGTAATTTGATAGTTATAAATAGATTATTTATTGTTCCCTTAAGGTAAATCTGGTGATTATAGACTATAAGTGGTTGTGTGGGATAGGATATTGAATGCATAAAATGAATTTTCTCTTCAAGAGAAACAACATATAACTCACATTGAATAAAGTGAATTCAAAATAAGATTTTTAAAAAAATTGTGGGAAGAATCAACGTAGAAAACGATTGAACGGAAATCGAATATGTTTTAAATATAGAAAATAGGGGCCTTAAGATAATAATTTTTGAAGGGAAATGACGAATCCCACTAATACATGATAGTAAAAGAAGGTTCAGATAAACATGAAACATTCAGTACTGTGTTTAAACATTAAATAAATTGGGAATTATTCAAAAATATTGATCTAAGACAAGGTTGTTACACACAATCAATGACGACGGCAACCAAGCCTTAAAAAGGATAAGAATATACTATCACTACTTCATATTTGGATCCAAAAAATTATGTGGTGATTGGTATTCTCAATTAATCATTCAAGAATATGGAACATAATTTTTAGTTCTAGATATATGTATTTTTAATATATCCAATGTTTAGTAGAAATATTCAATGACAACCTCAAAACACGAGGGTTGAGCTTTCTTTGAGAACCGCAAACAAATAAATTGTTTCGTCCCATGTATATAACTCCTTTCGTATTATTTTTTTCGAATAAACATATATAAAATAAAATCATACATACTTTAGTGGTGTTTGATGATATATTGGGAATGATATGGCTATGCTTATATAAGGACAACATCAAATTTTTTGAGAGTGAGATCACTATTGATGTTCCATGTAATCCTTAAATTATATACAAGTGTATGGAGAATGATGAATCTCCCATGGAATATTTTATTCAAATGTATATATAATTAACATGTATGTAAAATTTATATAACATTTGAATGATTAAAATGATTTAATCATTCATTAATACAATCCCATGTTGGGGAATTATACAGATGTATTCCCTGAAGACATTCTTGGTCGTACTTCAGACCAATAGGTTGAGTTCATGATTGAACTTATACCCATATCTAAATGATTGTAAATGACTGGTCTCAAAATAAAATCATTTGAGTTAGAAGTTATAAAAATTTTGTAACAAGAAAATATGTAAAAAGGTTTTATACATTCGAGTTCATCACCATGGGGGTGCACCATTCCTCTTCATCAAAAAGATATATGGGTCAATACACCTATACAATTATTATAATGAACTCAAAAAATCACTATAAATACAAAATATCACCTTATACGAATACAAGTCTTGTTAAATAAACTATGTGGGACCTAGTATTTCTCAAAGGTGGACAACTATATGGAATATAACCAATTTGAGGTGATGAATGGAGATATTCCAAAAACATTCCGTTCGTATAAGTTTTGGATAATATGAGTACAAATTGAATACTTTTGGACTCAATAAAAATATAACAACATATATGGGAATAATGAATATATACTTTATATATTACCAAGGATAGTTTATGGTATCCTTTATAGTTGATAATTTAATTAAATGTAATAGAAATGAAAAGAATTAGAAGCATTTTAATACAACGATACAGGAATTGTGAAGATAAAATATATGTGGAATATACAATATAAGTGAATTATTCATGAAGGATGTTTCATTCATGGTAAAATTTATCAGCTGGAAAGGGATATATATACATAAGTATATAACAGAAATAAAATTTAAAAGTTGCGAAGATCTGTATATATAATAGAGATTGATATTTTCTATGGTCTAGCTGGATATTTCCAGATATTTTTAAGTAATTTTTCATGGTTTTCAATGAAAAAAACAATAATTAAATAAAAAGGATTAATGTTTATCTTGAATAGTGAATGTGAAGATAGATTTAAGGAGTTGTAAAAAGGATTATGACTCCACCATCTCTCATGTTTCTCTCAATAGGGGAAATTTTAATTGTATATAACAAATTTTCAAATAAGGGATTTAGATATATAATAAAATGGAATGATAATGTGATATCCTATTCCTCGAGGAAGTAGAATATTAGTGAATAAAATTGTCCAACAAATGATTTGGAGATTGATATAGAGATATTTAGGTTTTAAATTTAGATACATTATCACTCTGGTGTAAAATGAGAATTATATACAGATCATAAGATCGTAAAATAAATATTCAAAAAGAAGGTGAATAATATTAACCAGAGAAGATGATTAGAGAGGATTAAGGAATCTAACTACACAATCCATTACCATTCTTGGAATGAAAAAAGAGTACTATGATCTATGTAGAAAGTATTAAATAACATTATCACTTATGAGAATTGAGACATACTCAAACAACATAGAATTAAAAACGGTGGACCTGGGGTCCTTGATGGAAGGAAAATCATCACTCATTTCTAAAAAGTTTTCTCAACCATCCCTTCTTGATATGATACATAATTCTCAATTAGATGAAAAAAAAATTTAGAAAAATTGTGAATCGACAAGAAAATAGAAATAGAAAATATTCAAATTTTACAATTAATGTGTTGGAATATTATTGTGATGACTATGTTCACCATATAATCCACATATACAGAAAGAGATGTTAAATAATACACATAGCTCAAAAATCTCCACCCACCCAAGGAGCTTGAATATCTACTAACATGTATGGTATAAATATTCATGAAATAATATGATGAAGAACATCATATTTATACATCAATGTGTTTTTTATGTCAGTAAGTGAAGGATGAAATGAAAAATTCAACGGGGATGATACAATCATACCCTTATATACATAAAAATGAGAAAAAATTTCCATGTACTTTTTCACAAATCATCCAAATACACAAGGATGAAATAATTCCATATGGTCATTGGTGGATCATATTATAAGGAATAAACAATTCATTTCAGTTATATATGACTTCTACATTGATCACCATGCAATGATATAAATCATATAGGTGGTGAGTCGTCATAGAACTCTAATATTGATTGCATCTTACTAAAATTTCAGATTTACCTCTATGTTATCGATAATGTTCCAATATGATCTTAATACTGATTTGAACATAATTAAAACTTATCACCACAAAAAATTATGGGTAATATTTGAAGATTATTTGAAAACTATTAGACATGTTGAGAGAATGATCCCTAAACTCTAACAGAGGTTGGGATCAACATCATCTTCTAGTTGAGTTATCAGACAATAATTTCATTAACAAAATAATACATGTGGGTCATTATAAATCAATTTATGGGATGAAATGTAGAAAAAAATATGATGGGATGAATTTGGTTAATGTAAACAATTAGGAATGAAAATTGTTGTGAAAAGTTTATAATTGGTCAAGACCATTCCACAAAATATCAGGACTTCTCAGAGTCGAGAGAATAGATATGATGACAATCATTGAAGGGACATAGAGTTAGATTTTGGGGATAAAGTGATTTATTACATATCTCAATGGTAGATATTCATGTGATTTGGGGAGAGTGTAAATCTAGGTCATAGGTACATCGACCCCCTTGAGATTATCAATCATAATGGAGTTATGGCTAATCAACGGGAACTACCACTATCCTTTAATTAATTACAAGAAATATTCAATGAATCCATCTTGAGGAAGTAAATAAAAAATCCCAAAAATGTATTAACATACATGGTGTTACATTAATAAAATTATCTCTCTTATGAGGTGTATTCAATGATGATTTTAGACTATAGTTACAATATTCTACGCAACCTGACATCTCGCCAAGTGAAAGTACTAATATAGAAACATAAACATGAAGAGACAACATGAAAATAGGGGGAAGACATGTATTAAAAATACCATCACCAAATTTCACCTTATTATTTAATAAAATGTTTTGATAATCTAATTTATTATTTAGGTAATAATTTAACACCATGATTCTTTATAAAGGAAACTATGTTCAATAGTTATACGACATAGAACACTAATTCTAAACTGACCATGATCATATAAATATGGATGCTATAACATATGAATTAAATTGAAAAGTATTAATAAGATTAAATTACTTATTAATTATCTATAATTTTAAAAAAAATATATATTTATTGATAAATGATTAAAAAATAAGGACTAAATTTTTAATAGACAATTTATTCTTAAAAAAATGTTTTCTTCAAAAGTGTTTTTATTGATTTTGGTTAGTAAATAATGTACATAATTATTTTCAATTTCAGAAAATTCCATTGATAAGAAGAACATATTTTTTTGAATGTAATCATATTAAAAATAACCTTTGGTGATGTTTTTGAATTTAATTTAAATGATTTATTTTTAGTGAAAAGTAAATAATTATGAATTTTTGAAATACAATAACATGTTTTTATTAAATAATTTAATTTATAAGTCACAATATATATTTTCTTAGGTAATAATTTGAATTACGAGGCATTTTAATTATAAAAATCTATTTAATTACCCTTGAATCTGAAATTTTCATGGTTTTGGTATATGTGTTTTATACCTAAAAGCATAGTTATCTAAAATGACTATTTATGTGGATAAGATTTAATAATTTTAATTATCTAAAATAACCCCTAATAAGAATGATATAATTTTAATGTTTAAACTATATATAAATTTATTATACTTTAAATTCATATATTTTGTAATTCAAGTCATAATGTTAATATATGATCATCTACTACTTGAGAAACTCATTTTCATAGATACCACATTTCATTGTGTTTTGGGGGAATAATTTTGAATTATATTCAATGAGTTATATGAAATGATTTCGAAAAAATTTATTTCACAAGTTTAATTATAATGATTAATATTATATAATGAGTTCTATAATGTTTTCTCAAAATTAATTGTAACATTAGTAAAATTTTATAACCTCTATTAAGATTAAAAAGTTTACAATTGTTTAAACATAACATATACGAGTTAAAATTAAAAAATCATGTATAATATAAATTTTATTGATACATTTCAAGCCTATCTCGTCTATAATTCTATAATTTTCTATTTTTGTTCCATTTTGTTGAAATTATACATTTATATATTTTATTCTTTTCTGAAATTCCATGTGGGTTGTCTCCCCCACATATTAAAGGACAGCACCAAAACACTCCTCTACGTACGTAAAAATAATTTTCCTCATCCAATACATACCAAAAACCTAATATTATATCCCATTAATCATCATAGAGAATATAATTTATTATTAAATAGTCATAGAAATGATTTTATTTCATAACTAAAGAGGTTGTTTAAAGAAGTTGTATTATTATTAACTGAGAAGTTTTGATTTATTTCTTCTTCCACTTCTATAAAATATTATTCTTCCATTATAAAATAATAAATTATTTATATAAAAATAACCAAAACATTATTATGTTAATTTTATGACTTACATCCATCTCTAGTTCCATTATATTGTAAATGAAAACATAAATCGTGTGTATGACAGACTACTTTGTTGTGATCTATTGTAATCTAATTCCATCATCACCTCTCACGAGTATTTATGATGATATATTTAATATATATATATATATTTATATATAATACTGATTAAATACATATTTTATTTTGTAACCTAACATATCAAAAAAATTATTACCATTTCATTCAATAAAATATGATAATCTTGTTAATGTGAAAGTATGGGTTTCCACATCCACGAAGCGATGTGATTCATATTTCATTACTAAATCAAATTGAAGGAATATATTAGGGAATGTAAAGAAATAATAATTTGTTTTCATTATAATAATATTTATATAAAGATAAAGTATCACTTACCTTCTTTCTATCATAGTCTCTGAAAAATTGAAATGTTACACATGCGTATGTATGACTTAAATTCTCCATGATTGTTACAAAGTTAACATTTCATATTCATATTTCATAGTTTGTTTTAAAATTAAATTTGATGTATAAAATTATTATCATTTTAATATAACTATTGTAGATATGATGAAATAATAATCTCTTTGACCTTAATCATCAAACTAATGCGATTTCAATCATATCATCAGAATATCATCAAAACACCTAACATGACCCTAATTATTTATTAATTGAATATAAAATGATAATGAATAAAAAAATTCAAATTTTATCTTCATAATGTAAAAAATTAAAATTATATAATTATTTTGGATGATAAATAGTGTATATAATGAGTGATACTCATGGTAAGGGATTTCTCTAACCACTGGTCTCTTTGGGTTATGAATATTCTATCCATAAATAAATTTATGTGTCTATTTAAATTTATTAAATCATTAGAAATTATTTTTGACACTCTATTCATCACATGGATGAAAAATTAACAATGGAAGATGACTTATAAAAAAGAAATATAAAACAGGGGGAAATGTTAATAGTTGCAATGGCTCAAAATTTGGTTTGCCAGTGGAAGCCCAAATCACCAGTATCATGAAAGTACCATCCTACAGGCCTACATGCGCGTCCCATCTCCATAACCCAGGGTACCATGTTTTTCTTTTATATAGACCCTTGGGACCTCCATTTGTTCGAAAAAAATTACTGAATGGATGATTACTACATTTATCACACTAGTTCTTTTATCTAATCATTCGAAAACTAAAAGGTAGTTTCATAACACCTAAATTGATGGAATTAAGTGATGAAAGTGAGACAGAAGTAGTTTTATTATAAAAAATAAACTACCATGCATGAATATTTCACCCTAAACCCTGATTTTAGAACAATGGAGTGGTTTACCTTCCTCAAATAGGAATTTTCATGCCTGTCTTCTGGGAATACCTATAAATAAAAATGATGGTTTGATCCAAGTCTCACCCAAGTGTAGTCATCTATGGTTTTCATCACTGATGGTACAACTACTACACCTAATCATACATGTGTGACACCAACTTGCACACCACCTACTTGTGTGGTCCTTATTAGTTAATTTATCCTTCATGGGATATGTGGTCCTCTCATGAAGACTTCTTTAAATCTATTCATGGTAGTCATTCTCTTTAATTTTCACCCTTTTTTAAAAGGGATCAGTTTGGAACCTCCACCATGGCCTCCAGATTTGAAAAACCACATGGAAAGACACATATGTGTATATGCCTTCTGGTATTGTATTTCTATGGTCAGAGGTTTCCGATAGTTTCCCTACCATATGGTTAGGATCCTTGGGATGTATGAAGGTTTTTATATCTAAAGTCTCGTGAAACCTTACCCCAAGTATATTTTCGATTAGTTCCTCATATTGGATTCTGAGGAAATAACGATTTCCTCCCATTCTCATCTCCATGACCTGGATCATTCTGTTCCTGGTAGGGAAGTTAGGGATCACACTTGCTTTATTAGGTTGAAAAAGGAGTTGTGCCCATCTTCTCATAAGAACTATCAGAGGGAAACCATCATGGTGTAATCCTCTAGTCCTTTATGTATTATGTTGAAATATTTCTTTTCTCTATATCCCTCTACTTCAATGATTCCTTATATTGGACCAATGGTCAATATAAATTTAAGATATGGAATCACCTTATCTAAGACCAATTCAAAGGTCTCCTGATCCTATTCCATGATAGGACCATCCTTATACCCCAACGACAGAGGAAACCTGTCAGTTGTTTGTTGAATCTTTCAAATCCCCATGTTTCTCGCACCGAGCATGACTCACTTGGGATTTGAGGTTTGTATCGATTAGAAAATCAGTAGAATCCATTTGAAGGTATGAACTATTGAAACTCTTATTCCCACTATAACTAGGATACGTTGGAAGCCTTCCAAATGATAGAACTTCATAAAATCTCACTCAGGAAATGAGAAATGAACCCTCTTAATAATGGAATCATCCTCAAGAGTCATCCCCAATCCTAACTCCCTTAATCTGGGAATCCTCCTTAGTATTAAGACTCAAATTAGGCCAATCGTAAGCCTCCATGAGTTAAGAGATATCTTGTTGACCTTGTTACAATGGAATACTCTCCAGGAGTAAGCTCCAACCTATTTATCTCAAAGGGTTAAACTCCCATGTGATACTTATATAACTATGTTGAAATTGTTTCCCATTGAAATAGGATATGTAAAAATAATCCCTATTGCTCAAACCCATAATTCGAAATAAACCCAATTATATTTGGTTCATATCCCCATAAGTGTCTAATTTATATTGTAACTCATATAAATTCCATGTTCTTTTGGATGCTAACCCATAAGTCCAACACAAAGCTTTTACTAGGAAATTTCCACAAATATTTCATTACCACATGATATTAAATTGTACGTTGGGGGTCCTTATCACACAATATTAAAATGTATGATGTCTACCATTAATCGGAACTGAACTACATGGGTTCATATTCCTCAAAAAAATATACTTATGTAGCTCATATATGGGTTTGATCCCAACGTCAAAACAACTTATGTCTCCCTAGATGATGATAAAATCTATAGTGACCATTGTCTACCCGGATGAAAATAAACTAAATAGTAAACTCCCTTCTCCATGGATGATGATAATGTACATAGTGACGTTTTTCTACCTCAATGACAATAAATTCAATAATTGCCCACTAAGTGGATAGAAAACCATCATCATCATAATAATGACTGAAGAATATCAACATATTATATATAAGAATATACCATCAATGTAGAACCCTACTATGTAGCAGTTAATACACACATATATCACTTTTTATGAAAACCCACAAGTACACATGGAATATTATGAATTCCATTCATGATAATAAATTATTTCAAATCTTGTAATGAACTAAATTATACATGGGAATTAATTTAGGATTCACATACGTGTCATAAATATATAATAGAGTCTCATTGTAGGAAATAATTTCCCTCAAAAGGGTGTGATTAGCCGGACATCCCATCCTATCATCCAATGTGAGTTTATAAGTATAGTAGGTCAACAATCCTAATTAATGAACTCCTTTAGAAAGAAGGAAAATTTTGTATACAAAATAGTTTGGTGTCTATAGTTCCATGAACAAATCCATTAGAAACTATTCAAAAATAGTGATTCCTAACAAGAACAAATGTTCCATGGGAAACAAAAAATGGTGAACACAATGTAAATCCTTAACTAATATGATTGTGTTAACCATATTTTAGGGATATAATAATTGATAAAAGTGGGACATATAAGGAAATAGATTGGGAATTTTTTCACTTATTAGAATATTCCATGGTTTAATGTTTTTGTTTTTCATAGATCTAGAGAACTCTTTTCCAAGAACTCTTGATAATATAAATAGATTCCTTAATGTTTAATCCCATGAACCCCATAGCTAGTACACTTGCCGGATCCATGTACAAACAGAAGACAGTATCTCCAACATATCATCTTCAATTCTTGGTCTCTAATTCATTTTATCACGATTATAATCAAATTGGTACCATTCCAAACATAGAGGTTGCCCTAAAGGACATCCAAATAATGAACAACCCTCGATCATATGGCTAGCGATGACTGGTGGTCAAGAAGTGGATAGTGGAACCCACTGTCTTCAATCATTTTAGTAGATTATACACAAAACACAATCACTAATACCTCCCATATTCTATGGAGTTAAAAAAATAGGCCACCTATAACCTTTTATCGATGACAAAGGGGTCCATCCAAAGGGACCGTAACAATAATCATCACCACTAAGATCGTGTGACAGTAACCCCTCAACATGATGAGGGTATTGGATTCAATTATTCATTCTAGGTCCATCATACAAATTCATGAGAGATAGCTCACTGTATAAAAAAAAGAATAACAAAAAGAAATATCCTAAATTTCCCCCCTCGAGATAATCCCACCTGCCCAGCTTGTTGGAAAACAACGATTAGGTATATACAACTATTTTTTATCAATTAGTTAACCAGTAGAATTGTATAGTGGAAGCCCCTGAATCCTACCATTCTAATATGGTTTAGAACCATATGTTGGAAAATAAACCCATCAACCCTACCATAATCTTTATATAGAAGCACATGGAAAATTTAGAATGAAAATCTTAGTGGAAAGTAGAGGGAAGAAGAAACTTTTATCCCATGCACATGAATACTACTAGTATCCACTGGTAGTAAAGGGAGGAAATGAGTATTTAGATACACATAATTCAGATATAAAATGGACTTATATTACCATTAAATCCTCTGAGGCCAAGTAGAACACATAAAAAATGATGAAAGTGGAGATGAAAATTCCATCTCATATCATAGAGAATTGGAAAGAAACCATAAAATCAAAAACAATATTAACAGAGTGACATGTGCATAAATCATTACCCATAAGAGGGGTGGTTCATCATAATGTCACCCAACAGTAGATACATACCTATATTCCATCTATGAGGGTTATGTGGAATACTCCCCCATATTTTACGGACAACCGGATTGGGATCAAACAGTCATTATAATGGGATATAATCATTTTATTCTAACATCCACTCTAGGGTAGACACCTACACCTACACATGATTACTAGTTTTTCTTGAATGGGGCCCCAACTTATTATAATAATTCATCCAAAAAAATACTTCTCTATCACACTATGAAAATAAAGTGAAAATTTGTGATGTGGCTTCACTCAATATTGTAATTCCTGAAGCCCATATACATTTTTCTATTACAAATTATTATCCTAGCCTCATATAAAAAATTTATTGGAGAGGTATTAGTAACTATGAAGTTATTCATTGATCACTTATTCATATAGGATTTCTTCATGATATTTTGTTCAATCTCAAGATCCTATCTTTGATGAGTTTCACAACAACCATTCATGTGGATAGAAGGCGAAGGAGAAAGAGGGTCAACCAATTACTATAAGCCACCATGATGGTCCTCCCAATGATATAATTCACATGGAATGTTCTCATTGTTGTAATTATTATCATTTTCAATAGAATTATCAAAATGAAAACATAATGATGATAAATACCTCTTATCATGAGGCACATAAAAATACATGGCCAGTATGTTCTGATGCCTTGTCATTGGTAGGTGAAATTTTTTCTCAACCGGAACATTTCCCAAGGTCGATGGTCATTCTAAGAACCAACATTTCGTCCATTTATCTTCCAATACAACAGAGGAACTTAATATTTGTCAATATTATTATGATGGAGTGGTAGGTATATACCAAATTTCGTTCGATCAAGTAGAGGAACCTCTCTAAAATGACATAGAGGATATGTGGGACATTATGAAACAACTGGCTAAGGGTGGAATACCAGACATATTATAGACTTTTTCCACCAATAAATATAACATTGTAGATATTTTGAATGAAAATTGTCTTTATGACATTTCAATCAATATGTGGAATACTCTTCTTTATATAAAAGCGAAACTTTTACCACATTTTGAAAATCCAAGTTAATTCATTGTAGTAGAAGGGTTATATTGTCAAATCGACTTGGAATCTCATCTGGATTCTAAAAAAATATGGTTGGGAATTAGTGAAGATCCCTTCGATGTGAATTCCTCAATGTATTAATGAGGTAGAAATAATCGACCATAGATACCCCATATGATTTTGATATCATGGGATGGGGTACATGGGTCATTGCATTTCATTGCACTCCAAAGCCAAAAAAATCCATCCAAAAGTGTTCTCATGAAATGTTATTTCTCCATGATGGCTAAAACATGAATATTTTGTTGATTACTATAGAAATTATCAACAAGAATATGCCTTGACCAACAATCACCAAATTTATATTTAAATATAGTAAGCAATTGGTATACATTTTCATGAAGCGTACGAGACTATTTAAAATACCCCTCACATAGAGGAATATAACAATCATATTCTACAAATGTCTGAAATAGAAAAATGCTCTTCCATATAACACAATTTATGTGAGTCCCAAATAATGAACCCATAGAATGTTTAGATCATAATTCATAAAATTAGGAGAGAAGATGTGCTGATATCATCCATAGTAGTTCAATATCTACCCAATCCCATAGTGTGGGGACATTTTTAACCCAACACTTATAGTTATAAAATAGAGTCATAAGTGTTCATAATGAATACTTGGAATAGCCATCAGCATATAGTTTTGGTATTTTTTTCAATCACAATCCCCTCCCCATGGGATGTTTGTTTTCTTCCAATTAGGGAACAATCCACAAAATGAATGAAAAATTGGACAATATGAGGACTCCCATTAGGTTAATATCTACCAAATAGTTCCGGGAGAACCAAAAATAGGAATAAAAAATCACATATAGGGAACATATGAAGAAAATATCACAATGAAACTAGTAGAGTGCCTTCAATACATTATGAATTGGTGAATAGAATCAATCCATCATTGAAGATCCTCTAAAAAATGAACCTAGTTCAGGGGAATTAGAGGATGAATTTCATGTTCATAATATTGTCCACACCAATGAAAATTATGTATGTTTTCATACCCAAAATTTAATACTTACCAAAAATTTAGGGGTCCCCTTAAATAACCAACTTCCACTTCCTTGAAAGGCAAAAAATAATGGAAAAGGTGAAGGTCAGACCATGTCTCACCATTCCACCAGAGAAGTTCAATCCCATTCCCTTGAGGAATGCCTTTATCACAAATAGGAGGACATTAAGGAGTTGAGAGGACTCATTACAGAGTTACTCTGAGGCAACATTCGCGACAAACATACTCTAAAAGTATATCCTAAACATTAACTTCTAGTTGGATCACCACAAAAAATAAGGTTTCGTGCAACTAATGATGCAAATAATTAATTCATTAAATTTTACATATATCTAGATAAGGGTTAAGAAAATATATATAATCCTATCCCGATAAGTTATCTAAGAAAAATACCAACACCACCACCATTAGTGGTATTACTAGTCGTTACACCTATTCAAGCTCTATCTCCAGCACCTAATCAAGTTCTTACTCTAGCAGATGACTCCCAAATTCTTATGAACACCATAAAGTCACTGATGACTGAATTAGAATCCTTGGATGGATAAAGTGCAAAAATAAATATAGAAAAGAGATCTTATCCATAATGGTTAGATCTGAATTCTCCTCTACCAAATTTTGGTAATCCGACATTTCCAATCATCAGCATCAAAGATATCCAGAGAAAAAATTGAATCATTTTTTATCCCACTATGATATCATAATGGGTACCCCTAAGAAATATGATGCAGTGAATATTATATTCTTCCTGAAATCATTGTAGGTGGCATCCTTTGAATAGGACAGACGTTTGTAGTCAGGATAGATCATTTGATTGGAAGATTTATGTTAAAAGTTTCTTTTCCAGTTTAGTTCAATGCTATAGAATATAAAAACTATATGATATGACAAACTTAATGAAAATTTACTATGAAATATTTTCATATTTCATTGCTCAGTGGTAATGATTAAAACAACCCTTGAATATACCACTCTCTCATAAAGAAATAATGCCCATTTGTGTATAAAATGTCTGCGATGAGATATGCACCACATTAATCCCTGTGAAATACGCTATATGTTTTATGGATCATGCTATGATTGATAAATAGATGGAAACCTCCATAACAACTACTAGAGGAAAATCATGAGTAATCCCATCAGCTCTGAGAATAATAGCAAGAAAAACAGTGGCTAGTACCGTCACACATAAGCAGGCCCCTATACCCTCTCTAACTATAAATCCCCCATCATACTATATGGATATACCTTATGAGCATTAGAAACACTGACCACATTGAGAATATGATCTAAAATATGAATGGTAGACACTTCGAGGAGTTGAAAATTAGGGTCTATTATTTTTAAAATGTTCATGTCTCTGGTTACTTCATCTCAAATTCAGTAGAAAATTTAGTTCAGTTTCCATGGACAACGAATCCTATAAAAGAAGGAGATGAGGACCTCACAAAATATTTCCCATTACATCAAGTTTTTGGGCACCATATCTTGGTGGGGTTTCTTTTTTATTTGCCTCCTATAAATGATGGGGGACTCTTTGAATGTGTAGCTGAAAAATTCACCCGCCCAGGTAGCATGGGTTATTTTTACTAACCTAGACGAGGATGGAGGGTGACATGAAGTAAAAAAGTATGTGTGAATAAGAAATTTAATAATTTAATGGTGAAGAAAACAATAAAATAACCTCATTAAATTATAAAAATATAGTTGAATTAATAGAATATGTATCATCCTGCTTCCATTATAGAAAATCTGTCTTCATCAAAGGTCTGGTCAGCTAAAGACCAATCCTCAAAGAAGTAACATAGATGGGATAACAAGGGAAATGCTGTTGAATACGAGTTCACAAACATGAAAATTTTATCTTCGAACTTATATGATTTAATTCCTACCATCTCAAAAAAGGGGAACCACCCCTCTAAATGGTAAAATAATGATTGAACTATTAGGTATAATCTTCATCAGATAATGAGTTGATATTCAGTTATCTTACTATAATTCAAATAATGGATCACTATAAAATGATGATTCAGATTGTAATCCTAACTTCCCTGCACTTGATTGGGGAATTGGAGGAAGTGGTTGTCCAGGGTGAGGATACCAAGGAAGAAGTGGTTATTCTATAATCCACTGCTCCAACCACACCCCTAATAGAACTGTTTATATAGTAGAAAATTTTGGGAGTTCCCTCTAGTGGGATCAGAAAGAATAATTTAATTCTACCATTCATTATATAGACTTTCCAGACATGATCATCTTGGTATATTGGTTAGAGGCTATGCCACCAACAAGTTGGTGAGTGGGAAGATATAACCGAACCAATCCACACAGACAAGAAGTAATTCTAGATTTTAGAGTAAAAGATGGTCCATCAGCATCAGGAACATCAACTTCTGAGGCACATATAAAATAAAATCATTATGAAATAAAATGTATACCTCTAGAACAAAATTTGGATGTTTTCATGTAACTATAATATGTACCAACCAATTTATCAATCATGGATTTCTTTAGATTATAAAAGGATCTCTAGGTGCCACTCATTTTGGCTTTGTTAAGACCTTAAGAGTTTGTAGTCAAGGATTATGCCAAAGTGTTTTATCATATAGATAATAATCGAGAAAAATTCTATGTAGTAATAAATTTCAAGGATCATGGTCAGGATACTATCGAACAAGGAATCATCATGAACTTGTACATATCCTAATAATTAATTGATATTGATATCTTATAACCTTCATTGATAATGAACTAGGGGAACTCTCATTCTAGTCTATACATCCTCTTATTGGGACTCACTGAATACAAATTTCCTCCCTATACATTTCTGTTATAGGGCCTTGACAGAAATGATAAACAACAACTATGTGAGATTATGCAAAGAACTCAATTTGGGGATATCATATCTGATTTAGTGTTTATGGTCATTCGGTATGACATAAAGTTCAACAATCTATTGGGGAGACCTTGGTTATATCAACATGAAACCATTCATTTATCATTCAACATATCTCTCAAATATTGCATCAATATTTAAATTTGAAAATTTCATGGTTATAAGGTGTTCTTACAAAGCTATGAATCACAATACATTGATGCATATTTCTCTCCTAAAAATGAAAAATGGTCTATAGAAAATTATGTTATTAGAATTAGTTCCCTGAATGGTCTGTAGGGGATACCAGCATAAATATTAAAGAATGTCAGTGAAGAATATAGGATACACATTAATCAAATTAAAAGGGTTGTTCCAAATACAAGGGCACGTTCGTCGGCTTCCATAATGTGTAATGTGACTATTGAACAAGGAAGCATAGGAGAAATAACTATCTTTCTAAATAGTGTGTAAAGAAAAAACGAGACAACTTTATTCCATCCACTAATATCAATAAGTGTATAATTCATTATCCATGCTAGAAAAAGATATTAGACTCACGGAAAAAGGCATGTACTTTGATTTTGGTCCCATAATATTCCCTTAAGAGCTTCCAAATGACCATTCTTCATTAATTGTAGTGGATATGGTTGCCTCTTCTTCGTGATTAACAAATACCAAATACTTCCATAATTTTTAAATTCATTCTTCACCACCTATCCTCAATGAAGAGGTAAGAGATGTGACACCTAAGAAGAGGAATAAGATGATGTTATTAGAGATTCCCCTCCAAAATTTGAGCAAGGTGTCTCCACCACTATGGATAAACATAGAGATATAAATATAGTTATAGAGGGAGATCTACACCCCAAAGTGATTAGTGTTTCCATGGATTATGATGATCATGAGGTTTATACCCCCTTTTTATAGAAAAATTGTATGATTTTACTTAGAATTATATAGATATTATAGGACTTGACCCTAAGGGGTCCATCCATCATCTGGATTTTCTAGAAGATCATTATGGATATAAGTTTGTGTTTAGAATAATACACCTGATGCATTCCACCAATACTGATGTTGAATTTGTCAGACATATCAATGAAGAAATCATAATAGAGGTGAAATATTAGAATGTTGATAGCCAATACTATCTCAGTAAAAAATAATTAGAAAATTATAGCTTTAATTGATTCATAGATCTCAACCAGTATTACCCCAAAGAAAAATTCTATGTTCTGATCACAAAAATCATGATTGTTGAATCAACTAGCTATGAAGATCTGTCCTTCATAGAATGATACTATTGGTATAACGATATCTTAATAGACCAAGAAGATAAGAAATGAAAATCATTCATATCCCCTCAAGGATTATATTTATATCAGGTAATTCCATTTGGTTTGATGAATGCAGGTTACATATACAAACAGGAAATTCACCATACATTCATACACTTATTGATGAAATTTGTTGACTTTTATTTCTCGGAAATGTGGTTAAATTTAAGAAAGTTTCTGAAGGAATGGCTGACTTGGAGACTATATTCCAAAAGAATAGATAACATAATCTGAATATGAACCACTTGACATTTTCTTTTGGGGTAGCCTTGGAAAAATTTATTAGTATTTCTATATTTCATTGCAACATCAAAGAAGATCATTAGAAGTCAAAATCTTTACTTGGAATGTATCCTCCTCAAAACATGAAGGAGTTGAAAGTATTTCAATGACACTTTTCCTACATCTAGAGCTTCATAGAGAATCTAGTAGGAACGTGTTTTCCCTTTACCAAATTGATAAAGAAGGGGGTCACATATAAATGAACCAATGACATCAAAGAGGCATATGATAACCTCAAAAAATACCTATTGAGTCCACTGGTATAGATGCCACATATTTAAGGAAAACCACACATTATTTATGTTACAATCTTAGAGTTATCATTAGGCTCCTTCCATGCAAAAAAGAATGATATTTGAAATGAAAACAGTCTTTACTACCTCTTTCAAACCAAGATGATTGTGGAGACTCAATATTTAGATATTGATAAGAACATTATAGAATTGATATTTGTAGTTCATAAGATGAGGCACTACTTGGAACATCAAAATGTCTACATGGTCTCTTGAAATAATAGTATTAATTTTATCCTCAGTACTCATATGCTGATAAAAAATATGGATCACTGTAAGTCATTCAGAATAAGTTTTTTTTAGAGTTTTTACTTTAGAAAGAAGTGTAAGGCCATGACCTGAATGTCTTCCTTATTGAGCACCAATCTTTGAAAGAAACATCCTTGAGTACAAAACTACCTTATGAACAAATATTATCTATGTTAGATAGCCCCCATACGTGGGAGATGTATTTTTATAGTGATTTCAGATGTCTAATGATTATGAGAATATATAAATTGAAGATAAACAATGATCTATTAGAAATCGGTCATATCTATAAAAAAATTCCAATGTTACCATAATCCTTCATTTTATTAGAAGGTGTTCCAACATTGAGGTAGAATACAAGATGTTATTTACTAGTATAGAATTATAAATCCAAGATCTATTGAAACACATGGAAGTTATGGGTGATTCAGAGATGGTAATAAAGTAGGTTAGTGGGGAATAAACCATTAAAAAGTAAGATCTAATTCCCCTTTGTGATTATGTTCAAGGGTTAATTGAATAATTTACCTAAAACAACAGCCGTATTCCTATGTCCAAAAAATGATCAAGATAATTCATTAGAAAATGTTGATATAATCCCAGAATATCTGATCCAAGATGAAACAATCATCGACATTTCTCATTATCATGTGGTTTCACCTTTTGTTCAAATCCGAATAGAGAATATCAATGAAATCAATCCCATTATAAAGCTATTTGATCTTACCACGGGATGGATGACACCTATCATGGAATATCTCCAAGATGGATTACTTCCTCCAAATAGATTGGTATGAGATCAAATCCTTGGATGATTAGTTGATTTCTCTCTCTGTGATAGGCCAAATCACTATAATACCTTCTATAGGTGAGGCTTATATTTAATATTATTCAGATGAAATGATGTGGAGGAAACTACAGATCTCATTAATGAAGTACATGTAGGAGCCTATGGTTCCCATCAGTCATGGTACAAGCTTTATTATTAATCCCCAATGCATGGATAATTATGAAGATTGAGGATGATGGATTTCATATCCTTCACTAGAATGTTTCATCTCACCTAGGTGCATGCCAACTTCATCCATCAACCCCAAGAGTTCATAAATATAGCTAAAAATTACTGACCATTTTACATATGGAGAATGTCTATAGTAATACATTATCATGTAGCTACGACTAATCAGTTCAAGTAAAACCTTATTTCTACTAATTAGTTCTCTAAATTAGATGAGGAAATACCTCTCAAGGAAGTTGATGATAATAACATTTTATGATATGTCAAAACTAATATCAACAATAGACTTAGCTTCAGTTATACCATCTTGATAGAAGATGACACAAATTTGTATTCTTCTAATTCAGGGAAATCTAATTAGGAATAAAATATCAAATCCAACCACTCATTCGACTATCATGTACTTACAAATTTATATATAGATATTTTCAATAAAACCTTTTCACCGAAACTTCATCAAAAAATAGATAATGATAAGAAATATATTCCTGAAAAACTCTATCATTCCTTATGGTATTATAGGACAACTACCCATACTTCCATATGGTCAAACTCATACTCATTGCTTTATAGGAAAAAATTAACAATGATAGTTTAAATTTTGATTCCATCACTCAAAATTTTCAATTGATTTCAATTATAAAATGATTATCAATCATAGAAACGGGTGGTTGGGTTTGAGATTCATGATGAAAATATACTGTATACATTGAATCACATGGAGTATATCAATATTGAATAGAACATGCCTTTAACAAGAATTTCTACATTCATTCATTCCTAAATGGAGAGTAGGTTTATGTCTTTAGGACTATATTGATACTAAGAAAGAAGCATCTCAAACATGAGCCAAACTGTGAAGGACCTTATTCCATACATAAGGTTTATCCTAATGAAGCTTATTAAATAAACTCAATAGATGGATAAATCATTATAAATACTACCAATAACGGTTTCTAAATAAGTACATTCTGTAATCACATAATTTTCATCCTAGTTGTATGACGATAAAATCTTTTAGATGCATCATCCATGCAAAAAAATTTTAAACTGTGTAGCATCATCGTCCTTGTTTAATGAAGAAAAACTTCAAAACATAATGCCTATGTTTCATGAACTGAAACTAAAGACACTATTTATTCTCAAAACATGACATTAAAAATCATGGTTAATGTCTCCCTCATATTATGTTAATGAATTTCTCAAAATATCATGAGTGGACATTCGTTGTGGTCCATAAAAGATAGTAGATTTATTAAGTAACCATAACTCATATCAATGAAACTCTTGGGTGGTAATTGGCCCCCATTTTATCCCAATATTTTGATCAGACCCACATGGGAGAATCATTATGAAATGTGTGTGGATTGATTCTCATTCCAATGGGACACATAGTGACACTCAGATCACCAATAATTTGTCTAACCATAATGATAAATAAAAATATCTTACATTATGTTTTTGTATGAGTTACAAATACCCATGAAATTTATTCTCATGAACTACATGCAGCTTGATTATTACCTCAAAAAGTTACATAGTGATACATTGGTCCTATCTCCTTTATCAGCAGTAATATTTCTCTATTTTTTGTCAGTTAATCCTTATCTACAACACACAACATTAAACTGCACGGTTTATTAATAACTATGTGTGGATTTATTCTTTATTCTACATGATACATAGTGACAACCAAATCTCGCATATCAGGTCCATCCATAATGTTAAAATTACCAATACCCACTGTTTTTATAATTGAAACATGTATTTTTATCATCCCTAAGAACAACATTTGGCCTAATTCCTTCCCCTGTAACATACATATTGATTCTCAGACCTCCAATCCTTGGTCCATCCACAAATAACCATTATTCCACATTAATTCATGTTGATGAATCAGATCATGTAATGGCCCGGACCTCTCCAGCCCATTCCTTTGTCAAAAAGTGGGTCATGATGAGTTCTAGAGGGTAAAATGGACTTTTCCCACACTTTTCAGAATTTTGTAAGTACACACAGTGTAGTGTGAGTACACGCCGTATACCCCCTCATCGGGTATACCCCGTGTTAAAGGCCATGTTCTTGCTGTGTGAAATAAATGGGTACACGCCATGTACCCAATACTACACGCCGTGTAGTCCCTCCCCGTGTACGTGTTACCCTCAAACCATGTGTTGACCAGTCAAGGGGCGTGTGCCGTGTCGAGGCCGTGTCCTTGCCGTGTGAAATAAATGAGTACATGCCATGTTTCCAATACTACATGCCATGTAGTCCCTCCCCACGTATGCGTTACCTTTAAACCGTGTGTTGAACAGTCAATGGCCGCATGCCGCGTTGAAGGCCATGTTGGAAGCCGCATGGTGACCATGTGAAATGGCCGAGTACACGCCGTGTACCATAAATTACATGCCGTGTAATTTTGTTTTGTCATTCCTATAAAAGAAGGGGTCCCCTCCTCTTTTTTAACTCACCCCTAACCTCCCCATTCCTCTGAGTAGAGCTCTCCCAAGAGACTCGAAGGCACGTTTTCTTCCATAACTTCTTCATCTGAGCTCCAATTTACGATCCGTCAGTGGCCACAGGATCGTAACGACGAGCCGGAACATCTGAGCTCGGATTCGTTGCCTTTACTCCGGCCTTTTCTTTCAAACATCCGCCAAAGGAGGGTTTTTTGGGATTTTGCAGAAGTGACGGACACCAACAGACGTCTTCTAAAGTTGATCTGGGGGAGCGTTGTGATCCGAAACTGTTGAGGTAGGGATCTTACCTTCATCTCTCTAAATTGTGCATCATGTGGGGTGGGTATCCTCTTGTTTTCATGAGAAACGGTTGAACCATTAAATGAAGATAATAACTGGTTAAAGAACGGGGATGGGGAAGTTGTTATGTTTATCTCTATATCCTGCGATATTATGTTATGAATTGAATAGGCATATGCATACTGAAAATTATGGTTTTTGTGGGCCTTTTCTTGAGAAATTAAATGTTTCCCTATCTTTCTAGACCATTTTGTGAATGGAACTTTTTTGAATGTGGATTTTGGTTAATCACGTAAAGTTGGATGATTTAAAATCTGGAACCATTATGTGATCACCCCGGATGAAAAAAATGGAATAATGAACATGTGGGTGTTGGCTTGTATACGTGACATCTAATGGGGGTGTTTTATAGGTTGTTGTAGATTGGGTGAGCATAGGGGCTACGGTTGGCTTGGTTGTGGGTTGGTGTGAATGCTATGTTAGCGATGGGCAGCAGGGCTGCGATGAACTGTTTCAAGGGATGATGATGTACGCTGTGGTTGAGGTTATGGTGGTTGGTAGCGGGGCTGTAGGGATGGGTTTGAATGTGAACGAACTATGGGTTGTGATTAATAAATAAAAGTGGAAGAGTTAATGAATGGTGGGGCTTGATAGTGGACTGGGAATAATAATTACTGGGGTTGGTTGGTTAATAAGAAGGACTTGGTTGGGTTGCTTGTGTTTTCCTAACATGATTTGTGGATGGCAAGGATATGTTTTACGAATGATCGATGTGGTTGGTTGTGGATAGTTGTCCAGTAGTTAATGAACTAATAAACTGATACTGTTGAAACATTAGAACCTAAATGGGGTTAGGGGTTGTTTGTTGTATGCATGCTTTGTAGTAGCAGTGTCGAGGCACGTGCCCAGTTCTCTGATTAGAAGCCATGGGTTGGGATGAGTGTTTGGTATATATATATATATATCTGTATCTTAGTGTTTTATTGCACCGCACCCATGTTGAGCACTTAGTCCTGAACACTCCCATTTCATGGGATATGGTGTTTTCCCCAAAGTTACTAGCTCCTTCTTGCACCTTCTTCCCTAGGCTGTGATGGATTGAGGCAAACTTACACCCAAGAATCTTCGGGTAGGTTTCTATTGGGGTGGTTTAGCTCAAGACTCTTCGAGCAAGTTTTACTATTTTCCAAGAACCTCCAGGATGAGGACCAGGTGTGTGCGGGCAAGATACGTGTTTGTGAGGCCCAGGTGGGTGCGGGCGGGATACGTGGTTGTGAGGCCCAGTCGCGTGCGGGTGGGATACGTGGTTGTGAGGCCCAAGTGCGTGCGGGCGGGATACGTGGTTGTGAGGCCCAAGTGTGTGCGGGTAGGAAGAGTGTGGTAGCGTCAGGACTTTCGCCGTTAGGAAGAGCAGATAAATAGTGGGGGAAAATGGTGTGGGGTACCCAATACTCTTGATCTTGTATACTACTACTACCTGTTGTTTGAGTTTTTGGTGAGCATGGCTGGTGAGGTTCAGTGGATAGAATTCCTTGTTAGGTTTTGGTTTCTTCTATTATTCTCATGGGACATTAGGATGACTCCCCACTTGTGCAAGAGAGATTTAGGTTTCCCTAATGAGTATACTTGTATGCTCACCCTACATTTACTTTCAGGTTTCCAGAAGGAATACTAGGGTCGTGCGGGACCCTACTAGTCGGGACTGTGGGAGTTGCTATAGTTTACTGTATTTGTTTCTTTTGGTATTGTACTTTTTGAGATTTCTTGTACTTGTACCTTGTTTCAGAACTATTTAAACATGCATGTGAAATTTGATTGGGATTATTTCTATACACTTGTTCTTATTCTTTTTGGTGGTTGAGTTGTCCTATTTCCCGATCTGAAATAATAAAAAGGTTAATGCCTGCCATATTTGTGAAAACTCATACCCTTAGTGCTAGTCGCCACTCCGGGGCCTACTGGATGTGGGACTCGGGGGTCATTATCTCTCTTTCACAATTTCCAGCTCAAGAGGGGCATCTTTGGTTAGAGGGGGTCATGACAGAATGGTATCAGAGCTGATGGTTGAGAGATAGGATGGAGCCTGGAGTTAGGTACAGTGAGGATTTCATGGGATGGTAGGGCAACAGTGTTGGTTAATCTTGGTGTGTGACATAGGCAAGGGAAGATCGACTAGGTCATGGGATTTTAGGGCCCCCGTGATCCAATGCCTGGACTCTGAGCCTACCGAACGACCATGTGATACCACATTGATTACAGGGTAGAGACCCTATGGAAGGTACCTGCATTATAATAATTTTGTTTTACTTGATTTGGGAATTCTGGGAATGAAATTTAAATAATGTGATAAAATAAAACCATGAGATATTTTCTTACTACTGCGGCTTAGGCGATCATTGTTTACTGTACAATTATGGCACATGAACGTCAACAGAAAGCTAGAGGAGCTTGGCATGGACAGTTGCATGTAGCAGAGTTGGCAGCTCCTGCTGGACCAGAGCTGGTGTGAGTTACGATTCGTTTTTTCAGCATTCTCATTTATTCTTTGTTCGATTCGGGATCTTCACACTCCTTTGTTCACCTAGTCTATCCCATGCTTCGAGACTAGATGTAGAGATACATTCCATACCACTGGTGCTGAGTACACCACTTGGAGGCCGGAACAGCGTATCTTGTGTTTTCCAGGGATGTGGGCTGACGTTGGGATCACATCGATCTAGTGGGGATCTTCTTTTACTACAGATCTACCCGTACGATTTCATCCTAGGCATCGACTTGTTGTTTTCTGTTAGTGTCATCATCAACTGCTTCGATAAAGTTTCGTGTTCTCCAACGTGGATTGGGAACGTGTAGATTTTGTTGGCGAGAGGAGCTATCAAGTGGGAAGTCGGCGTGTGGAACCTCTCCTTTCCTGGTTAGGCGGGTTATCAGTAGTTCTGGCTGATATAGTGATGATGGATATCCTGGAGGTTGTTGGGGAGTTCTTAGATGTTTTTCATGAGGAGTTTGTGACTATACCCCCCCCCCCCTGACGTGACGTTGACTTTGGGATAGACTTAAAGCCTGGTGCCCATCCGATTTCGATGGCCCCTTATCAGATGGCACCTTTGGAGTTGCGGCAGTTGCGGATTCAGATTGAAGATCTAATGGAGAAGGGTTTTGTTCGACCTAGCATGTCGCCATGGGGTGCTCCAAGTTTTTTCATGAAGATGGCATATGGTGGTCTCAGGTTATGCATAAACTACCGAAGGTTGAATCAGGTAAAAGTCAAGAACCGTTACCCCCTTCTAAGGATATATGATCTCTTAGACCAACTGAGTGGAGCAGGTTGGTTTTCTATGATCGACCTATGATCTAGATATCATCAGTTGAGGGTAAAGGACAGTGACATCTCGAAGATGGATTTCAGGTGTAGGTATGGGAACTTTGTGTTTGTAGTGATGCCGTTTGGAGTTACAAATGCACCATCTCTGTTCATGGGACTTTTGAACAATTTCTTCTGAGGATTTCTGGACCGGTTTGTCATTGTGTTTATCAACGACATCCTGATCTACTCAAGATCAGAGGAGGAGCACATTGAGCATCTCAGGGCAGTCTTGGAAGTCCTTCGACACAACCAGCATTATGGGAAATTATAGAAGTATAATTTATTGACACAAGAGGTACACTTACTTGGGCACGTAGTGTCTCAACATGGAGTGTCAGTGGACCCATCGAAGGTGGAGACAGTTGTTTCATGGGAAGCACCCAAGAGCATGGAAGAAGTTCGTAGTTTCATAGGGTTAGAAGGTTACTATCGGAGGTTCGTTTCGGAATTCTCTCGAGTTTCTGCTCCGTTGATAGCTTTGACTAAAAGGAACCAGGTCTTCCTATGGAGCGAGCAGTGCCAGAAAGCATTCAAATACCTGAAGGAGAAGATGGTCAGTTCTCCAGTACTCAGGTTCCCAGAGGAAGGGTTGTTGTATTGGGTGTTTTGTAAAGCTTCTGGCCTTTGTCTGGGTTGCGTGCTGATGCAGAAGAAGGGTGTGATCTGTTATGGGTCTTGGAAGTTGCGCCCTCACGGGCGTAACTATGCCACCCATGACCTGAATCTTGCAGCAGTAGTGTTTTCACTGAAGTTGTGGCAACATTACCTCTTTGGGGAGCACTTTGTGGTCTTCTCAAATCACAATATCATGCGTTATATCATATGCCAACATGACCTGAACTTATGGTAGCATAGATGGGTCGAGTTCCTCCAAGACTATGAATTCGAGATCTCCTACACTTAATGTAAGGGAAACATTTTGTTTGATTCCCTGATCAGGAAGTCACATAAGGAAGTGTTTTGGGAATCCACTGATTCTTGGAAAGCGATAGAGAGTTGGCCGCCTTGCACATGGATTCAAGGGTAGAAGGTGTTAGAGGCAGTTTGTTTCAGATGATGGTGTAGTCCTCCTTCTTGCAGTAGGTGTAAGTGTCTCAGTGGGAGGACTCTGAGGTGGATGTAATGTGGGATCGTGTCGATTTGGGAAATTCTCCAGAAAGATGGTCAAAGGATTTCCGACATCAGATGCTTTTCCATGGAAGGTTGTTTGTTCCGGAGGTGATACGTGAGGGAGTTATCTGTGAGTTCCATAGGTCATCCTTGGTGGTACATCCGTGAGTTTCAAAAATGTACCGAGGCCTGAGGGAATAATTTTGGTGGCCCGGGGTGAAATGGGAAGTGGCAGAGTATGTGGCTAAGTGCCTAGTGTGTAAGCAAGTAAAGTTTGAACACCGTGTTCCCAGGGGATTGTTGTATCCATTAGATGTCCCTGAGTGGAAGTGGGATGGCATCTCGATGGACTTCGTCACAGGACTAACCAGAGCTCAGGGAGGTTATGATGCTATCTGGGTGGTGGTGGGTCGTCTGACGAAATCACCTCACTTATTAGAGGTTAAGGAGTCTGGCTCAGTGAGGTCCATAGCAAAGAGGTACATAGATGAGGTGGTGCGTTTCCATAGAGTTCCGAAGACTATCGTCTCAGATCAAGATACTCGGTTTACCTCTCGAGTCTGGAGGGGGTTACAGCATGCTTTTGGCACCCAGCTATGCCTTAGCACTTCTTCCCACCCCCATACTGATGAGCATACAGAGCGGACTATCCAGACATTGGAGGACATGCTGCGAGCATGCGTTCTAGATTTCAGATGATCAGGGGTACGCCACTTGACTTTAGTAGAGTTTTCTTACAACAATAGCTTCCACACTACTATTGGCATGGAACCGTTTGAGGCATTCTATGGAAGACCATGTCATTGACCCATTTTATGGGCATAGTTTGGTGAGACAGGTGCTCTTGGGCCAGATGTAGTGCAGAGCACCACAGAGAAAGTCCAGCTTGTACGTGATAGGATGAAAGCAGATCAGGACCGACAGAAGTCTTATGGTAATCGTTGGAGGAGGCCTTTGGAGTTCGAGGTGGGAGACCATGTGTTCTTGACAGTTTCCCCTCGATGGGGGCAGCAGAGGTTCGGTAAGGGGAGTATACTCTCCCCTAGGTTCATCGGACCTTTTGAGGTGCTGAAGCGAGTCAGTGAGGTGGCATATTAGCTAGCCTTGCCACCTCAGTTGGAGAGGGTTCACGACATCTTCCACGTCTCCCAGCTACATCGATAATTACATGACGACTCTCACATTATTGATTGGGGAGAGTTATATATGGGAGACGACGCGTCCTTCAAGGAATGACTAGTCAGAATCGAGGATCATAAAGAGAAGGTGCTCCATGGATGAACCATTCCATTGGTTCGTGTGTTTGTGGAGGCATGGAGGCCTCGAGGAGAGCACATGGGATTGAGAGGCTCAGATGCATGCTCAGAACCCAGAGTTGTTTTTACTTGTGTTTTCCCTTGTTCTTATAAGCTTTGTGTTGATGTTATACTCTGTACCTTTTATATAAGGAATGCTTGGCTTGTCGTTTCTGAGAAATTTTGTTTCCTTGTTCTCTGGAAGTGTGAATAATGTCCGGATGTGTGTAAAAAGGGAAAAACCTGACCCTTAATTGAGACACATTAATGCGGATGCGATTGAACCCGTGCGGGCGAGTCAGTGCCGCCTAAAGTGGATAATGTCTCGACAGAGGAGAAGGAATTTCCCCAAACCACATATTCGAGCAGTGTGTTTGTTGTGTGGTGTTGGGGGTAGTGTAAGTTGAAAATCCTAATGCATGAAAGTGGGAAGACCCAATTCTTAATCAAGATGCTTAAATGTGGATGCGATTAAACTCGTGCGGGCGAGTCAGTGCACCTAAAGCGGATAATATCTCGACATAGGAGAAGGAATTCATAACACAGATGATTAGGGTTGTTGGATGGGTTCCTATTATAACAAGGGCCCTCAGAGGTATCTTGTTGGGTTCCTCTGGGTTGGATTTTAAATTCTTGGGGACAATAATGTTTTAAGAGGTATATGATGTAATGGGCCAGACCTCTCCAGCCCATTCCTTTGTCAAAAAGAGTGTCATGAAGTGTTCTGGAGGGTAAAATGGACTTTTCCCATACTTTTCTGAATTTTATAAGTACACGCCGTGTAGTGTGAGTACTCGTCGTGTACCCCCTCATCGGGTATACCCCGTTTTGAAGGTCATGTCCTTGTCGTTTGAAATAAATGGATACACGCCGTGTACCCAATTCTACACGCCGTGTAGTCCCTCCCCGCATACGCGTTACACTCAAACCGCCTGGTGACCAGTCAACGACCGTGTTCCGTGTCTAGGACGTGTCCTTTCTATGTGAAATAAATGAGTACACGATGTGTATCCAATACTACATTCCCTATAGTCCCTCCCCATGTATGTGTTACCTTCAAACCGTGTGTTGACCAGTCAACGGCCGCGTGCCGTGTTGAAGTCCGCGTTGGAAGCCACTTGGTGAATGTGTGAAATGGCCAAGTACACGTTGTGTAACATAAAGTAAATGTTGTGTACTTTGTTTTTTCACGCATATAAAAGGATGGGTCCAATCCTACATTTCAACTCACCCCTCTCCTCCCCATTCCTCTAAGCAGAGCTCTCCCAAGAGACTCAAAGGCTCTTTCTCTTCCATAACTTCTTCGTCCGATCTCTTATTTATGATCCTTCAGTGGCCACGGGATCGTAACGACGAGGCGTAACTTACGAGTTTGGATCCATTGCCTTTCCATGAGCCTTTCCTTTCCAACTACCACCCGAGGAGGTTTTGCGATGATTTTACAGAAGTGACGGATGCCGATGGATGTCTTCTAAATTTGATTCGGGGGAGCGTTGTGATCAGAACCTGTTGAGGTAGTGATATTACTGCCGTCTCTCTAAATTGTGCATCATGAGGGGTGAGTATCCTCTGTTTTTCATGAGAAACAGTTGAACCATTAAACGAAGATAATAACTGGTTAAATAACGAGGATGGGGAAGTTGTTATGTTTATCTATATATCCTGTGATATTATGTTGTGAATTTAATTGGCTTAGGCCTACTAAAAAGCACGGTCGTTGGGGGCCTTTGCTTGTGCAATTAAATGTTTCCCTATCTTTCTAGACCGTTTTGTGAATGGATATTTGTTGAATGTGGAACTTGGTTAATCATGTAAATTTGGATAATTTAAAATCCAGAAACCTTGTGTGATCACCCCTGTTGAAGAAAATGGAATAATGAACATATGGGTGTTGTCTTGGATACATGGCATGTGATGGGGGTGTTGTGTGGGTTTTTGTAGATCGGGTGAGCCGCGGGGCTGCGGTTGGCTTTGTTGTGGTCTGGTGTGGTTGCTATGTTAGTGATGGGAAGCAGGGTTGCGATGAACGGTATTAAGGGATGATGATGTACGTTGTGGTTGAGGTTATGGTGGTTGGCAACAGGGCTGCATGGATGGGTTTGAATGTGAATGAACTATGGGTTGTGATTAATAAATAATAGTGGAAGAGTTAACGAATGGTGGGGCATGATAGTGTAATGGGAATAATAATTAATGGGGTTGGTTGGTTAATAAGAAGGACTTGGTTGTGTTGCTTTTGTTTTCCTAAATTGACTTGTGGATGGTTGGGATATGTTTTATGAATGATCGATGTGATTGGTTGTGGATAGTTCCCCAGTAGTTAAGGAACTAAAAAACCGATTCTGTTGAAACATGAAAACCTAAATGGGGGTAGGGTTTGTTTATTGTATGCATGCTTCATAGTAGTAGTGTTGAGGCACGTGCCCAGTTATCTGATTATAAGCCATAAGTTGGGCTGATTGTTTGGTATATATATATATCTATATATTTGTGTTTTATCTCACCCCACCCATGTTGAGCACATAGTGTAGAACACACCGATTTCATGGGAGAGGGTGTTTTCCCCTTAGTTACTAGTTTCTTCCTACTCCTTCATCCCTAGGCTGTGATGGCTTGAGGTGACCTTACACCCAAGAATCTTCGGGTAGGATTCGATTGGGGTGGATTATCTCAAGACTCTTCGGGCATGTTTTACTATTTCGCAAGAACCATCAGGATGAGGCCCAGGTGTGTGCGGGTGGGATACGTGGTTGTGAGGCCCAAGTGTGTGCGGGCGGGATACATGGTTGTGAGGCCCAGGTGTGTGCAGGCGGGATACGTGGTTGTGAGGCCCATGTGTGTGCGGGAGGGAAGAGTGTGGTAGTGTTAGGACATTATCCATTTGGAAGAGCAACTAACTAGTGGGGGAAAATGGTGCGGGGTACCCAATCCTCTTGACCTTGTATACTACTACTACATATTATTTGTGTTTTTGGTGAGCGTGGCTGGTGCGGTTGGGTGGATAAAATTACTTGTTAGGTTTTGGTTTCTTCCATTGTTCTCACAGAACATTAGGATGTCTCTCCACTTGTGCACGAGAGCTTTAGGTTTCCCTACTGAGTATACTTGTATGTTCACCCTACATTTACTTTCATGTTTCCACAAGGACTATCAGGGCCGTGCGGGACCCTACTAGTCGGGATAGTTGGAGTTGCTATAGTTTGTTGTACTTGTTTCTTTTGGTATTGTACTTTTTGAGCTTTCTTGTACTTGTACCTTGTTTCAGAACTATTTAAACATGCATGTGGGATTGGTCTGGGTTTATTTCTATACACTTGTTCTTTTCCTTTTTGGTGGTTGACTTGTCCTATCTCCCGATATTAAATTATAAAAAGCGTAATGCCTCCCATAATTTTGAAAAATCATACCCTTGGTGGTAGTCGCCACTCCGGGGCCTACTGGAGGCAGGACTCGTTGGTCATTATCTCTCTTTCACTATTGCTAGCTCAGGAGGGGCATCTTTGGTGGGAGGGGGTCGTGATAGATCAACAGCGAATGCCTATATAGAAATATTTTTGGCTTTATTATCACTCATATGAGATAAGTAGTGATATACATATATCTAATCATAGTCCTAACCATTAATAAAAAAACCTTCCCCATATAAAAATATAGTTGGTGTGGGGAATCATCTCTAGGAATGACGTGTGGATTGATTCTCATTACAATGAGATACGAAGTGGCACCAATATCTTATATGTAGGTTCTAAAAAATAAAAAAAATAAAAACCCCTTTCCCTATATATATAAATCATACCTGCATAGGAAAAAATTCAATAACTTTGTGTGGCCCGATTATCATCCAGAAGAGATATGTAGTGATTCCCAGATCACCAAACATGGGCCCAGAAACAATTTTGTAAGAGAAACACCATTTTATTTCCACCATGAATGACTTAGATCTAGGAAAGGATATCATCCAGGACTTATGAGTTGATTCTTACTACAATGAAATACATGGTGATTTCTAGAAGTCATGTTTTAATCCAAACTATCAGTTTTTATATTATACAATTCATTCATCAACAAATCCAAAATAGACTGATATGTGGAACAATTTCATGAACTAAGTGTAGCTTGATTCCCAACCATGTGAGATATGTAGTAACATCTGCATTTTCAATGTGGGTCCCAGTTACATCAAAACATGAAAAAAATCATCTACACTCCCATGTATAAACCATATGTACATGAGAATGTTCAAAATAATTTCTCATATTACACATGATCTCATATCTGTTAGAACTATATTCCACTGGATTCTTCATCTCAGAAGATATGTAGTGACTCGTCGACCCTATTCCCTAGATTAGTCATATTGTCCGTTGAAATTTAATGTCAAGACACCTAATTCCATACTGAAATGCATTAATCTATAGATCTAATATTCTTACTACATAACATAAATCTTCATGAACACACCCATACGCTTAACATCAGGAAATTCATTGTCCTCAATACACGACGTTAAAATTCATGGTATTTATAGAACTATTTATGGCTTGATTCTCATCCCATTTTAGATACGTTGTGAAATGTGTGCCTCAGATCCTAGTATCAGACTTGGGATAAATAAAAATTCCCTCATCCTACTTACAATCAATATATTTATATATGATATTTTATTTTTCCCCCTCTCTTCAGAGAACCCATCAATGAAACAAGAGATGTCCCATTTATATATATGATTTAGATCTATGTATGTGACTTAAATCACATGGAAATTATCGGTCCAAAAACATCCCCTGTGAATTGGGAATTTCCCATTTCATATTTCACAATCCTAATCTTGAGTACATTAGGATAATATACTTTTAGTTTCTAGTGGTAGAATGTCTGATACCAGAGAGTTACTTTTTCATGATTATGTCGTATGTTACCCCTATTTGCCTTGTATAATGTCACCTACATAATGGGCATACCAGCCAAAGGATTCCACTATTTGTATATAAATCATATTCTGTAGATGGCCTTGTATAATATAGCCCTCATAACATGTTTTTCAAATAGAGATAAATTCATTTGTGGGAGAAACCTCTTCTGTCTCTCAATGATTTGGTGAATGAATCTAGGAAACCATTTTTTAAAGTGTTCATCTGTTGTATATTTTTCTCATATCCTTTAACTCGACCTTAAAGCCTCCATGACCATGAATTTAAAGTTTACCCGATGATTTTTTCAATGAATATTATAATAACCTTGTGTTGTTTGCCTATAATATTATTCATTGTTCCATTAGTATTTTGTTCCTAGTCGTTAGACATAAAATGAAAGGCACTATACTTCTTTTTCTTGGGTAAGTCATTCGTAGTGATCATATTACCCCAATTATATAGAAATTATGACATGAAATACAAAATTTATAATCATGGTCATCTCTCCAAAATCCAAACTCTATGATTGGGAATGTCCATATCTCAATTAAATTTCATCAGCATTCAACAATATAATGTCAGAGTTCTTGAGAGCTCCTTTACCTGACAATGTAGTACATTCCCCTAGTTGGCCTTGCACTAGTATCCTCTATAACTGGAATTTCAGTCAAACGATTCCAATATTTTTCAAAACATCATATTACATAGTCATTATTGCATAATATATCTTCCATAACATGTTTTTTCAAATATTGGTAACTTTTTTATTGGAGGAAACCTCCTCTGATTCCATTAACTGAATTTTTTCACATATCACTCTTCAGATTCATGATTCCACAAATCACAGATTAATGTACCCCATTTCAATTCATTAATATGGTGAAACATTTCTATAAAAATAACTAATAATCATTAAACCGTTAAATATTTGTTCAAAGAAAATTATCTTTAATAAAATCCCCTTCATGTCCTTGCTAAATGAATTTATACTGCATGGTATAGTGTACGTCTTGTGTGGAATTAAACTACAAATACTCTAATTTTTTTGATACATGTATTTAAACTACATGCCATAATGTATTTTCTACATGAATTTAAACTGCATGACATAATGTCCTTACTGCATGACTTTAAACTGCATGATATAATATCCATGTTGTGTGACATTAAAATACACCCCTACTGTCCATGCAACATGACATTAAACCGGAATCACCATAATCCATTGTTTGAAATGATCCTTCTCCTCATTTAATTGGTTATTTCACAAAAAATAACATCATTTATAAAACAAATTCGTTATTGGGTGGTTTCTCATTCAAGGATTTTTTCGGTACAGATTTCCACTTTTATTTTTAAAAAATGTTTCCATGGAAAAGCCACCTGGTTTGGTTCTAAGACATAGAAATCCTAAATCCCTTTTTAATCAATAATTAAATGTTATAATTATTGAGATCTATTTTACCTAACTATGCAGTACGTTCCACTAGTTTTCCTTTAATTAATTACCTTCTTAACAGTGCTTTCAGCCAAAGCATTCCATTGTTTGGCTATGTAGCACATTCCCTAGTGGGCCCTACACAATACAACCCCATAATGGGTTTTTCAATTACTGGTAACATAATTTTTTAATTAGATATCATTTATTTATATACAAAAATGTTTAGATATGGTAACTATAAAAATCATGACTCATGATTCGCTTTGAAAATATCTTAGGACAATCGGGACCCTCCCCAGTTATCAATCCTTTTTTGGGTTATAATCTCAAAATTCATTGTCAAAGATATGTGACCTTAATTGATATATTCGTTATTATGATATTCATAAAGATAAAAAATCCACAAAAGAGAGATAATACTTACCCAGATCAAATCCGAAAAAGGAAAATATAGTTTAATGTTGAGTCTTAGCTCGCAAGACCTATAATCTATACAGTTTAAGAAATATCAAGCAATAATAATGTAAAAGGAATGATTTTTTTGTATAAAACATAAAAATTTATGACTAATAAAAATCAATGTCTTACCCCTATATCCCCTCAATGATGAGATTAGGTAAAAAATTAGGTTGGTTTGACAAAATACAAAATTTTTGTAGGGTTTTCTATATGACCATTGCATTAGTCAAACAACGATCACTATGGAGATAGGTTTATGTATAAAATTTTAAGAAACATGAACCCTGTCATTTAATTATGAATAGATGGTATGAATATGTAATTATATAAAAATAATATTTTACAATACAATTATAGGAAACATTCATGGATGAATAAATATATGGTTGGAAACAAAATTCACTTCATTTCTGAGAAAAAAAAACTAGAGGAACATCCACAAAATGGAGTCAATGTATCTTATATCATAGGAAGACATATAAATAACATTTAATTTATCGAATATCCTCCTAATCTCTATCTGATTCATATCGATCTTCCATCAGTATACCAATACTAGTATCTAGTGTGTAGTGAAGTTCTACCTTGGTAGTCGCAATGGAATTGGATTATTCTTTTAGAGTTTATCACTTTAAGTAGTGATTTCTTTAAGTTACTCAATATTAGTTTCCAACTATTTCTAAAGGATATATGCTTGAACAATCTTCTATTTAATATAGTGATTGAATATTTCCAACATTGTGCTATGACTGCCCTCAATATGAGATAATTCTACTCGAAATTCATCATCTTTAATAAGACATATGGCATTAATTACATCCGACTAATGTTTTTGCCCTTGCTCCCACCTCTTAATGGACTATTTAATCATAGTATAATTTACATGGTAATCAAAAACACCTAATACCAACATGAAAAATAACCCATAAAGCCATTTGATTCATGTAGGTAGTTCCTAGAGGGGTTTCTCCTAGAAAATCAGCAATATATCTCACAATTCATTGTGACATGCAATACCGAGAGTTCCCTAAAACTCCAGGTCCACTTCAGAATCACTATCATAAAGAGGGATGCACTCCTAGATTAATACACTTAATGAAGATCAAGGTTCTGTTCCATCCCCAATAGTGGCATCCATACCTCCTAATGCTGATGGATATGATGTATAATTTTCACCACTAGACCTAGCCATAGAGGCTAATAATCCTACATGATAAATAAAAAAAATGTTAACTTCAAGAGAGTGGAAAGAGTGAGGAACATTCACAATTATTGGTAACCCTCACCCAATATAAGTTCCCATCCTGAGAAGAGTCCTTCCAAATATTCCCAAACACAATAGTGATTGTTGTCACCACCTTTTGAGGAGTACAGTTGGGAGTCTGATTAATATTTTTCAATTAAAAATCATGAGGATTTTCAATTCTAACGGTCACCTGAGCGTGCTCCGTCTTAATAGTGGGATTGACAGTGTAATAAACATCTCCACCAAGAACGATTATTATAGATGTTCTTATAGATGGAGATATACATTTCAACCCATAATTAATAAATAATAATGAATATAAATATTGATTTGTTGTAAAATAAATAATCATTTCTATTTGGTTCTATATATTGTTCCAAAATTCATATAATGTAGTTGGAATATTTACATGTTCAAGTAATTCTTCAAAATACATTCAATGGTTTATCATTGCTTCTAATTAAATCTATATAAACATGTAATTATCACTCATGGGAATAGTGGAATGGGTTAATTCATGACCCCTCCCCCCCACAATGACTTGGGTCCGCAAAAAACCTTCTCAATGACTACCACCAAGTCAGCATCTATTGTTGCATGATTTTCTGGAGCATTTGATGAACCAGAAATTTTATAAAAATGAAATTTAGTTGTTGATATATAGTTTCTCATGAATCATTTAGGACATCATCTATGCCTTCTATCTCCCAACAATAGGGATAAGATCAGTTTGAATAGTAGATGTTGTTTTCTTTACACTGGAAGTCTCTTCCGGAAAATGAGCCCTTCATTGGAAGCTATCTTCACTTGATTGGATGTTATCTCCATGGTTTATAGAGGCTAATTTCTAACTTCTCTCATGGATGAAAAAAGATGTTATTATAATTACTAGATGTTTAAATACATTATTTTTATGAGGTAAAAATTTAATATTTTAGGAAGAATTACCACTAATAATGAATTGTTTATCCATAGACCTGTTTCATCGGCACATATACTTCATCATTTTCTTAAAATAAGAAACAGAGTAATGATCTCCAAAAATAGGTATTAGATATGAGAAACATCCAAACATATCATCCTCCAAGTCATGTTAGCCAATAAATATTTCTCTTGATTCATGGGATGATCCAGAAACCCTGAGTGCGTACCAACAATGCTATCCCATGGGGATGAAATTTCCAATGATTTATCCTTAGTCAACTAGAAATTAAAATAGAACATCCCTTGAGATATATATATTTGACTAAAATATACTGGAAAAGAAGAAATGAATATGATAATAAGAATTACACAAATATTCATGATTGAAAAAATCACATCATTTCTCGAAATATGATTGGTTAATACCTACAGCAGTGCAATGATTTATCATTTCCTTCACTCATTTTGTAGTCTGGATTGAATCATCAGTTTAATATATAATAATATATAGATATCTGATATAAATCCTTACATAATTTTTATTATTTTCATAGTGAATATCAGATGAATCTAGCATATATCTTTTTCATGGGATACACAACCCCTCACATAAAATCTCCCATAATGTTTTAGAATCAAAAAATAATTAAACCATGGATGAATGAAATCTCGCCATACATGTTAAAAATACATTACATCCTATTGTGATGATGATCTTTATTCATTAAACTTATGGGGATTCCGATTCCTACCTTCAGAGATGGTGGATGAGAAAATGGAACTAGATCTCCTTCCTGGCAATAGTGACTAGACCACCTAGGTGAAATAAAAGTTAGTAATGACAGTGTTTCCCTATTAATTATGGAAGGTGGACTATATATTGTGTGAGGTTTCTCTAGTTAACTAGGATCCTCATCATCGACATGCTTTGAATATGATGATTCTAACTCTAATAATAATTATGTGCCTTCTAGAAAGGAAGATTATTTCCTACTCTTCCACATTAGTCCAACATCAGGAAGAACATCACTTAGGCCTCCTTCTGGGTATGATTCTATCCATGATTTAGCTTAAAATATAGTCAATCCTTTATCTGCATCAGATATATTTGGATTTATCACTACCCCTTTATCGTCCATGGCTATCAGCAAACATAGCTATCGAGATACCCTGAGATACTATTCTAGTCAAACATGCACTGGAGGGGATATAATAATATATTGCAAGAATTTGAATTTTATGGAAATAATATAAGTAGAATAGGGCTCGAAAATTATTTTTCCATTGATTCTTGTTTCTAATAAACCATCCCTTGAAGCTATCATATATGACCCCAAATCTATGTTGGTCGTACCATCATCACCAAAAATCCCCACATGGGAATTCCTGTAAAGAAAGAAAGAAAATTCCTTCAAAATACTCAAAAAATTTGAATGTCAATATGTTTCAGTGATAAGGGAAGAATACAATAGAAATCTGGAAAAATTGATTAGAATTTACTTCCCAGTACTTGTATCCCACTCTGCACAACATAGGTTATGAAACGAGCCACAATCAATCCCCCTAAAACATGGAATTGTTCTTTGATTATGAATGGAATCTTACCTCCAAGGATATGAAAAATGATCTTATAAATCACTTCCAAAATAGGTGTGGTCAATCCCACCAGTTTCCTCTCTGACAGCTTAGCTACTATGAACAATTTTCTATAACTTATATCATATTTGAGATCATGGATAGTTGACTAATAGACATTGATACATACGTAAAAAAATCCCAAAATATGTTTCCTCGCAAGAATCACAGATTTTATTTCATACCATTACATTTCAAGCTCTCATTTATATTGTGTATTACAAATGGTAATGGATGAACAACACTTTGTTTCCTTGGAATATCTTGTTGGATGATTAAAAGTTGGACATTTCTACTTCTTTTCATCAAGAATATTTCAATCCACTTCTTCAGATGAATATCCCCCTCTTAATGATGGGTTTCCATGTTAATTATGTGATCTATCTTCTGTAGATCACATTCAAAAGCTGGAATTCTATTAGAATCATTCCATGTTTCCATTGGGGGGATGAATTAATCATTCATATATAAAAGTATCTGAGCATTGAATAACTTTTAGATGTCCCAAAAAATGATACCCACTTCTCTAGGAATCAAAGGAAATGAATTAGTCTCTGGACTTCACCAGCTCAGCGGTTATTGCCAAAAATCATCATTCCTATATATAGTGGTTTTTTCTACCCATACTACCACATAAATTCTGGTTCATTTCAGATTTTATTTGAACTCTACACATGTTTTTTTCACCTATTATGCCTACATTAATGATACCTTACCAGCACCCTCTTGGGTGAATGTCCCATCTTTTCATTTAGCATTTTTATTGATCTGTATGTGGATCTAAAAAAATTAATATATAAGAATTGGGATTTAGTTTGGGATTATATTGTTTTAGATTTAAATAACATGAGCTATGATTCATAATATAGGCTATGGCTACCAATGTATCATTCATATTTGTTCCTGAACAAGAAATTGTGGCAAATAAAATGACATTGTAGTCTTGAAATGAAGAGATCATGATATAATTTTTCGGTTCATGTATAAGGACTTCTCACATATGGTTCTTACCATAAAGTGGTATATAATTACTCCATGCATTATAATTTTGTTATTTATTCATATTATCTTCGAGACCTAGAAGGGTAGTGTTGCAGAGGTCATATTATTCATGCCCTATGATCTTTATCATATCATTAGTTTGATTTCCTGCCAATTAATTATTAGATATGGTCCTCTTAGGAGATATTGAAACTAAAAATAAATATTAATTTCATTTCATAGTAGGTAAATTTTGAATTTATTTTGAAAATAAATAAAAAATTTCATAGGTGTTATGGTGAGAAATTTTAATTACGACACACAAGTGTCGTACTCAACATGAAACACACACTCAAGTACATAGATACTATGTGATAATATAAAATAAAAGAATATATGTGGAATAATCTCATGTTGAGAGATCAAATTTATGAAGCATGATGTCTTTCCACTAAAGTGGAGATCCTATATACATATGAGGAAGTTTTCTTGCATGATGATATGGAATGAAAGACTTTCACGACCATCTAAACAATGAAATTTGTGGGAAGCACCATAATTTTTCACCCCTTTTAACAAAAGGATTATACCCTCTTCTTCATTTTCAGATACAATAGTAATGGGTCCTTGTTTTGAGGCCTTCATTTGTGCATATTAATTTCCTCTCAATGTCGATTGTTTTTATGACCACCCTAGTGCTTCAACTAAGTCCTCCAAAACCTCTATGATAGTTTCATAACATGTAAAGTGATGTAATTAATAGAGGATAGTGAGACAAATGTTCATTTAGAGGTAGAAATAAAAAAACATGTTTGATAGTTTTTCCCGACCAGCAGATTTAAGAACACATTCATGATTACCCTTCCTCAAACTAGTATTCATGTGCATGTCTTCTGAGAATACTGATATTGACTATTTAAGGCGTGAGAAAATTATTTCCTAAGTGTATCCATCATGGGTTTTTCTTACATAATATGAAACCAGTTCTCCTAAGTATACTTGCATGACAATGACTTACACACCACCTACTTACGCACTGTTTCTTGGTTCACATCGCCTTGTCAGCCTATGTGATCCTCTCATGAAGAATATTTCAACACCATTCATGGTAGAGAATATCTATCATTGGATCACTTTTAGGAAACTAATCAATTTTAATCCTCTATTAAGACCCCATTATTTATAAAACCTCAGGGAAATGAACAATTATTTTTCACCCATTTGGGTTTGTATTTCTACAGTCTATGGTTTCCTATAATAGACCTTCTATTGGGTCACAGTCCAAGGGATGTCTGCAGGTTTTTATATCTTCAATCACATGGACCCTTATCAATGGGAAAATTTTGAATAGTCCATACCATTTAATTAAGAGGCTAGGACTATGTACTCTTATTATCATATTTAAGCCCTGGAGCCTCCAGTTCATTGTAACGAGGATGGGGATCACACATTCATTTTTACATTGACAAAAGAGAAGACTTCATACTATCCCATGACCAATCAAGGGGAAAAACTACTTGTATAATCCACTATAATTTAATATATAAGGTTGTTGTATTATTTATCTATACATCATTTTCTATTAATCAAACCTTACAATGGACACATATATAGTGTAAATTAATGAGACAGATGTGCCATAGTCGTGGACTTTTTCCAAATTTCCCCGACCACTTACACCATAGGCCCGACCTATTTAACCAGTGAAGGAGGAAAAGTGCATAATTTTTTTAATCATTCACATACTATTGTCTCTCACATAGATCATGACTCAAATGGGCATAGAGGTTATAATGATCACAACACCCATACAATCCACTAAATGCAATGACCTGTTAGAAATCCAATTCCCACCATAACAGGGATATGTATGAAGCCTTACTAAATCCCTATCTAAATAAAATATCATTCTGAAATGAAAAAACATTTCAACCGTAATTAGGGGATCCTCTTATAGAATAATCCAAAATCTCTACTCCCATAAACTATGAATCCTCCATTTGAGTTAGCCCTAAATATAGACCCCAAAACCTTCATGTGTTAAGTCATATCTCATGGACCTTGTTATATGTGAATCCTCATAGGATTAATCCCCAAAATATTTCTCTAAAGGTTCTATAAACCCATAAATCACTTATGGAACAATTTGGTCCTTGATTCCCATCCAAATAGGATACGTAGGAAGTACCACGAATTTCCAACCCAACATTCCAAATCCACCCTGTTCTTTTTGGATCATATCCTCAGTAGGGTATAATTCAGCTTGGAAGCACATATTGCTTCCCTATTACATGTGATACATAGGCATAAGTCCCACACCATTTTTTTATTATGCTCCTTCTACCTAGATGTTATTAACATGTGTCATTGAACTATACGTTTGGTTCAGTATCACATGAACATAAAAGGTATGTTGTGTCCTATTATGCGGTACAAAACAATGTCAGATCTGATTCCCATGATAGGGATTTGTATGTATCCCATCTATGGGTTTGATCTCAATAATAATGAATTTTCCATCTCTAGAGATGATGAAAAGATGCAGAGTAACCATTACCTACCTAAATGATAATAAAATGCATAGTAATCTCCCATCCCTCTGGATTATGATAAATTCTAGAGTGAAATTAGAGTACCTAGATGAGAATAAACTCTATAGTGTCTCACTATGTGTCTTAAAAACAATAATAATCATGATAATGACCAAATAATCTCGATGTAGTTTATATAAGAGGATATCATCATTGTAGAACCACACTATATAGATGTTAACACACACAAATATATCCAATAATCAAGAATGTTGAATACATACGGGTGTTTCCTAATTCCACACTTGATAATAATTGATTGATAATCATGGGAAGACCAAATACATACTTGTGAATTAAAAAATTATTCATGATCTTATCTTAAATATATAAGATAGTCCTCGAGTTGGGAATAATTACCCATAAAAGGGTTTGATGAGCCTAACCTCCCATCCTCTCAACCATTGAATGTTATTAAGTATCGTAGGTCAAAAAACTTAATGAACACATAACATTGGAAATTAGGCCCCATTGGATATATAACCATTGGGTGTTTCTATGTGAATGAATAAAATCATCAAAAACCTTTCAGAAATAATGATTCCCAACCAGAACAAACATTCTGATGGAAACAATTATGCATATAAGTATCTATAATATTTAATTATCTTATTTTAACTTACCATGTTGGGTTAATGCATTTATTATGTTCATTTCATAAATTCCATTATATTGAAATTATCATTTATTATTATATGATGAAAGATTAAGAAACCCAATTTACATCTATTGTTAATATTTATGTTTAGGTCATAATATTTATTTCCTTTTGTGGCACACAAAATCATGAACATGTTATTATATGTGCAACAATATTTTATTCCAATACATTGGTAATGATTTTTTATCATGAGAATTTATGTGTGGGATTTAGGTAGTAAACCTAATCCACTATGGGAATCAATCACCCATATTATTTTTTATTTGTAGTTAGTGTTGACATATTATTATGTTTTGTTTTGAAAAATTTCCATATTTATTATGTTTATATGAACATATGATAACATGTTCATAATGTTGTTATTCCATGTTATTATTAATTTAATTTTCTTATATAATATCAAGATATACTATTTTTTCACACATTATGTTTTCTTATCATGTTTATTCCCTTACTAGTACTTTTTTATCACCCCAGATATTTTATGTATTTTATTGGGTTATCCTATTAATATTTTAAACCTAAAAATGATTTATAAACGATTTTGAAAAATAACATAATAATGTCATGTTTTAGTTTACTTTAGATGTATTATGAACATAATTTTCCAAATACACCAGATCATAGGATTTTTTAGGTTGTAGTTTTTTGATATTTATGGTTAAAATAAATTAATAATATGTTTAAAATGCATGAGACACTATACATATGACCATGATGAGTTTTTTATACCAAAAATCAATTAATAGATTTGTTGAAGGTCCATATGTTTTTGCACTGCTCATGGTTATCCAATTTTCTTATGGATAAAGGGAATATTAAGAATATCATCTTTGAATAGTGGATCTAAAAGGAATATTGTATATATTGTCACTAGTGTGTAGAAATATTTTCTTCAAATTATATTGGACGATGCATATAACTATCCCAGAAGGTGGTGTATACTATATGGAACGTTGAGGGGTACAACCAACTATGGAAAGAGAGAATATTTTTGGGGTGTAGAACCTGGGTCATTAGGAGGAATTAATAATGAGGTGTAGAACCAATTTCTCTTTATACATTTGTATTCCTAATATAATTTTGTAATATAATACTTGTTTTGAGGGTTAAATAACATTGAAATATGTACTCCTTTTTTCGAACCATGTAAATTACATGTTCTAATCTCTCACATTATATTAATTCATTTGATGGGATGTTGATATATATATTTTAGTGGATATTAATGATTACAAGTATCATAGTTTAGGTTTGTATGAATAATTTCTAAAACAAAGAAATCAATGATATAACCCCTACCATTATCAATGATCCTACATTGATCAGGGAGAATTAATTGGTTTCAACTGATGTTATCTTTGGTGAATCCAACAACATAACAATAATGGATAGTATAATTTTTGTGAAAAATAGTGGTGCTATTAAATTGGGTAGAAATAAAAGTCATAATTATAATAGTATGTTGTTATCTTATCTTCATTATCTAGGACTTGATGTTATAGATGGTTTATCCTTGTGATTTAATCCCATTTAAGGGTTTTATGGAATATGGTGAATAGATAAATTTTGATGTTTATATAAAATACAATATTTATAATTTAATGGATATCTCAAATAAATTTTATAAAAATATTATGGGGATTCAAATAAATAAAAAACTAATAGAGAATTTGAGAAGTTCATATGAAGGAAATGAAATATTTACAGAATATTGGAGACAAATATAATGGAGCAGGATTGAGGATTTTTAGATGGATGATAAATAATGTATTTTTATGTACTTTCAAAGAGTCAATTAATGTTTCCTCAATATAAGAGTATTTTTTGAGTAACTGGAATATTTTACTACAATTAAGGAAATGATGAAATATTTTCATGATATATTTGATTCTATAGTTAAACCTCTAGAAGACCATGATTATTATGTTTAGATGAACTTTTATTCATCTATAATATGAAATAAGAATATTTATGATTTATGAATAAGGCTAATGTATGGAATTTTTTTTCTTTTTTAAAAGGAAAAAAATATAATAAACTATAATAAGAATGAATTGATTCAAATATAGACCAAAATATATTGGACATAAGAACAATCATTTCCATTATTTTAAGAGGAAGAATTGAAGGTAAATAATAATGGAAAATGTTAAAAAATATCTTAAATTTTGGAATTATAATTACAAAGTCAATTTTAATAGAGATTTCCCAAAGAATAATAATGATTATTCTAAATAAGAAAAAATAAGATAACTCACAAATATACAAGTAGAATATTCACCAAAAAAATTTCATAATCGGAAGAATATATTTCATTGTTAAAATTAGGAATGATGATTCTTCATCTAGAATAGAATGATATTTTCATGTGATGTTTTTATATCATACCACAAGAGGATGTGATTCCAAAGATAGTGATTATGAAAGAGAATATAAAATAAAAATTTATTATCTTATAAAATAATATTTGTCAAATTCTTTTAATATACTTATAAAACTCATGAATTAAAAGAAGATGTTAATGAAAATAATTTCAAGTGATAGCTTTTGAGAATGGTTGATGAATAAATGCAGGGAAAATATACATACTAATATTAGATCTCAGAAAATTGTTATGGATGATATTGAATGGAAAAAAATGTTTGGAAGTAATAAAAGTTGGAATGTAAAATCTCAGTGTGGTAAAAGGAACTCCTCATTTGGAATGTAATCAGGACAATATGAAGTTGGATGAGTTTCAATAATATTGTGATTTTTCTACCAAACAAATTGACTATGAAAAAGGAATAGTTATTAGAGACATAATAAATGAAATTTACACCATAATGTGAGTAAAGAAAGATTAGATAAATATTACCAAAATATTTTAGATTAATGTTTAATCTTCTCTAGATAATGAAAAGAGGGGTCCTCTAACATAAGATATTTATATTCCTTAACAACCGTAATAGAAAAATTCTTATAATAAAAATTAATTCTCAAAAGGTTTGATTTATAAGAAATAACCCTTCACTAAGAATGACTATAATTCTCCAATAATGTTTCTTATGGAACAATATTTCCCATAGTTTGTAAAGAAAAACAAAAAAAACATTAGAGTGGTGCTACTATCATAAAAAAATAAAAATTCCTAGGTAACTTCTAGTATTGTGAACTATTTTGGAAAAAAATAATATTCTTGAAGGTATAATATGAATCTACTTGAAATAATATATGAATTTATGGGTATTTATAATGATAATATGAGGAACGTTTTTCATTACAATAATAAGAAGAAGAAAATTAAGCACAAATGAAAGACGAATTTTTAAACTAGAAATAAGATGCTAGAAAAAGATAACAAGATAAAAATACAATATAGTTATATTAATATATCATTTGGTCATTGATATAATGGTGGAAAAATTATAAATTTATACTAAAGAAATGTTGAAGAAACATTATTTATAACATGATAACAATGTGGATAATATGTTTCCAAAAGATGGTGTTTTTATGATTTATAAATAGAGAATGATAAGTGAATTATTTTGAAATGATACTCAATATTGTATTCAAATATTACGTAAATATGAATAAATCATGAAAAGGTGTTATAAAATCAGGCTAACAAAGAAGTTATGTATGAAAAAGTAACGATTGATGCTTCATCTAAAGTGTTTATAGATGAAAATAAATCTAATACAAAATATATGAATACTGTTCATACACAAGAAATTATAAACTCTTGTTTTCTACATTGGGTTGGACCATGCTGACTAAGAGATGTCTAGAAAAAAAACTATGAAAATTAACTCTTGTGATTCTATTTTTCTCATGAGGAATGTTTTCATAAATCTATGATAAATGAAGATGAGCTGAAATGATCATTATGTTACCATTTGTATTTTATTGTCAATGAGGTAGATAAATAACATACGAGGTTCAAGAAAATAAAACTATCACTTGGTGAGAATGTATTGGCCACACATATTGACCTCAAATATGTTTTATGTTTTATGTGGATGTTGAAAAAAAACATAATGGGTATGTTCTTGTTATAAAAATATTTTGGTTTCATTATATTTAATATATGAATATGTGTTTGTATAGAAACATTCTTAATAAACATGGGGAAGTTTGAGGGCTAAAATATTGCTATATTCATTTAAAAATTTTCCCTTATATACTTTATGAATGTTTATTTACTATGTGATATTATTCTATTATGATATTTGAGTTCCTAATATCATTAACATACTCATGATCCATGTTATGTTTGTCTGAGTTTGTACAAAGGGTGGAAAGTTGGTTTCTTGTGAAATACTGAGATACTAGTTGTATATATTTAAACAATGTTATGGAATGAGAAAACGAAATGTGAATGAATGGATACATCTTTATTTCATATTATAATGATTTAAAATAAAAATATGTGGATATATATCAATAATGTTTCAGTCATCCATCATTTTATTTCTGACGTAGTCATGATTGGATGATGAATGATCTGATAGAGGAACCCAGTGCATTTCATTGGTCCGAGAGCTATAAAAATCATAAAAAATTAAAATGAATAATTCCATACTATATGGAAGATTAATAAAAAAATTGATCTATTTAATCAATGAAGTTCTCATAGTTAGACAATTGGTTTTGATGGTTGGTTTATATTGTCTAGATGTAGGATGTTTGAATGGAGAAATGTAAAAATTAGTTATAGAGTAAATGGAATGTTTCTACCAAGATTAAAATGTAGAATATATAATTATGTGATTAAATATGCATCAGATTAAGGATAACATGTAAAATCTATCAAAATTATATAACTAGTTCTGATCACTAGATGAATAAATTTATGTGGTTTCATTAAAAAAGGTCCATCATGTAAATACTAAAAAGATCCAATAGATGAAGTATTATAAAGAACATATATGGAAAGAATCAAGGTATAAATGGTAATAATTTTTTTTAGATACTTTGGAGTTACTCAAAAAAACACATGTTGAGCCCAACAGATAATGGTTTTCTAACAAATCAGAATGAGGTGATTTAATATCAATTATATATTATTTTTTCATGTCATTTGGATGGAGAATACTAAATATGCACTATTAGACTAAGGAGTTATTTCATCGTGTATAAGACAAAAATTTTATGATCAATTATATAATGATATTAACATAAAATTTGTAAAGTTGTTATAAATGATGTTTTCAAGCTGTTCATCCATTTGTAATTATATTTCTATGTTTAAGGATGTTTTGATAAGTTCATTTATATTGAGTTTAAATAAGTTCACAGAAGATTGAGAAAATTTATTTTTCATGATACTTCATGAATAATTAATAATATTATAAAATAACGTACTGGTTTAAATGAGCCTGATTTTTAGAGAATTGAGTTTCTTATAAGGAAAACACTTTTTACATCACACTTTGTTTTACCATGAAATGAAGGAAGTATCAAACCATGTATCATCAGTAAAAAAATAATTTGAAGTTGATTTTTTTCTAATTTTATACATAGTTTATGAATGTGGACATGATAAAGAATGCACATTAGGCCAATCCTTTTTAGATTGAGTTTAACCAAACTGAGTTGCATTGATTTGACGAGTATAGGATATTGACTTTCCAGAAATAGATTATAACCTATAAAATATAGGGTATACTAGATAGATCTCAATCGAACAAACATTTTCTAAGTTAGTGTTCTTGAGAATTTTTTATATGCTGAGATTGAGTTATCTAGGTCATTAAATACATGGAAGATGTTTCAAGGAATAGAATCATAAGGTATTTATTGAATTTATTAAGGATTTTACGTGGGTCAAGGATGTAAAGATTTCTTATAGAGAAATAATATTTAATAAATAGGGTTATTTATAGTGGACTAGAAAATAAGAACTAAAAGATTATAGATGGGTTGTGAAACTAGTTTCTATAAATTATTTAGTATGGGATGTATTACATGATTTTATGGGAGTAGATATGAGATGTCCAGATTGGGTGTTTATCCAATAGTTCTAGAAGAGTAGATTGCATGGGTGTAAAACTAGGGTTAGCTTTCGGAATAATAATTGGTTGTAGAACCAATTTTTATACGTGACATTGTATTCTTGAATAATATTTCTAAAATAATCCTAGTTTGAGGGTGGTGATAACCAACATGGAAAGAAGTGTGTCATTATAACAAACCTTGTAAATATCATGTTATTATATCTCACTTCATATAATTTTAAAAAAACTATGTTTGAGAGATAATGTTTGGTGAATTACAACATTAACCAATATTAGAGGTTCACCCCCTCCCCATCACAGAAATCCAACACATATTAGGGAATTACAATATTATTGGGACATAATATTATAGTTCTATAAGATCCAACATCTCAATATTTGTGGAATATTAGATACATATAAACATAAAATTTGAAAATAGAAGATAAAACATGAACACTTTTCAAGAACCTTATTATACCTACAATCATATCATGGAAAATTACATATGTCTCTCATCTTGGATTCATAATGAAATGAAATAAATTATAGTGATCTGAAATTCCTTGAAATGAGTATCGTAAAATAAAATCTATCATAACACAAACAAGGAATAAGTGATAAGGGAGGAATTAAAAAAATATGAATCAATAATAAACTAAAAATGAGGAAATTCTATATAAAAGAATATATATGAGAACATATATAATAATTATCATTGATCTCATAGCGAGGGAATACATAATTTCAAACATTAAAACATACTGTAAATTTCTTGTTCCAAGACACAATATTATTATTGGAGGAGGTATACAAACACCCTAAAGATGTCCAGAAACATGATTCATGTAAATTCATAGCTTAATAATCTTATATGTTTTAATGTATCATTAAAGTAAGATAAGGTTCCATTATCAATGAAATATAGTGTATATAGAACATTTAACATGTTTGGTAATCCATGTATGATTGTAATTGTGTTAAATAGTATTATTTTATTTGAGACCATAAATTGGAAAGATTAATAATTTATCATGGTTTATAATGATCATTTTAATATTAAAAAGCATATATCTATGAAATGTTTTTATAGGTGTACATTTATAAAACTACTCATCAGGCATCTTGGTAATGATTAACTCAATCATCAAAAGAAAATTCTCTAAGTGACTACTTAAAGGAGTATCTATTCCACATCCATATCCATTTTCTAATATCTGTATATATTTTTCATTTATATGATATCATGAACACCTTTACATTACGAAAACATGGGACGTGTTTTCTTCCATATAAATGATTGATTTTAACAGTTTGAATAACTATTTAATCAATGTAATATGAGGGTGGGATAGAAATATAATCTTTTAAATAATTTTAATTTTTATGTAAAATTGTAAAAGTTATTCCATTTAAATGTACATAAAAAAAATAAATATGTGATTAATATATCAGGAGTCACATATAATAAAAATCGAAAAGGAAAACCCCATTTTTGGAATGGGTAGCAATTCAGTCATAATGTATTAAAAGAGAGGGCTTCAAATTGATATTAAAATAACATGAATATATTCATTTAGTTATATATCATCAAAAATACTAATTATATATAAATCATAAATGAAATTATATCCATAATACCAAACATATCCTAACGAGAGAAATTTTAGATGGAAAACCCTTAAATATTGTCTTTACATCCATGAAAATACAATAAAATCATGTACCGAATACATAAATATATTAATAACATAATTTATAACCTTATTATTTTTCATTATAATTTATACTCTTCATAAATATTCCTTATTTTTATGAATTCATCCTATCATCCTCGAAAAGTATTCATAGTTTTTATTGATGTACAAGTTTCACAATAAATATGTATATATTCCGTATTATTTAAAAGATCATCATTAATATGCAATTAATGTTACTTTTTTGAATTTTTAATAATTTCCTATGATTTTTAAATTTCTATCAATTAGTTTTTTTGTATTTATACTCGATGATGAAATCTATAACATGAATGTGTAGGTGATTCATGTTGATCGAATGGTTTTTTTCTTAATTGATGAATTTAATTTTGATATAAAATATAAATACGAAGAAATTATTGTTTAAAATTGTTAATATATTATACAAATAATTAATCACTTATAGTTATTCATTCTAAAAATTCATTTTATTTTTCAAATAGGTGAATAAATTGAACCATGCATGACCATTCCCTGATTTAAGGATTCATTATGAGGTCATGTTTTTGTAATACCAGTATATAAAAGGAATAATTATATATTTCATGTATATAAGTGTGATTTCTAAATGTTAGACTATAAGTAGAATAATAATTAATGGATATAAATTGTTTGCATAATTTGAATAAAATATTTTCCTTCTTGCATGATTTTTAAAGGATTTGATTAACAATGATTGTTTATTGGTCATATCATTAATAGGTTCTCCAATTTATAATAAAAGAACATTAATGATATCATAAAAATCATATTTACTAATGAAATGCCTTATAGGAACCATATTTTATAAGTGGTGGTGAGAAAAAAATTTCATTTCATGTGGTTGTTGTAGTCTGCATGTACATACGAATTATGATTTTATTTTTCCTAATGGACAGGCTATGTCAATATATAATGATAATACTATTAACACAGTAAAATTAATGTATATAATTGATACTATATTAGTATATTTCAATGTATATAATAAATTTGAATGAATGTAATTTTGAAAAAAGACTACATAGTTGATAATACACATGTTCGAGACATGAATTTTCTTTACATGTATCATTAGAAAAGAGGACCTTATGATAAATAACACTGACAAGAAGATTTAGATTATAATTGAGAGTTGTATGAGGATATATTTGGAATATTTTTAAGGATAAATATAAAGTATAGGTTATACTTGAACTAGAGTGATTGTTACCCTTTTATATGTGGACGAAAGTGTAATTTTTTAGAAAACATTACATTATATGAAATGTAAAGTTACAAATAAAGGGTCATGAGGAAGAAATTGAAAACAACATAAGAATTAATATTCATTGATGGTTGAAACTCAACATAAATATTATATATTAAGAAAACATTGTTTTCTTTTTGGATTCATCCTTTAACTTCCAAGTTTTTCCAATATTTAATTTTCCATAATTAATTTTGAAATAATCGATTTATGAAAAATAAAATTTATTAGATTAATATTTATAAATAAGAAATTATTAACATTGAAAAAGATTTTAATAACATAAATTTATTTATAATACATAAAATAGAAGGTATGAGGCTTCGATGGAAATCTAAAATGTAATCTCCCTTGTAAATACTTGACTGAATGAAAAGGGAGATGGATTTTTTTATTAATTGTACTTTTTAAATAGTTTTAAAAATATTAGTAACAGGATATATAAGTACAAAAAACATTAGAAAATGAATATTATTTTTCCTTGAACACATATTTTATTAATTCAATGTTTTTAAAATTTATTTAAATTATTATATTATGGTAATGCGATAAAAATTACATGTTTCATGAAAAATGTAATTTTAAACTAATCCTGAACTTGTTATAAAAATCCTAAATCCATACTATGATAATTTTAATATGATGAATTCATTAATGATGTTATTTTTTAAAATTTATAATTATAAAATCTATATTCCAAATAATATCATTTATAAAGGATCTATTCAATGTGTATTGTGTGATAGTTCCAAATATGGTTTCTCAAGAATATAGTAGGGTATCATGTTTTACGTTATCCCCTACCCTTTAATATTTTCTTCTTAAAAAATGGGATGTATATATCATCTAGTGAATATTGTAGATATTCTTTCATCATAGATTCACCAGGAACATAGGTTTCTACATCTAGTTTTTGGTTTCTTTAATGGCCTTTCACTAACCATGATGTCTGATTTCAAAATATATTCACTTAGGCGTCATGAATTTTAACCTGATTCTCAGTATAATAAAATTCATGATCCAACTCTCACCTCTCATATGTGAGAACTTTTATTCAATCTGGATTCTAGTTACTCTGTATCAATAAACGGATTTTCTGTGATTTATATTGTTTGAGAATTATATCTAATCAGTAATCTATAACTCCAAACCATTATATATCAAAAAAATACCAATATATTTTGGGCATAAATACCTCTATTTATCAAATATTCTAAATTCTTTCCATAATGAATTATTGATTAATAAATTACACCCATCATAACAGTATAATACATTCCTTTAATTATCAACGTAAATATTTTTTATGCTCTAGGATTCATTAATATAATATTTTATAGTTCATATATTAATATTAATATAATCTAAAATATCTTGGAAAAATATCATTATTTCTCCAAATTCCTCCCAATATCTTGGATTAAAACTCATCTTCCCATAAATTTATTTACTTGGTGTGATCTAGATTCTTGAATGTAAGATATTATTCAGAAACTTCCACCATTGGTATATACTAATCCTAAATAAATTTGGATTCAAGTGTACATTAACGTAGTATGTCTTCTAATTTTTGGAAAATTGTTTCCGACTTACCATCATTATGGGGATGATAGGTGGTGATTAAATGTATCTCAATGTCAATAGAACATTAAATAATCTTATAAAAAATTAATGAGAACCATGGGTCATGATATAATAGAATCAATATAGGATCCCCATAATGCCTTATAAATTAAATAAAATATATCTAGATAAGGAACTCAAGTGGTAGATCTTATCTTATCACTTTAAAATTAGAAGACTTCTTAAAAGGATCAGTGATAACCCATATAGAATAATTCCTCCATGAATCCTTTAGGATTATAGGTAAAATGTACATTATAATATTGTCCCACTTCCATATTGATATTATAAAATGATGTATTACATTCATAGGATGTTGTCTTTCAACTTCTCCCTACTAGAATATTATGCATCTTATAACACAGTATCAATTTCTCACTCTATACCATCCCACCCAATATAGTCTTTTAAATCCAAATACATAAAATCTTAAATTGGATGTATATAGAAATTTGATTAGTTTTTTTTCTTCTAGAATATCCCATTTCAACCCTGGTATAAAAGGAACACATAACCTATTCCTTAACATCATCTCCCAATCTCTATAGTTGAAATTGATCATTTTAAAATCATTTAATACTTTAATATTTCTATTTAATTTCTCATCATAATTTATCATCATATCTATTTTTTATAATAAATATTGTTTATAAATTTCATGGAATAATAATTATAGTTTTCAATATAAATAAACATATCCATATATACCCATTCGCTATATATAGGATCCTTATTAATCCTCACCTATCACACACGATCATCGATTATAGTATGTGAAAATTATACTTTAATAAATAGATAATAAAATAAAGTTTTTTATATTTCATGCGAATGAAATATTGTTTTTATAAGATTAATAATATGATAAAAAACTAATTTGTTTAAAATATGCATATAATATATCTTTAAAATTTTCCCAAAGAAAAAATCATTTTTTATAATTAAAAAATTGTGTTTATCAATTCTTAGAAATATTTATAAAATTATTTAATAATATAAATAATAATTAAAATTTACAATTAATTTTATATAATTATAGATGATATAATTTCATGATAAAAGGTATATTGTTTAGAAAACTAGGGGTTTTTAGAGAAATATTCTTATAAATAAGTATAATGTAATTCAATTTTAATTAATTAGAAAAAAATTAGTAAATAATGATTCAAATTAAGTGTATATTATATATATATATTAACTTTAATGCATATAATGTTTATTACTAGTCATATAGTTAATGTAAGATCATATTACACATGAATAATATAACCAATAAAAACTGTTATTATTCCAGATTTTGCATTTTTATTTTTAAATTAAATTATTATAATTTTGTCAATTGAATTTTATAAAATGGATTCCGTATTATTAATCATAATTATTAATATTATTTAGTAATATTGACATAATATTTGGTCATAATTAACAGTAAAATATGTAAAGATTAATTGTCATGGTTACGTTTAAAATTGATTTCCATGGGACAGTCTGTAATGAGAAGGATAAAAATGACATAAATTATTTTTCAAACACATTTTCTTGGAATTATTTATACCGTATCCTTATACACTACCAATTTGAGTAATTTTAGATCCAAATTTCCTACAATGTGAAATAACATTATTAAAAAACATCCAAAATTTATAATAGTTCCCCTTTCATCAATTATAAAATGGAACCACCTCCCCTCACATATTCACACATCTAAAGTCATTTATTGAGAATAATACCTATCAATACCTCCATAAACATCATTATCAACATTATTTATCTTCATTTTTTAATAAAATACCAACCCACGGGTCCTTAATAAGAGATCCAAAGGTATTTATTCTGAGCGAATCTATTTTTCTTCGCGAAGCGATTTTTTCTTCTTCTATTATGAAATTCAAATATTTATTCATAATTAATAAATAACAACTCAGTTATATTAAAAATATTTATATTTTATTTTGTTTGTGAAATAATATTTATCCATATTATTCTACATCAAATGGAAAACAATCAAACCCTCTTGTGTACGATGGACTACCGCCTTACGAATCGATTAAATTTGTTTCCATCAACAACTCATGTGGATATTCATAGGGATGTTAATAATTAATATATATGATAAATATGAAATTATATTTATTATTTCAATTCAATATATCATTTAATTACTTAACTCTTTATCCCATTATTTAAATTATAATTTTTCACTAGTGTATATTAGACATTCCATCTCTATGAAGGGATGTGATTCATTATCAATATTCAAATTTCACGAATGATTCAAAAAACATTTATAACAGTTAAATATTATATTTAATAATTTTATATAATTATGAATATTATATATATACTTCATATTCATATGATCCAAAACTTATATGAAAAAACATGAAAGAAAATATAATGTAGTTAAAACACAAACAATAGAAATAATGATTGATTATTTCTGAAAAAGTGGTACGATGTTATAGGAGGATCATATATTATAATTTAAAACTAAATATGGAACTATTATAAATTAATAACATTTTTTAAACCATTATAATGGAATATAATGAATTTTTATCTAACAAGATGCATGATGTATGTAAATTTATCTCAATTTCCTTTCAATTGAGAGATTATTTTATTACACAATTTTCACTTTTATGTAGTTTGTATAATAACCATTATTTTTTTAATAGGAATTATTCTTTCTTCCCTATGATTAATTTTACTATTGTTAATTATTCTTTTATTGACGTAGGATTTAGAAATTCCAAATTGGTTCTAATTTATTTAAAAATATTAAATTCTTTTGATATTGCATATATTTATATTAAATGAAAATTATTAATAATCATTAATAAGCCAAAAATATTTCCCTTGTTCTATGAATATTTGTCTATTATACATATTCCCAACCTTATATTCCTTCCTTTGAAACATTGATGAATAAAATTTATTTTAAAACTTATTTTATGTCTATTTTAATCAAATTTATATTTCATCTATAACTATATTTTTAAAAATCGACATTAAAAAGTATATTTTTATTAAAAAAAATTATTTTATTGGAAATATAATATAATATTTTGTTTTTTAAATGTGTTTATTGAATATTTATAAATTCTTATGAATGTTCCATTTGGATATATCATTTTGAAATGGAAAAAGGAATATTTTAACTTATACAGCATTGATAGACTTCCACATCCCTCTAACTAATTGATGATTATTATATTTTTCTATATATTATAATGATTTTTGGAAGAAAAATATTTAATTAATTACATTTTAATATTTCACTTCCGATTATATATATTTCTAAAAAATATAAGATTTTATTTCAAAACGTATATTTTCAATGAATTTATGGAAATCCAATATCTCATAATAAATATTTGGCGCTTAAATTTCTCATGAAACATTCTCATTCATGTTTTCATTGGATATCAAATTTACCAAACACAGACACACATATATATATATATATTGTTTAATGGATATTTTTATTACATAATAAGGATTCTATATTTAGATTTTTCATTAACTATGAATTTTATTTGATTTACTGGGAAAATGTTTTATAAATACATTTATATTAATCAATATAGATATTTACTTATAGAACCTAATTTCTATGAATTTAATTTTTCATTAAATATATTAGGAAGACATTTTAAATTAAGTGATGTGTGGATCCTTGTAATTTATAGCCAAATGATTCATCAAAAGATCTAATTAGATAAATAAGTTATCATAATTAAATGGGTTTTTGGTGTATTCCTTTCCACTGATTATAGAATCTAGGTATAAGGTTTTAACGATATAGATATAATTATATTTGAGATCAGGAAATAAAATATTTTCAAATTGAATTTTTGAGAATTCCATTATTAAAATCCTTGATATTATGATATTGATATTATCAATAGAGACATTTCATTCTAATGCGATTGATTAAATTTAATATGTTTTCAGATATTTACCATGAAATATCTATCATTCCTAATATGCATATCATAGAATCCACTACAAGTGACCCTTACTGAGGTTTTCAGATCACCCTTATTTGGTTTACTTTATCAAAAATATGTTGAAATATACTTTTGAGTGAGTTAAAAGATAATAATTTAATTCATTACTATGATTTATATTTTATTCCCAATGTAAAATGGGTATCATGTCTATATTTGGTTCTCCCATCTTACTAAATAGATCAGTCAATCGATATCAGAACAGTTTTATATATTCTAATGTAATAAAATAGACACAGACTATTGGTTAATGGAGTAAGGATTATAAAGTCATCATATTTATAATTCAATGTCCCATCTTTCTCAATTCATCAACCTTATAGTACTCCTTCATAGGGTGGTAATTATCATGAAATTATTGACCTTGAGTAGTTTTAATCTTTTTCATTCCCACATTTCATGATCACCCTTAAATAATACATACTTTAAACTATTATGGTTCGTATATATATATAATCATTCACCATAGTGGTATAGGACATATATTATAAATGTAAATATTTTATATTTTTGCTTTAGGAAATATTTTTTATAGTTATATTTATGGATTTAATTTTTTTGTACATTGTAAATCAACCTATAATTATGTATATAGAACCAATTATTTACTTTCATAGATGAATAACTCTATATTATTAATCATTTTTACCTTCTGTTAGTGTGAAAACTAGATTATAAATTATTCTACTATATATCTCATTGGAAAATTCATCACATTCCCATTAGTAAGTTAATTTAACCCCATTATATGTTATCTTCATTAATTGGTTTTATAAAAGGGAAAAATCATAAACTGAATTCTGAAAAAAACTACTAAACCTAGGAATATTTTCATCTATATTGTGATTGGTAGTGTAGAGAATTATATGACCACCTTTATCATTGAACAATAAATATATATTCCATACATGAGAGTATGGTTTATCAATCAAAGAAATTCATTGAGAAAAAATTCACACTTACAATATTTTTAATATAATTTATTCCTTAGGGACTTTGTTAATATTTGATGAAGAATCTATTTTTCTTCATATATCTTATAGTATTTGAAGATATCATTAATGAATACATCAAAAAAGTTATCAAGACACCCTTTGACAACTATATTAAAAATATCTTTTAATTCAGAAGGTGAATTAGTTAATCTATAATGAATTTTTATAAACACGCAATTTTCATACTATGTTCTAAATAACATCATTGGTAAATCATTTTTCTTTACCCATAGCTAATGAAAACCAGAAAAAACATCAATATTTGGACTGTGTAAGTATCCTTGAGTTTTTTATAATAATCCATATATTTTTTTCAAATTATAACAATTTTTTATTTTAATTTCATTGATCTATCTAAAATAAATTCACAGTATCATAGAACCAACCATCTATTTCACAAATAAAACACAGGCTTCCCATGGTGGAAAAATAAGGTGTATAAATCCCTTGTCAGAATAATCCAATAACATTTATTCAATTCCATCAACTACAATGGTATCATTCTAAAATGTGTTTTAGATATAGTTATTTTATAAATAATGAGTTCAATGAGGAACTCAACTTAAAACATCAGTTGATGATCATGCAATTTTTCTGTAAATACACCAATGAACCATTATAATATAGTTACATCCTCTCTTTTTAGGATATCTTCCTTATCCATATATAATTCTTGATCTTCTTATATACCCATAATTTTATTAAGTAGTGCTAATTGGACAGGAACCAAGAACTATTTATATGATGAATTTTACCTTCTAAAAAGAAGAGATTCCACCTCACCTTCGTGAGCCATAATCTCCTTCTCTTGGATTTTCTTTTCATTATACATCAAATTTTAATAAATTAAAAGGTTTATATAAATTTCAAGAAATGAAAAATTACCATGTTTTGATATAGGGATCACCTATGAATAATAATTTGAACTACCTTCCACATCTTGGTTGAAAAAATATTTAAACATGGTATATTAATTGATAAATCCATTTCAAAGATTCTAGGGAAATATTTAATATTTTCGAAATCATGGAAGATATATAAATGTATGATGATACAAAATAATATAAAAAATTAGATAACATTTATGATACAATCAAAGTGCAATCCACTATTCCATTATAAAATTTTACATGAGTTACAGTAAAGGTGTAAGCATTGAATTTATGTAATTTTATTTTTATTTGTAAATTAACTCGATTTTTTGTTCATTAGTTCATATTATTTTTATTATTAATAAAGTTAAATAATTAGAAGTCAATATATTTTACATATACAATATATTTTTGATCGTGATTTGCCTTTTTATTACGCTTAAAAGTATCATAGGTATAATTCCTATAAGACCAATGGTGTTTGTTGCCACAGTTATAATATATGAGAAATAAAACCCTTGATTTATTCCTTATTATGGTAATTTGTATACCATTATGATGAATAACCACTTCCTCTCTTGATTTCTCTTGAATTTATATATCTTGCAGAAATATTTTTCATTGCTACTGATAATTGAAACTATATCCTTTATAATGAAATGGTTTGAGGGAATGTTCACCTTTAAAGGCTCAACGTTTACCTATTAAAGTGAAATTTAGTTTTTTTACTTCCTGACTATGAACATAGTCCACATCATTTCATTCTATCATTGTAAAGTTATCGACATACCTAATAACATTTCCACATCCTTTTTTCTTAATATTGAAGAACTTATTTTACATTTATTATTTTTTATCACAGTGAAATAATTTTTCATTTGAAACATCATTAAATGATCCTCACTCATTGTACCTTATATCCTATTATTCAATAGATGTTTTTATTTTTCAACCAAACTTTTTTGGAATCACCCTTCAGTGGATATATTTTTATAATGAATTTCTACATTTCACTACTTACCATAGTGAGAAACATTTTATTAGAGACTTGATAAATTTCTCAAGTACCAATATATTAACAGTTCAATTGAATTCAAGTGGACGTTTTTTCATGCTGTGATCCCATATAGTTACATAATATGTCAGATCAGCCGGATGATCTTTATGGGGGATATTATTTTTCAGAACCTAGTTCAAATACATAATATGGTTTTAACTTATTTTCATAAACTCCATCCTCATTGACTTGTTTGGAATTACTTAACTATATTGACTATGAGAGTTGATACCTCACTCATTTCAACCTTTAGTCACCATATTTCTATAATGGTATACTTATACATAGTTCATGATAATAAATTGCAAAAAAATCCTATTTAGTTTTTTAGGATGGTCTATAAAATCAATAGGGGGTTTCATAGTACATTGTGTATCTTACAAGGATCCACTATTCCATTTCCCCATGTTTCCAACTAATTGTTTTGGTACAAATTATAACATGCCGGAAATTTGATATCTAGTTTTGATTTTTATCTTACATTATATGAAAAAAATACATGTGTTATCATAGTATCCAAAATATTATTAATATTGTACGAATACACACACACACACATTACATTTGAAAACATATAATATAATATGAACACATTGTCAGTACCAAATTATAACATCCATAATATCCTTATAAATTAAACATAGTTTTCCTCTAAGATTCAGTGGGAAAAGAAACCAAATCAGGATTAGCACACGAAGGAATATATCATAACATAAACCATCAGTAAACGAGTTGATATGAATTAAAAAACAATATTATTTATTATCAATTGAAACTTAGGACATGCTTTATCAATGATAATAAGTGGAAACCTGGATCATAATAAATAGTAATCTCATTATATATAATTCATAATAGTACACAATAAAACATGATGATATTTCCTTATACCAAGACACTATATTAATATATGAATATATATTCACCAAAACCCAATTTAAATATGTTCATGAGACCCATTGGTTCATCAAGGTGCTATATATTTCTAGCCCCTACCTATCGGCAGATTATTTCTGTCCCATACACTATAATAATCAATATTATATTAAATTCCATCCCATAAGGAACATCATACTCAATGAAAACATAGATATAAATATAATTAGATATATATAAATCAAACACTTCCCCATTCAATTTAATAATTTTATTTCTAAGATAACACCCCTTAATCAACTTAGATGTTGTGGGGTATCATCAAAATAAAATGGAGTGACCTTATAATATAAATATATTGGATAGGGTAGATTAAATGTGCAAAGTTGAACATGGAAGATAGTAATTAGTTCTAAGATTATTTATTGGTAGAATACCAAGGAAAATATAGGAATAATATATCAACAGGGTTCATTAAGAACGTATGAATATTCCAATGAATATCCTTATGTAGTGTCTAGCCATATCTGTATCCCTAGGACCAGTCATCATGTGCGAGGTTGAATATTGAGTCAATGATCAAAAAAATATTCTTAGGGGTATCAACTGAAGGTGAATATGTTTGAAAATCAACAACCACTTTACAATATTTAATTTTTTTTGTCATTCATAAGAAAAAAATAGCTTTTATATTAAAAAAGCATGGTATTTCAACAATGGGAGAGATACAATTTTACACCAATTTTAATAATTATTAAATCAAAAAATATTAGGTGGTGATAATAATATGACCATGTAAATCCCATAAATTTTATAAGTAATATGGTAAAATTTATTCTAGTTAAATTTATTCACCACACAAAAATTTGTTTGTGGTTAATATAAAATGATTATCAATGAATAAAAATTGTAATGAAAAAACCCCAATTATGAATGGGTGAAAATTCAAAATAAACAACCTAAAATAGAGGGATTAAAATTGATTTTAAAATATCATTACTAAATTAATTTCATGATATATAATAAACAATAGGAAATATATACACCACATAATTTAAATTAGGTGCGTGACACCAAACATGTCCTAAATAGAAGAATTTATGACGGGAAACCCTTACCTCTAATCCCAACATCCAAAAACATAATTTTAAATAAATTATCCTAAAAAATATATATCTTAATCATGGAATTAATAACCTTTAACATATCTATTTTCATATATAATCATCATAATAGTCATTATCTATACGAATTCACCCAAATTTTCAACATAGAGAGTCTATAGTTTTGATCATCTGTACTAGTTTCATTATAGTAGTGTCTCTATTCATTCTTCATATAAATTTCATTATTTAAAGTACATTATTATTACTTTTTGTTATGTTTTATAAGTATATATGATGTTTAAAATTCCTATAATTATTTTTTAATCTATATCCTTGAAGGTATAATTGATAAAAAACATTTTTCAATGATTCTGATCGACCAAAGAGTGTTTTTCAAATTGGTGAATTAAATATTTATATAACATATTTTATTAAAATATCAGTATTCAATGATTTATATAATATGATACTTATAATTATCTTCCAATTATCATTCATTATAAAAATATACATCATTGTTCAAGTGGATGGTTAAACCAACACATATATGAACATAACCTGATTTAATTAAATACAAGGATGGACTTTGGATGAAATATTATTATATATATGAAGAATAATAATCTTATTTAGTTTTTTAATATCATAAAATATAATAAAAAAAGTATTTTCAATACAATTTAATGTATTTAAAATAATATATACTTTGAATAAAATATTTTCCATTTAGAATTTTTATTTTAAATAATTTAATATACAGTAATCGTATATTGATCATATTTGTTGTTTTTTTATCAAATTTCACATCACAAAATATTAACGATATCATAAAAATAATACTTACTCTATAAATATTTTATAGTAACCATTAATTATGGGAGGCGATGACAAATAAATTTTGATTCTGATGGTGGTGGTAGATTACCCAATCACACGAATAACAATTATATTTTTCTTAATTGACGGGATATATGAATAAATAATGATAATAACATTAATATATTGATATTAATTTATATTAGATATACTAATATCATTATATTAGTGTGTCTTGAAAAAATTTCATCAGGGATAATTATGTTTATAATCTACATTGCTGATAATACTCATGTTTGGGGATTGAATTTTTGATAGATGTATCATTGGAAAGAAGGCCTTTTGTTAACTAATGATGACCAAATCGAATGAATATGAAAGAGGGGTTTTTTAGTATATAAATTTTAGAGTTTCAAAAAAAAAATTCTAAAGATTGTGATGTCTTGATGTTTGGGAGTTTTTCCATTTTATAAGTGGAGGGACATGTAGGTTTTGAAGTAAGGCTCACATTTTCATTAATTTAATGTCAATATTCAAGTGTCAATGGATATAAAATGGAAAATAGATGAGTGTATAGTGACTATGGGTTGAAACCAGAATATACCACAACAATTTTAGACAAATATTAGTCTTTTAAAGAATCTTATTTTTACCATTTATATTCTTCCAAATTCCATTATTACCTTGGTTTTTAATTTTCAACATCATCAATAAATTCTAATGATAAATATTATCATCTAAAATTATATATTATTTTATTATTCTAATTTAAAATTTTTATATCATTAAATTAAAAAAATTAAAAATTTGAAATTTTAAATTTGAAAACAAACAATACTAATTATATAAAACAAAATTTACAGAAATAGTTTTTTTATTATTTACATTTAAATATATGATAACATTATATTGAATACTTATTTAAATTTAGTAAAATGGATTATTATAAAATTTATAGAAGGAAATAGTATTGAAATCGAATCCAAAAGAGAATTTTCCATGAAAATAAATTATTCAATGAGAATACTGAAAATTATTTTCTTATTAAAGAAACATTTTTATTACATTAAAAAATTATACAAAGGATTTATATGTTAATATAATATTTTAAAATACATATTACTATTCATATAATTCATATTTTATTATTTATATGTTTTAAAGAAAATATAAGCCAATATTATATAATGATAAAGTCATTAAAATTAAATGTTTTGTTATAAATACAAATTTTTTTTTCTAAAAATGAACATTTCAAAAGAAAAATAAAAATTCTAGCTAATATACTAAATTTATTATTCATTTAGAAATTGTGATAATTTAGTCAATTTTTTATTATAAATTATACCTTTGAAAAAAATTCATGAATAATTTTTTTATAGTGTATATTATGTGATAGTTGAAGATATAATGTTTACCTATTACAGTAACTTCATAGGTATTACAAAGAAACATCTAAATTTATATATGGTAAAGATGGTGGTTCTCTATTCTTTCGTAGGTTAATCCACCAAGATAGCATGACCTTATGTTTTCTGAGATTGGGGAGACATGATCAAAACATATATAAATATGGAATTATCTAAGATTAATACTAAATTCATCATAGAGAAATACCTAATGTATAATTAGAAAGTTTTTTTTTGTATTTGGAGTCTATATATATTACTATATTATTTATGAAAAAAATTAAACATTTCCCACTAATATTCATCTTACATGTGACTGCTATATACTTATCAATCTTAATACACTTCTTTATAATTTTTGGAAATGGAAACATATGAATGGATGAGATTCGATGTTCAATAATTAAAAATATGGGATATTAATTTAATTATCCATGTGAGATTAAGGTAAGAATAGGTATAAAATAACATAAATAATATTCCTCATAGTATAAATATTAAATCATTAGATATGTTATATAAAAAATGAAAATCATAATAGATGATTCATTATAGTGCTGGACACCAATTAATAATGTCCCATGAAATCATACCATAAGAATAAGAATATGCCACAAGAGTGTGACATGTTAATGAAATAATAAATGAAGTAATATATAGAGGCTACCCACCAATATATTCACTAGATATTAAGATGTGGCTAACTGCCCATGCATCATCTTAGGAAAGGCATACCAACCTATGTACCCTCGTAGTCTCAGGATAATCTCCAATTTTCCCTTTGAGATCATATGATATAAAACATTACATAATTAATTGGAGGGTTATGAAAAATCCACCCCTCAAAAAAACAAGAACTATTAATATGTATTCCATAAGAACATGAATGCATCCACTATTACATATTATAATAATTAACCCATGTTAAAAATGAGCTTCATGGTGATTTCCATAAAAAATAATCACAATTCATATAGATAAGAATGTACATGGTGTCATTATATTATATATCTAGTGATGAAAAATGGTTATTAATGAATGTTTGCAAATATTAAAAAAAAGTTAATAAAATAACTATAAATATGCATTGAAAATTAGAAAAAATCCGTAATTAATTTTTTACATTTTAAAAACATTTTTTTACAATAAAGGGTATATTATACTACTAAATTAAAAGAAAAAGGAAACTGAATCATCATAAATAATAATGTTCATGATTGTGTGAAAATACAGTCATATTATAGACATTAGAAAACATTATTTTCACATCATGAAACGTATTTTTGAAATAACAGTACTGAAAAAATGGAAAATATTACATTTCAGAACATTATTAAGAATAATAAGGATAATTTAACAGGGATATAACAATAATTTGGGAACATAGAGGAAGATTCATTTATCAATATAAATAACAGAAAAAAAATAATACGATCATCTATCTAAAAGAATAAATAAACTATAAATTTTTAAAAAGCATTCTTTTTACATTTTAACCAAATTAAATATATTATAGATGGATTGAATACTAGAAAACACTTATAAGTAAAAAATATTAGATTAAAATATATGGGTATTAGTAGTGAAAACACATATAATTCTTTTAAATAATTATTATAACCTATGAAATCTAGAGAAATTGTGGAATTGGAATATAAATCATTTCCTTGTTCCTCTGTTTAGTTAAAAATTATTTTTGCTTCTATATAATTTATTTAAATTAAATATTTATCAACATTAAAATCAAATTTTTGTTAATAATAATTGATATAATTAAACTGTAATTTATTAATAAAAATTCAATAAAAAACATTGTATAGACTATATTTGTGTGTGTTATATCATCTATTTTATATAAATGTTTCTGTTTAATGGTTATATTCTAAATGGCTTCATCCTTGATCAAGAATATTAATAATTTTAATGATATATTAATTATTTATTTTATAAAATTTTGTATATATCCATTCATGTTTTTGATTAATGATGGGAGATGACATTCAAAGTGGTGGAAGTATGCATGTATATACGAGGGTCGTTTCTATTTTCTAAAAGATGGAATTTCAAGAAATAAGATTGTTATTTATCTTTAATGAATAATAATTATTTCGTAAATAACATATACATTTATTTAATCCAAATTTACAACTATCAATGCGATAAAATAATGAATATTGAAATACATTGCTTCATAGATGTTGTAGGCCACATATAAACATGAGAGAGGTTTCTATTGCGCATTTGATATAAATGTAATAAATAATGTTTGTTACATCAGTACAGTAAAATTTAAATACACTTATGAAAATTATTAAATTATTTCGTGTTTTTTTATTGATGATTTAGTTGAGGTGGAAAAACGAAACATAGAAGAACATGGTAATGTCAATTAGATCTTCACTAGGTATCATCCTTTATATATATAATCAAGTAATAATGGGATGATATTTTAGTGAAAACTAAATACAATAGTTCTAGGACAATGGGCTTGGAATATTGTTATTTAATAGTTGGTTGAGTTGATTATATCAAATTACATGGAGAAGTGATGAGAGGATGTGGCCTTGTATAAGTCATAGGACTGACACCCTTGTAAATAATGATAACTTTTAAATATAATAAATTTAATTATAAATTTACTTTAAAATAAAAATAAAAAATTATCAATCCTAGGATATGTTAGGGTCTAAATTACATCATATAACAAAATTTATAGATATTTTATAGATATATTTTTTATCATTTTTTAACCATATACCATATTTAACCATGACCCGGGTGACTATATTTTTCCCTAGTTAGCTTATTTTAGTGAAAAAAGTGGAAATTAACTTATAAATAATTTTTTAATACTGATAATAAATATTAAAACCATTAAGTATAATAAATTTTATAATAGTTTATAAAAAAAAATTTTAATATCAAAACACAGAACACAGAAAATTGTTATTTTGGAAAAAAATTTATTCTTAAGAATATAAATGTTTTTATTGTCATCATGGGCCTTGGTAAAACCACTATATAATATTTAATTATGTTTATTTAACATATTAGCAAAAAATCATCAAAACCACCCAAAAATTTGTATCAATTTAATTATTAAATTAAAAATACATAATTCACATAAAAACTGCATTATGGAAAACATATATTTTTTACATTAAAATGATTTAATATTTATATAAAAAATTGATAATAAGTGAGTGAATTATCAAAAATTTATATAAATTTATAAATAATTCTATAACATATTTTTAATACAAAAAATAATATAAATTATCGTTTAAATAAAAGAAAACTAACACAGACACATATTTAAATTTTATCTTAAACAAAACAACTAGAAAATAATAATTATCCAAGTATTTCATATCATCACATAATCATTTCACATATTTCATTAACTTATTTTTTTTAAATTAAAAAAATAATTGATATAAATATTTAGAAGTATTAAATTCATGAAAAATTCACAATTCAATAAAAAAATACAAAAAAATTCTATAAAAACAATGATATTTTTATCAATTAAATGAGACCAATTTTTAATTTATAAAATAATTTATTTTATCGTTTTCAAAATATATTTCATTATTCAATAACATTTATTATTTTTTTCATTTAAATACATAATGAAAATATATTTATTAAGAGAAAAATATAAATTAAAATAATGTGATATTAGATTTTACACATGATAATAATTTTTCCCTCATTCTTTTTTTACAACGAAGAAACGATAAGGATATTTCACCTCTATTACATCCTAATTTTCCCTTTTATAATCCTTAAGAATATTATTCCATTACAAAACATTGAATATGTTGGTTGTTCAATTTAATAGAACCATATCTCTATAATCCAAAATAACCACAAGTTGTTACTCATAATATTTAACTACTATTAGTTATGACACTACTATGTTTAGTACATGTGATGTATATTGTTTTTAGTTCCTCAAAAACAATACTTGAAACACATTAATAAAATAGAGAGGTTCAAAATATGTGTGGGTAACAATATAACTTCATAATAAGATCATGAACATCAAATGGATAAATATATCTATTCCATAGATTCCACATATTTCTAAATATAATGAAATTTTTATAAATAGATATACATAAGAGTAACTTTTACCAACATTAAATTCTATAACTCATTAAAATTTATTAGTATAACACATTAGTTGACATTTACAAGATCTAATGTACTATTGAATAACTCAATCCGTCTATATAATTCATTTATCTCATTCAGTACCCAATAGCATGTTTTCTCATACATCATCCAAACAAGTTGTATGTATGAACATTTTTCCATATAAATTTTTTTATAGAGACATATAAATTACCAAGTGAAATATTTTATTAAAATAATTCATCCATGTTTAGTTGTTTATCCCAAACATAGTTTAAATAAATTGATCAATATATTATCATATATTTTGGGTTTTAATCAATCCAATCATACTAATCTTCCATGTAGGGATGTAATGAATTTTTAATGTTTGACACTATAATTAAATTTTGGTGAAACATTCTATAGAACATCAAGTAAAACATTTATTCTGGATCAGATTTTGTAAATAGTAATACTCCATGATATATTATATCTTCTTTAAATATTATCATCAATGGTTTTTTAACCATTAAATTTTCATTAATAGAAATGAAATTCACTTACTACATACATCGATTAACTACAAAAAATGGAACTATAAACATTAAATGTACTGGGGAGTCATATGATAAAATAAATAGTGGTGTGTTCTATTTTCCACACTCATATGGGTAATTTTTTCATAATCTCATTAAAATAATGATGCTCAACATTAATTTTATAAAAAAAATAAATCATGATATATACATTAAAAAATTCCTTTATATTTTATCCCAACATAAATGAACATTACGAACTCTATATATAATTTTTTCTCTAAGATGGATAGAGAATGTATAGATATATTCTTCATATAATAGATGAACCTAAAATTATGGTATTAAAGGGACACAAATTCACGTCAAGAACATTATCATTTCTTCATGGTAAAGTATGAACAGCAAAATATTCCATGTATTCTACTAAATATCACCCTCTTTTTTATATGCCTCCTTATTCATCACATTAATGGATTGATAAACATTAGCTTGAGTAATATATCATTTATTCCGTTACATTAAAATTTCAATGTTCATCTTTTAAAAATAAATATGTATTATATTTCATTCAATCCTTATCAAGGAATTTCATATATGATTCTTCTGATGAAGATAATCAACCATCTTTTCAGCCATCGAAAAGTTATAATTTATTTTTTAGTCAGAATAGTTAATCAACTCAAACTATTCCTTGTCTCATTATAAATATATCTATATGAATATATAATTTAATATAGTATATCCAGTATATATATATAATATAATTCTAATATAATGATAATGCCTCAATATTTTGAATGGAAAAAATTTGTTTTAATATCTAAATAATGAGTTAGGTATTTTTCAAATTATAATTCAATTAGGGTGGGGAATATGCTATAAAAATTAATATTTTCCTGAGGAAACATTTCAAAAACATCCTTGATGTATAAAAATATATCAAATACCCTTATCTATGGTTAGATAGTGTGTGAAATGTTACAGATATGAACATTCATCTTAACATCATTTTTTCATGACCGTCCTTCTATAAGGACATTAATCCCTCACACATGAACACTATTAATGTATTACACAACCTTGAGAAATTTATCATAATTATTTTATAGTATATATTTATGAAACAAAAAAAATGAATCGTAATAATATTGTTTGGTCTAGTATATATACTTGAAAACAGTCATACTAAAAGTATTCATAGATATAACCTCTCTTGTTATTTCATGACATATGTATGAATTTTTTTAAAAATAATTTAAAATTGATTTTTTTTATAGTTTAACAATTAACAGGTTATTCAACCCAAGCATCAAATGATATTCAGACTCATCAAATATAAAATATTATTTTCAATAAAGACTAAAATTAATTTATTTCAGTTATCTTTAAGTAATACATTCATTAAATCCACGATGATAGTGGTGGAATTGGGTTAGTTAAATTTGTCACTATATATCAAGAGTGTGTATACATTTTATTAATGGATTCCTTAGTAATATCCTCCATTTTGACCATTATTTGATAAAACTAGTACAACTATCAATCATATAAATGTGTCGAGGTCTACACAGTTGATCTAACAAGTCATCAAAATTGGATTTACCATACTGTTTATTGATTATTAACTTGTTAATTTTAGTATAATCAATGAAAATATTCCATAAAATATATTTATATTTAACATAATATAAAATATCAACTTATGGTTACAAACTAGGGTGTATGGATCCATTTCCTATATTCTCCTTCAATTCCATTATCAATTCCATCAACTTCATGAGGGATATTTTATAAGGACTCCTTGAAATATTTGTAACTCTTAGTCTAAAATTTATTACAAATTCAACATCATAATTTGAGTGAATAATATCAAATTATTAAATAAATGCATCATCATATTCCTCCACAATATTTTTTCCATCATTTTTATGTTTCTCACCAACAATTTTTGCTAGATACCCTTCATGAACATCTAATTGAGCAAATATGATGGGGATAAAAATCCATTATAATTTCATAGTCATCCTCGTATCAATATATGATCATTGGTTTATTCAAGATATAAAAAATGACTTCACGACCTCAAAAAATTGATATGGGATCTATATAGATAGAGCCACTCTATTCCATAAATAAAAATAAATTTTACTATTAAGATTATAATCAAACCTTCTTAATGGGAATTTCCAAATAATTATATTATTGAGAATATTTATATACACTATTTACAATTATAATTACATTATAATGTTTCATAAATATTGAAATATCTACTAATTTATGGGTCATGTGATAGCCAAAAAATTTTAATATTATAAAATGGCTGACCAAACCAAATAAAAGTAATACATTTAGAGATTATGATTTCATAAAATGTATAACATTATACATTTGGATCAATTTTTTATATCTTCCAAACACTAAAAATGTTAGTGTGATAATTATGAAATAACACCAATAACAAAAAGTCATATAAATGTTAATACCCTTCCCTTTATTTTTAAATTTATGAAACCTTCATTCCACACATGATTTTATAAGATCATTCTATATCACTTTCAACATATATTTTTTACTCCTTTCATTTTTATTCACAATATGAAAATTATCATAAATAACTAAACCATTTTCTGATAACAATTTAGGTTACCCAATCGTATCATTAATAAATAAAAAATCATATTATACAAATATTCAACACATCTCATATTAATACACCCCTAAAAACTATAAATCATTAGTGTCCTTAACAATTAAATATTTAACCAACATATTATTAAAAAATAATCATTATTTTCTACAATAAATATTATCACATTGAACCTATCAATATTTCATATACATAATATAATTCTTCAAAACCCGGGTAAATGGGAACATAAGAATGGATGGGAAAAAACACTAAAAAAGATTAAATATGTGATATAACAATTGAACACCATATGTTTGAATATAAAGAACATATGGGTATAATAACATAATGATCTAACTAAAGGAAATAAATCTCCAATTCGTATTTATGGTATATATTATCAGTATAAAATAAGACATGGGATATATGAGTGATGAAAATTAAAGGATCGTGATCAATGAGGCCATAAAATTTTCATAGTAACGTGTAATATGATTTTTTTATAAATTTGTCTCATGTAAATATGAAAAAAACCAATCTCAGGGATATTATCCAATATTTTCATTATATATATTCTTGGGATAAACACAAATCTATCTTCTAAGGGTTTGGATAACCACCTATGTTACCTATTGGGATTTCCCAAACAATTAATGCACCATTTTTTCTCTTAATATAATATTACAAAATTAATTAGTGTTAAATAATAAACCAATCCATTATATACTAAAATATTTATATATATTCAATAAAAATAGGAAATCATTCTTTATTAGTTCATATTTTAAATTGCACATGAAAAATAAAGTATTTTTATAAATATATCATCAAAACATATTCTTCATTAATCCAAATAAATAAGGTGGATGGTATCATTACTATATACCAATAATAAAAAAACTAATGAATGTTCACAATGTTGAATAATCACTTTTATGAAAGCATTAGAAATATGATTTAGAAATAAACAAAAACAGAAATTTTAATTTTTTGTAACATTTTAAAAAATATAAAAACAATAATAATAATTGCTAGAATATTTTATTTTTAAAAAATGGATACTTTTAATGGATTAATTATAATAAATCACACCCAATATTCAATGAACTGACGGTAAAAAAATAAATGCTATAATTTTTTTACTTATATATTGAGAATGTAAAAATAACATATAAAAAACATAAGAAAATTACTTTTCAGATAATTTTAACAGAAGATAATGATATTTACAAATGGACATAAAAATCATTTTATACAATAAAATAACATTTATGAAATAATATAATGAATATTGTGTGTTCGAATTTGGTTCCCTTCCTCAATAAAAATTCTAAAATTTTCAAAGAATCCATTCCTTTACTATTATTTAGTAAAATAGATGTATAAAATGGAAATTATAATTTAAAAATTCATATATTATACAAGGTAAGAAAATATAATAGTTTATTAGTTAAATATCATAAAAAGCGTTAAAATTGATAATTAATCATAAAAATTACTTATAGAATGTGAGATTTTAACCAAGTCCCTTACATCAATATTCCAATTAGTTGAACATGCTCAAACATCCTACATAATAAATTTAAATTTGATATACATTGATATGACTACCATATTTTGGTTATTATTACTATATATAATTCACTTTTAATATTATATTTCCTATTTATTAGTAATTATTCATTAAAATCATTATTTTTGGTTTAAATAATCAATTTTCCTTGCACGTTTTGGTTCAATGGTTTCGATATTTATTCCTTCTACATGGTTCAATAATATAAATAATTTAATTATTAAGTTATTTAGTTATCATGTGAACTTATATAACCATCCATATACGATGGTGTAGGTAAATGAGATATGTTGTTCATGGAGGTAGTGATCCCATGTACAGATGAGTGAAATTTCCATTTTGAGACTGATGAGAGGAATATAAATTAAATAATAGATTATTTTTTTAAAATCAAAATGATCTTATAAATATTATATAGATATATATATTCATTTAATTCATTTTTATATCTTTCCATGAGTTGCGGTAAAGATAAATGAAATACCACAATTTATAGATACAGTAGTCTCCACATACACAAAGAGTAATTTTCATATTAACTTAGACTAAAATGACATAGATAATGATTATTTAATTAACATAATATCATTTAATTTTTTTATTTATACTTTCAATATTAATATTTTTTGGATATTTAATTTTATTGAATGTAGATGAAAAAGAGAACTTATTGATAATCAGTTAGGTCGATTACCTCTTGTTTTGGAATCCTCCATCATATATATATTTAATATAACTTGTGTGAGTATCTTAGTTAAATTGTAACAAATAGGATATTGTAAATGGTTTTGGGTTGTTATTTTTGAATATATTGTCCAATTAATGGTTCTCAAATTTTGTGTACAAGTACGGAAATGAGGTGACATATTATATGTGAGAAGGGTGAAACCCTAGTAGATATCAAGAACATTTAAAAATAACATTCTTTATTATCAAATTCAATTGGAACCAAAAGGAATAATTATCTAATATATGATGGTATATTTTCTTAATAAATACATATAATCAAAATGTTATGTTTTCATTTTAGTTAAGGCATTATCTCTTAGATTATCTTCTTTCCACTATTATCATTAACCATACAGAATATACATTAAATTGGTAACTTATTATTATGAATAAAATGTAGATGAAATTATATTTTTTTTAAATTTTATTAATAATACATAATTTTTAATCTATTTTATTTTTTATTGGTTGTTTAAATTAACTCTTATATATGCACACTAAATGCATAAAACCCATTTTTTGAAAAAAATAATTTAATTAAAAAAATTAGTTTTTATCAGTACATACATAGTAAAAACCATTATATGTATTTGATTCGATTTTATTGAATATATTATCTAAACATTTTATTTTAAAAATTCATCAATAGAGATTAATGTAATTTACTGTTTAAAAATACATTTCAAACATTATAACTTTAAAAGAAAAATATTTTTTAATGTTACAATGATTTTTTTATTAATTTTTGACAAATTTATATTCAATTAATTAATTATAATTATATATTTAAGGCATATAAAGAATAATATTCTGTAATTTTAATACTAAAAAATGACTAATTATACATTAAATAATTTTTTTTTAATAAAACAATATTTAAATTAAAGAATTTTATTTTATAGAGATATAATATGTTGATATCAACTATCATTAGAAAATGATTTCTAGATACAATTAGATAATATTTCTATTTCCTAAATAAATTTTATTTATATCATTTATATATAGTTTTAAAGTAAACTAAACTTATTAATTTAGAATGTGCGTTCAAAAGTATTTATATATAATCAGTAATATTTTTATAATGTACAAAAGACCTATTTTTATTTTAATAAACTATTTATTTCTTTATATTCATATTATTTTTAATTATAGAAAACTATTTTTCTTGTTTCCACCAAAAGAAACTAACCACACAAAATTCATTTATGATGATAGTATATTATGAAATCATGTGTTGTTATAGAGGACAAAAGTGGACCTTAAATGATTTGTGTCTTTTTTGGAATAAACATTTACCGAGGATATGGATATGAAATTGCATCGAATGGAAAACATTTATTTATGTACATGCCAACCTCTGTGGGTTTTTTCTTTAATACATTTTTCCCATTTCCTCTTTTGAAAGATTAAAATTTGTCCTAGGAATGTATGGTGATTAACTGGGAGGCACTGATATTAATTTTTTTATTGAAATCCCTCTATGTGGATTAGAAAATTTGAATATAAAGGTTCTTTCCATTAGATGTTAATTATTTTCAAAACATGAACTATTTAAGCTACCATTTAGCATTAAATAACAATGAATAATAGATGAGGTCATCTTCCTAGTAACATGAGTTAAGAAAATAAAATTATAATGAGAGATTGGCACCTTTATATACCATATATAAAATATGTGCATCGAATTTACAACATTAATACATAGATAAATTTTTCAGGAGGGTTAGTATCACCTGATGAGGAAAATGTATGTTACACAAATATGATTTCATATTCATTCTTTTAAAATAGGTATGAACAAAAAATGTCTGGAATCAAGGGTTTTGACATCCATTTTATTCTTATGATTATGTAATCATTTAATCATGTATATATACATTTTCATATATTTAATTTTGGAGTGGAAAATCAGGTGGAGGAAAATTATTAATCAAATTCAAATTATAGTCCCTACTACAATATTTTCAAGGGAAATTATAGGTAGGGAACCTACTACTTAGGATGAACATTCCTCAAGATGGAATTTCTGAATATGAAAACCTAAATATAATTAAAAAATTTAGTTATCCCATGGATATAAATTCACTAATTACTTATAGACATTAATGTATTGGTATGATTCGAAGAGATGATATTTAAGGTAGGTTTATAGAGAAAATGATAGTAAGGATGTATTCTAGAACCCCAAAATCCATGCCACTGTGTATTAATTTTTTTGGGTAAATGTATATAACATTAATTATTTTGAGAGTACATGTAGGATAGAATAGAAAAGGTATAATATATAATTTCTTTTACTAGTTTCTCAATACTGAATAATATAACTCAGAAAAGAACCATATAAGACACCCCATAACATTTGTTAAATTTTTCATTTTTTCAAAAAAATTCTAAATAAACATGAAAGTTTGTGCCTTATAAATCATAAATTGGAATATTTATTTGGAATCCCAATAATTTAATTTCTACATTATAGGACCTTTTTACTCTTTGATATAAAATATATAGTTTATTATATTTAGAATTTTATTGGATAATGTTTAATTCAATGAACATTTTACTCTAAATTCTTGGGATTTATGGCCATATACGATTGACCAAATATAGTTGGGGTTCAAAATTATATAAATTTTCCATTTTATGTTGATGTTTACTTAGTTTTAAGGGTTTGGTTGGCCCAAAATGAATGTAATAATATTTTAACTAATGTAGAAATCCTCATGGAATGGATCATGTAGTTTTAAATCCTAATTCAAAGATAATAATTTTTTATTATTTTATTTGTTTTTTATTTTAATAAAGGTTAATATAGTATATAAAACATGGTTAAGAAATCCTCATAAGAATTAAGACACCAATTATGGTACTTATGATCATATTGTAGATTCCTTGTAATTGAATGTTATAGTGCTCAGAACAATAATTTAGTAAGTGAGATAATTGAAACTGTTCTTAGAAAAAAAAAATTTCTAAAAAATTATACCTGAAGAATGAAAATGTGGTAAAGTATTACATGAGGTTTTTAAATAATGATGTTATAGAGTAAAACATGTATACAAATGCATACTGATAAACTATATTAAAATAATGGGATCCATGGAAATGATTTATTCTGAAAATTGGGTAATGACATTTTTCATAAGGATAAATTATGCCGATGGTTATAAGATTCTAATATTGGGGTGATAATATAATTCCCAACAAAAATATTCCTTTATAAATGAATATAGTCATTAATATTATCCACGAATGATTTTTTGTGATTCATATAAATTATGGTAAAATGTGTGGTTTGTGGGAATTAAATAATCAAATTGTCATTCGGTACTATAATCATAAAATAGCATAGACAAGAAATTATTTCATGTCAAAATAATGTGTAAATTAATTGTGATATGTGGTTGGGATAATAATATATAGTTTATACATCCATTTATATCAAGATATAACAACAATCAAACCACACATAGTTCTAGTAATGATTCTATACATAGATCTAACTAATATATATTATAGTTTATGTCTTCCATTAGTATGTGATTTCAATCCGAAGACGATCCTAGGATCATACACTATAAAATCAATTTGAGTATATTTTTAATGGGAGGAATTTTTTTAGAGCAAAGTTTCATTTATAAATCCAATACACTGGGAATTAAATTAATATGGATAATTTGCGGGGTGGTTGGGTTATGAATTAAAGACCAATATAAACTCATTAAATGAATTTAAAAGTGTAAAATGTTATTTAGTTTCACATAATTTTACAATGAATTAAATTTTATGTAGTTCAGAGAAAAATGAAGAGAACCGTCATATTAGGGGCATTAAATAGTTCTGGATGATACAAAATTTAAAATGAATTTATCACATATTTAAACCCATGGATTGAACCCCCATGCAAATGAGTACAATGAAATGTATCAATATGAAAAAAATTGATAAGGGGTATAGATTTTTTATATGTTTCGAAGACAAATAATCTTTACATCAGTACATATATTGAAATAATATGAATCACAGCTGACATATTTCCTGTTAAAAATGACATTAATCATAATGTTGCTTCAATGAGTGACCTAAAATAAATGTAGAAGGCCCAATAATTATTAAATAAAGGTTATTGGTATTTATGTAATTTTTTATGGGAATATGATAGGATATCAATCTATCACTTCATGACATGATATAATAAAAATAAAAAAAGTAGGTCATAAATAAGAAAAATCTATATACTGAAATAGCTCATATATAATAGAATAAGATATAAATTATAGATGATATTTTTGTATAGATGGGTAAAAAATATATGTGAATTATTCATGGATTCTTGACCATATATTATGTAGTTATGTAAAATTAAGATATAGATGTACTAGGGATAAGAGAGCCAGGGGACACTACATATCCTGAGGAAGTAGGAATCAATCCACATAAAATTCAACTTAGGGGGAAATTTTTGTTATAGGATAGGTATATCACAGAATTATTCTTAAATATATAAAAATAACCATTGAAATCTAGATGGAATTTATGTTACCCCAATTTTGATCCGTCTCAAATATAAGGGGGGATTTTTATTTGGGTTATATAGAACTTGACTGCCGAAATTATTTAAGGTAATGTGGTATAAATTAGAGAAAACTGTATAATGTTTTTTTGGACATACATCTTATACTATTGTTTGACATCATGTGACACAGACAATATTCATTATATTATATAGTCATGTGTCTAGGACTTGGATTTCATGTTCTTCATGTTCATAAGATATCCTATTCCAATACTGTTAATGTCATGAGATGTCGACTCCCATGATTCTTTGGTCTCAATAAAATATAATTATTGATTAAATATAAATTGGTTGTGACCATGATATAATGACTATAAATTTTTATTTGGGAGAAATATCTATTAGATTAGTCTTCCTGAATGGTGTAAGATCCTTAAAATTTCAAAATAACCTTAATATATTTCCACATATGTTTCATGGGACTTCCCCTTCATTAAAACTAGTTCACCATATTTTATTTTTTATAGGTGTAAATTCATTATTAACACATAAATGACTTTATTCTAAAGGATTTAAAGGTTTCTTGTTAGTGAAAATATTATTTTACTCATTTTAACACATCAATTAATTTCTAGGATTTATCTTTTATTTAAGTATAATTTCATATAGGTATGTGAAGTGAATGAAGTTTGAACTCAAGGGAAAGGACTACCTTTGGACTATTAATAAGATAATATGGCGTCACCGGTGTAGAAGTACTAGTTATGGGTTGATAATCCAACACAACATGGAGTCTTTTTTCAATCATATAATTCATATATTTATCCACTATTATTTTATCTATATAAATCTAATTTTTATATGGAAACTATCATTCCATAGGAAATATTTTTATTTTATAATGAATGGTTGACATGATAATTAAATATTTTTACATCCACTTTAATGAAGTAGTATTGAAATTTTTGTCATATTCTATCAATATAGCATGGGGGATAAAGAAATTTAGTAATGATATTATACCACATAATACTAACAATGGACCATATTCCAACTTTATTGAGGGATATCACCTCGACTTAATAAGAAAGGAAAATTGATGTCAATAAGGTTTTGCATCATCTATCTATCACTATCTGTGGGATTTCACTGTATGACATCTATTCCACACATGAACAAATCCATGTGTATTTGTTTGTCTGCAACAAGTTTTGGTGATGGTGGATAAATTAATAATTTGTCTTATACGAATCTGATTTCCTGGTAATATATATGAATCCCTATATCAAAATTTATTGATGTACCCTTGTCATCTATATTAATACAATTTATTTATCCCAAACTATTGGCTACCACAGTTACAAGAATTTAATTCTTATATAATAATATTGGTAACTCCCCCCTTTATATTCTAATGGAGGAATATATAAAGTACCCTTTTTATTGTATTTTCAAGAAATTATTTATTTCATAAATGATGAGATATTCTACCTAATGACAATTAATCATGTTCTTAGATCAATTTGGTGATTGAATTCCAAGATGGATGTTGCCTAATATGGAATAAGTAAAAATTCATACATCGATCAATGATATTATAAGACTTCCATTACATGTGATTAAATTTAAATAATTAATCACATTAATATTAAAAATTATTTATATAGATACCACCATTGGTTGTGAAATTTTATTAACTATCACATTTTTATTACCATTTTTCTGGATAAAGTGTTATTAGCTGTTGTGCCTTCATGGATTTTTTTTAACATGGGATATGAAACCCTCTTATGTATGATAAGAATTATGGTATCAAACCCCATACATTGTCAAGTAATTTAATGATTCCATCTTTATGATGGTTTAATCACATTTTATTTACTTTATTAAAAAATCTTAACTCCCCATGATACATAATTGACCCACTATTCTTTATTGGTCCAACCCTAATAAGGAAATGAGGGTTTTCTATTGTTCTTCCTTATTGTGGAATCATTCTAATAGTTTTAATGAGTAAGGATAAACATCTATTAAATTAGATATGAAGGCAATCCATAAGCTAACCATTTTGTTATTTAGGTTATCCATCATTTTTCTTTTCAGTCACCTATAAATGATGTCAAATTTTATCTCTCATAATATATATGTTTCCTAAAAGGCATAGAAATCATTATTTGGGTGTTCCATGTTATACAGATACATCCCATGAATCAGGTATGATTTGGGGCTATCCAAAACTAATTTCCCTTTTATCTAATTTGAATCCACGAATTAGAATAAAAACAATCAACGAATTAACACCCACCATAATAGATAAAAAGTTAAAATTGGTTTATTTTGGACATATTTAGGTGAATCAGTATGAAATATCTAGAAGTAATTATTTTCCAATAAATAATTACAAAGATTTTATACCACAAAGACCAAATCGAAATATTTCTTCTTAATATTGAAGTATTAGGTCGTAGTATCCATGATTATCCTACTAAGATAGTTATAGATATTCCCTCTCATGTAACATTATTCTCAGAAAAGAAGGTCACTAAGGGACCAATACATGGATTACACATTATGTAGAGATGATTTATTTCATTAGGATGTATCAGGGCCATTTTATATAATATAAACTTCCTGAGATTGACAGATACATTAAGATAGTATTTATCCAAGTGATAAGTGACTAAATTATTTGTTAATTTATGTATAGAAAACACTAACTGGTGATATCAGATGCGATTACCATAATGTAATCAATACAAACATAATTCCATCCAAAAACATTATTCTCTAAATGATGTTTCAAATCATTTAACGTAATCATGTACACTAGGTCATCTTTTTCCATAATAATACACCAAGATGCCATGAAATTTCTATGATGTTAAAAAAAGTGTACTTAAGGGGTTTTATACTCATAATATGTTGTTTTAGTTTGTTGAAAACTATTTTTAGATCAAAAATATTATCAAAAACATTATAGTGTTAAGACAATCAGGATTTCTACATTACACTCCACAGTTTTCTCAAGCATTTTCAAGAAAATTTGATACATGTAAAATTTGACTATGGGCCAAGAAATATTCATGAAAAATTGAATTACATGATAAAATTATAACCATTTAGTTCCCGTAAGGTAGTTTTAACCTTCATCCATAGAATCTAGGTTCATTTATATGTGGTTAGAATATGCATCCAAAAAGTGGAGGGCCTGGAATCCAGTTTCCACATATATTGTTATCTTCTATATCATGACTGGAATCATATTTTTGGTAGTTCCCAAAGAGATCCCTTAAATAAATATTATATCCAACAGATATTTTTTTTGTAACAGGAAACCAAATTATATCTATTTAATCTAAAAAATATTTGAATGATATTTGATTTTATTATCTTATGAACTTCAACATCCATATTGGTATCAGGGTCAGATACATTCCCCTTTCCACCAATAAATATCTATAGTGCACTAATAGTACATAGAAATAATAGGTAACCGATTAAGGGCCATGATCATGAATTTAGCTAAATTTTCATTCAAATAAATATCGATATATATTTATCAAGGAGATATATCTCTCAAGTTCCATGGGGTCCATGATTGAACTGATCAATATAGTTCATATATATCCTTATAAGCCAGGATTCATCAGTCCATGTTCATCAATAGTGGGAGACTGTCCTTTATTATTAGTGGATAATATCTGATTTAATAATCTTTTTGACAATCATTGTATTTATATGAGGACACAATGAATTATTGAAATATGGGAGGTGATCTAGTGGAATTATTATCTATATTAGAATAAGATTCTTCTTCCAAATGGTTAGGGTCCTCATATACCACTGATAACATGAGAACGAAATATAATGTTCCAAAATTCAACAATATTCATGTACTTATTTGATTAATATCGAAATAAAAAAATACTTTAATGGGGTGAATGGATATTAGTTATACTTTCACGGTTTCAGAAATTCATAGGGAAGAGGATGAAATTAATGAACAATTTTCTATCCATTCTACTTCTCTGTACATGATATTTGATAGAAAATAACTCTTAAACCACATAAGCATATAATTTTATTAAATGTTTATGATCACATCCAATAAAACCAATGAGAATCATTAAAATCATAGATCCTTATCTAATTCTCAATTCAAATGATTGGAAACACATAGACTTCCCTGATTATACTCTATGGATTTATGGGGAAAATATTATGGCCACATTGGAAGGTGATTAAAATGGAATGTTCGACCACTAGTTGGATCCCCTCCCCTAATTAGAAACACATATCTATATACTAATATTATCAATAATAAAATGGGGGAATTATCATTATAGAGTATGTTGACAATCCAACTGATAGAGACCACCCTGACTTTATGGTATAATGATGGGATAAGTTCATTAATTTGAATCTATAAAATCACCAAAAGGTCCTGGAAAACCATATTTTAGAGAAAAACCCTGATTTGAAATTAGAAAATGAGATTTTAAAATTTTATTTTTAGTTTCAATCCCAAGATAAGTTCTTCATCACTCTAGTAATATCCTTGAATTGCGAAGAAGGAAGTGGCATTTATTTCCTTTGTGTATCTTAGGCATTAGAGTTTCTAAATCAGAATGTGGTTGATCCATAAATCCACATAAATTTTTGTATAATTTATATTGATATCAATAACATATCTACATATATATAACATGGGGATTTATTATTTTATATGAAATTTTCCCATCATTGTTTTGTAAAAGAAACATAAATAATAACTCTAAATAATATGAAAACACATGATATACCTCAGTTTTAGCATCATAAACATCAATATCTTGAGGTACTAATAGTACTCAATGTGAGAATCAATATGTTTTATTGAGATATAGATATATTCTAGGATATATTTTCTATAAGGAAAACTCATGTCCATCTCAACAATTTAATTTTTCAAACAAATTTTTTTTCTTGTGGTGTTGAAGCATTGATGACAAAGATAAATATTCATACAACTACATACCTTAATGGATTTTGAGTGATATTATATTTATAAGAATGTTTTTGTGAATTGGTATTCCTATATCGTTACCTGAATGGTAATACTACATTTCATCAAATAGAACATGTAGTAAAATGTTATCTGATTGAGCTTTGGATGAATCATGATCGGATTTATATTCCTATACATCTTGTTGCTGATATTATTGTCAATTTTCTTAGTATTGTATAAAAAATGTAAAATTTATTTCTGAGCATTAGGTTTTATTCCTACCTCCTATTTTTTGACAACCCCAACCTCACTTGAAGAACCCGAGAACCCGAATCTTGGTTTTAGTGATAAAATAAAATTCATTAATCAATATCATTGATATAGATTGAGATTAACCTAAAATTATTTTATAATATTAAATTAAGATAGACATTAAATGTCATAAATTATTTCAATTTCAATTAATATAGGTTTTAATATCCTTTATTTTCAACTATATATGAAAATTCATTTATGATATTTATGAATATTTCTCCATAATATAATCATGAAATGCTCCCTTATAGAGTTTTCATATGTTATACTAAACATCACATCATGAGTAATGGATATAAAAGATAGTTTTGAGCTCAGAAAATATGTAATGGAAAAATTATCAACATTTCATCATGGTTATGATCATAATAATATAAAATAACATGATCATGGGATAAGTACATTATTTAAACTAAAATTAAACAATATGATTCCACTATGAGATATAATAGAAGTATAATAAATCTAAAATGAAGAAACATAAAAAAATTAAAAATGTCAATATTATCCTATGAAATTAAAAATGTTTCTATGATCATAACCACAGGTACACTATTATGGAATAATAGTGTGACATAAACATTAGAAAATGAATCATATCTAAATACTACCCTTCAGAACGTATATCACATAATTCGAATGGTATAATGACTAGTGTACCTTATAGGGATTTAGATTATCCACTCATGTACCATTTTGAATGGGATAATCCACCTATTTACCCTATGGATTAGGGTAAGTGCTTCTCTATATCCTTTAATTTGGTGTAAACCCTTCTGTGTACCCATTATCTTGGGATAATTCATCCCACATATAAATTAGCATGGGATAAATCCTCCCATATACACTTCAGATAAGGATAAATTGATCATTTAAATATTTTTTTGGGATAGATAAGCCTATGTGCCATCTGGATTTATAAAAATCATCTCATGTACCCTTCGATACCCTAGGATAAAAACATTTTCAATGAATTGAAAGGGGTTAATAAACCCTTTTGTTTGGAGGGGACAACTGATGAGGGCGGAGGGTGAATATATTTTAGATGTAAAATTTCTATCTAAAAAATTTAAAATTAAATCCCCAAGTTCATTATACTAACATTAAAAGAAAATAATATAGTTATATAATTCATTCATTCAAAAAGATTATCAATACATCCATCACATCTCAGTTAAAATAAATTGAATATTTCTAAAAAATTATAGATTTACTACAGTAAAAATGGTATATAAAACAAAAAATAATTTTAACAATAAAAGTAAATTTTTTCTCTTTACATTTTACAAAAAAAATTGATTTACTTTTTAAATATGAAAAACCCAAACTAGAAATGACATTAAAAAAAGGTGGTTTAGCCTCAGGATGATACCTAGTCACCTTCAAAAAGAAATCACATACTAGAAAGTAGTTGATTAATGAAGAAAATGACCCACAACCTATATAAAGTTTTACAATCAAATTCAAAATGTTTTCAACGATATATATACCCCCTTTAAAAGTTCTTAATGTGAGAAATAAATGTATACCCACTAAATTCTTGTATTTCTGGATACACAACATCTCCCATTATTTGACATGGTATTACCTAAGAAACAAAATTAAAGAGTGTGTCTAGAAATATCCAATACAGTTCATGAGTCTTTTTTATAGATATATAGAGTAAAAAAACATTTATTGTATATCAATATAGAGTAAAAAGTGATAACAATAGAAATATTAATTATTTTATTTATTGTAGTTTGACCATATTTAGTTGTTTATAATTCCTACAATTTTATTTTAAATGTCTGAACATGGTTTTTAAAAATACATTAGAAAAATAGAGTGTTGTTGAGTGTTATGAATGAGTACTCTTTATATCAAATATGCTTACAAATATTCCAATAAAATTAACTATGAGTGAGTTTTTTTAATTCATATGTGGTTTTTCTTCCTAATGAAATATTTTCTTTAAAAATTAAATTAAGGGATATTCATTCTTTAATATTCACAAAAAATTTTACTCTTAATTGTGTTGAATCTATAATTAATTAAAAAAATATATATTTTTTGGGAGATTAAAATTCTAATATTCATAAGTTATAAATGGTTGGATTCCATGGCTTAATGAACATTCAATTATGAAAAATATGAGTTTTTATAATCAATTTACATGGTCGATTGACATAGTCAGTTAGAATGGTTGTTTGGATTTATTCCTACAATAACATGATTTATTATTTAATTGGACCTTCAATTCGTGCTCTGGGAAATTTAATTCATGTGGTAGTTTGTTTACATGAAATGGTATCTTGATCAAATTATATGTTAGCTTCATATATTCACATTGTTAAATCTGTTGTTCAAGCAGGAGGTAATTTATTCTAGTATTCACTACATTACATAAACAAATGGTCAGTAAAATACATTGAAAATTTATTCTTAATTATCACATGGTATCATATTTCTATCATGAGGTAGGTTGATTTTAATTGTGTAATAGTTTGTGTACACATGTGGTAACATGAACTTTATTGCATAGTAAGTTCATTGATAGAAAATATTTTATCATAATATGCATTGTATATTGAATGTACATACAATTAGATAGAATACAATGTGTGGTAGGTTCTACAAGATATCATTAGATTCATGATATTTTTCAATTAATTTATTTTTTATTTACATTACACAACCACTATGTTTTCATGGTAGGTTTAAAAAATAGTCATTTTTTCTATTTATCCTTCATAAGATTATCCATCATAACACATGAAATTAAATATTAAAATGATAATAATTATTTAGGATCACTAAAATACAAGGGATATTTATTAAGACAACAATATATTCCTTTGTTATGATAATACATCAAGACATAAAAATTAAATCAATTTAATACATTAAAATTATATTTTCAACAAATGAAAGTATATATTTCTCAATAACTCGAAGGTTTTCTTAAAAACCATAACATCATACTTAAGAAAATTCATATCAAAATAACACTTCCAATTGTGATAATAAAAAATTGATATCAATAAAACATATAATAATGATTGAATTAATAAAATAATAATTAGAAATAGGAACAAAAACATTATATATGTTAATAATAATATTTCTTGAACATTAATATATATTAAAATAGAAATTTAGGAGGTTTCTCTATTTGGAATTATAATATGAATTTGGGCATGAAACATCCCAAATACAATCAATATGGATATGATACATTTAATTAGAATTAAATGGGGAATAATATTTTAATAGACCTAAAGGTTGTTGTAAAAAATCAATAGAAGGTGAATTGATGACAACATATCTAGAATTGGTTCTGAGATGAGCAACAAATTATTTACAAGAAAATCAAAAAGGGTTTATGGTTTAATTTTAGGTATAAAAGGTAAATTTAATAGGCAAGGAAGAATATTTTTGTATATCTATGTTAGTAGAATACTATTCATGTTTCATTGTCATAGTAAAATTCTAGAATTCTCTAGATCCATACTGTATTACTTGGAAATAGTCCAATTTATTTTCCATAAAATCCTCTAGATAAAGAGTTATGATTTTTATATTTTCCACTGGTCTATTAAGGAATGGGTTAGAGAATTTATACTCAAATATGTACCAAATATCAAAACCAAATCCTTGAGATTTTAGTTGGTGAATTTTCTTCAATAAAAGAATTTAATATTCTTTTGATAGTTTCTCTATCATTTCATTATTATTTATCACACTTTATCACTACAACTAATGACATAATTTCGTGTGTCTGAAATCATTCATGCTCCCTCTCCATTAATTGTTTAAAATCAAAAATATTTTTTTAACTCATCGCATATGATTTATATTATTCTCTTTAATGAACATATGGTTGAACAGGACGTGAAGGGGGATGAGTAGTAGAAACTAAACATTAAAAAATTGAATTCAAATACCTTTTTTATAACTTCACTATAATATCCAATATCTTATTTTTTTAATATATTTAATGGAGTTTCATAAAACAAGAAACATTTATTTAATCACCCCTAGACGTTCTAATTTTATATAATCCAAATAATGTTTAGTAACATGGGATGTGGAATGAATAAATGAGATATCTATATGAAATATGGGATAAGGATCAAAAGATAGATACCTACCATCATACTTAATGTCCCCAAATCTGGATCCCATATTTGGAACATCTGTGTAATCACAACCACATTTTTATCACCATTAACAACTATCATGAGAGATTCAACAGGTGTATCTTCCCAACATTTTGTTGGTACTGAAAAAATATTTTAATGAGTAAGCCTATGTAGACATTCCAAGACATGATCCACTTATGTTCTTGTAAGAGAGACCCATATCCATTATTTATAATCAATTTTAGCATCTAAATATCATTTTAGTACATTTTTAATAGAATAGATGATAGGTCATCATTCCCAATATGGAAATACCCCACTATCAATATACTCCTTGGAGACTGAGTACTCCATTTCCATCAATATATACCTAGTGACATATTCCCCTTAGCATGTTCATCTAGTATAGCTTATATAAGTGTTATTTCTATTATATGAGATCAATCTAAGCTATTTTAATCTTTTTTAGAGTCACTATGCTCCTCAAATATAGGATTATAAATATAATCACTAACATAAACCTCTATTTCCTCAATGTTCTCATATTGAATGTCTTATTAATGGGGGGTAAAGGCAAACTAGAGTTTAGTGGTATCAAATATATAAATGTAGAGGGTCCCCTATCGTCCTCAATTTCTTCCCTGGATTCCCCGTCAAGATTAATGAATCTCATTACCTTATTCTTCTTCTTACTATTATTAATCTTCTTCTTATACTACTTCAACATCCTCCTTATCATATGATAATTACATTAAATATTCTTCTAGATCAAGACCTAGATCAAGCCTATTCCATCATCAAATATGTTATCTAAAAGGGTTAAATTTATTATATAATTATTCATGGTATTTCTCACACTGTATTTTTCAAGAATTATAATTCACCATCATATTTTAATATATTTTATAATTGAGGAAAATACCAAGTAAATAATTTATTTCACCCCTTGATATACTATACCTTTATTATCCAAAAAGGATGATATAATTTTTGGTAAAGGGATAAAAATTAGCATTGAATAAGGGTTTCAAAACTCATTCATTTTCCCCATCAAATAACTATAAAAATTGATTTGATGATTATTTTTCATTAAAAATCGTTAGAATAGACTTCAATGACACAAAATACTAAAATATATATTTATTGTATATATAAAATGTTTATTTAATTAAACCAACAATATACACTCACCATAAAGTTCTATATATATTGGTATTTTAGGTGTTTCATTCCCATAAATATATTACAAAGAATATTGAAATTCAATATGAGTTTGTTTGATGGTATAAGATTTATGATAATTTTTGAATTTACCCATCTATTTTAATTTTGAGAAATCTTCCTAATGCCTTAAATAAAAATACAAAACATATATATTTATCATGTTCTTAAAGATTCATCTTTTTAGTCTAAATTTAAACTCGAATTTGGCAAAAAACTATTTTACAATTTTCGATTGAAATGTATTTCTATTCTCCTTTAACCATTCATCACATACATGACTATAAACAAGAATACGAAGAGGAGACCTAATCGTCATTATCCAATGGTAATAGAATTAATTCACATAAAATAAAAATATATACATGAAATAACGACTCTATATCCTAGCTACAACACTCATGAAACATCAATTATTTTTTCTTTCTATTGTAGGTAATTATTTTGGAGGAGATGTGGCATTAAAATATTTCATTACTATAGATATTCTCAAGTGTCATTTTGACCAAAAAAGGTTCTCGTCAAAGATAGATCTTTCAGGAAAGAGGGTTTGAAGAATTGGTATGGATTAAAATAGAATATATGTTTTTTAGAGGAAACTACGAGGGTTCATTCTTATTATCATTCATGTTTTAAATCTAATCATTTCAGGATGAAATAATATTAAAAGTAACAACCCCCCCCCCATATTCATGAAAATAATATATATATATATATATATATAATAGAACATATAGTTATGCTAATAGTATTATCTCAAAATCATTTTCATGGTAGGTGTATTGACTTTATATTGATGGTTAGTATACATACCATAGACACGAAACTTTTCAGAGTAGGTATAGAGACCAAGGGGTTTTTTATCATTACAGGTATAGTGACCGCAAGAACAACTGGTCATGGCAACTTTAATGATCATATAAAAACACCATAGTTAATCACTATTAACTATAAGTTATAGTTATCTCAACACTAAACATATATATTATTAATTATTGACAAAATTAAATAAATACAAATTATAAACCACAATATAATGATTCCAAAATAGTTTTTCATTCCTAATATATATGCATGATATAATAAATTCACTATCTTTTCAAAGGGTTTGTGAATATGTTATAAAATTTAGGTTTATTTCCATCTGATTCTAGAGTGATATCTACTTTTTTAAAATTATATTTCGAATAGTTATGTATTATATCAAAAAACAATTCCTTGAATGAGATATAATATTTTTACATATATTTGATGCATTGTATTATAATGATTTTTTGGGGAGAGGTCAAAATTGATATCTATAGTCTAACAATATGCAATTCAGCTAAATAATCTATTCACAAAAACATTATATATCGATGTACTTATCCTTTATAGTGGATAATGCAATAAATCTCTACATTATACTTCAACATGAAACTAGAGACATTCCAAAACATTTTCATGTTTCAAAGGTTCTTTTTGGTCTAACATATGACCAAAAAAATGTTTATACGAATAACTCAATAAAGCATATTCTTTTTATCAGGAAGTTAATAATTCTAAATTAGTTGTTCTTTTTAATGTATTTAATGATTATTTTGATAGTATTCTAATGAGAATATATTATATTCGATTGAAAATGTGAACACATTCACACAATAGATAGAATTTATATCTAGCTATATGTTATGTATAATAAAATTCTAATCATACCTAAATAAGTGGTTTGATCCATTAGTATTATAGTTTCATCTAGATATATTATAAAACATATAGTTACTAAAGTATAAGTAATTTTTTTTCCATCCAAACAAACACATTTTAAATTATTCTTAGTATACATCCTCTGAATTTAAATGTTATTTCTTTATAATGAAAAAATATGAATACGAAGGATGAATTATAATTCACCAATTAATGTTGTGTAATTTTTTTATCATTTTAAAAAATTCATTAAATAAATAAATTTTTGATGATAAAATAATATATATCACAAAAATATTTTTATTAACAAGACATATTTTCAAATTCATTCAGCAAATAATGTTCTGTCAATTATTACATTAGTAAAATTATTGGAAATCAAATCTGAGTTGATACAATCATATGATGATCTATGATCTTTTTATAAATATTTTTTATTTAATTTTTTTTTCTAAAATGATGTTTTTGAATTATAGTGTGTGTTTTACAAAATCATCCACAATTATATAATCATTTATAATGAGAATCTAGACATCCATATGATATAATTTGAAATTAAAAAATAGTGTGTAGGCATGAAACATTCTACCAGCTTCATGTCAAGCTACTAGAGAAATGGATTTATGATATTCAATACCGTTATCTTGTATTTATCCTTATGTGACTAGTCTTTCATTATATCTGGTTATTATGGTCGAGTCGTCAACATTATTCTTAAACACCGATATAGTGCATATTCTCATCATGTTATTTTCTTTTTCTACATGTTTTTATAATTTATTCCTTTCAAACATGTTCTATTCTTCTGAAATGAACATTTCTTATAATTCATAGTCTATTTTCTTATGGATATTTTTAGGTTCCTTCTATTACAATAAGTGTTTATGTTTATCTTTTTTTCTAGAAGACCCTCTTTCTTATGTTACTATAACTAGATAAAAAACAATGGGATCTATGGGATGTTTGATATGTGTCATAAAGGTTCCATTTATTGAACAATTTAACATATTATTTTCACATATATCTTCATGTCAAAATAGTTCCTTATAACAATAATTTTTCTTAAAGAAGCTTTTACAATGTTATAAGTAGTTTCGACATCAAAATTTAAATTTGAAAAATATACCATAGGTATTTATAAAGGGTTCATAAGCTCATGTGAATTTGTGTCCTTGAATTTGAAATTTATAGATTTTCCCACAATTTTGATTCTTTTATTGAACACCCTATATTATTTATTGGATGTAAAATAACCATAAAATATCCTTCATGACTTTTGGATGAATCTTGTATAAATTGTTTTATTATAATGATTATAAATACATTATATCCAAATACAATAATGTATTTAAATTACGGAATTCTACCAATCCATAAATCATAAAGGATTTTATTTAATAGTTGTATAATAATAACACTATTTATAATATAGTATGTTTTATTATTACACTCTACCCAAAAGTAAATAAAGGAATCGTAATCATTGATCATTGTTCATGATATATAATGAAGCATTATGTTTCTTATTTCTTCTAAAATAATTTGAAATTGAGTCTGAGAAAATGAATTTTTGTGATTATACCAATGTTGTGAGTATAATGATTAAAATTTCGGATTCTCATACATTTATCAATGACCACATATCATTATTTTAATTGTAATTATATTATGTTACTTCATATATTTTTCATATATGAAAAAACAATAACATCATTCTATTTTTGAGTTAAAAAAATAATACAATAGTGTATTTAGAAAAGTCCTCTAATAAAAATTAAAATAGTTCATTTAATTTAATATAGATACAAATGAAGTTACAAACATTTATATGTAAATATAATATAGGGGTTGAGAAGTTGAATCATATATCATTGATTTGAAATAGATATTATGATTTCTTTTTTGGAAATGGGTAAATTACAAAATCTAAAGGGAATTCTAGTTTGTTAGATCCACAAATAATACATTCGTAGATAGATTTTTGAGAGAGTGAAGATAAAATTTCATAATATCCTATTCCAAATCCAAGAAACAATGGGAAATTCTAACAAACATTAAATTTTTTTAGAAAATAATGAATTTAAATTAACTTTAAAAATTTATAAATACACAAGTTAGTAAAAACTAAATTAGTCATGCGAATATAAATATTACAAGAATTGTTTTCAAATTTATCAAGAAAACTATCATCACAAAGTTGATGAATAATAATTTTATTATATTATTAACATTATAAATATAAAAAATTAAAACCTGGAATAATACTATATTTACAGATTTAACTGAGTCCAATCATATTTCCTTTATCATTATCCCTAAAAGTGACATGACCATCATCTACCATGATGAGGGTTTTAAAGATCGTGTAGTTTCTAGTCAGTTTTATGTATAATCCACAGTTCAGATAATATATTTACATGTTGGTTATCTTTATGTTTTTCATCTATAGAAAAAATTTATTGAAAAATGTTTTTCGAACTGATAATCTATGGGTTAAAAAAATGTCAGTGTTAGAAGAATTATGAAACCAAAATATTTAAATATATTATCACAAATACTCATAATATTTGTTTTTTAATAATAAAACACTTTTAAGGAAAATAGATAAAGCATTCAAGTACACAAAACAATCCTTCAACAAGATAAGTCAAGAATGAATATAGGATTTTCAAATTTAGCCTTTTAGAGATTTTACCTATATGAATAATCTTTTGAGGAAAGATAGTCTTCTTATCTGAATCCTATCTGATCAGGTTTTCCAAATTATATTCCATCTTTTATCAGGTAATACTGATCTATTCCATAGATATCTTATTCTTGTTGAATCCACTAGCCAGTCTTCCATGTTGTTTTTGATACCAGTCACATTACTCATTCGAATGGTTACCCTAAAGGTGCCTGCCAACCAGCATGTCAAACTCATCATACGTAGTGATGACCTATAATAATTTGTTAGAGAATTCTTCGTTTCCATCTATGATGGTTTCCCACTCCTCACACTCTATCAGTTCACTCCCTTTCAAGTGAAAATTGGATTTATAAGGATCATTTACTGCATGTGACGTGTCAATGGCAGAAGATTCTCCTACTGAAGGATCATTATCCTCAGTAGACTTTTCCTCCACTTTCAGGGGACCCTTAGAGGGGATGATTACAAATACTTGAGGATCTAGTTACGGGGGGAAATGGTAAGGAGGAATAGTCTTTCCTCCTCCACTTCCTCCATGAGTGCTTATGAAAACCATCTGAATCAATGATGGTGATATTACCCTTCCTTGAAGAGGACCTAATATAGTCCTCTGCAATTTCCACTTCCTTGGACTCAATGATGGATTCCAAATCAGAAAACCTTATCCTCCTGAAAAGGCTCCACATCATCCCCTTTCTCAGGTGCATGACACTCCTCTCCTAGCACTGTGAATCATGTGTGGGACTCAATAGCCATTCCTCATGACTTCACTACCTCAAAATAGGATTTTATTTCAAGCAGTTCTAGTTTAGACAGATCTAAACCTATGGGCTACACAAATCCATGTCCTATGAATTGGGATTTTTTGTTAGTGTCCTCCCAAACTGAATATTGAAGGGCACCAACAACAAGATAATTGAAGGCTTCTTTGCACGCCTCAGATAATAAAATCTACTTAGACTGAACAACATCATGTCGCTCAGCTGCATATGAGGTGGAGGAAAAATCTTGGAACTCATAGATCAGCACAGTCTTCCATGTACTGCTTGAAAAGGTGGGGACATCCATATCATGACTCAAACGGGTAAAAAATATTTCAACCCTTGGCTATGTGACCATAGGCTTTTGGCCCTTCACCACACCTAATGAAATTTTCTACCCTGAACCCAATATTATCTATTCCGAAAAAAGTGAATCTTCACATGATGATTTAAAATTTCCATTGCACGCCCCACTATCCGAATCTGCATTAAAAGACTCAGACAAGCCTTGGGGGACCCTTCCACAGTCAACCGAATTAGAAGGTTTACAAAGCGATGAATGGCATTCATGATGAAGATAACCCATGCTGCTACACGAAGCACATAAATCATTCTAGTTCTAAAAAACCATTGGTTGGAGGCATCGAAGCTTGTCTTCATCCTCAATCCACACTTCTTAAACTTGGGGTTTGGAGATATCAACCTCCACGAAAATTCAAGGTTCAATTGGATGACACAAAGTGATTGAATGCTCATCGAAATCCAAATACTATGCGACCATATATCCTAACAATTGTAGGACATATTGATTTTAAAAGGGCATTGGATGTCTCAATAATTCATACCCAAATTACCACGGATGGGGAATCATTATTCTATTGGAAATCATATCTCTATCAGAGAAGAATGAAGTTGTTCACTTCATTGGAATGAAGACCATTGGACCAAAGAGCGTGGAGATCATCATCATTGTATAACCAAAGAAGGATGTACCGAGTTTCTAGGAGCCTGACAGTTACATGATCATGCATTGACCAAGAATCATTGACGAAATGTGAAAAATTATCGAGGGATGAATTTTGTTAGCCAAACCAAGCAATTAGAGAGATCCCAGGGAGAGAAGGTGTCGTTGAGTACTCCTGGAGAGAGATGGGGCCCCTCAATGGAGGGCCCAGACTTTTGGGAAAAGGTGAAACTCGGGGATGTCTGGGAGATGGGATAGATCAGAGAATAGGGAGAGACTCTGATAGAGATGAAGGGGGGAGGGATGACCATCACCACCACACGAAGGGGCATGCCACAACTAGGGTTCCATATGGGAGAGCACACACGATCTCATTCCCCCATGTTATGAATAGACTTTCGAATTTTAGAAATTAAAATTCTATTTAGTCCATATGATCTTTCAGAAACATTTAATTGAAAATTAAATATGAACAAATTCATACTTATAATTCTTCCATTTTCTAAGTTAGTAACCAATAATAGTGGTATACTTAGGTGTTTTTGGTTTACCATGAATTTGGGTAATAGGTCCTCTCCCATTTGTAAAATGATCCCAATAAATTTTCAGGTTCACATTTGAAAATTTATTATCATTATATCATTAGTAATTGAAGAATCATAAAAAAAATAGTGAAGTCATATTTAAAACGAAGATTCAAGGAATTATGCTTCTTTAAAATTTTAAAATTTTCTTTCTGTTCTTTTAGTATTTTATATAGCATTATATTGTACTTAATTATATCATTACTAGATTTTTATCATTTTTATCATTAATATTATTATTTATAAAAGGAAGAGGTATACCTAAATGGTATTTTGTACCACAAATATGTTCATCAGGAAAAACATGTTATCTCTATCTTTATTGCCTTCTCTAGTTTAGTCAGAGTCAATTGATCTATACTTAGAGCCACTCCATGTTCCTTTAATTCCAATATTTATCATTTTTTCCTTTAATCTCACATATATTATTATATTTTTTTTTCTAACATTCATCCATGAAGTGTCATTTTCTTTTCGGTTTATTAAATTGTACTTCACCTTTAAAATTATCCATTTACTAATTAATATTTTTTTATCATACTACCCAATATAATTTATATTTAAGAATAAATTTTCCTTCATGAATAACTTATTGAATCTCCAATATAGATGATCCATTATCTCATCACTATCTGAAGGTGATTTATCCTGAATCAAACTATCATCTTTGATATTAGCATTCATTTTTGTGTCAATTTTATGAAAAGAAACTAATTGACTTTTTACTTCATTGTAATCTTCTTTGTTCACATTGTGTTTATCCTCATAAATCATTATATTTTTGATAATATAATTTATTGAAGTTTTATTATTTCATAATATTCCCTAAAAGAATCAAAATTTCCCCTCCACCTAATAGTTAGACATATCAAAAGTTCCAACACATGATCTTTATCTCTTTTTTTCTACCGAGGTGGATGTGTTATTATAAAAATAATCTTAAACATATTATAAATATCATAAATGGTATCATCATGTTTCATATTTAATTTATCATATTTATTGGTATAATTAAATATCTGAGACTCTTTAATAGTGGATGCTACTTTAAGAGAAACAACTAGTTTTTTTCCAAATTTCGAAGGGAATATAACAAGAATAAATTTTATTAAATTCAACTTCATCTAAATAAGAATATAAATAATTCATATTGATAAAATTTTAATTGATATGTGTATTTAGTATCCTCTCTCCATTAATCTCTAGAAGCTTTGTGGTGTTTATATTTTTTCATTAATAAGGGTCCAAATTTCAATGCTCGTTATTCTTATAAGGGGTTTCATACTGATCATCCATTGAGCATAGATACTGAAATTAAAACAAGGAGTCCAGTTAGAACCCATTAATTATAATTTATTATTGCCCATAATGATAGAAAGAAAGAAATAAAATAAAATTTTGAACATATTTTTAAAATAAGATCATTTGGAAAGACGTTTTTAAAATCCTTGGATACCAAATGTTAGTCATAGTGGAAAAATAAAAAGGGTTTGTATTTATTTTTTAGATAATATTTTCAAAAACATTCAAATTTAAATCGCTTAATTTTATAAAACATCTAATTAACTAATGAAGTAATGATATCTAATTTTATATTTAAAATATATTCTCAAAGGTTAAATTAGGACTTAGTTCATATAGTTTTTAAAGTGTTATTAACATTTGAAACAAATTAACTAGTGTCAAACATAGTATATAAAATATTAATATAAGATAAATATAAAATTAATGTCTTGATATTTATTTTCAAATATATATATTCTATTATTTCTAAAATATTGAAAAAATTGGAAATCACACATACAGAAATTAATAAGCAGTTCAATATCTAGTAGATACCAAATAATCATTTCATTGAAATCAACCCCTTCAATGAAATTTATAAATGAACAGCCTTTCCCAAAATTAGATTAGGTTTTAAAAAATAGTTCGAAATGTTTTCCATTATATAAAAATAATATTTTTTTCTTATAAATAGGAGAACTAAATATATAAAAACTATATGCATGTAGTCCATGCTTTGAAACCTCTTCCATAGTTCTTTATGTGATTACAGGGGAAAAGAAAGTAAATTGAGTGTCTAGAAATATCCAGAATATTTAAAGATAGACTTTTTATAAATAAACATTCTAAAAAATTAAATCTCTTATGATAAGCTATAATTGAAATAGAAATTACTAGAAAGAGTTAATATTCGATGGAACTATGTTTGATCATCTTTGGATGATCATGAACCATTTATTTTTATTAAAATTATAGAAAATTTTTTCATATAATGCATTAGAAAATTGAGTATTGTATAATGTTTGAAAAATTTATTTGTGGTATCATCAAATCACATGTATATTTCTATATTTTTATTTATATCTAATAAACTATTTTTCCAAAGATTAATTATTCTTTTTAAGGGTATATTTTCTCTATATTGGCCTCTTGAGAAAATTAATTCATTATTCCCCATACTTGTTGAATTAATCAATTCAATGTCACTGATATTAATGATAAAATGTATTACCAGTGAGGATTTTAAAATTCGTTACCACTTATGTTAGACTTGGTTGGATATATTCACTTGAATAACAGTCAATTAGTCTCACAATTGGCTGGCCCAATTAATTGACAAGGTTGGATGACATAGTTAGTTGTCAAAGTCAGTTAAATTGTTCTTTTTATATGATTATTTCTTTATGTGGGGGGTTTTATAGTTCACGTAATAATTTATTTAATTCATGTGCTAGGTTATTTAATTCATTATGAAATGGTTTAAAATTCATTTCATAACATTTCAATATGGTAACAAAAAATGGTACAACAAGAATATAAATTTATGGAACACAAAAAACCATATTCTATAATAGTATTTCATAAGATTATTTAGTGTTATAATCATGGGAAATAAGTTATATGGAATTATATAATTTTTTTGTAAAAGAGATCAATATTATTTAAATAAGATTATAATTTTAAAAAATTATTTCAACATTTGAAAAATGGATGAATCTACTATCCCACTAAAAATTTATTTGTTTTGAGAAGATAGAGTAATTTTTTTAACATATATATGAATTTTACATACACATATAACATTAGAGATTTGAATATTCATAAAGTTATAATTATTAATTATAGATTGAATGATAAAACATTTTATTTGTAATTATTAAAGAACCTTTTTAATACTTTGAAAACCTATTATCTGAAAACCCAAACAGTAAAAATAGTGGAAAAATCATTTTTAAAATAATAGAACAAAAATATGATGTTCAAATGCGATATAAAATAATTTGGATTAAATATATAAGGGAAAATTTTTATGGGAATTAAAAATGTCGATAGGGAAGGGAAACTGTGATTAATGATGTTTCAAATTATTCATAATAATAGTATAATATTTACGAGGAATAAATTCATCATGGAAGAATATTTGAATAAAAATTTTATTTTCACTAATGATAAAGAGAAATAATAATGAAATAAAATCTTAATATGTATTTAACAAATAATGGAAGAAATGATTTTAAAGTGGTCATTTATAACTCAACGAACCGTGTATAACAAACTAAAAACTCATTAACTTCAGAATAGTTTTAATGAACATCTATTTAGATAAAAAAATCAATATGTTTTTAAATTATATGAATTAAATGAAAATGAAAAAAATACATTATTTATTAATCACACATTCTCACATATATAATTATACATAATAATAAATATGTCTCAATGAATTCAATTTGAGGAAAATAACCATATATATTGTATTCCCTCATAAATGACCACACTTTATCCTCCCCTATAATAAAAATTAGTATAATGATAAGTTATTAGACAAAATTATTCAAATGTATAAATTCATATAAATTCTTTTATATAATTATTTCAATATATGTGTGTGGATTATTTAATAACTATTTTTCTTTTAAATTGTAATAAATTTAAATATTTTTAACTAGTTTACAGATAGAGATGTTATTTTCTATATTTCCCCCAAATTTTATCATTCATTCATAATTACAGATAAAATAATAATTATTTTTAAATTATTTCTAATGTTCAATTTCATTACGTGAATGACATGTATATTGTTTTTAAAAAGTAATTTTTGATGAACTAGTTCCGACGTGTTTTTCGATGAAAAAGATATATACTAATAAATATATTACATATTAATAAAACCATTATATAATTCATAAAAATTATTTAACAAAATATTCTTATCTAATATTATTATTATATATTATTCATTACTTATTCGTGGTTTAAACATTCTATCATAAGTCAAATAGGTGGTAAAAACCTAAATCACGTCATTGTATATAGATATTTTATGTAAGGAAATATTCATAAATAAAATTAATATAATATCTATGGAATATCACACATATCATAAACATCAGTTATATTTATTAAATTCATTCTTATAACCATCAATTTAGGTTAAAGATGAAAAAATGTAATCCAATATTCCTGGAGATGGTGGACAGTTGTACACACGATTAATGATTCAATATCCTGACGAATGAGATAGAATGATCTAATACGTTAAATTATTATTTAAGAATTATAATTTTAAAATTTTCATCATATTAATTCATTAATTCCATCACTATTACATAACATTAAATAGAAGGATTAAAAAATAAAGGCATCATTTTGTGGAAGAGGTAGTCTATAAAAATGCACAATCAATAATTTTCTTAGTTTTTTTAGGTGTTTGAGATGGATTAATTCATGTAAGTTAAATTAATATTAAATCATGATATAATAATATTCATAATAATTTCATTATATTACATTCTTTAAAAGATGTTTTGTTGCTTATAATTTATAATAAATGTGAAGGAATAAGTAATACTCATGTTAGTACATTGAAATCCATCTTCAATATATCCACAGAAATGAAGGGAATAATATAATTTATTGAAGATAGATGTTTAATGAAATGAGATACGTTCCTAGGAGTACCAAAATTAAAGAGTAATATGATGTAATGTTATCGAATAAGGTCAGCATGAAGGTTTGCGATCTTTTCCATTTTATATGGAGAAAAGTGAACATTTGAAAATACCCATTACATTACAATAATGTAATGACACTATTCAAGGATTAATAGCTATAAAAAATGAAACAAATGATTTTTGGGTGATCTAAAAGGCATTTTCTATCACGTTCTAATCATGTCTCCAAAATTTTACAATTTGTATTACATTTTACCAAAATGGTTTTTTACCATATTAACTAATTTTTACACTTGTTGTGTACATTTTATTAAATATTTATTATTAAAATTTATAAACTAATTTTTATGATCCAAAAAAATTGACTCTATATAAATTATAATTATATTTCTATGTAATACAAATTTATCCTTTAAATTTTAAATTATAATATATAAGAAAATGGTTTTGTTGAATTTTTTTACAATTAAAATTCATTATATATATATATTATTGAATTCCAATTCAATTGAAGATAATGAATTATTATAATTGAATAATACACATATAATATTTATTATATTTAAAAGATATAATTAATTTATTAAAAATATTATTGAACATTAATAAAATAATTGTTTTAAATCAACCCTCTCCACAATATCATGGTCACTTACATTAACCTTAGTAATCGTATAGGTTTTCCTAAAAATTAAATTTAACATATTATATTACATGATATTGACAATCTAAATTATGAAATACATTTTATTATATTAAATTCTAACACGTGCTAAAACTACTTTTTTAATATAATAAAATATTTATTTTATAATTAAAAAATTAATTAAATTTTCCAATAAAAAACATTAGTTTTATAAATAAAAAAATTTATTTTAAATGGTTTATTTTACATTATATAAACTAATTATATATATATATATAATTGTTTCAATAAAATTTATTTCATTTTTTTACTACGACAATGACATAAGAGTGACATGTGCACCAAAATCATTATATTTTCACTATTCATATTACATTTAATAAATGTCGAAAAATCCTGATAATTTATCATAAAATAATTTTGTTATGATGAATACCAAAATAATTATAGATATTCAAAATTAAAATTATAATATTTTTATATTTTTTTTAATAAATATATAACATATAATTGAAGACTAATTTTTAAAAAAATTCAATTTTAAAACATCCAGTGTTCTTAATCGTAGTTCTTATGAATTTTGAATTGGTAATAATATTATTATTTCCATGAGGTTTTATTATCCTAAAATATCATTCATAATATTTTTCTAACATGGTGTGGTTCATTTATATTCAGTGTTCCATGTGAAACAATCTATTTCATTAAATAATAAATAAATAAAAGAGATAATCCTAAATCATAGGATGTTATAACCCCCAAATAAATTGTTTGTTCAAAATTTTTACTATTCCATACTAATAAAGTAGTTACGGGTTACTATAAGATTGGCATGAAATCGAATTTAATTTCTAAATTTGTTTTATTGTCAGTATCAATCGTATCACCATCGAACTCATTTTCCCCTTCAATATGCATATATTGAAATTCTCATCCATGTATTCCAAATAGTACCCTATAGATATATATTAGTTATTTTTAAAGTGTTAACATACATTTGATTATTATTCAATATCCTCTCTAAAAAGAAAATTTATAACCTAAATTAGTTTGATTATATCCAATATAATTAGAGTAAATGATCATATGATTATGAAATATCAATCATAATATATATTTTCTATTAAAAACATCATTTGAACAATTGATAGTTTCATTTAACTATGTCACACATGTTTCATCCTATATATCTCTTGGTTAATGTGATATCTCAAACTCGGATGCCACTTAGTGGTTCCCCCATCCTAGTTGGTTACAAGGACTGAAGATCAACTCCCTAATTTCTAGAGGCTACCGACTGGAAATGAGGGCCCAGGGTGTGTCTATTGGGAGATGATTCATGCATTACCTATGTGTATCTCAGCAGATAAAATGTAAAATAGAATATATTTAGTGAGTTAAAATTATTATAACAGTAGAAATAATTGAAGTAAACTGTAGTAATAGAAAAAGAATAAAATGATAAAAATATTCAAATGATGTTTTATATGTCCTGTCAATAGAAAGATGGAAATCATGGATTCCAATATGCATACAATCATTAAATAAAAAATTCCAAAAATTTAATATAGGAACAATCCAATAATCCCTATATCGAGTTCTTTCATCTTCTACTATTTGCGTCCTATAAAAACATGTAATCAAGTGTCTAAAGTGATACACTTCCCTTTATCAAAACCGACAAACATATACTCAACCTAGGTAATATATAGTGGCCCTGATAGGGTGTTATATAAATCATAGTAGTCCACCACCAATGGTTTCTATAACATCCAATCCATGTAATATAAATTAAAACAGTGCGAAACTATGAATATTTGAAATTAATGTTTTACATTACTGTAAATACCAAACTACATGTTTCGTCACTCAGATCATAACTAAACATGTAACTATTTTATTTTTTAATTAATATCCAATTTAAATATTTACTTCACATAAGGAAATTTCATCACTGACATCACAATGTGATAGATTTAGTGAAGGTCTCAAGATGTAACAAGGTAACCTAAAATGGTAACAATAATGAAATGGTTCAAAGGGAATATCCAATGAAACCTAGACCTCAAGGGTGGCCATGTGAAAAGTAACTATATCCTAGATGAAGGGGTAAGAGTGTAATAAAGGATCATATTCCAATGTATTCCATAATATAATTATATAAAAGGGTCCAAGAAATAGATCCAAAGTAAAACATGATAATATATGGTTAGGAAGACGAATATAACCAAGAAACCACATATCTCTAGATGACATGATGGATACAAGGATTGTATCCAAGGAATATTATATTAGTAAATGAGGGATCCAATAACATAATACCTAATATCAACTAATATACAAGGATCAGATACCATGGTGGAACTAATCCTAGGAAATTGGAATCCTTGAATCAGAAGGGAATCCTTTAGTGCCCAAGTTATTCCCTCAGGAATCGAAGGTGAGATCAAGTTAAAAAATTTCAATTAATATTTTATATTCCATATTAATATATAAATATGAAAATTTCATTTAGTTTATTTAATAATTTTTTACATATGAAGGTAATTCCATTTAAAAAATAATGAGGTCAAGGCCTTACATTTCATTAATCTGACATGGGCAAGGTATATGCAAACATTTAATCCATTTCAAATTTAATTACATGGTTGTCTCCATTACCATTAGTAACATGAAATGGTTTGGATAAGGGAACTAAAACACTATTAATCCATTAAAATAAATAAGGCCATGTCATATTTATAGCATATACTTTAAAATTTACCATTTAACACTTACTAAACATGTTCAAGAACATACATTGGGAACTCAATGTGTGTAGAACACATGGTACATCCCAATTTCAATTCAAAATGAAATGTTAATATAATTTGAGAAGGATTAAAATTATACTGTTAAAGCTCAATCATAATGAAATAGTGGGTGAAAGTGTTCAAAACACAGAAAACTAAAATATTGTACATCACCCTGTATGTGGTGGTTAGAGTTGTGGATGTAACCAACAACTATGAATCACATATATGGAAAGGGTCATAGTAAACTATCCAATATCATTTTTAAAAGAAATATAAATTCAATAGATTATGCACGATGAAATTGGTGCGATGACACACCAATTTATAAAATGAAAAAAGTGAGGAATTTGTTATAGACCAATGGTCTATTGATTGTACGACCGTCTTCATCCATTATCAACATTTCAATGGACCAGGATTAGATTTTATATAAAAAAGTAGCAATTCCTTGATATTGGGTCATATGATAAAACATTTAAATATCATTGTTGATAATAAGATGAATTATGTAAGATTAAAAATGAATCTGGAACATACTGGTGTAGATCCAACAAGACAATCATTAATTGATTCAGTATCAAGAGGAACAATGGATCTAAAATCATAATTTAGTCCTAAAAATGAATTCATATTGGATAGAGTAAGATGTTATATCCAATGGAAAATTGAGTATGGATTGGTGGAATTAAAACAGTACTTAAGGTAAAATATGTTATTGAGACCCAAAATTTACCATTCGCAATGTTTGACTGCATGGATTAGACAAACCATGTTCAAATCATCCATGATAATCTATGGGAAATATTATACACATGGTTAGTCTGTAATGGTAGGGACACTACAGAAAACACTTCAGAAACATATATATTAAAATTGTAGACATTATTGCTCAGTCATGCGGCCCAGCTTAGATAGTTTGATGAAACTGTACACCATATTCTAGCTCTCTATAATGCCTCACATGATTTTAAAAACCTTGTTCCCATCCTCACATAGTTTAATATAACCATTTTACTAGATTTTTCTCCCATATTTTTGTTTTTAGGCTCTGAACAACCCCTTAACATTCGTAAAACATTTACTACCTCGTTATATATACAAATATTGTCTGTTGTATAAAAATCGAAAAAACCTAAAGTATCTATACATGAGTGGAAAACTGGGTTCCTATAGTCTTCAGAAAGTTATATAAATCTTAACATAGTTCACCATACAAGGTAGATGAAACAATCATTGAGAAAATATCTAGCCACTGGGCATGTCTATTGGCATCCCTCTCAAAAGTCACATTCTATTTGCTACCATGCTGCCATAACTCTGGTAAGAGAGAAATAACTTCAATATAGATACTTTATAATATTCTCTATGATTTTTATAGGATACTCCTCAAATAAAAAATCTTTATCTATTTCAAAATCATAAGGTTCAATAGTATGGGACAAACAAGCATGATAAAGGAGAAGCAGTGAAACATGAAAGACATCATCCAGGGAACGATACCACTAAGGTAGTTTAAACTGAATGGATACTAGAATGTATCTATCCAGAATCTAAAATATCACAAAACAATCATGAACATATCTTCCCTTACCTGTATATATATTTATGACCTAGAATGGGAGATACACTCTTGAAAACATAACCCATGATCGTGTACTACAAAGGCCATCGATTGTGATGTAATTTATTTTTTTTCTCTCGAAAGAGCAAAAGTCATATGATTTCTGATCATCTTAACCAACTATTAATTCTCTTACATGAGAAAATGAACTAGTAGGGATTCCATCCGACCTATATCCAGTATAAGGTATAATAAAATGGAATATAGAAATATGATTTTGTCAAGAACCACCGAAATCAAGAATTCATGTCTAGATAATGTCTTATAGAACCCGTATCAACCATTCTTACAACCAGTAAATCTATGGGGGATTATACATGCATCGAAGAACCCATGTACACATATCCTTTTTCTACAACAGCTAGAATCATGTTGAAAAATGAGCTTCCCTATTAGAAATGATAGTACGATGGATCCTTTGTAATCATATGATCTCAAAAACATAGAGTCGTCATATATCATCAACTAAGAAGATACATTCGATAATAATAGTTTAGTATAAATTCTTTAATAATTCAATAAAAACCCATAAGACATCACTAATTCTATGAGACCTAGGTTAGATGTTGAAAAACTATATGGAACCATCGTCAAATTTACATTAAAAAACTAGAAGCATCTATACCAATCTATCTTGACTATAGTTCTCCTCAATTACCAAGTGATAGGTGGAAGACCTACTGATAAGGCCTATTATTTGAAATTTCATCACTTGACACTAATAATATTATCACATGTCTCAATACATATTGGAAATATTTAGATGAACTTTTTATTGAAAAGCGTATAACTCCTGCATCAACTCCTCTCTCATATTTGTAGGAACCCATTAATCTCCACTAATATTCAGTACGTCATCTCTGTCCACATACAAATCTAATGGCAGTTCATCTCCTAAAATACTGTCATGGGGAACCAAGCCATCATGATCTGAAAATTGCATCCTCTTCACTTTCTTAAGGTTAGAAGTGGTATTAGTCAAGGCTGTTAGATTGGAATTCTAATGACAATTATGAAAATTTAGATACAACTCAAAAAATAGGTCCATTAATTTCTATTTATCACAATATTCTCATATGTCATGTTCTCGAGTTTTCCAAATCATTGCACTGACAACAACATTTCCCTTTCTATTTATATAGGTATGATCAAAATTGAATTGCTAAATATCTTCAATCCATTTATGATGACTGAGATTAATGATACATTGTGAAACTATGTATTGAGGATCTTGTAAACCTTATACAAAACAATGTACTCTCCCAATATATTTTTTCCCAGAAAATTTATGTCGTGTACAACTACTATGAGCTCAATGTCACGGGTTGAGTAATATCACTAATGTGGCATCAACTGTAGAGATTTATACGCAATGACAGTCTTTGTAGTACATCATGTTTTTATGGACTTTATTTTGGAATAAAATAATTTTTTAGTTATTTATTTCAATTCACTATATAAAAAAGTCTTTAACATGGAACTCATTGTTTGTTCTTTTTCATGCTACACAGACTTCGAATACGTTGCACATAACCCCGACATGGAATTACATACTTGCAATATTCATTTTAAATGAAAAAACTATTTTTTATTATATAAATGAGATAAATATATAATTTCTATTAATATTATTTATTTTAATTGTAATAACTACTTTTAGAATATTTTTTATAATTTTCTTATATAAATAGATCATATTGATAAAAAAGATACAATTCTTTGTAATGTCCTTTAATGTTTTAAAATACCATTTTCTCGAATGAACCAATTTTAATGTCTTTATAATAAAATTTATTTTATACACTCATTGAAATTTAATTTGAATAAATAAACCTTATTTTGTAATTAAAAATATACAAATTATCTTACATGGTATTATTGTTATTTTTCCGAAAAATGTCATTATTAATTAATATTGAAAAATACTTCATTTTAACTGGAAAATGATTTTTTCAAATTTATTTATGTTTCTTTTTAATAATTTTTAAAGTATATATAGACTTTGTTTTATTTTTTTAGCATATTTTACTTATTTTAATTATTTTTAAAATGATATTATAAATAAAAACATTTCAAGAATTTCAACGTCTCACTTTAACAACCCGGTTTGTTTGTTTTATATGAAAATTTAATTTTGAATCTATTTTTTCAAATTTGATGCATTTAATTATTTATAAATTATTAAATATTTGAAAGTAAATGGTCAATAATTGTTTTTTTGTGTCAATTTTTTTAGATATAAAACTTTACCATGGGAAAAAAATTATTCACCATATTAAAAGAAACTTTTTGACAAGGGATAATATTTAATGTTATAAGCATAACATAACTAAAAATTACAACCTCTAAAGGGTTGTTAATGTTTGGATTGACTCTTAAAAAATATAAAAGAATAATTAAAATCCAATGTTATGGAATTTAATAAGACTGATATATGGTTATATTTTAATAAAAATTAATCAATAAATTAATCACATGAACCCACATCTCCTCAAGTATCAATTTATACCATCACCTCCCCATTTCTACCCAAAAATCACTTTTGATCCTAAAATATATTCTGATACCTCTCCCACTAAATCTACCCTAGTAAAATAGATTCTGGTCTTATCAAAAGTCCAAATCAAAGGCCCTTAAGGGAATTTAATGGAGGGGATATTCAAGAGGCAATTGTCTCAAAATACCTCTCTTAATTTCAATAATTTTTATACATTCTACTCACCCCCTAAATATATAAATGCATGAAAAAATTAGAATCACCAATATAATGTAGTTTTCTTTTTCTATTTGAACCTATTATTTCCATTTCATTTCCCACCTCCTCTAATTCAAATAAATAAAATTTTTCTCCAAGTTATGTTAGTTAATCGCCTTGGAAAATAACGTTTTTGTTTTTTTTCCACAAACAGCTTCATGAATGGTATTAAAACTATTTTTCTAGTAATATAATATTTTAATATTTATATTATAACACATTTTATATTGTGTAAATGTTATATTAAACATAAATTCATGCTTTCTGAATTGATGTTTTGTGATAACCTTATTTGGGGAGTGTGGAATACTGCATCCTCAAAACAATGTGATTCATTCACAAATCAGATGGAATTTATTAAGGATTTATTAGTAGAAAAATATGATACTATTGATATAATAATTATAAATTAGTGAATATTTTTATATAAAATTAATTTACTATCCTTCTTTCAACATAATATTGAATTTGAAAGAAAGTTTGTATGTACGTATGACTTACCATCTCTATGAATGCTGCATTATATTTGATAATTTTATATTATTTGGATTATTATAGAACATATATAATTAATAAAAATTATATTTAAATCTTAGTTTACATTTGTTAATACATGATACATATATTAGGTCAAGCGATATAACAAATTAAGACACATATGAAGTACATAGTGAATATTACCTGAAATGAAACCATAACATATAAGTGTTAAAGAGTGTGTAATATAAAGTCTTAACCAAAACATATATGATATTATATATTATTATATGGTTATGTTTTATGTTTATAATTTATTTATATTTATAATACATGAGGTTTTTATTATTAAAAATAGTTCCAAGACATAAGGTAAGGCAACTACATCTCCCTCGTCATTTCAGTGAGATAGATACCTTATTCACCGCTCACTTGTTTTGTGTTGAGTATATACTTACAATGCATATATTTTATTCCTCTTATACATATATCTATATTAATACAGATTATATAATCTTTATTTAATAGAATTTATATTTAAAAAATAGTTTTAAGAGTATTTTATATGATTTCAAAGAATAAAGTTTTGAAATTGTTTACAAACTAATTTATATGTTAAAAAATGAATGTTTTTGAAAATTATTTAAATATTCCATTATAATTTATAAATTATATATATATTGAAATTAGTTTCCAAATGTTTTAATTTTTTAAAATCATTTTCAAATAAAGAATAATATTTCTCTCAATGAATTTTGGTAGAAGAGAATTCAATTATTTTTCCATCTATGATGACATCTGTTGATGTGAGTCATGATTTTATTAAAAGTGATATAATGGTAAAATTCATGATCCTTATAAAAATGGTTTATAATTAATTAAATTATCTTCAAAAAACCCATTTTTCATTTATGTATTATTTTTTTATGAAATATGTTCATCTCTCACAGATTATGATTGTGATGAAATGATTATGAAATTGTTTCTTTTTTCAATGGTTATGACATGATTACATGTTTATGATACCCATTTAATTTCATTGGTTATGATATGATTATTTATAAATTTTCTTGAACAACTATGCATGATTTCATTATTATATGGGTAGGACCAATATATCCATCCAGTGCCTTAGGAAATGATATATATTTAATAAGATATACTATGATGGTCTTGGGAGTGAACGATGATTACCAAGATGGTATGAGTAGTGGAATCCTGCTAATAAGATGGCCATGTGAGTGAACCACTACATAAAAGAGGGTATGGGGATTGAATCCATAAAACTAAGATGGTCATGGTATAAATATCTTGAATACTATGGAAATTATATTATACGCTTATGTACATTCCATTATTCCCTGTTTTTTCCTATGTTATGCCTTTGTGGATTATGTTTTTCTTTCCTTATGATTAATGTATAATTAACATTCAATCATTATTACATTATTTATTTATATGTTATATAATATGTATGGTATTCTATTTTAATGTTATTATCAAATTATTATACACTTATGCTCATTTTAATGTTTAAATGATTCAAATTATTACATTTGCTAGCATTCTAAGATCAACCCTTTTATTTATTTCCCACCTTGTTATGAATTATATATTATGTTTGATGTTTCTAAGTAGTTTTATTATCAAGAAGAACCTTGTGGGAGATAATTTAGCACAACCAAGTGTTATTTTTTATGATTCAATGTTTCTAAGATCACTAGACTAGTATGGTTGTTGGGTTTTTGATTGTACAATGATTTAAGTATTCCAAAAATGTTATCTAATGTTAATTTATGTTAAGACAGGGTCATTATTGTTGGTATTAGGTTAAAATATCAGTCATCATTTCGAAACTAGGATGATAAATAAATAATGACAACCCTAAGAGTATTTATATGTATATGTATATCAATGTATATAAGGATAAGTATATGGATGGGAAAATGTTTGGGAATATGTCCTGGGATTTTGTAAAGGATATAGTGAATGGTTTCCTAGAAATAAATTGTTCTCTAGATACTAATATATGATGTGGACCTGTAACATATATACCTTGGAGTGAAAAATCCAATAAAAGGATCCATGCCTATCTTGGGGTAATCTGGTACATTACAATGAGCTTATTGCACACCTAGTTTGAAACTCCAAGGGTATATTCTTGGAAAATTCATCAACTCCTCATAAACCATTATGAAGGATTAAAATATAATTTTTCCATTAATAACATAGGATACACATAATGTTCCATAGATTATGGATGGTGTCATAATTTAGACATCCTATTAGTGAATTTTTATGATTATGTGGTTCTTCATTATGATAATTGTTTTTTACTCTATGTTTTTTGATTTAGTCAATAAATGGATCCTGAAGGAATCGAATTAATGATTGAGATGTAAAATTCATCAAATATCTTATTTAGTAGAAAAATTATAAGGAAAATTAAATGTGAAACTTTGTTTCTATGCTCACACAACATTAACAAGCTATGAACCATGGTAGAATTCCAAACGATCAATGGAGGGAACAAGATTATATTGATTATTTTATGTGGAAACACCCACCTATTTTCAGTGGGTATTCGGATCCACTTTTTTCAAAAAAAGGATCAGTACCACTAAAATGATATTCCCCATTATTCAGTGTTCAGATCATGAGAATGTAGTTATAGATTTTTATATGTTATAAGGATACATAGATCTGTAGTGGACTCTAATAATGAATATGAGGGAGAAAGATGAGATTGAATCTGTGGATTTCGATGAGTTCAATAACTTATTTTTTAATACGTAATTTCCTTGAATTATTTGTACCAAGATAGAGAATTAGTTCCATGAATTTAACCAATTGTATGATTTGTCTATTGGTACTGAGAAAGCTAATTTCACAAGACTTGCAAGGCATGATTCATGAATTATCATCCAACATGAAATTAAATTTGATAGGTTCGTTAGTGGATTAATTCCATGTGTCGGAAGGGTGATAGAAAAAAGTGAATTTAGTATCTATGAATAGATTGTTTTTTGTGAAATCATGGTTTAAATGGAGGTGTGATTCATGCATCCATATCATTCTTTTGACTAGAAGTGTAAGATGGTTTTAACATATAATCTAAAAATCATGAAGAAAAGACGATAAACTTTCATTTATGTTATAATTGTGAAAAGAAGAGTGAAGGGAAAAGGGGTCTAATAAATTTTTTATGTGCAAAAAGGAAGGGCACATTGAAACTGATTACCAATGTGATGGGAAGAAGTACGCTAATGGTTCTAATGGAAAGAAATTTGTGAAAAATCATCCTCATAAACTACAATCCTAAAAGTGTATGGAGACTATGAATTATTCTAACAAGTGCCAAAATTCATGTCCTTGTGATGATGATCAATTCCATCTAGCTTTTAATCCAAGGAAAAATAGTAAATATCATGAAATTTTTATTTCTGATGGGGGTTTCGATAAAGACGTGGTGAAAGGTACACTTGACATCCACTCAAGAACAACTAATGTATTATTTTATACTATATCTATGAACTATTTCATATCTAATAATTTTTTTAAGGGTGTTAAGATTCATATATTTTTTTTGGAGGAACTAGTAGTACAAATACATAATGGTATGATGATTGTATCTCATATATGTGATTGTTATCCTGTTGAAGTTTTTGAGAATGTTCTTCCAGGAAATCTTTTCACTCTTCCTTTTTTTAAATATGATGTCATATTAATAATGGATTGGATTTGTCTGCATAAATCCCATATCAATGTCTGTTTCATAGAAGTTACTTTTGATAATAAAGTCCCTCCTATGATCATCCATCAATGTGACAATAATCATGAATATATTATGAATATTTCATCTAGTGTATGAGTCATCATTCCCATTCAAAAGTGTTTTTTATCTAAAATGGTTGTTATTAAAAAAAATACTAATAAACATATCATTCGGTATTTTTTAAATGTCATTCTAGAATAGTTTTCTATCCCTCCATCAAAACATGAAGTTGAGTTCTCAATAGATCTCGTACTGTGTTCCACACCAATTTCAATGACTACTTATAGAATGGTCCTGATTAAATTTCTGATATTGAAGATGAAATTCAATGAAAACCTTGTCAAAGGATTAATTTGGCCATGTGTTTCACCATGGGGTGCACCAGTTCTTTTTATGAAAAATAATGAGGGATCAATGTGACTCTCTATTGATTAGGGAGAGTTTGACATGATCACAATGAAGAGAATTTTTCCTATTCCCCATATTGATTATTTGATTGATCAACAATGTAGATCTTAATACTTTTCCAATATATTCCATTTTTCTGGATATCATCAATTGAGGGTCAATAAGGAGGATATAACCTATATGACATTCTGTATAAGGTATGGTCACTATGAATATATATTAATTACTTTTTGTATTACTGATTCCTCATCTATATTCGTGGATTAATTGGATAGATTATTTTGAGATTACATTGATATGTTTTTGGTAGTCTTTATAGATGATATTTTTATCTATTAAATGAAAAAAGAGGAACATAAAGATCACATGAGAATGGTATTAAAACCTATGTATGAAAATTATATATGAAAAAATTATAAATTGTGAATTTTGGCGACAAATGTTTCATTTTTTGGTCCCATAATCTCAAGAGATGGTATAACATTAATTTCATAAAACATTAACGGTATTAAAAGTTCTCATAGAACAACCATAGTGACTGATATCCATAGAATATTAGGTTTAGAAGTATATTATCTACAGTTTGTGGAGAATCTATCATGACTCAATAATCCTATGATCATGTTAACTCGAATGGAGGCCATGTTGCTCTGGACATATGAATGTGAGGAAAATATCAAAGAACAAAAGAAAAGGTTTGTAAGAAAACCTATTCATACATTACCATGTAGTGGAGAAGGTTTTTTAATCAATAATGATGCATCCAATAAGGGATTGTGATGTGTTCCTTTGAAGAATATCTAGGTTATAACCTATACCTCACTATAGATGATTATTCATGAGAAACAATTTCTTATCTCATGATCTAGGGTTAGTAGCTTTAATTTTTTCAATTAAGAAATAAGGTAATTATATTAATTGAGAAAATATGATATATATAATGAACATAAATGTATGAAATTTATATGCAAATAGAAGTTTAACATGCATTAGAGATGGTGGTCGGAGTTGATAAAAGATTATGACTTCTTAATAAATTACCACCTTGGGAAAGTGAATATGGTGGCCAATTCATGATGTTTAAAGGATCATGTTATCTTATCAAGGGTGAGGATTAAAAAATCCAATATTTCAAGATTTTCAAAGGATGGATCAAGAATTTGAGAATAAAGGGGTGAATGTTATATTTATCATATAAATGTTCAACCATCTATCAATGTTATTATTAAGGAGGCACATATGGATGTTGTTGAGCTATAAAAAATTGTTAGAAATATTCATGAGTTATCCTTGAACATGATAGAATGATATAGACCTGTAACCGGGTGTGTGTTCTATCCATACTATATTTAAAAAATGATCTATTAGAGGAAGCTCACATTTCTTCGTTCTCTACTCATCCTGGATGTAAAATGATATATAAAGATTTGAAATAATATTTCATGTGGGATGAAATAAAGAGAGATATAACTGATGTTTTATCTCAATGTGTGCTATGGTAGAAAGATAATGCTAAAAGGCATATTTTTAAAGTTATTTTTCATCCATTTCACATACCAGAATGGAATTTGGAGAACATCAATATGGATTTTTCTATTAGACTACCCAATACCACTAAGGGGTTTAATTCTATATGGGTGGTAGTAGATCACCATAAAAATTTAATTAACATCAATTCTATCAGATAAGTCATCTCTCTAGATCATATTTCTAAAATATACATTACTGTAGTTGTATAGATCCATTGGGTACCACATCCCATTGTATCAGATCAGGATCTGATGTTTTCCAAAAAAAATGGAAAAATATCAAGCATAATCAGTATAAATTATTTAGCTTATCCCATTTTATCATTATCATATGGATGGTCTATGTGAACGAATAATTCAAAACCTATTGGATATGGTATGTTCTTTTTCGTTAGATTTAAAAGGTGGTTGGGGTCAAAATATTCCTCTATTTGAGGTTTATTACAAAAACAGCTTTCACTAAACCATTCAGATGGCACATTATGGATTCATCTATGAAAATAAATTTAGAGCTCCAACATGTTGGGATGATGTTGGAGAAAGAAAGCTGGTGGGACTATATATCACAAAAAAATGGTAAAGAAAGTTAGAGCCATTCAGAAGCATATCAAAACAGCTCAATGTCAGTAGAAAATTCATTCTTATTACCATCATCATGATCTCGAATTTGATGATGGATAAAAGGTGATTCTACGAATATAACCCTAAAATAGATTTATAAGGTTTATAATGAAAGGGAAAATAAGACCTAGGTATATCGTTCCCAATTAAATTCTTGATCGTATCGAGATGGTATAATATCACATAAAACATCATCCAAATCTCTCTCAAGTCCCAGATGTGTTCAATATATCTCTCCAAATGATTTATATAACTGAAACTTCATATGCACTAAACTCAGAGGTCATACCAATGGAGCAGGTTCATTCTTATGAGGATCAATATGTTGAAATTTTAGAAAAATCAATGATTGTTTTACAAAATGAGACCACTCCCCATGTCAATGTTTTTTTGAGAAATAAATTCTTAGGGGAAGCTATGTTGATCTTTTGGATATGATGAACTAGATTTCTCTTCATTTCTTTTAGCTGAGTAACGAATTTCAAGGGTGAAATTCATTTTAAGGAGTGTTGAATGTAACACCTCGTGTTTACATGAACTTGTTTTCAAATAAATTAAAATTTAATTTATGTATTTCAATTCACTAACACAAACATTAATTGCACATGGAACCAACATGGATTATATTTCATGAAACCATGATTTGGCATATGTTTCACACAACACTGTTTTGGCGTACGATACACGAAACATATCCTTATTTATTATTATCTAAATGAGATAATTATAACATATCCATTAAACATAGTTATATGAATCATAATATATACATTTAAAATATTTTTAATAATTGTTTTATATAAGCATATCTTATGGATAACAAGACATATAATTCTTGATAAAGTCCTTCTATGTTTATAAATATAATTTTTTTGAATGAACCACTTTTGATGTCCCTATAATAAAATTTATTTCAGACACTAATGTAAATTTTATTTGATGAAAAAAAATTAATTTTTTAATTCAGAATATCAAAATTATCTTAGGTTTATTGTTAGGTATTTTTATGAAAAGGTTTAATTTTTTACGGATAGTTAAACTTTTTTACATATTAATTCAAAACCCTGTTTTCATATAATTTATTTATACAGTAATATTGTAATTTATTTATTTTTAAATAATTTTTAGATTAATGTTTTTTATTAAATCATAATTTATTCATTAGAATCAATTACAAATTGAAATTACATATAAAATCATTTTAAACTTTGGAATGTTTCACTTTAAAAACACACTTTTTTGTTTTGTCTACAGAATTAATTTTAAATATAATTTTTAAAAAATGGTTAATTTTATTTGATAAAATTGATTCTATATTTGTAATAAAAATTTTCAAATTTTAATGGTTGGTCAATTTCATTTTTACATATAAAAAGTTACCATGGTCAAAAAATTATTTACCATAGTAATAGTAAAATTTTGACAAAGTTTAAAATTAAAAGTAAAAATATTTGTATACCTAAAAAATAAAAATTTAAATAGTGGTTAAGGTGTGGATAAAACATAAAAGTCTTATAATATATTAATTCTAAAAAAATTTCTGGAAATTGAATTCCAACCCTATATAGAAATCATTTAATTTTAAAAATCAAATAAATTAATCACATGAGCCCACGTCTCCTAAAAATTAATTACAAATGTTACCTCCGCATTTCAATTGAGAAATCCTTTAATCTGATGAAATATTTCTCAAAACATCTCCAAATCACTTTTCCTATTTCCATGTACTGTTGGTCTCTCCCAATGTTCAAATCCAAGGCCCTCAAGTGTATTTCAAAGAGAGGATATTCAAGAGGTAATATTCTGAAAGTACATCTCTAAATTTATATTCATTTTCTACATTCTCCTCACCTACTAAATCCATAAATGTGAGATAACTACAAAATCATGTATATACTATAGTTATATATTTCTAATTTAATATCTCATATCCATTTCATTTCTCACCTCCTCTTATTAGATGAAATGAAATTTTTGTCCATGTTATGCTGGTTAAAGGCCTCCGTGATTAATGTTTTTATTCATTTTCCATTACCGCCTTCAGTACTAGAATTAATTTTTTTTCTTGTCACAAAATATTTTAATATGTATATTATAACATATTTAATATTATATAGTTGTTATAATAATCATACATTCATTCCTTTAAAATTTTGGTTATACGATAACTTTGTTTGGGGACATGTGGACTACTGCCTCAACCAAATAATGTGATTATTTCAAGCATCACAAGAAATTTATTAAAGATTTCATATAAAACATATATGATATCAATGAAATATTAATTCTACATTACTCGTATTATAAATATACAAGTCATTTACTTTTTTTATTTTCATATGACAATTATAAATAAGTAGCGTTCATATGTACAAACAATATATCATCTCCTTGAACATTATATTCCCATTGATACATCTATATTATATAGATTATTATAATAAAAACACTAAAAATAACATATTTTAAAATATTTTTTTTAAATTGTAGAAATCATGATAAAATTATAAGCACTGATGATATACAAAACTAATACACTTGTAAAGAATAAAGAAAATATTACCCAATTTCCTTAATTTTAAATTATTAAAGCGCATATAATATAAATTATTAATCAAACAATATATTTCGTTATATATTGGAATATGGTTCTCTTTTTCACATATAATAAATATATATTTATGTTTCAGGAGGCTTGTATGGGTATCAATATATTCAAGACCTATGGTAAGGAAATTATATCTCACTCTTTATTGATGTGAGATAAATGCCTTAATCACCGCTCATTTGTTCGGTGGGGTGTATATACGACCCATTAATTTATTTTAGGATTCCTATACTTATATATATATTCATAGCCATTATATTATGTTTATTTAATATAATTAATGATCAAATATGGTTTTTAATATACTCTTATATGATTTCCAGGAAAATAGTTTTGAAATGGTTTACAAGCATCCTTATATATTTGAATGAAAAGGGTTAAAATTATTATAATGATTAAATTATTAGTTTTCAAGTATATTTATAATAAACTATTTCTCAATAATTTTTATATTTTAAAAATGTGTTTTCAAAGAACACAAATATCTTCTTTAATAAATGGTTTAAAAGTTAAATAAAAATTCTATCCCATCAATGACAACATCTCTTGGTGTAACTCATTAATTTCATGGAAGTGATCAAATGGATAAATTGATGATCCGTATATTAATCTTTTATTATTGGTTACCTATTTCTATTTCTTGGGTTTTATGTTTTTGAAATCCATTCATCTATTGCGGATTATGTTTTTGGAGAAAGGATTATATGCTTCTAAATTTTTCTGTGGGTTATGATATGAATAAATTTTTATCATAACCATTTCATTTCATGGGTTATGATATGTTTTTTTTATTTTGTGGTACTAGTATGTATGATTTCATTAAAAGACTGGTGGGACCTATAACTCTATCTAATGCATTGGGTAAAGATGTATATCTTATGAGATAATATGGTATTAGGAGTGAACTATGATTACCCAGTTGGTTGGAGGAGTTTACTAGTTCTAATAATGTGGCAATGGTAGTTATTCATGAATACCAAGATGGTATGTGGAGTTAACCAATGCTACAAAGTTGGTCGTGGAAAAAATGTCTTGGAAACTATGAAAATAATATTATACGCTTACGTGATTGCTATAATTCCAAGTTATATTCCTTTGATATGACATTGGGAATAATATTCATTATTTCCTTGTGATTCATGTCTGATGAGTGATCAATTTTAATGCCATGATTTTTTTTATCTTTGATACGTATGGTTTGGTATTTTATTATTATGATCATGTTCTAATACCCCTATGACCAGGCTTATGTTTCATGTTTCCATAGATTTACCTTACAAGACATCTCAGCTCACCTCTTTTTATGCTTCCATTCCCACCAGGTTATGAAATTACCATTTATGTTTTATGTGTCTAAATGGGTGATATTTATGTTGAACCTAGTGGGAGATAATTTTTCCCACCTATGTATCAGTCATTATCTCTCTATGTTTCCAAAGGCACTAGAATACAACAGTCTTTGTGCTTTTTATTGTATAATGTTTTACGTATTCCGGATAAGTGGTGGAATGTTAATGTATTTTAATACTGGGTCATTATACTATCATACTATATTATCATAGAACATAGGTTGATTCATGATGCATCATAGAACATGGGATATCCCCTACCAAACCGTGGAGTAGTACAAATAGGTGGTGAGAGAAGCATCACTTTAAACTCAAGAATGTTTTCGGAAACTCTTCCAACCACAGGGATATAACACACTTCATTGTTATAAAAATAAGAGGTGAATAATGGTGTGATTGGTATTGTATAAAATTTCACTAATATCCATCCGTCCCTAATAAGCTTCATATATCAAACACATTCACTAGATTCTATCATGAAACCTGAAAAATAACATTATATGGGTCTATAATGACTCCATGTTCTCAGATAATATAACCCAATATGTGAAATTTTTCGATCTAAATGATTTACCTAACACACATGGAAGAAGTCATATTCTCTCTCAGTGAAATTAGAAAAATATCACGGTGATTATCATTGTGATTATGAGTGTGATAATACACAAATATGTCATCCACAAAGATAATGACAAAAGAATTCAGATTGGGGTGGAAGATCATATTCAACAGAGATATAAAAACAACGGGCTCGTTCATGAGACCAAACTAAATAATGAAGTACTCATACAGTCCATACCTTCTAAGGATAACTTTATGCACTATATTTGATGGCATAAACCGCATATGATAATTTTTTTTATCATGTTTTGATCTTAGATATAACCCCATATCCTTAGAGATGATCAAACAAATAATCTATTTGAGGTATTGGATAACGGTTCATGACTGTAGGTTGGGTCAACAATCTATAATCCACACATTGACGAAGGGTTCCATCCACCTTCTCTGTTAATGGAATGTGCTAATGAAAAGAGGAATTTATATGACATATCGAAAAATTGGAATCTAGATCCTCTAACTATCTCTTGATCACCATGAGATCATTATGTTTTATGATGTATTGTGGAATTGAAAGTTGATCTACTCTTAGAATGTGCTTAATTATAATATCTACCTCTCTCTATGGAGGAAATCTAGATAAGCCATCCGGAAAGATGTGGAGAAAAATATCATCTATTGGATGAAATTTATCCCGATGCAAAACCTGATCCTCCATGAATATATTGGAAATCTAGGATATTAGACCACATTTACAAAGATACTTTGGTCCATCTCTAATATCTGATACATTCCACTCAACCTTTTGTAGTGAACAGTTTCCCTCTGGTGAGACAAAATGATATCCTTCAGTGTTAGCAGTCTACAAAGTCATGATACAAAATGAACCAATATGTTCTAAGGATGATATTGATTATGGAATTTTTTATGACTTTGTAGACTTCTAACACTGAAGGATATGGCCCATACTCATAATCATTTATATTATCCCATAGATGAATTTTTAATTAATGGATTGATATTATAAATTACTCATTCCATCCCACGAGTCACCATAAAAGCTCAAGAAGAAATCACTCAAAGACAAACTAAAAAGCTACAAAGTAATATATAAAAATAATGTCTCATTCAATAGCCACAATAGTATCATGAAATGCCATGATGTGAAATTAACCTATATAGCATGGAAGTATTCAAGACTTAGGATATTTTGGTGCATGTGAAGATGCTTGTAAAACTTATCATTTCCCTCATGTAATTTTCCAATGATGAAATATGATCATCAATAATAATATCAATAAATAACACCACATATCTTGTGAGACACCCATTGATGATATAATATCAATAATAATTTGGAAAAAGCATAAGAACAATAAAAATTAAGGCAACTTGATTTTTACCTTGAACATGCCTTTTTGATTCCCAAGATTGAATTTTAACCATGTTTCATGAATTCCTAATCTCTGAACAATTATCACTAAATAGTAAATTAAAAAAATAACCCCTTTCTATACTTGTTTTTACCATCCATGGTCCAGATGCTACATAGTGGTGACTTGAGCCCAGTTGGCCAGTTGGCCTTAAGATCATCTCACCAAATGTCAGAGGATGGTGACTATCATCGATGGTGTATGGTGTGTTCATGGGGAGACTATGCCCTCAATACTAGAGTGTATCACAATTCATTATGTATAAAAAATATCTAATATGTAGTGGATGAAATATATGTAAATAGAAGCAACAACAATAGAAGACTAATGTAATAATAATGGGAAATACTGATCAAAATATAAAACCAATGATGATATATTTGATGTCAATAGAATTTATTATTTCATGTTAAATAATAATCATAATAGAATACAAAACAAAATTATAAAAAATAAATAACAGAAGGGTCCAATAATCCTATGATCTAACTCAGTCATCTGCTACAATCTCCTTCATATGAGAACAATCAATCTTGTTTCTAGAGTGAAACACTTCTTTTTTCAACACCTGCACATGTATAGTCTACCTGGGTACCAAAAGGATAAACAATTAGGTTTTGATATAAATCATTATTGGCCACCACCATTGGTTTCTTTAACTTATTATCCATTCAATATAAACTGAAACAGTGTTACTTCATACATATATAAACTTAAAGAAGAATAGTAATGTAAATACCAAAGTACCTACCTCATCCCTCGGTTGGTGTCCAATATTGTAACCAGTTATATTATTAATTATACTTTAGTTTATATATTTATGTCACGTGAGGTATATCCAAAACATACATCAACTCTTGATTGTAATAGTGATGGTCCCATGTTGTAACAAGGAAACCTAAAATGGTAATAATAATAAAATGGTTCTATGTTAGTAACCTAAGAAACCAAGACTTTAATGAGTCACAAATATAGTAGTAACTGAAACATGGATAAAGGGTTAATAGTGTAACACAAGATTATCATCCATATAAATCCACAATATAATAATCTAATTGATTCTATGGAATATATCCAAGGTAAAATAGGATATGATATGGCTAGGCCTAAATAAATGATAAATCTACTTCTTTTCTATAGAATCCATTTTGGATCCAAGGATTGGATCCAAAGAATCCTATATTAGTAACTAAGGGATCCTATAGAGTCATACTGAGAATCCATTAATAGATGAAATTCAAGTTCCATGGTCGGCCTCAATCAAGGCAATTGGTATCCTTGAATTGGAATGGCATCCTCGAGTTCCCATGTACCTCCCTTTGGAATCAATGTCCTGTTCAAGTAAAACCACTATCATAAATACATCACGGTCCAAATTCATATATTAATATTTAATATAAATTTGGTTCATTTAATTAGTTTTTCCACGTGAAGTTCATTCCATTTAATTTTTTTTTGGGTTTTTGGCATTTTGTTTCATTATTTTAACAATGTTTTGGGATATGGAAACATTTATTTCATTTCAAATTTAATTACTTGTTTCTATCCATTAGTATTAATAACATGATATAGTTGTGATAATGATGGGAAACCACATTAATTACATTAATATAATATATTCCCTGTAATATTTATAACCTAGAAATTCCAATTTACCATTTTAAATTTATTTAAAAGGATCAAGAAATTTCCAAAGGTGGGTATGTGTATAACACACATGGGAATTTCCATGGTCAATTCAAAATTCAATGGTAATATAATATAAAAATTATTACCCTAAATTTAGCACCCTAAAACAAATACGAATGGTGGATCAATGGTTTTAAAACAATAAAATCCCAAATATGGTACCACACCCTACATGGGGTTTTTGGAGTTGTTGACGTAAGCACCAACTATGAATTTTATTTATGGAGAGGGTCTTAGTTCACTACCCTAACAAGATTAAGATGTACATATAAATTCATGAAATGAGATCCAATGAAATTTGTTCTATGACAGAATAATTTTTTAAATGATGGAATTTTAAGAATGTGTTTTTGACCACCTACCTTAGGCTCATATTACTCTCATCATCTAGTATCAGCCATTAATTTGGATTGCATTGGAGAGGATCTGAGGAATGGTTCAATGACCTATAATTGGGGATTATGATCCTGAATCAAAATTGATTCATATATATGGTAAAGTACTATTCATGATTAAAAATGAATTATGGACCTACCGCTATAGATCTAACGATACGAACGATGGTCGATTCCGACTCTAGATTGACGAATGATATAAACCCCTTATTTTTCCTTGATGTAGGATTTAAAAGTGGGAGAGGTAATTATTATAAATCCTATAATTTAAGGGGGAATGAAATTTTTAATTAAAACATGAATTAAGAGAAAATCATTATTTCACACAAAACATACTCTTCGCATGGTTTGGTTGCAATGATTGGCCAAACCATGTTAAAATTGTGCATAAGCAGCTATGGGGAGAAGAATATATAGGATTACATTGCATGGTTAGTGAAACCATGTCCCAGCCATTCCAAACAACTATGTTAAAATTAAAGACACTCCCATGGTTGTGCAACCCAACTCGCACGGTTAGATCAAACCATGTGCCTGATTACAGCCCTCTATCCAACCTTGTACGATTTTAAAATACCATGTGGCCAACCTCGAAGGATTTAATCTAACCATTTGACATTACTTTTTATACCAAAATGATGGGCTATGATCTCTAAACAATCCCCAGCCATCCCTGAGACATTTAATAACTCACAAGGCATCCGTATTACGTCCAGAAAAGAAAAAATGACAAAAATTTAAAGGATCCATACATTTGTGAAACATGGGTTTTTATAGTTCAACCTAGATTACATTAAGGCGTGTTCTATCATATATCTTAACCAACTACCTTAAATTTAGTTGGCAAATAAATCCTTCATAATTTTCCATAAAGGTAATATTATAAATAAAATCATCCCCATCTGGTGTATCTAGCTTGGTGTGAAGTATTAGTCTCACTTATCATGCACTAGAATGAATATTGAGTTGAAACTCCACCATTTTTTTATTTTGGATTCCCCAAGGATCATTTGATCAATAAAAAATACAGTACCTAGATTGTGACTTAATTCCTATGAAACTACACAATAACTACATTAAAAAATCTTAATGACGTTGTCTGATACTTTAATAGGTACTAGAGACATTCTGATACATGTTTCACTAAATTTATTATCTCAAATTCCTAAACATGTCTACACTAATCCTAAAAAATAATTAAACCGTTTATCGAAACCCACTAAACCTTCATAGACATTCTCTCAGGGGTTTAGTGATAAAATCACTATCATTAAACACTATCATAGATAAAACATTACATGAACATATCAATATATTATGATAGTATCCTAATATTAAAATTACACCTCAAAAATTATCTGAAAATTCTATGAATTTTTTTTACTATCATTGTGGATAAACTAAATATGAAATTTAATTTACAATTCTTATTGATATTCTTCTATAATAAATTCATCATAGACTGCCTTTTTTAAATCTCATACATAATACTCGTCTTAAAAACATTGGTAGTGGAAATATAAGATATGTGTGATCTCATATTCATATTAAGATAATCATTATCAACATTTCATCAATGCATAGATCCTAATAATATATGGAAACAAACACACCTCTCAAATATGTTATGGAAAAAAATATAGAGAAATAAGAGTTTTTCATTTTTCAATACATGGGGGAATGCTAATTAAAATCAAAACAAATATACCAAGGATAATATATATGAAATAAAATTTCATTAGGCATGACTAAAGGAGCATAACTATAGGTATGAGATTGAGTAATAATAGTTTTGGATAAGAAAAATCAAACACATCATTTTTCAAGGTTACGAAAAAGACATTCATCCAATAGAATTCATGGGATAATCACACATATACCTCCAAAGTCTATGGGTAATCATTTTATACATCATTGAGATTTATATATTCCACCTGTATACACTCTAACATGGGATATACCCTCCCATGTACCCATTGTCTTGGGATAATTCAACCAGTGTACACTTTTACATGAGATAAATAATCTCATGTATGATTTGGATTGGGGTTAATCATCCTATGTGACCTTTCAAATATGATAAATTCTCTATTATATCCTTTTTCATAGGATTAATCCTATATTGTACACTTTGGATTGGGAAAAATTTTCATATGTACCCTTTGGCTTGGGATAAATCATTATATATACAATTTTACCTCAAGAGATATAAAAATATTCATTTCATTGAAGGGATATATAATTCCACACCAATAAATGACCAATACAAATTTTTAAAACATGAAACTGTAATTTATTACATCTATAAGAACTCCTTCAATGAAAAATTGGTTTATACCTTTTCTTAGTTGTATCACAATAATATTACTAAATAATGTGAATGTTAATACTCAAATAAAATCACCCTAAATATTATTTCATAAAACAATTTAGAGGGTGAGTCATGAAAAATAATTTCTATAAAAGTATATCATTAAATGATAAATATAAACTCGTATTGAAATCAATTTTTTTTTAATAAAGTAATTATATTTAGTTTAAAAGAATATGATATGATCATTATGAAAAGTTATTTTACATGAAAAGATGATGTGTTTTTTGGAAATTATTTAATTTTAGTTGTAGTGTTAAAAAGTGGATCTTTTAAGGGACCTAAAGGTTTTTAAATGATATATATTGTGGAATAAAAAATATTTATTTTAAAACTATTGAAAACCTATTTATAATAAGTATATAACCTTTCCTGAACACACACATAACAAAAATATTAAAAAATATTTTTTAGAATTTGATAAGTGATAGTTTATTCCCACATGAGATAACACATAATTTTGGTTCCAAATATAATGAAGAATTTTAGTGGGTTGAAAATGAAGAAAAATAAAGGGAACCCATCATTAAATTGGAAGATAGTTATTCCAAATAATTATATACTTTTTATCTAGAAGAAATATATTGAAAAATAATATTTAAATTAATCATTACATTTCACCCATATAAAAATAAAAGGTACCATGAAATAAAATAATAGGGTGGATGAAACCAAGCACTTAAGAAGAAAGATCGAGAAGATGCATCAAAATACAATGAATTTAGTTGAGCTAAAAAATCCCAAACAACTGTATTATATTTTGATTCCAAGGATTGTTAAAGAAACAAAGATATATATCTCTTCAAACACCAATAATTACATTAATGTGGTTGAATAAATCCACTAATAAGTAATCAATCCTTCTCAAAGATATCATGGCACACAATAAGAAATAACTAGCATGTGATTAATTTTGAGACAATGAATCCACTAACATGTATTCCTACTTACTCGAATTCTCTATACCATTATATATAAAAACATAACTCTCTTAATCACTTTTTATAGATCCTAATTCATATATTAGCCATTTTTTTAAATATTATTATATAAACATGTATTAACTAATTTTAAGTATTTTTGATATTAAATGCATGTAATATTAATTTATTTAAACTAGATAACTAAAAATGAATTTATTGTTCTTTTTATGAAAGCTTTCATCATTCATGAATTAATCAAGATATAATTTGTCATTTTTTTCAATTATTCCAGACATTTTATTTGATAAGGTGAAATACATTGGTATGGTTCGTGGGAAATGTAGTTATAATGAATTAGTTACAATATGTTTATTGATCAAGAAGTTATGCACTAATATAAATATTAATGAATAATAAAACCATAAAATGGACATTTGAGTAAGGAAATATTTTTATATAATTTCAATAAAATATGTAGATAAGATTTTAATTTCATAAATAAATTTTTACTCCATTAGATTATATATTAGCCACATTAGTGTAGGGTGGTAATGGCCATCGGTATTCACTATTCAAGAAGGTGTTAATCAATGAAACACACCATTAACTATTCCATTTATCAATGAATTAAATAGAATATAGGTATATGGAATATTATAAATTTAGAAAAATAATTTTGAAATTGTTCTGAAAAATACCTCTAGGTAACATTGCATATTTTTTGGGTTAATTATGTTTGTTGACAAAGCAGGTATCCATAGTGAATTGTCATGTTCTAGAGATATTGTTGACAATCCAAGTTAACAATGATCCATGACAAAGGAATGGACGATTTGGAGGCGGTACAATAGAGCAGTACAAGGTGGCACTGTTTCGCAGTGTTAGCCAAATTTTTGGGGTCCAAAATTTGTGGTTTATTGAGCACCGCAAAAGTGGATATCCATAAAGATCATATTTAAATATGGAAATGGCATGTGTTTCGCAAATATAGGCTTTATGGATTAAATTTCGTGAATACATAAAGAATGTTGACAATGTTATTCATTATTAAGTCAATCATCGCGAACTGCAGAGGTTGAAGCGCATCACGACGTTGAAGGGCCTTGTAAGGGAGCTTCGCGGTGAAGGCATGAAGGGATTGACGGTGACGCTCTGAGATTATGTCAATCTCCGTGATCAGAAAATTTCCGTGGTGCTTCAAGAGATTGCGAGAATTTTGGAAGAAACTTCGAAGCGTCACTATTTGTGTTGACGTGGCATTGACTTCACACTGAAGGATCGAGGGTCGGTGGAATCACCTATAAAGAATGGTCGACCCCCTCGAGAGAAGTAGGTATTTTTTGATGAAAATATTTTTCTCTCAGTTCACGAAGGTGATTCGCGAAGGTAGTGTTTTTCGCGAAGTAGAGGTGCTTCGTGGCAGCTAATCTAGCTCCGTGAAGGAAGTGAGCATGACGAGGCCGCGTTCTCCATGGAGTGTGCTTCGCAAAGCGACAGGAGCTTCATGATGTCCAAAGCTTTGCAAAGCCACGAGCTTGACGAAAAGGCAGTAGCTTTGTAAATGCTTGTTTGAGATTTTCGAAATTGGGAGCCTCGCAATGTAGGGTACATTGCGAAGGTATTTCCAAAGGAATTGCTCAGTGTTTAGCGGCAAAGGGGTATTCATCAGTGGTTGAACATTGAACTTAAATAGAGAATCTATCAAAAGTCAAGGATTCATTATTTAATGAAAATGTAGAGTCCTACAGGTCGATAAATTTTGAGTGGATCTTAAAAATAATTAGTGAGATCACTTAATTTGAGAGAGTAGTGAGTTCTCAAATTGTGAGTGTTTTTAAACCAAGAGAGACAGTGAGTCCGCTTTGAACTTCTAAACAGCAATGCGCTTATAGTAGAATTGGTACATCGGCACACTGCTGATGTATGGTCTTTGGATGTTGCCCAGTGAGGGTGAACCAAGTAAAAATCGATGTGTCTTGTGCATGCTTTATGTTTTTTCATACTCTTCATCGGGAAGGAGAGAGAAGAGGGTTTTGTCTTATAGTAAAACAATATCAATAGGGTCAGTTGTTTTAATCTGTCATACCCTGATTCACCCCCCCCCCGCTTAGGGTATCTAGCCTAGTGGACCAAACAGAGATTATTAGAAAATTAAGTACTCTAATCAAATGATTTTACAAACCCTTTTTTTGTGTGATGAAAAATGGAAGATTTCATCTTAAGGATGTGGAAGTCTACACAAATGCATAAATGATTTTATTTTAAATTCCAATGTTCATGGGAAGGAATAAATAATTATTGATGTGTTAATATTACAATAATTAAGTCTAATAATGATACATATTCATTATATTACTCTGTTGGGGATATGTTTGCAAGTGAAAATTTAAAAATAGTATGTTATAGATTACATAGTACTAACATTTCAATCTTGAGGTTTATCTTCACTGTGTCATTAGAAATGAAAGGATAAGATTAACTAATAGACAGTATAGGTAAATTAACATGAGAAATATTTCATGGAGAAGAATAATTAATTTATTTTAGGATAATTTTAAAATTAAATATGGTGACCATAATGCATGTAATTCTTCCACTTCTATAATTGGAAACATGGATCTTTTGTGAGTATATATTAGGTTTCAAAAATGGAAATACATTGTTGTGAGGAAAATGGATTCAAAATTATGAAATAGTATATAATGGGGTGATATAAGTTTTGTAAATCCTCCACCACACATTTTGACATATTTTTTAAACATACTACTTCCCTTTTTAAAACATTGATTTTTTTTAAAATTTAACAACTTTTTTTGCATGTAATTAATTTTTCCATAATAGTTTATATTTCATTAAAAATATATTTTAACCATTATAAAAAATACTTATCATATAAAGATAATTTTTTCATCCATTTTTTTAATTATATTTTTAAATAAGATTAAATTATCCTTTAAATTGTAACTTTTTATATATTAAAAATTGTTCTGTAGATAAATGTTGTGTTTATCATTATGTGTTATCAATCATATTTTGTATTTGTTACAATCTAAAAGAATGAAAATTCATTTTTATAAATATATAAAAAACCTCAATTAAAATATATTAAATATATCAATTTTTATACAATATTTTGACAATATCAAAAAAATAATTCATTGAGAATAACCCTTTCATTATTATCATGGTCATTAAATTCATTCTTCGTAATGTTATTTTTAGGAAGAAAAACTAATTTGATATTATGAAATAAAAGTGTCATTTTTCAAAATTATGAATCCCATTTTTAATATTTATCTTTTATAATTTATCGAAATATGTTTTTATATAATATAATACAAAAAATAAGTAAAATATTACATAAGTTTTAATGAAATAAACACATGACTTAGAAAAATACCGTAGTTTTTTTAAATTGTTTCTTTTAAAATATAAATATTTCTACATTATAAAAAATTGTTTCAATATTTTGTCATTATTGTATAATGATAATGTCATAAAAGTGACAGTTTTAGAAAAAACTATATTTTCTCACAGTTCACCAAAAAATTAATTATTTCCCAAAGATCCAAAAAAAATCCCCATAAAATATTATTCTGATGAATCCAAATATATAGTTATTTTTTTAAAACCATAATTCCTAAATTTAAAAAATTATATTATAAACTACTGTATGATATACATGATAGAATTTATTTTTGTTCAATAATTCCCTTTTCAAACAGTAATTCTTCTTGATCCTATTTTTTAAAAATTTATAAATGATGAATGTATTTTTATTTCTGATAGGTTTAAATATTATTATAATTTTTTCGTAATGTTCTTCAATATTTTTTGGATCTTTATTGTTTGGTGTTTCAAGTAAATGAAGGAAAAAATCATAGTATTAATTAAGAGGAGGATATATTCTAAAATATAAGGGTGTTATTTATATGACGTCCATCATGATTATTTGTATAGTACATTAGTACATATGAGTCACCTTGGACTTTGAATTGGAATTTTATATGGATTACATTGGTTGATCCATTTTCAATGAAGTAATTATTTGATAATAACATTTTGTTAGGTTATTCTTTGTATTTCTTTTATTAGGATGGTTCCCATCCTCCTACTTATTGGGTTTGGATACCCTTGTGATATTAATCCGTTTTGGGCAATGAAACTTATTATTATCCATCTTCCTTCATCTAACAGTCGTAGTTTTTTTATCTATAGAAATAATATAAAAATGAATATGTCACCTCGTGTTAAATATGATGAGATTGGGTCAAAACAAGATTACTCTCAGGCATAATGAATATTACATTGATTGGATAATATATTTCATGTCCATATAGTCATCAATGTTTTTTCCCTACTCTCTAGGAATTATTTATTATACCTATTTTAGTGGGGCAAAAAATACATGGGAAAACTATGATCTAAATTACCCAACATGAACTTATGAGAGTCAACCATCTTTTGGTTTATGTTCATGAATATGAAGAAACAATGAATTTCGTGTCTCAATATCCAATAAATAAGAAAGTAATATATATGAAAATTCTCTCTAACATCATTGAAATTTATATTCTATCGTATCATTATTATGTTATTCATCAAGCATGAAATTATTTATCATTGGAATTAATCACATAGAAATGAATATAATTTATTATTGATGACCTCATATTTATTTTTCCTTGAAAACATGTTTCGATCATGGTGAAGGATGTTTAATTTTCAAAAAAATTATCATGAATAAGAACTACAAGATATGAAGTTGGTTTTGGATTTTGGGAAGGCATCAATACTGCTTTGATTATGGTGACCATAGTCCTTACTCCACAAATATTCATCTTTATAATAAATTAATTTTCTAATGTATTACCTTTGAGATACAAATATAAGTAAAAATCACTATAAAACTACAACAAATTCTAAAAAATAGTAAATATTTTTAAAAGGGATATTAATATATTCATACATTTCATAGAAATTTTCTATTCTGATCTAAAATAGGTGGTCCATTGGGAGATTCATGTTTAAGGAGTATGACATTCTATTAAACCTATAGGTAATCTCATGAAATATATTTTTTTTGCAGTGAATTAATTTTTAGATTATGGGGATTGTTGTTTTCCTTATGGTGGAGAATAATTAATATTAATATTTTCATTATTGATCTAACATGTTGGTCGTAGTGCGTTTATATACTAGAGGAATGTAGTCCAGAATAGGATTCTCAAGAAATATTAAATATTTAATACTTCATACTATTATGATGTTCCCATCATATTTCCACATTGAGACATGAATTTATAGAGATACTACTCCAATTATCCTATATAATTGAATATATGGAACATTAAAATTTTAATTTTGTGATAATATCCATAAAATACTATTCATTCAAAATATTAAGTTTTCTCTGACTGGAATGGTTAACTATATAATCCTTGGAATATATTTGTGACACAAAATACATTATAGTGATATGTATTTCATGCATATCTATCACCAAAGATGACGCTTCACAACATGTAGTGGGAGAATCCAAATATGGCTAGCTACCATATTATATCTATCGATATCTAACTCTAAATGGTTTGGGATATCTTGCCTAAAATAATAGTGATTACTAACCTAATAGTTGGATTTATTTATATAATTAGACCATTGGGGTTAGGTAAACTAGTTATTTGGACCTCATGTTAGCTAAATTATTAGAAACATCACTCATTGGTCAATCATTTTCTTCCTATTGTAGGGTATTCCCAAAATTTTTATATTATCCTCATATTATATATTACAGATAGTAGAAACATTTCCTATGATTATCTATTAATTTATCAGTTATATCTTATCCAAATCAACCTCATATTGTGTAATTATATCCTCATCAGAGATAGACTCAATTACTTTAGCTATTGGGTGGGATGTATCAATGTGATTAACATTATCTGTTGAATAATAATTCCATTTCGGTGGTGGATAAATATTTCAATGATATTTTGAGGCATCAATATTCTGATGATGTTGGGAACATACATGTTCTTCATTGACTATGGTATGAACCATATTTCCGATATAAACATTCATGTCACAATATTATATATCAGGTTATTCGATAAATTATCCATTGGGATGACATTAATGACATTAATTGATTCTAATATCATAGTGGGACACCAATTCATGTCTTCTTAAATTTTTTAAATGGATCTGTCACCCTTTAAATTTATATAATTTGAAAAATCACAATCCTCATTTTTATTCACCTTCTTCTAAGACAATTTTTTCATATGGTCAGTATGATGATTCAACGTCTCTTCTAAGTTCATGGTGATCCTAAGAGTTTCTCTTTTTTCGTTCCCAGAATATAATCCCAATGAAAGAGATATATCATGGATTTAGTGAAAATATTCTGGGGATTTCATTATTGTAGAATCCCATTTATAGAACACCAACCAACATGGATGAGGACACGGTAATAATTTCATCATCCCTATGGGGTACAGTTTTTTTTCTCTACTAATGTTAAATATTGAATATATTAGGAAATTAATTATCCCAAGGGTGGTAATGTTAGTAATATTTCCACCAAACATATGGCCTCGAGATTCTCTAGTTTCACGTTAAAAGAAGCTACTACTACGATAATAATAGATTTTCATGCCTCTATTTGGGTATGAGTTGGTTGATGTTCATGTTCAAGTATAGAGATTCTTAACAATGAGGGATGATATATAGTTTTTTATTTAATTTCCCAATAAGGGAATCCTATTTTACCTTATTGGTAGCCTGATAATGGTGTCTGAAAATAGATCACCCACATCATTATCAACTCTAATAGGCTTTATAGATGATGGTATTCCATTATAATGACAAAATAATATATATATAACTAGGTATGGATACATTATCTTAGGCAATGATATTTAATGATGCTTTCCTCAATAACCATATTTAATAGTGGACTAGATTATGTTTAGAGCTCCATATTCACCCCAATATTTGATATATATCTAAGGTGACATGTTTTTGATTATCTATTAGGGATACATTAAAATTTTTTAAGAATGAAAAATTGAGTTACTCTTACTACTTCTATAACATATGGTTTTTGGATATTGAATAGGTTTCCTTGTCATATTAACAATACATATCATACAGGACCTAAATGTGATTGTAATTCTCCCAATAATACTTATATCAATCATTAAGATGATGAATAGTATCCAAAAAGTTTTAGAGATAATAATGTATAAAATCCTCATATAATACCTCAATATCCTCATAATAAGGAGTGACCATGTTCTTAAATAGGACTAGAATAAATTCCGCAGTCTACTTCTTCAACATGAATATTTAATTCAATTCAAAATATATGAGGGTTTGTCAATCTAATCTAAACATAGTGTCCCATTATATATTGTGTTTTCTTGGATACTAGAATCATAAAGAACATAATTGTTTTAAGAACATTTATTTACCATATAGGGGAGGAACAATTAATGATATCTCCCTCAAATCATCCATTGATATGGATAAAACTGATTTTAAAAATTGTGAGGATTGTGGTGTATCCATAATTTATTTCTAAAGTTCCTCATGTTATTTTTTTCCTCAATTTAATATTTACATGGGGGCCTTGATATATAGAGGACATAAATAATGAGTACCATGTGGAGTACCTCTGTGTTTTTTTGGCTTGGATTCCATGATAAGTACATCAGTGGCTACTGATAGAGCTAATATTTCCACTATTTTTTAATGTCTATTTAAATTATTTAAGGCTCACCAATTTTCCAATTTGATCTTATTTGTAATAATTTTGAATATAGAGTGTGTTTTGGGATAAAAAGTTTAAATTGCATAATTCTGGATTTTAAATAGATTTTTATCACAGATGTATTTTGGTCATTTCTCATAAAATATATTTCCATATTTTGGGATTAGAATTTTTTGGAATGATTATCTTATTTCCATCATCTCTGTCTTCAGGACCAGGGTCATATTCATTCCTCTTGATGCCCAAAAAAATCAATGAAGTTGACAAATTTTTCCGGCAGATTGCGTGGACCCCACCTCAGTAATGGAAACATAATTTGGCCTAAACTCCCCCAAATGTTGGGATTAGTATTTGATATGAAAGAGTACTCCTAGACGCATTCACACAATTAATTTCAAGACGTTTCGAAATCGTTTTGGTTGCAATTTAATGATAGAGTTTTAAAGAAAGTTTCCATGAAACTTCATCCAGAGAAAATGATTGTCAATAAAAAATCAAAACTCCTTGACGTGTCCAATGAATCAGAATTTGGTGGGTGGATGACCAAAATAGTTAGGAACAACATTTATGAAGAGTTCCACGTGTAAATCGGCCAATTAATGGGTCAAAAACGCGACAACCCTTTGAAGATGAAATCTTCCTATAAAAGGAGAGAAGCTTCTACCTCTAAATCACAATCCATTCATCACCACACCATCTGTCACGAAGGAAGTGGGATTGGGAGAGAAAAGGTGAAGGTGGATATTGAGATCCTTAAGATGATGCAATCTTTTGAGGATCCAATATATAATATTAATACTTCCCATGTGATGCAAGTCTAATCGGCAAGTGGTTGCGGACGGCGACACCCGACAGACACTCTCTTCCGAGATTTGATTTTAATGTGTAATCTATTTTTGAATTTATCTTGAACCTATATTTTCAAATGAATGTGGTGGATTTATTTTTTAAATATATTTTCAAAAAAATTATTATGATCTTTGTTCCATCTATGAAGTAGAACATTTGATTTTGATATTTCAAATTATTTGGTGAGGTTTTCCATTGAGCATAGCAAATTAAATTTAGTTCAATTACTTGGATGTTTGTAAGTAATTGAGTGACATCTATTGGGGGGACCACAATCATATTGAATTTTTAAATATGATTTCATTTCAAATTTGAGAGTACACTTGGGGGTCCTTGTGGTTACATTTAGTAATTTAAATTAAGAGTTATTTTTTATATACAATGAAGAGGGGAGTGTCCAAAAGGGTGAAGCATGTCTGTGACCGCTGTTTTTAATACTAATTTCAAAACCACATTATCTTTCATTTAAAATTACTTCACATTATTAATTAGTTCATTTTTTGTTTTCAAAATCTTAATAAAATCCCCATTTTAATTTCTACAAAAATAACAAAAGTAACAATTTTTCAAATTGATATACAACCTCCCCGAGAGACAACCCTGTGGTCACCACTGTGTTACATTAAAATTTGAAATATTGAATGAGGTTTTTATAACACAAAAAACCCTTAGATCAACTGGCGTTGTTTCCAGGGAGGGTTCTAGAGTTTCTTTTATTTTATTTTTTCTTGTGTGACCCGAACTTCTAACCTGAAATTGTTACCTTTGGATCCCAAAATTGATAAAACTTTTCACACTAGTGTTAGAGGTACTAATCTCCAATTTTCAAGTTGTGAATCATCTACCAACACACCTAGGAGAAAATTAGTTGAAACTAAAATCTAAATGGATATAAATAAAACATTGAAAGAACTGGATTCGTCCTACGATGAAAATTATGGGAATATTTTAGAGTACCTTGATGCCCCTATTGGATTGGAAATGAAGTCTGGTTTCATCCACCAGCTTCCCAAATTCAATGGGTTTCTTGGTGAAGACCCACACAAACACCACCAAGAATTCAGATACTTGTGTGCCAACATGAAACCTCATGGAGTCGATGGTGATCAAATGAAGCTGAGGTCTTTTCCTTTTTATCTATATGGAGTTGCTCAGGAATGGTTTTTATATTCACACTCATCCTTGATTAGAAATTGGAATGAATTAAAAAATATTTTCATTGAAAAAAAATTCACTGCGTCTAAAACTGCCTCCATTCGAAAGATGATTTTTGGAATCAGGAAGACACAAGGAGGAACACTTTAAAAATACTGGGAATGGTTCAAACGTCTTTGTTTTTGTTTCCCCTATCATCAAATCAGTGACCAGCTTCTCATTCAATACTTTTATGAAGGATTATGTCTCAATGATATAAGTATGATCGATGCTGCTATAGGAGGAGATTTAGTTAGTAAGGCCCCAGCTACTACTAGGATTCTAATTACAGACATGGCTCGAAATTCCCAACTATTTGGACAAGAGGCCTTCTTCATGTCAAATATGCACAAAAACTCTGTACTATTAGTCCCGAAAACAACACAATTGCAAGTCAACTATCTGATCATACCACCATGGTATGGTCAATGATGCTGTCTAACACCCCACCAACCAATCCCAATCCTGAAGCGGCCTTCCAACTACATATCCAATGTGGGATGTGTTCTTTGAATGAAAATTTTAGTGACCAAATCCTGTAAATTCAAGTGCCTCTTGAGAACTGAAATGCAATTTTCTCCTCGAAGACCATTTTGATCAAACTGACAAGGAACATTTCAAAAAAACCAAAATTTCAATTAGGGATGGAACAACAACTCAGATGAAAGAGTTCATCAATCTAAACAAACTAGAGGATTCTTCCAAGGACAATAAATTTATTCTCAACCAAGATAATTCAATGAAAAATCTAATGCTCATTCTGTAAGAAATTTTCAGCCAACCTCTCCCACTCAAAACTCTGATAGGAACATTGAAGAAGCAATGAGGAAACAACAAGAGGAAATAATGGAACTTAAAGAATTTTCAAAACATCAAGATAACAAAATAAATCCCTTGACGGCTCAAATGGGTCAACTTGATTCTGGTATTAATTGCATAACAATTAAAATGAGTGGTGTTTTACCCTCACTTCCACAAGTAAATCCAAGGAATAATGGGATGGAAAATGTGAGTGAAATTGAACTCAGAAGTGGCACAAAATTGAACAACCCTCAAATTGAGAACATCAGGCCTGCTATCGAAAATGTTGATAAAAATCATACCCTTGAGGAAAATGCTGATGAATATAAAATTGATAGAACAAAAAATTCAATGGATGAAATCTTGTTTGAACGAACAATGAATAATTGGAAGAGGATTTCTGGTCCTTATGTTTTTTCAAAACATAATCAGAATACCCCAGAAACATTCAAACCTCCACTGCCTTATCCAAGGTGTGAACCACCACCAATGTCCAGTGCTGAAAAAGAAATATAACGACCCATACTTTAAATACATTGTTACTACTTCAAAATTGAAGCACACTTATTACAACATATGACAAAACCACAAAGGACCGTATAGGTATAGTGTCTTTAGAAACTGGGAAACATAAACAACTGGTTCATAAATCTTCTACAGTGTCTCCCATTTATTTTATCATATCTAGGGTCCCTTTTAGCATATTCTACTTAATATCCATCTTCCTGACCTGGGGAAAAGAAAACATAAAAGGGTGAGCTCAAATGCTCAGCAAGGGCAAATAAAGGAAATAAAAATCATATCATATCCTTTTGAAAATCAAAACCTGCAAAAGAGATCATAATATCTTAACATGGAATAAATCATAGAAGTGAAAATTAGATCCCCATAATCATAACATAAAACTTGAAACTTTGTGGCATGCACACATAATCATGGAAATCATTTCTTGTTAGTCATGACTCATTGCCAAGACTATCTTAGTGGACAAAGTCCCTTTCTGAACCGAGTTCACTCCTCGTTTCAGTCCTGTATCACTGAACCGAAATAACCTTCCGTTCCATCCATGTCTATCTCATGAGATATAAAATCTTTACCCAATGAATTGGAGGGAGATATAGGTCCCACCCATCTTATAATGAATCCTTTCTTATGTGTGCCACATAATCATAAAACATACATCATTGCATAACACATGTAACAAAAATGGGATTCTGGAAACATCATGACATCATAAATCAATTCATATAAGATAAAGGAATTCATAAACATAATTCCATCACAACATAGTCAAATCAATGTAAAAAATATGGATATAAACAGAACCCTTTATTATCTTAGATGGAAAATAATTTTGATAAAACACTTGAATTGAATTCTTGAGGAAAATATCCTTTCTTCTTCAAAATCAATTTCTTTTCACAAAACATCAAGCAATTTTAAAAGAAAGATATTTTATCGAAAATAGTCATGAAATCTTTTAGAGGAAGCTTCATGAAAATAAGGCTTTATAAAACAGTAGAAATCCGTTCGTGCCGTATAAGTTAAAAAAAACATTCTTCGTACTTTTGTCGGAAAAGTCAAAAAGTACCTCGTACGAAAAACGACAAAAGATTCCTTTCATACATATTACTAAAAACTCACCAAAGGGTAAAAATGGATTTAAACAATTGTAGGTGGATGGAAATAATATTACATATTGATGAAACATGGATGTGGATGATAAAATACACCCCAGTAAATACTTACGAATAAACAATCTCGGATAAAAATGAGATTGTGATATTTCCCTTACCTTAGGTCCAATTTGCTTTGTTCGTGTCCGAAGCTCATGTATAATGGTTTAAATAATGTTATTGACTTATTCAAGAATCATACATATTGATATGAGATCATATATGGTCATATTATTAACTTCTTGTTAGTAATATTTCATTGTTACTTGTTACTCGGGTCTTTATAACTTTTTGTTCTTATGCGTGTTTTGTTGAATAAATTCTTATTCTTATCTTTAGGTTATAGATAATTAATATCCAGAATGGTATTAGTGTAGTATATACCATATTCATTCATTCAATTCATTTATATAATCATTATGAAATGAAGATCATGTAGAACGAATCGCATCACATCATGGAGACGGTATTCCGTACGTACGCACGAGTGATGATATCGTTCCTATGATCGTGGAATTGTATTGGAGTATATATATATATTATTTAAGTATCAATATTACTTAATAATAATCATATATAGTTACTCATTACACCATTATATCCATCCTTTTAAGGTGATGGTGGAAAATAGATTACACCACGGCGTGGAGACGGTATTCTGTTCGTACGCACGCGCGATGATTTCATTTTTCCGTAGGATGGATAGAAGGTGAATTAGGGTTGTTTCATATTTATAATAACATATCAGTATGTAAGTAATACTGATGTTATTACTTTATCATGAAACAACTAAAGAAGAAGAAGTTGAAGAAGAAAGAAATTGAAAAGATCGGTAATGGATATTACCTCTTCTTTGGAACGCCTCTTTGAATCCTCCACTTAAGGAACTAAGAGTGGTCTTTGGAGAAGACCAGGACCTCTAGGACTATTCTAGGGAAGTGGAGAGGAGAAAATGTCAGGGGTTGGCCGAGCTTGAGTGCTCAATTTGGTGTGAGGAGGAGGGGGAGGAGGTGCCCTTTTATAAGGGAGGAGAGGGGCACCTTAGGAATATCTCAAAATATTATTTTATATTAAAGTAAAAATCGGTTTTTATGGTTCCAAAGGGTCTTATTTCGAAGATAAAGTGGGGATGGGTCGAAATCCTATCAACCAATAGGATTTAGACAAGTTTAGGGTATTATTTTAACCTTATCAATTAGATTTAACTCTAAGTTAATTAATTTAACTTTTACCGTGTCTTTTTGTTTTCTTTCACTATATGGTTAATACACTTACTATAACATGCCAAACGAACCCCAAATTGTTTATTATTAATATATATATCCTTATCTAAGTCATTTGGCCGAACCTTAGATTTTTAGGAATAAAATAACAATTAATAATATAATATTTGATTTAAAAACTATTTTGTGTCAATTTTGACACTATTTGATATATGATTTTTGTGAAAGTCATAACAGAATTATATGTTCGAACCAAGTTGATTAAATCAACAATAATATATCATAGTAACCTAGAAAATTAGTGGAATTCATAAAAAGTCTCAAATTACATTTATTTTGGTATTTATATTATCAATTTTGTCAATATTTCATTAATAAGATAATTACTGCATCATCTTTGTGTCATAAATAAATTAAATTATTTGATGTCTAAAAATTACAAATAAAATACCATCATGTAGGAAATCGTTTTAGCTTTCTAATGAATATTTACAATCTAATTTATCTTATGTATAACCCCATATTAAAAATGATTTACTTATTAAACTTTGATTTTAACTATTTTAACCCTTCTTTAAATAAATTAATAATAAATGTCCTAATCTAATCCAAGTGGGCCTAAATGGTCATATTTTATTCCTAAGTTTGTTTTTGGTCGAATTAAACTTGTCCAATAGAATTAGGACATGTGTTAGGGTAATATTAATATCATATTTACCCTTAGTTACCCTATTTACTATTAACCGCGGTAAAAATAGTAAAAAGTTACTATTCACCAAAAAATTATTTTCATCTCATTGAACCACATTTTAGTCCTTGATATTAACCGTGTCTCTTGGATTTTTGAAATTCCATTCACAGAAGCGGTAAAATTAAGTTTTATGCAAAATTCAGTTTTTAACCTACCACTTAGTGGTTTCACTATTCATCAAAAATTGAAAGTTTTCAGAAAAAAACCAAAATTTCACCCTAGGCTAATTTTGATATTCTGAGTCCAAAAATGAAGTCCATTTTGAAAAATAAAATTTATAAAATTTTAAAAAGTGGTTATTACTATTCATGACGGCTAGTTTTAATAGCATATTGTTGTTTAGTGAAACTCGGTATTGCGTACGACGCAAGCTATCGAGGAAGGTCGCGATTGCGTGCAAAGCAATCCAAGCAAGTGTTGTGTAGAAAAAGATTCCTTTGATGATTTATATAACATAAAAGTCTCGGGTGTTACATTCTACCCCCCTTAAAAAGAATTTCGCCCTCGAAATTCGTCACTTTGTAACAAACAAATGAGGATACTTCTCCCTCATCATATCCTCAAGCTCCCATGTAGCTTCTTCAAATTGGTGGTTTCTCCATAAAACTTTCACCAAGCGAGTGGTCTTGTTTCGTAGGACTTTTTCACTACGATCCAGAATCTCTATCGGCTGTTCTTCATAAGAAAGATCTTGCTCCAGCGGTACAACTTCTGAGCTGAGTACATGTGAAGGATCTGGTATGTACTTTCTCAGGAGAGATACATGGAACACATCGTGAACTTGAGAGAGATTCGGTGGAAGCGCCAATCGGTAAGCTACCTTCCCAACACGATCCAGTATTTCAAAAGGACCGATATATCTAGGGCTCAACTTCCCCTTCTTTCCAAATCTCATAACCCTCTTCCAGGGAGATATTCGTAAGAACACTTTATCGCCCCCTTCAAACTCTAGGTCTTTTCTTCGGTTGTCGGCATAACTTTTCTGTCGACTCTGAGCTGCTCTTATGTGTTGTTTAATAGATCTAACCTTTTCTGCCATTTCATCAACGAGATCAGGTCCTAATAGCTTTCTTTCCCCAACTTCATCCCAGCAAGTTGGAGTCCTGCATTTCTTTCCATAGAGAGCTTCATAAGGAGCCATCTGAATACTGGAGTGAAAGCTATTATTATAAGAAAATTCCACCAAAGGTAGGTGTTGATCCCAACCTCCTTTGAAATCCATAGAGCAAGCTCTCAACATATCTTCTAGGGTTTGAATTGTTCTCTCAGACTGACCGTCTGTCTGGGGATGATAAGCAGTGCTGAAACTCAACTCTGTATCCAGAGTATGCTGAAGACTTTGCCAGAACTTCGAGGTAAATCTCGGATCCCGATCAGATATAATAGAAAGTGGTACTCCATGTAATCTTACCACTTCCTTTACATATATCCTGGCAAGCTGATCTAGAGAGAAATCCTCTCTAATAGGAATGAAGTGTGCAGACTTTGTAAGACGATCAACTATGACCCAGATAGCATTATTGCCTTTGGATGTTTTAGGAAGTCCTGTGACAAAGTCCATAGTGATGTTTTCCCATTTCCATTCGGGTATGGGTAATGGTTGTAACATCCCCTTAGACTTCTATCTCTCAGCTTTAACTTGTTGACAAACCAAGCATCGAGAGACATATTCAGCAACATCTCTTTTAATGCCATCCCACCAGAAGTACTCTTTCAGGTCCCTATACATCTTCGTGCTTCCAGGATGAATAGAGAATGATGAACTATGAGCCTCATCCAGCAGCTCATTCTTTAATTCGGGGATGGGAGGAACGCAAACCCGATTCCTGAACTTTATTATCCCATCACAATCAAGGTTGAATTCAGGAACATTTCTCACCTTCTTTTGTAACTCGACATCTTCTTTCTGTGCCTCTTTAATCTTCACATGTATAGATGGTTGAACATTCATTTGAGAATGATAAGATTTTTCCCCTTCCATTATAATTCCAAGATCCATCCTTTGTAAATCCATAAATATTGGATCTTTTGTGATCCTCATCATGGATAAACTAGCATGGTCTTGTCGACTTAATGCATCTGCCACCTTGTTTGCTTTCCCAGGGTGGTAATGGATTGAGCAGTCATAATCCTTAATCAGCTCCAACCATCTTCTTTGACGCATATTCAGCTCCTTTTGTGTGAAAATATACTTTAAACGTTTATGATCAGTATAAATATCACACCTTTCACCATAAAGGTAATGCCTCCAAATCTTTAATGCAAAGATTACCGCAGCCAACTCCAAATCATGTGTTGGGTAATTTTGCTCATGGATTTTCAACTTTCGTGAGGCATAAGCTATCACCATATCATTTTGCATAAGAACACACCCCAATCCCTTCTTGGATGCATCACTGTAGATCACAAACCTTTCTCCACTACAAGGCAGTGTGAGCACAGGTGCACTGGATAACCTTCTTTTCAACTCCTTGAAATTCTCTTCACATTCCTCTGTCCAGACAAACTTAACTCCCTTCCGAGTCAACTTGGTGATTGGATTAGATAATCGTGAAAAATCTTTTACAAAACGTCGATAATATCCAGCCAAACCAAGAAAACTTCGGATCTCAGTTACTGTTGTTGGTCTTGACCATCTTTCGATAACCTCTGTTTTTGCTGGATCCACAGATATCCCCTCTTTTGAGATTATATGACCCAAAAATGCAACTTTTTGAAGCCAAAATTCACACTTGGTAAATTTGGCATAAAGCTTCTCCTTTCTCAGGGTCTTCAATATAATTCTCAAGTGATCTTCATGCTCTTCCTTGCTCTTTGAATAGACAAGAATATCGTCTATAAAGACTACCACAAATTGATCAAGATAGTCTCTAAAGACTCTATTCATTAGATCCATGAAGATAGCAGGGGCATTAGTAAGACCAAATGGCATCACTATAAATTCATAGTGTCCATACCTTGTATGGAAAGCCGTCTTTGGTATATCCCCCCTTTTGACCCTTAATTGATGATACCCTGAACGAAGATCAATCTTGGAAAAGTATTGAGCTCCGCGTAGTTGGTCAAATAAGTCATCAATGCGTGGGAGAGGATATTTGTTCTTGATAGTGATCTTGTTAAGTTCTCGATAATCAATGCAAAGTCTCATTGATCCATCTTTCTTCTTAACAAATAGAACAGGTGCTCCCCAAGGTGACGCACTAGGGCGTATGAATCCCTTATCAAGATTCTCTTGGAGTTGCTTCTTCAATTCTTGCAACTCAATTGGGGCCATTCTATAAGGTGTCTTTGAAATAGGCAAAGCACCCGGTACGAGTTCTATTGAAAACTCAACTTCACGATTTGGTGGAAGACCCGGTAATTCCTCCGGAAAGACATCATCAAACTCCCGTACAATGGGCATATTCTTAATCGTGAGTTTCTCACCAACCATTTGAGATAAATAACCTTCATTTAGTGGAATCAATACCCATAAGATGGAAGAAATTTCCACTGGAAGGTTATGTTCATCCTTGCATTGATAGACGATCGTAGATTGATCTGGAATATGAAATGTGACTTCCCTTCTTTGGCAATCGATATGAGCTCCATGTAGAGAAAGCCAATCCATGCCAAGAATCACATCAAATTCCACTAAAGGAAGGATCACAAGATTTGCAGGAAGCACTTTCCCACAAACTTCGATCGGAGAAGAATTATAAACTTTTGATGCGATTGATGTGCCATTAGGTGTTGTCACAGCTAACTCAACATCTAATTGTTGAGGTAATACGGTGATACCCTTAGAAAAGTCTTCAGAAATAAAAGAGTGGGTGGATCCAGAATCAAATAAAACATTTGCTACTTTAGAGTGGATGGTAAGTGTACCTTTCACCACATCGTTATCGTACTCCACATCGCTGATAGAAATTGCATGTGACTTTCCTTTGTCTTTAGCCTTAAGAGTTTGTTGACGTCGACCATCATCATCAACCCTTGGATTTGGGCATTGATTGGCATAATGCCCCATCTCCTTGCACTTGAAACATTGAAGTGTAGTAGGTTCATTCTGTGTATCCCTTCCTTTGTTTGCGTCATTAGACATCTTCTTCCCATTATCACGGCATTCAAATGCCCGATGACCTTCCTTTCCACATTTAAAACATTTACTTGTCCCTTTAAGACAACTCCCTCCATGTTTCTTTCCACACTTTGAGCATAAGGGAAAGTTCATCTTCTTTTCCGTGTGCTCTTTAGATTTTTCTTTGAATTCCATCTTCCTCTTTTTATCAAACCCATGTGACTGATGGGTTACTCCAATCTCCATCTCGACTTTGAGAGCACATCGAATGATTTCCTCATAGCTATTGAAGTCCCTTATGGCTAACGCCCTTCGAAGACTTGGTTTTAAGCCACTAAAGAATCGATCGATCTTACTCTCAGGTTGGATAATAATACCAGAAGAGTACCTTGCAAGTCTTGTAAAATTTGCTTCATAGGTACTAACAGATTCATCATCCCTTTGCTTCAGTTCAAGGAACTCTTTCTCCATCTTTGTTCGGAGAATACGAGGGAAGTACTTATTGAAAAATAAGTTCTTGAACTCGTCCCATTCCATAGACTCAATTTCATCCCTTTGCCTCGTATTCTTAACAAGATTCCACCATTGATCCGCATCTCCTTCCAAACGATACACTGCTAGGATGACTTTATCATGCTCAGAACATTGAAGAACTGAAAATATCTTTTCAGTAGTACTAATCCATTGTTCAGCAACTAATGGATCAGTAGACCCGCTGAAAGAAGGTGGACGCTGCCTCATGAAGGATTCAACAGAATGTTGCTCCCTCCTTTGCTCGTTTGGAAATCCTGCATGATTCATAGCTTGAGAAAGTTGTGTGAGCATGGATACAAGATTTTGCATTCCAGCTCCCATATCGTTTGGTTGCTCAGGGGGACAATCATTGCATTGCCCATCGCATTCCGCATTAACACGGTTCCTTCGGGTTCCAGCCATTGACTAAAACCAAGAAGAATAGTGTGAGCAACACTAATTATAATAGGAAACCACATAATTCAAGAATAAAATTTTCATGCTTATGGTCTTATCCTAGGTTATTCAAGGCCATTTCTAAAACACTAAGATTGTGTACTATGCTTACACTTATCCTTAGGGTTCTTACTAAGGCTTTCACATCCTAGTTTCCAAAGGTTGACTATACCTTTCCTCTGATACCAACTATAACGACCCATACTTTACATACATTGTTACTACTTCAAAATTGAAGCACACTTATTACAACATATGACAAAACCACAAAGGACCGTATAGGTATAGTGTCTTTAGAAACTGGGAAACATAAACAACGGGTTCATAAATCTTCTACAGTGTCTCCCATTTATTTCATCATATCTAGGGTCCCTTTTAGCATATTCTACTTAATATCCATCTTCCTGACCTGGGGAAAAGAAAACATAAAAGGGTGAGCTCAAATGCTCAGCAAGGGCAAATAAAGGAAATAAAAATCATATCATATCCTTTTGAAAATCAAAACCTGCAAAAGAGATCATAATATCTTAACATGGAATAAATCATAGAAGTGGAAATGAGATCCCCATAATCATAACATAAAACTTGAAACTTTGTGGCATGCACACATAATCATGGAAATCATTTCTTGTTAGTCATGACTCATTGCCAAGACTATCTTAGTGGACAAAGTCCCTTTCTGAACCGAGTTCACTCCTCGTTTCAGTCCTGTATCACTGAACCGAAATAACCTTCCGTTCCAGCCATGTCTATCTCATGAGATATAAAATCTTTACCCAATGCATTGGAGGGAGATATAGGTCCCACCCATCTTATAATGAATCCTTTCTTATGTGTGCCACATAATCAAAAAACATACATCATTGCATAACACATGTAACAAAAATGGGATTCTGGAAACATCATGACATCATAAATCAATTCATATAAGATAAAGGAATTCATAAACATAATTCCATCACCACATAGTCAAATCAATGTAAAAAATATGGATATAAACAGAACCCTTTATTATCTTAGATGTAAAATAATTTTGATAAAACACTTGAATTGAATTCTTGAGGAAAATATCCTTTCTTCTTCAAAATCAATTTCTTTTCACAAAACATCAAGCAATTTTAAAAGAAAGATATTTTATTGAAAATAGTCATGAAATTTTTTAGAGGAAGCTTCATGAAAATAAGGCTTTATAAAACAGTAGAAATCCGTTCGTGCCGTATAAGTTAAAAAAAACATTCTTCGTACTTTTGTCGGAAAAGTCAAAAAGTACCTCGTACGAAAAACGACAAAAGATTCCTTTCATACATATTACTAAAAACTCACCAAAGGGTAAAAATGGATTTAAACAATTGTAGGTGGATGGAAATAATATTACATATTGATGAAACATGGATGTGGATGATAAAATACACCCCAGTAAATACTTACGAATAAACAATCTCGGATAAAAATGAGATTGTGATATTTCCCTTACCTTAGGTCCAATTTGCTTTGTTCGTGTCCGAAGCTCCTGTATAATGGTTTAAATAATGTTATTGACTTATTCCAGAATCATACATATTGATATGAGATCATATATGGTCATATTATTAACTTCTTGTTAGTAATATTTCATTGTTACTTGTTACTCGGGTCTTTATAACTTTTTGTTCTTATGCGTGTTTTGTTGAATAAATTCTTATTCTTATCTTTAGGTTATAGATAATTCATTTCCAGAATGGTATTAGTGTAGTATATACCATATTTATTCATTCAATTCATTTATATAATCATTATGAAATGAAGATCATGTAGAACGAATCGCATCACATCGTGGAGACGGTATTTCGTACGTACGCACGAGTGATGATATCGTTCCTATGATCGTGGAATTGTATTGGAGTATATATATATATTATTTTAGTATCAATATTACTTAATAATAATCATATATAGTTACTCATTACACCATTATACCCATCCTTTTAAGGTGATGGTGGAAAATAGATTACACCACGGCGTGGAGACGGTATTCCGTTCGTACGCACGAGCGATGATTTCATTTTTCCGTAGGATGGATAGAAGGTGAATTAGGGTTGTTTCATATTTATAATAACATATCAGTATGTAAGTAATACTGATGTTATTACTTTATCATGAAACAACTAAAGAAGAAGAAGTTGAAGAAGAAAGAAATTGAAAAGATCGGTAATGGATATTACCTCTTCTTTGGAACGCCTCTTTGAATCCTCCACTTAAGGAACTAAGAGTGGTCTTTGGAGAATACCAGGAACTCTAGGACTATTCTAGGGAAGTGGAGAGGAGAAAATGGCAGGGGTTGGCCGAGCTTGAGTGCTCAATTTGGTGTGAGGAGGAGGGGGAGGAGGTGCCCTTTTATAAGGGAGGAGAGGGGCACCTTAGGAATATCTCAAAATATTATTTTATATTAAAGTCAAAATCGCTTTTTATGGTTCCAAAGGGTCTTATTTCGAAGCTAAAGTGGGGATGGGTCGAAATCCTATCAACCAATAGGATTTAGACAAGTTTAGGGTATTATTTTAACCTTATCAATTAGATTTAACTCTAAGTTAATTAATTTAACTTTTACCGTGTCTTTTTTTTTCTTTCACTATATGGTTAATACACTTACTATAACATGCCAAACGAACCCCAAATTGTTTATTATTAATATATATATCCTTATCTAAGTCATTTGGCCGAGCCTTATATTTTTAGGAATAAAATAACAATTAATAATATAATATTTGATTTAAAAACTATTTTGTGTCAATTTTGACACTATTTGATATATGATTTTTGTGAAAGTCATAACAGAATTATATGTTCGAACCAAGTTTATTAAATCAACAATAATATATCATAGTAACCTAGAAAATTAGTGGAATTCATAAAAAGTCTCAAATTACATTTATTTTGGTATTTATATTATCAATTTTGTCAATATTTCATTAATAAGATAATTACTGCATCATCTTTGTGTCATAAATAAATTAAATTATTTGATGTCTAAAAATTACAAATAAAATACCATCATGTAGGAAATCTTTTTAGCTTTCTAATGAATATTTACAATCGAATTTATCTTATGTATTACCCCATATTAAAAATGATTTACTTATTAAACTTTGATTTTAACTATTTTAACCCTTCTTTAAATAAATTAATAATAGATGTCCTAATCTAATCCAAGTGGGCCTAAATGGTCATATTTTATTCCTAAGTTTGTTTTTGGTCGAATTAAACTTGTCCAATAGAATTAGGACATGTGTTAGGGTAATATTAATATCATATTTACCCTTAGTTACCCTATTTACTATTAACCGCGGTAAAAATAGTAAAAAGTTACTATTCACCAAAAAATTATTTTCATCTCATTGAACCACATTTTAGTCCTTGATATTAACCGTGTCTCTTGGATTTTTGAAATTCCATTCACAGAAGCGGTAAAATTAAGTTTTATGCAAAATTCAGTTTTTAACCTACCACTTAGTGGTTTCACTATTCATCAAAATTTGAATGTTTTCAGAAAAAAACCAAAATTTCACCCTAGGCTAATTTTGATATTCTGAGTCCAAAAATGAAGTCCATTTTGAAAAATAAAATTTATAAAATTTTAAAAAGTGGTTATTACTATTCATAACGGCTAGTTTTAATAGCATATTGTTGTTTAGTGAAACTCGGTATTGCGTACGACGCAAGCTATCGAGGAAGGTCGCGATTGCGTGCAAAGCAAGCCAAGCAAGTGTTGTGTAGAAAAAGATTCCTTTGATGATTTATATAACATAAAAGTCTCGGGTGTTACAAGAAATGTATAAGGAGGTTTTGGAAACATTCAAGAATTTCCATGTCAATATTCCTTTGCTTGATGCTATGAAACGCATTCCAATGTATGCTACGTTTCTGAAAGACATGTGTACCATCAGGATTATGTTCAAAGGAGGTGAAAAAGTAAACATAAGAAGGCATGTTTCATCCATTATTCTATATGCCCTTTATGTCAAGTGTAATGACCGGGGGACATTTACCATTCCTTATACCATTGGAAAATGTGAATTCATATATGTGATGCTTGATTTTTGGGCCTCCATCAATGTCATGACACATTCTGTCAACTCATCTCTTTAGGTTGGAGACTTGAAACCCTCTAAAATTATCATTCAACTTGCCAACTGAAGTACCACAAAACCTTCTAAAGTTATAGAGGATGTTCTCGTTCAAGTAAGAGACATGATATTTCTTGTTGACAACTATGTTTTGGATATGGAAGATGATCGGTTCAGCATACATGCCCTCCTCATCCTAGGGAGGCCATTTCTAAAAAAGGTGAAAGAGATCATCAATGTTCACAAGGGAACACTTTCACAAGAATTTGGAGGATATTTTGTTCATTTCAAAAATTTTCATTCAATGAAATAATCAGTTGAGGGTCATTCAAATCCCCATGTAAACATGATTGATTGGTTTTCCTCTGACATATTACCTAATTTTTTATGTGATGAAATACCAACTGATGAGGAATACAATAGAAATTTGTATGATAATGAATCAGATTAAAACGAGCATGAAATTGGAGACTGTGAAGAGTCTTTGGATGTTGAGACTGGATATCTAAGAATTCATGAAGATTAATATCTAGAAACCACATAACCTGTTAGTGGTATTCCAAGAGATTTTTCCAATTTTTCTCATGAAACAAGTCTTCATATCATAGAAATAGATCACCATGATGAACATGGAGGTTCCCTAAACAATCTAATTTCTGAGAAGTTCCCTCTTTTCAATGAAACCACCCAACCTGATATTGAATTGAAACCCCTTCTAGATAACCTCAAGTATGCCTTCTTAGTTTATAATTGATCAATCCCATGTAATCATCTGTAAAGATTTGTCAGAAGTCCAGGAAAAACAATTGTTGGATGTTCTCAAGTCCCTCAAGAAAGCTATAGGATGGACTCTCACTGATCTAACAAGAATCAATCCTTCAGTTTTCATTCACAGAATTTTACTGGAGGAGAATGATAGACCGATAAGACAATTTGAAAGAAGACTGAACCCAACACTTCTGGAGGTTGTGAAGAAATATGTAACCACCCTGCTGGCTACTAGAATTATTTTTCCCATATATGATAGTCAATGGGTATGTCCAGTCCATGTTGTTCCTAAAAAAGATGGATTTACAATATCAAGTAATGAATTTGGCGATTTTTTCCTCATAAGGCTTCTAAATAAATGGGGAATGTGCATTGATTACTGGAAACTCAAGTTGGTTACAATGAAAGACCACTTCCCATTACCTTTCCTTGATCACGTCCTTGAAAGACTAGCAGGGAAAATTCACTTTTGTTTTTTTGATGGATTATCTAGATATTTTCAGATTCACATTTTACCAGAGGATCAAGAGAGAACCAAATTCTCAAGCACCTTTGAAAGTTTATCATATAGAAGGATGCCATTCAATTTATGTAATTCCCTGGTAACTTTTCAAGGGAGTATTATAGGCACATTCTCTGAATTTATTGAAACTTTCATGGAAGTTTTTATGGACGTTTTCACTATGTATGGATCATCATTTGAAAGTTGTTTGAAAAGTATGGCACGTGTCCTTGAAACATGCATTGAAAAGAACCTTGTTCTAAATTATGAAAAATGACATTTTATGGTTGATAAATGGATCATTTTTGGACATGTTGTGTCCCGTGATGGAATTCAAGTCGATCAGTCCAAAGTTGATGTCATTCCTTCATTACCATACCCAATAAATGTGAGAGATGTGAGATCATGCCTTGGGCATGCTGGATTTTATAAGAGATTCATTAAAGATTTTATTATGATTGCACTTACATTGTCAATATTACTCCTAAAATATGTCCAATTTGTCTTTGATGAGAATTTCGTAAATTCATTTCATGAGCTCAAACAAATACTGATAATCCCTCCTATTGTTCAACCTCCTAAATGTGACATTCCCTTTGAAATAATGACTGATGCACCTAACTTTTCCCTTGGGGCTGTATTGAGTCAATGGACAGAAAAAAATATCATGTGATTGCCTATGCCTCCTGATCTCTAGATCAAGCCCAATCAAACTACAAAACAAATGAGAAAGAACTACTGGTTTTTGTCTTTTCTCTAGAAAAATTTAGAAGATATCAGATGGGCTCCAATGTGATTTTTTTCACCGATCATTCTGCAATCAAAATCTTGATGAAGAAACATGATGCAAAACCAAGGCTTATGAGATGGATTATGCTTTTACAGGAGTTTGATGTTGAAATGAAAGATAATAAAGGGTTTCAAAACCTTGATACTTATCATTTGACCAGGATACCATATATTGAGAATATAAAACATCAGATGTGTCCACCAGTTAAGGAAACCTTTCCAAATGAGGATTTATTTGCTGCTCAATGTGAAATACCATGGTTTTCTAATATTGTGAACTATATGGATTTTGATGAACATCCCCACTAGTTTTCCAAAAATCAAATTAATCAACTTGTGATCAATTTAATGAAATACATTTGGGATGATCCTTATTTATGGCATATTGGTAGTGATCAAATGATACAAAGATGCATTCTGAACTCTGAATTTCAATCCATACTACATTTCTTCCACACATTAAATTTTGGAGGACACATTGGAACATAGAGAAAATAAAAAAAAGTTCTTGATTTTGGATTGTATTGGACCACCATTTTTAGATATGCTTTTGAATTCTGCAGAACCTGTAAAAATCCTCAATTACACGGAAACATTTCCGAGAGGAATGAGGTGGCTCAAAAAACACTTTTGTTTTATGATGTATTTGATGCAAAGAGAATGGATTTTATGGGGCCTTTTACCAATTATTTTGGATATTTAATCATATTGCGGGCTTTTTATTATGTGTCCAAGTGGGTAGAAGCTATCCCTACCCAAACTGATGACGCAAAAATTGTGTCTAAATTTTTGAAAGGATTTTTTTTCAATGTTTGAATTTCCAAATTTTCAAATTATAGATCAAGGTACCCATTTTTGTAATAGGACTCTGGAATCAATTTTGACTAAATATTGTGTTAATAATAGGGTCTATATGCCCTATCATCCTAAAACAAATGGAATGGATGAGTTGTCAAATAGAGAGATCAAAAAAATCCTAGAAAAAACAGTGAACCCAAATAGAAAGGATTGCAGTTTGAGATGTGATGATGATCTTTGGGCCCATATAACTGCTTTCAAAACCACAATTTGAATTTCACCATTTAGATTACTTAATGGAAAATCCTGTCATCTACCAGTTGAGTTAGAACAAAAATCCTTTTGGGATGTAAAAACATGTTACATAAACCTATATTATATTGGGAAAGAAAGAAAATATTGTTTGTAGGAGATGGAGGAGATCAGAAATAATGCATACGAAAGCACTATGTTATACAGAGAGAGAAGAAATGAATTTCATGATGGGAGGATTCTCAACAAAATCTTCAAGGTGGGAGACAATGTTCAGTAGATTGATGCTAGATTGAAACTCCTCCCAATTAAATTTCGTTCCAAATGGTCTGTCCCATTCATCGTTACTCATGTTTCTTCTTTTGATGCAATACAGATTAAAGATCTAGACAAAGGGACATCATTCACTATGAATGGGAATAGTCCGAAGCTATTTTGAGAAAATTTTTAAGATCCTCTAGGGGAGGAGATTCAACATTATTACACAAAATATAATTTAGGTCAGGTTGTGTCATTCCTTATCATTTATTTTTTCTATGACTTTAATTTCTTGAATTTCATGCTAAAAAATACTAGACAATGTGGATATTTCACAAAATAAGTGTGGGGGGACACAATGCTGGGTTGATTAGGTTTTTATGAGCTTTTTTTTAATTTTGTTTTTTGTTCTTAAATTTTCCTTACATTTTTATTGTGTTTCATGTTCAAATTTTAGGCATTTTCTTTTAAATTTCTTTTTTACTGTTAAAAAAAAGAAAAAGGAAAAATGATTTGTAATTTCTTGAAAATGTTTTGAATCTCATGCCAAGGAGTGAGCCAACTAATCATTTGAAACTGAACTTAAATGGTTGCAGAAAATGACATTGTTTCAAGTTCAAAAAATTGGAAAATTCTTAAAATAACCTCTGATTTTTTAATCTCATGGAACATATCACTGCCATTTTAAATTAAATTATCATTCCAATGAGGCCTATGGACCCATTTTTATATCTTCTTCACATTCAACTCTATCTTGAGAGAACCAATTCATCTTTGTTTAAACCATAACTTTATATATTTCTATCAAAACGTGAGGGCTGAGATACATGTGATTAAAATTATTGTGGAATTTAATTGGATATTGGAGCCCCCATTTTCATTATTTTCTATTTTATTTAAACCTTACTTGAAAATTTGATCTTTCTTGAGCCCTTAGTAGCCATGTATATCCTGTTAGGTTAGCCACATTACAAGCCAAATTTCCCTTTCCAACCTGCACTGGAAGTACAAATGCATGATCTAGTTGAACATAAGTGTAAGGGGAATATGAATCGTGATGTGATACCTCATTTTTTATTGCTTTGGGATAAAATTCAATCATTGAAGAAATATTTTTGATGTAGGAATATATTTTTCTGCGAGTAGTGCCTTTATAGAGATCCAAAATGAAATGGAGATGTGCCTGTTTGGAGCTCTAAATTGAAATAAGATGCGCCCTATCTGGAGCTTCCAAAAAAATTCATATTTAATACTTATGTGTTGATGTAATGGTAAGGAAAACAGATGATAATAGATTATTATTTTCCATAGGAGAATATATAGGATACCATACTTGAGTGAAAATTAGAATCATGCATTTTTTCTTCAAAAAGAGCCAAACCCTCATTATTCAGCCACATAATTTTTCACATTTTGAATCCTACCAACCACAATCCATAGAAAAACCTTGTAAAGTACTCAAGATAATCCAATTTTCATGGATCACATCGAGTGGAGATGTAGAAATTTATCAATCCTCTGGTAATTCTTGCATGAGTTGGATGAGAAAAGCCTTGTTACAAATCTATATTTTGTGATGAGAAAAAATGAATGTGAGGTCAGTTTGTTGTTTGCATGAAAAGTCAAAAGAAGCGGAAATGGATTTAATGATATGAATTTGGAATTTTAAATATATGTCTTTAATGTGGAATGATATTTTTTTATTATTTGTGGCAAATTGGTTAACATCATTTGTATGTGTTTTATTTTCCTTGATTTTGTACTCACATGTCTAGGAGTCCAAGAGACAAGTGTGGGGGAATTGATAGAGCTAATATTTCCACAATTTTTAATGTGTATTTAAATGAATTAATCATTACCAATTTACCAATTTGGTGTTATTTTTAACAATTTTGAATTTAGAGAGTGTTTAGGGATAAAAAGTTTAAATTTCATAATTCTGTATTTCTAACAGATTTTTATCAAATAAGTATTTTGTTCATTTCTCATAAAATATATTTCCAAATTTTGTGATTAGAATTTTTTTTGAATTTTTATTTTATTTCTAGCAGCTTTGTCATCAGAACCAGGGTCATATTCTTGCATCTTGATGCCCAAAAAAATCAATGAAGTTGACAATTTTTCCAGGCAGACTGCGTAGACCCCACCTCAGTAATGGAAACATAATTCGGCCTAAGATCCTCAAAATGATTGGATTCTACTTGTATATGAAATAGTACTCCCAGAAGCATTCACAAAATTAATTTCAAGCCGTTTAGAATCCGTTTTGGTTGTAATTTAATGATATATTTTTAAAGGATGCTTCTAGGAAGATTCATCCAGAGAGAGTGATTGAAAATAAAAATATCATAACTCCTTCTTGACATGTCCAATGAATACAAGTTTTGGAGGGTGGATTTCCAACACAATTAGAAACAACATTTAAGAAGAGGTCCACATGTGAATCTGCCAATTAATGGGTGAAAATGCAACAAATTTTTGAAAATGAAATCTGCCTATAAAAGGAGAGGATCCCCTACATCTAAATCACATTACATTCATCACCACACTATCTGTCATGAAGGGAGTTGGCTTGAGAGATCAAACGGGAAGGTTGATATTGAGATCCAGAACAAGATTCCATCCTTTAAAAATCCAACAGAGAATATGAATACTTTTCAAGTGATGCAAGGCTAATCGGCAAGTGGTTTCGGATGACGACACCTAACATACACTCTCTTCCGTGTTTTGATTTTAATGTGTAATCTCGTTTTGAATTAATCTTGAACCTATATTTTTGAATGAATCTGGTTGTATTATTTATTAAATATAATTAATTTTTTTTATCTTTCGTCCATCTAGAAAGTAGAACAATTGATTTCTCTATTTGAAATTCTTTGGTGAGGTATTTACATTGACCATAGCGAATTCAATTAGGTTCAATTATTTGGAGGACTTTAAGTAATTGAGTCACAACTATAGGCGGGATCAAAATCACATTGAAGTGTTAAATATGTTGCCTTTTAAAATTTGAATGTACACCTGGGGGACCTTGGGGGTACATTAAGGAATTTAAATTAAGAAATATTTTTATATATACAAGGAAGAGGGAAGTGTTCGAAAGGGTGAAGCTTGTCCACAACATCTTTTTTTAATCCTAATTCCAACCCCACTTTATCATTCATTTAAAATTATTTCATATTATTTATTAATTCAAATATTTTTTTTCAAATTTTTAATCAAATCCCCATTTTCATTTCTGCAAAAATAACAAAATTGACAGTTTTGCAACTCGATCTACAGCCTCCATGAGAGATAACCCTATGGTCACCACTGTGATACCTTAAAATGGAAAATATTGATTGAGGTTTTTACGACACCAAAAATCCTCACATTAGTTACCAACTATTGATCTATTATTAAGGGGGAGAACTCATTTACCATAACCCTTTATACTATCATGATGAACTCCACAAAAGGAATCGTATTTAGGACCATCAAAGAAAGTCTTCACCATTCTATAGGGAGGACATTTAAGGATAGTTCTCTCAGAATGTGATCTATATATATTGATCACAGAATCACAGGGTAGACCATCAAATCCTTAACTACCATATCCTTCGGATGATGATATGGTTGACTCTTGGGTCACAGTTAACCATGTCAATGGGTCTAAATGAGATCAGTCCTAATTCAGTATGGTATATAAGAATATTTCTAGGTTATATACATACCTTTCTATGATATATTTCATGTTTCCACATTTTAGTGACTAGGGATGGAACCTCTATCATGATTGTGGTAAAACATTATAGGTAAAATCATTTATTGGAAAGAACCCCTATGGGTGAATATTCGACTACTATAGAAACATTATAAGGATATTTCTAGATTAAAAAAGGATTATGAGCCTTCTACATGGTGGGAAAAATATATTCTAATGATTCCCTTAAAACCATATTTTAATAATGATTTACCAATATGTTATTACATTGATACTATAATAGGATTCGTCTACATTGGTTAATGTATGATCCTACCCAAGGTTTTAGTGAGAATGTTGTTTCTGATATTTTTTTTGGGGGACGCAAATCCATCTGTCGAGTATGCACTTACTGTTTCCCCACATTCCCGCTTTCCTAAGGCAGGCGGCATATGTTCCTTATTCATGGATGGTTTCACCATGATCAAAACAGGATGATGGGATGTCAGTTATTTGGTTCTGTGTATTCCTCCTCAAAAATCATTTCATATTTCAGGTCTCCCTCATAGATTAAATCGTGGTTTGTGAATCCCGATTCCGGTGCCATATCATTGTGGATGCTGATTAATAAAACTTCTTCTGTTAGGACATTTCATGGGGTCTTAACATGGTAGAAACCTTCGGACAGAGTACATGAAAACATCAGGCAAGTTAGGGAATCATTGGATTCATAGACATTGTGGAACCTATATTCCTCCTCATAGGAGGGCATCTCTAGGGCATAGAACCCGAGGCATCCCACTTCAGTCATGGGGTATCTTATTCTAGAGGCATGTATAGAAGGTTTTTCTTCATCGTCCCATGTTTTACATGGGGTATGCCACATGTTTAACATCTAGTGGAAAGGAGTACACCAATGACATGTCTTCCGAACATTTCCTCAAGCATCTACTATTTATCACGAGGTAGGTCATGGGTTTAACATCTTGCAGAGACAGAATGAGGGTGAACAGAACGTATCATATAGATGGATTAGACTGGTAAATACCTATGTGGCAGTTCCATGAGTGTTTACAAGGTGGATGGATCAGGACACTCAATAAGATCTGACCGAGGATGGTGTGTCCCATAATGGAATATGTCTCACCGTGAAGGCTGATCTGGACACCACTGAGGGAGGATCATAGAGAGTGGACCCCGGAATGGGGGGACACCATGTTTTACCATTTACTGGAATTGAACCTCATGGATGTTTCCTAGGTTCCATGAGTAGATGACAGGGATAAAAAACCAAGTAGTTCTAATGGGTGAGGAATCAGGGTGTACATAGAGGACAATAGCCTGGAGACATGCTGGGGTTTATGCATGGTTAGCGGCCCAATTGCAGTTTGGATCATTGGGGATATGGGTGACATGATGTCACTGGGAAATGACGGCTCGTGTATGAATAATGATGGATAATAGATAGTTGAATGAAGTGGATGGGGAATGAGATGGAGCCCAACCTAGTTTGGTGGTGATGTTGGGATTGAGCCTATAAGATACTTCCTACATATTTCCCTATATGGGAATCAAAGTACGTGTAGTCGGTGGGACTCTAAGACACCTTAGGAAGCGACCAGTGATAGAGGACGCATGGGTGGGAGCTAGAAGAAAATAGAACCTTCAGGATGGAGCATGATCTACCTGAAACACATGGGATCGAGGGAAATATCTAGATGAGACATGCGTGATGGTCTGGAAACTCAGGGAGACTTCCCACATATCCCCTTGGTAGGGAATCAAAGTCCACATTTTTCATCTGACAACGACTTACCATTAATTGGGGAATTCAACGGCATACCATAGAATAGGTTCTACAACGGTTTACCATTGAATGGGGTTGATAATGGGTTAGCAATTAATGGGATTGACAAAAGCTTACCGATGAATAGGGGACAATTTAGTGTCATGCGAGACAAAAGGGGAGTACAGTTTAACATCATGTAGAATGGGGTATGGACTGATGTGGAGTTGTCGGGACTAGTGTTTGTTGGGCTTGAACCTTAGGGAGGCTTCACACATGACTTCCCATGGCAAGGATAAAAGTCCATGTAGTTCAGATGGTGTTGGTGAACTGATGTGAAGGTATTTAAGACCAATGGATGTTGTTATTGAACCTCAGGGAGGCCTCCTACGTACCTTTCCCTAGTAAGAATCAAATTCCTTGTAGTTCTGGATGGTGTTGGTGAACCGATGTGAATGGAGTTGGGACCAATGGTGTTTGGACATGTTCTTTGAGGAGGCTTCTTATGTACCTTGCCTTGGAAAGGAATAACTTCCGCGTAGTTCGAGATGGTTGGAACTGACATGAAGGGGGTCAGAACCAATAGGTGTTGGGATTGAACCTCTGGGTGGCTTCTTATGTACCTTGACTTCGAATGAATTAAATTCCACGTAGTTCCGGAAGTCTGTTGGTGAACTGATGAGAAGATGGTCATGACCAATGGTTGTTGGGATTGAACCTCAGGGAAGATTCATATGTACCTTGACTTGGCAAGGAACAATGTTCACGTAGTTCAGGATGTTGGGAAACAACATGAAGGGGGTTAAGACCAATGGTTTTTTGGTTTGAACCTCATGGAGGCATCCGACATAACATTCCATGGAAAGTATCAATGTCTCCGTAGTTCAGAATGGGGTTTGGGGCATAGACACAAGGCTTCCCCGAGAGGATGTCATAGTCGATAATTACTCTAAACCCCTATGAGTCATGCTCAGTGTGGGAAACAAGTGGCATCAATGACCTAACGATCATGTCACCAATGCTACATCTGTGGGAAGTGGAATGGGGATTACACATGGTTAGTGGTCCAAATAGGAAATAGGGGCTTACGCGTGGTCTTCCACCAAGGTTCCACCATAAATAGGAAATGGTTAATGGGGGATACTCAAGGAAGCTACCTAGGGGACTCTATGGATCGATAATGGTGAATGGGGCTTACTCATGGAAGTTTCATGTGTGCCACTATGGATCTGTAATGGTGAATAGATCTTATGCAAGAAATCTGCTCAGGTGCCACTGTAGAGAGACAATTTTAAATGGGGCTTATGAAAGGAAGCTAACGGGGTGCCGCTATGGAGAGACAATGGTTAATGTGGCTTACACAAGAAAGCTACCCGGGTGCTGCTATGATGCGACAATGGATAATGTGGCTAACGCAAATAAGAATCCCAGGTGCCGCTATGGAGTGGAAATGGTGAATGGGGATTACACAAGGAAGCTACCTAGGTGTCGTTATGGAGCGATAATTGGGAATGGAAATTACTCAAGGAAGCGTCCTATGTGCCGTTATGGAGTGACAATGGGGAATTGGACTTACACAAGGAAGCCACCAGAGCGCCACTATAGAGTGACAATGGGGTATGGGGCATATTCAAGGAAGCTGCCCGGGTGCTGCTATACAGCACAAATGGTGAATTGGGCTTACGAAAGGAAGCTGCTTGGGTGCCGCTATGGTGCGACAATGGTGATGGGCGCTTACACATGGAAGCTACTCGGGTTCACAATGGAGTGTAAATGATGAATGGGGATTTCCCAAGGAAGCTGCCCTGGTGCCGTTATGAAAAGACAATGGTGAACATGGATTAGGCAAGGAAGAATCTTGGGTGCCGCTATGGAGTGGAAATGTTGGATGGGGCTTACGCAAGGAAGATTCTGGAGTGCCGCTATAGAGCATCAATGGTGAACGAGGATTATTCATAAAATCTTCCCTCATGCCTACATGGAGTGGCAATGTTGATTGGGTCTTACTCTAGGATGTTTCCCATAACTTCATCTTGATGTCTGGCCATGAAGGCAACCCAACTCACTAGTGGGCTGAGTTACATAGTTTAGGCCTACACCTATGCGCTAGTTCAAAAGAAGGATAATGCCAATGACATTGAAATCATTATGAACCAAGGGACATAATAAGTGTGAATCAAATTTCCCACATTCGGAACGCGGTGAGGGTGGCGTGACAATGGAGGATAACTGTTGCCTGTGTTCGAAACACAGTATCTGTATCTGGTAAACCAGAAATGCGGATAAACAAATGAGGGTCGACTATTAGCCGTGTTCGAAACACAGAACCTAACTCGATGTGTCGTCCAATGTCTTCTGGGGCACTGGCCCAGAATGGTAGGTGAGATGAGGCGACATGGGACCAAGCCATTAGGGGGACCCTTCAGACATTAATGATGATGAATATTATATTATAAGACACACAAATCATGAGGTGGAGTGGTGGGATGCTCGAACGGTTTCCAACTCTCTTGAAATTATTCAACTTTAATCATGTCTTGGGGTATCTTATTCTTTTCACATAATCCATATCTTATTTGGATCAAGAGGAATCATATTATTGAATGATTGGGAATACTATAGTTTAAATTCGTTTATAGAGGACTACTGGCATCTAATGCTTAGTGCATAAGGAATATCTTGTTTGGATCAAGAGACATCCTATGTTTAGCATATAGGGTGTACTCCAGTTTGTTGTTAGGTAGGTATGACTATTAACACCTTATGCATGGATCAAAAGAAATATATTTTTTGGATAAAGAGGTATCCTATATTTGGTGGATAGGTTACATTATAGTTTAATTTCGTGTAGGGGGGACTATTAGGCATAAGGCGCCTAGAAAAGACTGGTGTTGGGACTTACAGAAGGGCGATCTTTTCCAGTTAAACCTGGCATAGGAGTCAGGTGATGGGGTTTGTATGATTTTCTTGAAGAATGGTTCGACTAAAGGTACTATGAGAATTGATGATGATAATCTCAACTCACGACATGAGAAATAAACAAATAAGAATTTGTCATCTTTGTAACGCCCCGACCCTAGTTACCCAGAGTCGGTGCGTTATTACATAACATTGGAATGATCACAAGAAAGATCAAATCTCGAAAGACCGATTGGTTTAGTAGCCTTGGAAACACTAGATATATTCATAAGTTTTACATTACATCATAAAGTGAAAAACTACTACGACAACATAATGTCTCCATAGTCCACACTATTATCCCCTCATAATATCCCTACAGGTCATTCATAACTTACTTCTTCACATCCTGGGAAAAATAAAACATAGAAAAGGGGTGATCTCAAATGCTCAGTAAGGATAACAATATAGCGTAACATTCAAAAATAAGCATAAACATTTAAGGCAATGCATTACTAAAACAAAAGCCTTTTAAACTTGAACTTCAACATAGTATGGAAAAAGTAAAATGAAATAATGCCATTTAATTATTCACATGGATATTCTACTAATAGAATAATCACATGCAATATCAATAACCACATTCATAATGTCGGAATGCATAATGCTGAACTTTAATTTCTTTGTCAAGGCCTCGTCCCAAGACCTTGGGGCTAACTGTAACCGTAACCCAACCCGGAGTGCCTCTAATAACCGGACACCAACCGGGAGTTCCTCTAATAACCGGAGACCAAACCGGAGTTCCTCTAATAACTGGAGACCAAATCGGAGGGCTTACATTTACCGGTCCCCAACCCGGAACATACTTGTCTAACACATTCATCTGAATGAAAGATTTAAATATAACATAAAAATTTGGATTAAAAATAACTTATAAAATGTCAATACTTTAAACAAAAACCATGAGTGACATAAGAATAACTTATCCATAGTCAAAAATATCACAAAACCTTCAATAAAATAGGAATGTTTTGTATCATAATAAATCAACTTCAAATAAGCTTAAAATCCCTCAAAGGATGTTGACATAGATGAAATCAAAACTATTTTAGAGAAATATCTCTTTTTTTGAAAACATTTTAAAAGTGACATAATTATAAAATAATACATTCAATTTTAAAATATTCTTATAATCTTGTAAGGGAAGCTTCGACGATTTTATAACGGCGGAAAATAGCCGCACTCGCCGTATAAGTTTAAAAAAAACATTCTTACCTTAATTTTGTCGAAAAGGTTAAAAAGAACCTTGTTTGGAAAATGACGGAAATATTCCTTTATATACATCTTATAAAAAGTCAAACAAGGGTATAAATGACTTTAACCCATATTCTTGTAAATAGTCAAAAATTTTTTGAAATACATTTTTAAGAAACATGGATGTGGATGATAAAGAGATCCTAGTAGATATTACGTATAAACAACCTCGGATAATGAAGAGATTTTGAAATAACCCTTACCAATTTGGTAACTTATGAAACATACAACCCATGAAAAAGGTATCATACAATGAATATGTAAATACACATAAATTAGAGTGTATTACACAAAGAATATAATTATGGGCAGTACATACACCACACAAAAAGAAATGGTGGCAATATGGCATAAATCTCACGGAAATAAGGAGTGAGATGAAAACCCCTTACCTTGTACTTTTCCTTGGATGGGGTAGGTTAACCTCCTGTATAATGGTGAAATATTTGTTATTAAATTATACAAGAATCATATATATTAATATGATATCATATATGATCTTTTAACATTGATTTGTTAATAATATCTTAGAATTATCGTCGTTTCGGGTGTTAACTTACTCGTTTTATTTTATATGTTTTATTACGTAAGCCATGTTTGTAACGGATAGGTGGTATATTATTCATATCCAGAATGATATCAAGTCCTTAAACATCATTTTTAAATCAGCAAATGATAATTATACTTGAATGGATATGATGGAGAATGAATCTCATCGCGTTCGTCGAGACGGTAGTCCGTACATACGCACGAGCGACAATATCATTCTTTTGATATTAAAATAATATAAAAATGGATGGTATATCATATATACAGAATCATTAACATGTTATATTTATTATTTACATGAGTTACACATCATTATTATACCCATCAAAATAATAATATATTGAATAACAATTACACCACGACGTGGAGACGGTAAGCCGTACGTACGCACGTATGGTGACATGTTATTCAAAGGGTGGATAGAATACTGAATATGGTTGTACCATATTTATAATAACATCACAGTATACATATTATACTGGAGTTACTATTTTAGAATGGTAACAACAAAGTAAGAAGAAGTGGAAGAAGAAGGAACTTGGAAAAGGGTGGTGAAATCATTACCTCTTCTTCGGTTTATTCCTTTTGATTTGATAAAAAGGGCTCCATAGGTTGGCTTTCTGATCAAACTAAGGCCTCTAGGATGTAGTGAGGGATGTTGGGAGAGTATTGGGGCAGAGTTTGGCCGAACCAAAAGGCTTTGAAGGTGTGAAGAAATGAGAAGGAGGAGTGCCCTTTTATAAGAGGGGTGAGGGGCACCTTTGGAAAAGCTAGAAATATTAATTTATAATAAATTCATATTCGGTTTATAATGGATCCAAAGTTGATTATTTAAAGGTTAAGTTGAGGATGGGTCGAAAAAAACTCAACCAATAGAATTTAGATAGGTTTGGGTACTTATATTAACCTTATCTTTAAGTATTAACTCTAAGTTAATTAGTTTCACTTTTACAATGTCTCTTTGTATTTTTATATAATATGGTTAATAAACGTACTATATACATCCAAACGACCCCCAAGTGGTACATTAATGTTGAAACTATCATGATATAAGTCTCTTTGCCGAACCTTAGATTTTTAGGAATTTAATATCAATTAATAATATAATATTTGTTTTAAGAACTCTTTTATGTCAATTTTGACACTATTCAATAGTTGATTTTTGTGAAACTCATAACAGATTTATTACTTCTAACAAAGTCCATTAAATCAATCCTAATATATCATATTATCCTATAAAATTAGTTTAATTCATTAAAAATTTCATATTATATTTATTTGGGTATTTATAATATCAATTATTTTATTTTTTTCACTATTATAGTAATTACTGCATCATCGTTGTGTCATAAATAAAATAAATTGTTTAATGTCTAAAAATTATAAATAAAATATCATTATGTAGGAAATCTTATTATCTTTCTAATGAATATTTATAATCTAAATCCAACATATATAACCCTATGTAACAATTGTTTTTCTAAAAGATATATGCTTGTGTCATTTTTGTATTCATTTTAACTTAATTAAAATAAAGTGTCATTATCACTTACATGTGGATCCATGGGGTCCCAAAATCGACCCAAAGATGTCCATGGTCGACCATGTATCAACCAATAGGGTTACGACACGTTTTAGGGTAATTTATTATTATTATAATATTATTTTTTAACCCTTATTTACCGAATTTACCCTTAACCACGGTAAATAAAATATTTACCGCAGTAATTATTCAAAAATAAAAGTTACCTATTTACACAATTTGAACATCCTGATTCCAAATATGGAATCCATTTTCCTAAATTCAAAACACAGAAGTGGCAGAAATTAATTTAAAATTAATTCCCACTGTCAAAACAAAAAGCGTGTTTTTAAGAGATAATAACTATCAAAAGATTGACACTTGTTTATGTTCGGTTTAACTGTAAAATTATGTCCAATGACCAAAATTATATTAAATGGTAAAAATATATTCTAAATATACTTTAAAACCACTCAAATTCATAATTTATCACTATTAATTATTTTGATTAAAAAAGTTGTTTTTAATTAAAATTTAGTAATTTTCACTATTCATCAAAATATGAAAGTTATCCGAAATGTACCAAAATTTCAACTTAGGCTAATTTCGATATTCCGAATCCAAAAATGAATTCCATTTTGAAATATAAAATATATATAATTTCAAAAAGAAGGTATTACTATTCATAATGGCTAGTTTGATTGGTTGTGGTGTGTGTTAGAACTCGGAGTTGCGTACAACACACACTACTGTATTATTCAAAGGAAAGCGTACCGTGGAAGTTTGGGATGTTTCATTTAAATTTATTTTGATGTCCCCCTTTACTCAAAAAGTTTAGAATATTGTATTTAAAATGGGTTCACTATTAAAAGTTGGTAAAAGTGCAATACTGAAAATGAATTTGTTCTTGCATTATGTCTAAAAACTCATAATATGGATTCTAAAATTATAAGGATTATATAAAGTTTAAAATTTACTTAATACTATTCATAACCTCTTTTGAACGGCTTGTTTGGTACGTCATGGTGTGCTTGAACTCAGTGTTGCGTGTAGTGAAAGTTATTGTATTATTTTAAAGAAATAACACACTATGAAATCTTGGGGTGTTACAATCTTAAGGTGTTCCGTGCTGTGCAGAGGAGTATCTCAAATCAAGGTATTCTGTAGTTGGAAGGTGGCTGTGCATAAGGGCGCAATGGAAAATGACGATGTCCTGACATGGAATGTTCACAGTAGGACTCTCAATTTTGCATGGGGGTCAGTGAAAAAAGTGAAGGGAGTGGCCCGGAGGGCCGGTACTGTAGCTCGACAGTGACCCCAAGTGGGGGTGTGGGCGCACAGCCCTAGCGGTATCGACCGGTGGGCGCGAAGGTTGGGGATTCACAAAG